>OX439039.1:6075700-7317551 GCA_949317995.1 Acholoe squamosa
GTACTCTTTGATCTGAGTAAAGTACTAAATATCCTGTGCACCTAGGCTGAGACGCACTCACCTGACTGACTGCGCATGCTCAACTCAGTTTAACCTCGTTCTGAGACCATATCCGGAGTAGTGACGTCATGATCACGTTTGAAGGGGATGTAATTTGGGGATGGGGTGCCATGATTTTAGTGGAAGTATATATTTTTTCTTATGGATATCAATATGTATCAAATGTATAAAAAGAATTAAGTGCCCCCCGGGTTATAACTGTCCTACCAAATCCAATATAATTACTCCACAAGTGCTGATCGTACCGGGCAGTCATAGGGCATTTCTTACAATCACTGACTCTAATTTTGTCGTTTTCCAATCATTCCTTCATTCTTTCATTGATTCCTTTGTGCCTTCGTTCATTCCATCGTTCATTCCTTCATTTGTTCGTTTGCAGTCCTGGTGAGTACTCTCACCAGGGCTGCATTCATGTGTCTTGGTACAAACAGATTCCATTAATCCTTTAAATGCCACTAATGCAGGAGTGCATCATGCCCATTGGTCGTCATGATGCACCAATGAAGTGCTGGTGAGACTGCCCACCAACACTTCATTGGAGCATCATGCCGACCCCACGGGGTTGATTCATATACTCCTGGAGGGTCGTCATCATTCCCCAATGAAGCCCTGGTGAGCAGTCTCGCCAGCACTTCATTGGTGCATCATGACGACCATTGGGCATGATGCATTAATGCATCAGCAGCCCTTAAAGGGTTAAAGCATGCAGAAAAACAATTTTTATTTTATTAAGGGGGAAGGGGGTGTTGGGGACTATACTTTTATACAATCTTATAAAAAGGACCTCCCTGTTATTGGGGGACAGGGCTCCCTGCGCTTCCCCCCCCCCCCATTTTTTTCTCACCTATGCCACTGCCTCAGTAGCCTATATTGCGGCCATTATTGTCCATATAGCCCTAATTAATAGGTGAGTGGTGCAGATAGAGCAGCGAAAGCCTTCCCCTGCACGACAAATCATGTAGATATTAGGTATGACAGCACCTCCACTTCATTCTCATCTACTCCCATTATATCACTAACTGATTTAATCAACTCTTTAACCCTGTAAGGACGACTAATGCATCAATGCTTCATTTGTTGTCACGATGCATCGCCATGAGTGCAGCCCTGGCAAGTAACTCACCAGAGCTGCATTCATGCATCATGACGACCAATGGGCTTGATCCTGACTCCTGTCTAAAAGGGTTCATAAAGGTATGATGCTTCAATGCATGCTGCTCACTTGTTGTCATGCTGCTCACATGTTGTCGTTCTGCTCACTTGTTGTCGTGCTGCTCACTTGTTGTCATGCTGCTCACTTGTTGTGATGCTGCTCACTTGTTGTGATGCTGCTCACTTGTTGTCGTTCTGCTCACTTGTTGTCGTGCTGCTCACTTGTTGTCGTGCTGCTCACTTGTTGTCGTTCTGCTCACTTGTTGTCGTGCTGCTCACTTGTTGTCGTTCTGCTCACTTGTTGTCGTGCTGCTCACTTGTTGTCATGCTGCTCACTTGTTGTCGTTCTGCTGACTTGTTGTGATGCTGCTCACTTGTTGTGATGCTGCTCACTTGTTGTCGTTCTGCTCACTTGTTGTCGTGCTGCTCACTTGTTGTCGTTCTGCTCACTTGTTGTCGTGCTGCTCACTTGTTGTGATGCTGCTCACTTGTTGTCGTTCTGCTCACTTGTTGTCGTGCTGCTCACTTGTTGTCGTTCTGCTCACTTGTTGTTGTGCTGCTCACATGTTGTCATGCTGCTCACTTGTTGTCATTCTGCTTACTTGTTGTGATGCTGCTCACTTGTTGTGATGCTGCTCACTTGTTGTGATGCTGCTTACTTGTTGTGATGCTGCTCACTTGTTGTGATGCTGCTCACTTGTTGTCGTGCTGCTCACTTGTTGTGATGCTGCTCACTTGTTGTGATGCTGCTTACTTGTTGTCATGCTGCTCACTTGTTGTGATGCTGCTCACTTGTTGTGATGCTGCTCACTTGTTGTGATGCTGCTCACTTGTTGTCGTGCTGCTCACTTGTTGTGATGCTGCTCACTTGTTGTGATGCTGCTTACTTGTTGTCATGCTGCTCACTTGTTGTGATGCTGCTCACTTGTTGTCGTGCTGCTCACTTGTTGTCGTGCTGCTCACTTGTTGTCGTGCTGCTCACTTGTTGTCATGCTGCTCACTTGTTGTCGTGCTGCTCACTTGTTGTCATGCTGCTCACTTGTTGTGATGCTGCTCACTTGTTGTGATGCTGCTGACTTGTTGTGATGCTGCTGACTTGTTGTGATGCTGCTTACTTGTTGTCGTGCTGCTTACTTGTTGTGATGCTGCTTACTTGTTGTGATGCTGCTTACTTGTTGTCATGCTGCTCACTTGTTGTGATGCTGCTGACTTGTTGTGATGCTGCTGACTTGTTGTCATGCTGCTTACTTGTTGTGATGCTGCTTACTTGTTGTGATGCTGCTTACTTGTTGTCATGCTGCTCACTTGTTGTGATGCTGCTTACTTGTTGTGATGCTGCTGACTTGTTGTCATGCTGCTTACTTGTTGTCGTTCTGCTCACTTGTTGTGATGCTGCTTACTTGTTGTCATGCTGCTTACTTGTTGTCATGCTGCTCACTTGTTGTCATGCTGCTCACTTGTTGTCATGCTGCTTACTTGTTGTCGTGCTGCTCACTTGTTGTCATGCTGCTCACTTGTTGTCGTGCTGCTCACTTGTTGTGATGCTGCTCACTTGTTGTGATGCTGCTCACTTGTTGTGATGCTGCTCACTTGTTGTGATGCTGCTCACTTGTTGTGATGCTGCTTACTTGTTGTGATGCTGCTCACTTGTTGTGATGCTGCTCACTTGTTGTCGTGCTGCTCACTTGTTGTCATGCTGCTCACTTGTTGTCATGCTGCTTACTTGTTGTGATGCTGCTCACTTGTTGTGATGCTGCTCACTTGTTGTCGTGCTGCTCACTTGTTGTCATGCTGCTCACTTGTTGTCGTTCTGCTCACTTGTTGTCGTGCTGCTCACTTGTTGTCATGCTGCTCACTTGTTGTCGTGCTGCTCACTTGTTGTGATGCTGCTTACTTGTTGTGATGCTGCTTACTTGTTGTCGTTCTGCTCACTTGTTGTCGTTCTGCTCACTTGTTGTGATGCTGCTTACTTGTTGTGATGCTGCTTACTTGTTGTCGTTCTGCTCACTTGTTGTCGTTCTGCTCACTTGTTGTCATGCTGCTCACTTGTTGTCGTGCTGCTCACTTGTTGTCGTGCTGCTCACTTGTTGTCGTGCTGCTCACTTGTTGTCATGCTGCTCACTTGTTGTCGTTCTGCTCACTTGTTGTCGTGCTGCTCACTTGTTGTCGTGCTGCTCACTTGTTGTCACCAGCACTGCATAGGTGCATCATGCAGTACTCTTATAGAGGGTATGATGCACAAATGCAGCAAAGTGAGTAACTTAGCAGGGCTGCATTCATGCATCATGCCGACTTTAAGAGGTTGATCACCCCTGGAGGGTCGGCATGATGCACGATGCCCTGTTATTTGAGCCGCCTTTATAGGTGTACAGGATGATGTTGCCTTTAAAGGGTTGAACATCAGTGTCCATAAGGACTCCATTATGGTTGGTCAGTGGTTACACTATAGTCCATTTCCACATGAATACTTGACATATATGGCTCTGTATCGAGGCCGAGTGGAACAACCTTCCCACTTGGCATAAAAACGTTTGTTTTTACGTTAAAAAAACCGTTTTTATTGGTTTCCCTATTGGTTCTTTGGTTGAAAATTGGTTTAAAAAAACGTTTAAAAACGTCTTTTTGCCAAGTGCGTTTGCATGCTTGATCCGGCGTCTGGCGAGATAGCACTTATAAGAACCAGCATGATGGCCACCAGGTGTTACATAGTGTACCCCGAAAAATTCTGCAGCAGTCAGTACAGGGAGTTATCTGATTGGTTGACAATGTATCCTGGGTCAACCCTATACGGACTTAGCTGGTTTGATTATGAGCCAATGAAATGACACCAACTATTCACTGCGGTCCTCTTGGGGGCCAACTGGTATCTACATGATAGGTGTTGTCCGTATAACTAGCTGGTAACAAGCTCCAGCAATGGCCACGCCCATGGGTTAACCTGCTACCTCGGAATACTGGCATGTTCTCCCGACATGTTCCCTACCCTTGCTCTCCACATATATGCAGTAGATACAACATTGCTTACATGCTTAAATGCAGCAGTCTATAGAGTACTTCACACTCATGTATTAGCCACGCTGTGAGTTTATGAGAAGGCCACACGTTACATCTTAGGCCTGGAAATTGAGAGTTTAGTACCTTCTGGTAGTGCAATAAATAAATAAATAATTAAATAAATAAGATAAAAATTACAAGCCACGCCCTGAGATATGTACAAGTGTGCTTGGGATATTTAATGTATACAAACGTCAGGTGACTCACCTCATTGTCCTCAATAGAAAGGATATAGGTAATTAGTATTTGGGTCATTGTAATTTGTAAATGTCAACATTCTCATCTAAAAAACACGATATCAATCTATTCAACAGCTTTCTGTCAGCTCCATCATAAATTGTCACCTTTAATTTATTTCAACAGGAAGAATCAAAATGTTTATGGACACCTATGGATAATTTCACAACCTGTGCCCGACCTGTGTGCACAAGAGCGTGACCATATTCTGCCAGCTCTACAGAAAGCCATACTTGGACTACTCCCTCTAGAATGGAAGGGTCCTGATGATACCATTTCGCCTCAGGCCTCAGTTTGACTCTCCATAGTTAGCCATCTGGTCATAGTGTGTGTGAATATATATATATATATATATATATATATATATATATATATATATATATATATATATATATAATAAATTGTAGAATGATGACACTATGACAATAATTCCGGCAGGTTAACTGTCTTTGTTTCCCCCAGCAATCGACAGCATTTCTTTCGTGAAATCATTACAAACGTCTGAAATTATTCCTCAAAAATGCTTTTTTCACCATGAGCCTTTACAAAACAAATATGTTGCCAGCCTAAAGGTTGTTTTTTTTTTTCATAAAGAAATATCCAAACTCAAGAACCCAAATGTTATGGCCTCAGAGCTGCTATTCAACATACGCTGCCAAGACCTTAGATTTAAAAGCAGAGCCCAATCGATGAAAGCAAAACTACTATACCAGTCTGAAAGTTGGAAACCCCCCTCCCATTACCCTAATCACATGGTCTGCAACAGGGGCATGCGCACTCGTGTGTAGTACCCACGGCGCATGCTCACAGCAGGAACCGGAAGTAGCAGAACACTTAACTTGTCAGTATTGATAGGGTTGGGGGAGGGGAAGGTAAGCACTGCCAGGCTGGTGCCTAGATTGTTCAGGTATTCCAAATATGTAACTGGTTTATTTCCATTTTGTGTATTTTACACTTTACTGGTTTCTACACCTTTCCACACCCTATTGATTTCTCTGTGTAAAATGAGCCTTGTTCGTTTGGTACTGCCAGCATAATTCACATTTTAAATGTACTGCTCTATATCACAGAAACCTGCCGCCGCTTGAGAGTTGTTAATGCAGATGAATTACGGTAGTCAATGTCAAATGATGACCTAAACTCATCATACCGCCAATACACCTGATGACTACGGTGGTCAGGACGATGAGCTAAAGTCGCCATTTATTCGATGACCTAAAGCTGTAGATTTAGGTATTGTCACTCAGTCTTCTGCACTGACGAGTTTCAGGCTTCTCAGGTTTTCAGTGCTATGTCCCCCTCTATGTTTTCTTACCTTACAGTCTATGTGCTGTACGCTAACGGTATAAAGGCTGACCTTACATTAAACCTGATTCTGTAATACCTGAGATAATTTTTTATGTATTCCCCAGCTAGCATTCCCAGTTTCTTGCTGAGTCAGTCTATGGTAGGCCTATTGTGTATATGTGTAGTATCAATTAAAAAGATTTCTTTTCCGATAAAAGTGTTAAAGGCCAGGAAAGCAAAGATATCGAATTTATTAACCCACTCAATATAATTTGAGACGTGGGACAATTTTGACACCTAGCTGGTGTGGAAATGGCCACGATTATCTTCATCATAGCTATGTTTACATGCACTCATTCCATGAACTTAGGTCAATGCATTGCAAACAAATCCATTAAATCCTAGCTCTCAGACTCTCAGCGGTAGTTACACTCAGTACCCTATTAGTGTATGAATATCTCACTCTAAAAACAAACCGTTGAATCTAACAGGGATCTTTGTAAAACTAAACAAAGAACCACCGTTATTATATTGCAGTGAAGAAGTGTAGTTTTTACAATAGAGCCCCAGATGGCAGCACATGGTCCAAGGTATCTCCGTGAAATTAATGACAAATCTCTGGCAACGTTGGGACAAGGATATCACCGTTATTTCAACGACATTTTTTTACAGTGCTGGCAAACATACAACACGCCCTGACATCATACTGGTGTTTAGAAGGAGGAAATGCAACAAGAAGGGAATCATATCCTTTAATGTAATGGCTTATCCGATATCAAAGTGGGGGTATCAGCTGATTAATCTGTCCATTAACATAAGACCAATTCTCTACTATATTAATGTCGCACACAGCCTGTGTTGACACTCACAGGATATATGGATGACTGTGTACATATTGACCCCTCCCCCCAATGTCATATCATGACTTAGGGGAAGTGTAACATATCAAAAGAAAGGTCTTGGTGTCCCCCTTGTGGTCCAGGGGTCTGTTACTCCAGTTTTAGTAGGTACAAAGATAGGTGCACGTAAGTGTGCTGGTATCTGGTAGGTGGGGTAGTAGGTAGAAATTGTTTGAGTTTCACAAAGCCTACACTTATTTGTTCACCATGTACGCCTTACTTAGGTGCACATAAGTGCAGCACTTACGTGCACTTAACTCTAGTTGGTGCCAACTGTTACCTGCACATATCTATGTGCCTAGAGATAGAGTATAGGGCATAAATCAACAATAAATCATGACTTAAGTGCAAATAACTGCACATTTGTTTACAAACAATTAATATCCTCACTGCACATAAGTCTGCTTTTGTACACAAGTGGCAGATAGTGGCTTTATTTACAATTTGAGGCCTTAAATTTTGTACAGAATTAGTTGTAAGTGTAACATGTTGTAAAGGAAGAGAGGGATGAAATCTTAGTCTATCCTCGGTTTCCCTCTGAGTCAAGTGCTCTCTGAGAAGTTTTCTGAAGGATTTAAGATGATTAATACCATAATACCTTGCTTATAAGGTGCACCCCACATATAAGGTGTACCCAGACTACATAAATCTACTAGAAAACCTTTGTTCTAATAAATGACTTTTTCGAAATTCAAAAACCTGGGTAATTGAAGCATGTCCCAATGCCCTATTTGTGAATTTATGGGAAACATTGGGAAGATTTTACCTAAACCTTTCCTCATCCTATAAGGCACACCAGGGGCATATCCTCGCATATAAGACACATTGTGTAATATAGTTTTCTCGCCATGAATATGACCTTAGCTGTCGAAATGGCGTTAAACATCAATTATTCACTCACTCACTCACTCTTGCCAACATTAAATAGTGTTATATCAATATAATACATAAAGATGATCATTGAGAATATCTTGCCAACATCAAATAGTGTTATATCAATATAATACATAAAGATGATCATTGAGAATATCTTGCCAACATCAAATAGTGTTATATCAATATAATACATAAAGATGATCATTGAGAATATCTTGCCAACATCAAATAGTGTTATATCAGTATAATACATAAAGATGATCATTGAGAATATCTTGCCAACATCAAATAGTGTTATATCAATATGAAATACAGACATGTCCATTGAGGCATCTTACCAACATGAAGTAGTTAAAATAGTAGGGGTATGTACAAATAATTATATTAGTCTTAACATGGACTGGCAGCCCACCATACCTCTCCTCCAAAACTCAGTTCACACACTTTTACAGTCTATACAAAAGCTCATGGGACACAGGTTTTTACCAGCAAAATTGCTGCTGGGCCCGCGGACATTGCCAAACTGCAGGACCGAATGTCTTGCTGTACTCTTGAGGCCCTGGGCTACATTTTGGCCTTTGCAGCTTACAAATCAGACCATCATAACAATAATACTCTTAACTCGTTCGGTCCTGCCAAGATCAATCCGGACCTGCAGAATAATAAAAATCTGCGGGACCGAATGGCCTGAGAGGGAACAAAGTTTCTGTATAGACTGCTGTTAGAAATAAAATGAATATTATTGACTTTCATGTCTACATGCAAGAGAAAAACACTATTGGTCATCATAACACACATATGCAGGGCTGGCGAGTCCATAACTGCATTAGAACATGATGATGCCCCTTTGGGACTGTTCGGCAGTATAAAGTGCTGCTTTAGTTGCCCTTATAACATGGCTTGGCAATGTCATAGTTCATTATGCTTAATGCTGCGTTCTGATTCACTGTGCATTATCTATATGGATAATGCACTCCCAGGAAAGGAGGTGAACTCCATCTCACCTTTAGACCTCACAATTGATACGCATGTATTGTCAGGTGGCTAATGGGTGATTTTTATGTGTTATAACGTGACTAAAAGGCCCCGAGATGCCTCAATACTGTCTAGAGCATGACCACAGCCATGATTAGAGGATTGACCTTAACTTGTGCTTTCAAATCATTGGTTGACAAATACTTTCTCCATACTCACTATAAATATACAACATTGCTAAGATCACAGGTGTTCAATTGTCCAGGCTTTAGCCTTATGAAATCCACAATAAAAAACGAATTAAGAAAAGGAATCTGGCTCATTTGTTGACAGACATGAGGAAGACGTTATTCCCCCACATAGATCCATCAGGCAGCTTGATCCTTAACAATTGGTGTTCACACGGAACTAACATGTATGTTTTACCTACAAATGGTGCAGCATTTTCTGTGAAAATGATATCACTCATCCAAGCACTTGTACATAATTGGGACCTCGTTCTGTCCAAATTTGCATAGTCCTCTGTTATTGCAGTTATCAATAAATTGAGAATTAAGATATTGAGAAGAACAAGAAAAGTAACATACAGAGGTAGGAGTAAATAATGTTCAAAACAGAGATCATACGGGAGCGTATAATCTGAGATACCATTACCCATTTTGAAATAGGCCAGCAGTGCATCAAAGAATTCCCCAATCTCCATAAATGGTACTGCAACAGTTGCAGAGGAAAATGCCACGATAAACATTCAAATCAAAACTGTGAATTTTAATCCTGTACAGAAGAGAATATGCTTGAAAATCGAACAAAAGAAAGCTGTGCTTTCAAACCCACGAAGGAACAATACCATTGAAACCCATCCTAAACATAGTGTAACTGCTAGAAAGGTCAGCGCATTTTCATCATCAAATGCTTTTAGGAGCAAGTAGAGGAAAAAAACATGTGCTGAAAGAACACATAGTTACAGCTAAAACTGTAAAGAAGCGGGTCTTTATGTGTTTTCCCCGATTTCTTTACGCCATCTGAATGTTGATAACTAATGCTTTCATAGACCAAATAAAGTACATTACTGCAAGTGGTAAGATGGATAGGTCATATGTCCTAAATGCTTTCAAAATGCCATTAGTAGAATTTCCAAAATGATCGTGTTTGAGTGCAGGTTTTGTATGTAACAGAAATACTTAATGTCCCTGCAAGTAAAGTGAATAAGTGAAGAAGAACTGTTACAGCAGACAGAGGAAGTGTTTTGCTAAACTTGATGTCTATCATTGTTGAGATGGGTCTTGTACTTATACATGCAATACTCTCATTATCTTTTGACATCACAAGGATCTTCTAATGTGGCTGTCAAGCTGGGATCAAGTTCGGATATGGCATAGTTTTTCATTGATTCAACACCATTTAGTTGGTCAGGAAATTGATAAACACCTGGTGTGTCTAATATGAGCTGTAAGATGTTGCTCACACAAAGGCTTGCTGCTAATTTCAATGGTGTAAACTGGTATTTGTCTGTAGTCTTCAGCAGGTGCCACAGTGCCACCTGTTGGGAATTCTTGGACCTCATTGTAGACAGGAATGGCAGTGACTTTGTTCCTGCAATCCAGCAAGGTACTATATTGACCAACACCGAATACATCTCGTTAGCTTTGTCAGGCTGATATTTCAATACCGTAGAATGTATAAAGGACAACCATATGGAAAGTGTGACGTGTGATGCATGATTTTATCACCTTCTGCAAAATATTGATTAAAAACCTCTCTGGTGGCATTGGTGTATCAATCCTTAGCAAAAATTCCTGCCGTATCTCTGACCTGTTCATGTAATTATTGATGAGACAATTCTCTATTTCCTTTAGTGCTGATGTAAGGTTAAAATCTGTTAGGTTCAATTTGTAAGACCTTAGATGATGGTGAACTTTGCTATCATACAATATCTTTTCTTGCATGTTATCCACATCAGAGGACTCCCAAAACTCAATACATGTACTCTTCAATTACTTTCACACTCTTTGATGGCCAAAAGAGAAAGAACATTTCTTTCTCAGTTGAAGCAGGTGATAGAAAATATGTAACAAGCATCAGGAAAAGGGTAAATGGAAATTCAATCTACATCATCATCACATGGCCAGCAAAAAGGATGATCTGTGCTTCCTACTTCCCATTTGACTAACACCATTCCCTACTTGAATCAGGTTATTTTTCCTTTGTTTTCTGCACATCATGTCGCGTATATAAATTGAAGAACTTCAATCCATATTATGATATGTCCCATTCAAAAGCTGTGCTACTTGTTTTTGATATTTCCCATGATTAAATGGAGAGAAAGCCATTTCAAATACAACAGTCAATTAATCAATGTTAAATGTTTCATTTCCAGTGTTGTAATGTGGAGGAGAAGTCAACTTTAGTAGATAGCGATCCTTTATCCTAAAACGATTAAGAAAAGAACCCACTGACATAGTTGTCAAATTGTATTCAGGTATTTAATTCTAGTCAGAACAATAGCATTTGGTTGTTTTGCACAAAGCAGTAGAGGTAACATTGCAACTAACATGCATGTATTTGTTTAATCGGCAGACAAAAGATTTGTTTGATGTGATTGTGAGAACAAGAAATCAATTAGTATATAATAGTCATAAAGCTGATATCTTCAACTAAAATCCATGTGCAGAACAATAAGAGTTTTATTTTTCCATTTTGTTAATGCGGCCCAATCAATCCTTAAATTTTTTAAAGGACAAACAGTACTTCCAGGCCCCATGACATTTTGTAGTTACATGATATAAGACTGCCATCCTGGTGATTAACTTGCCAAGGCAAATACTGATGAAGAGTGGTTAAGTCCTTACACATCAAGGTACGTTATTTGCCTCATTGATGCATTATGACACACTCCGCTACCCAGCATTTTCCATTTCCATCAATGAACATTTCTAAATAGACTGACCCTGTGTTTTTACATGCCACTCATCAATAATTTACATTATCTGAGAACAGGTGCTCAATGATTTAAATAAAAGGTGGCCATGAAATCATTATTCAACCGCATTAGTGGGCATTGTGAATTGAAGCACAGAAAGAAATGTTGTTTTCAGGTAACAGGACCAAAAAAATCATAGTAGGTAGGTAGGTAATTTTCTATTTAGAGGTTCTTTTTCTAATTCTAAAAACTAATTCTCTCAAGGTGGCCTTACCTGCACATGTATAGCTTTTTAAATTTTGAAAATTTCTATACGTTGACGTAAGTTGTGTTGTATTGCTTTTTTCCCTTTTTTTTTTTTTTTGGGGGGGGGGGGCAAAATACACAAATTCTAGGTTTTGTATATCTTTAACGTGGGGGCACCTTATATGCGAGTACTACAGTAATGTCTTAGTGCCTCTTAAAGGAGCAATAGTTCCAAGCCAGTAATGGCACCAAGTGCTTAGTCAGGTTAGACATTATTCATATTGTGCTAAGTGACCTTGAGTGGCAATTGTTACTGCCTAATTCCTACCTGAAAGTACCAAATCAACCATGGACAAAACACCAGCACAGCAGTTTGCTCAAGGCTGATTTAGCTCATTTACTAACCAGTTAAGGCCTGCTACACAGGGAATCTTAGTAAACTCGAAAAGGATAAATTGCTTAGCCAAGTTGGGATTTTGCATGTGCCCAAACGTCCAAACGTTTTTTTAGGATTATTTCTACGACTTACCATTAGGACAATGTCCCAACTTGCCTGATATTGACAAGGTTTCTTTGAGCCATTTTTGAGGCCTACTGTCATTTATAAGGTAGGGTTTAAACACAAAATGATAATGCTGATAGACACTGAGTCAAAAGAACAACAAGAAAATCACTCTAATATGTGGACGTTTTTATTTATTGCATGGGTCCATGGCCTAAGAATGAAGAAACAGAAATTAGCATGCCAACAAAATAATTACAACAGAGAGCGGACAGCGCAATCTGCCATCCCATAATGCATCAGTTCAGCAAGTGATCCCACAAAAGTACCTTGCACATTCCAGTTCTACAAGTTCTACAAACTTATAAAGATGGCTGTTTTAGATCTCAAAAGTCCAGGGCTCCTTTTGGCAGAAACAGACTTAGATAGGGTAAGTCTTGTTTGACTTACACATTTCCCAGGCAGAGTTGAAGGAGTATTTCAGATCAGTTCGAATGACCCTGTTGCCCTTTTCTCATGTCATTCTAATCAGAGCTGTTCAATGTTTCATCTGATTTACATTGCTTTTGAGCTGCTGTAATAAACTTGTAATGAAGTACAGACTTACTGTAATTAGAAGTTGTTTATTTCAAATAAGATAATGACAAATTCTTTCTATGTACAGCATCTCAATATGGTGCCATTTTTCACCAGTTGGATTTGAAAGAGTTTAAAGGTACTTTTTTCTTGTGCTGCTCCCATAGAATATCCATTATGGCACCAAATGTATTCAAAGTGAGATTTAAAGAAACAAAAACAAAAAAAGGAAGAAAAAACACACTGTTTTTGGCTACAAAGAATCATGCCTAACCTGTTGCTCGCTATGCATGAAAGCCTTTTACTTATTTCTATGCGCCAATGCTGCCGAAGCTTTTTGTGTATCCGGATAACCACCAGGGAGTGCATCAACTCCCAAATATATGCTCAAATTCAGTTCCACCACTTTCATGGCTCAATCAATATGACACCCTAATCATGCCATCACACTCATTACACTATTCCATAATTAGTCCTTGGGCCCAGGTGAGTACCAATCCAGAATGAAAACCAGACAATACTTTTTGGATTACTACAGGGTTGCCCTGCCTAGTTTTATAAAGCCAATTAATGCTGAAGCATTGGCAGATGTTGATAATGACCTGGTAGGCTGTACATATGATGCTGCCACCTGGTGTTGGGTATCAGTAGTATTGCCAATAACAAGTCAATGTGGCTGTGCATCTTGCAGGATTCTGAGGTTGAGCTGGGCAGTCTAAATGTCTATCAAAGTGATTGGCGGTCCTTTAACATGTACTGCTCCTAAAAACATTGTCAGGTTTACCATCCATGCCTTCTACAAGACAGGCGCTTATTTAAGACCCAGTCTTAGTGGTTAAGAGATATTTCAGCACCCCATTACCCTACACTGAAAACCTTCAAGGTCAGAAACTCGTCAGTAGTGACGACTTAAGGTCCTCTGGTTGACAATACCTAAAACTTCAACCTTTGGTCGTCATGGGGTCGTCATAGATGACGACTTTAGGTCGTCACTGATGACCTAAAGTCGTCACTATGGAAGCTCTGTAAAGCCATATTGTGCTGTGTAGAAAGTGCATTTATAGTGCATGTATTATCATTTGCAATTTCACAATACTGAGTACTGGTAGCTCCTTTCCCTAAATTATATTTCATCCCCTCTTCCATCAGGCAGATTTCATTTCCTGCCTGGGAAAAACCATTATCATGGCTTACACCCCAGTATACATCATGTTTGTCACAGTACTGCATAGTGGGGACCTCTCATGGCACACACCCAAACTAGTAGTAAAGGCCAAGCTGCTCAATATGACGACTTAGGGTTGTCATGAAGGCCTGACAACCCTCTGACGACCCTTAACTCATCATATATGACGACTTTCCAATGGCGGCGGGATTTCAGTGTAGGCGCTTATTTGACACAGGCGCTCCTTCAAATCCCGGTGCTTAAACACGACGATATGGTAGGTACTGAAAAGTATCTAGGCCCAAGGACTTAACAGTGTTTGGGCTCAATCAAATATGGTCCTACAGACTTCCTAATTAGTCCATCTTCATATAGCCTGGTTTGAATTTCTGTCTGTTCTCCCATTCAAACTTGTAGTGCTGTGAATGTAGCGCCTGCGAGGCGGGCGGCAGGACAACACTTCATGTCCTTCATGCATTTTGTCACAGTCGGCGATGGTCTGTGGTAGTGGGGTGCCCATGGTTTCTGGCAGTATTAGGGTTATACCTGCAGCCATTATAGACAACATGGCCAAGATGATGTTGGGCAGCCAGGGGATATGTTTAGCCTGCAAAGACAGGAGATTGTTAAATTATCACATTGACCCTCCAGGGGTTTGTCAACACTGTAGAAGTGACATGATGCATGGCTGCAGCATTGATTACAGGGGCGTAGGAAAAAGGGGGGGGCCCTGGGCCCCCCTGGCCCCCAATCATGAGGGAGGTGGAGCCTGAGTATGTCTGGGCCCCCCAAAAATTTGCCAAGAATTCATAATGAATTGAACAAGAGCTAAAACTTTCCATCTCGAATTAGATTCATATATAGTAATGGGATAGGGGGAAATGGGGGCCTTAACCTGAAATCAGATCTAAAATTCATCAAAAATTACTTTTCTATACAAATTTTATATAGGCGCTATTGCGCTTGAGCCGACAATTCAAGGTGGTTGAGGTTGGGCCCCCACTGGTCCCCCCCCAATAAAGATTTGTTTCCTACGCCTCTGAAATTGATGACTACATTTAGAAGGACTGTATTCCTGTATCATGCATCATTCTCATCAGACTTTAACTTGATGCATCATGCCAATCCCGTTGAAGTATACACACGCTCTGTAGGATCGGTTTGATGCATGAATGCAGCCCTGCACAATGCCTGTGATGAGTGAGTGAGTAATAGATGTTTTACGCCATTTCGACAGCTAAGGTCATATTCATGCCGAAAACTACATTACACAAATTCACAGAAGAATATGTCAGTGCCCACACATATGTGCACCACACACATGTGAGGGGATAGGAAAGATAATAGGACCTTTTAAGTGGGCTAGGGAGGCCAATGACTGTGATGCCATTGTCACATGCTAAGTACAATTTTTGGGACATTAAGTGGAACTTCTATCCGTGGTGCTTGCCGAATTTTCTTGTTTATACAGCACTGTTTAAACAGCACTGACATTTTTATATTAGATGTGGCCTTTTCATTTTCATTTTATTATTGAATCATTTGATTTTCGATGCACTAGTGCAAGCATTAGAGGTGTGTGGATCAAATATTTTGTGCCTTGACATCGGTAAATGGCCGTTCTCTGAGAAACGTATCTTATGGCTAAGTTAAAGTTGTGAAACGCAGCTGGTCATATAACGATGAGTACAAAACTTACTGCATAAGAAGCAAATGGGGCAGCCATTGTACCAATCCGGGCTGGTACAGAACACACACCACCACTCGTAGCCCTGAAATACAGCCAATATTATTATGTTAGTAAGCTTCTAATATCATCTAAAAGTCAGCAGTCCTAATCTCTACAGCCAATTACCTTAGACCCCTTGTATAGGCCATGGCGTATAGACCATTTCAGACACAGGGGGATGGGACGGAGGGTGGAGGGGTAGGTAGCAGTAGCACCTTTCCATATTTTCCACCAACATTTCTCTTGGCATAGAGGCCCCCCAGGGGTTTGGATCTTGAAAATTCATTGATTATAAATTTTCAAAGCCATCCACAAACTCAGGGTTGAGCTTATACCTGCAGAAAATCATAGCGACTGGCGGAACTCAAGCATCAGGCCGACCCTACAAGGTTTAACAAATCCAGAGGGCCAGCATGATGCTCCCATAAAATACAGCAGGGCATTTCAAAATTATATCTATAACTGTCATTGGAGAATGAATCAGACTGACCAATGGGCATAATGTATGGATACATTAGCAGCACGTAAAGAGTTAAAACTGGATTTTGACAGAGTCTACCTTTGTCTACACTGAAAACATGGAAGATCCGAAACTAGTCAGTGGTGACGACTTTAGGTCCTCAGGTTGACAATACCCAAAACTACAACTTTAGGTGGTCAAAATGGGAAAAGGTCAAAAGGTCATCATCCTAACAACCTAAATCGTCAGTATGACATTACTGACAATACAGAGTCATCATACTGATGACTTAGGTCATTAAGATGACGACATAAAATTTTCATTTTGATGACCTAAAGTTGTAGTTTTAGGTATTGTCAACCTAAAGTCGTCACCACTGACTAGTTTCGGATCTTCCATGTTTTCAGTTTATTTGAATATCACATCTGTTAGACACTGTGTCTATAACAAAACTTAGAGAGTGGACAGAAAAGAAAAAAAAATACCTCTTTTTGGCAAAAACAGACAAACGAACAAACAAACAAGCAAACAAAGACCTGCACAGTTTTAAAGAATAAGAGGGGATAGGGACAAATTTAAGACCTCTCCAAGGTGGGAGGGGAGCAAAAAAAGATTACTGTGTGTACAGAGAAACCACGCCCCTCCATAAAAAGGCCACAGCATTATTTCCTGAAATCATCTATAATATATATGGTCATTGAATATAATACATTATACATACCTTAGGTTGGTTGGGAAAATCTCCTTGGTATATAAAATAATAATGGCGAAGGATATGGTGATGGCAAACTTCCCCAACATGGCCATTGTGACAATTAGCCATGACAAGCTAGCACCACCAGCTGCAAATATAGGAATAGTGCCTTGGGTTATATTACATATTAAAAAAAGAGAGGTATTTTGAACATTGCCTCCTCTATTGAGATATTTCAAGGGAAGGGCAACTCTTTATTTATTTTATGTTCATTTTCGAAGAGAACAAATCTAGCAACATCCAATCACTTTACAGAATGATGTCTAGCAATGTGATTTTGATTGCATAGACAGGTAGATACGAAAATCACTGAGGAAGCATTGAACACCACACAGGCTCATTTTGGGCTGAAGGGATAAATAGTTGGTTGTTGGTTGTGAACATTGCTACACTATCATAGTGAATTGATAGGTTTGTACATACATAACCAACTGATTGCTAAATAGGGTCTATGTGGACTCTTACCTGTTTGCTCTGGTATAAATGAAATAACAGCAAGAGGAATCCCCGCCATGATATGAAAGACTACCGTTGGTATACGCCGCCCCCACCTGGGGAGAGAAAGGGAAATGTTATTGGGATTGATTCAATCAAACTAATATTTTGAGTCCCCTCACACACAAGGTATGGCTGTGGAAATGTAATTTTGTGTGCATTTCATGTGTAAAATGTAGATGTGATGTATGTGAAGTGTGATGAAATTGCTGCTTTTCAATGAGGGCATTATCAGCTGGGACTCCACTACGTAATAAAGGAGTGATATTTTTTTAACAACGGGCAATGGGGTGGAGGGGGGGCTGGTGGGTTTATGGAGGGTTAGAATTTTTTTGACCCCTTGACCAGGGGGGTCAAAATAATTTCACCTGTGCGTTACTATAGGTTAAAAGGGCATGTTCACACATGATTTTAAGCCCTTCGAGGGGTCAAAAAGATTTGGATCCTCGAGAGGAGGGGCACAATTTTTTTTCACGTGTCTGCGCGCAAACCCACCAGCCCCCCCTCTTGTTAAAACATGATCACTCCCTTATCACTGAGAATCGCAGCTACACATCATTTTCAAATGATTCAACATACAGATCACTCCTGATTCAAGTAGAATCATTATATACTTGCGGACTATATTCCAATGATGATATATCTTACCCAAAATCAGATGCTGAAATCAGTGGTGGTGGACAACATTCACACTAAAATATGTTTAGTCTTTGAACACTTTGTTGTAACACGTTTTTGGGCAAAACACTTAACACTTTTGCCAAAAGTCTCACTGAACACTTTTGCCAAAAGTGTTTGAAAATGAAAAAAAAAGATTGTTTAGATTAGATTGTTTAAAAACTAAACACATTTTAGTGTGTTGAAATGACAAGACTGAAATAGCACTCACAAAAGGATGATAAATAATGTTAACACAAACCATCCAATTGTCAACATGAATCTAATGTTCTGTGCTCTGGCAGGCAAGGATAACTTTTAAAATTGTCTTACCTGGTGACTATAAAGTATGTGATGAAGTATGCGGGTATCTCTATTAACGCACCGAGTGTGAACGTAAGGTACACATCACCGGGTAGAGACGGACTGGCCAGAATTATAGCATAGTATACTACACTGTTACCAAACCTAGGAATAAAGAATGTATTTGTCAGATTAACAACCAAAGAACAATCAAAGGTTATGTATGTGGCATGGGAAAATAGTGCAGAAGGGGGTGATATTGTAGTGGGATCCCCCATTACAGCAATAGGCCTAAATCTAAAGGGCACTAATCATTGCACTTGTAAGACTGCCCTACCAAACCATATTCTCTGTTAAAGTGGCATAGTCTGATTTTCATCATTTTTCAAATTCTGTTCAAATGTTTTCCATACCATGTAATAACACCATATTTAGACAAATTATTGCCATCTTAAGCTCATAGACACCTAGAAAGGGGGTCCCATGGACCTTGTCTTAGGCATTTTAGAGTGTATTTCCAATGGATGGAGTTTTGGCGTGCACTCCAAAACTAGGAAATAGGGTATAAATCTGACAATTCTCTCAAATATCAGCTTGATTATGTGGAAGAAGAGCAAATAAATTAGTCACAATAGGAAGTATTACCTATATGATCAACTTGGTTCATTTTGGAGAAAATTGATTTTTTGGCTCCAACTATCGGACTATGCCACTTTAAGTGCTGATCATACAGAGCAGTTGTAGGGCATCATGTACTATCACCCACTCTAATCTTGAGAGTTACAAATTGTAGTGGCTGTGTGCAGTTGCACCATACTGAGAAATAGATGTGTTGAGGTATACTGGTACATGTAATGCTATAAGGTGTCATCTGACGTGGCGGGTGAGTCCTGTCGCTGGGTGTTCCTAAGGCTTCGGATAGGTGGCAGCACTGATCCGGACCTATGGGACATCTCACGACAACCACTAGGGTACCTATATAAGACCCTGGGATCAGTCGCTACGTCAGAGGCCCTTCATGCCTCCATACAGAACACCTGCAAAATATAGAATAGCTGCCCCAACACCTTCCGGGTAGCCGCTTGTGTAAATAAAACTGTTTGCATACACTCAAATCACTGTCTTGTCTTTCCGATAGCACGACTCGAACCTCCAAACTGGTAACACAAACCATTACAGATGTAATGGTGCATTCGTCCTGCATACGTCACTTGAAGTCTATTAATCAAAGTCAGCACTAACTTCTCTAGATGTAAAAATTGCAACCACTGAGAAAGCAAATTTTCTTCGGCTTGAACATAGTGGAAAATGTTCAAGTAAACGAATTGAGCATAACTAGAATACACTAGAATAATGGCGAAATCCTCGTCCTTAAGAGAGTCGTTGTTATTTTACAGAGATTCATTGTAGATTTGTGTACTACCATACTGCCATGGGGGGCTCCTTGCAAAAACTACACTGGTTCCCTCTATACAATTACGGTGGTTCACTGTTCAGCTTTACAAGGAGACCTGGAGGTTAATTCAAAAGATCCTGGGATTGCAACCTCAGCGATCTTAGGAATTATTCTGCCTTATCCTATTAAGTGATCTTAAGATTCACTTTTCCTAGCCACAACTAAGATCGTATCGATCTTAGCCTCAGCCCTCCTACACTATTCCAAGAAGTACTGACTAGGCACAGGGGTAAGAGTCCCAAAATAAAGGAATAGCTGTGGAGTCACTCTTCTTCACAACAGTGTTTACACCATCGTTCCCCGTCCCCATATGGGCTAACAAAAGAGCACAGGGTGCAGTTGACCCCGTACAGTATTCAAGAGTTGTTCCCATGAATGTATGATGTTATGCTTGCCTATTAGAAGCATTACGCCCCCCCCAGGACAAAGAGAGAGAAGGGAAGAATTACCTTACAGTGCACTTAATGCATGAGTAGGCCTAAGAGCCCTCAAGGACACTCAGCAAACATCCTCCCTCCCCTCTATATGTATGCAGCAGGGGCATTCACTCTTTCAATCAGCAGTGTTCCCTGTAAGTGCTCTTGTACTGAGGTTAAACCACTATGAAATTCTTTCACTAAGATCGCAGTGATCTTAGCGCTGGAAAAGGAATAGTGAAGTGATCTCAGGACTTGCTATTCCTGACAGGCCTGCAACCACTGCATTAGATAGGGTAGACTGGTCAGGTCTCTTGATATGTGCCTATACTAAGATTGCAGGGGTAGAAATCCCAGGATCTTTTGAATTAACCTCCTGGTAGATTTAACAGTTATTCTCTTACAGTGAATTATTGAACATTGACTATAATACTGACCAGATCTATCCGAATGACCTACTTTCTAGTTTGACCTACTTTAAAATGACCCACTTACACTGGAACCAAAGGGCGATCATTTTATTGGACCTTCAGCCTGATAAAGATGGCTTAAGACCATTGAAATGTCACAACTAAAACATATCATCTAATGTTTTTTATATACAACAAAAAATGCCTACAAGAAAAAAATCCATACAACTTAGATCTACTGTCTGGTTTTGCGTGCCACCCCCTTCTAAATATAATACTTACCATAATAACATGGAGACTATGGTAAGTTTTCTCATTGTGCGATTTGTGAATAAAGTGGTCCATGGATAGATTGGGAGCTCTTCCTCTTCTGTGTTCTTCTTCTTCTCATCTCCCTCTGTGGTATTGTTTGATGTCTTGGTCATGAGGTGTTCCTCTGCCCCGCTGACAGCCAGTAAGCGGGCTGGTGCTTTTACACCATTCCACCGAGCTATGTATTGTAGAACCTTTTCTGCTTCTTCTACTCTACCATTGGCCACCAACCATAGGGGGGACTCTGGTAGGAACCTACAATATGTAGTATTATCTTAAAGTCTCACTGGCTTGATTTTGTTTCTTTGACCCAGAATGAGCTTTGCAGGCATTGCAGTAAATGAAGCATTTCTTTTTTTCAAATTAAACTTGGTAAACTAAATTAGACCATGACATTTCAAAGTTGAAAGAACCAGTTAGCTACAGTGAGACATTGATAGTGTATCCGTGCATAGTCTGCCATGCTCAAGATCTGCCACCATCTCTCTGGGATGATCCTGCATCAATATCTTAAATGTTAATTCATTAATATCCTAACTGTTGATATTCTGTCAATAGCTATCTGGTTTGATATTTGACCAAAAGGTTCCTGCAGCAGTTATGGTCAGGAGGCCATTTCTTAATGCGCTATGACTGAGATGGGATAATCCCAGGAACTAGTGCAGGTGATTGTAGGAACTGCACTACGACTGCTCTTTACGCTTAGCACCTATGCTGTCAGTACATAAGGTTTGGTAGAGTAGTCGTAGTGGTGCAGACATTAGGAACCTCTAGTGTATAATACTCTAATGGCATTATTCTAGGGTTACTCAATACGATTTGAAGGACAGCAGTCATAGTGAGTTAAGAAATGGCCTCCAGGGTAATACCAAAATAACCCACCAGATGGCAAGAAGACCAGGCAATACCAGGAGTGAAATGGCCAGTTGAAGATGTCTCCAGTCCCGAAGTAAGTAAGCCAGGCCTCCGAGTGCTACATAATCTATTACCCACAGACCTTCGAGACCGATACCAGCGAAGGCGCGTCGCTTGGAGTCAAAGATCTCCATCATTAATGTCTCTGCAGCCCAACATTGAGCCTGTGGAGTCAAAGGAGAGAGAAATGTACAGTGATGATAGGTGAACATACTTTCCAATTCTTGAGCATCCTTCTACAAATGCTTGTTTACCAAATATTTGTTTACATCTTGTCCTGGTAATTTGGCATGATATGAATAAAACTGTAGTCACATAATGAATAAAACTGGAAACACATAAAAACTAATGGCCAATAAAGATTAAATTCTGACACAGGGACAGAGGATCTGTCAGTGTGCATGGGGTGGATCTAGGTCAATCAACAAATATGAACCAATGGGATCACAGATCTGGCAATTGAGAAAAGAGTGGGAACCCAAACAGAGGCTAGACTGGTAACTTGGGCTCACCCAGGCGGTCTTAGGGCGCTTTTGTGGTCGTGGTTAGAGGGAACCAGACATATATTTTTCTGAAAGATTAAATTCTTTTCTAAAGACAAGATAAGATACTCATCTATAGTGACACTTATTTCAAAAACCAATACAGAATGTTTTTATAAGACATAACAGTCATCAAAATACGTTATCACGGAAAGAGGGTAAGGGTTTTCTTTAAATTATTCTAAAAAAGATAAAGGTTGCGACATACCAGTACAGCGATAGCAGTGAGAGCACGCAGCACACAAAACACAGCGTAGTTTGGCGACAGTGCAGCAACAGACCCAAGCAGGGCACACAGGAAGGTACCAACCAGGAACACCTTCCTTCTACCATACTTATCTACTATCATACCGCAGAACATCTCACCCAGCAGTGCACCGACCTGGTAGATGGTCTGGGACAGGTCACTCATATAATCCTTGTCACAAACTAGGTCCCACTGAAAAATAATGAATAATGTATTCATTCTAATAGGCGCACCTGTGCGGAAATGAATTATCAAATGCCTAAAACCTTGATACAAAAACATAATTCTAACTAAGGCACTCCCATCCACCATTTTCTTTCATTTTTCTTCGCATTTCAGGTGAAAATGATAGATGATCTAGGATAGGTCACTCATATAGTCCTTGTCATTGCATAATGGTTGACATGACCCAGTCCTGGTGAGTTTGCTCACTAGCCCCGGTACTTCATAGGACCATCATTATGACCACACTGGTGTATGCAAGGTTTCCATAATGCCTGAGTGTTTTTTAAAAGTGATATTCATTATCCTCAACACTAACAATAGGCACAGACGGAGATAGCACTCGAGATAACGTTTTGGATATCCTCAAATGTCATTTCTATAGAATCTGTCACTATTTGTCATACATTTGCAATGATTTACATGAAAAGATAGGTTAAAGATATCGATTCTCAAGATATCTTCAAACGTTCAAAGGTATCTGGTGGGGCACTCCCCAGGGCTGCATTCATGCATCCTGAGGAACAATGGGCATGATGCATTAATGCATAAATGCCCTTAAAGGGTTAAAAAGGCCATTAAGAGAAGAGTCCTGCTATCCAGGTCCCATATCTGGCAAGGGGTGCTTAGAGTGGTTTGGCCAATGTTGTCTGTAGGTTGGTCAGTCTACTGTCTCGTGTACTAAGCCCTAATTTAGTACTCCGAAGGCCTTTAGTGTATATTATCTGCATGATGCATGAATGCAGCCCTCGCCGGATATTTTTTTATTATTATTAAAGATTAATGACCAACAACTCTTTTTAATTCAACATGCTCCTCCGTTAAGGTCAGAGGTGTATAAATACCAGATTGTATGATATTATATCACATAACACTGTACAATGGCCGGGAAAAAAAAAACGGAGCCCAAACATACCAATTATACCTGATTTGAGGCTCTGAATCTGAAAATAAGGTTAAAAACCGCCTTTTGGCTCTCAATTTTGAGATATCCATAGGGTGCCATATATGTTGAAAATCACCTCCGTGGGCAATGATTTCACTATGTTCACCTATATAGTGTAGTCCAAACATGAACAAGAACTTTCTTATGTTATTCCTGGCATTTGTCTGGGTAATATCAATAGCTTTGACACTTGTGCAAATCATCTTTCACCAAAAAGTGGCTCCTAGGCCTCTATCATTCCAAGCGTCGCAACCAGTTTTATGGAATATTATGTCTTTGGTGTTAGCACACTCCATATGCATGGTTGTAGCAGTTTTGGTAGTTCATAAGCAAGAGTCCATCTTGGATAATGCCAAAAGGGGTCAAGATGTATATATATCCACACCAAATAGGTCGGATGTCATATACATTGCTTTATAACTACTTGTTTCGGGCATATTTTGTTCCAGCTTCACCACATCATTTTCATGATTTTACGTGGCTGCTGAACCTTTATTTCCTCAATTAAATCTTGGCACAATATATTTCTGGAGTTTACATACAATATATAATTTGTCATGCAGATAAAATTCAATTAATATAGGATAGTAGGAGAAAGAGGTTGATAGGATGAAGATAAAAGTGTGCACTGCTGATGCCATTCACACAGTGAGATAGGAGATATTTGGATCAGTTAAGGTGAAGTAGAGGTTTGATGATAATGGTAGTTATTTTCCGGTGGTGTGGGCAATTTCTACATCTATGGGGCATTTGTAACTCTTTTTAGACAGGTCATGTCAGCTCAAAACAGAATAAAATATGAAATATGTTTGCGTTACTTCAATGTAGTTGTATCCTTACCGGTATATAGTGTATCACCAGAGTTGATGGGCGGCTATAAGTCAATGATTACCCAGTAAAACAAAGACAGGAGCCTATTGACTCATGGTGTAATTTTAGCTGTTAGCCAATTAAGGCTGGGGCGAGGTTATACTTGAGGTATAGGGTTTTAAATTCTGCGATATACTTTGCTTTCTGGGCTCTGGAGCTTAATTCAAAACATTCTGGGATCCCAACCCCAGTGATCTTAGTGTAGGCACATATCATAAGACCTGGCTGGTCTACCCTATGTAATGCAGTGGTTGCTAGGATATGTGAACCCACTCAACTCTTAAGATCACTTAATAGGATAAGACTGATTTATTCCTAAGATTACTGGGGTCGTGATCCCAGGATCTTTTGAATTAAGCTCCTGGAATCAATTCTGTTCCACAGTTGGACACCCCTGTAATATTGACTTTTCTATTGCTTCATTTTGGTACAAGGGCAGTTATCTTAAAAAGACTGCCAAATGTCCATGTTAACTTCCTTGATACTCTGACTTGTGGATCATTTAGAGCATCCAACTATGCTTCATGGTGAGTAAGGCTTCAGCTATACATCAGGATTATCCACACTGAAAATATAGACTAGTAGAAAAAAGTGATGAGTGCAGATGAGTTTAGGTGATCTTTTCCAATAGATGACCGAAGGTGATCATTTTGATTACCTTATTTCTGCCAACAGGGGCCCCTACTGTCATAGATGACAATAAGGTGACTTGCCCAGGATAGATATTAACCCTATGGAGATACAGTCCCGGAGGGTCGGCATGATGCTCCAAAGAAGTGCTGGCGAGCAGACTAGCCAGCACCTCATTGGTGCATCATGACGACCAAAGGACATGATGCACTCTTTCATCAACGGCCCTTAAAGGGTTAAAGGTTTAACCCTGACCCACCTTAATGGTGATAAAGTTATCTTTATGACCTACTTGTGTCCACATAATTCCCCACTCTGTCTATCTAGGTTGAGGTACTCTGCTGGGAGCACCAGTACTCTAAATACACTCTATAATGGGCAAATGATAGGTCAGAGATAAGCTAGGGCTGAAAAGGTACTATGACCTACATACCATCAGCTCTTTCTTCTTATAATACATCCCATTTGTTGAATGATGAGACGCCACATTGTGAATCATTAATTGTTTTATTTTTAAAATTCAGTTTATTTATACTGAAGGCACAAAGTCCTCTTTTAACTTGGCTTTAGTTATGACCTTTATTTGACAATTTCTCATTTTTGCAGGTGAGAGAAACATGATGCTTATGTAGTTTTCCTTCTTCAGCTGTAATATTTGGTGTCTACAGATCATTAGGAAATATCTATGGTTGGGTGAGTGCGCCAGAATCCTGTGAAAGCACGTCGTGCACACTCTCAGGATGTGATGAAATCTATCTACAGCCAAAAGCATTTTATTCCCTTTATGCGCTGATATTTTTCCATTTTTTGTAAGCATATAAGTATAGTACATGGATGAAGTAGGGTGATCTGGTATGAAAGTGTTGATTTTTAAATTAGATTTAGCAGAATACTTGTAGAATTGTATTCACAAACTTAATCAAGTAACCCTCTCCCTGCTGGATTCCCCACAATGTCCCCCAGGGGTCTGTGGAGGGGGAAGGTTATACATTATTTGAGCGCCTTAATGGCCCCTATAAGTGGCCGGGCGTTCATTGATTTCAATCCCACTGTACTCCAAGCGTATATGGGTCAGGTCGCCAGAAAGCAGTAGATTTTGTGTTTTTGGGTCATTTTGGATGTTTATGACTCTGGAGAAAGAAGTTGTGAACCAATCTTGTCTAACATAGACTCATTTGATAGAGAACACTTAGGGCTATCAGAAAAATGTAAATTTGTGGTCATCTATCAAAAACTTCAGGACTTATAGCCTGCCGAAGTGAAAAAACGGCCAAATTTGTTCTTTTTTATACTTTTTGTATTTTTTACAAGTGTCCTGTATTGAATAAAGAACACTATAGAGTATCCCAAAGTTATTTTTTGTATTGTATATGATCATAGGTATCATTTCCGTGAGGTTTGGACATGTTACTAAGTGAGAATTTTTCATGATGTGTCTTTCAAAATGGAAATCTGTCATTTGTAACGTCCGGTACCTAAATCTAAATCGGTTATAAAACATGGAAAAATGAAGTGTCAAAATCTTTGTTACTACCCATGTGAAGGGCCCTATCATCCCCTACTTTGCTGAAGAAATTGTGTGTCTACCAGCTTTTGTCTCCATCTAAGTGCAGCTTATGTGAAATAATTCTGATAAAAGTACCGGACGTTACGTAACGTCCGGTACTTTTATCATCATGTAGGAGGCAGTCTACTGTGCATGCATAACTCAAATTTTGTTCCATTCTGTAATTGAAGTCAATAATAGACATATTGGCCTTGTTATTTCATGTGTTTGTTATGCATAATGGGACATTCTTATATTACTGAGAGCAACTTCAATTACCTCCATATTTCATTATTTTGGTACCGGACGTTACATGACACAAAACGAGCAATAAAAATGGAACCGGATGGCCTAGATCGGTATTTTTCTTCTGAGCTGAGGAGATATACCTTGACAATTTTGTTAAGGTTATATAAAGTAATTAGAAAATTAGTTTTTCAGGGCCTTCAAGGGCAAAATCTTACACTTTCTGATGACCTGACCCATATAGGTGCTTATTTGATAACCGTTTTTAACACTTGTGATTAATTTTGATATTGCTATACTCTGATGCTTATTCGAGAATGGGACTTATTTGAGGTCCATTACATATGTGTATGTATATGTGTTAACCCAAATCATCCCTTGGAAACCTAAGCGTTTCCGGAAACCTAGGAGAGGTGGATTCGCGCATGCACAGTCAGTCAGGATTCCCGGTGGTAAACACAGTCAGGCCTGAATATTACAGCAGCAAAATTGACTGTTAAGTATTGTTTTCTTGTGTAAATCTCCGTCCCCTTCCATAAGGACCCTTATGAATCAATTCTGCAACTGTGTCTCCCCCTGGAGACACCCCTTTTATGCAGATTTGTAGTTATTGGGATTTTTTAGGCTGCCTGCCTTAGTCCTGGATCAACGCCAGGAACTAGGTCAGGGTATATTCCCTGAACCGCTAGGTTCCCTCGGTATAATCTTAATTATACCTCAACTTACAGGTAAGTCTCGAACAATTTCAAAATCATACTCTAATACTTCCAATGAATGAACCATTGGCCCAATGAAGAGGCAGCTACCGTTGTACTCATGAGTACCCTTATCGCACTATAAGGACTACTGTATCTATAGGTCCATACCTGATTACTCTTATCTCTTTAAGGGCTGCTGATGCATTAATGCATCATGCCCATTGGTCGTCATGATGCTCCAATGAACCACATCATTGATGCATCATGCTGACCCTCCAGGAGTATATGTGTCGACCCTGTAGGGTTGGCATGATGCTCCAATCAAGTGCTGGCAAGACTGCTTGCCAGCATCATGACGACGGATGGGCATGATGCACTCCTGCATCAGCAGACCTTAAAGGGTTATCTATGCTATTATCTGTAATCTAGTGGAGTATTGGGGGATTGGGATTCAGTAGTGGGTGTGACAATGGGGGTGTCAGTGTGCTCTATCTCCCAGATTACTATGACAACAATGTATCGGGTCATTGTTTCTTTGCAAACTGCTATGTATTAAGTATATAATTATATATATATATATATATATATATATATATATATATATATATATATATATATATATATATATACACACACACACATTATGATTATCAGGATTTATTTCAAATATTGGTAATTTCTGTAGAGTTTCACATATTTCCAGAGATTTTCTTTATCCAGTGAATGATGTACACTACTTTAGGATTTTGGTTGTTTTTCATAATTAGCATTGACTCTTTAAGGGCATTAATACATCACACCCACGGGCCAAATTGTTTCATAAAATGTGATTTTCTGGTCAGCAACACATTGGTGCTTCATGCCAACAACCCCCTGAAGTGTACATGCATTGGAGGGTTGGTATGGTGCATGAATACCGGGGCTGCATGAGGCCAAATTAACATAATGCATCAATACATAAGAAGCCCGATAAAAGGTCAGAGTAACAATCAGTCTGTGAAAGAAACCATACTATTGATCCAAACCTGCAATGATTGACCTCTTATTTTTAAGGTGCTTCATCATTTTCTACTGTTACTCTGGATAGAGGTTAATAAAGAAGGATAGTTCCCTAAATTTTAGAATGAAATGCCACCAGGCCAAGGATATTCTGGATATCAGTCTCCACTATACGGACACTATTTAACACGCCTCACGCATGGCCGCACTGACAAATTTTGGACCTTAAAGCTATGGGGAATTTCATCACTCATTGAGCCACAGGCAGCTGATGGAATCTTTGCATACAAAACAAAACAGCCAACTAACAGACGGCATAGGGACAGCATCCTCAGCCCTCCCTGGCTGTCTAGTTCTATTAGAGCTTAGAGTATGATTATTTGGTTCACAATTAACCCCTAATCTTTTAGACTTCACTATCACTGCACACCAGCAGCCGACCAGTGGATGAATGGCGGCCGCTATCACTGTGTGTGATGTCATGACTTAATTTGACTCAGATCTAGGCTAACCGTCATCACCAGCCTGTAGCTCTGCCCTGATCACCATCAGCTGCCTGTGGCCCAAACAGTGATGAAATTTCCCATACATTAAGGTCCAAATTTTGTCAGTGCTGCAGGCTTAAGGCACGTGATGTCTGTCCACAGGACTGAATTTACTAGTG
This sequence comes from Acholoe squamosa, assembly GCA_949317995.1. NCBI lineage: Eukaryota > Metazoa > Annelida > Polychaeta > Phyllodocida > Polynoidae > Acholoe > Acholoe squamosa. The sequence continues at coordinate 6,105,167 of OX439039.1, forward strand.
AACCTTGTGAAAAAAATCTATAATAAAGAAATATACAAATATTGAAAACTTACCTCGGAGACAATGGACTGTTCCCTAGGTTCCTTGTCGTACGTCCAGCCATTAGTACAACCCACCGTCTCGTTACTAAGGCTGTAGTTACTGTACATGCTACACTTGTCCCAGTGGCCATCTTTGTCGGCCGACACCCAGGGTAGTGTTTTATTACTGGGCTCCACCCCATCAGGCAAGCTGCAGTGGTGGGGGTAAGGGATACCTGTAAGACAAAAAGGCATTGATATACATTTAAGTTGCATCAAATTATATCTTGTGTAGTTGACTGCAAAAATGGTGTTTAGACTTGCTGGGATTTGAACCTGGGACCCTCTGATAATGATGCCGATGCTCTACCAGGTAGAAGCGCTATGATCCTCAAACGACCAACAACACCCAACAGTCATATGATACACATTAGGAACCAGTGATTACCAGAAGACCTGCACTTGGGGGTCAGTCTTCGAAGCACAGAGAATTACTGCCCCTACACTTGTATATTAGCCGCACCTCGAGTTGTCCTTGTACATACAAAGTACACACCATCAGGTGAGGTGCAGTGGTGGGGATAGGGGATACCTGTAACACAGAAAGGGCATTGATGCACAACCTGCATATGGAGTCATATCTTGCATATAAGCCACACCCTGAGTTACTGGCAGTATAAATGTGTTAAAACAGGCTATGTACCTCCAAGAGCTGCAGTTATAGGTGTGTGGGGTTCTTGAAAAAAATATGTTTTTTTTTTAAAAATCTAAATCAATCGGTTATTTTCATGTTATTCGAGTGATTTACAGTGTTTTAACCATGGCATCTCCTGTCATCTAAGAAACAAATAAATTAATATTTCAGAAATGGGCTCATGCCAAAATAGCCCTTTATAAGTAATCAGTTAGGCTTAAGTAAGCGTAGGGTGCTTGCTTTGTGAATTATAATTACAGTTATCTTGCATATAAGCCACACCCTGAGTTACTGGCAGTATAAATGTGTTAAAACAGACTATGTACCTCCAAGAGCTGCAGTTATAGGTGTGTGGGGTTCTTGAAAAAAATATGTTTTTTTTTTAAAAATCTAAATCAATCGGTTATTTTCATGTTATTCGAGTGATTTACAGTGTTTTAACCATGGCATCTCCTGTCATCTAAGAAACAAATAAATTAATATTTCAGAAATGGGCTCATGCCAAAATAGCCCTTTATAAGTAATCAGTTAGGCTTAAGTAAGCGTAGGGTGCTTGCTTTGTGAATTATAATTACAGTACTCTGCGACCTGACACACTATGCCGGTGGTGTGTGGTCTATGAGTGAATACAGTATACGCAAAAATGAATAATACGATGGGTATGATATATATATATATATATATATATATATATATATATACATATATATATATATATATACATATATATATATATATATATATATATATATATATATATATATATATATATATGTATATATATATGTGTGTGTGTGTGTGTGTGTGTGTGTGTGTGTGTGGAACCCATGTATGAAATCTATTCGATTTGAATTTGGGGTTTGAATATGAGAGACCACAGTTGGATATCAACAGCATACAAATGGCTTATGAAGTGGTCTTTAACCCTTTTAAAACTCATAGGGTATTAACACTTTCAGGGACGCTGATGCAAGAGTGCATCAGGCCCATTGCTCGACATGATGCACCAATGAAGTGCTGGTGAGACTGCTTGTCAGCACTTTATTGGAGCATCATGACGACCCTCCGGGAGTGTATGTATTAACCCCGTACGGTCAGCATGATGCTCCAATGAAGTGCTGGCAAGCAGTCTTGCCAGCACTTCATTGGTGCATCATGACGACAATTGGGCATGATGCATTAATACATCAGTGGCCTTTAAAGGGTTAAAACTCATAGGTTTTGAAGCATCAAGCCAATTTGTCAGCATGGTTTATAAATGCAGTGCTTGTGAGTCTTGCTGAACCTACAGGATTGATACACCCCTAGACATTTTTATAACACACCACTGGACATGGTTCAATTCCCATACTGCCAGACAGAATGTCTAGCTGTGATCTTGAGACATTGGGCTGCATTTTGGTGTTTCAGGATTGGAAATCCGACTATTATTAAGGTTTTTACAGCCTAAAACAAAAGGCATTATTGTTTGTTTAAAGAGTTAAATGATTAAAATATTTAAATATATATTCTTGTTTTTCATTATTTCCTTTCTTTTCAATGAGAATTCTGAGTTATCCAGTTATGCCAAAATTAATCTGACCTGCAGAACAAAGAACAATAAAAAAACCAAAAAACTGCAGGACTGAATGGCCTGCAAGGGGAAAAGCTTCTCGTATAGACTGCCCTTAATATAAGAAGGATACAGTTTGAGATCTCACCACTATATCAGTGATATCTTATCTCATCCTGAGGATTCCTGACTTAGTAGGAGTTTACACTGATATCAGTTATCAGTTTGAATAGGTGACTTTATTTCTGGGAGAACAATAGGAGTTAAAAAGCCCCAATTCAGGCATTAACATGTCCTATACAATTGTTACGACCAACATAACATCTTGCTCAGACATGTGTAGACTCTTTTCAGATGGACTTTGCAATTGAACCATCAGTGCTTAAAGGGGCCCTGGCATGGTAATGCATGCCAGCATTAAAAAGTCAGGTGACCACCCTTGACAAATCAGGGTGCTGCAATTTTTTCGCTGGGTACCGCGACTTTATGAACGATCTTTGAACTGGTACCCATGTTGTTAGTTTGCTGTGCTAGCCCCCCTTTAAAGGGATATAAGCTTAGCCGAAACTGAAATCTGCTGAAAAAGGGGGAAATTCTTACCAAGAGAGACTAGAAAAATCTTGTGAGAAATGGGAAAAACTCTTACCTAAAAAGACTATCACAAGTCCCTGCCAGCATAGAGGGATAAACCCGAATATTCCCAAAAAACTAAAGATGGCGAGATGCCATCGGCGGTAGCCTCCTACCAGATTTAACGCTGAATCCACATCCATTGCTTATAAATATAAGTCCAAAGTCCTACAGAATTAGTGCGGTACAGTTCCCTTATTAATTACAGTTTTAGGGAATCAATTTTTGCCAATGAGTACTCCGGACTTTATCCTGTTAGTGTGTCAGTAACCTAAATATTATAACTTTCATGAAAATGTTTGTAAAATGCATCCGTTTCTCTGGGGCTCTGTGGATTAGGCCTACACAGAGTATTTTGAAAGTTTCTCTATTTGTACATGTCATTTAGTTCCTATTCTGATAAGCGCTGGTGAAGAATTTGTCTTCCTGTGATAGATTCAGATAATGTCCATGTCCATGTGCCTTACTTATTGGCATTGGGGAAGGAGACTCAAGTCCTAAGTGTATTTCTACTTTAGTTCCTTTGTTAACCAATTCTGGCTTTGACTATTTTGATTCTTCTTCTTCTGTCCTCCCTATGTCTAGAGGTCATACTGAGGTGCTGCAGACTTCTTGTCCATGCAATCCAAGGCTGAAAGTATTCCTGTGCACTAGTTGTAGCTGCCTCCTCCCCTTGACTATCCCTTATGGTACCTGGTGTTTTTAGTTATGTCCTATTGGACCAGTTAGAACAGGTGGGAAGGGAAGGACAGGGAGGTAGCGTAAAACTCAGCATATATACATACGGTGCACCTCACATATAAAGGGCAACCTCGTGCAATAACATGTATATTCCACCGAATACCATGCTTTTGGCAGTTTAGTGATTTATGGTACAAAAACCTCGCCTATACGGCACATCCTGACTTCAGGTATATACCATAAGGCTCAGTTTATCCTTGTGTATAAGCTGCGCCTTATGTGGGAGGTGTTACTGTTAGTGGATGGACCCTGGGTATCAGACCGCTTATCTCTATAGATAGTGTCAGGGAGGACGCTGTACAGTGTCCCTATCTTTATAATCTGTATATGTATGCTGCATTAGTATGATAAGCCTCAACTTGATAAGTTTACAACATGGAAAAGGAGCTGGGAAAATTAAAGGGCATATGCGGCAAATCTTTATGTTGGGGGGGGGGGTGGAGGTCACCTTTAGAATGTAGGATGCTAAGGGAGCTGATGTGTATGGCATTTCTTTTTTATATTGAAAGGGGGGGGGAGGCCGAATCTGAAAGAAATGTGAGTTAAGATTATAGAATAAAGGTTTCCTACAAAAGCTAATACATGTAGGTCGACAAATGGTATCATGATCACATCCCAGATGGCATTGGTGTATGCTAGATAGTAGTCTATGGTAACAGAAAGATTCATGGTCCTCTTCTGGCTCAGATTATACTCCCCCAGGAGGGAGTTTCTGAAACTAACTTGGCCTCACTCACTCCCCCTAGTGGTAATCAAGGTAATAATACTTGCCCTTTGCTCCTCTTTCCTCAATGTGTGGTCATCATTTGGCCTTCCTTCTAAACACGACTAGAGATTTGAATGTTCTCATGAACTAGTTGATTCGTGTGGGGATCAGATGTCATGACACATGTAAATTCTTGAGCTATCCCTGGGAATTTAACAAGTGGATTATCGGGGCATTCACAAGTCATGACACAAATTTTCATCTCGAGTTATTCCTCTACACTAAACATGTTCACATAAGTCAGTGGATTCCTTTGGGGACCACAAGTCATGACACAAGTTGACTTTTTGAATCAAAGATTCAATTCTTGAAGCAACCACAAGTCATGACAAAAGTTTAGATCTCAAGTTATTCCGTGGAACTGAACATGTTCTCATAACCAGCGGATTCTTGTGGGGATCACAAACCATGACACAAGTTTACCTCTCGAGTTATCCCTTGGAACTAGCTGTGGATTCTTGTGGCAGTCACAAGTCCTGACACAAGTTTACGTCTTGAGTTATTCACAGGAATTAGATATGTTTATTCTTTACAAAACTTGAGAATCAAATGTTCTAATGACACAGTGGATTCTCGTGGAGAAAACATGAGTAAACATCTTGAGTTATTCTCAGGAATTGAACAAGTGCATGAATTCCTATGTGGATTACAAGTAATAAGACAAGTTTGCATCTCAAGGTAGCACCAAAAATTGGACATTTTTTTGTGAATCAGTGGATTCTTATGAGAATTACAAGTCAAAACATGTGTCTATATCCTGTGTTATCCCCCCCAAAAAAAAACAAAGAAGAAAGACATAGGAGAATCTTGAGAATTATGAACATGCTCTCTTTCCATGGAAATCATGAGTCAGAAACTCATTAAGTGAAGGTATACAATTCTCAGAGTAATCACAAGTCATGAGTATACTGTCATGCCACAAGAATGTCTTGAGTACGTCTCAGGATTGTGTTTGCAGGGTTCATATCAAGTATGATCAAAATGGATTTATGCATTGCCAGTGTAAGATATGTCACTACATATGTCCTCTACAACTAGTCCTTGAGCCAGACCCTTTCAGTACCTATTTTCAATGATAAAACCTTTCAATGATAAATACTTTTAGTATTGGTGCATGTCCAAGGACCTCAAATCACTTTGCTAGACATTTGGTCTGCACAGGTCAGCCTCAGACCCCAGCAAAGCGTACAGTAGCATTGCCTATCTAGCTATTGGCAATACTACCAATATCCTACACCAGGTGGCAGCATCATACAGACAGGCCAGCACAAGTCATTCTCAATATCTAACAATGGTTCAATATTGGCTTATCATTATGCTCCCCTAGTTGAGCTAAGCTGGGTGCCATTTAAATGTTACCATGACAAAAAGAAACACTTCAATTGCATAGATATTCAAATATGGCTGCAATAATGAGAAAACAAAAGAGCATAGATGGGTTATGCACAATAGAATACAATCTGGGCACCCACCCCCCACCCCCTCACCCAGAGAAATTCACCAGTGCTGTAATCATGCATCATTTACTTGCCAGCAGAGATATGGTGCATTATAATAAAGATTTCTGAGTAAAACTTAATTTCTATCAACATGGAGATGCTAGGTTTAACCTCTAAAGGAGGGGATTACCAAATTGTTTTTCCAGTAGTGGATTAAGAGAGGATGCAGTGGCAAGAGCCCCCCCCCCTGCATTTTTTGGGGGGGAATTTTCAGTTTTCTAAATTTGCCTTAGAAGATCATGGGGAAGAACTTCTCCAATGTCGTGTTTCCCATTTTCAAATTTCTGGATCCATCATTGTTTTCATGCATCTTAAAACTGACCACCCCTGTTGATAAAAATGACCATTCTCTCCTCTTTTAACATGTATCATAATTATACAGTCATTAAAGCCAGTAGGCCTATTTATTTTTGAAATAACTCCTTACCTTGAAAGACAATGGCAAACTCATGCAGACAGGATGAGTTGTATCCACAGACCCCGACCAATAGAAAGATGGATAAGGTCCACCGCCTGTAGCCACTGACCAATCCTAGCGCGCTGTCTGCATCCATCCTGCCAAACTCTTTATGTAACACTGCTCCTGATTGGATAACCTACAGTTTGGGTGAATATATGCACCTACATCTGCTGTAAAGATCTGTGTATAAGATGAGGCCTGTGTTGCGAGGATGGCCCCCAGGGTGCACCTTATAGAAAGCCAGCTGAACTCAGGGAGAGCCTTAGAGGCTGAGTTTCTTTGCATATAACATATGAGGTCTCAAAGTCTCAGGGTCCCTAAGTCTGAGCTGCTCCTTATAACCTTTCTCTCAACTCACGATATACATGAGGCAAAACACTCATTCGGGATAGAACCTGGGAAGTCTATGTGACTGCAGACTTCATCGACTTCCGGAGCTGATCTTGCAATTGCATCTGGTCCCGGCATGTATGTATGGTACCTAGGCAGGTAACGCGAGAGGTTCCGAGATAGGAACTACCACGGCCGCCGATACACACAAACAAGAAGCCTACTGTATTACCCTGTATATGCACCAGGTCCTTGAATGAGCGCAGGTCTTGAAGAGGCGCCCGGGGTACGGAGGTATTCAAAGCTTAAAATGTGCTCTAATTAAGTCTTGAATTTGCACAGTCTTGAATTAGCACCGCAGGCAGAGCCTACTTGAAATCAATGAGCTTATACATGCATATACGGTAGCTATAACTGTAAAAGGGCTCTATTGTTCTTATTGGATGTTTACTGTTAAAGATTTGTACTTACAAAGGTAAAGACTTGAATAACATCAAGGTAGTTTACTTGGTAGTTGGACTCTCTAGGTCCACACTGCTGTTAGTGTTTCCTGTGATTTTAGAAATCGTTTGTTCTGCTTCTTTGTTATTGTTTACATTCCGTGTCAGTGTTGCACCTGTGATGCTCTTAACAAAATAACGAAAGCAATGTTACAGGTAATGCCTGTGAACGCTGCCAATGGAGCCCGGGCTTATGATGCATCACCTTCCACTTATGAGTAGCAGTGCATTGATGAGATAAGATCCTGATAGTACAGCAGTTTTCCTGCTTTGGCGCCTATTAAAATTGGATCTAATGGAAAATCTTGTAGCGTAGTCCTCCATAAGTAGTAGATCTAGTAGTACACAACACTTATGTGGCCTCGACTTAAGCTAGTGCCAGGCCTTGGCCATGTTATGTAACCATTTGGCAGTCAGTACCTCTGGAGGGTGTTGCTCCTATGGGAAAAGGTAGTTTTGCATGAGAAGTGCCTCGCCTGCAGCAGTCTCTTTCTTTGTGGTCCTTTTTTGTGTGTTGTTCACAAGTGGTGAACACAAGATCACTTGAAAGAGAGTGTAACAAAAGTAGGTATCTCATAGCATATCACTCACTTTTTTTAAGCGAGGCAGGTGCCTTTTCAGACTTATATTGTGAGTGGGAATTGAATTTGAATGCTGAAGCAGAGTGTAACTTCTTTGGAAAAGAGGGCACTTACTCCCAGCTCTATTTAGCAAACGCGCAACACCCTCCATGGATTCGTTCTGCAGCCTATTGTGAGATCCACTGCTTAGCATTGTAAGCCTTATTGTGTATACAAAGGTATCCCATTAATTTTTTGGAGTTGCTAGCCATGTAGCAGCCGGGAGCGCAGCGACCGTAGCAACTTCATTATGTTTTCGGTTTGTCAGTGACGTCACAGTCACCTTGTGACGCAATTTGTGACGTCATACGTCGGCCGTGACATCACACGTCGGCCGCAGAGTGGCAACTCCTATCCCTGGTTCTTGCCACATTTTTCTTGTTTTCTGTCGATGGTCAAACTGCTGTGGAATAACTTTCATGCATGTGATGCAGACTCACATTCATGAAGCTTTGACAACCCTCTTGGCATAAAAACGTTTGTCTTTTAGGTTAAAAGAACGTTTTAATTGGGTTCCTAAGTTTGCCAAACGTTTCTTTAAGCATCCAAAAATCATAATTAAAGAATAATGTAAAGAAACATAATTGATAAAGGTTCCTATTTAGTTGAAAATTGGTTGAAAAAAAGAAAACGCTTTTATTTGGTTCAAATTGGCTAAAACGTTTTTTTTTGTTACAAGTTTTTCACCCAAACCTGATAAATAGATTTGCAAACGCTGAAAATACATTTTTTTTTTTTGCAAAGTGAGAATGTATTAGGGAGGCATCATTGGTGGGCGAAATCATTGACCCCTCTTGAGGCAAAAGTCACTTAAAAAGAAGAAGAGCAATAATTATTTAGTTAAGTGTTGTAAATATTCAATACTTATTTTATTTTTAACACTCATCAATTATACAATTTCAGGGTACTACATGTATTAATGTTTAACAATAAATATTCTATATTTACACGCAACGTTTACTAACAGCTAATTTCATTTTCTTTCCATTTTTGCCACATGTTCCATCCTATGCAATTCATCTGTATTATACCTCATATAAGTATATTCTTATTGCATAATTCATGGTTTCTTTTCTTTTTCTTCAAAGCGCATAGTCCTTAATTTTTTTGTTATCCTACTTTTAATTCTGTGCTATAACAGATGTGTGAGCAGTCAAAATAGCATCCACTCTCTGAAGTCTCAATATCAATAGTATCAATATTAATGCCAAAACATCCTTATTATAAATCAAGGGCAGTTAATGCACCAAAGCATCACGCCCATGCATTGCTTGCCATGGTGCTGTCCCGGTAAGCTCCTCCCCTGGGTAATAAGAATAGGTGAATCTCATTCAAGTAAGACTGAAACCAAATACCAGAGATTTCAGAATGTACTAATTCAATCATCCCTTCCTATACAACCATTACAATTCTACAAAGCTAAGGCAAAAAAGATTCTGTGTTTCAGGTAACATGCTGACAGAAATTATATATAGGGTAGGTTGGATTCTTTATTTATTTTATATTTTTTCCAAACTGCTACAAGGACACATGGCTAGTCGGGTGACTCACGGAGGAAAAGAAATGAAAAATATTATAGGGTAGACCCTGCTTTGCTAGGTAGTAGTGGGACACCGGAAACAAACATTTACTTATCTCTTTTCCCTAAATTGTCTTACATTTACAGTATGCATTTATGGGGAAAACGTCCAATTCCACTTCGTCCAATGACCGAGGCGGCTCGTCTGTCGTAGATACTAGCAGGGACTTGTCTAACTGATGTTCCACACAACTTCATTATGTTTTCGGTTTGTCAGTGACGTCACAGTCACCTTGTGACGCAATTTGTGACGTCATACGTCGGCCGTGACATCACACGTCGGCCGCAGAGTGGCAACTCCTATCCCTGGTTCTTGCCACATTTTTCTTGTTTTCTGTCGATGGTCAAACTGCTGTGGAATAACTTTCATGCATGTGATGCAGACTCACATTCATGAAGCTTTGACAACCCTCTTGGCATAAAAACGTTTGTCTTTTAGGTTAAAAGAACGTTTTAATTGGGTTCCTAAGTTTGCCAAACGTTTCTTTAAGCATCCAAAAATCATAATTAAAGAATAATGTAAAGAAACATAATTGATAAAGGTTCCTATTTAGTTGAAAATTGGTTGAAAAAAAGAAAACGCTTTTATTTGGTTCAAATTGGCTAAAACGTTTTTTTTTGTTACAAGTTTTTCACCCAAACCTGATAAATAGATTTGCAAACGCTGAAAATACATTTTTTTTTTTTGCAAAGTGAGAATGTATTAGGGAGGCATCATTGGTGGGCGAAATCATTGACCCCTCTTGAGGCAAAAGTCACTTAAAAACCCTTTAAGAAGAGCAATAATTATTTAGTTAAGTGTTGTAAATATTCAATACTTATTTTATTTTTAACACTCATCAATTATACAATTTCAGGGTACTACATGTATTAATGTTTAACAATAAATATTCTATATTTACACGCAACGTTTACTAACAGCTAATTTCATTTTCTTTCCATTTTTGCCACATGTTCCATCCTATGCAATTCATCTGTATTATACCTCATATAAGTATATTCTTATTGCATAATTCATGGTTTCTTTTCTTTTTCTTCAAAGCGCATAGTCCTTAATTTTTTTGTTATCCTACTTTTAATTCTGTGCTATAACAGATGTGTGAGCAGTCAAAATAGCATCCACTCTCTGAAGTCTCAATATCAATAGTATCAATATTAATGCCAAAACATCCTTATTATAAATCAAGGGCAGTTAATGCACCAAAGCATCACGCCCATGCATTGCTTGCCATGGTGCTGTCCCGGTAAGCTCCTCCCCTGGGTAATAAGAATAGGTGAATCTCATTCAAGTAAGACTGAAACCAAATACCAGAGATTTCAGAATGTACTAATTCAATCATCCCTTCCTATACAACCATTACAATTCTACAAAGCTAAGGCAAAAAAGATTCTGTGTTTCAGGTAACATGCTGACAGAAATTATATATAGGGTAGGTTGGATTCTTTATTTATTTTATATTTTTTCCAAACTGCTACAAGGACACATGGCTAGTCGGGTGACTCACGGAGGAAAAGAAATGAAAAATATTATAGGGTAGACCCTGCTTTGCTAGGTAGTAGTGGGACACCGGAAACAAACATTTACTTATCTCTTTTCCCTAAATTGTCTTACATTTACAGTATGCATTTATGGGGAAAACGTCCAATTCCACTTCGTCCAATGACCGAGGCGGCTCGTCTGTCGTAGATACTAGCAGGGACTTGTCTAACTGATGTTCCACACATTTTGTGCACCCGTCCTGTGCGGTCCTGTAACGGAGAGAAAAGAAACTAAAGGATGTTATACCAGATCTAGACAGGGATCTTAGTATGCAGGTTAGGTGTGTTATTACGTACCCATTTGATGTCAGATATTACATATATCATTGGCCTTAAAGCTGGGACAAGATCTGAAATATATAGATTTTCCAATTTCTGCATATCTATCATCACCCCACTTGTGAAAGTGTCCTGCCAAAATCTCAATCTATTCAGTGCCATCTAACCATGTCAAATTCAAGCATATATATATGTGTGTAGAAATAAAATGCTTTCAGCATTTTATTCATGTCAACAAGCAGTCCTGATTGTACCAGCACAGTGGCTCCATCTGAAGCCATAAAGCAGAATATTCTATAATGGTGGTGAATTCAATTTGGATGCCTGGCAGCAGAGCAGACACCACTCAGTGCTGCTGCCTTGAGGCTGTGACCAGAACTAATTAACCAAGTGGCTTCCCTTCCCACCAAAGAGGATAGACCAGCTGAAACTAAAGTCCAATGATGTGCACATAATGAGCCATATTGTGCCATAATAAGTGGCACCCTATGACTTGGGAAGGGGTATATAATCCTCTAAAATACATATCAGACAACACTATATTAGCTTTTATACCAGCTTTAAAGGACCAATTTTAGCTGTAGGTCCATTTCATAAGTACTTATTACTATCTTTAATATATATGATTATCACAGGATCTTTTCCTAAGGAAGAAAACTTGGATGTAGATCCGATGAATACCATGTAAATGAATGGACAGATTACTTGGCAAAAAACCACAACAACAACAACAACAACAACAACAAAACATCCCACATAAACCAAAAACAGGATAAACACAGACATGTTGTATGAATGTATCAGTCCTTTGGCTAGAATCAGCCTTTATTGGGCTTAGGTACCTCACATGAAGGCAATTTTTAACATACTACGACTGCACCCGTCAAGTCATACCAAAATCCCCATTTAGGCCAAGAAAAATAAAAGTTGTGTTTCCAGTAACATAGCTCAAAGAGCTAGGGTCGGTAGGTCGGATTTTTTTTTCACATTTATATAGGCAATATTAGGGCACATATCAATGGATGTATCAAATTCTTTGATTTCATTGTAAAATAATGATGGGAAAATGAAAACTGTCAGAGAGGGGAAGAACACTAAAAGGATGCAGGAAAAATCCCCAAAAATTAATGAAAAATGTCTTTGAAATATGACAAAATGAGACAAAATTCTTAAAAAAAAAAAGACTTTTTTTTGCCCCTGTTTTGCTAGGGTCGGTCAGGTTACTGGAAACAAACCTTTTGTTTTATTTGGCCTTATAAGAATAGCTTAGATATGGTAAGTCGTAGGGCTGTGTGTGATCATAGTGCATTAAGAAATGGCCTCCTGAATGCGTTATGGATTGCTATAGACGTCTGGTGAACGCAGATCACGTTGCTAGACATCTGGATTTCTCAGCATAGCATAACTAGGGGAACATACAAGAAGCTAATGTTGAAAATGACCTGTCTGTATGATGCTGCCACCTGGTGTTGGATATTGGTAGTATTGTCAATAGCTATTCAATACTGCTGTGTATCTTGCAGCATTCCGAGGCTGAGCTGGGCAGCCCAAAGGTCTGGCAGAGTGATTTGGGGTTCTTTACCAGGGCCTTATGTCCTGAATTACATTAGCATGGTGATTTAAACTGTTAAATATTATCTAGTTGAATCTAGTTGCGGCATATCATACATTATATTACCTTACAATATTTAGCTAGGAATAAGATTGCTTCCATGAGGCCGTTTGACCTAATTTGGCTTACAAGTATTGAGGTATAAATCTTTTATGAATCTTCATAATCTTTCATTGCAGAAAAAAAATAGAAGAAATAGGTGACAGGTCCTTACCCACACTTGCCCGTCTTATAGCTCTGGAATCGTGTCTGTCCGTCCAGTTGAAGCCGTACAATGTACCGCATATTTCCGTTAGAATTCATCATATGCTCATCCTTTGCGGCATTAGATAAAATACATCTGGGGAATAGAATAGAGAAATTAGAATTTCAATTAATGTTTTTTTTTTAATCTATATTGGAAGGTTTGATCATAAAATATCTTTTTGAAAGGTATATAAGGCTATTTGATGTCGCAGAGTGAAGAATGCAGATTACGGTTTCTTAAGTGCCCTAATAAGAATGAATTATCCTATGCTTAATTATAGTAAAGATCCTCATGTACTTGAAAATGGGGTCTTCACACAGAGTGGCAGGAGAAATAAACAAGGCAAAATATGTCCAATATCATGTGTACGACCTGGCCAGGCTTTTGACTTTTTCTATACCTATATTGACAACTTGCCGCCTGTCACCCAAGACTTGCCAGGTTGGGCTAATTGCCCGGGCCACCTAAATTTGTCAAGATGAAGGGGCTGTGCCAGGGCTGACGACAGAATTAATCTTGATGGGTTTTAATTTGTTTTTATCTATGGTAGTCACTTAAAGCTGCTACACGACCTCAAATATAGATCTTCCACTTTCCACATGTCTATCATCACAGTACCTGTTACAGTGTTCTGGTGAAATTTCAGTCTATTTCGTAAGTTCTAACCATGCTAAATTTAAGCATATATCTGTGAAAATAAAATGCGTCTAGCATTTTATCCAGTCTTGATTGCACCAGCACAGTGGTGGCATATGAAGCCGTAAAGCAAAGTTGTATTCCCCACTGGTGGTGACTTTGATGTGGATGTGTGGCAGGGGAGCAGGCCACTCAGTGCTGCCACCTAGATGCTGTGACCATTACTAATTAACCAAGTGATTTCCCTCTCCACCAAAGGGCCAAACTGATACCCTGTATTGTGCATATAATGGGCCAGCTATTACCAGAATAAATTGCACCCTATTACATAGCAAAGGGTATACAATTCTATGAAATACATATCAGAAAAGGCTATACCAGATTTTATACCAGCTTTAAGAGACCCTAGAGACTCTACATTTGTGTGTGTGCAATATGTGCAAGGTAAAACTGGTACATGAGGTCTTGCAATATGATATGGTCTACATACGTGGTGCAGTACTTGGCGTTGTCGGAGGTACCAATGTCACACCCCGGGGACAGCTTCGCATGTCTATCTTTACCTGTAATAAAGAATATACACGTATTCTTTCTATGTTTCTTTAGGTGCCTACTAGCAGATTTCTACTCCCTATTCCCATAGACTTTCTTTTTCTTTGCTTTTTATATGATAACAATGAAACCATTACTGTGAATAAAACTACTACCTGACATCGACCACCAAGTCCACCTCTTACAAGTCTCTCCATCAATATCATCATCTTCATCATCACGTGACCAGTGCCGGATCTCCTTCTCGGTTTTAAATAATGCTCCATAAACCGCCAAGATGTCTGCCGTTCCGGAAGTACGAGAGGTATCTTGTGGGGAGAGGTACAGACTTCCGTTTCCGGTAGGACGGAGTTGGTTTGTCGGGCAAACCCAGAGCGGAAACTCCATGCAGCGGAGGCATCCCAGCATTCCTAGCAGCAAGGAGCCCAATATGGGCATTAGCTGAAAATTGAGGGTTTATCGTGGTCATCTCAAATGTGAACCAGAGGAATCAGGTATTAATACCCCCAAAGGTATAAATTTGGTAATTGTTGACAAAATTAGGCAGACAGGTTGGATTTTATCATAACACCTCATATTCATCTTGGGTCATACTAATGTAACAGCTACATGGTGGAAGACACTCGGTTATCTAATGGAGTAATATGACAATTACACAACTTATGAGATGGTGACACAGGGTCACCTTAATGTATGATATGACCACTCAATTAGGCCACTTATTGAAAGAAATATCAGCTTTTTATAGATACTTTTCTAAAAGAAAAAGAGTGAGTTCATCACGAAACGTCCACATACTTCGAGACATCTACCCCACCCAGAGGCCACAAAAGTCAATTTGCTCCTGAAAAGAGATATTGCCAACTGGGTCAATCAATATAGCTCATCCGAATACTATAGTATCACCAGTTTTCCTGAAATCAGATTTTTTTTTTCAGTGGGGGCAGAGCAGCGAAAAAGGTGTGGGGGATGCGGGTGTACATTCTGGTTATTCTCTATATATATAATCTATTGGCCATCCTGAAAAAGGTTGTGGATGCATTCCTACATCCCCCATGCTCCGATGCCACAGTGTAAAATGTCAAATCATTCTAACCTACTGTTAAACACCTCTATTTGTCATTTAAGAGAAAATACTAGTCTTACCTTATATGTACTGCAGTCCATGTTGAACATATCAATATACATTGTATATGTACTGATCCTGGAGATATATAAGAGGACCCTTACGTTACTGTGTGCACTTATACAGGACACATCCCTGTATATATACACCCATATGTTATACGGGGATTTCCAATAGGAGGGGAAAACCATCGTTTCACTTCACTGATTGACGTACCAGATGACCTGTTCTGTGTCTAGCCTCGAGGTAACATTGATGGTTTAACCCTCTAGGTACCAGTGATGGTTTAACCCTCTAGGCATCAGTGATGGTTTAACCCTCTAGGTACCAGTGATGGTTTAACACTCTAGGTACCAGTGATAGTTTAACCCTCTAGGTACCAGTGATGGTTTAACCCTAGAGGTACCAGTGATGGTTTAACCCTCTAGGTACCAGTGATGGTTTAACCCTCTAGGTACCAGTGATAGTTCAACCCTCTAGGTACCAGTGATGGTTTAACCCTAGAGGTACCAGTGATAGTTCAACCCTCTAGGTATCAGTGATGGTTTAACCCTCTAGGTACCAGTGATGGTTTAACCCTAGAGGTACCAGTGATAGTTCAACCCTAGAGGTACCAGTGATGGTTTAACCCAAGAGGTACCAGTGATAGTTCAACCCTATAGGTACCAGTGATGCAGGAGTGCATCATGCCCATTGGTCGTCACGATGCACCAATGAAGTGCTGGTGAGTCTGCTCACCAGCACTTCATTGGAGCATCATGCCAACCCTGCAGGTATTGGTTAATTTTGTAGGATCAACATGATGCTCAAATGCAGCCCTGGCAAGTTACTCACCAGGGCTGCATTAGTTCATCATGGCGACCAATCGACATGCTGCATTAATGATTTAGCGGCCCTTAAAGGGTTAATAGATACTACCGTAAATCCTCACGTATAGGACGCTCCTCGCGTATAGGACGCACTCTGAGTTCAGCTAAGGGAGTGATCATTTTTTAACAACAGGGGGGGGGCTGGTGGGTTTGCGTGGGGACGAGCGAAAAAAATTAAGGTCCCCCCTCTTGATGGGTCAAAATTCCCCCCTCCTCAGGAGGCAAAAATCGTGTGCGAAAGCGCCCTTTTAACCTATAGTACCACGGGGGCTTTTTCGCTGAAAACAGGTGAAATTATTTTGAGCCCCCCTAGTCAAGGGGGCAAAAAAATTCTGACCCCCCCTGGTCAAGGGGTTGAAAAAATTTTGACCCCTCCTCAAACCCACCAGCCCCCCCCTGTTGTTAAAAAATGATCACTCCCTAAAGCCTATAGGACACCCTTAGGGTCAAATTTTGGCAACTTTTGTGCTGTTATATAGTGGAAAATCCTTACCCATAGGACGCACCATGAGTTGGGGCGAATCCTATAGGACGCAGGGGGTGTGATTCTGTTGTGTAAGCTGCGTCTTATACGTGAGGATTTATGGTAGCGCTAATAGGGGCAGCAATACTATTATATAGAGATCTTCTTCCTTATAGATAACTAGTGAGAAAAGGGACTTATCGTCTAGATCTGTGATATCACAACGACAATTCATAATGACTTCTAACTTATATGAGGGAGTCATTCATTCTGAAATAGATAGACAAAGGTTCACATGGATGGAGCCAGCTAAGCCTAACACTCTCTGCTTTGCTACCGTCAGCCACAAACTGACTAATATGAAAGGGGTATGACCGAGGGTTATCTCACGAGGCGATAACCCTCGGTCATACAGAACCCGTCCAAGTAAAGGCTCTGCATTGTTTATTTTATGAGAGTCAAATATGTTTAAAAAAAGAAAAAATACAATAAAATATCCAAAATGACATATAGAGATGTCTGTTTATGTGTTTGATGACAATTTGGGATGCTGTCACTGGCCGTGGAATACGGCATCAGGTTATTCCATTGGGGTGAAATACAGAGATACTATGGCAAAGGTTCAAGAGGATTGGTCTGAGTGAGGGAGGCACAGCTGAGCGAGATAACCCTCACTCAGAGCGATACAAGTGAACCTTTACATTCATCTCATGTTGTTCTAATTAGATATGTTTAGAATTTCATTTATTTGGCAAAGGTGCTACAGCTGGCCGTGAAATATGAAGTAGGATTATTGTGCAATACAGGGTTCCGGGGTTAATCCTATGGGGCCTCAGTATGCATCTTAAGATAATAGGTTAAACCTATGGGGCTGCCGTATCCCGCTGTAACATGAAATAAACAAACGCATTCACTCAAAACCTGGAAGATCCGAAACTAGTCAGTGGGGATGACTTTAGGTTCTCAGGTTGACAATACATAAAACAACTACCTTAGCTAGTCAAAATGACGACCTTAGGTCTTCAACCTGACGACCTAAGTCATCAGTATGACGCCTCTGTATCGTGTAGGTCTATGATTATATCTAAATATTACATGAAAGCTAATGTTTAATACATCTATTTTGTCTATATGAATCTTGACAAAATGAATCTCTCAGAATACAGACAAAAATAATCTTTATTTCCCTACTTTTTCACATTTACTATACATACATACAAGTTATAGAAACCAGGGAGTGTTTTTGCATGACGTCATCAACCCGGAATTAGAGCTACTGTTGGAGCTATAGTGACTCATTAATGTAAGAATAGATAAATGACAGGAGTAGTAACTGCTACAGATAGACGACGTGGGCATAGTTACCTTTTTTAGATGATTTAGTGTAAAACGATGCGTGTAAGCCAAACCCAGTCATAAGTCTCAACCCTAAATGGGGGAATCAGTTATAAACCGCACCTAGACCTTGAATGTATTCGGGAGGGTGTTGCTCCTATTGTAAAAAGAGCTGTGAGTATGTGCCCTCTTTTCTAAACAAGTTGTGTACTGTTTCACCATTCAACTTGCACTCACCACATTAGTCTGAAAAGTCACCTGCCTTGTTTAAAATAGAGAGAGCTGCACTATCAGGTCCTTACTCATGTCACATGCTCTATAGTTTATTATACTGACTGACTTCTCCCAAGTAGGTAATTACTCAAATCCCCCTTTCTTAGCACCGTACTTGAATGACCACTTGTGAGCAACAAAAGGGACAAGTTATAGCTACATTAAAAGAAAGGACTGGAAGTGAGGGCATTCTTAGCCAGCTCTTCCTTTTACTATAGGAGCAACACCCTCCTGCTATACTACTCTTGTGTAGTTTACAAACCCAGCGTTTAAGAAGGAAACAGAAAGCCTCTGAAATGGTCTAGCCACATTTTATCTCCCTTCCCCCCTTTCCTTTTTATTAATTTTTTTTTTTTAGATTTTAAGGTGTATATATGATGACTTATAGCCATCACTTGGCACTTAATCAGCTTCTGTGGATACTATGTGAAAGTGTGGGACTAAAAACTGTGGATGGGTCAGTCTATCACAAAATATACAATCTGTCTTTCCTCACAAAGAGACAGGGGAGTCCCATCTCCTCCATTGTCTGTTCTAGAAATGGTTCCTGCCCCTTGTCTGTAAGCCCATGTCAATTGTCGATTTTAAGAAGTGGCCTTGTCCCCATGTCGATTTTAGCCTTCTTGGACCCTGGCTGTAAATGTTCGCACCTTGGCGATGTGAATTTGATGTGCAGGGTCATAAAAACCTTTAATGACTCGATAAGTGCCACAAAATCAGATTTCCCCCAAAAAAAGTCCCGTAAAGAAGGTAGCGTAGGGTCAAAACATAGGGCCAAAAAAAAAAAAGGTTTGTTTCCGGCCGACCGTCCTCAGCTAAAAAGGGCCAACCTCAGAATTTTTTGAAGATTTTTTCAAATTTTTCCTGATTTTTTTTCAAGATATTTGGAGATTTTTGAAGACCTTTTCAAAATTTTCGAAGATTCTCTTCCAAAATTGTTATTTGACATATATGCACATATTTTCCAATGGTTTTCTTATATCCCATGTAGGAAATGAACATTTCTAACACCCACCAGTGAAACAAGAAAAATGTGGCAAGGACCACGGATAGGAGTTGCCACTTAATCACTAGCCACTGCGGGTGACGTCACTGAGACAGCATGATGTCACCAATGACGTCATAGGTGACGCCATAGGGAGAAAACCGAAAACAATATGGAGTTGCTACGGTCGCTACGCTCCCGGCTGCTGACGCAGCTTGCAACTCCAAAAAAAACAGCAGAGAATGACTACATAAGACCTTGGACCTAAGAGAAAACAACAAAAAGACAAACAAACGAAAAACGACCTACCGACCCCAACTCTTTGGATCCAGAAACACAGCTTTTTTTTAGGCCTAGGGCAGGTAGCGTTACCTGAACACACATAAGGCCTAATGTCTGGGCGCATTTGTACATTTTAACATAGAATGATTGTATCATATAGGATACACCTCGTGCTGGTGTTACACAGGGGCTCTATGTAGATTTAATAGATGTGGTTTGTGGTAATAGTGTTAGGTATACATCACATATCCTGCTACTTACAGGCTCTAGTACCGTAATACCTCAGGTATGAGGCCCAAGCCTTCATCCAAATACCTACAACACCAATGTGCGCCCAGCTACCTATGGGGGGTTCTTTCAACTTTTAGTGTTGGTTTATCAGGAGGGAAGTTATGTGATTTCAACTCTTTTTGCAGGTCCATGAGCTTAAAGTGTGTCTTAATTATGCACGAATAGCATCCTGTATACATGATAATTCGGCCAATAGACGGCGATGGAATGTTGGCCCCACAGGCATAAATAGGATTAGCATTAATGCGACCGATTTTTTTTTTATACTTTTGACATATCATAAATCGTCGGATTAGGACTATTCTGACAGATTGTGTGCCTGTGGAACCAGCGCTTTAAAGCGGGTATTCCACTGTTGTCGGTTGGCACATTTTTAATAATGCAAAAGTATAGAAAAAATCGGTTGGATTAGCAAAAATTTGGCTGACCGACGGCAGTGGAATAGCAACTTAAGTGGCGCATGTTGTGCTAGCTGGGTCAGCAGCATTCTGTCAAGTACAGCCATAATCACGTATATGCCGCTCCTTTTATCTCATGTTGTTTTAATTAGATATGTTTAAAATTTCATCTATTTGGCAAAAAATAATGATTTAATAATGGTTATGTGACCATTTAAGGTGCTAATACACGAGGTATTATGGTGTGCCCCGTTTCAGCTACTCTTCCCATGAGTCACAAGAATAACATAATTTAATGTGAATACCACTTTCGATGTAAACTAGGGATGGCACCGATATATTTGAATAGAGACCCAAGATGGCGGACTTTGCAGCTCAACAAACGATTATGTGAGGTTATAAAACGTTTCGCACAAGTGTTCAGTAAAGAAAACTTCAGTATCAAAATATTGGAAAGAATCATGCGAGAAAAATATTTCACAGATCTGAAAATATTTTTGTTGAAATGTATATATAGCAAGTCAAGTTAGCTGGGGTTTTCCTAACTGCTTCACAGCCTAAGTATTTTGCTTTATCTGGTACCCCAAGGGTACTCTAGGCTGAAGCAGTCATAAATTCTGATTTTGTAACCAGCGATCTACTTACCCATTTTTATATATAGTGTAATAAGATGAGAAGAGTGTGCAACTGCCGGTGCTGTATTGACCGAGAATATTGCACTCTTTAGAGTTTCTTGTCCACTTATAGTTAGTGTTTGATATCTAATAATTGATATTGTAACCATAACAGTGTTTTTATACGGCCCTGATTTGTTAACTGCTGCAAAAACCCATAGTCCCCTTGGCCTCTGTAGCGCGATTGAACCATACATTGTGATCCACTACTCCGTTCTACGTTGCGGAGAGCTGTCGCAGATATCAAAAGTTGTTGATATTTACGTTTTCTCTCGGATATCGCTCACCAAGCACTATATCTTTGTCAGCTCAGTTGATCTGAAGCTCCAACTCTCTCTGTTTCCACATGTCTAACAAAATACGCAGCTGTTGTCAGAGAAGTGGATCCTGGGCTTAAATAAACTTCTTCGACAGACGTCTTGGTCTGCATGTTTGGCAAGTCTTTATGCCAGGACTGCTCAGTGGAGACACCAGCTATAGCCCACAAATATTTGAATGTGATGGCAAGACCTTGGGCTACATGTTTTTTTTCGGCTTGAAAATTGGAAAAATATTTATGGTTTTACCGCTGCCTATTTGATGCGTTGTATGAAGTCACAATTGGTGAAATGCACCACTTCATTGACTCAACAGCGCTGTCTATCTAGAAATAAATATTACTCACTGACTCACCGGATCCTTTTCTCACTGCTGGTGTATTCACTTTGATAATAAGCATTATATAACCTACATTATCTTTATTTTATGTGAATAACTTCTTCCCGTATAGAGATAGCATTGCGCGGCCGATCGCCACACCCCCAGTGGCGTAATGTGTGCCGATCCACCACAGCGGCTGATCCACCACTGCAGCCTTGTTCTGGGTGCATGTAAACATTCAAAATGGCGGACCGCCGTTCGTACGGGGCACTACGGTACCGGATTTTGATAATTTTTCCTTATTTAAACCTCTAAAAACATAAAATAAATATAGAACTATACTCCCCTGGTATCCTCGTTGGCCTATCCACCCCTCAGGTGGATCGACCACCTCGTACACCATGGTCGTTTAGTTCTATCTATATATTATATAATACAAAGACTATGTTCACTTTAGTATGACAATTCAGAACATGATACCAACAGCCTCTAAGCCTAAAGTGTGTATACCCACTAGCAGATGACCCATTTTTAAATTTCCCACCTTTATCCATCTATATAACTCTCCATCATCTGTGAAAATTGTAAACTCCTGTGTGGAATATTCATGCCTTAAAACAGTAAATTCCCTTGTCCTGTATTAAATCTTGGTCCAAGAAAAATACCGGATAACAATCAACACCATGAAGCATGTAAACAGTAGTTTTAATTGTAAAAGTTCCCAGTAGGTGGCAGTGCTGCTCTGTGCTCTCACCACATCCATTTCTGGCAAAGGTACTCTCCAAGCATGACTGGGGTATGCTATGTCTATAGAGGGTTTTGAAGAATCTGCTGGGAACATAACATCCTCTCAGGATCATGGTGCCTTGGTGTATTCCCACCAGAAGGCTGCATTATGTGCTTCGTGAGCACTCTTTAGATCAGGTACGTGGATCTGTCTCTGATGATTACTACATAGTCAGATCATGAGAGGACAACACATGAAGCTATTTAAGCAGGTTTTACAGGATATATTTGTTTGACCCTTTAGCGAGTATACACACTTTAGAATATGCACCATTTGGTGCATTTGGACCAATTGTAACGTAATACAATGTACCAGAGAACCCTGCTGTCTAGATCTACTCTTATAGTAGCAGACATGTTGACGAGTAAGTCATAATTAGTTTTCTTTTTCAAATCAAAGATGTGCAAAAGAAGTCAAGGTGAAAGGAGGGTGGTATTTTCTTTTAAGATTGGTGCTCACGAAGGGTAGAGATGCATGGAGGTGATCCTTAAAAGTGCTAAAAGGTATGAGAATAATTAGCCACCCGATCAAATCCGATGAAATTAAACCTTCACATGTGATGTTGGGGGTAAGAAAAAAGAAAAGTTTTTATCTTTCTTTTGGGATTTTGCATCTTTTTAGCCCCCCTGATTTTAACTGATCAAGTGTCAAGGTGAACCTCGAGGACAACCAACTCCGAGGGAACATACCAGCTTTATTCCAACAAACATCATCTCAATAAGAGTCCCTTTTGGTCACGTAACCAGCAGAGCGGTGATCACCAGGCCCAATACAGTGAATGATGTATATAACTCTCCCTTGTCTGAAAGGTAAAAATATACAATGTTAGTAATTAAACCAATAAGGAAAGCGTCATGCAATTTGTCAGTAATTTCTATCTTCCCATGTCCTCAAAAAAGGATTTTAATAGTTTTGTTTTAAAGGTCGATTAGCATGGCCTCTTATTGGTACCACATATTGTTCATATATTTCCTGGAGGAAGCTGAGAAATTGTGGCGCCCTGATTGGTCATGGGATGGTCACGTCATCGCCAGGACGAGTAGTGTGTCATAATCGTTGTGCGTTGTGGGACTGCAATCGGGAGCGTTTTGCTCATAATTATGGTAAATAGAGCTGGGAGTAGGTGCCCTCTTTTCCAAAGAAGTTATGCTCTGCTTCATCCCCCGGGGGGCACATCATATATTGAAGATACACATGTGTGCGGCTGGCAAGGGTAGTTTTTGAGCAAAATCTCTCTAAGCAAGGGTCTCTTTTGAGCAACAGATCCCTCTAAGCAAGGGTCAGTTTTGGCCAAAAGTCATCGCGCGTGTCACTTTTTTTTTTACCAATTTGTTCAAAAAAGGGACACTTTTATTCCAAAATCCCTGTTTTTGAGAAAAAAAAAATTACATGCATCATTTTAGATCAGATTTTCTTCAACTAGGGGTACTTTGTTACAAATATCCCTCTAAGCAAGGGTAGGGGCCTAAGGGATATGTTAGAGGCCCAGCCACACACCCGTGTCAGAAAAAGATTTAGTGCCCCCCCGGGGCTTCACCATTCAACTTCCACTCACAATATAAGTCTGAAAGTGCACCTGCCCTGCTTAAAAATATTATGTTCTGCACTATGAGCTTTTTTTTTATCACATACTATTTCAAGTGCTCTTGTGTTGATCACTTGTGTGCAACACAAAAAAGGTTAGGACTACAAAGAAAGATACTACTGCAGGTGAAGCACTTCTTAGGCAAAACTACATTTTCCCATAGGTGCAACACCCTCCAGAATTGTTCCTCACCTGAACCTCTCGACACAAGGTGAGGCTCTGATTTGTCACTCACTCCTACCGAATTACCCACACTGCATCTGTACTCCCCTCCGATCTCTGACATGATATCTAACGTTAAGGACGTCACATTTCCTACCAGTGACGTAACATTTGACGTAGCAATGACATGGGCGTTCATGTGCCAGGTGATGACGTATACATCCGGGTATCCTGGCGTCATACATGACGTGTTACAGATTAGAGTCAGTACATCATGATTCCCGTGATTCACACTAGAGGGAGATACAGTCAGCACTGGCGCGCCCTCTGGTGGTCCTGTTAGATGGTAAATTCAACGAATTACTTCAACGCATATTTCAAGGCCATCTTGTTTCCTTACTTCCGGTAACAACAATCTCAATACACATGGCTGAGTCAATCTAGAGCTACTCTGTGTTACTCATCTTTAATCCATGATCATCATCATGTTTTAACATGGTAGGCAGCTGGTAAAGGGATAGGGAAGGGCACCAAAGAACTGTAAGTAGAAACACTACTTAATTATTCACCCTGCAAGTGTGAAAAAGGTGTATTTTGGCCTGAAGCCAAACACAGGCAATCCCACATGCTTTCCTGAAGGAAGCCATATTGCCTGCCCTCCCTGACACCCACAGTAACTGGTTGAAGAGACTCATTGACTCAAGTTATATACAAGCTCTATGCCCTGAAAGTGTATAGGAATTTATTAAGTGACAAGTTTAGGCCTGCTAGTCTAAACACACTATTCTGAATTGTGACCTGCTAGTCACCCAACCCTACTACAAATTAAATAAGTACCAACACCAAAATGTCAAATCATGAGGATAATGTAGGAGGAGGGGGGAACCAAAACGCCGCTTTGTGCCTAGCATTAGACCCCCGGTCCCTCTAAATCTACAATCCGACAAAACTGAGAATTGGCTGTTGTGGAAACAGCAGTGGGAGAACTATACTGTGATCTCCCACCTGGACACAACAGATGCGGTCTACCAAACCTCCATGTTTCTCAACTCCATAGGGAGAGACGCCCTGAAGATCTATAACGGCTTCGTATTCGAAGAAGGGGCCGATAGAACTGTCAAAGACATTATTGATAAATTTGATGCATACATTATCGGGAAACTGAACGAGACAATGGAAAGGTATAAATTTAATTGTAGGGACCAAGAACCGAAAGAGAGTTTTGATGAGTATCTGACAGCACTCCGTCATCTAACCAAAAGCTGCAACCACTGCGAATGCCTCAGAGACACACTGCTACGCGACCGAAGCTTGATGGGCATCCGGTCCGAAGAGACTCGGAAGCTACTACTAAACCGCCGAAAATTGACCCTCGAGAAATGTATCGACATATGCCGCACCGACGAAGCGACAGGTTTGCGCCTCAAGCACGTTAACGCAAGCGGCGGTACAGAAGAGGTCAACGCAGTTCACACCAAGCGGAGAGACTGGACCAAGTCTAAAGATCAACCGCAAGAATGCAAATTCTGTGCTGGCACTCACGTATTCGGAAGAAAGCACTGCCCTGCCTGGGGGAAGAAGTGTTCCACATGCGGTGGCAGAAACCACTCTGACGCCGTATGCAAGAAGACACCGACTACAACTAAGAAACCCCAGAAGAAGAAAACAAGGAAGGTACGAGCCGTGCAAGAGCAGTCCGATAGCGAGGAGAGCCAGTACGAGGTGATCAACGGAGTGAAGGAGATCAGCGCAGTTAATCAACGCGGCAACAAGCTAATATACGCCAACATGACAATAAAGGGCACACCGATCAAGTTCCAAGTAGACTGCGGTGCATCCGTCAACCTCATACCGGTGAAATATATCGACCGTACCAAGCTGAGCCCACCAAGAACACTCTCGAGATGTGGGACAAGAGCCTGAAGCACCCACTCGGAGAATGCCGAGTCAGAATGAAGAATCCGGCAAATGGAAAAGGCTACAACGTGAACTTCGTGGTGGTAGAGGACAGTGAACTGATGCCGATCCTGGGAGTATTGGCGAGCCAGCAAATGGATCTCATCTCTGTCCTGGAGGACAATTTCCACCGAGTAGCCAGAGTAAAGAAGAAGGAAGACGCTCACCAGTGCCCAATCATAGCCAAATACCAAGAAGTTTTCAGAGAAGATGTCGGCTGCATGCCATGCACCGCGACACTTCATGTCGACCCAACCGTCACGCCTACTATACAACCCTCGAGAAAGGTCCCGATCTCCCTAAAAACCAGGATCAAAGAGAAGCTCGACCAGCTAGTCAAGCAGGGTGTAATAGTGCCTGTTAGCAAACCGACGGACTGGGTGAACGCCATGGTAACAGCGACCAAATAGACTGGCGATCTGAGGATCTGCATCGACCCCAGACCTCTGAATAAAGCGCTGAAGCGGGAGCACTTCCCATTGTGCACACTAGACGACGTACTGCCAGAGCTATCCCAAGCTAAGATAGTATCGACGATGGATCTGAAGTCCGGCTACTGGCAAGTCAAACTAGATGAAGAGTCGTCAGTGTTAACTACTTTTGCAAGCCCGTATGGCCATTACCGATGGCTGAGACTGCCATTCCGTACAAGTGTCTCGTCGGAGATATTCGCCCGAAAGCTCCATGAGTGCATCCATG
Organism: Acholoe squamosa; assembly: GCA_949317995.1. Lineage (NCBI taxonomy): Eukaryota > Metazoa > Annelida > Polychaeta > Phyllodocida > Polynoidae > Acholoe > Acholoe squamosa. Next base: position 6,131,947 of record OX439039.1, read on the forward strand.
ACCTGGATGGGGTTATCTGCATCGCAGACGATCTCATGGTATATGGCAAGGGTGAGACAGACAATAACAAGAAGTTAGAGCACCTACTTCAACGATGTCAAGAGAAGGGCATCAGACTCAACTCCGCTAAGATGAAACTACGACAAAAATCAGTATCGTTCCTCGGACATCTCATCACCCATGAAGGCCTGAAGCCTGACCCAGAAAAGGTGGACGCGGTGATGGAGATGCAGAAACCGACAGATGTGGAAGGAGTTCAGCGACTCAACGGGTTTATAAATTACCTAGCACGATTCCTACCTCGACTATCAGACGTGATGGAACCAATCCGCCAACTAACGCGGAAGGACATGCCATGGAACTGGTCGAGTGCCCAAGACAGAGCACTACAGCAAGTGAAGAAACTTGTGAGTGAGGCACCAGTCCTGAGGTATTATGACCCGAGCAAGGAACTCACCATTCAGTGCGACGCCAGCAAGACCGGACTCGGGGCAGTGCTTCTACAAGAAGGCCAACCTATAGCCTTTTGCCAGCTGCGCCCTGACCGACACCGAAGTGCGTTACGCACAGATAGAAAAAGAAATGCTTGCTATCGTGTGGAGTGCTGAGAAATTCCATCAATAGACGTTTGGAAGACAGGTCAGCGTGATGTCTGACCACAAGCCTCTGCAGAACATCATGAACAAACCGCTAGCAAGAGCCCCAAAGCGTCTACAAGGCATGCTAATGCGCCTACAACAGTACGACGTCGATGTCACATACACACCAGGTAAACAGATGCACCTCCCTGACACCTTGTCTCGTGCTTACAGACAGACGACCGACGGTCATCATGACGACTTCGAGAGCGTCAACGCGACCAAATATGTGGCCATGTCCAACTCCCGAATAGAGAGCATTCGCCGCGCCACTGAAGTCGACATGACAATGACGACCCTCAAAGATGCTATTCTCAAATGATGGCCAAATGAGAAGGTTCATGTGCCGCCTATGCTACATCCATACTTCGCATTCCGCGATGAGCTGGCGGTACATGAGGGCCTCGTCTTCCACGGTGAGCACGTAGTAATCCCTATGAGCGAGCGAGCAACCCTGAAGGTAAAGATCCACTCGTCCCACCTCGGAATAGAAGGGTGCCTGCGACGTGCAAAAGAGAGCATATTCTGGCCCAATATGACACAGGAAATAAGAGATTTCATCTCTAAGTGTCACATATGTAGGACATATGAAACAGCAAACCCAAAGGAACCTCTTATGAGGCACCAGTCCTGAGGTATTATGACCCGAGCAAGGAACTCACCATTCAGTGCGACGCCAGCAAGACCGGACTCGGGGCAGTGCTTCTACAAGAAGGCCAACCTATAGCCTTTTGCCAGCTGCGCCCTGACCGACACCGAAGTGCGTTACGCACAGATAGAAAAAGAAATGCTTGCTATCGTGTGGAGTGCTGAGAAATTCCATCAATAGACGTTTGGAAGACAGGTCAGCGTGATGTCTGACCACAAGCCTCTGCAGAACATCATGAACAAACCGCTAGCAAGAGCCCCAAAGCGTCTACAAGGCATGCTAATGCGCCTACAACAGTACGACGTCGATGTCACATACACACCAGGTAAACAGATGCACCTCCCTGACACCTTGTCTCGTGCTTACAGACAGACGACCGACGGTCATCATGACGACTTCGAGAGCGTCAACGCGACCAAATATGTGGCCATGTCCGACTCCCGAATAGAGAGCATTCGCCGCGCCACTGAAGTCGACATGACAATGACGACCCTCAAAGATGCTATTCTCAAATGATGGCCAAATGAGAAGGTTCATGTGCCGCCTATGCTACATCCATACTTCGCATTCCGCGATGAGCTGGCGGTACATGAGGGCCTCGTCTTCCGCGGTGAGCACGTAGTAATCCCTATGAGCGAGCGAGCAACCCTGAAGGTAAAGATCCACTCGTCCCACCTCGGAATAGAAGGGTGCCTGCGACGTGCAAAAGAGAGCATATTCTGGCCCAATATGACACAGGAAATAAGAGATTTCATCTCTAAGTGTCACATATGTAGGACATATGAAACAGCAAACCCAAAGGTACCTCTTATGAGCCATGATGTACCAGACAGACCATGGGCCAAAGTAGGTACCAACATATTCACACTACACAGACGGAACTACCTCATCACGGTTGACTACCTGAGTAACTTCTGGGAAGTCGACATGCTACCAGAGATCGACTCTTCCACCATCATCGCAAAACTCAAAGCCCATTTTGCCCGATATGGTATTCCTGACACGTTAGTGTCTGATAACGGACCCCAATATGTGTCCGAACAATTCCGGGATTTCTGCAACGAGTGGGACATCGAGCAGATGACCAGCAGCCCTTATAACAGCAAGGCTAATGGTAAGGCTGAATCAGCCGTGAAGACGGCGAAAAAATTATGCGCAAGTGCCGAGAGGCAGGGACTGATCCCTATCTTGCCATATTAGATCATCGGAACACACCGACACAGGGCATGCTATCTAGCCCCGTGCAACGTTTGATGAGTCGCCGCACCAAAACAATGCTCCCGACAGCCCCTGCACTTTTGAAGCCTGAAGTGGTAGATGTGAAGTGGTCGCACAGTGTCTCCATCTGGAGGAAGGAGACACTGTGCGACTCAAACCTTTCAAACTGGGTAACAAGGCCTGGACCAAAGGAACAGTCATCGAAAGACTGGATGAAAGGTCATACACCATCGAAACACCCACTGGCATACTTCGAAGAAATCGCCAACACCTGAAGAAAACAAAGGAACCCAACACACGGGCAGAGATCCCACCAATCACTGATAACGAAGCCAGTGCAGCACCTCCAACAGTCACACCACGCTCACCTGCTAAAGAACAACCTAAGAAGGCCACCACTCCAGATAAGAAACGTCAGAGTAATCCAGTGGCCAAACCGGCTAACCAAATAGCCGAGCTGGCAGAGATGCCTGCACCACCAGTCAAAACCACTAGGTCTGGCTGAGCAGTTAAAGTGCCACTACGCTTCCAGTAAAGCATACGTGTCTGACGCATAGGGCAGAATAATCCCTGTCATTCACGCACAGGCGTCAGGCAGTCTACCTGACCCTACTCTTTCATTTCAGCGCATTGACTATTTCAAGAATGTGAAACAAACAATTATTAATTACTATAATGACTCACTAAGCATATCATTTAAAACTTATATCACATAAACACTACGCATAGTTAGAACAGTTACGTGAGTTAACTGATGATTCAAGACAAACTTTATGAGTTATACATAAACATACATGAACTACTCCAAAGACTCGAGATGAACTTTTAATAAGTTACCTTTATGATCTAAAGATATATGTCACTCTCATTTCTGTCAAAAGGGAGGATGTTGTGTGTTTACGCGTACGCGCGCATGCGCGGCCGCCATCTTGTTTCCTTACTTCCGGTAACAACAATCTCAATACACATGGCTGAGTCAATCTAGAGCTACTCTGTGTTACTCATCTTTAATCCATGATCATCATTATGTTTTAACAATAATGGGTGCCTCAATTCCTTCATCTTTTGATATTTTCGTTGATGAAAATAGGTTCATACAACACCCAGATGACTTTTGATAGAACAAGATGACATTTGTTTTGGATGTAGTCGACCTGCACAAGTCTATTAATTTTGAAATAAGAGAAACAAGATGAGACTGTCATATGGCTAGACGTATACATACTGAGTATCCGTATCCGTAGTGCCCGTCGTCGACTCCTCCCTTTATCTGGGACTACTTTACAGGCCAGCTCCTTCCCATGATCCTCTACTGTCAGCCTATACTGCCCTACCGCGACATACCCGAGGGCGCCGCCATGACCAGGGGACATTGGGATAATGGCGGAGTGTACCGGTCTGCCCGCTGCCTCTAGTGTAAACCTACCATTGGGTAGAGGTGGGTACACGTGGGGTATGCGGCACTGTAGGGTCACTGTAGTGTTAGGTCTGAATGGACCTTCTGGTACTGTGAACTTCAGTCTAGGCTAAACTGTACAGATAAAAAGGTAAATTAAGCATATACAGAATCAAAACACGATTTTTTTTTCTTTACAATTCAAGAAAATAATAACATTGATGCTTAAAGTAGCAAGTTTAAATGTCTAATTATTAATTTAGACAAATCCCCTTTGAACCATAAGCCTCCCACACATCTGCTTGGAATAACGAACCCACTATAGAAGCTGCTTTTCAAGCTCTTTCAACCTGCCCACGGCGTTCAGTGGCTCCTACACTTTGGGATACCTACATTTAATCAGGGTAATAGACATAGGGCAAAATACCAGCACAGGTACACTGTAGAAAATAACTGTTCAGGTCTCCCTGGCAATATGGTGGTACTAAAATATACAAGGAATCTCTGTGAAAATAATGATGGATCTCTGGCAACTTTGGGACATTTCCATGACAGTGTAGTTATGCCAAGCTGAGCGACCCAGATGTCTAGCTAAGTGATTCCTTTTACTCTCTTTGAAATGCAGCTTTGTTGGATGGATTTAATTTATTTTCTAATGGAAAATAAAGTGAGACCTGAAAAATAAAAAAAATAAAGATAGTGGGCGATAATAAGCAAACTTACCATAGACAGACAACACCACATTTTGGTAGCTAACCAGCCCTGTATCCAGGTCAGTCTGGGTGCACGTGTACTTAGACCCATCCTGGCCTAATCCTACTGGACCCAATAATGTCAGGTCAAAGGTCACTCGATCCACCCTTAAACCGGAAATGAAAACCAGCACTCCAGAAGGAGTTTGAGAGGCCTTGATTGGCTAGATTCAGACACATGGCTCTGGTACCAGAAACGGGACTGGAAGTTTGGGCCTGCAATAGGACAGGGAATGACGGCGGCGGCATTTTCTTCTATGTCAATGTATGATATATTGTTGACGGCATCTGTAAAAATTAAAATGGTGGGTGGGAAATCAGTGTTACTTAAGCCTATCAGGGATTATTTCAAGAAAACCCCTACCATATTCTCATGATAGTGTATTTTGATGGCAATTTCATCAATAAATGGCACGGTTATTGAAAGAAACATCAGCCACTATAGGGAAGAGCAGCAGGTTTATCTGATGTATCTAATGATGTTACAGTTGCCAGAATGCATCCTAGTTGTGCTTGCATTGTGAAGGTGCAATTAACTATATGCTTTCTGTAGCTTTTTCTCTCTGGAATAATAAATAATAGCTTTTATTGACAACAAAAAGTGAGGTCATTACTGACCTATGTGTTATACAGTAAGTCCACTACAATAATGTATATGATCTATGTTCTACAAACTACATGCATACGTACATTCCTTGCTGAGACACAACTTAGTGGGGGGTCCTTCTATCATCTTTCTTAGACATCACAAAAGTGGGAAAACATGAATTAGACAAAAGAAATACGGTCCCCAAAGCAAAGTTTGCAGACACATAGTAGGGGTGGACGCTAACAGCTTGTACCTAAAGTGTATGGGAGAAGCTCACTGCACAGGGTTTTATGTAGTGCGTAGGAAAGAAAATGATTTTCAAGCAGTGTGTATTTAACAAATCAGCTACTCAGCCACAGAATGGTTACGTTACAAAGCTTTAACAGACAACCTAACATTTTACATCAACACAACTATGGGGATATTAGCTTAGGTTCAAGGAAAATAAAGGTGGACGGCTTTGTTCCAGCTCAAAAGAAAATATATCAGTTTCTTGGGTGCTACTGGCATGGTCACGTGTGTCACCTTACCAAGTCAGTTTTAAAAAATCTACAAGGAAGAGAATGGCTAGAAGAAAAAGCCAAAAAAACTACCTTAGTTACCCTATTTTTGAAAACGTTGGGGTATGAGGTAGTCGAACAGTACATGTATATGGATGAAAGAAAAAACAAATGACTTGTGTCAAAAAACAAAAAGTCAATGGGAAGTTAAAAGACCGTTGTGTCAAGGTAGAAAAAGTCAGGATGAAATACTAAGAGGGGTTTTAGATGGAACAACTTTTGGACTCATCCAAGTAGACATAGAAACACCTGAGCACTTAAAAACAAATTCAGTGAAATGACACCTATATTTAAGAACTGTCTAGTAGGCAGGACAGACATAGGTGACTACATGAGATGTTTCTTGGAAGCCACAGGTAAGCTTAAACAACCCCAACATCAGCTGATAGGTAGTTACCACGCGAAGGGAATTTTGTTGGGAAATCCTCTCTTACAGTGGTACCTGAAAAAAGGTTTGGTAGTAACCACTGTCCACCTCCTTGTAGAATACACCCCAGAAAACACTTTTTTACCCTTTATGGAAGAAGTAACCAGAGCTAGGAGAAAAGGCTATGAAAACTTGGACTGTAAAATTCTTTCAGATCTCTACAAGCTGCTGGGTAATCGGTCATATGGTAAAACCATATGCAACAAGCAAAACTTTGTTCAAACAAAGTATGTGTCCCCCTCTAAGGCAAGAAGGTTAGCCTTGCACTGCTCAGTTCAAGATGCACAAGACTTAAGTGACAACACAGTAGAACTTTCTTGTTTACCCACCTCCATCACCTACGACCTTCCGGTTCAAATAGGTTTCATGGGTAACCAATATGCCAAACTTAAAATGTTGGCATTCTATTACGACTTTCTCCTTCTATTACGACTTTCTCCTTCAACTTCTACTTTGCTTTGAGTGCAGAGAATCTAGAAGATGTGATTATTCCTGAAAAACAGGAGGCTTTCTTCAGAGAACGTCACAAATGGTTGCCCTCTGAATCTTGTAAAAATTCTCACAACAGAGAGACCTACGTTCAAACCAAAGCATTGGGTAACTTATGGTTACCTCAACCCTGCTGCCAGAGCCATCTGGTGTTTGATAAAAGAACCCCTGGATTGTTCAAAGTGGAGTGGGAAGGGGATGAAATGACCGCCTTAAACTCCAAATGTTATGTAGGCACTGGCGAGAAAGTACCCGTTAAAATGAGTTGCAAAGGTGTAATTCAAAAACAAAACACCTTAACGTCTGAAAAGTTTAAAAAAGTGCTGGAGAGTAAAAAATGTTGTCATGGTAGTTAACAAAGGATTTAAAGTAGTCAACCACAGAGTTACTACCTACTCTAAAAAAAAAACAAGGGTTAAGTTATCAGTATATAAAAAGAGAGGTGTGTGAAGATGGAGTAAGCACCTAACCCCTTTCCCTTTAAACAATGGCTTTTGCTTGTGTTTGTCTCCCTCTAGCTTTCTTTTTCTCACTTTACTTAAAGTTGTACATTTTAGATAAAAAAAGTTTTTTTTAAACATTTTGTTTAATGAAAACAAACATTTTGTGTAAAAAACCCAACTTTCTTCCCCATAGAAACACATGTTAAAGTAGCATATAGTACAATAAAAATGAACATCTTATGCAAAAAAAACTTATCAAAGAATTTATGAAAGAATTTATGAACATTTAACGAAGTTAACGGAAAAGTGAACTTTATCACCTAAAAAAAAAGCCAAAAACTATTTAAAAAAAAAGTGAAAACTATACAAGTTCACAACAAAAAATAAAAATCCGACGCTAAAGAAAACAACTTGAGTGTATTTGACAAAAAAACTACAAGGTTTATTCTTTGCGTCAACTTCACCAGATAACTGGTTGTAACAGTTCATATCTGGTTAGATTAAGTCACCATTAAACATGGAAAGTTCAGAGGCAATGATAGTAGAACAAAGCACAGAAACTCTGCCTTATGAATATTATATGTGGCCAGTTCTACAAAGTGTTGCTCTGTACAGCAAAGCTTCTGCTGTAACACCTGACAACGATGTAACTGCTATTGCATGTGGATGTTCAGAAATCTTTTTTTGGGAAAGAATACCTGCAGAAAACATTGGTTATTTTAGAGGAGCTGAACCAGACACTGTTGACCACTGTTTAACTAGTGTTAAAATGTACAAATATTTCTCTTCAGCTTTTTGGGACACGTACAGGAACTGCATGCACTATTGTCGAGTAAAAAGTGTAAACTTAATAACGCAAGATTGGTGCATCAGTGTATCTCAGTTACACACTGAACCTAACTGTCCAAGGCACTACACAAGGTACACTTTAGGAAGTGTGAAAAAGTTTGCTGTTACCATCCAGCAGTTAGAGTGTAATCCCATTGTAGGGGTGTTTTGCCAGTGTAACTGTAAAATACAAGTATCTGCTATAGCTAAAACCATTTGTTTCACATGTCTACAGGTCACATTGGAGCTTCACGCCTTAAGTATATCTGGAGTGAGAAATCATTTCTCGTTTGAGGTAAACTTCAAGGATGGTTTTCTATCTAGTCTTTTACCAGGACCTAAAAACCATGACACTTACTTCCTGGCACAGGCTTTGTTTGAACATGCTATAGCTAACATAGCTAAACTGAACAATTATTGTTTCCTAGTCTCAGAGGTCAAAGCTGGTATCAAGCAAGTAAATTTACACTCAACAAATGCTTCTGTTGTATCTGTGCACGTCCCGGTAATTGAAAAACTGGGTTCATATGTAAATGTGTCTAATAAAAGTATCCTGTAATGAAAATGAATGAGTGTTATTTTAATATATGAAATCAACAGAGAAAACTGCACAACCATGGGTGACCAAATGTGGACTTTGTTCCCCTCGGACTGTGTCCTCGGGAACCCCATTTGGTCCCCATGGTTGTGCAATTCTCTCTGTTTATTTCATCAGTCATTATTGTGCAATTTCTAAGAAATGTTTCGTCAGCAATTGCACCATACCTGTTCATACGTAGCTCATACATTTCCATGAGGTCACTTCTGGTTTGTAAGTAGGTCAAACAAAGTATTGCGCAATATATGTAATTTATGTAACTAGGACATGACATATATTCCAGCTCTCTGGTCGAAAAAACTAGGTCGTCACCTCGTGACGTCACTTCCTGTCAGATCCAGGCCTCTGATTGGTTAAAACTGGGTCAAATGGGGTCACTTCCATTCTGCAAGTGGGTCATGACCTAGTTAGTAGCTGAAGCTATGTGCTGAGTTTGCATGTATACTACTGCATCCCAGAATCGTATGATGAATACTGCTATAAAGAAGGGCTGAGCTGCTCATTGAGAACCATACCTACTTTGAAGGTCTGCCACTCGTCTACAGCCTGCTACATCTTCTGCTCCTGTGACTCCTACTGCTCTGTTAGCTGAAAGGACCTTTAGCTGGTAGAATGCCTGGGCATACATGAAGACTGGACCTATCAGAAGGGTGGCTGCCAAGAAACTGTCTCCGCTTGTCATACCTTAGTCCAAGTTGGTTGTGTCGTCGGGCATAGCCCCTCCTCCCAACTCCCCTGCAGTTACTGAGCAATCACCTGCAACACCTGCCCAGCTGGTCACTGAAGCGCCCAATGCAGCAGAACAGGAAAGTGCTCTTGCAGCTCTTCTTGACGAAATCACGAATTTCCTGGATTGTGTACGGGATCGCACTCCTAAGGAAGAGGGTTATGGGGACTTTGACATCAGCGAGTTCATCAATCCCTCTGCGCCTGACAACTACCAGCCTCCGGAAGAAACGGTGGCAACACACTCACCTGTAGCACCACCGGAGCCATCTCCACAGGTTAGCCCTGTAGTGGTTGACCTGCCTCTGTTAGCTGAAAGGACCTTTAGCTGGTAGAATGCCTGGGCATACATGAAGACTGGACCTATCAGAAGGGTGGCTGCCAAGAAACTGTCTCCGCTTGTCATACCTTAGTCCAAGTTGGTTGTGTCGTCGGGCATAGCCCCTCCTCCCAACTCCCCTGCAGTTGCTGAGCAATCACCTGCAACACCTGCCCAGCTGGTCACTGAAGCGCCCAATGCAGCAGAACAGGAAAGTGCTCTTGCAGCTCTTCTTGACGAAATCACGAATTTCCTGGATTGTGTACAGGATCGCACTCCTAAGGAAGAGGGTTATGGGGACTTTGACATCAGCGAGTTCATCAATCCCTCTGCGCCTGACAACTACCAGCCTCCGGAAGAAACGGTGGCAACACACTCACCTGTAGCACCACCGGAGCCATCTCCACAGGTTAGCCCTGTAGTTGTTGACCTGCCTCAAGACTCACCTTCTCCTGCAGTGCACCAGATATAAGTAGTGGACCTAACTCGAGACACACCTCTGTCTGCGGTGCATACCTCGCCGGGGGAATATTCACAGGTGGACGTGATTGATCTGACAGGACCTACTCCCTTCTCAGGAGGGAAACTCTGCACTGACAGGCCCTTGTATGGACTCACCTCACCCTACTTAGAAGAGCAGAAAGCAGAAGGTGGAAAGCCAAAGACCAGCTGTCCTACAGTTACAACAACTGCTCCATGTCATCTAACACATCTGGCTTCTCTCCAAATTTCAGTACCGTTGGTGGAGCTGCAGCAGACACCTCTCGAGAAAAGGCCCTGTCCTCAGGGGGAACAGCGCTTCAGAAGGCACTCCTGAGGCTACCACCGGGAAAGTGCAAACTCCTCACAAGTTTACATTCGGAGAAGTTTCCAGCTTCGTAGAAGAAAGGAACCAGCGTGTGAGGAAGCTTCTGGGGTTCAGACTGGTGCCCCTTGTAGTAAAAAAATGGCCTCCTCGTTTTGGATTCCAAAAGAAATCTCCAGTTCCGAGCCAAGTTTTCTATCCAGAAGAGATAAAAATGCATGGATAGAGATATACAGAGAGCCTAGCATCAGGTGAACCTACCTGGACAAACCCTATGAACGGTATGTTCATTTGCACGCATGTGAGTTCAGGCAACTTGTAAACCAAGTCGACCGTATTTCTTGCACACTACAAGGAGCTTCTTCAGAAAGCAGGCGTAGGAGAGACCAAGGCGGACAACCTGGTTCTAAGTGTGAAATAGGACAGCACTGCCCCTCATGGAGGAAAGGCTGTGGTTCTGGTTAATCTCTACAAGGGCACCCCCAAGGTGTAGATCCAAAAGGCATTGTCTGGTTTACCATCCAGGATTGGTGCTCAGACACAATAGAAGCTTACTTAGGCCCAAGGGCAAGGAAGGTGAAACGTAATATGGCCCCGGTTCATGAAGATTTCTCAAACTAGTTATTTTCTAGGTCTGATCAGGCCCCTATAACTAACGTTACAAGGGCCTGAGCTGCGCAATACACTGTGAAGATGGCAGACATTTGGGGGGGGGCTATGCCTATATTTCTCTCACCCCTATGAGTTGCTTAAGCAAGGAGCTGTGTATATTAGTTTCCTGGAATTACATGTATGTCCTGAGCAGCCTATTTCTGTGAAGTACCAACAACTTTCCTTGAACTTAAATCCACTGCCATATTGTTTTTGGTTGCAGAACACCAATTGACGGGAGGTGTCAGCAGGAGACACTTTGTAGGTCCGCACTGAAGGGTGTTGTACAATGATTATTGGTCTAAAATCTGACGGTGGGTAGGCAAACCAGGCATCAAATTAATCCTTAGGATGTATATTAATCGATTTGAGTGTTATTTAGACTGATATTTGAGGGTAAGTTGAGGGGGGTGCACTCTTTTCAATTACAGAATTTATTGTCATCATTCACTGCAAAACCCCCAAATCTGGGTATGTCCGCACTCTACGGCCGATAGCAGAAAAGTTAATTACATTGTACCACATCTCATGGCCCTAAATTAATGGGAAAAATGTGTGCCTACATGAAAATAACAGTGGCTAAGCCCAGAAATTCGCACAAATATTTTATTTTCGCCCATATGCTATATAAGCCAACAGTGAGAAAATAATTAGTGTCCTGCAGCCTTTTGTACTTGCACATATGTGTCCACTAGGTTTATGGTTATCTATGTTTTATCTATGTTTTATGCGCCCTCTTGAGAGGTAGGAGGGAAACGAAATGTGACAACAAAGTCACAAGCAAAATGGCCACCGGTAGTAAGGGTGGATTATTGCCCAATCCTTAAATGTAAAAACGCAAAATTCTATCCAATATAACTTTAATATTATGGTGTTTTTATGTCATCCAAAGGATAATAAAGGACCTCTGAATCCGGTTAGTTTGGGGCTGTGTACAAATGATGTCATGCAGGAGGGGGGAGGGGGGGGTCAGGCCCGGCATGACGGAATTAATTTTCCATATACCTTCAGCATTGCAAAATTGGCAAAAACATGACAAGGGGGGAGGGGGGGGTCCAAAATGGTCCAAAAAAGCATGACGTCATTTGTACACAGCCCCTTTGTATCATGTCTCCAAATATGCTAACTGCCCATTATTTACAGTGATCAATTGCCCAGAATATCTATCTAAAATTCAATCGTAAACGATTCTGTGGATCAAATAACAATGAAGGTATCAAAGAGGACTATTCAAGGATTAAATGTAAAGACATGCTATTCCGTGTGATGCTGCCATGAAGGAAAGTGGATAGGGTAAAATGGAGAAGGTAGGCACTGTTTCATTTTGCTGTATGGGGAAGCCAGGCCTATGATACTGTGTACCCGTAGGCCAAACAGGCCTAGCTATTTTCCTGCTCGATATAAATAGCTACGCCAAGCTACTTCTCAAAATAAGGTTCACAAAAAGATTCAACCTAGTTACGGAAGTAGCTTGGTTTAGCTAAATAAATGGTTTAAGCCAATTATTTAACCATAAATTCACTTTTCAAGCTATTTATGAGAATTAGCTTGGACCTGGTTGGGTAAAATTCCAGCATCTTCGTTCTGATATATTTCTTGAACCTTCAAATGTTTAATGGACATAATTCGACCAAAAAAAACACATGAGGAATCCATGTCTGAATAGTATTTTGAAATTAACTAGAAATGATTTGGCTTGTCTTGTGAACTCAAAATTACGAAACTAGTTTGAAATCTAAGCTAATTTTACTTCAAGCTATTTAAAACTAGCTTGGGATTTCTTTGTGAACCGGGGCCTGTGCCTTCCTTGGGTGGGGCTCAGGAGACTCCGACCCTTTTTTTTTTAATTTTTTTTTTATTGTAAAGGCATTGGGATATCTGTTCAAAATAAGGGTTGATGTAGAATCATCCAAGGAGAACCATCCAAGGGAGTAACCCTTTACTTAATACCGTGATGGCCTGTCTAAGTGTCCGGGTCTCAAATAAGCGGCAGTCTCGAACAAGCACCGGGGGTACAGGGGCCTTGAAATTAACCTTAAGGATGCTGGCGGGGATAGACTTAAAGTAATTAGATTTTCGCCATATTCTCATCAGAGGTTCAAAATGATATGTACATCTCATATATGTAAAAATAATGTGGGGGTCCCATGCATGTTTTTAAGATACAGGAGCTTTTGATTGATTAATTGATTTGTGTTTTACAGCACTTTAGCGGCACTAAGTGGCTATCCCGTGCTTCACAGGTTGATAATTTAACAGAGGAATATGTCAGTGCCAGCGCATATGTGCACCACACACATCCTGAGGGGATAGGAAAGAGGAGATATAGACCCTTTTAAGCCCGATACAGGAGCTTTAATCTTATATAGGATCATATAGTGATTTGTCATATAAATCCCCAGATTCATATCTAAAAGTAATTAGATTTGTTTATAACTTCCTCAGCACTTAGATTATAAGTATATCTTTGCAGTGGTTGCAATATTGATATATGGTCCTAGTCATATTTTTAAAGTTGTGGATGATTGAAATAAAAAATGTAAGGACATGGGTAGAATATGGACAGATAGAACATATAATTGATTGTAAGAGATCAGTTCAACGGCCACTGTGGCACATGTGTTACATCTCTGCCTTCCAATCATAGGGCCCAGGGTTCAATTCCCAGCCATGCCAAGCATTCCAGTATTTTGCATATTCTATTTACCGATACTGTCAATGTAACTCAGAGACCCCTGTTGTTCAAATGCTGGAGGCCATTTCTCAATGTACTACGACTGCACACAGCCACTACGATTTAAAAATGCCAAGAATAAGACAGGCTATCGTAGGAACTGCCCTACGACTGCTCACTAAGATTAGCAGCTATGCAGTAATTACATAAGGTTAGCAGGGCAGTCATACTGGTGCAGACATTAGGGACAAATAGTGCATGGTACTGTTAAGGCCATTTTCTAGGTCTGATCAGGCCCCTTAAACTAACGTTACAAGGGCCTGAGCTGCGCAATACACTGTGAAGATGGCAGACATTTGGGGGGGGGCTATGCCTATATTTCTCTCACCCCTATGAGTTGCTTAAGCAAGGAGCTGTGTATATTAGTTTCCTGGAATTACATGTATGTCCTGAGCAGCCTATTTCTGTGAAGTATCAACAACTTTCCTTGAACTTAAATCCACTGCCATATTGTTTTTGGTTGCAGAACACCAATTGACGGGAGGTGTCAGCAGGAGACACTTTGTAGGTCCGCACTGAAGGGTGTTGTACAATGATTATTGGTCTAAAATCTGACGGTGGGTAGGCAAACCAGGCATCAAATTAATCCTTAGGATGTATATTAATCGATTTGAGTGTTATTTAGACTGATATTTGAGGGTAAGTTGAGGGGGGTGCACTCTTTTCAATTACAGAATTTATTGTCATCATTCACTGCAAAACCCCCAAATCTGGGTATGTCCGCACTCTACGGCCGATAGCAGAAAAGTTAATTACATTGTACCACATCTCATGGCCCTAAATTAATGGGAAAAATGTGTGCCTACATGAAAATAACAGTGGCTAAGCCCAGAAATTCGCACAAATATTTTATTTTTGCCCATATGCTATATAAGCCAACAGTGAGAAAATAATTAGTGTCCTGCAGCCTTTTGTACTTGCACATATGTGTCCACTAGGTTTATGGTTATCTATGTTTTATCTATGTTTTATGCGCCCTCTTGAGAGGTAGGAGGGAAACGAAATGTGACAACAAAGTCACAAGCAAAATGGCCACCGGTAGTAAGGGTGGATTATTGCCCAATCCTTAAATGTAAAAACGCAAAATTCTATCCAATATAACTTTAATATTATGGTGTTTTTATGTCATCCAAAGGATAATAAAGGACCTCTGAATCCGGTTAGTTTGGGGCTGTGTACAAATGACGTCATGCAGGAGGGGGGAGGGGGGGGTCAGGCCCGGCATGACGGAATTAATTTTCCATATACCTTCAGCATTGCAAAATTGGCAAAAACATGACAAGGGGGGAGGGGGGGGGTCCAAAATGGTCCAAAAAAGCATGACGTCATTTGTACACAGCCCCTTTGTATCATGTCTCCAAATATGCTAACTGCCCATTATTTACAGTGATCAATTGCCCAGAATATCTATCTAAAATTCAATCGTAAACGATTCTGTGGATCAAATAACAATGAAGGTATCAAAGAGGACTATTCAAGGATTAAATGTAAAGACATGCTATTCCGTGTGATGCTGCCATGAAGGAAAGTGGATAGGGTAAAATGGAGAAGGTAGGCACTGTTTCATTTTGCTGTATGGGGAAGCCAGGCCTATGATACTGTGTACCCGTAGGCCAAACAGGCCTAGCTATTTTCCTGCTCGATATAAATAGCTACGCCAAGCTACTTCTCAAAATAAGGTTCACAAAAAGATTCAACCTAGTTACGGAAGTAGCTTGGTTTAGCTAAATAAATGGTTTAAGCCAATTATTTAACCATAAATTCACTTTTCAAGCTATTTATGAGAATTAGCTTGGACCTGGTTGGGTAAAATTCCAGCATCTTCGTTCTGATATATTTCTTGAACCTTCAAATGTTTAATGGACATAATTCGACCAAAAAAAAACACATGAGGAATCCATGTCTGAATAGTATTTTGAAATTAACTAGAAATGATTTGGCTTGTCTTGTGAACTCAAAATTACGAAACTAGTTTGAAATCTAAGCTAATTTTACTTCAAGCTATTTAAAACTAGCTTGGGATTTCTTTGTGAACCGGGGCCTGTGCCTTCCTTGGGTGGGGCTCAGGAGACTCCGACCCTTTTTTTTTTATTTTTTTTTTTATTGTAAAGGCATTGGGATATCTGTTCAAAATAAGGGTTGATGTAGAATCATCCAAGGAGAACCATCCAAGGGAGTAACCCTTTACTTAATACCGTGATGGCCCGTCTAAGTGTCCGGGTCTCAAATAAGCGGCAGTCTCGAACAAGCACCGGGGGTACAGGGGCCTTGAAATTAACCTTAAGGATGCTGGCAGGGATAGACTTAAAGTAATTAGATTTTCGCCATATTCTCATCAGAGGTTCAAAATGATATGTACATCTCATATATGTAAAAATAATGTGGGGGTCCCATGCATGTTTTTAAGATACAGGAGCTTTTGATTGATTAATTGATTTGTGTTTTACAGCACTTTAGCGGCACTAAGTGGCTATCCCGTGCTTCACAGGTTGATAATTTAACAGAGGAATATGTCAGTGCCAGCGCATATGTGCACCACACACATCCTGAGGGGATAGGAAAGAGGAGATATAGACCCTTTTAAGCCCGATACAGGAGCTTTAATCTTATATAGGATCATATAGTGATTTGTCATATAAATCCCCAGATTCATATCTAAAAGTAATTAGATTTGTTTATAACTTCCTCAGCACTTAGATTATAAGTATATCTTTGCAGTGGTTGCAATATTGATATATGGTCCTAGTCATATTTTTAAAGTTGTGGATGATTGAAATAAAAAATGTAAGGACATGGGTAGAATATGGACAGATAGAACATATAATTGATTGTAAGAGATCAGTTCAACGGCCACTGTGGCACATGTGTTACATCTCTGCCTTCCAATCATAGGGCCCAGGGTTCAATTCCCAGCCATGCCAAGCATTCCAGTATTTTGCATATTCTATTTACCGATACTGTCAATGTAACTCAGAGACCCCTGTTGTTCAAATGCTGGAGGCCATTTCTCAATGTACTACGACTGCACACAGCCACTACGATTTAAAAATGCCAAGAATAAGACAGGCTATCGTAGGAACTGCCCTACGACTGCTCACTAAGATTAGCAGCTATGCAGTAATTACATAAGGTTAGCAGGGCAGTCATACTGGTGCAGACATTAGGGACAAATAGTGCATGGTACTGTTAAGGCCAAATTATTAGGTTCTCACTCAATTTTAAGGACAGCAGTCGTAGTGTGTTAAGAAATGGCCTCCTGAACTAACAATCCCCACCAGCCACCGTAAGCACTAAAAAGACTATTCAAATAAGTCTCATACACGGGCCACTACGTTGGGTTTAACCAATCCTAAGGAGAGCATGCTATATCCAACTTAACATTTACATACACCAGGATATGCTGGAAAGTAACCTTCATGTGCATCCCATCTGTGTGACATAGTCAATATTATACCACTATTCTGGCACCTGCCTTACTGTTATGCCCTCTCCTACCAGTGCATTATGAGAGCATATACGCACATGTGCATTTTTGGGATTTTTGGATATACTTTTTCGAGGTCAAGTTGGACTTAGAATATTTTGGGAGACGCTGGCGGACATAGAAATTTAGTCTCGCCATTGTTTCAATGGTGAAAAATCGTCCAAACTCGTACAAGGATTGAACCCCGGCCGCAGTGGTGGTAGGCGAAGGCCTTAGCCATTGCGCTACACTGAACGGTGATGAAACCCAATGCGAAGGTATATAAGTTCTAACCTGGAGTCCTAGCCGTATGTTTTCAATCAGTTTTCGTCCTGAATCCAAGCTTTTCATGTTATAATATTGAAATCCCAAGAAGTTTTCGATCCATAGACGAGGAATGCGTGCTAATTTTCTCCATTTTCTTCGATATAAATAAGAATCCATTGATTTTTCCATCGTAAGCTAGTCGCGGTCCGGCCATTCCCACCCGCCTCCTTGTCCGGCAAAAGTGTGTCAGTGGCCCGGATGTGGATATAGGTCATCCGCTCGCCGTACGAGGAAGACGCCGAAAATGTCGGACCCGTTTAGAAAATCAATGGATTCTCCTTTATTTTGAATATATTGGACATAATACGTATGGAGGGATCATCTAGACTATCTAAGGATGTGTATGTTTTAATTTGAAAACTTGTCATGGTTGGATTCCATACGAAAAGTGAGTGTGAACACGGCGGTACCTCTCCCGGCAAGGAACAAAAACAATGGCTTCGCGCAGAGCGGTGACCCGGGCCGTATCGCTTGCTTTTACAAAATGTTTTCTCGTGGCTATATTCTGTGGATATCAGGTAAGAAATTAATACAAAATGGAGGAAAAGGTGGTATAAATGCAATATGGCATAAATATGCCAGCACACGGGTGGTATATTGACGATATTGCACTCGGCCTAACGGCCTCGTGCAATATTCGTCAATATACCACCCTTGTGCTGCCATATTTATGCTATATTCCATTAATATCTCCACCCGCTCAGTGTAGTGTAGATATGAGGGGTACCGTAGTGGCCTGTTTGAGTGCCGGTCTTTGAATGAGCACCCGTCTCGAATAAGCGGGGAGGGGGGTGTATAATATCAGTTAAATTGAAGAATTTACTGACAAAATCAGGTCTTGAATAAGTGCTGGTCTTAAATAAGGGCCGGGTGTAGAGGCAGCTTGAAATGTATGACTGCTAGACAGCTTATACAGGACACTATTGAAGTCAGTAGATTTCTTGGGGGGGTGGGATGGATCAAAATTGTAAAGGATGACCGTGTAGCTTTTAAATGGAGGGAGTGTCATACTAGTATTTATGCATGATCAAGTTGTCATATGAGAAATATCATATGACTAGTGGTATATAGTGTAAATCCAACAGGCTCTTATAAATAGTGTTATTTCCAGTTATCACTGGTTTATTCAGCTTTAGGCAACATGTAAGAAATATCAATCACACAGTTGTTAATATGCAGGTAATTTGCACATACAGTAAATATACAATAGTTTATAAAGTATAATGTTCTGTTCCACTCCACCTGTGAGGTAATAATAACACAATGTCCAGCATAGTTCTAGGTGGGTTCCCACACCTAGCTCCTGGCCTGCTGCTTAGAGGAATAATGTAATAATGAATAACTTTACCCTCTGGTGGATGTCTTGAGGAAGATAGCCTCTGGCCACTAATGATGGAAACCAATGCCTGTCTAGCATAGTTTCACCATAGTGCAGTGGTATAGCAGGTAGCAGGAGATGACTGGAGATGTTACCTCTGGAGCGGTTCTGGATGTTCTGCCTTCTAGGGGGTGCAGGCAGGCTATTTGAACCAAATCTTGGCATTGCACCTCAGACTGACTGGGGTCAGTGGCATCTGCCTAACTCTGCAATTGTTTGAGGGGAGTCTTTCATGTGTCACTGGGTGCACAAAGGACCCCCATGGACGCCGCTGTGTCCCCCATTGTCTTGGTCGGTTCTGTAACTTCAAACCCTCATATCTCGGAAGTTTACGCCGTTACAACCGCCATTTTGGGCATGCGCAGAGTTGAATATGCCAAGTTTATAATGCCCGCTTGCCAGGCGCGTAACTTGCGCTGGTTCGTCTGTAGTGCATTCGAAGGTCGAATCCGTCTCTATGGCGCTCAGGAGCGACGCTAGAGCGACCGAACGGTTATGGCGTCATGCTTATGTAACCTATTGTTCAGTTGTTAGGGTGCTCAGACACTCATGACGGCGTCTGCGGTACCCAGGCACCCGTGACGGCCTTGCATTCACTTACAAGTTATTATATTGTGCATTGAACCATGAGGTCGCACACTGAGACCCTTAAAAGCATTATATTATGCAGTGAACCATGAGGTCGGACCCTTTGATGTTGTAACCTATGTATAACTGACCTGGCTGGTGTGCAGTGGGGCATGAACGCTCTTATACAAAGTTTGAGCGCTCTTATAGCTCTTAGAACCAACCTATGTATTAATTTCTTATATATTCTTTGATTAATACAATAATATGTTAGAATTTATGGAATAATAAAATGGTATATGATAGGAGCAAGCGTTGCAATGGTTTTGCGTAAGGGGACACAGGCTAGTACCCCCCTCTAATACCCCCCCCAAGGCCTATGTAGGGGGTAGAATAAGGATCTACTATGCCATGGGGGCCCAAATCTTATTGGTTGTATGGAGCAGTATTAAAGTACAAGATATGGCCTATTACAAGAAAGATCAAACTTTAACTTTCTTTGTGCCGATCTCTCAGTGAAACTTCTTGAAATTCCATTGGAAGGTCGGGGTATGTCACCAAGAAAGGGTAAAATACGAGGGTAAAATACAAAATGCTCACTTACCACAAACACCTGGACTGCAGTGGATTATAAGGGCCATCAGACACAGACCCTTCCCCATTTTTGTCATAATGTAAAACTAGCTGTCTTTATGATGCTCAGAATGTGACAGATAAGGAGACGTGCTACATACCCCCCCCCCCGACACACACACCCTGATGTAGTAGGTCAGTACTGTTTGAGTGTGAGCAGAAGCACCATTATAAACTGATAAGGTAAAGAGAGAATCTTTACTTAACCCATGGAGTAATCATTCTATAACTTACTCATACTTCCTCCCTAACCCATTTTTTCACCCATCCTCCCATTCAATGACTCTTTCTCTGTCACAGCAGGCCACTCTCCCACTTAAAAGGATCTATGTCTGCTCTTTCCTGTCCCCTTGGATGTCAGCCAGTCAGTTGGTCATTAAGGCACTCACTCACCCACTCACTCCCTCCCTCCCTCCCTCCCTCCCTCCCTCTCTCCCCCCTCCCTCCCTCCCTCTCTTACTCAATCCCTACCTTCCTCACTCCCTCCCACCCCCACTAACTCCCTCCCTCCTTCCCTCTCTCCCTTCCTCCCTCCCTCACTCACAGCCTCCCTCACTCACTCACCTACATCCTCCCTCCATCACTCCCTCCCTCACTCATGCACTCACTCATGCACTCACTCCCTCCCTCCCCACTTACTCTCTCACACCCTCCCTGCCTCCCTTACTACTCACCTACTCCCTCCCTCTATCACTCACTTGCTCCCTTCCTCCCTCCCTCACTCACTCACTCACCCACACATTCACTCACTCACTCACTCACTCACTCACTCCCTAGCTCAATTGCTAACATACTCACCCTCTCTCACCCACTCTATTACTCACTCACTCACTTGCTCACTAGTTCACTCACTCAAGTTGTAAATTGCTCCTTGTTCATTCACTAACTCCCCCACTCACCCACTCACCCACACATTCACTCACTCACTCACTCACTCACTCCCTAGCTCAATTCTTAACATATTCACCCTCTCTCACCCACTCTATTACTCACTCACTCAGTTGCTCACTAGTTCACTCACTCACATTGTAAATTGCTCCTTGTTCATTCACTCCCTAACCCACTCCCTCCCTCACTCACTCATTTACAGACTCATGCAAATACTCACTCACACACTCACTCATCCACTCACTCACTCACTCACCCACTCACTCACTCTATCACTCAGTCACTCATTCATGCACTTACTCATGCACTCATACACTCTCTCAGTTACTCAGTCACTCACTCAGTCGCTCAGCCACTCACTCACTCACTCACCCCTCACTCTCTCACTCATTCACCCACTCACTCACCCACTCACCCACTCACTCACTCACTCACTCACTCACTCACTCACTCACTCACCCACTCACTCACTCACTCATTCACTCAGTCACTCACTCACTGACTCAGTCACTCAGTCACTGACTCAGTCACTCACCCACTCACTCACTCACTCACTCACTCATTCACCCACTCACTCACTCACCCAATTACACACAAACCTTTGACAGTTGCCAACTCACACATTCACAAAAGGTGGCACTAGAGTGGTGACATGTTGCAAATTAGTTCCTCTGTTTGCTACAAGGAGGCGGCACCGTACTTATCTATGGCTCCATTGAATGGTTGTCCTTTGGTTTGGTTCGTTTGGTTCATAGCAGAGTGACTCCAGCTGTACTTACCAATTGATTAATACGTATTTAAAGTGGCACATTCCGATAGTTTAGGCTAAAAGATCAATCGTCCACAAAATGATCAAGGATGTCCACAAAGGCCATACTTTGACAGGCATCTACTCTATTGACTCTTTCTCTAAGTTTTATTTTCTATTGGAGGACTCATCAGATTTATGCCACATTCTTTACTTTTGGAGTGCATGCCATAATTCCACCCATTGGAAATGGGAAATGCACTGTTAAATGCTTAGGACTTGGTCCATGGTACCCTTTCCCCATTATCAGCTTGTATAGACAATAGATCACGTTTAGGGCTCCTGCAATTTCTAAATATGGAAGGTACTTGTGTATATTTTGAAAAATTAATTTGGGATAAGCGGACTATGTCACTTTAATGGAACTTGTTATCTGGTGCATTCCTGAAAAATGTGTAGCCAGACCATGGTGGTCTCCAATTTGGGGAGTAGGTTCGACTCATTCTCAACGACCCTTTTTGGCACCTGTTAAAATGGACCATGGATCCCACAAGTTTTAGCATATAATTATACCACTCTAGCCAAAAATGAAACATGACTTTTTTTCTAGCCAGCTGGAGATCACACTGCAGGGGGGCGTTACAGAACCGTGTTAACTAACTGTATTTTGTAACAGACCCCAGCAGGTAGTTGGCTAATGTCGACCTCAAACACATTACTGCGTCTGTAATTGTAAATTTGAAGTAACGAGATATACATGATGTTCAGAAACTCCACAGTATAACACTGTGCTGTACAAGGCAGAATCATGATTGGTTGCTTGGGCTTGTTTCTTCACACATGGGTGGCAGGCTGTCACTCACGAGCCCCCCCCCTTTTTCTTACTCCCCTCCTGAGGCGCCGAAAACTGATAATACACTCGTTTAACACTTAGCCAAGTTCAGACTTTAAGCTTTCTTCTTTAGACCCCCCCCCTCGAAAATATTGTGCCCAATAATCATTTGATAATTGCATAAAACCTAATCTTTTAATCATAAATACACACCTATAGATTGATACATGGATATTGGAACCCTAGTAGACTCATTGATGCTTTTCAGACTGACCATACATATTCATGATAGACCCATTTCTCTAGTTTATTGAAATAAGACTTCTCTGAATTACCCTAATATTAAGCTAATAGATCATGGATATGGGGGCCCTAGGGCTGTATATGGTGTATATACCCGAGCCGCGGAGCGGCGAGGGTATATACACCATATACAGCCCGTGGGGCCCCCATATCCATGACCTAATAGGTTTATACCACCATTTCCTCCATTTTGTATCAATTTCTTACCTGATTTCCACAGAATATAGCCACGAGAAGACATTTGCAAGCGATACGGCCCGGGTCAGCGCTCTGCGCGAAGCCATTGTTTTTGTTCCTTGCGGGACAGGTACCGCCGTGTTTACACTCACTTTTCGTATGGAATCCAACCATGACATGTTATAATATTAAAATCCCAAGAAGTATTCGATCCATAGACGAGGAATGCGTGCTAATTTTCTCCATTTTCTTCGAAATAAATAAGAATCCATTGATTTTCCAAAACGGTCCGAAATTTTCGGCGTCTTCCTCGTACGGCGAGCGGATGACCTATATCCACATCCGGGCCCCTGACACACTTTCGCCGAACAAGGAGGCGGGTGGGAATGGCTGGACCGCGACTCGCTTACGATGGAAAAATCAATGGATTCTTATTTATATCGAAGAAAATGGAGAAAATTAGCACGCATTACTCGTCTATGGATCGAAAACTTCTTGGGATTTCAAAATTATAACATGTCGTGGTTGGATTCCATACGAAAACTGACTGGAAACATATCAGGTTAGAACTTGTTTACCTTCGCATAGGATTTCATCACCGTTCAGTGTGGCGCTATGGCTAAGGCCTTCGCCTACCACCACTGCGGCCGGGGTTCAATCCTCATTCGAGTTGGGACGATTTTTCACATTGAAACAAAGGCGAGGCTAAATTTCTATGTCCGCCAGCGTCTCCAAAAATATTCTAAGTCCAACGTGACCTCGAAAAAGTATACACCAAAAATTTCAAAAATGCACAAGGGTGGTATATGCAGAATAATGCACGGCTAAACTGCATATAAACCCACCGGAAGTGCCGAAATCGTGGTATAACAAACAATAGGTAGTAGTTAGAATAAACCCCTAATATTGTAGAGGTCGGCGAAAACGTACTTGGAAACACCGGGTTTCGAACCCGGGACCTCTCAACTTGCAAGCGAGCGCTCTACCACTGAGCTACATCCCCAGACCTGACATTCTCTACCTTCCACCTACATCTGGATCGGTATGACACAAGGGGGCAGTGTTTACTGGCTGACCAGCCCCTGGGGGCTGGTGCAACTGGAACGGGGACAGATAGCATACCGCCATGGACTCTACACTCCTTGATCCGAGTGTGTGGGACACGCATTCCCCTAAGTCATCCGTGTCTGGAATTTTTGAGAGGACTCGGATTGAATCTTGGTGATTCGGGAGACTTTCACCAGTTTACCAGCAACCCCTCTCCTTTAGGGGGGAGACGGTGGTATGTACCCATATCTGTGGAAGGCCGGGTAGGTGAATTCTTGGTGGATACTGGAGCCAGCCACTCCTGTGTGTCCAAAAGATTCTTCGACTCGGTGGCCGGCAGCCATGAGAACCTCAAAACGGGGGTAAATGCTTGCACAGCCGACGGAAGCAGTATGCGTACTTTTGGTAGGACGTTTATGCCTATCCGTATAGGAGGCAAAGAATTTGTTCATTCGGTATGTCCCCGGCTAACATCGTTCACTTCTTCACGGCCATATCTATACCATTAAATATGCCGTGCAATGTTATGCCTTCTTTCCAGGCATCTCTCGCAGCAATCTGCTCGTCTCGGTCTGTCAGACCCTTGACGAATTGTGTAATCAAGTCGTCCATATACCAGTCCTGGTTTTCAGTACCGGGTCTGGCCTTGCTTAGCAGGGCATGGAGTTCCATACCGTATGCTCTGAAAGCTTCATTAGGCTTCTGCGTACGTTTTTTAAAGCGGACCATCGGATCCTCCTTGACCATGTTACATAACAGTCCACTAGCAGATTCCACTAACTGCTCGAAACTCCCTACGAGACCGTACCAGGTTCGCCATTGCTCTACAGCCATGCAACCCGGCCCGCCTTTCAAGCATCTCACGAGATGCAGCTTGGCCTCGTATGGGGTCCACCCATTACAATTCATCACATCGATGAAATCTTCAAACCACTCTTTCCATGGTCGAGTACCGTCATATTCCTTAGGAATCACGGCTACCCTTCGGGCAGAATTATGAGCATACATCAATCTAGTGCATTGTTGTTTGCTCCACTCAATCGCCTTGGTTTCGTTCAAGGTTCGATTGCCCCCTATTCCACCGAAGCTTGTGTTGCCCGGTGGAGGTGGTGGTGGCGGCTGGGTATACGTCCACTGTGAACCACTGTGGTTCGTATAGCCCCCACCACTCTGGTTAGGGCCGGTACCCGAGGTACTACTGCTACCTGTAGCACCGCCCCCCCTTGTGCACCTTGGTGGCCGCCATCGGATGGCTGGTTCCCCGTTGGTTGACTACCATCGTTTGATGGAGTTTGTTGACTGCTGTCATTACCAGCTCCCAACCCAACACTTTCGGTCTGATCCACATGTATGTGGAAACCACTAGTCTCCGCGCTACTGTCGGAAGCATCCCGGGGTGCATAGTCCAGGTCTAAGTTGTGGACTATGGGGACTTCACTTATCCGGACTCTACTAGTTCGGCCATGCTTATCTTGGGTTCTGATATAGACTCCCCCTTGATCTACATTCCGCGTCGCATTGTCATTGACAAAAGGATTGTATTGCGGATGCTTAGGTGTAGAACAGGAGACTGGGTCACCCTGTTTAACAAACGTCGAGTTCGGGTTTGCGTCCTTACTCGCAGGAGGAGCATTCGCCTGCTCTTGCTCATGTAAATAACTCTCCATAGCAGACTTATTTATTGAGAGGGTAGCTACATCCATAGTCAGATTTCGCTGTTCCTCCCGTAGCTGTGCGTTTTCTGATAAGATCTCGGATCGAATCTTCTCATTTTCTGCAACAGCTCGGTTTCGCTCCTCTTGAGCGGCCAATGCCTCTCGCTTAAAAGTATCCTTCAGTAGACGGTACTTTTCACCTTTCTCCTTCTGAGACCGCTGGTACTCATTGGTCTCTCTCCTGATCTCGGATTGTTCCAAGACCAGCTTGGCCTCTGTCTCTGCCTTTCGGAGTTGAAGTTTCTTTAACTTCTCCTCCATGGCATGCAACTCGGATTGTAGTTTGTTTACATCCCGGGCCTTAGCAACCTCCTCTAGCTCTGAGCTTATTGGCTTCTTCGAGTTCCAACTCAGCCAATCTTTTCTCCTTTTCTCGTTCGTCTTTCTCCTTTCGCTCCAATCGATGGGCTACGGAAGTTAGACGATATTTTAGGTCGGATTCTTTTAGAATCGCCTCCTGTTCAACGGATCGTAATTTGCCGATCTGAGATTTAGTTTCCTCTTCTATTTTCAATTGGGCTGCCATGAATTGTTCATGTTGCCTCTTAGCCTGTAACTCTACCTGCTCTTTGGCTTTCAAATAGGCCGAGGTAGTTTTATACCCGGGGCCCATCCGACGTCCGTAAATCGGCTTGCGGCTGCCTCCAGGGTTGAACATGGAGTCAGATGAGCCTTCGTCCAAAGATAGGCCTAGGTAATGCTTTTCCGAGTTTCTCGGTTCGGCATCCCGAGGCTTAGTCTTCGGGTTTGCTTTCGGGACCAATGGGTCCTTTATAGCTTTACCATCGTCGCTATCATGGTCCGACGATGTCATTAATGGGGCTACTCCGTTTGCCCCTTCTGGTACCGCTCCCGGGGGGGGGGGGGGGTCGCGGTACGCTGCATAGGGCTTTGTGCCATTGGGGTACCCAAGCTACTAGCCGAGCCTGCTGGTACAATAGGACCCAGCTGGCGCCTGCTAGTTATCACTTGGGACCAATCGCTCAAGTCCAAAGTTGGGGGTCTTAATACCCCCCTAAACAATCCTGTATCCG
This sequence comes from Acholoe squamosa, assembly GCA_949317995.1. Classification (NCBI taxonomy): domain Eukaryota; kingdom Metazoa; phylum Annelida; class Polychaeta; order Phyllodocida; family Polynoidae; genus Acholoe; species Acholoe squamosa. The sequence continues at coordinate 6,158,881 of OX439039.1, forward strand.
GTGCCGCCGTTTGGGGTGTACCCGGATACAATCTTACCGGGTACACCGGGTTTCCAGTCTAACAACAGATGCTGGGATGTAAAGTCATCCTCTTCAAATCCCTCTAGCCCAGGGCTGGGGGGATCCGCTTCGGGTTTCCCGAGGCTTTCGGCCAATGTGGCCGCGCTCCACCCCCGAACCAACTGGTCACGGCACCAGTGTAATGGTTCTATCGACTTATATGTTGGGTGGCTCGTTGGCTCGCTTATCACTAGAGATACCAACACAACACGAGTAGTTCGGGTTGGGCAAAGCCCCGGATACCCCTACCTCTCGGGTAGGACTTTATTTAATGTTTCAATAGATTATACTGAGCGTCTTGACTGGACCACGTCCAGTCCCCTTCTGCCGCTCGTCCGGCTTCTTAGTAGAAGCTGGACGCGAGGCATGGTGCTGCCCCCTCTTGTACCAACGGGGTATCGCAAAGTGACACCTAGCTGGCATAGAAGGAACAAGCACCACACGAACACGTCTCTCGGATGAACGGCACTAATATATATACGACGATGCCGGCCCCTACAATATAAACAGAGATTAATCTTGTACTACCCTCAGTCTTAACCATAAATATCTTAAAGCTGAAGTCAGACAAAAATCCTGTATGGCTAATAAGGCCAATAAATGTTGACACAATATTGGCATGGTCAGATTCGAGTCCAATACGTGTCAAATATAATTGGACAGCCTGTCCAATGAACGTAAACATAGGAGGGCTGCCCATTCTGAAATGACTAGTATGAGAAGAACGTTATTTTATCTGACATTTATATCCCTATGCCAATACCAAAATGGCGTTTAACTAACGCCAAATGGGGTTTTAAAAAACACGCACAATTCCGGAAGAAGGATATCTTTAAATTAAATTTTAAGTGAGCAGATGAAAAAAAGAAGATAGATAGATAGACTGTATCTATCTATTAGAGAGAGAGAGAGAGAGAGAGAGAGAGAGAGAGAGAGAGAGAGAGAAAAGAAGTGACTTGCTCTTATATTAGACATGGGATCCCTTAGAGAGCTAAAAACAGATTCAAGAAATATTACGTTACTCTTATACTCTTATAACCCTCTCAGCTATTGGCTATATGGAAGGATATGTCGTAGAGACTTCTCTTTCCCATCTTAATAGGGTCTTAATCTCCTCTTTCTGTCCCCTCCTTCATGTAGGCTATCTGGTGGCAATGCAAAACATAGACACATATCTATCTGTTAAGCATGCGTTTAATGTCGTTTTCAAGTAATGGAGGCTAAGCTTTCAAATGACATGAAAGAACCATTGCTCTGTGCTCGATCCCTTCTCCCAGGTACATACATGCCAACATTTCAGGGGACAAAACCGGGAGACCCCGGATATTTCCCAAATGCCTTATACAGACTTTATCAAGCAGTGCTTTAGTGGGTTAAATTTAGATACAAAATCAAGTATTTTCACAAGTTTTGGTATCCTTTGAATGCTTTTCTCAGCCTGAAAAGGCCAAGACATATCAAAATCTGGGAGACTTTATATGTTTTAAACCTGTCAAAATCCGGGAGAAGTGTGAAAATCCTGGAGAGTTAAGGGGAGAACTTCAATCCGGGAGAAACCATAAAAAATTGTCAAAATCCGGGAGTCTCCCGGCCAATCCGGGAGTGTTGGCATGTATGCAGGTATCACAATTCCTTATTGGTACGGCACCCGACTTGTATGATGCCTCAGATCTAAGGGTATAAGCTCTATTGTAGCCCTGTATTTATCTATCATGGTAATGTTAGTGTATCCTGCTCAAGAGGAGCGGCCATTTGGTGAGTGGATGGAGGGGCAAATATTTGAGACTCTCCTTTGGAAAAAAGGTCGCCGTTTTTCTGTAAAAAAAGGCCTGTGAATTTCTCTCAACAAGGGTATCAACAAGGGATGATGAGATTTCTGTGCGGACATGCGAAATCTTTTAAGCCCCCCCCACCTTCGACGGCAAAAAAAAAGGCTGAATCTTTAATGCCCCCCTCATGAGGGGTCAAAGGTTCAAAGCCTTCGACCCCCCCCCCCCTTTGATAATGACCACTCCCTAAGGGCTTTATTGTAACTCTATGTTTACATATGATGGACATGTCAGTGATCACTGCTCTAAAAACAGTTTGCCATGCAAGGAAAGGGTAACATGGGTTACATGAAGTGAAAAGGAGGTGCAAATAGACTCTCAGGGGCTCACTCTCTATACTTGTGTAAGATTTGTGTAGGTAGTACCTTCAAGGAAGGTTACGCCTATTGGTTAGGTAGGTGTTTGAAACATGACTTTTTGTATAGCTCACTTGGGCAAAGTGGGTTTAACTTCATTTACTTTATCTAACGGGCTAGGTAAATACACATGATATCTTTGGGTTTAAGTCATGTGACCGATGAATACTAACCAGTGGGTTTGTAGATTTGTTGGTACAAACCTTAATGGTGAAATTAGGTATATATTCTTTTTTTTTTGTTCAAGTTTGGCACCATCATTTTCTAATTCTAAGTGGCTGCCGAACTTTTATATACGCAATAAATTCTTGGCTGGGGTATTGGGGTTAAAATCTACAGCGAGTATATACAATATCAGTATGCATCAAAGGTGGCCTGTACGTGCCCTAGCACTCATCTAGTTAGGGAATAATGCATGGGGCATGGCTGTGGGAGTGCTCTAGACTGTATTGAGACATCTCGAAACCTATAAGGCCCCTCAATGTCTCAATACAGTCTAGAGCATGACAGCAGCCATGACCAAGTGCATTATTCCCGTTATAACACAGACAAATAGCCCATCAGCCAGCTGACAACATATGAATGTCAATTGTGAAGTCTAAATGTGAAATGATGTTGACCTCCTGTGCTGGGAGTGCATTATCCATCTAGATAATGCATGGTCAATCAGCCAATCAGAATGCAGCATTCAGGATAATGCACTGTGGCTTTGCCCAGCAGTATTATAAATTAGAGGCCTGGGTTGGCATCTTGGTGGTCAATCAAATAGCTTGAAAAGCTTTGATTCACAGCCCCAGTAATGTCTCATCCAGATTCCTTTACTTTTATGCCCATCTGGATCCTCAAAATGCAATGAGAATCGATTCCCAGAGTGGTTGTCAGTCTGAGCGCTCTCCTCAAATTCTATCGATTTCTCATAATGACAAGCAGTTATGGTCTTTTACCAAAGAAAGAATGGACACAGGGCTAAGAGATTTTACATGCTGATTGCTAAAGGACACCATGTGAGGTACTGAGTGTGTTTTTCTCTCTAGGTGCTATAAAAAATACAAAACTATGGGTAAAATGTATGAAAAATCCTCGGAAATATAATGTTATAAAGGAAAATATTCAACAAAATACATCTTTACTCCATATGCAATGGCATTAAACATCCTATTTACACATTATTCAAGTCCCCCTATGTAAGGACAAAAAAAAAATAAACCAGATATGGTGAATACAAGGACATTTTATTAAGTGTCAGTAGACATTCATTGGCTGTATATGTCGGGGAGAGAAAAATGATGTTTTTACGCGATGCATGAAAAGGCCTCCCATAAAGCACTGAGGTTGATAGAACTAGATGGAAACAGCTGAGAAGGTAACATTCAGGTCATTCTGATCCTAAAAATCATTATTTTGGTTACCATGCACCCCCTGGAGAGAAATTTCAGGCCTGCTGATCAACGCTAATAAATTTGCGAGAAATCCCTCCGAGGCCAAAATGCTAATAACATGTATTTTGTATTTTTTCTGTGATTATACCAACATTCTTGACATTTCTCTCCATAACATTGTTAATCTGACTTAACCCATGGAGAATAAACACATTTTAGTGAGTTTTGGTGGATTTGGTAAAAGCCCCTTTTTTGCCTGTAGAGGCTGCAAAACACTAATTATTTTTCCACTGTTGGCCTATATAGCACATTGGCAAAAATAAAATATTCATGCACATTTCTGGGCTTAGCCACTATTATTTTCTTGTAGGCACACATTTCAAGGCCATGAGATGTGGTACAATGTAATTAACTTTTCCGCTATCGGCCGTAGAGTGCGGACATACCCAAATTTGGGGGTTTTGCAGTGAATGATTTCAATAAATTCTCTAATTAAATAGAGTGCACCCCCCTCAACTTACCATCAAATATCAGCCTGAAAAACACTCAAATCGATTAATATACACCCTAAGGATTAATTTGATGCCTGGTTTGCCTACCCACTGTCAGATATTAGACCAATAATCTTTGTACAACACCCTTCAGTGTGGAGCTAAAAAGTGTCTCCTGCTGCCACCTCCCGTCAATTGGTGTACTGCAACCAATAATACCACTCTACCCCCAGTGCTTTTACAAGACTTGCGCTTATTCAAGACATAGTTTAACTAATGTATCCTTGTACAATGCGCTGGTTCCACTGCCTTGCTGAGGCCAAAAAAGATAAAGGTGTGTTACAAGTAACATGACTTGATGACATAGGGTCGGTAGGACGGATTTCTTTTTTATTATTTTTTTTTACATTTATATAGGAAATGTTAGGGCATATATCAATGGATGTATCAAATTCTTTGATTTCATTGTAAAATAATGATGGGAAAATGACAACTGTGAGAGAGGGGAAAAACAAGAAAAGAATACAGGAAAAACCCTCAAAAAGTAATGAAAGATTTCTTTAAAACACGAAAAAATGAGACAAAATTCTATAAAAAATCACAAAAAAAGTTTTTTTGCCCCTGTTTTGCTAGGGTCGGTCAGGTTACTGGAAACAAACCTTTTATTTATTTGGCCTAATCAAAGCGTTTTTTTCTATACCTTTGCAATATTACAAATGATTGATTAGGGCTATTCTGACCGATTCAAGCCTCTGGAACCAGCGCTTAAGTAGGGGCCCTGGATGAGGGGATTGGATTTGAAATGTCTCTAAAATCATCATGTCCCCTGTAACCTTAAAGAAGAATCCCGCGTCCCATGTCTAATCTAAGACTGCACATAATTATGTCATGTCACCAGTATTTCGCTTCATGTCACTAAGGCCTTTGTCACATGTCGATTCTAAGAAATGAACATGTCACCATTTAGTTCAGATCCCCTTGATGCTTTATTGGCCTGTATGCTATAAGTGTCTGATCTTTGATAAGCACCATGGTTAAAGCTGGTATAAAAGCTAATATAGTGTTGTCTGATATGTATTTCAGAGGATTATATACCCCTTCCCAAGTCATAGGGTGCCACTTATTATGGCACGATGTGGCTCATTATGTGCACATCATTGGACTCTAGTTTCAGCTGGACTATCCTCTTTGGTGGGAAGGGAAACCACTTGGTTAATTGGTTCCGGTCAAAGCCTCCTGGCGGCAGCACTGAGTGGTGTCTGCTCTGCTGCCAGGCATCCAAATTGAATTCACCACCATTATAGAATATTCTGCTTTATGGCTTCAGATGGAGCCACTGTGCTGGTACAATCATGACTGCTTGTTGACATGAATAAAATGCTGGAAGCATTTTATTTCTACACACATATATGCTTGAATTTGACATGGCTAGAATGCACTGAATAGATTGAGATTTTGGCAGGACACTTTCACAAGTGGGGTGATGATAGATATGCAGAAATTGGAAAATCTATATATTTCAGATCTTGTCCCAGCTTTAAGAGGTTTTCAAAGTTTTCACTTAATCTAAAATTTCACTACAATTCAAGCACCAATCTCAAATAAGAACCAGGTTGAAATCTATGAGCATCTCGGCATTTATACAGGCCAACAAGGTAAGTCACTTCAGACGAATTCCACACGGTTTGGGGTAAATACATGTACCGGTACATATTTACTGCACATTGGGATGTATCTAGGCCCTGCCCCTACATTGACATTATGTCACAGTTTCCATGGTGACAAACTAGCAATATGGATAGGTCAATATCCCTCACAACCTGCAGTTACACACTCTGGCAGTGACCCAAAACTGCTCAAACTCACTCAATATCGCCCATTTGGAAGAATGTCGTCTGCTCGCCCGGAAGTAAGTGAGGGACACAGATGTGAAGGAGCTTTTATATGAGTTGTTTAGGCGCGTCTGCATGTACCGGTGACAGTACCGAGCCGCGGGCCCCGTATGTAGGTCACGGCCCACCTATAGTCTGATGCCCTATATTGTGGACCACATTAATTTTCCTTACCAATCTTTTAGGAATATGGTTTATCAGAGTAGTTAACCAAAACAGGCAATAATGATATGAGATAAAGATACATACAATGAGAATTCATGGTTTCAGATGAGATCCCGGTCTCATCTTAATGTAAGATTTGAAGTGACCAAATTCAGATGAGATCTGATGGGTGGCATCTAACAAGTATCTTTGACCCCTGCTTTTTTCTTTTTTTCCTCATCATGAATCCTTGATTTCAGATGAGATCTCATCTTAATGTAATATTTGAAGTGACCAGATTAGAGATCTGACAGATTAACATGATTCCCCTGTTTTTCTTTTTCCTTCTTTTTTTTCTTTGGAAAACTAGGTCTATATTCATTTGCACAACCTGAAATTGTAGCCTACAACCTGCCTCCTAGATCTATAGAGGGAGACATCGGGTGCCGCCGGTGGCGACAGGAAGAACTTATTTGGGCTCAGTGCCTATTTTGAGTAGTCTCATTTTGTGTCATTTAGCAAATCGAGCCTGGAGGTGGTGACGTCATGAAATGGTGCAATATGGAGTCCTACTGGCTCTTTCTGTGCAGTGCAGAACGTAATACAGTGCATCGTGCCTAGCTATTGCCTCATGATGCATTAATTCTGCTTTAATGAGTCGTAATAACAAAGGCCGATGGTGTGTCTCTGTTCCGGAAACCCAAGGCCCGAGGTCCGAGGGCTGGGCCAGATCGCTGAACGCGATCAGCCCAGCCTGAGGACCGAGGGCCTTGGGTTTCCGGAACAGAGACAAGCCGGAGCCTTTGTTTACGTTCTGACATGGGAAATACTTTGATTTTTCCTAAAAATAATTCACAAATAAGACAGAAAAGCCACAAACAGGAAGAGAGACTAGAAGTGCTTTTACTGGATCCCCTGACCCAACACATGCTCTCGACCAATCAGATTGCAGGAAAGGCGACCCAACTGCACTTGAGTGTTAGAACAACTCACCTGGGTCTAAACCATACTTCATGACAACCCTTCTATGTGCATAATATAGCTGCTTAAAATCTTCAGGCTGGCATTCAGTCACCTTTAGGGCCTGCTGAAGTGACACGCTATCATTTGTTATGCATATTTATGATATAAAGGTGTCTAACTAGGGCCAAGGACGTTCAGATTCTTTTCTCATCTTTCACCATCACATCGGCATAGGCCATGTTCTAATTTGATGGCGTTCATAAGTAAAGGCAGAAATCAAAGCTGAAGTCATTTCAGATTATTTTTTATCATTATTAACAATAACATAGTTAGGTCTGTTTTTGAAACATTTATAACATTTGTTATGGAAACCACCATGTTGAATAGAATAATTGATACAGGTGTCCTGACAGGTCACAGACGTGACATTTGACCCCTCTCTGATGGTGACCAAAATGTTTTGCCATTCTTTCTTCTACATTTGTAGTAGCAAAATTATTAATCTGCAATAAAAAAAATAAGGCACCCTGGTACTGATGATATCAAGCAAAGGAAATATTAGTTGGGACTGTTTAGCTGTCCTAGGATCACTGTGTGGGGGTTAGTACCGTCTCTGCCTGTCAATTCTTAAAAGGTTTGGGTAAAAAAAAAAGCTTTACTTGGCTTTAACATAGAGATAGAGATACCTCCATGGCTTCAAAAACGCTTTGTTTGCTGGAAAAAAAACAACTTTTGAACGTAATATAAACTTCCTTGCGTTTGCCTTTTATGTCTTCTTTTACATACGATTTTATAACCTAAAATTGAAAGAAATAATCATAATTAGGAACGCAATAAAAAAGTTTTTAACGTTAAAAACGTTTTTATGCCAAGATGGAAGGTAAAGACCTAGGTGAAATATAGCCACAGGATCCATACCATACCAGTACTCAGACAGTGAATGATGTTTACTGGTGTTCTTACCATAAACATGGGCTCCTACCCTGCCCATAAATTAGATAAGGAATATGGGCTCCTACCCTGCCCATAAATTAGATAAGGAAACCAATAATGGAGTGGTGAGGTTTATATAGCGCTGGGCTGGGGATCTTCATGATAAGAAATAACTTTATACCTTAGAGGAAAAGGCAACCCTCTATTCATGATGCCTCATTTTACTAGTTACATATATTATTTATATTGGATACAGATTTTCTGGCATACTAATCAGTATATCTGCTAATAATATAAGGACATGCAGTAGGGCTCTCTGATGCAGTCTAGGACGTCACAAGAGACCAAATGTGATGCATCTCTACCTAATCAGTCACATGTCGGGAAAATGGATCTCAGGATTATACTGGATTCACAGAGAGTACATTAAGAGCCTCAGAATACCTTTTATTTCATCAAAATATCATTATTTGCTAATTTTTCCTGAATTTTCAAAATTATTAAGCGGCCAGCATTCGTTACTAGAAATACAGCTCTAAACATAGACATGCATCACAAATTCATCATGTGTTGCATTGTTTGAGCAAGAAGTCTTTTGCAAAAAATTTTTGTAATTGTATCAATAAGTGAAAAGGCGGAGGTTCATGCTAAGTCATGATCCATTCTTTAAAAGGGTTAAACATGATACGGCCCTCCATGAGTTAAAACACAGGGCAGCCCCCTGAAGGTTCAAAGTTAGGAACGTTCCCTCTATCAGTAGCAGTTAGACCCCACCCATGTTAATATGCCTCTTAAACAGTTCTGTAGAAATGAGCAGTAACATCTAATACTGCCGCGGGCTGTGTGCCCGTTGGACATGGGGGTAGACCGTGTGGTGTAGGTGTGGTGTGAGGATAAGTACATACCCGTGTTCATTCACAATACGGGCCTCCCTAGCCCACTTAAAAGGGTCTATTTCTCCTCTTTCCTATCCCCTCAGGATGTGTGTGGTGCACATATGCACGGGCACCAACACATTCCTCTGTGAAATTGTGTAATGTCGTTCTCGCCATCAATATGACCTTAGTTGTCGAAATGGCGTTAAACATCTATTACTCACTCACTCATTCACAATACTCTGTAGTCAGTCACAAGGCCGTGTTTGAGCAAACGGCCACTGGAGGGCATTTTAATCTACCTTACCATTGCACCCTCGACAATGCTAAAGTGGGACTCAGTGTTTAAAGGGTTAAAACAGCCGGTGAAGGGTTAACGTTAGGAACTTTCCCTATATCACTAACAGTTAGGATCCACCCACTCTTTTAAATAGTTTTACAGGATTTCTTTTGGACGTGTTTATTTCAGCAATGCATGATTATGCGCATTTAGATGCTGTCGGAAACGTACCTTTTCAATATATTATATAACAAAAAAAAAAAACAGGTGCATTATAAACAGGTGTGTCCTTATATATCCAGCATCAGATTTTGAAACGCTTGGGTTTAAAGTTGTTAAACTGATGGCTTTAAATGATCAAGACGAGAATTCTGTATCGTGAATATTTATGAATACCTCTCCTGAGGCTTTGTTCATTTGTCAGCATGTGGCTGCAGCCATCATTACTACATTGGTAAACCATGCTGTTTGGTAAACCATGCTGTTTGGTAAACCATGCTGTTTGGTAAACCATGCTGTTTCAAGCTACTTATATGCGCGCATATAAGTGTAGGCTGGAAACCTACCCCTGAATTCCGCTCCCGCTACTCTCCCACTACATAAGGTAGTTATACAGACCGCAGATGCCCAGCGTAATATAAGTGGTGATAAATGGGCAGTAGCAGTTCCTAATGTATTACTAGATGTCACCACTTCCATTCAGGTGTTATGTAACAGGTCCCTTCACTGGAGGCCTTTGTAGTCGGCCATATTGCCTAGCCCCAGGAAGGACCACTGGTCTCACATTGGAGATTTTTTTCTTTCTTCTTGTGTTACTTAGGCCTGGTTATGTATGTTTATTGGCCAGGTCCAATAAAATATTCGCCCAAACTAGATTGGAGTTGTCGTACGTCTATTTATCTTTTAAATGAAATTGAAAATTCCTTAATTTTCTGGATATGATGTAAGCTAGGGCATGTCACAAATCCAGCCCAATTCGCAAACTGAGATGGATAAATGTGTCTATATTATAGCTGTCACAAGACAACTATGTTACATTTAAGTCAGAGTTTCTGATTGAATGGAGAAAATAGAAGGAACATTTTTGAATCTTGAATAATTAAAGGATGTACTGGCATTTTAGCCTAATTAAATGAATATTAAAAGAGACTCAAACTACACTCGATGTGTAGTTTGAGTGAGATATCAAGACATGGGCTATCACTAGCGATACTTGATGTTGTTTGATATTTTACGATAGTCTACTGGTAAAAATTTTCAAGATATACATTTTTTTTTGGTGCATGCATATCAAATGTGGCTTTCATTTTTCATACAATGCAGTGATAATTCCGCATAAGGTTTATGTATATGTTATTTTGTCTGTTGGTCACAGTGGTAGACTGATACATAGACAAAACACCTTTTCTGCATGCTAGATTGTTGGTCTAACTATGTCATACTGTAGTGGTCCATATAATTGCCCAGGTGCTGATTGATTTCAATCCCACTATTCCCCTGGTGCTTATGTGAGACATGTGCTTATTTCAAATACTGTTTTTAGTGGCTACAATCAATTTCAGTGACCCTATACCCCTGGCGCTAAGGCCAAGAAAAATAAAAGGTGTGTTTCCAGTAACATGACTCAAAGAGCTAGGCTCGGTAGGTCGGATTTTTTTTTTTACATTTATATAGGAAATATTAGGGCACATATCAATGGATGTATCAAATTCTTTGATTTCATTGTAAAATAATGATGGGAAAATGACAACTGTCAGAGAGGGGAAGAACATGAAAAGGATACAGGAAAAATCCTCAAAAATTAATGAAAAATTTCTTTAAAATATGAAAAAATTGGACAAGATTCTTAAAAAAAAAGTTCTTTTTGCCCATGTTTTGCTAGGGTCGGTCGGGTTACTGGAAACAAACCTATTTTTTATTTGGCCTAACCTGAGACTGGCACTTATTTGAGACCCTGGCGTTTAAACAGGCCATTACAGGAGTCTGTTTTATAATACCATTAAGGAGGATTAAGATTAAGGTGATCATGACTTGTATAATCTAAGTGTTTAATAACCCAGGTAAAGTTGTATAATCTACACTTGTGGTGTTTTTTGGAGTTGCTTGCCGCGAAGCGGCCGGGAGCGCAGCGACCGTAGCAACTTCATTATGTTTTCGGTTTGCCAGTGACGTCATGGTCACCTTGTGACGCAATTTGTGACGTCATACGTCGGCCATGACGTCACATGTTGGCCGCAGAGTGGCAACTTCTATCCGTGGTCCTTGCCACATTTTTTGGAGTTGCTTGCCGCAAAGCAGCCGGGAGCTCAGCGACCGTAGCAACTTCATTATGTTTTCGGTTTGCTAGTGACGTCATGGTCACCTTGTGATGCAATTTGTGACATCATACGTTGGCCGTGACGTCACACTCGGCTGCAGAGTGGCAACTTCTATCTGTGGTCCTTGCCACATTTTTCTTGTTATCAGAGTAATGCTATACATGCCAGCACTTCATGGTGTGGTACAAGTGTCCCTTACATTGGGGCCTCATTAATAAGAAATTGAGGGAGGAAATGATTATCCTTGATAAAAAATGTTTTGATTTCAATGATATAATTTCTGAAGTGTAAATATGTGAATATGGCATTCCTTCACAAAACGACCATCCTTATAAGTTGTAGATAACAAACTGCGACTAGTAACATTTTCCCAATGAAAGCAAAAGGAACTGTGTTATTAGTCCCCTATTCTGAATAGCATATACCCATAGTCAATAGAAAGTTAAGGTCTTTGTCATTTATTTTTCCTCTTATTAAAGGAAAATAATGCTGTCAGCAAATCTTTCTTAAACGTTTTCAGGCAGTAAAAATTTGTGTTACTTTTGAAATCAGGATGTCATTTTAAATCTCAAACTCCTGCCTTTCAAGTCATGAGTCAACCCCTGGGTCAATTTACATGTTGGGGCATTTAAGTGCCAGGGTATCAAATAAGCACTGGTCTAAAATAAGTGCTAGGGGTATAGCAACCCTTGGGGTTAGGGCGCCGACATTTTAAAACCCCCTATGCCTCTACTGTAATACACCAGGTGGATACTGGTATACAAGGATTGCAAATGGTTCTGTGCTGTGTGGCATAGGTACTTCTCAGGTGCATGCCACTCTGTGTGCTGCTGTATGGGTAGGGAGAGGACTGAGGGGGCATGCAACAGAAGCAATCCTGGCTTGACCCTGACGTCATCCATGCACCAAACTGAGGCCAGACCCCTGACCGTGAGTGGCACTGGGGTCGACAACAATCCTCGGTATACTGTATCTACTTCAACCTGGCGAGGCCGACAAAGGCCCTGGCTAATGAATTCACCCTATGGGGTCCTATACTTAAATCAATGGTTGTACTTTATGAAGCACTAGTAAGCACGTACAGGAGAAGGCCTCATCAAGTAGATAAGTTTTACAACTTGCAGGCCTGCACATGAAGCCTCCCATTTTGCAAAGCTAGGTGAATATGAGTGTGAACTGCTCTTATTGTTATTACCGACAGGGGTTAGGGAGTGCCAAGTAAAGTTTAATGGATACTTTAATGTATAGTAGTAATAGAGGACATAATGACTGCTGAGTTATAATAGAGAACATAATCACCGCTCAGTCGTAATAGAGAACATAATGACTGCTCAGTCATAATAGAATACATAATCACAGCACAGTCATAATAGAAAACATTTATAATCACAGCTCAGTCATAATAGAGAACATAATCACAGCTCAGTCATAATAGAGAACATAATGACCGCTCAGTCATAATAGAGAACATAATGACCGCTCAGGCATAATAGAAAACATAATGACCGCTCAGTCATAATAGAGAACATAATCACAGCTCAGTCATAATAGAGAAAATATTGACCCCTCAGTCATAATAGAGAACATAATGACCGCTCAGGCATAATAGAAAACATAATGACCGCTCAGTCATAATAGAGAACATAATGACTGCTCAGTCATAATAGAGAACATAATGACCGCTCAGGCATAATAGAGAACATAATGACCGCTCAGTCATAATAGAGAACATAATCACAGCTCAGTCATAATAGAGAACATAATGACCGCTCAGGCATAATAGAGAACATAATGACCGCTCAATCATAATAGAGAACATAATCACAGCTCAGTCATAATAGAGAACATAATGACCACTCAGTCATAATAGAGAACATAATCACAGCTCGGTCATAACAGAAAACATAATCACCGCTCAGTCAGGGGCCCCGTCAGGTTGTGGTAGATTCAGTATATCCAAATAAATCTTATGTGCCTGTCATGAATAACGGCAGGAGGTACAAAGGCATTGAAATCAATAAGCACCCTAGGCTGAGAAACTCTGCCTCTCTTACTCCCGTAGAGAGGCAGAGAAAGAGGCTCTAGTTTAAAACTGGGGGAAAGGGGTGCTATAATGGGCATGTGAGCACTTTTTGAATGACTAATCCTTGGAATTTTGTGATTTCTCTCAACTGTCCCAGATAGCCCAATTTGTCTGCTTCCCAAAATGCCCAATTTTAGAATGGCTAATGGCTTAAATTGAATATTTTAGAGCACCTTTTCCAAAACCCTTCCTGATTCTGCATGTGCTAGTTCCAAACTTGCCTAGTGACCACAGTCAGCCTTTGATAGACTGACGTTCTGTCACTGGTGACAAAAGTCATCCTATCAAAGCACTGACCATGATATAAGGGGTCCCTTTAAACTACAGCTTTCCTGAACTCTCATGGAGAAACAGAAATCAGAGTTTAGGCACTGAGCTATAAGCTATTAAATGGACCACTACGGTAGTAGGTCCATAGTGCCTTCAGGGCATTTCAGAGTAGTGTCAATCACTGTACTTGTGAAATGCCACCCTGCCTGGTCAGCTGGGCCAAGAATAGACCCTTGGGGTACACCAACAACCAAGGCTAAACTGTACACACAAGAGGCAATGTGTGAATAGCACAAAACTATTATGTCACTTATGAGAGCTCTCCAGGAAAAATAAAAACAGCGAAATTGCGGTTGTAGTTGGGATATATTTGGACGTTATCCAATTATATTTTCTTTGTCGCACCTATAATCCATTTCACTAACGACAGGCTCAATGGCTAATCTCAGTTGGTCCCAAAGTCTCCTTTATGGTTGGTATGTATTAGAGCTATAAGGCTGGCACCAGTTTACTTGAGCTGGTGAGAACTGACCAGCCCCCCCCCCCCCAAACACACACACGCTACCTACCCTTACACAGGTTAATACCCAATGTACAGGGTCAGAACCTGAAATCTGAATTTATGAAACGGATCGAGTTTATGAAACGCATTGTCGCTTGATAGATGATTGACTTGATAGTATCAGCCTTAATCATTATGTAGTGAAGTTCCATTGTGATTCATATATGTGATCCGGGTGGATTGTGATTCATCCGAAGCCACTCAACTGCCCGAATATGTCCCCTGTCTAAATGTGCCCGATTTTGCTATAGATATGTGAATTTAGATAGATTGTCTGACTATAACTATACCCTGTATTGTAATCCTATTGATGCTTTGAGGGTTTTCTCCAACTTGGACATACCTTTTTTCTATGTTGATATTTGTTACTTGGCTGACCTGAAAAGTTTATAAATGTGTATGATGTTTTTCTGCCAATAGAAATGGTTAAACTTAAACTCAGGACCCCCCCCCCCACACACACTAACTCCGCTATATATGGTTGTAAAGTTCATCATATATGGAGTGATCATTTTTGGAACAAGAAATGCGGTTGTGACCGTGTAAAAAAACGCCTCCCGGCATACCTTATTTTAGTACACCATGCTTTGCTTACATGTGTGTTGCAGTGGATATAAAGATTTTAGCTTGTGCCAGTTTGGTGATTTTGTATTGTGACACCTTATCACATCGGGGAAATGCAATCATCATAGCGCCTCCCATCCCACTTCACGGGACCGCCGCTACGCGGCGTGGGGAGGCGCTAAAAAAATGTGCATTTAAGGGATGGGGGCAAAAGCTGTTTTAAACCTTTGTTGGGGGCAAACCAATTTAACCTGTTTTGAGATAAAATAGAAAGAATAGAAAAAGAGAAAATCAATGAATATGGCCCTGCATGGCTCATGTGCCCCTTAAAGGGTTATTATTGGGATTCGAGGAAGTGGAGTCAATATGAAAATAGCCAGATTTCACTCATAGTAGCAGCTTATAAAGAGGAGAGAGGGGCAAGCCTATAATGAGTGAGATCTGTGCATTTCCAAAGCTTTGAGTCTCAGTCCAGCCTCTTTATCCTATGTCGTCCTTAACTTACTATCGAGGTTATATCAGTGCAATGTACCGGGAGGTTAAGGAGTGATTATTTTTAACAACAGAGGGGGGCGGGGCGCTGTGGGTTTGAGGGGGGGTCAGAATTTTTTCGACCCCTTGACTGGGGGGTTGAAACTTTTTAGAGCCCTCTGAGGGGGAGGGGGCTTTCGAAATTATTTTCCCTGTTTTCAGTGAAAAAGCCTGCGCATTACTACAGGTTAAAAGGGCATGTTGGTGCGCGGCTTTTGTCCCCTATGGTGGGGTAAAAAAAAAAATACCCTTGAGGGGGGGAAAGGTCAATTGTTTTCACTCTTCCGTGTACAAACCCACTAGTCCCTCTGTTGTTAATAAGTGATCAGTCCCTTACTTCAACAAAACGATATTCTATGATGGCCTGTTTTAGTGAGCAGGCACAAATATCTATTACAGTAGTTGTGCGGGTGTCTGTTTCAGTGTTTGAGATGATTATGATAATAACAAAGAAGCTATACCAGGAATCACAGTCATACTATCATATAGATTACTAGAATTACTCTTCCAAGTATTGGGACTTCCCCCTATACCCTTATCTAAATACTGTAACTATAGCAGGGGGTAGGCATTTAAGATTAGTCATGGTTGCTGTTTTCTGGGATGGGGGTGGGCTGTCGGTTGCATCTTTGGGGTCAGCAAAAATAAATAAATAAACAAAGGAAAAGGGGATCAAAATAAGATAAAATGTAAATTTATGATAAAAAATACACTCGGGGGGGGGGGGAGAGATGAAATGGTACCTGATCGCTTAGATGAAGAAAAATGACCACCTTTTCCACCCGCACACCACCCACGTCATTTGCACACAGACTGGCGGTCAGAGCTTCCATGGCCAGGTCACTGAAAGACGATTTGACGCCTGATTTACCTCCAACAAACCAGGCCCTGTGTTTTAGTGCTGTATTTGTGTGTGCAGCGTGAAAACCCTTTAAGGGCTGCTGATGCAGGAGAGCATCATGTCCATGGGTTGTCATTATGCACCAAATGCTGGCAAGTCTCCATAAGGTGAGGCTCCACTACACGATTTTTGTTGAAAATCGGAGCTATTCTCACAAAAGCAGATACAAACACAGATTATCAAGTGGTATTTGTTATTATTTCAAGGTGTAAATAGAAGATTGAGAGAGCTTTTTGTTTATGTGGGGAAGGCTTTGTGTACAATCTCAGGCACATTTTTGCTGTCAAAAGAAAAATTGTTTACTAAATCAAGTTGACCTAATGTAAATATTGCAGACTTTCACACTGATGACTCTCTGCAACTCAATATCAGACAGGTTTGATTTTTACAGTACAAGACCCTGCGATCTGTGTGACTGCTGTGTTGTTATTTATATTTTGCTGTGTTGATGTTTACATATTGAACTCCCACCCAATCACAGAGTCTGTGCAGGTGCAGGTTAGTTGGTAAATATGGTGCACAAGGAGATAGATCACCCATAAAATAACCCCTGAAATCTCAGGTTTACAAGTTTGAATCTCATGTTTACAATACAGGAATGTCAACACCCTATACCTTAGGCACTATAGGGATAGAATTAGGTGAGAATGTACCAGGAAGTCGTGTAGTGGAGCCTCACTTTAAGGGAGTGATCATTTTTTAACAACAGGGGGGGGGAGCTGGTGGTTTTGCGCACGGACATGTGAAAAAAATTCCAACCCCCCTCTCTTGGTGGGTCATAAACTTTTTGACCCCCCCAAAGGGCTGAAAATCACATGCGAACGCGCTGGCTTTTTTGCTGAAAACAGGTGAAATTATTTTGACCCCTCTGGTCAAGGGGTTGAAAAAATTCTGACTCCCCGCTCAAACCCACCACCCCCTGTTGTTAAAAAATGATCACTCCCTAACCAGCACTTCATTGGAGCATCATGATAACCCTCTGGGGGTGAAGCAGCCCTGCAGGGTCGGCATGATGCATGAATGTTGCCCTGGAGAGTCACCCACCAGGCTTGCATTCATCCATCATGCCGACCAATGGGCATGATGCATTAATGCATTAACAACCCTTAATGGGTTGAGGACTAACAGGCTTTCGGGCTGTGTGACCACTGAGCAGCTGCTGGAATAAGGAGAGTCTGGGGAGGGCACTCACATGAATTCATCTTTGCAGAAACACAGTAGAATTAAATTCAGGATCACCAGATCAGTCTGCTAGTTAAATTGACAACTCACAAAAGATCATGGTGTTTCTCAAAATATTCCCAAGAACGTTCTCTGTGAAATGTGAGAAAAAACAAAAAAATAAGTTCAATATGACAGCTCCATAGGTTTATCCAAGAACCTCTGTACCACACACCCAGTGTGATAACTCTTTCCTGCCTATCGGTAGGTGGGATCCTTCATACTGACCATCATTTCATTGATATGCAAGCCCCTAGACTGGCTGCAGTCCATTGATTTTATTATGAGATAATTGAAATAGAATGGGAAAATGAAAGTTGAAAGCATTTCTAGTGGATCTAGTGGGTTGGGAGGAGAGCTCAGGGACTGCAGCC
The DNA here is from genome assembly GCA_949317995.1 of Acholoe squamosa. Lineage (NCBI taxonomy): Eukaryota > Metazoa > Annelida > Polychaeta > Phyllodocida > Polynoidae > Acholoe > Acholoe squamosa. Next base: position 6,176,907 of record OX439039.1, read on the forward strand.
AGTCTAGCAAGCCCCCTCCCCTTACATACTGCATGGTGGCTGGTTAGGGGTTATTCCGATCAACAGGATACAGCAATCACCGATTATGATCTATCGTCTGGTGGACATGGCTCCAGGTTTTGTATGAATCATACTGTAACACCATGTATGAGGCACACCTCATGTAAAGGCTCACCCTGTGTATTTATAAAGATCACCCTGTGTATAGGGCACACCCTGTGTATAAGGCACACCCTGTGTATAAGGCACACCCTGTGTATAAGGCACACCCTGTGTATAGGGCACACCCTGTGTATAAGGCACACCCTGTGCATAAGGCACACCCTGTGTATAAGGCACACCCTGTGTATAAGGCACACCCTGTGCATAAGGCACACCCTGTGTATAAGGCACACCCTGTGTATAAGGCACACCCTGTGCATAAGGCACACCCTGTGTATAAGGCACACCCTGTGTATAAGGCACACCCTGTGTATAGGGCACACCCTGTGTATAAGGCACACCCTGTGCATAAGGCACACCCTGTGTATAAGGCACACCCTGTGTATAAGGCACACCCTGTGCATAAGGCACACCCTGTGTATAAGGCACACCCTGTGTATAAGGCACACCCTGTGCATAAGGCACACCCTGTGCATAAGGCACACCCTGTGTATAAGGCACACCCTGTGTATAAGGCACACCCTGTGTATAAGGCACACCCTGTGCATAAGGCTCACCCTGTGTATAAGGTGCACCTTGTGTATAAGGTGCACCTTGTGTATAAGGTGCACCTTGTGTATAAGGTGCACCTTGTGTATAAGGTGCACCTTGTGTATAAGGTGCACCTTGTGTATAAGGTTCACCCTGTGTATAGGGCACACCCTGTGTATAAGGCACACCCTGTGTATAAGGCACACCCTGTGTATAAGGCACACCCTGTGTATAAGGTACACCCTGTGTATAAGGCTCACCCTGTGTATGAGGCACACCCTGTGTATAAGGTACACCCTGTGTATAAGGCACACCCTGTGTATAAGGCACACCCTGTGTATAAGGCACACCCTGTGCATAAGGCACACCCTGTGTATAAGGTGCACCTTATGTATAAGGCACACCCTGTGTATAAGGCACACCCTGTGTATAAGGCACACCCTGTGTATAAGGCACACCCTGTGCATAAGGCATACCCTGTGTATAAGGTGCACCTTGTGTATAAGGTGCACCTTGTGTATAAGGTGCACCTTGTGTATAAGGTGCACCTTGTGTATAAGGTGCACCTTGTGTATAAGGTGCACCTTGTGTATAAGGTGCACCTTGTGTATAAGGTGCACCTTGTGTATAAGGTGCACCCTGTGTATAAGGCACACCCTGTGTATAAGGCACACCCTGTGCATAAGGCACACCTTGTGTATAAGGTTCACCCTGTGTATAAGGCACACCCTGTGTATAAGGTTCACCCTGTGTATAAGGTGCACCCTGTGTATAAGGTACACCCTGTGTATAAGGTGCACCCTGTGTATAAGGTACACCCTGTGTATAAGGTGCACCCTGTGTATAAGGTACACCCTGTGTATGAGGCAGACCCTGTGTATAAGGTACACCCTGGGTATAAGGTACACCCTGTGCATAAGGTAAAACCTTATGTATATGGCACACCCTGTGTATAAGGCACACCCTGTGTATAAGGTACACCCTGTGTATAAGGTGCATCCTGTGTATAAGGCACACCCTCTGCATAAGGTGCACCTTGTGTATAAGGTGCACCCTGTGTATAAGGTGCATCCTGTGTATAAGGCACACCCTCTGCATAAGGTGCACCTTGTGTATAAGGCACACCTTGTGTATAAGGTGCACCCTGTGTATAAGGCACACCCTGTGTATAAGGCACACCCTGTGTATAAGGCACACCCTGTGTATAAGGCACACCCTGTGCATAAGGCACACCCTGTGCATAAGGTGCACCTTGTGTATAAGGTGCACCCTGTGTATAAGGTGCACCCTCTGTATAAGGCACACCCTGTGCATAAGGTGCACCTTGTGTATAAGGTGCACCCTGTGTATAAGGCACACCCTGTGTATAAGGCACACACTGTGTATAAGGCACACCCTGTGTATAAGTCTCACCCTTTGTATAAGGTGCACCTTGTGCATAAGCAATACCCTGTGTATAAGGTGCACCTTGTGTATAAGGTAGACCCAGTGTATAAGGTGCACCTTGTGTATAAGGTTCACCCTGTGTATAAGGCATACCCTGTGTATAAGGCACACCCTGTGTATAAGGTGCACCCTGTGTATAAGGCACACCTTGTGTATAAGGTTCACCCTGTGTATAAGGCACATCCTGTGTATAAGGCCCACCCTGTGTATAAGGGACACCCTGTGTATAAGGCACACCTTGTGTATAAGGTTCACCCTGTGTATAAGGCACACCCTGTGTATAAGGTTCACCCTGTGTATAAGGTCCACCCTGTGTATAAGGCTCACCCTGTGTATAAGGTTCACCCTGTGTATAAGGCTCACTTTGTGTATAAGGCTCACCCTGTGTATAAGGTGCACCTTGTGTATAAGGCTCACCCTGTGTATAAGGCATACCCTGTGTATAAGGCAGACCCTGTGTATAAGGTACACCCTGTGTATAAGGCATACCCTGTGTATAAGGCTCACCCTGTGTATAAGGTCCACCCTGTGTATAAGGTGCACCTTGTGTATAAGGTACACTCTGTGTACAAGGCTCACTATGTGTATAAGGCTCACCCTGTGTATAAGGTGCACCCTGTGTATAAGGTGCACCTTGTGTATAAGGTACACTCTGTGTATAAGGCTCACTATGTGTATAAGGCTCACCCTGTGCATAAGGTGCACCCTGTGTATAAGGCACACCCTGTGTATAAGGTGTGCCCTGTGTATAAGGCACACCCTGTGTATAAGGCTTACCCTGTGTATAAGGCTCACCCTGTGTATAAGGCACACCCTGTGTATAAGGCACACCCTGTGTATAAGGCACACCCTGTGTATAAGGTGTACCCTGTGTATAAGGCACACCCTGTGTATAAGGCTTACCCTGTGTATAAGGCTCACCCTGTGTATAAGGCACACCCTGTGTATAAGGCACACCCTGTGTATAAGGCTTACCCTGTGTATAAGATACACCCTGTGTATAAGGCACACCCTGTGTATAAGGCTCACTCTGTGTATAAGGTGTACCCTGTGTATAAGGCACACCCTGTGCATAAGGCACACCCTGTGCATAAGGCACACCCTGTGTATAAGGCTCACCCTGTGTATAAGGTGCACCTTGTGTATAAGGTGTACCCTGTGTATAAGGTACACCCTGTGCATAAGGCACACCCTGTGTATAAGGCTCACCCTGTGTATAAGGTGCACCTTGTGTATAAGGTGTACCCTGTGTATAAGGTACACCCTGTGTATAAGGCTCACCCTGTGTATAAGGTGCACCTTGTGTATAAGGTGTACCCTGTGTATAAGGTACACCCTGTGTATAAGGCACACCCTGTGTATAAGGCACACCCTGTGTATAAGGCACACCCTGTGTATAAGGCTCACCCTGTGTATAAGGCACACCCTGTGTATAAGGCACACCCTGTGTATAAGGCTCACCCTGTGTATAAGGTACACCCTGTGTATAAGGCACCACCTGTGTATAAGGCTCACCCTGTGTATGAGGTACACCCTGTGTATAAGGTGTACCCTGAGTATAAGGTACACCCTGTGTATAAGGCTCACCCTGTGTATAAGGCACACCCTGTGTATAAGTTACACCCTGTGTATAAGGTACACCCTGTGTATAAGGCTCACCCTGTGTATAAGGTTCACCCTGTGTATAAGGCTCACCCTGTGTATAAGGCTCACCCTGTGTATAAGGTACACCCTGTGTATGAGGTACACCCTGTGTATAAGGTGTACCCTGAGTATAAGGCACACCTTGTGTATAAGGTACACCCTGTGTATAAGGCACACCCTGTGCATAAGGCTCACCCTGTGTGTAAGGTTCACGCTGTGTATAAGGCTCACTTTGTTTATAAGGTGCACCTTGTGTATAAGGCTCACCCTGTGTATAAGGCACACCCTGTGTATAAGGCTCACCCTGTGCATAAGGCTCACCCTGTGTATAAGGCTCACCCTGTGTATAGGGCACACCCCGTGTATAAGGCATACCCTGTGTCTAAGGCACATTCTGTGTATTAGATACACCCAGAGTTTTTGGAGAGAAAACTCTAAATTTAAATAACTTCTGTTCTGCTCAATGGATTTTGAAAATTCAAAAAAGCTAAGGGTAGCCTGATGCTACCCAGTCAGTTTAGATTAATTCTCGCGAACTTCTGATCTATATGAAAAAAAATGTTAAAGTTGCACATTTACAGATATGGGTTCATACTTGTTAATTTCAGCCGTGCACACCTTCCCCCCATACCTGGCTGATGAGTGTTCTACTCCCTTCCTGTAGGTTTAGACCCGATACCAAGACCCTTCAGAGTAAAGATTAAGTGAAAAGAAACCTTTACATCAATAACTTTTTATTTGAAAAAAAAAGTAGTTTTCAAGATGGGGATTTCAATGGTGAAATATTGCTCTTTTTGTTGTTATTGTCATCCTTGTAATCAAATCCGTCCTTAGACATTGCCTTTCTCAGAATCCATTGGCATTCCTCAAATAACGCCAGACGTTTTTTTGGCATATCATTTTCTGCAGGTTTGAGTGCACATGTGTGTGTCAGGGGCGCCATAATTCCTTATGCAGCCTACCGTGATGGCCAATTTATGCGCCTGTGTCTCAAATAAGCACCATTTTCGAATAAGCGCCGGGAGAACAGGGGTACTGAAATTTATCTGAATTGAGCACTAAAAACAGTATTCAAATAAGTGCCTGTCTCATATTAGTGCTATAGGCACAGTGGTTTTAAAATCAATGAGCGCCCGGGCACTTATACGGGACACTCTATATGTGAGGGTAATATATATCCCTGTATCATAGTATCGGCCAAAATTTCTGGTGCACCTTATAAATGGGGTGTGGTCATAAACATGAGGTTTTATGGTAGGTATGGCTTCATGAAGATTGAGGAAGCATGCACAACACACACAGTTTGACCACCCCTTACTTTAATTAGGCACCATGGGAAGTGACACTATTTCTAATCACTACTCCCAGCATGCACTTGGGTTATGTGATCCTGATCAACACTGATCCCTATAGTACTTGGTATCTATAGAGTTCTAATGGGTTACACCCAGTAGGCAGCCATTTTGTACCAACACTGATCCCTATAGTACTTGGTATACTATAGAGCTCTAGAGGGTTACACCAAGTCGCCAGCCATTTTGCACCAACGCTGATCCCCAGTGTAATTGGTATCCTATTGCTCCATGTGTCAAGCCCTAGTTCCATTGCCGTCAGTCAGGTGAATCTTTGCTAAACTGACCAATTTTTTCTATACCTGATATATTTGCAGCATTACAAATAGCGTAAATCACCCGACCCACCGTCATACAAATACCTGATGTGTCCAAATGTCGTGTGCCCTATTTTACCCTAACCTTAACATCTCCGATAAAGGTTTTTTCTCTCCAAATTATTCATCTATAGGATCTACGTGATAATATCCAGGTGGATGTGAAACTCTCACCCTTGAGCAATTTGAAATATTCAAGATGGCTGCCTAACAAGTACTGAAAACTTGAAATTCTCTATCTATATGGTTCTATTCAACTTGGAAACGCAAATAAAAGTCAAACATTATGTTTTTTAAGGTCAAGGAACACATTCCTGACACTCTTGAGGGAATTTCTGGCCTCCATTTATGATTTATGACGTCATTTAACCAATGATTCAGCATTTACTGACTTCTTAAAAACCAACCTTCTCTCTGACCAACCTGTTACACAACTATATAGGTACTTTAATCCCCAGCTGTCCCGTGGTCAGAGACTTGTCAGGGATCAGGGGACATGGTGTAGGGAGCAGGGGACCCAACCACACATGGATAATCCATTAGTCTTGGTTCCTAAACCCTCTAAGGCCTGCTGATGTAGGAGTGCATCATGCCCATTGGTCATCATGATGCAAGAATGCAGCTCTGGCGAGTAACTCACCAGGGCTGCATTCTTACATCATATTGACCCTGCGGGTTCGGTACACCCAGAGGGTCGGCATGATGCTTCAACGAAGTGCTTGCGAGACTGCTCATTGGTGCATCATGCCGACGCATGGGCATGGTGCACTCCTTCATTAGTGGCCCTTAAACAGTTAAGGGGTTAACCCTAGTAGTAAAGGCTCTGTCTCACCATGCTGCAGGTGCACTGCCACCTGGTGGCTGCAACGCACACGACAAGGCCTTCCTTGTTAAAACTACCCTTCACCATATTGTATAACATCTTACAGCTTTTACCCTTTTTAACCTGTAAGTCTGATCTCTGAATTCTGACCCTACCCTTCCTAACTCTAGGTCTTTACCCCATTATGTAACATGTAGCCCCATGGGGTGGGTTACATCCATAGCTGGATTCACAAGAGTTACTTCCAACTGTTTTTTTCTTTATGAGTTAGACAATACAAGTAGATTTCTATATCTATTCCTGTTCACATGGAACAAACACATACTTTAATCACTATTGGACGAATCTGTATTCAAAATTCAATTTTCAGAATGGATAGCCTCGCAAGCTTCTCGTTTTTTTTCTATAGAAGATGGAAAAAATGCAATTCGTATTATGCTCGAGGATTATATGAATTTATATGGGATCAAGGGCACAACACACAATCAACAAACTTGTGCAATTACTAACTCGATCACAGGATGCTCTGCGATGGCGTCTTGGTCAATATGGAGTAGATATGCCATTTTTACAGACGAATATATATTAATTAGTTAATTTCAGGTACAGGAGGCTGTTGCACATAATATAAGGAGAGCACTAAGTAGGTACCCTCTCATATATCTTAAAGAGTCATGCTCTGCTTTATGATTGAACTTGTACTCACTACACAAGCGGCTACAAGCATGTACCATATAACTCTGACTTTAGTGCTCTTGTTTCGAGTAGCTATCATCTTCATTGAAAGGTACTTGTACCTGACTGACATGAGCACTTCTGTGCAAGATGAATAAAAGTCAGGCCTGAAAAATTGACTTCTGCAAGTGAGGCAAAACTACCTTTTCCCCTGTGTGCAACACCCTCCAGTGGTCAGTATTGAGGTGCGAAGGGAGTAGCCCCTATACCATAGGTAGGTGTAGTTACATGGATATTGGGTGTAGCTGAGTGACAGCTGCCTACAGTAAACACCCAGCAGCCTGCTGGAGGTAGCATGTAGAGGTAAGCTGACCTGGAGGCTGTTGCGAAAAGATCGAGTAGTTGCTTTCCAGGGTAGGTGCCTCACTTCCCACTTCCCTCCTCTACTTAACCACTCAGTATCACTTCCAACACTGTAGTCCAGAAGTAGTCACTTTCCCACAAATCAAACTGTGTTGCAAAAAGTGGTCACACCTGAGTTCTTCCCAGACTGCCCACACCTACATACTTATGCGACAGAGTGTAGGAAGCAACTTCCAGTTGAGGGGTTGTTAGTAACCACTTCTTGACCACTTCTCAACCACTTCTGTTGGGAAGTGCCATTTGGCAATGCAATAGAGAAGAGACTACCAAAGATGAGTGCCTTCCGTTTTTGGAAGTACAATTCCGAGAGAAGTGACTTCCAAGGGTTTAGCAACAGCTACCAGGAGCCAACCACTTAGTGCATAGTACCAAAAGTTGAACATTCAGGAGAAACGATTTGCAAATCTATAAAACCTCTAACCACCTCAACTTAAGGGAGTCTGATAGGCTGCACTTATAGATATGGAGCAGCTTTTACTGTGAGACCTCATCTTCATTGATAAGTACTTGCAGCTGACTGGCATGAGCACCTACAGGAAGTCAGGACTGAAAGGAAAATGACTTCTGCGGGTGAGGCACTTCCTAAAAGCTACAGAATCAGACTCAAAAGGCTTAGACACCAGGATTATGTTAATTGAGAAACCACACCTATCACATCTGATCACAGTGACCATCTTGAGAAATAGCCACCATCTTGGATTTCAAAAGTCTTATGACACAGCCACATCCATCTGCCCATATCTGAAAGTATGATGCAAAAAATGGCAGCTATTTTATTTTTGCAATTGTGGTGGTAAAAGGTGAAAATATCAATATCTCATCTGGCAGGTCTGGCATACCCAAATTCCCCTAATCGAACGCCCAGAACACTTGCGTTTCTCCTATAGGAAAAGGTGTTGCAAAGGTGTGGTCAACACAAGAGCACTTGAAAGAGTGTGTGACAAAAGTAGGCATCTCATAGTGCAGCACACACTATTTTTAAGCAAGGCAGCTAGGCACCTTTTTAGCCTTATATTGTGAGTGGAAGTTGCATGATGAAGAAGATTGTAGCTTCTTTGGAAAAAAGGGCACCTACTTCTAACACTATTTACCATACATGCAAAACCCTCCAGGTGTACACAGTGAGTTATGTAGGTGCATGGCACCTGCCACTCACCGGTGGCACCCACTCCACTCACACACATCCCTCACTCACCCAGCACATACCTTGTCAGGCACCCACCATGTAAAGCGCACACCTCCTCTCACATACCCACATGTAACACTACACCATGGAGCAGCAGGCCATGCTGGGCCTCCACAGCAATGGTTCAACAGGCATGGAGAGCTACCACTGTCACTGCTCTGACTACTGTATGTCCCTGATACTGAACAGGAAAAGTTTGGGAATAACCAGGGAGGATATGACCAGTATGGAGGCCAGCAGTGGGTCTGTATGACCTCCTGTATGTATGTATACAGTCATGGAGGTCAGATAGGGACCCAGTGCAGTCTTACTTTAACACACAGGCTATGGACTCTTACTAAGCGGTCAGTGTTTGCCTTCTAAGGACGTCAACTTTCTGCATTTCGGATCAGCTACACCATAAGGTGGGTGTTAGTGAGTGAGAAAGGACCCCAGGCCTACAAGAATCTATAGTCACCTTTTTTATGATGAACTGCTTCTGTCATGAAAAATAGCACTCACTGAAAATTTGAACTTTTAGCTCTTTAGTGGCTCTGAGATTTTCCTGCAGTTCCAATGTTGTGAGATGAGTATACGATTCCCTGTGGGTACGTCCTTTTGTGATAGGATTTGAATAAAATTATTCTTGCTGGCTGGAGTGGCCATCATATGAACTTTGTACTTGAAGACATTGGCAGGGATGGAGTTGCCAGCATAGAGGTGCACCATTTATATACGATATGGCATCTAAATCTCCTACTTTTATCAAAAGTAGCAATAATTCTACATAGGACAGTATATTGTTCATAAGCTTCAAAGTATCCAAGATGGCAGAATATTCTAAATTCATCATGGCACTTTTAGCAATTGGTGTTCTTGGGATGGCCACCCTTACTGGTGCCAGCACAACACCAACAGTTGAGTTGACAACCTTTTCAAACTCAACAAATGACACAGTTGTGGTAGCACCCGTACCATTCTATCAGCTTGATGACCAGATAAAGCCTGCATTGACAATCGCTGCCATGGCAGTCTTTATCATCATTGGCTTCATTATCGCTCACTTTGTTGATCGGTGGTATGACAGGAAGGAACCTTCAGAGAATGCTAGTGACTGTAGTTTAACTACCAGAGACTTACTGAAGAAGCGGGTTGCTCTTCAGGCATTCCAAGACCTCTCAGAAAAGGAGCGGGAGGCTTTAGAGGCTGCTAATGATGAGGATGATGGATTAAGCGAGGTCATAACTGGGCATAAATCAAGCGGAGAAGCGACAGGAGAGGACGGAGGAGCAGAAGGAGGTAAGGAGCTTATGAAGGCTGAGGATAAAGATGCTGCGGAGAAAGCGACCAAATTCTGGATGTTCAAAACTGCTTTTATGGGTAAGAAAAGAAAGCGGGATCCAGAAGCCGTTCAGGTTCTAAATGAACCAGCCAAACCAAAGGAGGATGCTAAACAGCAGAAGATCTTTACTCTCCCAAATACTGGAAAGGAAAGTAAGCCAGAGGCAAACACTACCCCGAAAAACAAGGAGTTCATTGATGTTCAATTTACCCATCATCGTGTCGAGGAGTCTTTTACAATATCCAAAAGGGTGGTAAACCAGCCGACTGAAGAGCAAGAAGGAGAGAATCCGTTCATGTACAAGTACCGTCATGTGTCGGAAGATGTCCGCATCCCTGTCCGAATGATGTCCCCAGAAGCAGCAGCTGCTGCTAAAAAGGCCTCTAAGGAGAGGAAAGATATGGGAGATCTAGGGTACTATGCAGAACTAGCCCTAGCCCCAACTCGTTTAGGTCATTATGCCGATAGTGACTTTAGTTCCACCACTAGCCTGGAGCGCAACAACAAGACTAACAACAACCATGAACCCGAGGATGCCTCTGAGAAGAAAGAGGATACATGGGCGGCACCACCTGGTGAGATCTCCAGACGAAAATCGCCATCTCCAACAAAAGTCCATTTCTCACCTACTTCTGGCTCTCCTACCAAGGCTCCTGCTGGAAGCAGCGATGGTTTCTATGATGATGACTTTGAGTCTATTTCGACTAATGACCATCATGGGTCAACGAAGCGCATCCGGACGGGCAAAACAGACAAGACTGAATATAGCTATGCATCTGGGCCCACCGTAGGTACCTCACTACCCAGTGTAGGCACTATTAACACTGGAACTAGTGCAGATACCAAACCGGACAACGGTGTCCTGTCCGCAAGACGGCAAGTTGATGAAAACGCAGCAGCAACTGCTGCCGGAACCAAGAGCAAAGAGCAAAAGGTTGAGAAACCACAGCAGTTCTCTAAAAGCTCAACCAAAGACAAAGGCAAAGCCAAGAAAATAACAGTTCAACCTAGGATTTAGATCAGTTTGTATTTAGTCATTTATGGTTTTGTTTTCAGATCTCAAAGACGATTGGCATTTCAGGTATGTTGGATCTGTGTGGTTGGACTTTTATGGGACACTCCTTTATAACCATAACATTCAGGTAGAAGAGGTAAAGGTACGATAGCCCCATCCAGCAACAAAGGGTAACTTTATATAAAAGATCTTGTTTTCATCAGAATAACATAACCGTATAGTCAAGGCCGACATGCAAACATCATATAGTAAAAGACTTTCAGCACAATTGCCTTTTGAAAAATGTATACTAGACTTCTCATTGCTAATGTCATATTCGCATTCTCATCAGTCAAACTTTAGAAAACTACCAAAACAATTTCTTTGAAAAGACGCCCTTTCTAGCTGAGGAGATCTATATGATGTATTTAATACAAATTCATGGTGCTTAAAGCACAGACTTTTAACAATGTACAGGAGCAGAGGCCTGATATGAACAGGCAAGCAGGATACTTAGCCCAGGAGTGTGTCCATAGTGTACCCTTTCTGCTTGCCGACCATGAGGCAATATAAGGCCCTGTACAACATAGACCTTTAAGAACTTTCTTGTAAAGAATGTTCTTGAGGGCTGCTTGAATCAAAATGTAACACTTTAGACTTGTGTGCTCAGGCATTAAGGACCTGTTGGCACAGTGGGGAGTTTAGGGTTAGACTCGCTATGGAAACCTTCATTGCATAACAGTAAACATCAGTAGATTTGTCCACCCAGGCACACATATATCATAGCCAGAACCACTGGTAGGGGATTGAAGGACAGCCAATCCACCAATGGAGCAGGAGGGGGGGGGCTTTATAAGAAGCTAAGCACGTTCATGTACATAAGGGGGAAATGCAGTGGAAAATATCACCTATCATGTATGCTTTGTATGCTCTGATTTTAATACAATCTTTTTTTTTTTCATTTTGTGTGTAGGCCACACTCTTTCTTTGTAATACAAATTTGGTGTTTAGAAGATTACCTAAAGAGGTTTAAATAGGTTTACTTTCATTCATCTGTTATTGTTCCCTTGTATTGCTTGTCTGTTCGACCATAAATGATATCTTGCTTATTTGAAATTTAATCATTTCAAACTTCTTTGATTAGAAAGTCCCTACAGGGTGCCAATTCGTTCCAGTTAAGTTGCTTAATTCAAACAAGGTGTTTTAACGACCGTTTTCTCTTTTCCAATTGTGCATTTATCATTAAAAAGAATCGATTTATATCTAAACAATTTATAGATTTCACACTCATATCATTACCGTAATCTCCCGCGTATAAGGCGCATCCCGCGTATAAGGCGCACCCAGAGTTTCAGAATATGGTCAAAAAAATAAAAAATTCATAACTTTTGTTCTAATGAATGGATTTTCAAAATTCAAAAAGCTATGTGCTCTTTGGACCCCCGTGACCCTTCTGGACCCCAAATGCAGCAAATGAGCTTATATGGGAGTGTAACATATCAAAAGAAAGGTCTTGGTGTCCCCCTTGTGGATCCAATGAGAACTAAAACCCCCCGTATAAGACGCGCCTTATACGCGGGAGATTACGGTATTTATAGAACACCATATTGTCTCAGGTTATTTTGTTATGACAATTTGAATAATAAAATGGGGTCTACATGTTCAAAGTATATATCGAATTTGTCAATTAAAATATTATAGTCAATGTTATAGAAGTGCACATGGTTCCATGTTCTTTACGCTGAAGTATCACCTGAACCCTGTAAGGCCCATTTTCCACCATCCGATATGGCCCCTCTGTCGGCCGATAGATCCATAGTAGAGGCTCCCGTCGGCCGACAGAGGCCATTCCCCTCCATTGAGTCCTACGGCAGCCTAGTCGGCCGAGCTGGTAGTGTGGTGCTGCTGTCGGCCGATAGATGGACCATATTGGGTGGTGGAAAACGGCCCTAAGTACACTGATGTACCAAAGCATCATGTCCGTCAGTCGTCAAGATGGATAAATGCATTCCCTCCGAATCTACTTGACAGTTGAATTATAATAGATACGTCATATGCCAATCCCTTCGGAAGTCTCTACTTGACAGTTGAATTATAATAGATACGTCATATGCCAACCCCTTCAGAAGTATCTACTTGACAGTTGAATTATAATAGATACGTCATATGCCAACCCCTTCGGAAGTATCTACTTGACAGTTGAATTATGATACACTGTCAGCCCGCCGCACGGATTTTAAAGTAGAATACTTCTTATTCTGGAATACAGTTTTTATCTCAAGTTGAATACGCGAGCCCCATGGGCTTAACCAAGAAATTCCGTATCACACCCCCCAGTGTGATAACCCTTCCCCGTATCACACTCCCAGGGAAACATCCAAAATGGGCAAATAACTGATGATAAAATCATTTCTAATGCCAAATAAATGGAATTTTGAACTTATCTGACTAAATTAACTTGAGATAAATACAAAGGAGCACTCAAATTGGTCAGCACTGAGGATTATCCCACTCGGCTTCACCTCGTGTTATAACACTTGATGCTGACCAATTCTCGTGCACCTTTGTCTATATAAAGGCATAAAACCAATGACCCGAAGGGCATTCTGCTGTAGGCACTACGAGTGTAGGCACTATAGCCCATTTACAATTGCAGCTGAGAGTGTAGATGCACACCAACCCCTTGGGAAGTATTCATATCAACTATAGATCTAGGTTTGGTGCATAATACTTAAATTCAGCTCCCGATGACCTTCCATTGGACATTATGATGACCAACGGACATGGTGCATGGATGCTTTAATTGCCCTCCCTGGAGGATCAACATCAAGTTTCCACATACAAAATGCATGTTGAATGGGTCTAAATGCAGTTTGCATTTATCCAAGGTTTGAAACAAAGTGCCATTCATCCTGTACTCAATGCTTCAGGGTCAGATATTGAACAAGTAACCAATGGATAACTCATGACGAGTGTGTGTTAGTGAAGGATAATGACACGAGGCCGTAGGCCGAGTGTTATTAGCCTTTGCTAACACACACGAGTCATGAGTTAGCCATTGACTACTTATTTTATACCACAAAACCAATAAATAATCAATAGAATACCAATAAATTCAATTTGAAAACAAAAATTATTCCCCCTCCCTGGGACTCGATGCCAGCCATTGTGTGTGTACACAGGTACATACACCTCGGTGCCCGGCAGCGGACAGCAACAGCGCCCGTCTTGGCTAGCCTTGGCAGCAGCACACGGCTAAAGATTTCAATGCGTCTCGCTGTTATGTTTGTGTAGAATACACCTCGTCACCCGGCAGCGGACAGCGACAGCGCACACGGTGAAAAAAGATGCGTCTCGCTGTTATGTTTGTGTAGAATACACCTCGTCACCCGGCAGCGGATAGCGACAGTGCACACGGTGAAAAAAGATGCGTCTCGCTGTTATGTTTGTGTAGAATACACCTCGTCGCCCGGCAGCGGACAGCAACAGCGACAGCGCACACGGCTTTGTATCATAGCAAGACCTGGTTCGAACCGAGCATTTCTCGTCAGTCCCTGTGGCACAGTGCATAGGGAGTTGGATTTGGGATGTGAGACTGCAGGTTCGATCCCTACCCTGGCCTGGAAAATTTCGTGGGTTTTAACCTGTAACATATGACATGTAAGGACATGAGAGGCGTGCGGTTATCCATGGATAACCGCACACCTTAGAAAATTGATGTTAAAGCATACAGGGTGTGCAATATCAACAGAAATGTGGATGGGAATAGACACCAAAAAGCACTGTGTAACCCAGAAATCGTGGTATAACACTCATGAACTAGGTTCTCTTTTTTAACGTGAAATAACTGTAAGCAGACATGAGATAAACTCATGAGAGGGGTGAAGACGTACCACTTCTTATTTCCTGCTGATCAGTTGCTTATATATACTGATGAGGAATAGTTGTTGATCATGCTGTTCAGGTTGGATTATGTTAAAGACACAGTTTGTAGTGTAGGATTAGGATTAGAACCAGACACACTTGTTAACTAGAAAGCTAATCCGTCTGCAGCCTGATAGCCGGATCTCTGCCGGATCAGAACATTTACTTTTCTTACTGGGCCTGTTTTCTCTTTTAATTGGCAGTAGGTCTAATAAAGATGGTAAGAATTCGATTATTTTAAACCGAGTTATAAACAGTATACCGTTGACCAATTTATCGACCAAGCTTTTCTAGCTACATATAATATAATGTAGTACCCTAAAACCACTCTCGGACACAGACCTAAGCCATTCTACGCCATTCCCTATCCTCGAGGAAGGGTAAATAGGCTGGAATTCGAACTATTTCATGTTGATATAAATATAACTTAACTGATTGAAATCTTCTTAATCCAGAAGCCTCCACCCCACCTTCACAGACACACATTTTGCAAGAAAGAAAATAAAATAAAAAGAAACACCTATACATTCGAGGTTATTCCTTGAGAATCTAAGATGCAATGCTTTTGCAAACTTATTAAAAATTTTGAAAAAAATCACAACTTTTTTATTTCGACTGTGCCCCCTA
The DNA here is from genome assembly GCA_949317995.1 of Acholoe squamosa. Lineage (NCBI taxonomy): Eukaryota > Metazoa > Annelida > Polychaeta > Phyllodocida > Polynoidae > Acholoe > Acholoe squamosa. Next base: position 6,192,332 of record OX439039.1, read on the forward strand.
TTCTTCTTTTAAAATGTTTGTAACGATATCCTTTATATGTTCAGTGTCTCGCATATGAATCAATAGGAGGTTATTCCCTATACTGTAAAATATAAAGAAGATATTATTCCCATTCATTTCTAGTTCAGAAGTTTTCAATTAAGTGGTCATAAAATGAAAATAAGTACCATGACATAAGTATTTCTTTTTGCATTTTCCTATTCTTTATGTACCAAACTAATACTATCCAGAGTAATTTGAGATTATCAACAGAAAATCTAACATTGGTCAGCGTTTGTCTTTAGAGGCCGCCAATGCCTCCAGTCAGCCTAAGTAAATCAATTGTTTGTGTTCCTATAGAACGTGATGTATTCAATTCTTCAGAAACTCTAGAGTTCTTCTTGAGAAGTGGTCACCTACCAAAATCCACCAAGTTGCGAATGTTGCCAACTCGGGTCCTGTTCAGTGGAATAGATCTGCGTCACTATGCTGGTGAGCAGACTCACCAGCACTGCATCAGTTTTCTGTGCATCGGTGCATCATACTGACCCTCTCAGACAGTATCAACCCTGTAGGCTCGTCATGATGCATGAATGCAACCCCTGGCGAGTAACTCACCAGGAGTTGCATTCATGCATCATGACGACCAATTGTTTGCATGTTGTGCATTAACCCTTTAACAGTGTTTAAAGGTCGCTGATACAGAGTGCATCATGCCCATTGGTCGTCATGGTGCACCAATGAAGTTCTAGCAAGACCGCTCACCAGAACATCATTGGAGCATCATGCCGACCCTCTGGGGCTGATTCATATATTCCTATAGGGTCATGATGCACCAATGAAATGCCGGAAAGAAGTCTCACCAGCACTTCAGTGGTGCATCATGCCAACCAATGGGCACGATACATTAATGCATCAGCAGCCTTTAAAGGTTTAAAGGGTTTAGTCACCCTGTGGCATTTAGTTAATCAGTTATTTCTGGCTGTACAAGAGGTCCATTGCTGGCAGGTGATCACTCACCCATTGATCCTCCTCTACAAGTCCTCTCACTGTACTCAGCTGGTATTGGCTTATAATATAGAGATTGGTTCCTACCTTAACCCTTTAAGGGCCGCTGATGCATTAATGCATCATGCCCATTGGTCGTCATGATGCACCTATGAAGTGCTTGCCAAAACTTCATTTAAGCATCATGCTGACCCTCCGGAAGTGTATCAGCCTCATAGAGTTGGCATGATACATGAATGCAGCCCTGGCGAGTTACTCGCCAGGACTGCATTCATGTATAATGACGACCAATGGGCATGGTGCACTCCTTCGTCAGCGGCCCTTAAGGTATTAACAATATTGATTTTATGCAAGTATACTGGTCATCTATGATAAGGGAAAGGTATCTTCTTACCACCATTTCATAAAAAATTGCGATGAGTAAATATTACCATAGATCTATTTTACTCTCCAAAGTTGACCGGGTTGGTATGTTATTTCTTCGTTAAAGAAGTAAAATACAGACGACATATCAGAACTTTAGTCAAGGTTGCAGCGAGGAACTGTAAAAAACTTCTCTGTAAAAGAACTTTACTGGTCTAGAGTCGCATAATCATGGGGTTTACTCTGGTGCAATCGTTTCAACAAATCAAAATGAGCATAGTGATGAGAACTATCTTCCTTTTCAGATTCATCTGTTTGCAGTGGCTCTATTGAAATAGAACTTATTTCCCCTTTTTGCTCCCATGATTAGAAGGATATTTCGTCACCTCGTGTCACCATGCTTCAGACGTGTCAACTTACACAGTAAAGAAACAACTAATACAACAAAACAACGTCAAAATAACGAGAGAATCCTTGTCCCAAAGTTGCCAGAGATGTGTTTTTTTCAGAGTGCCTGCACGTTTGTCTGCCACCGTACTGCCATATGAGGCTCCATGTAGAAACTACATTGTTTTGCTGCAATACAATCATAATGATTTAATGTTAACTTTTATGAGGATCCTTCGTAGATTCAACAGGTATGTTTTACAGTGTAGGTGTTCCCCATGGGCGTGAACTAGTTACCAAGTTGAGTCTGCATAGTTGTTATCTATATACTAAGGACAGGGTGTGACACTCTAGGACTGATGCTGCCCTCTGGAAGCTCTATTTCTATACATAGCCATTGGTGACAGAGGTGAGGGGGGACTTTGGCAAAATCTCCCATCGCCTCTGTCATTCATGGCTATATGTATAGGAACTAGTTCAAAGGGTATCTGCAAGAGGGCAGCAAATGCCCTTGAGTGGCCAACCCTCTCTTTGTATATTGATAACACCTACACAGACTCGACTTGGTAACTAGTACACGCCTATGGTGTTCCCTGGTGCAATATAACATCACTCTATATTACCTTTTGGCGTCAGGATTTAGTACTCTGTATTTTATCATACGATGTGTTATTTCGGTGTCACTTCTGTATCGTTCTCTCATCATTCTATCGGTTGGTATGATGCCTTCCTCTGGCGCGTACCGTACCGTCGCGATAAAGCACCGGCTTTTGAAAGAGCGCCGGTCTTGAATAAGGGCCTGGGTTACACCATATTCTAATAGAAAGAGCCCCGTCTTGTTAGAGCGCCGGGTAAGGAAGAGGGTGGGAGGTGGTGGGAGTGAAAAGCCGAGGGTGGGGTGGTAGGTGGCAAAAACCTACTGAGCTAGAACCAAAGAGCGTTTTCTTTTTGTTTGAGATACATAGCATTTTATATGTGTAGTTTCCCTGTGCAGCCTTTTGTTTCGTCTGACTCGCACATGTACTAGAAGAGGTGACAACATTTACGCTGATGGATAAGCGGCTAGCATGGCAGTCTTTCCCCACCACGTCCCCCCCCCCCCGGCTGCCTTCCCACAGAATCAGGGCACATACTGCCAGATCAGAGCAGACTTTGTCAAGTGTATAACTTGTAAGCGCCTGTCTTGAATTAATGCCTGTCTCAAACTAGCGTCGGGAATAAAAGTTCCGCAAAATTGAAGAGTGCCCGGCCGCATTATCGCGACGGCACGGTAACTCACCATTGGTCCAATGCTGCATTCCTACTAACCCTACAGGAGGGTGTTGCTCCTATAGTAAAAGGAAGTGCTGGCTAAAAATGCCCTTGTTACCAGTCCTTTCTTTTCATGTAGCTATAACTTGTCCCTTTTGTTGCTCACAAGTAGTCATTCAAGTATGGTGCTAAAAAAGGGGAATCTGAGTAGGTACCTAGTTTAGAGAAGTCAGTCAGTATAATAAACTATAGAGCGTGTGACATGAGTAGGTACCTGGTAGTGCAGCTCTCTCTATTTTAAACAAGGCAGGTGACTTTTCAGACCAATGTGGTGAGTGCAAGTACTTAGGTGAAGCAGTGCACGACTTGTTTAGAAAAGAGGGCACATACTCACAGCTCTTTTTACAATAGGAACAACACCCTCCGGGCCTGATACTCTCAAGAAGGGTCGGCATGATGCACCAATAGGGTTTTCCCCTTCTAGGGGCCGCTCTTTGAGTGAGGGGGTACAGCTGAGCAGCCACTCACTATAGAACAGTATAGACTCAGGGCTGACCCATTTAGAAAAAATCTCCCTACCACTGATGGTAACAGGTACTTTAGGGTGCAAGGACACTTAGGGTGCAGACATGTAGGGTGCGAAGACACTTAGGTAGCAGACACTTAGGGTGCACAAAACGGACAGGTAGGGTGCAGCGTGAAAATACCAAGACACTTAGGGTGTAGTCAGTCTATAGCCCATCTGTCCTTAGGGAGTCCCCTCTGAACAGACATCACATGCCTCTAGCTTGCACCACTGATTTTATCTCTATGCGTACAAGCCTATGGGGAATAAAATCAGTGGTAGGGCTAGAGGCTGGTGATTTCATCTTTGTATACACAACAAAACTGCCGACTGACGGCGTAGGGATAGTATCCCTAGCCCTTTAATTGTTTCTAGTTCTATTAGAGCTTGGAGTATGATTATTTGGTTCACTATTAATCCCAAATCTTTTTAATTCCACTATCACTGCCGACGAGAGGCCGACTCCTGGCCGCAAGCCTCGGGGGGGGGGGGCAGACACTCTGAGGGGGGCAGAATAGTCCACAGTTTACAAATCTAGACCAGTTTGTTTTGCATCCTAAATGTCCTGCCATTGCACCCTATGTGTCCTTGCACCCTACATGTCCTGTGGTTTGCACCCTTCATGTCCTAGCACCCTAAGTGTCCACCTGCATGCACCCTAAGTGTCTGCAACCTAAGTGTCTCTGCTACCTAAGGTACCAGTATTCCCACTGATAAATATAGTAATTACTTTTAATGATGGCACTTATGTAGATACCAAGAATATGACCTATCACTTTGTCCAGACATAATTACACAAAGGTTCATATTTTGGTCAAATATCGCTGACAAGTGGAAATGGGGTCACTGTTTCTATGTTCTACATAGGAGTGTTTGTACCCCCTACTCCCACACAACCATGACTGGGCGACGCTGGAAGGGGAATGCTCTATTAATGCAGTGCTTGGGAGTAGACACCTCATAACTGTATTGGTGCATCACATGACCATGGTATAATATGAACTCTGAGGAAGTATCCGCCGATGCATTAATGCATCATGCCGACCATCCAGGGTTGATACACTCCCAGAAGGTCAGCATGATGCACCAATGAAGCACTGGGGAGTAGATTCACAAGCACTTCATTACAGTGGCGGATCCAGGATTTGGAAAAGGAGGGGGCGTGGCCCAAACAGAGGGTCGCACCCCGCCAATTTTTGAGCAAATTTTGGGGTCCAAAATATGTAATTAATCTCTTAAAGACAAACGCTACAGGCTCACCGATGTTAGATCTTCTATTGATAATCTCAAATAACTCTGGATAGGATTAGTTTGATACATAAAGAATAGGAAAATGCAAAGAAATTCCTATGTCACAGTGCTTATTTTCATTTTATGACCACTTCAATGAAAATGCCTTAACTATAGAAATGAATGGGAAAAACACTTTTTCATATTTTGCATCATAGTGAATGACCTTCTATTGATTCATCCACGACACCCTCTAAATATATAAAGGGCATCTTTACAAACATTTTAAAAGGAGAAGATTGGGGGGTCACGGTTGAAATGAAAAAGTTGTGAATTTTTCAAAAATATTTAAATTCCCTTAACTATAGGATCCTATGGGAATTCAAATGACATATAAATATCTTTGATGTATCTATAGTGATCAGAAATGACCTGAAAAAAATATGTACAGGCCAAGTGGTCCAGCTGGGATGAGAAGCCTCATTGAAATAGTATAACTGATGAATTCTGAATTCTGCCACCAGGTGGCTTCTGTGTACTGGGTAGCATTTGTCTTTAAGTAATGGGAAAAGGGGGGTGAGCACCCCCCCCCCCGCACCCCTCTAAATCCGCCACTGACTTTATTAATGCATTATGCTGACAAAATGGCAAAATGTCATAGTGCACCCCTGCATTAGCGGCCCGCAAAGGGTTAAAGGTGTATGAGGTTAACCATACCTCATATACAGCGTCTACTTCAGTCTGACCAAAGAGCATTAGACAAAGCCAGTTACACATCTCACCCTCCTTCATTAGAGAGTTCCACCATGGCTTGGTCTCCCTCCATAACTAAGTACCTCCGTAGATACATAAGCAGCTAGACTGGAGCCTTAGGTCTCATTAAGTAAATTCTCATCCAAGCATGCTGTTCATAATAGGGGGAGAGGCAAAGTCACTGTTAGACCAGCTCTTCACCTAACCTCTTAACCCTTTAAAGGCCGCTGATGCATTAATGCATTATGCCCATTGGTCGCCATGATGCCCCAATGACTACTCTCCAGCACTTCATTGGAGCATCATGCTGACCCTACAGGGTTGATACATATACGCCCGGAGGGTCAGCATGATGCTTCAATGAAGTGCTGGTGAGCAGTCTCCCCAGCACTTCATTGGTGCATCGTGGCGACCAATGGGTATGATGCATAAATGCACTAATGGGCCTTTCAAGGATTAAGGATTTGATTACGAGAGTTGTTAGCCCCATGTATGGAGTGTGATCTTGTGAACAGATAAGTGGCAGGAGTCAGTTTATATATTACATATTGAAGCTCATTACCATCAATATGGCAATTTAAAACGTTGAATAATAAAGATTAATATAATGAACCTGGTGATACAAAGGAATGGTATGGGGTATACGGCTTAACATAGATCTCCATTTCTTAACTGGTGATGAAAATGTTTAGTGGGCCAAATTTTTGAAAATGGTACTTTTAGCATTTTACAGGGGTTTTAAGCTTTACCTACCAATAGGGTCAAAGCCTGTGCACTTGCCTGGTGTATTTTGTTTTAATTCAAGAGAAAACATCTTAAGCTTTCAAATGAGTGTAAACTTTAGCAAAATCGACCATAATTTTTTGAGTTATGGGTCTACAGAGTTGAAAAAAAGACCAAAAAGTGTGTACTTTGCTGAAAAATATGATTTTGACACCCCCAACTTCTTATACTGTACAACACCCCTAAAAATCACTTTTGGAATTCAAAACATACATTAATTCTGAGATCCAAAGGGTTTTAACCTGATGTACATGATAGATTTTTTTTTCTCCCCCTTCATCCTGAATAAAGGCAGCATTATGTTACTCTCTGCTCAAAAATAAACCTCCTCAAAATACCAATGAAATATTCTGTTTCTACCATCCATGGTACACTTAATTTTGAGGGACATTTGAGGGATTTATATGGTATAAAAAATTTGCGGCCACACCCAATATTTTTTAGTCCTGGGCTTAAAGTGTATTTGCATACACATTTTTGAGCTGGGAGTAACATTTAACATTTTGGTGAATGAATCAAATTCTACTGCTTCCATACAGTAAATGTTTGCTTTGCATAGTGTATTGGCACCTCCTAATTAATCATGAACAAAAATTGGACTAATATTGACTCATTGTGTTATTTCTAGACCATAAAATATGATTGGGTGTTACTCTCTGCTCAAAATTCTAAGTTCTTTGGCACTAAACCAGATGACGTCTCGGCATCCCTCTCAGGGCGCATACATATAGGTCTTTCCGAATCATAACAAGGACAATTCCGGCTATTGTTTGATGCAGTTTTTGTCCAATTTTTCTGACAATAGTTTTTCCTACAGCAAAAAAAAGGTAGGGGATCAGCCAAAATTGTTTACCGTATTAAGATGTATGAAGGTCTAGGGCACATGTTGATGTACTTTGTTAGGGTCCAAATGCTTTTATTTTGACGAAAACCCATGTTGTCCATCGGGGAGTGGTGTAATTTTGCCATTATTTCTAAATGACTGGGCACTATATGGGGTTGAAGCATGTCGACTGCCTGGGCCCAATGTGTGTTACTCCCTGCTCAAAAATAGATTCTGCCGCTAAATCTCACTCTCCTGTCCCTCAGTTATCAAAATGTGTATATATGATATCCTGATGATAGATTTTACACTCCTGCATCTTCCTGGAGTATTTGGTTATCATCCCAATACTTTAAGTGTCTGTTTGAGTGTGGAAATTCCAAAAATCTGCATCTGACCCAAAGATGTTTCCCACTTTTTCACATCTAATGTCTCTAATATTGTTAAGATTACTGTTTTTTTGTGTGACTTTTATGATAGATGCACCTCTCACTTATTCAAAATATGTGTCATATGTTACCTACATACAGTTATTTAGCCCCACTAACCCAATCAATGATGGAATTTGAATTTTGAGCAGAGAGTAACACTCAATAGGAAAATGTTGTAATTTTTTCATGGAATATCCATCAAACTCCACATACTACTGTTTCATTTGCTTGTTATGGAGTCCCCCTAACCTATTTATGTAGATTTGTGTACATAATTTACATTTTGTGCTATTTTGGGAGTGAAATTAATTTTGAGCAGGGAGTAACGTGTATGTCAGGTGTTTTTACGGAGCCAAGACATTGCCCTTTGAATGTAATTAAGTTGTTTTAACTTAATTTGAGTTTCACTGTTTTTAGTTTGTCTGGGCAAAAAGTACCACTTTCAAAAATTTGGCCCTTGTATGATTGCACTTTAAACTGCATTCTCCTCCAAAAATGTCTGTATGATTGCAAGGAGCCTTTGTCGCTGACGCCCTATGAAAATTGCTGACATTTTGGTTGACCACGAATAAAAACTTCAGTTTTGGAGGAAGCAAGTCCACCTGGAAGGCATTTCTCACTTCAAAGATATTTGAAGTACGGTGCAGGAGATTTCATAGAGCCAAGATGTTGCATCATCAATATAAAGTTGTATAATGTTCTGTTTTTTTTTCTGCAGTGTGTGCACCAGACAATCACCCATCTTAAACTACACTGTATCCTAGTAACTAAAATTTTCCGCATTATTATTCAGATTTATTTATCTCTATTTCATTTGTGGGTGTTCAGTGAGTAATCGATTATTACTACAGCAAGTTTTAACAATATTCCAGGATTTCTATGGACAATAAATTATGCCAATATGAATCTTTTGCATGTGACTTTTGCATGTGACTTATGCGTGGAACTTTTGCATGGAACTTTTACAAGTGACTTGTCTATGGGACAATGGTGCAGCAATGGTGATTCATAAATACAGCCCTTTGAAAATGCTCCACTCATATTTGGATGCAAAGCCAACGTTTAGGGCTTGCTCTACATCCCTTAACTTGTAAGTTACAATGTAGGCACTCACTACATGTAATTGTTACCCATTAGTCAATATATATAAGTACTTTTCAGCAAGTAGTCAATATAAATGTCAGTACTTTGTCATTATTTGTCAGCAATCTGTTAATTATGTCAGTACTTAAGTACTATATCTCAGCAACCAGCAGGAATCTGGCTCTAAAAGTTTGAAAAATAGAATCAGCATGGTGGAAAACCTTGTACTTAATGCCCAATAAGTGCAAAACTTACTGGCTATATGTCAGCAAGTAGTCAATATTTTCTGTATTCTTCGTTTTTTATCAGCAATTAGTCATTATATGTCAGGTGCACATTGGTATAATGATATGGCAAGATCTCAATGTATACAGTTCTGTTACTCAAACTATGATGTAATGGTAAATATATTTAAAGTGTTATAATTTTTATACTTAAAATGACTAGCCATATAACATTGCCTGTCTTAGTACCATGTCCAGTCAGCAGTTTAGTATGGTGGCACCTTGCTTTATAATAACAGTGGTCTACTGTTCAGTTTTACAAGGATCCCTGGTAGATTCAATAGTTTTTTTTACAGTGTATTATACCAACCCTCTGGGATATCAATAGAGAGAACTAAACCACCGTGGTGTACAATATGTTCCGTGGTATAATGGAGGGGTGGATCGGCCACTGAGGAGATCAGGGGAGTTTAGTTCTCTATTTATTTTATGTTTTTAGAGGGTTTAACTAAGGAAAAATCAGCAAAATCCATTACCATAGTTCCCCATACGAGCGGCGGTCTGCCATTTTGAATGTTTTCATGCCCCCGGAATGAGGCTGCGACACCGGATCGGCCGCTGTGGTGGATCGGCACACGTTACGGCACTGGGGGTGTGGCAATCGGCCCCGCAATGCTATCTCTACGGGGAGAAGTTATTCACATAAAACAAATGCTGGAGTCATCGCGATGCATGAATAACTTTTGTGAATTACTCCCTACACTGAAAACCCTCCAGATCTTTAAACTCGTCAGATTGAGGACCTATGGTCATCAGAAGAGGTACAGAGAGAGGGCAGCACCTTACAGGGAGTGAAATCCCTTAGTCTACATCTCCTCAGTATGAGTCTATGGCATTCTGTTGACAATATGTAACAAATACACAAGGTGGCAGGTATGTGCCACTCATGTTTGATGATTAGGCCTTCAGTTTTCAACTGAAGGTCTTCACCGCTGAGGACTTTAGGTGCTCAAGTTGACGATACCCAAAACTACAGCTTTGGGTAGTCAGATTGAGGACCCAAGGTAGTCAGCACCAAGGTTGTCACTCTAACAACATTATGTAATCAGTTTGACTACCTTGGATGAGTGTGTTGACCTAAACCCATCAGGTTGACTACCCTTGGTGCTCAATCTGATGACCCTAGGTTGTAGATTAGGGTCTGACGACCTTGGGGCTTTCAGTGTAGGGCTGCCTGCAGTCATGCGCACTGATGGATTAATGCATGTTAAATATTTTGGCTATAAACCACTATGGCAATATTATATTAAAAAAATACCTCCGGAGCTACGAAGAATTGATACCCCATATTTTCTTTGTTTGTCTAATTAATTAAATGATTTTTTTTTTCAGATATCGGTTGGTCGCGCCACAAGAGGTATCAGGAGGACCCAAACACAATATCTATGCACTATCCAGCCCTGGAGACTTCTGGAACCTGATACCAGGTGGCAGCACCTCCTCACCCATAGTGTGGCTATTTCATTATGTCACCATTTTGTGTCCTGCACTGAAAAAATCAGCATGTTTCAGGAGGGTATCTGCATTAATATTTATAGATATTTAAAATATGGTTAGGCCACTCAAAAAAAAAAACACATTTTTTTTTTCTCACCAGCAAGTCATGAAAAAAAGTGACAAGAGGAAATTTCAACTCTTTTTTTTTTCTTTTGCAGAAGCAGCTTATTACAGCCTTATATCTATGCATTGTGGGCCCTATCGCAGATGATGTGTGTAAGATAAACTGCTTTATAATCGTAAAGTTGTCAATGATATTTTAAAAGTGTTAGAGTACTCAGCTGTATTCTTTGGACCATGAGCTTTAATTTAATATCAAACTTGACTACTTTTGTTCAATTTTTCGGCATTTTCTTTTCTGATGAGGGTGGTGATGACAAATAAGTTTTTTCTTTTTTTTTCGGAGTGGCCTTAACATTGTGAAGAGCAAAATAGGAAATGGAATACATGACCAAACTTGATTTGTGTGTCCATTTTATTGAGAATAACTAGACATAAATATACATTTTTACAATTGCAGGGCACAAGCTTGCTAATGATAATCACGTGATAACCATTCCACGTGTCCATTCAAATATACATGAACATTTTAGGGATCACAGTTCGGTTGGTATGAAGAATATAGTGGATGTAGAACAATCAAATATCACAGTAGATGTTTTATCACATAACATGAGTTAAGGAACAGTTGACAAATGCAAACATAATATCAACAATAATAAATTTATAAATAACTCTTGTGTAAATCGCCAAGGAGGATCACAACGCACTGTCAAGTCAGTAGGTAAAGAAACTTGGAGCAAATAAAAAAAAGTAGTTGATGAATTTATGTGTAAAGGTGCTCCAACACTTGGCTGAATTTGATGCCCACTAGGAATTTTTATAAAAACCTATCACTGTCCATTTTCACCGCTTCCGTCAACAATGTTTCATCGCATCCTAGCAAGTGGTGTTATGCATTTTGAGAAGGACTCCATCATTGGGTCACAAATGCTCTTGATAATAATGGCATAAATCTTGCCGCAGATTCCCAAATTGATCTCGTAGGCGCGGATACAGGGAGTCATGATCCAGATGTGGTTGAAGGCAATACCAGCGAAGTAGCAGCCCCATCCCATCATGATACAGCAGGAGCAGAATAACGTCATCAAACAGTAACACAATGACTTCCACAGGTTGAAGCACTTAAACGAACACTTCCAGCAGCAGTCCAGGGTCCGCGTGTGGTCTGGCTCTCCGATTAGCTCCTCCCAGCTCACCTATAGGGAGAAGGAGAAAAGGAATTTAGTACAAGTGGTAAAGATTTGGTATCAAGTTTACTGTAAATGACTGTCGAAACTACCAGGGATCCTCATAAAACTGAACAATGTATCACTGTTATTGTATTGCAGAGAACCAGTGTAGTTTTTACAAGAAGCTTCAGGTGGTAGTACTGTGGTACAAAGAATCTCTGTAAAATTATGTTGGATCTCTGGCAATTTTGGGACAAGGATTCCGCTGTTATTCCGACGAAGTCTTCTTTTTTTACTGTGATACATGAAGGTAAAGGCTATGTTTTATAATGATATGGCTTGATTCTATCAATGCAGCTCTGAACAAAATTATTTGTTTTACAAGATATTGAAAAAAGGTAGACATCCATATAGACCAAAAGAGTAGGAAAAATAGAAAGACAAAATATGGAAAAGAAGCCATCATACCACAGAACGTATACATTATCTTGCAATCATGCTAATTGACACTATTAAGAAATGTCCTCCTGCACATATCAACACAAAACCGTTTATATATAGTTCAAGAATAAAAAAAAGGTGAATAGTGATGCGCATAGAAACAAGTGAGATAAAAGTATAAGTATAAAAAAAAGAAGAAGATATGAATAGAGCAGAAAAAAATAGGAGGAGTAAAAGCTCAAGAAGAATCGGTGTGTGTAATGGGGAAGCAGGCAGCAAAATTATTAACAAAAAAGCAGTATAGTGAGAAAAAGTAAAATAATAAGAAACATTTAGAGAAGTTCAAATGTGAAGTTTCTCCCTACCTTGAGATGGTCGTTAAGGTTATTGGGATCCCTGTTCTCCATATCAGGCTCCATACCCCAGGCCGACATTGGTGAAGCCGCCATCTTGGATTTATAATATGTTCTGATGTGACGTGGTCACACTAATTGTTATATGATGCTCGTGTTATGTGGTGATGGGTTGAGGACCGAGTGTGCAGATGGGGAGGTTGGGCAGGGTTTTTGTAGAGGGTCCCTTGGGGAGAGTCGGCAGGTGTGAACGCAGAACGCAGCTTTTTCGTAAGTGCAGTGACTAAGAATTAGTGCGCCGTCCTTAATTGAAGTGTGAACGCTACGTTAGCGTTCACCCTTCAGGTAACGCGCATTGTTTTAACTCTTTAAGGACTGCGGATGCAGGTTTTATAATGTGCATTGGTTGTCATGATACACCAATGAAGTACTGCTCACCAGCACTTCATTGGTGCATCATGCCGACTCTCCCGCGGCGTATCAATATCATAGGGTCGGCATGATGCATCCGACATCACATCTATCGGACATGATGCATCAATGCATTCACTGACCTTGGGTTAATGTGTCATGCCTATTATGTCGTCATGGTGTGTGAACGCTGCTGTAAGTAGTGGCATACCACGGGTGCATTTATGCATCATACCCGCCATAAAGGCTTAATTTGTTAAGCTCTGCAGGAAAGGAGGGATAACAAGTCGGAGGGTTTAAGGCGGGAAATCATCATATTCACTGTATGCTATGTTATCACACCTCTGGAGCTCATGGCTCAGATATTTTACATGAGGCTCATTAAGGAAGGGCTCAGTTCCCTTGCACAAGTGAATAAAATTAAGAATACGTTAAATAATATAAAGAAAAGCAAGAAAAGATGAAAGAATGATTAAAAGGACAAACATAAATGAAACAGTGATAAAAATGTATTTTCGTTGATTCCCATAATCTTTTTAATATGTATAATTTTACAGCGAGTCGGTCAGATATAATGTCATCATGGCAGTAAGAAAAGTATGAATCAGAACTTGTTTTTAATATAATACCATGTACATATAAAGATAAACTTTTATAAATAAAACTGAATTCATTCAACATGACATAAACTTACCTATTCCCGATGTTCCTGTATGCACAGAGAGTACATGATTTTTTGACACAGATATTGTAGATAAAATGCTCAGAAACGTTTCTTAACTCTTCCCTCTTTTCTTTTCTTTCCTTTTTTTTTTCAAAGTTGCAGTTTCTAAAGTTTCCTAACTGTGTTAATTCTTTTTCCGAAATGTCTGTATAAAAATGTGTGGCCTTTATATGAAAACGCATTTAGATTTATGCCGTTTATTCCTAGTGACATCTTTTGTACATGTAAGATTTGACGCCTGCTGAGCGTGTATGTAAAAAATAACCACTAATCGAAACACTTTTTTTATGGATTAGATGACTCAGACAAATTCGAGTGAACCTACATTCATCTCATGTCGTCTTCGTCAGATATCTTCCAAATTTTATTAATTTGGCAAAAATAATGATTTAAACAGTCTTTTGGCCTTAAAGGGCAGAGCAACTGGTCGTGAAATGCGTGGTAGGGTTTTTACATGGGGCAGTGGCGGATCCAGGATTGTCTAGAAGGGAGGGGCAAGACTTGGTGGATGCTAATGAGGTATTTTATGTGGCCTGAGCACCGCAACCCCCCTCTTTGCCCCCCCCCTATCCACTACACCTTTCTTTCCCCTCTTTCTCCTTTTTCCCTCTCCTTCTTTTTTAGGGGGTGGGGCAGGCCCCCTTGACCACCCCCCTGGATCCGCCACTGCCCCTGGGGTGTGCCATACGGGGCTCCTTGTTTAAACCTATGGAGCTGTCATATTCAATTGGAGATAAAAGATGCATCCCACTTAATCTGCACTAATTTTATGTTGATGCATCATTTAATGAGTCAATTCGACCATTGCAGTTTACCATTGAAGATGTTGTGTTGTCACATATCTGAAATGATATATAAGCAAATGTCCACGACCATGGGATAGTTTTACATTGTATTCCCCGAGGTGGAACTGGCGTATTTCATAAGGCCATTATGAACATTTGCATTTATGTCATGGCCTAGGGGGGTATTTTGCTTTTAAATAAAGAACATGGCTTAGATCTGTTCAAAATCCAAGATGGCGGACACCCATTGAATACGGCCACATTGTATTCCATCCTCCCAAATGAATATGAGAGAGAATATATTATGGGAAATATAATTTGAAGTTAAGAATAATTTAATCTGTTAACTGCCGTCTTATCAGGTTTAACTTTCAAATCAGATAACAAAAGATGACTGCAGTTACACAAGTGGGGTCTGTTGTGAAAAGAAGGAGCTAGGCTGGGGCAGGATAAGATGACGATATCTTGGTGGAGTAAAGTAGCATGCAGAGTCCAATGTTATTTAGGGAGTGGTCATTATTTGTCAACGGGGGGGGGGGTGTGTGTGGTGGTTTTTAGCACAGAAAAGTTTTATGCCTCCCCCTTGACAGCAGTCAAATGTTTTTGCACCTCCCGTGCAGGGAATTTTCACACCCCTCTTTGATCTATAGTAGAGCGCAGGCATTTTTGCTAAAAAGAGGGTACATTTTTTAGCCCCCCTTCAAGAGGGGTCAAAATTTTTTAGCCCCCCTCAAACCCACCACCCCCCCTGTTGATAAATAATGACCACTCCCTTAGAACCCTGCCCCGGGGTTAATGACCATTACCACACCTAACTCATACTCATATTCCTCCCAGAATGGAGGGGTCTATCCCAACAACTGTGCTACTAGGTGATGTATAGGGGACTGGAGGAAACCAATATCATTTTGTAGGGGATTCACTAAAAGGGAAACACCACGTTATATTGCATCAGATGCATCAGATAAACCTGCTGTTTTCCTCTGTGGTGATACATATGTTTCACTAGCTATACCAGACTATTTTCATTTGATATAAAGGCTATCAAAGTATGATGTCATGAAGTTTGGGTAGTCTTTTCCTTTAAATATTTGGGAACACAGGCAAAGGTGCAACACTGCCTATTATGCAAAACTATTTAACATATGAAACAATATCAAACAACAATAACAAACTCAAGAACGCTTTGTAAGTCAGCATGATGCATGAATGCAGCACCGATGAATTATGTGAAGGGATGCCTTTTTGCATCATCATTTCATATAAGGCCTAGAATATGAAATAATATATGCCGCCCCTCAAAGGTTAACCCTTTAATGCTAATGGTGCTATGATGCATGATAGTGTGGTGGTCACGAGTCATCATCAAGGGGGGCTTCCCTAGCCCACTTAAAAGGGTCTGTATCTCCTCTTTCCTATCCCCTCGGATGTGTGTGGTGCACATATGCGTGGGCACTGACACATTCCTCTGTGAAATTGTGTAATGTCGTTCTCGCCATGAATATGACCTTAGCTGTTGAAATGGCGTTAAACATCTATTACTCACTCACTCACTCATCATCAAGGAATATTCAATACTTATCGAGTTTCTCGTTGGTCCCTCGTTGGAGTTAAGTGCCACCATCTTGTCTTGTGGCCCTCAACTCCACCGTATATAAGGCCTTTCTGAAGCCTTCCTCTAGGTCAGTCCAGTCGTGACGGACCATCCTGAGAGATGGGGATTGACTGCCCGGCTACCATGTGTTACTGATCTCTCTGTGCTGCTGCACAGAGGGAGTTCATGGTGTTTTGCATTTATGAGGCGCTAGAAGACTGTGAGTCATCTAACGTTGAGTGATTAGTGATCGTTTCACTTCACTGTAACCTGTGATTGAGAACAGCTGGTGTCGAGTATGTTGACAACAAATTTTTAACTGGAACCTGTTTAAGTGTGTTTGTTGACTATCGAAGGATTCGATTAGTAACGAGGGTTGGGAACACTACAATACCAATTGTTTAACTGTTTGTTCATTGTCTATCGAAGGATTCAATTAGTAACGAGGGTTGGGAACACTAGAATACCAATAGGTTTTCATATTGCATTAATACAGATTTGGTGAATCTTCTCATTAGGGAGTGGTCATTATTTATCAACGAGGGGGATGGGTTTGAAGGGGGGGGGCATAACAAATTCAGACTCCTCCTGAGGGGGGGGGGGGCTCAAATTTACCCTCTTTTTAGCTACTATAGATTAAAGAGAGGCATGAAAATTCTCCGCTCTGCTGCCGTGGGGGGCACCAAAAATTTTGACTACTGTCGAGGGGGGGAGCGTAAAAAGATTTCCGCAAGGCTTGTTCTCGGCATACCATGCAGTTTGGAAGTATAGTATGCCATAAAAATAAGGCATGAAATTCCGAGATCTGATCTGTCATGTTGGTGCATTCACAGCCATCTGAATCCTTGCTGAGGGGTTCAAATGAACAAAGGGAGAACATACTGAAAAAATACATCTCCTGTTTTGTCCCCCCCCCCAAAAAAAAAAGGATTCTCGTCGATATCACGCCATCCCTTGTAATGTAAGGACCCTCCCCTAGTTGTAAATAGATGGCAAGACCTAATCCTGTCCTCAGGCTGCATGGTCATGTAGTAAAAACCGGAAGCAGCAGAGGGCTTGCTGCTGATTGGTGGAATGATACCTTCTGGGTACAGGAAACGCTGATATTTACCCAATCAGTAGCGGATCATGTCCTGTATCGGGTGTGTGTGTGGGGGGGGGGGGCACAAATGCTCTTGATAATAATGGCATAAATCTTGCCGCAGATTCCCAAATTGATCTCATAGGTGTGGATACAGGGAGTCACGATCCAGATGTGGTTGAATGCGATACCAGCGAAGTAGCAGCCCCGTCCCATCATGATACAGCAGGAGCAGAATAACGTCATCAAACAGTAACACAACGACTTCCACAGGTTGAAGCACTTAAACGAACACTTCCAGCAGCAGTCCAGGGTCCGCGGGGTTGATACATATACAACCGGAGGGTCAGCATTATGCTCTAATGAAGTGCTGTTGAGCAGTCTTGCAGTCTCGTGCATCATAACGACCAATGGGCATGAAGCATTAACGGCCCATAAAGGGTTAAGGCTTTGCCATCCAGACCATCAATATGAAGTCATACTTCACACGCCCAAACCAGTGAAATATCCACTTGTCAGCAAAAAAGCTGGTCTTTCAGCGAAGCTGATTTGTTTGTGATTGAGAGTGTATCGGGTATCTTCTCAATGCATCGCAGCCCACTTCCAGTAAAATTTAGAAAAAAATAATTTTACCAGAATTGGGAAAAATGCAGCAGGAACAGCATACAAAAGAACTATATACTTCAATACATATACACCCATAATTAGGGATGGTGTAGGTGGGTATTTGTGGAATACTATTGTAAAACTCCAGCTACTGTATCATCATGTTTAACTTGTTAGTAGAGTAGAGCGCCTGTCTTGTTTGGTGAATCACAACCGCCAAATCAAAGACTGCTAGGGCACTTGCATATGACGGTACCACAGGCGTGGACTGGTTACTAGGTTTAGTCTATGTAGGTGTTATCCATATGCTATAGAAGGGTGAGAAACTAAAGGGAACAGTGCTGCCCTCTGGTGCTTTTATTTGCTATGCACAGACCTTGATTACGGAGGTGAGGGGTTACTTTGGCAAAGTAACCCCTCACCTCCGTAATCAAGGTCACTCACTTACACCCTATAACGGCCTCTATAAGAGGTATAGCAGCATCCCCATTGATGCATGAATTCCTTATTCAATTACGCATTTGTCTTCATGAGGCGGCAGTGAAGTGCTGCAGAGAGGATTGACCAGCAAGTCATTGGCCCATTATGATAACCCTCTGGGAGTGCTTCACCCCTGCAGGGCTGGCATGACGAATAATTGTATCTCTGGTAAGTTGCTCGTCAGGGCTGTATACATTTATCATATAGGCATGGTCCAATAGTTATTAATGGACAAATCTAAAGGTGGGTTTCTCCTGAAGTATGTGCTAAATCACCTCTGCAAGTTTACACACGGGGCACTATATATGGTGTTATGCATGTGATTTCCATCCAAAGTGTGTCCCTAATGACCTTGGAGAACCATAATGAATCAGGGACGTGGTGTGCGGTTCCCAAAACACACTCTGATCTGACACAGGTAAGTCCAATTTATACCGCCCTACCGGTTGGACAGGTCACATGACACCATTTGAGCAATATCATTGGCCAGGGACTCATAACAGGTCAGTGTTATAGGTCAAAAGATATATTTGGTACCTTCTGATTTTTTGTTTAAAGAAAACTTTTCCATTCAGGAGATATGAAAGTGGTGTTTAACACCAAAAAAAGTTTACATGTACCATGGGTGCATGAGCACTTTCTGTCAATATGGCCGACCCTGTCTGGGTGAGTACTGCTTCAAGCTAAGCTTGTTGGTGTTTCAGAGTGTTATACCGATGACCTTGGAGAACCATGCTGTATACAGCCTCAGGGGCACTCATGTCCTTGGGCTCAAATGAGCTTCTATTCTGTCTGAGTACCAAGTCTGTATAGTAAAACAGACAATGCTTTTGGATTGCTTCATGCAATTAATGAAAGTAAAGTAGGTTACCTTATCAATACATCAAATATGACAAGTGTAAAACGTCCACTTTATACTATAGTTAGAATTTCTTTCAATAATTGCACCAAAAGCTGTAAAGTTCCTTGAAATCAGCATCCTGTATCAGAGATAAGCAAAAGTAGCCGCAAAAAGTTTTCTTTCTTTTTCTTCTTTTTAAAAAAAAAAAAAAAAAATTTCTTTCAAAAGCATGGTATTGATATATAAGCAATATGTTTTCAAGACGACTTTTTTGTACACTTTATATTGAAAAAAAAATGAGATTCTGATACGGATATTTAATCATATTTGCTATATTTGCTATCATAAGGGCAGACAAAAGGCTTCTCTGGTGCACTCCATGACGCCACAAGAGACACAATGCAGCAGATGATGCATTGTTCACTGTTGTTATGTCACAGAAGCTGTTACAAAACTATGTTTTTTTTTTATCACAGTGAAGTGTTCTACATCATGTATCTTAAAGTTGGCATATCCACCAAAAAGTCAGAATTTAAAATTTGTTAAACTTGCCCAAATAGTTTGCAAATGCTCATCTATTGTGCTATTCATATAAATTGTTCCTCTCACTGCTTGCCCCAAAAGCCTCAAAATGGTGTTTCCTTGTTTTGGAGCCGAAATATTTAATAAAATCATTAGATATTTTAGGACATGGTTTAAAATGTTGTCTAAATGACGATTGAAGAGAAACCCCAAATTTTACACTGTGATAGTAGACATGCCAACTTTAAGCCACAAAATTGCTTCAACCTTCCATCTTCATCATGGAAATGGGGTTGTCTTTTCCCAACCCATGACTAGGCTTATAAGAGTTAACGGTTGCAGTACACCAATTGACGGGAGGTGGGAGCAGGAGACACTTTTTAGCTCCGCACTGAAGGGTGTTGTTCAAAGATTATTGGTCTAAAATCTGACAGTGGGTGGGCAAACAAGGCATCAAATTAATACTCAGGGTGTATATTAATCGATTTGAGTGTTATTCAGGCTGATATTTGAAGGTAAGTTGAGGGGGGTGCGCTCTATTTCATTAGAGAATTTATTGAAATCATTCAATGCAAAACCCCAAAATCTGGGTATGTCCGCACTCTACGGCCGATAGTGGAAAAGTTAATTACATTGTACCACATCTCATGGCCCTAAATTAATGGGAAAAATGTGTGCCTACAAGAAAATAATAGTGGCTCAGCCCAGAAATGTGCATGAATATTGCCAATATGCTACATAGGCCAACAGTGGAAAAATAAGTTTTGCAGCCTACCCTCATATGGTGGCTTCTATGGTAAATAGCCCGTAAATAGTCCCCCCCCCCAAAGTTGAGTGCTCTGGTAGATTTAGATCTGTTTATTTTTGAGAATAATTCACATCAGTGCGGCGTTTTTCAATAAAAATCCAGGATACTCACTAAAGAGTGCTGAGTAAGCACTGATGTATTGTTCAATTATATATGGTAACATGAAGTAAATGAGTAGTAAAGGTAGATTGTACAATTCTATCTGTACAATGTGTTGTATGGACAAAGCAGCGCACATGCAGCTCCCTGAATCTCACTAAGTTCATGCCTTTCATTTCATTTAAATCCACTTTCATATATTATTCAAAATCTGCACAATATTCTTTATTCATTTGCCAATGTATGAAATGCTAATACAGGAAATATGCATACATTTGTATAGGACATTGTCCCATGGTAATGATCATAGATCTACATCAGTCTATGGTAAATTTTAGAACTGTCAGTATGTGCCCTCTTTGCAAAACAAGTCACGCTCTGCTTCACCATTCAACTTCCATTCACCATATTAGTCTGAAAAGTCACCTGGCTTGTTTAAAATAGAGAGAGAGTTGCACTATCAGGTACCTACTTGCGTCACCCTGGGCGTGTCACACACTCTGGAGGCTGTTGCTCCTATAGTAAAAGGAAGAGCTGGCTAAAAACGCCCTCATTTCCAGTCCTTTCTTTTCATGTAGCTATAACTTGTCCCTTTTGTTGCTCACAAGTGGTCATTCAAGTACGGTGCTCAAAAAGGGGGATTTGAGTAGGTGCCTAGTTGGGAGAAGTCAGTCAGTACTATAAACTATAAATAAACTATAGAGCGTGTGACATGAGTAGGTACCTGGTAGTGCAGCTCTATCTATTTTAAACAAGGCAGTTGACTTTTCAGACTAATGTGGTGAGTGCAAGTACTTAGGTGAAGCAGTGCACGACTTGTTTAGAAAAGAGGGCATATACTCACAGCTCTTTTTACAATAGGAGCAACAGCCTACTGTACTATACTATACTGACTGACTTCTCCCGACTAGGTGCCTACTCAAATCACCCTTTTCTAGCACTGTACTAGTATATATCCACTTGTGAGCAACACAAGTGAAAAGTCTTCACTACATGGAAGGTCAGTTCTGCAGAAGAGGCACTTCTTAGCCAGCTGTACATTTTCCCATTGGAGCAACACCCTCCTGGATACCCGTGAAAATGGGCATGAATGCATTAATGCATTAATTTAGGTGCCCTTATACGATTCATTGTAACACTATATATGCACTTCCTTCCATGTATATTGTTGTCATGTCTGCTGGAAGTAAAAGTTTCAGGAACAGGTGAATATTGACCAACTGTGTCCTTACACAAAGAGTTGTGTCCTCCTGAGTCACTTAGTGCTCCTTCATACAGTACACTGACCTCCGCAGCTGTCTATGAATACACTGACCTCCACAGCTGTCTATGAATACACTGACCTCCACAGCTGTCTATGAATACACTGACCTCCGCAGCTGTCTATGGATGCCATCTGCAGCTTGCTTCTTTCCCAGAGTTGCCGACTCAGCGCACAATAGGCCCCATGCTCATGAATCTGTACCCTCATGCTCTCATACACCACAAAAAAACATTTATTAAACTAATCTTGCTTTTCGTCGATTTTGTTCAGGTAAAGATTGCTAATGTACATTAGTGAACATACTTGGATGGAGGCGCTACAATATACACAAAGCAAAGATTCTATTGTATCTAACCTCCTTGCACAAAAGATGCAATTCATCGACCTGTCTGTTGGTGCTAGAAAACTCGTCCAGATTTCTGACTTTCTTAGTCTTCATTGGCTTTGGGGAGGGACCCGCCTTAACATCTCTTGGATATAGTATTTCAGCAGAATCTTTAGAAACATTATTGATCCAATGAATTCATACATACACACATACATCGGCAATCAGTGCAGTTTATGATGAAAGTGGAACCAATCTGTCTGACCTGCTCATATTACCTTAGAGATAATAAAGGCACAGGAATAATGAGGGAGCAGTGTCTGTGATATATATGGGCGGGGCTACAGGTACTGTGGGATAGAAATAGGGCACCATCCCCCTTGATGTTGTCTTAGCGAGGTTGCAGAGTATATTTTGTCTATAGGCTATAGTAGCATCTTACCCTTAGGATACATTCAGGTAGATGTTTGTATATAAGTGGTATCCATATGTAGCCTAAGGTCTCTACATTTCTGTAACTAGTTCCTCAGCTATATGGATAAGTAGGTAGCATTAACGGATTTTCAGTTTCAGGCACCTAAAAACAAATGCCCAAGGAAGTGGACACAAGTCTGTACCAAGATGTTTTAGAATAAGCTGCTCTGAGGGGACTGTCCGTCCGGATTGTTCGCATTTTTGGTGCCCGTTTGTAGCTCATAGTTTCATTTCCAGGCTAAGAGCCCTAAGCGTGCATACAGTACAACAGGTTTTTGAGACTGCTCCCACCACCCACGGTCAATAACTAATCAGCTGTCAGTTAGGAGGGCATTTCTCAAGATGGTACGACTAGACACAGTAAGTATGACTTGAAACCCTCAATATCAGAGTGGGTGATCATAGGCAACACACTATGACTACTCTGTACAAATAGCACCCATTAAGCAATTTCTTTTTTTTTATAGACATTATGCTTTATTCAAACCATGATAACATCCCTCTCTTCTAATAGAACTAGAGGACCAGCCCTGACCCCTAATGATACTGTCCCTATTGGTTGTATACAGGATGGGTGACCAGTGACAGGAATGTCAGCCTATCCAATAGGCTGACCGCAGGTGTCCGGTCACCCTATCGGATACGCTGACCGTAGACGGGTGTGGTCGCTCAGCAGTGCTCAGATTGCAGGACTATTGAAATGTGCTCCAGGGGTTGCATTGGCAGAGCTGTCATAAAACACTAGCAACACGTGTAAACTTAATCAGACTCTGTACACGCCATGTATGGAGTGCCTTTGCCGTCCATTACCCTTGAGGGCCACACTAGTATTCTTCACGATTCACATAAATTTATTCATGATGCACCAGCATGGATGTTAGATATTCCTGAAAATAGTATCATGCTCATTGGTCAGCATGATGCACAAATGAAACACTGCAACGTCTCATCAGCGCTTCATCATTGTATCATCAGCGCTTCATAATTGTATCAATCCTGTAGGGCTATACTTATAGCTGTAGGCACAAATGTAGCTCTGGTTAGTTACTCCTGTAGGGCTATACTTATAGTGGTAGGCACAAATGTAGTTACTCCTGTAAGGCTATACTTATAGCTGTAGGCACAAATGTAGCTCTGGTGAGTTACTCCTGTAGGGCTATACTTATAGCTGTAGGCACAAATGTAGTTACTCCTGTGGGGCTATACTTATAGCTGTAGGCACAAATGTAGCTCTGGTGAGTTACTTCTGTAGGGCTATACTTATAGCTGTAGGCACAAATGTAGCTCTGGTTAGTTACTCCTGTAGGGCTATACTTATAGCGGTAGGCACAAATGTAGTTACTCCTGTAGGGCTATACTTATAGCTGTAGGCACAAATGTAGTTACTCCTGTAAGGCTATACTTATAGCTGTAGGCACAAATGTAGTTACTCCTGTAGGGCTATACTTATAGCTGTAGGCACAAATGTAGTTACTTCTGTAAGGCTATACTTATAGCTGTAGGCACAAATGTAGCTCTGGTTAGTTACTCCTGTAAGGCTATACTTATAGCGGTAGGCACAAATGTAGCTCTGGTGAGTTACTCCTGTAGGGCTATACTTATAGCAGTAAGCAGAAATGTAGCTCTGGTTAGTTACTCCTGTAAGGCTATACTTATAGCGGTAGGCACAAATGTAGCTCTGGTGAGTTACTCCTGTAGGGCTATACTTATAGCGGTAGGCACAAATGTAGTTAATCCTGTAGTGCTATACTTATAGCTGTAGGCACAAATGTAGTTACTCCTGTAAGGCTATACTTATAGCTGTAGGCACAAATGTAGCTCTGGTGAGTTACTCCTGTAGGGCTATACTTATAGCTGTAGGCACAAATGTAGCTCTGGTGTGTTACTCCTGTAGGGCTATACTTATAGCAGTAAGCACAAATGTAGCTCTGGTTAGTTACTCCTGTAGGGCTATACTTATAGCTGTAGGCACAAATGTAGCTCTGGTGAGTTACTCCTGTAGGGCTATACTTATAGCGGTAGGCACAAATGTAGTTAATCCTGTAGGGCTATACTTATAGCTGTAGGCACAAATGTAGCTCTGGTGAGTTACTCCTGTAGGGCTATACTTATAGCTGTAGGCACAAATGTAGCTCTGGTGAGTTACTCCTGTAGGGCTATACTTATAGCAGTAAGCACAAATGTAGCTCTGGTTAGTTACTCCTGTAGGGCTATACTTATAGTGGTAGGCTCAAATGTAGCTCTGGCGAGTTACTCCTGTAGGGCTATACTTGTAGCTGTAGGCACATATATAGCTCTGGTGAGTTACTCCTGTAGGGCTATACTTATAGCGGTAGGCACAAATGTAGTTACTCCTGTAGGGCTATACTTATAGTGGTAGGCACAAATGTAGTTACTCCTGTAGGGCTATACTTATAGCTGTAGGCACAAATGTAGCTCTGGTGAGTTACTCCTGTAGGGCTATACTTATAGCTGTAGGCACAAATGTAGCTCTGGTGAGTTACTCCTGTAGGGCTATACTTATAGTGGTAGGCACAAATGTAGTTACTCCTGTAGGGCTATACTTATAGCTGTAGGCACAAATGTAGCTCTGGTGAGTTACTCCTGTAGGGCTATACTTATAGTGGTAGGCACAAATGTAGTTACTCCTGTAAGGCTATACTTATAGCTGTAGGCACAAATGTAGCTCTGGTGAGTTACTCCTGTAGGGCTATACTTATAGCTGTAGGCACAAATGTAGCTCTGGTGAGTTACTCCTGTAGGGCTATACTTATAGCGGTAGGCACAAATGTAGTTACTCCTGTAGAGCTATACTTATAGCGGTACACGCAAATGTAGTTACTCCTGTAAGGCTATACTTATAGCTGTAGGCACAAATGTAGCTCTGGTGAGTTACTCCTGTAGGGCTCTACTTATATCTGTACGCACAAATGTGGTTACTCCTGTAGGGCTATACTTATAGCTGTAGGCACAAATGTAGTTACTCCTGTAGGGCTATACTTATAGCTGTAGGCACAAATGTAGTTACTCCTGTAGGGCTATACTTATAGCTGTAGGCACATATGTAATTACTCCTGTAGGGCTATACTTATAGCTGTAGGCACAAATGTAGTTACTCCTGTAGGGCTATACTTATAGCTGTAGGCACAAATGTAGTTACTCCTGTAGGGCTATACTTATAGCTGTAGGTACAAATGTAGCTCTGGTGAGTTACTCCTGTAGGGCTATACTTATAGCTGTAGGCGCAAATGTAGTTACTCCTGTAGGGCTATACTTATAGCAGTAAGCACAAATGTAGCTCTGGTGAGTTACTCCTGTAGGACTATACTTATAGTGGTAGGCACAAATGTAGCTGTGGTGAGTTACTCCTGTAGGGCTATACTTATAGCGGTAGGCACAAATATGGCTCTGGTGAGTTACTCCTGTAGGGCTATACTTATAGCAGTAAGCACAAATGTAGCTCTGGTGAGTTACTCCTGTAGGGCTATACTTATAGCAGTAAGCACAAATGTAGCTCTGGTGAGTTACTCCTGTAGGGCTATACTTATAGCGGTAGGCACAAATGTAGTTAATCCTGTAGGGCTATACTTATAGCTGTAGGCACAAATGTAGCTCTGGTGAGTTACTTCTGTAGGGCTATACTTATAGCTGTAGGCACAAATGTAGCTCTGGTTAGTTACTCCTGTAGGGCTATACTTATAGCGGTAGGCACAAATGTAGTTACTCCTGTAGGGCTATACTTATAGCTGTAGGCACAAATGTAGCTCTGGTGAGTTACTCCTGTAGGGCTATACTTATAGCTGTAGGCACAAATGTAGCTCTGGTTAGTTACTCCTGTAGGGCTATACTTATAGCTGTAGGCACAAATGTAGTTACTCCTGTAGGGCTATACTTATAGCGGTAGGCACAAATGTAGTTACTCCTGTAGGGCTATACTTATAGCTGTAGGCACAAATGTAGTTACTCCTGTAGGGCTATACTTATAGCTGTAGGCACAAATGTAGTTACTTCTGTAGGGCTATACTTATAGTGGTAGGCACAAATGTAACTCTGGTGAGTTACTCCTGTAGGGCTATACTTATAGCTGTAGACACAAATGTAGTTACTCCTGTAGGGCTATACTTATAGCTGTAGGCACAAATGTAGCTCTGGTTAGTTACTCCTGTAGGGCTATACTTATAGCGGTAGGCACAAATGTAGCTCTGGTAAGTCACTCACGCACTAGTCATGCTTCATGACAACCAATGGGATGATTCTAAACTAGTTTAAAGGGTTAAGGCAACATGCGGCCATTGGAGGGTACCACCAGGTACACTGGACAGAAAAAGGTAGCACACTGGAAGGATGCTTGCAGTTGCATGCTGCCACAGCTACGGTATACACCACTGTAGATTAGACTACCAAGGTACCAAGTCTCATTATTTTGGGGATTCAACAGATCCAATTTCACGTAAGTATAGTATATTTGGTGACTTGCTTAACTAATATCATAGATAGTCTCTCTGATATGATAGCTTTCAATGTGCTGCACAGATAGTGAACTATTTGGACAATTAGCATCACTTATCTACAAATGATGTAGAGTGGTTACAAAGGTAGTTTGTAGTTTGTACAAATCAGATTGGATGGGGATATACAACTACCTACAATTATCTTATTTCCTTATTGAGATTTCTCCATATTTTGACACTTTTAATTGTCTCTGATTATACCTAATTGTCATTGGAAGCCCCCCCCCCCACCCTCTGATATAGGGAACAATTGACCTGTGAAATGCAGGCTTTAACATGGCACCCTTTATCTGCATGCATGTTAGGTCTTTAGTCAAGAAACATTAGTTCATGTAGTATTCTCTAACGTGAGATCTTAATTTGAAATCTGAAAGGACTGGGTTGAATATTAGTACATGTAAACATTAAAGATTTGTATAAGGCCGGATACACATGGCTCTCTAAGGCAGGTCCACTTTGTCGAGATTGGCTTAATCAACAAGATAAAAACATGGCAACCAAGATTTTCTTGTTTACATTGTTTGCAATGTAGACAAAGGTGGTTTGGTTACATGAAGTTTACAATGTTCGTTTTGGTGTTGTCAGTCAATGTGAAGGTTTATGCATTATTCCTGGTTTATGAGTATTCTAATAATCCATTCTAGTGCTCTACTTATGGAATATATTGAACAGCCTTAGCATTCATATATGTTAAAATCATATACAACACAAATAATTATTTGATACTCCACAGGAAGTTCAGAGGAAAAATGATACCCTATATAATGAATGAATGGAGAATGTCAATCTTGGAAAGGTTGGCTTCATTTCTTGTGTGGCTGCTCTATGTCAGCATTTCTGGTCCAACACTAGGACAAAAAAAAAAGATACCTCAAATTACCTTCATGACAACCCCTGACATCTCATTTTCATTTCTCTGTACAATGGTCCTAGGTGAAAACACTGATTTTCAGTCAAACCCATCATTTCCAGAAAGCCTGTGTATAGCGCAAAATAACCAAACCTACATTTATAGGATATTTTACCTGATGTATACCTTTATATTTGACATCTTAGAGAGCTTAGGTTTACCAAATACCATTGGTGACATGTGCGGGAAAAAGGGGTCTTCGAACCCCCTGCACTAAGCCCCCTTTTCGCTAATCGGGTCCCAATTTTGAGTGTTGGCTATAGCCCGCACCTATAATTAATTCCCTCGCTATCAAAGTCAAAGATCATTGATTTCACTTGAGCTTTGACTTGAGCTTGTTTGATTTTATGTAAGGGGTAAATGTGCACTACTTGTATAAATACCACTCCTGGGGGGAGAGGTGAAAACCTTCACCTTATCCTAGTGAAACAGCCTGTCAGCTACTACAAAATAAAAGAGGGCTGCGAAAAACTTCTAATCACTCCAGAGGAGAGGGCTGAACAGATTATGTTGTGCGTGCTCAGAAATCGACCCCCCTTCCCTGGGGTCTGTTACACAATCAAAATTTGTGATCGTTGATATTAGAATTTCATATTTTTTTTTTGAGGTTTGAAAATTAATTTTATTGTCCGACACAATTTAACAAAAGTGGATAATGACAATAAAGGTGATTCCTCATCCAATTCATCTGTTACAAATCCAGTTATTTACACATTATGACATATATGAATGTACATTATGAAATGAGGTCAAACAAGTAGAGAATATATGTATTATGTACACAAAAACAAGACTACCATAGGACTTAATGGCCACACAATAGTGACACAGCGGATAACAGGGTAAAGCGGGCTCAAACACATGCTTCATTACATATTACATTTAGTATTGAATACGAGAGTAAGACAATACAAGATTTGAAATATGTAGTTATTAAGTGACTCCGGCAAAATAAGCAGTAAAGATTGTCAATGGGTGTAGTCGTTAAAACAGCTCCCACAAACAATGACTTTGCAGCACACGATAACCATACGACGACCATTAATAGATTTCCAAGATTAGGCAACCTACTCAGTGTCCAGTAAGAGTAGTCATTAAAACAGCTCCTACTTTACACGAGGGGGTAGTCATTACAACAGCTCCCTCAATAAAACATATCAATCATCCATGTTAACAGGATTCTTACTGACTTTAGTTAGGTCAGTTATGCCAGATAATCTCTTTTTAAATATAATCTTATCTTTACTGTGCTGGTACCAGCTCCCTAAATTATTCCATAAGGTTATACCACGATGCATAGGTGATTTATTGTAACCATGATTTTGAGCAGTGTATTCTTTAAACTTTACATTGTTATCCGATCTTAGACCAGGCCGCCTTGGTTCATTCTCAAGATATTCAGGATTCTTTGCAAGTTTAAACATGTAACACAGTAGCATTACCTCCCTTCTCCTCTTTAAAGTTGGTATATCGGCTAATTTATACATCTCAGCCTCAGACAAGTTCCTACCCCTAAATACAATCTTCAGACCTCTCAGCTGAAGCCGATCCAATTTTTTAAGACAGTCCTCATTTGCACCATCAAATACAAAACTAGCATAATCAAATAATGACATAATAGTAGTTTTATAGACAGTAAGAGCCACATTTTCAGTCAAATTGTGCCTCAGTTTACTAAATCTGAACAGTCTATGGCTTACTTTAGAATTAAGATCCTTCAATGCACTATTAAAGCTCAAGGTCTTATCTATTTTTAGGCCTAGGTAACAATAGTTCTCAATCACCTCTAATTCAGTATTACCAATTTTAAGTGAAGGTACTTTCATCCTTTTTAACTTATGACTACTACCATACCAGACCACTTTGGACTTATCAATATTTATTGTCAATCTTTTTGATATAAACCAGGACAGTATACTATCTAAAGCACTCTGCATTTTTCCTTGGGCCCTATCAGCACTGCAACCAGAAGTTAGTAAAACTAGATCATCAGCATACATATAAAAATCACAATTTTGTAGCACAGTACCAATATCATTTACAAAAAGAATAAACAACAGAGGTCCTGACACAGACCCTTGTGGGACTCCAAACGAACTGGCATTACTTGCGATGTATAATTTCCCATTTTTGTAAATTGACTTCTTCCCGTCAAATAGCTCATTAACTAATTGAGGTTACAATCATCCAGTCTCAATTCCCCCAGAGTTTCAATAAGATATAAATGATGCACAGAGTCAAATGCCTTTTTTAGGTCAATATAACTGGCACAAGATAAGTGTCCTCTATCTCTATTTTCATATAATTTGTTTAAGAAGGCAAATATAGCGTCTCCTGTTCCTAAACCTTGTCTGTAACCATATTGACACACTGACATTGTACCAGCTCTATTAGCAACATCTGTTATATGATCATGCATAATTTTTTCAGCAATCTTTCCTGGCACCGGGAGAAGAGAGATAGGCCTCCAGTTTTTGATTAGTTTGTTGTTTCCATCCTTTGGAATAGGACTTACCCTAGCAATTTTCCAGATATCAGGAAAGATCCCTGAATCAAAGCTTAACTGATACAGCCAAGTCATTGGTGTTAAAAGAAATTTTAAAGCCACCTTTAAAATATCACATCTGATGCCCATTATACCGGATGTTTTATGAACATTAATCTCGTCAATGTAGATTGAAACAAGCTCCTTTTCAACTCTAAGCTTAGGTACAAATGCATCCTCTGGTTCCTTGAAAACAACGCGTTCAGGATAACCTTTTACAGTCATATCATTAGATAGCTGCTTACCAATACTGGAAAAATATGTATTCATGTAATCCACAGACTCTTGCTGTGATATGATTATATCATTATCATCAATCAATTCAGGTGGTTCAACATCAACTTCAGGTTTCAATATACCATTCACAATTCTCCAAAATTTCTTTGGATTATTTTTACAATCCTCCAAGGCTAGCTTGGACTGATCTGCTTTCGAGTACTTTATAGCCCTATTGATTCTACAACGTAGAGACCTAGCTACAATTAGATAGTGTTCATCTCTAGTCTTTAGAAACAAACCAACATTATTTTCTCTTTCATGAATAAGGCTCATTATTTCAGGGGTCATCCACCTATGCCGCCTGTCAACATATTCTACTCTCACCCATGGACAGTAGGTATCTAGGAAGTCTTCAATATGTGCTTGAATCATCCTCCAGCCTTCTTCAGGATCAGAGCAGGAATAAAACGAGTCCCAATCAAGTTCACATAACCAGTCTTTAAAAAGATCTCATTGAAATCTTTGTACCTACGTATATACATTATTTTCTTTGTATATTTAACTTTCATTTTACATTTGACACTAAATACAGGCAGGTGATCACTAACCATCAAATTTAGAACCCATGAGGTAACATCATCATTATAGTTTATCAGAATATTATCTAAACATGATATAGTTTTCTTATAGGGTCTCGTACATTGATGTATCAACTTCTGATAGCCCTCAAAGCGACACAAATCCAACAGCCTAACAGCACTTGGCAGCTTATCTCTCAAAGTATTGATGTTTATATCTCCCATACGCCATTGTTCTTTTTTGTTGTTCTCAGCATGCTTCATTAATTTTAACATGTGTACAAAAAACGGGTCCATTTTACCAGATGGTGGGCGATATACAATAATCACTTGAAGCTTATTTCCATCTCTAAAATCTAAGTCCAAAACAAGGCATTCAATGTCTTTGTTTGAGCAACTCAGGCTCCTATCTATCATTACATCTACAATAATATCATCTCTAACATAGGCAGCAATACCACCCCCTTTCTTGCGTCTGCGGTCTAATCTATAAAGTTGCATACCCTCCCAATGTATCATATCATCATTATAGTCATCATGCAGCCATGTTTCGCTCATTGTAACAATGTCAGTGCCATTTAATTGATAAAAAATTTCAGATCTTTTATTATACATACTTCTCGTGTTTAAATGCACCATCTTCAAACCCTTCATCTCCAAAAAATCATTCACTCTAGTGGTAGTCGACATACAAAATATACAATGAAAAAGATAATAAGAAATATATACAAATAAATAGAGGGATCCCAGAGTTACCAAACTGGGATCCCAGAATACCCCCCACGGACTACCCAAATAAATGTGCCGTGTGGGATATTGAATAAAAAGAGAGAGAACTTCAGCGGCAGGAAAAAGCAAGCAAACATTTCAGCTCCATCTTCAGAAAAAATTAGTCATTGTAATTACATTCAAACAAAATTATTTTTAGAAATATCCAAGCATATTTATCCTAACGATAACTACCCTTATTATAGGGGCAAAGAACAATTAATTTAGTCCATACCATTTAACTTACCCACAAATAAAAAAGGATGAAACAGAAAACATAAACCAACAAAAACAACATAAAATAAGTAAAACGTTAATTAGTACAAAATCAACAAGGCATGTTATTTAACAATAAATTAATGATTAATAATACTGTTCTTACTCACCTCTAAGTGAAGGTCCAAAAGATTGTCACATATTAACCAATTGACTGTACAACGGTGCCCTTAAGTTCACCTCTTTTGAATATCTTCCAAAGCACCCAAGAAAATCACCAACACCCAAGTCACCATCTTACCTGTTTAGAAAAGAAGGTTATATTTGATCCGTTTATCAACTTAAGATTTATTACTACTCACAACACTTTCATTAATACAATTCTTATTAAGCCTGTGGTATGACTTTTATAAGTCAAATGAAAGTATAAGAAAATAGGCATTCTAAACATACAATTATTTTATACATTCCATCTTATTTCTCAAATAATACTTACATATACATACATCCTTACTTAATTATACTAATATAATATTATAATAATATGTTAATCGACTATCATTTCAGAGAATTTACTTATGAGTTTTAGAAACAACATCAAAAATGTTCATAAGGGTCCCAAAGGTCTTGAAGGTTATATTTTAAGTATTAATCTAGGTGGTGTTCACTAATTTTTCGTGCTCCTTAGTAGATGAACAAGATCCAGTTAGTTCTATAGAAGTTGGTAGGTGTTTCATAACTATTCTTTAATATTTTTATGGTGTTCTTTAAGTTATTTCTGGTGCCCGTAAAGGGGTTTATCCAGTGTTATATGGATAAAGGTTATACAGACTTAAATGGGGGTACTAACCTTTAAAGGAAATTGAAAACAATGTAATTATGATATAGTTATATATGAGGAGGACCCAGAATATATACCTTAATATAACAACTTGTTTGATCAGAATATTATTCCAACAGTTTTGGCATTATAAAAACACCTAAATCTCACCTAAAGCTCACTATTTTGTGCTCTTTAATTTCTGTTTAATGTTATGCTCATTATTAGTATGGCCATATTTTTAATTGCCTTTAGGGGCCATTTTACAGGATTTTAGTTGTTGTAGAGGGCCTTTAAATCCATATTTAGCTTAAATTTGTATTAGTTAATTAAATTATTTTTAATATCATATGGGGTTTGCACTTATTTTGCAGGTGTTATGGGGCCTTGTGATGACATATGTGCACTTTACCATGTACCTCACCACTACTTGATGAGCACCAACATTAACAGACAGGAAATAATTAAAGAACATGAAAATAAAGAGCATGAATCCATTTGGTATAAGTCTGGAAGAGTTCACTTCAAGAAACACAATTATTTCTTACTCTTGTAGGGGCCGGCAGGATCGTATATATATTAGTGCCGTTCATCCGAGAGACGTGTTTGTGTGGTGCTCGTTCTCTCTATGCCAGCTAGGTGTCGCTTTGTGATACCCCGTTGGTACAAGAGGGGGCAGCACCATGCCTCGCGTCCAGCTTCTACTAAGAAGCCGGACGAGCGGCAGAAGGGGACTGGACATGGTCCAGTCAAGACGCTTAGTTGTTACCTGCTGAATATTAAATAAAGTCCTACCCGAGAGGTAGGGGTATCCGGGGCTTTGCCCAACCTGAACTACTCGTGTTGTGTTGGTATCTCTAGTGGTAAGCGAGCCAACGAGCCACCCAACGCATAAGTCGATACGAACCATTACACTGGTGCTGTGACCAGTTGGTTCGGGGGTGGAGCGCGGCCACGTTGGCCGAAAGCCTCGGGAAACCCGATGCGGATCCCTCCAGCCCTGGGCTAGAGGGATTCGAAGAGGATGGTTTTACATCCCAGCATCTGTTGTTAGACTGGAAGCCCGGTCAACAACAAATGTTCAACCCAGAGGGTGTCCAGACTGTCTTCTCGACACCCAGGCTAACAGACGGTGCCACCAGTAATGGAGGCGGCAGCGTTAAGTTGTATCCGGGTACACCTCAAATAGTGGCACCGGACACAGGACTGTTTAGGGGGGTACTAAGACCCCCAACTTTGGACTTGAGCGATTGGTCCCGAGTTATAACTAGCAGGCGCCAGCTGGGTCCTATTATACCAGCGGGCTCGGCTAGCAGCTTAGGTACCCCAATAGCACAAAGCCCTATGCAGCGTACCGCGATCCCCCCGGGAGCGATACCAGAGGGGGCAAACGGAGTAGCCCCACTAATGACATCGTCGGATCATGATAGCGACGATAGTAAAGCTGTAAAGGACCCAATGGTTCCTAAAGCAACCCCGAAGACTAAGCCTCGGGATGCCAAACCGAGGAGCTTGGAAAAGCATTACCTAGGCCTATCTTTGGATGAAGGCTTGTCTGACTCCATGTTCAACCCTGGAGGCAGCCGCAAGTCAATATACGGACGTCGGATGGGCCCGGGGTATAAAACTACTTCGGCCTATTTGAAAGCCAAAGAACAGGTAGAGCTACAGGCTAAGAAGCAGCATGAAGAATTCATGGCAGCCCAATTAAAGATAGAAGAGGAGACGAGATCTCGAATCGGCAAACTCCGATCCGTTGAACAGGAGGCGATTCTAAAAGAATCAGACCTAAAGTATCGCCTAACTTCTGTAGCCCATCGATTGGAGCGAAAGGAGAAAGACGAGAGGGAAAAAGAGAAAAGATTGGCTGAGCTGGAGCTCGAAGAAGCCAATAAACTCAGAGCAATCGAAAAGGCTAGAGCCGAGGAGGTTGCTAAGGCCCGGGATGTAAGCAGACTACAATCCGAGTTGCATGCCATGGAGGAGAAGTTAAAGAAACTTCAGCTCCGAAAGGCAGAGACTGAAGCCAAGTTAGTCTCGGAACAATCTGAGATCCGGAGAGAGACCAATGAATACCAGCGGTCTCAGAAGGAGAAAGGTGAAAAGTACCGTCTGTTTTAAGCGGGAGGCATTAGCCGCCCAGGAGGAGCGTAACCGAGCAGTTGCAGAAAACGAGAAGATTCGATCCGAGA
The DNA here is from genome assembly GCA_949317995.1 of Acholoe squamosa. Classification (NCBI taxonomy): domain Eukaryota; kingdom Metazoa; phylum Annelida; class Polychaeta; order Phyllodocida; family Polynoidae; genus Acholoe; species Acholoe squamosa. Next base: position 6,227,568 of record OX439039.1, read on the forward strand.
TCTTATCGGAGAATGCACAGCTAAGGGAGGAGCAGCGAAATCTAACTACGGATGTAGCTACCCTCACAATAAATAAGTCTGCTATGGAGAGTTATTTACAGGAGAAAGAGCAGGCGAATGCTCCTCCGGCGAGTAAGGATTTAAACCCGAACTCGACGTTTGTTAAACAAGGGGACCCAGTTTCCTGTTCCACACCTAAGCATCCGCAATACAATCCTTTTGTCAATGACAATGCGACGCGGAATGTAGATCAAGGGGGAGTATATATCAGAACCCAAGATAAGCACGGCCGAACCAGTAGAGTCCGGATAAGTGAGGTCCCTATAGTCCACAACTTAGACCCGGACTATGTACCTCAGGATGCCTCCGACAATAGCGCGGAAATTAGTGGCTTCCACATACATGTGGATCAGACAGAAAATGTTGGATTGGGAGCTGGTAATGACAGCAACCAACAGGCCCCATCAAACGATGGTAGTCAACCGACAGGGAACCAGCCATCCGATGGCAGCCACCAGAGTACCCACGGGGGGGACGGTGCTACGGGTACTGCAGGTAGCAATAGTACCTCGGGTACCGGCCCTAACCAAGGTGGTGGAGGCTATATGAACTACAGTGGTTCACAGTGGACGTATAGCCAACCGCCACCTCCGCCTCCACCGGGCAACACAAGCTTTGGTGGAATGGGAGGCAATCGAACCTTGAACGAAACCAAGGCGATTGAGTGGAGCAAACAACAATGCACTAGATTGATGTATGCCCATAATTCCGCCCGAAGGGTAGCCGTGATTCCTAAGGAATACGACGGTACTCGGCCATGGAAAGAGTGGTTTGAAGATTTCATCGATGTGATGAATTGTAATGGTTGGACCCCATACGAGGCCAAGCCGCATCTGGTGAGATGCTTGAAAGGCAGGCCGGGTCGCATGGCTGTGGAGCAATGGCGGACCTGGTACGGTCTCGTAGGAAGTTTCGAGCAGTTAGCAGAATCTGCTAGTGGACTATTATGTAACATGGTCAAGGAGGATCCGATGGTTCGCTTTAAGAAACGTACACAGAAGCCTAACGAAGCTTTCAGAGCATACGGTATGGAACTCCATGCCCTGCTAAGCAAGGCCAGGCCCGGTACTGAAAACCAGGACTGGTACATGGACGATTTGATTACACAATTCGTTAAGGGTCTGAGAGACCGAGACGAGCAAATTGCTGCTAGAGATGCCTGGAAGGAAGGCATAACATTGCACGGCATATTTAATGGTATAGATATGGCCGTGAAGGAGCGAACCATGTTAGCCGGGGACATACCGAATGCCACTGGCTCGGCTCCCCTAGCATCGGTAGTTCAGCGGTCCGAGGTAGATAATACCTCGGATGACTTTGAACTAATTGAAATCGAGCAGGAGGACGGCACCTTCTGTTCGATGCAGCTAAGGAAAAATACTTCAGGTAGGAAGTATATTCCGAGGAAGGCGTTTAATAAACCAAGAGATTCTAGACCGTCATCCGAGGTCAGGAGTGACCCGAAAGTTGGTGACAAGGCAATTAAGCCTCCTGACAGCACTGATAAGGCGAAGGGTCAGTCTACAGACATGACCAAACTCATGGAGGATATGTGTAAGAAAATTACAGATGCCCTCCAAGCCAGTCGGCAAAGACCCAGAGTGGATCGCCGGACGGTTAAGTGTTTCAGGTGCCAACGCATGGGACACTACTCATCTGAATGTACCGCTGCTAAGCCGGTAATGGCTGCCTTCTATGAAGCCGAAGATAACGGCGAAGGCGAGGAGAACACTACGGGTTCCGCTGATGTGGAAAACTAGTGGGGGTTGTATCCACGGCATTGGATATAACCCCGGAGAGGAACGAATGCCAAAATGCTACCGGGTGTGACCCGGTGGAAGATTTCAAATCAAATTCACCTGGAGGCCGGGTGGCTGTGGGTGCGCACCCCTGCACCTTGGCCGGGGCCAGGGACCCTAGTGCTCATGTGTACGGTGGTGAACATATGGAGGCGAGAGGCCGCACTGGGGGAGAGGAAGGATGGATCAAAGAGTTGATTCGAGTGTGTGGGACACGCCTTCCCCCAAGTCATCCGTGTCTGGAATTTTTGAGAGGACTCGGATTGAATCTTGGTGATTCGGGAGACTTTCACCAGTTTACCAGTAACCCCTCTCCTTTAGGGGGGAGACGGTGGTATGTACCCATATCTGTGGAAGGCCGGGTAGGAGAATTCTTGGTGGATACTGGAGCCAGCCACTCCTGTGTGTCCAAAAGATTCTTCGACTCGGTGGCCGGCAGCCATGAGAACCTCAAAACGGGGGTAAATGCCTGCACAGCCGATGGAAGCAGTATGCGTACTTTTGGTAGGACGTTTATGCCTATCCGTATAGGAGGCAAAGAATTTGTTCTTTCGCCGACTATAGCAGAGGTTAGTGATGACAGAATCCTCGGATTGGATTTTGCAAGCTTATATGGGGCCGTCTTGGACCCCAGGGATGGTATGATGAGTATACGGAACCCGTATGGCTTGCATGTCCAATGCGTATTGAGACAGGTGTCTTCGGTTGCATCAGTGATACATACGGTGAAGATCCCACCGGGTACCACTTGCGATGTCCTTTGTGGCGGATCGATGGCCCAGAGGAATGAAACTGGAGTCTATGAACCCCACACGGTATATTTATCAAGTATCGGGTTGGACTCAGTGGATACATTAGTGGCTAATGCAGCTTGGACTGTATTACCCATGACTTTACTTGAAGCGAGGCGACAGTGTGGGTGTGATGAGTTCGGTTGAACACGTCGCCGAGGCTAGGTTCAATAAACCACTAAACCCTGTTAGTAAGCATCCATTGGATGAAGAATTTCAAAAGCTGATTGACCAATCAGATTTACAGAATACGGAGGATAAGGAGTGCCTAGCGAAACTCCTACAGAAGTACGAGAGTGCTTTTGGTAGGGAAGGAGGACCGGTAGGCAGATCCGACAAGGTGTTGCACACCATAGATGTGGGCAACGAGAAACCTTTTAAAATCCCGTATCGCAGACTTCCTCTTAAGAAAAACAAAAACAGTTGGACCTAGGGGTCATCGTGCCGAGCTCGAGTCCCTGGTCCAGTCCTGTTTGTATGACCACTAAGAAAGACGGTACAATCCGCTTTTGTGTCGACTACCGAAAACTGAACGGAATGACAAAGAAGAACTCGTATCCTTTACCAAGGATAGACGAGACATTATATAGCTTGGGTGGGAACCAATGGTTCTGTACCTTGGATTTACAATCCGGGTATTGGCAGATACCGATGCACCCCGATGACATGGAGAAAACAGCGTTCTCTAGTCATATGGGGCTATTCGAGTATAATGTCTTACCCTTCGGATTGTGTAACGCCCCCGCTACATTCGAGGCCATGATGGAATCCTTGTTGAGTGACCTTTTGTGGAAGAAATGTTTGGTCTACTTGGACGACGTTGTCGTGTTCGGCAAGTCGTTTAAGGAATGCCATGCAAATCTGCAATTGGTACTCGACCGGATACTATCCAACGGTCTAAAACTCAAACCCAAGAAATGTAACCTGTTTAAGAAAACAATTACATACCTGGGAAGGATCATCACCCCCAGTGGAGTGAGCGCAGATCCGGAGAAATTAGAAGCTGTAGAGAATTGGGAAAGACCCACGAGTGCTAAGGAGGTGAGATCATTTCTAGGATTTTGTTCCTACTACCGTGATTTCATACCGAATAACTCTCGTGTCAGCTTTCCTATGCAGTGCTTAGCTCACTGGACCCCGGGTAGGGCACGGGACCCATTCCCATGGACCAGCGAGCAAGAAGAATCTTTTAATAAAATAAAGGATTTGTTTAGAAACACACCCGTATTGAAATATCCCACTCCCGAGGGACATTTCATATTAGACACAGATGCGAGCAATGATGCAATAGGGGCGGCTCTCTCTCAGGTCCAGGACGGAGTCGAAGTCCCAATAGCATTCGCTAGCAACACGCTAAGCAAGACCCAGCGTAATTATTGTACCACCAAACGGGAACTCCTCGCGGTAGTGGTGTATACGAAGAAGTTTAAGCATTTTCTCTGGGGAAGTGACTTTACTTTACGAACCGACCATTCGTCTCTTAGGTGGCTCCTTAACTTTAAGGATGCCGAGGGGATGATTGGACAATAGGTTAGCTCATCTATCCGAGTTTGGATTAGAGCACAAACAAATAGAGCACCGACCCGGTGCTAAACATATTAATGCGGATGCTTTGTCGAGGCGACCTATCCGAAAGTGCCAGAATGCCACTTGTGAAGACTGCGGGGCCCACTATGCTGTGGTAGCTGGGTTGGTATTTAATTATACCACCCCCCGTATCCCCTGGGAGGAGGCTGTATGTAGCTACCTCGACTGGTCCCCGGAGACCATCAAGAAGTTCCAACAGTCGGATCCCACCACTGCGCGCATAATGGAATACCTACGGACAGGTATTAAACCGGCAAGGCCGCTAGTATCCCTAGAAGATAGGGAAGCGAGGCGATTGCTAGCTCAATGGACCGAGCTAGAAATTCGAGACAGCATACTGTGTAGGTGGAAGACTACTCCCACCAACGGTAGGCTGTTACAAATAGTGATCCCCACCCCGATGAGGAGGGATATCATGTATTATTGCCATGGCCACCAAACTAGCGGCCATTTCGGTAAGAAGAGGTCAATAGAGTGCCTACAAAGGCGTTACTACTGGCCTGGAATGAGAGGTGACCTACTCCGGTGGATCGCCACTTGCCCGGATTGTTGTAAAAACAAGCCGGGACCCGGCCGGGGAAAGCAACCCTTATCCCAGGAATTGTTTGGTGTCAGGTTCGCTCGAGTGGCGATAGACATCATCAGTGGGATCAAAACGACGCCCCGGGACAATACTTGCATGATGGTCGTAACCGACTATTACACCAAGTACACCCGGGTGTTCCCTCTTCCTAATCACAAAGCCGCCACATGCGCTGAAGCGCTGGGTGCTTCATTTGGGTGTTCCCCTTATGATGCACAGCGACCAAGGGAGAGAGTTCGAGTCAGAGCTGTGGCAGGAAATGTGTCATTACCTAGCTATTTGCAAGACCCGGACAAACCCATACCGACCACAGTCGGATGGACAGGTAGAACAGTTCAACAGAACCCTGATACAAGTGCTAAAGCCCCTGGTTAATACCCACCAGGACGACTGGGATGAACAGTGTGAGTTTGTAGTACATGCTTACAACAACACTGTCCATTCATCTACTAATTCCACTCCTACTAATTGCACTCCAAACATGCTAGTGTTCAGCGAGGACATCATAATGCCCGCCGACTTAGTGTATGGAGTGGTTGGGATAGACCCGGAGGCGCCCTGCACCGTGTTGTTTGTAGAGTCGTTAAGGGATAGGTTCAAACAGGCATACGAGGCTGTTCAGAAAGAGCTGCTGAAGAGTGCGAAGTGGCAAAAGGTGGGTTATGACACCAATGCCAAAAGAATTTGTTTTAATGTTGGGGACAAAGTACTAAGGTACTACGAGCCGCTAGAATGGCTAAAGCTTGTAATGCCCTGGGAAGGTCCATTTAAAATCATTCACATCATCTCCGAGTCCATGGTGATGATGGAGGACTGCCTAACTGGTAGGAAATGGAAGACAAATGTCGGAAAACTTTGGCCCTGGAAGGGACGCGAAGAGGCGGAGACGGAGTTGGGTTACCAGCCACCTGAGTCTGTCCCTAGCGGACCTAGCGTGGTAGTACCGGTGAAACGCCCTAGGGGCCGGCCGAGGAAAATGCCGGAAGATAAGGTAATAGTCAAAAAGAAGACGAAGGCCAGGAAACGACCTAATCGTAAGAAAAGGGAGAATGTCTCGCTGAGTGAAGGCATTACGTATGGGAAAGGTCTCGCCATGGCTAAGCGGAACCCAGAGAAGGCCGTACGTGAAGCCGGGAAGAATAAGAAGCTAACCGAAGGCGTTAGACGCAGTCCCCGGTTGAGGTCTGCTGTAACCTAACTCAGTACACAACGAGCTGCTGCGTGTTGTCCGCCGTAGGCGAATAACATACGTTCCACGGCTAGAGATGCCGAACGCGCCCCCCCGGGTAGCTGTATCCCGTGAGTGGCGGACGGATTAACCGGTACATTCGCTTTGAAGCGTTGTATACACTGCCAAGCTCCAGACGATAGCACTCGGGTAGGAGGCCGCGTCCCGCATGTCGAGTCGAATGTTAGTTCGGGTCTAGTCCCCTAGGTGGCGCCGCAGGTGCGGCGGGAAAGCGCAGAACTAGGTCACCGGATAGCCCTTGCGGGATCTCGCGAGACGAGAGGTTTGACGCCATATTGTTCATAACTAGGGCGGACTCGTGGCGGTAAGACGCCACCCGTTTCGCTCTGGTTAGTGTTGGCGGTTGGCAGCCCGTAGCTGTTCAGTTAGCTTGCCTAACTACTCCCCTTTTATTGGACGAATCCTTCGGGAGGAGTCCAACACATTTGCCAATTTATAAATTGGAAGTCGCCCTCAGTGCCATGGCACAGGGGACGATTGACGCTGCGCGTCAAACTGCCAACGTCCTGTTGGAGGAAGGCGAGGACCCGACGGTCCCGTCTCGGGTTGAGGACTCTATGGACTCTTCAACAGAGGAGGCAGCCCGTACGCTCTCTGCGATGGCCGAGGCCACCGACAGGGAGAGGATGCCACCTCCACCACCACCGCGCCCGGAGCCAACGTCTACAGCGACGGCTTCGGGTGGTAGCATTGATGTCCTGGACATTCCGATGTATCCCCCGGGATACAGAACTCGCATCGAGCGTATGGCTCACGTAGATGACGAGGCCGGTGTCGTGTACACCTCTTGGGGGACCTACATCCCCATGCACCCCTCCATGTTCGGGTACGGACCGCTTGCGGTGAAACCAGGCGTGCCCGAGGCCATACCAGACGACTTCAAGACTCTGGTCATGGACTCGTGCAGCGACGAGTTGGCTGACAGTATGCCAGTCTCTTGGCTCCGGAACTACCGAAAGTTGGCGGAGAAGATGGCGGTCAACGAAAGCTTGGCCCGAGCTGTATTGATCTCCGAAGGCATTACCCGGAAGGCCGCGGAGCTAAGAGAGTCTGAATCCGATATGGATACAGACTCCATCGTCACCCAGTCGTCGGTGGAAACCAAACGGGTCCAGCGGTTGACCCGTAAGCCTGCACCAAAGGGTCCTCTCACCGAGAGTGACCTGGAGGTTGAAGACATCAGGATCGCCATCGAGAGGTCCACGACCGAACCGGGTGCCGACATACCGGACGCGCCTGGCGAGATCTCGGAAGAGGACATCTCGCGTCAGCAGGCTGCTGTTGAAGCCAAGCGAGCCGAGCTCGCCAAACAGCAGAAGGAGCTTACCACTGCTTGTCGGGCCCACTGGAAACAGCAGGCCCAAAGTAAGGCGAAGGCTTCCTCCGACTCTGACTCCCCGGTCAGTGGTAGGAGGAGCCCTCGTTCAAAGGACAAGGATCCACGTCAGTCGGATTCTAGTCCCGAGGTGCCGGCGCAGCTACCCAAGGCTGTGCGTCGGAAAAAGAAGAATGGAGCGAAAGCGTCTCCGGCGGAGCCCACGCCCCCCACCAAGCCGAGGGGTAAGGGTGACCCGAAGACGCCCGCCTCCAAAGCACCCACAACCACAGTAGCCACCTCGGTTACTGCAGCGTCCTCTGCCAGCACCAGCGGGGCGAGCGCCAAGTCCTCTACCAAGGCTTTGTCTGGTACTACTACCACCAGCCGAGCTAGCCGTAGAGGGGAGGGCATTTACACGGATAGCGAGGGAAGCGAGAGCGACCCAGAGCTGCCCGAGTCAGCCAAATCTGATTTGGAGTCTGTGACAACGTGGGAAGAGATGACCACGGATGTCCCTAAAGACGAAAATCAGAAATGGATGTGGAAGAATGCAGCCGAGGGGTTCAAAGAACGGACTCCCCGCTGCTTCGCGGACTGTGCTTACGATACAGTCCACTACATGTGCCCGGGCGCCGTCAATAAGGATGGTGATAGCGATGACGAGGAGTGGATGAAGTCCGGCCCCTCGGATACGCCAGTGGGTAAATTCTACCTCATTTGGATTGACCAGCTCAAATCCAAATTGGGGTCGATTTACAGCTACGAGGCCCGGATGAAAGTTCAATGGGCTATGACCCAATGGGGACCATCCGGCAACCGCCGGAGGTGCCCATTCGAATCTTGTCAGCTGGCTCTCACTGGAGAGAAGGTGTTTGAGACGAAGCCTCGCTTCGCTCGACACATAGTGGAGCACCACATGCACCACAAGCCCCTCATCCAGTGCGTGCTCGGAGACCGTCCGAGCAAACTGTGTGACGGCACGTTTTCTACCAACCGGCGTCGGGACATGGCTCTGCATCTGCAGAAGGCCCATGGCACTGGCCTGGAGAAGACAAGAAAACGGGCCGTAAAGTGCTTCAACGAGCTCCTGGCTAACTGGGCCTCATTGAGTGTTAAAGACATTAAGGAGCAGGCATTTGAGACCGAATTCTGTTCGTGGAGGAGTGGCAACCTCTTAGCCTTCTTCCAGATCAACTTCTCCTCTACCAAGTTCGGGATGCCCAGCGAGGTACACCTGAAGGTGAAGAAGTGGAGGGGAGACGACATGCGGGAGAAAATCAAGGCTCGCTCGAAGGGTCCTAGCGGAGGCACATCCACGGCTACCAGTGCTTCCAAAAGGACCCGCACAGACCGGTCCGTAAGCCCTTCGGGTAATAAGGACCAGCCTAGACCAGCCAACCCAGCTGATCGTCGCGAGTCGGGACAACAGGTCTCGGCTCTGGATATGCCTAGCAACCAGGCCCGTAGGGCGGTTAGCCAGGCGGCCACTCCGGCCACAACCACACCACCTGCACCCGCGGAGCAACCCCCGAGTGAAGCCACTGGCAGTCCGGATGACTGGAGCACCTACTTTGCTCCCCCATCCGGGTACGGATCTTGGTGGGCCGGTGTGGGATCGTCTGGCAAGCGCCCCACGTACAGTGAGTACGCGGCGAAGTTCCCTTCCATGGGACCAGCGGGACCCGAATCTCAGGTCCTAACCCCCTTGGGCCGGTCAAAGACCCGGGGTAGGGGCCGTGGTGGCATGGAGTCCACCCGAGCTCCCCCGGGCGGCGGCCGAGGCCGAGGAGGCGCAACGGTTGAGGGTCCCTCTGTCCCTCCAGCAGGGGCTCCGCCTGCCACTGTGGAGGCCGCCGCGCCCCCACCAGTTATAGTTCCACCAACGGCCCCTCGGGTGCCCGTTATGGAACTCATATCAGGCACGCTGTCAGGTCTTCAGGATCCGAACACGTTTGTCGATCATCGCGACGTTCAAACCACGACGATCCAGAATGACCTGATGGCAGAATGGCAGGCATTGCATCACCAGAAGTCAGTCGACCACTGGCGTGTAATGACTGAAGCCACCTTCAACCTGGTCTACGAGGTTCAGAAGAGGGAGGAAGAGAAAATTCAGGTGCAGGAGAGGAAGAATGTCGAGGAGGCAATCCAATCTTGCCGGCGCCAGCAGTTGGAAGCTGAAAAGCTTAAGGAGTTCCACCGCGCTGAGAACGCCGGGTACATTCGTAAGTACAAGGAGGCCGACCTCAAGTTCTTCCTCGCATTCAGGAAGCACCTGGACGAGTGGGACGGCTCTGCGTCGTCCCTGTCCTTCGCTCCGGCTGCTCCACCCGCTCCGGCTGCTCCACCCGCCCCGGCTGCTCCACCCGCTCCGGCTGCTCCCCCCGCACCCGAGGCAGTGGACAGTCCGTCCGCGGGGATGGGCGCGCTGAGCTTGGGGAGCGACACGCCCAGCGAAACCTCAACGCTGCTCTCTGTGAGCAGTTGCAGCAGCTCGGCTCCGGCCGCCTCAGCGGAGTCGGCTGAGAAGATGGACACTGATCCGGAGGATCTTTAAGTGTCCATCTGATGGTGTTTTGTGGTACCCGAGGGTAAAGGCATTTATCATGCCAGAGGTACTTATCCTTACACTGGACTCGCCGATCTGGGACTGAACCTGCAGCGAAGGTGGTTGCTAACCCGAAACACAAAGAGGATTACCACGCCTAACCGGGGCTCCATCTTCCCACCTTCATCAGGGTACATCATAACAGCAACGTGGCTTGCCACCACATATATGTCGCTGGGTGGAGCTGCAGAAACCAGTCGTTCCAGATTCGCCGGAAGTCCGGTATTTTGTAAGGGCGATCCTACTACCCTGGTAGGACGTCTATTAATACCAGTATTAAAGTTTTGTGTAAAGCTATTTTTATATAATATTTATATTCTTGTAATCAAACCCAACAAAACTTTTTCTCGGGTTATTTACCCCACCTCGGGTCGGTTATTTACTACTGTAAAACATTGTTAATACCATTTCACGACATATCTACCACTTTTATCGCGTCTTTAACACTATAATAACACTGTAACATTGTTACCATCTACTACCTTAGGTCGATGGTGCATAAGGCACCACTTCCTAATTGTTATTATTAGTTACTTCAGGTTATATGCGACGATGCCTCATGGTCCAGTCAAGATGCTTAGTTGTTACCTGCTGAATATTAAATAAAGTCCTACCCGAGAGGTAGGGGTATCCGGGGCTTTGCCCAACCCGAACTACTCGTGTTGTGTTGGTATCTCTAGTGGTAAGCGAGCCAACGAGCTACCCAACGCATAAGTCGATACGAACCATTACACTCTCTTTCATTCTCGTTATTTTCAACATTGTTTTAGTTAAGAGCACAAATTAACGAGCACCATTTGAGTAACAGGCCCCTGTTGTTAAAACAAGTCCTCTCCATAAGGGCTGTACACAGTGCCTCTTGTCATGGTGCATGAGTTTGAAGTGCATTGTTGCATCGTATTCACCGAGGTGAGGCTGTCCGTATTCAACGACACCTTATAGCATTATATTGTGCAGTGGACCATGAGGGCAGACTCTTTGATGTTGTAACCTATGTATCTTTGCCCTAGCTGGTGTGCAGTGGGGCATGAACGCTCTCATGGACATACAATGTATTAATTTCTTATATATTCTTTGATTGATACAGTAATATGTTAAGATCATTGGAATAATAAAATGGTATATGATACAGACACAAAATCACTTTGCTAGATCAGTTACACCATCAGAAATGTGATAGGAAAGGTAATGGGGGTTAGTTCGGGTGCCTGGCACTGGGAAACAGCATTATACAGAGAGGTCTTCTGGAAGGCATTTCTCAAGATGGTATGACTAGGCCCCAATCACCAATAGTTGCACCGGTGCGACTGCCCCAACAAACACAACAAACACAGCGTAACTAATCATACAGCAGTCGTAGGGCATTTCCTATGATCACCCACTTTCGTCTTGAGGGTTTCGAATTGTAGTGGCTGCACCCAGTTGTACAATCTTGAGAAATGCTGTACAGGTGAGTTTAGAGTTATCGTCTTAGGAATATAAGCAAAGGTTCACGAGTTGGTGGAATGTCGGGGGGTTATCGCACGCGCCGATCAGTTGCCGTATCGCACGACGCCCGTCTTGAGGGTTTCATATTGTAGTGGCTGCACCCAGTTGTACAATCTTGAGAAATGCTGTACAGGTGAGTTTAGAGTTATCGTCTTAGGAATATAAGCAAAGGTTCACGAGTTGGTGGAATGTCGGGGGGTTATCGCACGTGCCGATCAGTTGCCGTATCGCACGACGCCCGTCTTGAGGGTTTCGAATTGTAGTGGCTGCACCCAGTTGTACAATCTTGAGAAATGCTGTACAGGTGAGTTTAGAGTTATCGTCTTAGGAATATAAGCAAAGGTTCACGAGTTGGTGGAATGTCGGGGGGTTATCGCACGCGCCGATCAGTTGCCGTATCGCACGACGCCCGCAGGGCGGAGTGCGATGCGGCAACTGAACGGCAAGTGCGATAACCCCCCGACATTCCTCCAACGAGTGTGCCTTTGCATTTATTTCATGTTATTTTGATCTAAAACTGCTGAATTACAATAGAATTTACCAGAATGACTCCCTGTGCGCATTGTTTACATCGCCATCTTGGAGCTATGACGTCACTAAATGGTCACGTGACCTCGGCGTGTGATATTTTTGTGGGTTATCGCACGGGGGGTGTGCGATACGGAGCTACAATGGTAAGGCTATGGGCTGTCAGTATCTCGGGCATACCAACATGAAATAGAATATTGTTCTACAACATATCTTCCTAGTTATCTTAAGCAGGGACGCCAAGGACTGTCCAGTGACGTGTATTGTATAGTGATTATTCTTTTACAGGCACATTGGGCAAGCAGTGATGAGAACAATAATAGTTTGTCACAAGAAAAAAGCATTTACAAACTGATTACACAAGTCTGTCTTCTTAGTGAAATGTCAACTTTAAGATATCAACTATGTGTATACATATTATATTTTGCATGCACTATTTCTCATTTTGTCTAATTTGAATAATACTTCTTTTATTTTGAAGCCTAAAATTGCAACTTAAGAATGAAATGTGATGTTAGGTCACTGTGGTCAACATCAATATTCTGTCACAACCTGTCCTGGAATAGCTTGGCAAACACCAAAAAAAGGGAGGGTGTCTCTTTTCTAGCGTGAAGAACTAATCAAGGAAAGTTCACCTAGCCACTTTTTAGTTGAATAATACTCCTCCTATCTGCAACCTGAAATTGGTATTTAATAATGAAATGCCAAGTTGTTTGGTATTGCGATAGGCCATAAACAAGTGCATTTTCAATCAATGAAATAATTCAATTACCCACTATTTGTCGCATTATTTTTAGGCATCACTGCTGTGCATTTGGAGCAATAATCTGCATCAATGTAAAATATTAGCTAAAATTGATGGAAACTCGTCCATCATTCACAAATCAACATTGCTATTCTGTCACAGGATTTTCTGGAATAGTTCGACCAACACCTAAAAAAAGTGAAGCCCATTTTCTAGCATCTGTACAAAAAACTATCTTGCAAAACTTTTGATAAATGCCTCGTAAAGTTTGGGGATACCCGTTTTATTCTTCTGTACAGGAACCTGTTTGTGATTGAGTTGGTTATGGATGTTCAACACCATTTCAATAACAAAGGTTATACCCATGGCAAGCGAGGCAGCAGTACGAGAGTGTCTGGAAACATTTCTTTGATGTCCTTTATAATAGTAACTTGAAAGAATATAGATCGAGCAATATTCTACACATCAATTGGAAATGTCCATTTGGTGCCAGATGGCAGGGAAGCTTGTGTTATAGATATATTGATTCTTCATTCAAAGTATGGCGCCTGCCATTCTAAGGGCTACTTGCTTAAACAGTCCATCATACAGGTCTACAATGCCCCACTGAACTGGACTCGAGTTGGCAACTTGAGCAAGAGAACGTGATTATCTCCGGAAATTTGAACATGCCAGAACATCTTATACTCGAGAAAAAAATGTCCAGTTCCTCGGAATATTCCAAGTATTTCCCGAGAAATTCCTGAGCCATTCTCGAGATCTAGACTAGAGAACTTTCTTGGGTATAAGATGTTATGGCATGTCCAAATTTCAAGGGAAAGTCACATTCTCTATTCTTGATGTATTCACAAGTCGGGACTCGGGAAATTCCTGAGTGATTCTCGAGATCTTGTTCAGTGGGTGGGTTTCTGAAGGTACATCCCAGGGTTCATTCCTGACAGCACACCTCTGCCAGTGGCACATACATCCTTTAATATGAGGTAAACTCTAGAGGGACATTCTTCATCAAACACCTGGGGGAGAATCAACTCTGTAGTGTAAGCATGATGTATGAATGTAGCCCTGGCGAGTTACTCACAAGAGCTACATTTATGCATCATGACGACCAATGGGCATGATGCATAAATAACCTTCAAAGGGTTAACGGAACATGCAATAATTGAAGGTTGATAGAAAAGGTAGCACATTGGAGTATGCTCTCAGTTGCATGCTGCCACAGCTATAGTATACACCACTGTAGATTCTAAGAAGGTACCTAGTCGTACTCATTTGATATTCAACAAGAAAGTACAACTGTCAACTTATTTCACCAATATCATAGAAAGTCTCCCACTATTATGCATGTATTATTATGTAAGTTTGTATAAATTGGATTGGATGGGGAAATACCTAGCTACAAGCATTTGTGACAGGATCTGGGAAAAGGGACCTTATTTCAGGGGGATTAAGGTCCCTTTTCACAGTGCAGGTCACATTTAATTTCTTTTTGAGATTTCACTTCACCAATCTTTGACCCTATTGATTGTCTCTGGTTGCATATAATTGTTCCCCTGTGGAAATTGAAAATAATCAACTCCTGTCACAGTTAGGCTTAAACAAACCACCTTTATTTGCATCATTTTTAAGTGAGTCCTCAAAGCGTTTAAGGAATATTAGTGCAAACTTCTCTTGCATGAGATCTTCATTCGAAATCTAAAGGAACTGGACATAGCAGATTTGAAAAAAAAAAAAAACAGGAAGGCAGGATGTACATGGTGCACTGAGGCAGGTCAGGAGGCTATTGCGAAAAGAATCGGAAGCGGATTCTCACTGTCATAACTCACCTTCCAGTTCCTGGCTGTTCTGTTGCTCAGGAGGGTATCTCAAAAAGATTTGGAATTGATCCTGTCGGAGGTGATAATTCCAAAATTTAACTCACTGACCTTCTGGAGTGGATTCCCTCTTGTATTGTAAAGAGGGAGTCAGTTATAGGAGTGGTATAGGAGGGGTCCAGTCTCTTATTTTGCAACTCAACCTATTTCTGTGCAGTTCACTTGTAGCAGAGGTCAAGCAGGGAAGTCTGTTCTTAGGGTGAGAAATGTAGGAGAACTGCAGGATCAAATAGGTACGGTGAGAACTGGTTTCCCAATCTTATTGAGATACCCTCCAGAACCAACTTCTGACCTTACACTCAGAATCAATCCTCTTAGTGTCATACTGGGAAGCATTCCCAAATTCATGAAAACTTAAGAATCAATTCTATAACCTATTACCTTGCTGCAAAACAGGGGAGAAGTCATTGCCTGAGGGTAGTCAGTTCCCATTTGGGAACAGCACCTCCGACAGAATTGAATTCCTGTCCTTTCGCAACACCCTCCTGATCTGTTTAGATTGGAGGCTATTGCAAAAAGAATCGGAATCAAATTCTCACTGTCGTAACTCACCTTCCAGTTCCTGGCTGTTCTGCTGCTCAGGAGGGTATCTCAAAAAGATTTGGAATTGATCCTGTCGGAGGTGCTAATTTCAAAATTGAACTCACTGACCTTCTGGAGTGGATTCCCTCTTGTATTGTAAAAAGGGAGTCAGTGATAGGAGTGGGATAGGAGGGTTCCAGTCTCTTATTTTGCAACTCTACCTATTTCCGTGCAGTTCACTTGTAGCGGAGGTCAAGCAGAGAAGTCTGTTCTTAGGGTGAGAAATGTAGGAGAACTGCAGGATCAAATAGGTACGGTGAGAACTGGTTTCCCAATCTTTTTGAGATACCCTCCTGAGCCAACTTCTCACCTTACACTCAGAATCAATCCTCTTAGTGTAAGTCATACTGGGATGCATTCCCCAATTCATGAAAACTTCAGAACCACTTCTATAACCAATTAACTACAAAACAGGGGAGAAGTCATTGCCTGAGGGTAGTCAGTTCCCATTTGGGAATAGCACCTCTGACAGAATTGAATTCCTGTCCTTTAGCAAGACCCTCTTGGCTAATCAACCAGATACAATCATGGCAACCATAGTGTTGTTGTTTACATTGCAGAGAATTTTATAAGAAGGTAGACGAAGGTGTTTTGATTAGAGGAACTTTACAACTGCTCTTTACATTTTACCTATATTTATTTGATATCTTACTTGGTACCTTTCTATTTGGTATCTTAGAGAGATTGGGTTTACCAGATACCCCGGGCGTTGGCTACAGCTCAACTCCCCAATTTAATTCCCTGACTACCAGAGACCATCGATCTCCTTTCTACGTTGACTTCAGTTTGGCGCACAGTCTTTGTATATATGGCACATTTTTAAGGTTAACTTTTAAAGGGCTATATGATGCGTTGGTGCACTTTGACCGTTTGACGTCCCAATGCATTGAATATAGCCCCCTTCCAGTAATGTATCGACTTCTTTATGGTTGAAACACTGCCATGGATGAGCCTTCAATGGCAAATAATGATAGAAAAGGACTGAGGGTCAGTATTGATTATGCAACCATTGCTCTGTATACGCCTCCTAGATATAAGTGCATTAAGAAAGCCAATCTCTAAAGGCATAAATCCACTGCCGTCCTCCTATTCTGTTAGTCAAAATGACAATGGAATACAATTCCATCACTATTCCGGTACTATTCCATCCTGGAATTGTGACCAAATCTTGAGTAACAGAATAGGGTGACTACAGTCGATTTACTTTCGGCTATATAATTTACTTTAAGCTTAGCAGATGTTTAACCTTATTTTGGGAATTGCAGTAACCAATGGAAGGAAAAACTCCCTCTCCAGATTTTGAACGATTTCTAAGTTCAAATGACAGAATCTGGTCAGTAAGTCTGAATATGATTGTAAAGTGTGCCTATCTTGTAATTTCAGGGTTGATGGAAGTCATCAATAACAGCCTCTAGTGTTCAAACCTGATCCTGTCAAAGGATCAAGAGAGCGCTGTAAAAAATAACAGTTGAATAAACCAAGGATCCTCGTTAAACTGAAGAGTGGACCACTATATTTGTATGGTATTGCACTATTGTAGTTTATACAAGAAGCCACAGGTGGCAGTATGATGGTACATAAATGTACAAGGAATCTCTGTGAAAGTAATGGGACAAGGAATGCGTTATCACATTTCTTTTTACAGTGAGATCATTGAGTTGCCAGAACACAATGACTTAACGATGTACTGTAAATGTTTATTTTCATCTAGAAGCCTACTACGAAGTGGCTAAAATCTTCACAAGGCAAAGGGGGAACCTCTCTCTACCTTGATCCCTAAGCATATGCTTTTATGAGTTATAGACACATACATGGTGTCTATCTAAAATAAACTTCTCTTTTCTCAAATTGACAACAAAAATGGAAAATTATACCCAAACCTATGTTTGGCAGAATTCTTCAGCACAGACCGAGGTAACAGTCTCTGATTACCAATGGAAATTCTCCCTCGCTGGTAGAATACGCTCTGCTTTTGCTTTTATCACAATTATCATTGGAGTAATTGGAAACGCCATCAGTTACAAGGTCATGACTTCAAAAGCGATGAGAGCCACCTCTACTGGTGCCTTTTTTGCTGCAATTTCTATATCAGACACAGTAACTCTATTGATTGGCCAAGTTTCTGCACTGTTGTACCATGTGGGGAATTTCAATATCGTAAACGTTCATTATTGGAATTGTCGCTGGTTCTTCTTCTTATTGTTTACCTCCGCGGACACGGCGGTGTGGCTCATGTTAGCAGTGACTGTAGATCGCTTTATTTCTGTTGTTTTCCCACTAAAACGGAAAGAACTGTGCACTCCTAAAAGATCTCTCATCTGCAGCATATGTCTTGTAGGGGGTGCAATATTGAAGAATGTTCATCTATTTTGGACACGAGGACGCCAAGAAATCAAAGAACCAGAGAGTATCTACGTCATTGAAGTAGTTGAATGCGGCTTCCCAAGACCGGAGTATGAATATTTTGAGCTTTATGTCAGGCCTTGGATTGCATTTAGTCTCTATGCCTTTATTCCACTATCAGGGCTGATTGTTTTAAATATGACCATTGCATTCTCTCTCTGGCAGCATTCAAAATTACCTGTACATGGAAATAATCATCAAGAGGGCAATCAACCAGAAACCTCTGGTGCTGTTGGTTCACGAGCATCCCAGCAGGCGACACAGTTAACGGTGATGTTACTGACTGTATCACTGGTATTCACAGTCTTGATCACCCCAAGTATCATAGTTCTTATTGCCAAACCCTACCTTGCAACCACCCCAGCAGAACAGGCCTCATACAGTCTTGTCGAGGCTTTCGTTGACACCTTGGCCTACGTCAACCATTCTACCAACTTCTTCCTCTACTGTTTAAGTGGGGCTGGATTCAGGAAAGAGGTGCGCAGGATGTTCCGCTGTGGCAGGAATAAGGTGGATGCAATTCAACAATCTTCCGCAGGAAACGGTTCAACGATGGACTGAGAAGTAGTATCCTTCAGGCCAGTCACGCTTTGTTATATGTACATGTATGTCTCATGATACTATCTCTGGTGGGACATTACAATTCCCTTCAAAACATATTGATATTAATGGTTCAGAAATGCATTTGGCATCTTTAAGTGTATTCAATTTTATATCCACCTGAGAATATTGCACTTTCAGTGCTAACTTTGATATACATTGATCTCTAAGCCTTCTTTCCATAAACCGCATGTCTTAAATGTAAGCATTAGAAATATAGGAATATCAGAAAGATGACCCTACCAGTGCTTGAAGTGACAGCCCCTAGATTTGCAGTGTACAGAGTATATTTTGAGTGCACCACTGCCCTAATCTAATCTGCAAGAATACATATTGTCTTCATTTGTTTTATTCATCAGAATACAGATTCATAATAATGGTATAATGAATATACATGTGTTGTAGCTCCTTGTGTCTGCTACTGTAGAACAGAACTATTTGGTCACCTAGAGGCAGGTCTATATACTTTCCTGAGGGCTCATCTCTGCCGAGTGCCACCACAACACATTCAAGTCTACCCTCTTAGTTAGCTGGATCGCTACTTTGTTTCGAGTGTGTTACTCATTAAATAGAGCACCACTTGTGACAAGCTATATATATTGTTTGGTTCTCACTTATATCTATTTGTCATAAACTAAGTATTGAAATAATGTAATAGTCTGGTTGCCAAGGGCTGATTTTCCTTGCACAACCCCTCCCTCCCAAAGAAGTTATCAGTGATTTTGGTACAGGAAGTCATGTACTTAAGGAATCTTGATGATGCCAAGCTGGCATCGTTGAGTAATTCGAGAAATCCAAGATGTCCACCATGAAGGCCACCTTAACCTGTTTTATGCCATAGTTCTGTCAATATTCTTGTGATTTTCATGTGTTATATAGCAAAATTAGGGTTTCTGGGGATGGAAAATTGATTAAAGGGGTCATATCAACAAGTTGATACATATCCAGAGGGTAAAACTGTTACCATAGCAACCAACATGCCAAAATGTCCATTACGAGTGAATTTCTTACATAATTAATCACCCAATCAATCACATAATTATTGACAGAACTATGGCATAAAACAGGTTTAGGTGGCCTTCATGTCAGATTTCCCGAATAGCCCAATGATGCCAGCTTGGCATCGTCAAGATTCTCAAAGTACATGACTTCCTGTACCCAAGTCACTCATAACCTCTTCAGAGGGGGAGGGGGGGTGTCTGCAAGATCAACCTAGCTGACTGCGAGACTATCATGTAAAGTAAACCCGATAATAATTTTAAGAATTCTCAGGAACCCGATCCTTTAAGCTACACTCTCAGTCGCAATTGTAAATCGGCTATAAATATCCCTGTAAGTAGGCCATAGAAGCATGTGTAAGTATGGGTGTTCATGCCTACACAAGGTAATATTGTATAGTAGATTATCTCACGATACTGGCCTCTACAGTGCCTTTTTGGTCATAACCCCGTTCCGTTATCGGGGTATAACCACACTCTCAGAGTTCTTTTTTTTCTAAGACCATCTTTGTTAGAACCTGGACATGTTAATGAATTGGAGAAGGATACAAAGTCATACTCGCCATACATTTTCCAGTTAAAACCGTTCAGAGTTCTATGGGGAATTGAACCCCGGCCGCTGTGGCAGGAAACGAGCTCGCTGTCCACTATACCAAGCCGACCGGTGCTAGAAACCAAAGCCCATGGAGGATTTGAAAAAGAGTTCCGACATACCTCATGTTTACACACCTCGTTAGCATAGAATCCAATGGTGGAAGTTGGAGTTATTAACTGGGAAACATCCATAGATATCCTAGATGAACATGTCATGCCTAATTTCTCCATTTTCTGCGAAATAAATAAGAATCCATTGATTTTCCATAGCGATACGTGTCGGCACCCACCATTGCGGCTTGCTGGCCGAAAGTAGGTCAGATACATCCGGGCACCTACCCGCTTCATCAACAAGACGCAATGGCCATGTGCATTGGATCACTATGTAAAATCATTGGATTCTCATTTAATTTTGAGGAAAATGGAGACAAACTGTAGGCGAACACCAACTAGAGATCTTATATTTGTGGGTGCTAGAAGTACAGGACTTGACAAGCTTGGATTCTACCCGAAAAGTGTGTGTGGAAAGACAAGGGTATGACGGGTGGAGTAAAAACAATGGCTAAGGTGGCTTGGCAAACCGTGCAGATCGTATGCACTTACAAAATGTCTCCTCCTGGATTAATTCTGGGGTTATAAGGTAAGAAATTCATACATAATGGATGAATAAGTGCGATAAACCCATTAATGCATTGATATTCTAGGACTGAGATTAGCTTGAAATATTCGCCGACCGCGGAGCGGGAGGGCGAATATTTCAAGCAAACCTCACCTCATCCTAGAATATCAATACATTAATAGCTCAATAAATACTTATATATTTACATGGGTGGGCTGACAGTGTAGTAGTCCTTGGGCCCAAATGGGCTTCTATTACATCTGAGTACTAATCCTGGATAGCAAACCAGACAATGCCTTTTGGATTGTCTGGTGAACCCAAATCACTTTGCTAGATATCTGAGCTACCCAGCTCAGCATAAATGGGAGAACATATGATAATTAAACCAATATTGAAGCATTGACAGATGTTGAGATTGACATAGTGGTCTGTCTGAATGATGCTGCCACCTGGTGTTGGTTAGCTCAGTGATATTACCAATAGCTAGTCAATGCTGCTGTGCATTGTGCAGGATTCTGACGCTGATCTGGGCAGCCAAAAAGTCCAGAAAGGTGATTTGCAAAAATCCCAAAAGCATTGCCCGATTTACTGTCCGAAATAGGTAATGAAAAGTGTCTGGGCACAAGGGCTATCGACATCCCAGACACCCAGCTTAGGTTAAGAATCTTGTAGGATATATAGCATCACAATAAACATGTACTATCTCGAGTTAATTACCCTTCAATGTCTCTATAATTGTTATTGTACATGGTATCAACTCTGAGTATATGCGATGCGCCCTCAAACCTTAAGGTAGTTATCTCTTCATATAATTTATGAAATTTTATATATTGCTTCATCTAATTTATACTTTATAATTGTCAGAAAAAGGTGCAATTTTTGGACAATTTATTACCTCTCATACACTAAATTTTGGTCACAGACTGGTAAAAGCTTTTGTACATTTGTAGCTCTACCTTATGTTATAAGATGGATAGAAGCTAAGACTATGAGCCCAGGGGTATCTGGGTGCCAATTTTGCACAATAATCGTAGCAATGCCTTTTGGATTGCAAATATATCTGCAGATACCAAAACACTTTGCTAGAGATCTGGGTTGCCCAGCTTTGCCTAGCTTTGCCTAAGAATTCTACCAGATTTGTAGCAGCATGAGGAATATGATAGGAATACTATTGAGATTAATTCAGGTATCTAACACCAGGTAGCAGCATCATACAGATGGGTCTTTAGGTGAGTTTAGAGATGGAGTCTTAGGAATAACATTAGTCGACAACACAGCCTCTTAGTTATCTTAAGGAGGGATGTTAAGAGCTGTCCTGTGAAGTGTATTTTAATACTTCTGTCATAGTAGTAATTGTGCATGATCAAGTTGTCATATGAGAAATATCATATGACTAGTGGTATATAGTGTAAAATCACCAAGCTCTTATAATTGTGTTATTGCCAGTTATCACTGGTTTATTCAGCTTTAGGCAACATGTAGGAAATATCAATCACACATATGTTAATATGCAGGTAATTTCCATATACAGTAAATATACAATTGTTCATAAAGTATAATGTTCTGTTCCACTCCACCTGTGAGGAAATAATAATAATACAATGTCCAGTATAGTTCTAGGTGGGTTCCCACACCTAGCTCCTGACCTGCTGCTTAGAGGAATAATATAATAATGTATAACTTTACCCTCTGGTAGATGTCTTGTAGGAGATAGCCTCTGGCCACTAGTGGTTCTGCCCTATGTCTGTCTGGCATAGTCTAACCATAGTGTAGAGCTATAGCAGGTAGCAGGAGTGATGACTGGAGATGTTACCTCTAGGGTGGTTCTGGTGATTCTGATTTCTAGGAGGAGCAGCCAGTGCTATTTGTACCATTTCTTGGCTTTGCTCCTCAGACTGACTGGAGCCCGTGGCATCTGCCTAACTCTGCAATTGTTTGAGGGGAATCTTTCATGTGTCACTGGGTGCACAAGGGACCCCCATGGACGCCGCCATGTCCCCCATTGTCTCGGTCGGTACTGCCACTTCAGACCCTCATATCTCGGTCGTTTACGCCGTGCGGACTTGAATATGTCAAGTTACCAATGCCCGCTTCCCGGGCGCGTAACTCGCGCTGGTTCGTCTGTAGCTTATTCTGAAGTAGAATTAGTCTACATGGCGTAACTTCCTCAATAATAGGAGTTCCGCCTTGTTCTTGGCTCATTTTAACCGTCTAATTATGGGCTTTCCATAAATGCTTTGATATTTGACCTAGGTTGCTCAGGAGCGACGCTAGAGCGACCGGAAGGTTATGGCGTCGTGACTTATGTAAGCTATTGTTCAGTGTTTGGGTGCTCAGACACCCATGACAGCGTCAGCGGTGCCCAGGCACCTGTGACGGCCGGTTGCATTCACTTACAAGTTATTAAATTGTGCAGTAGACCATGAGGTCGGTCACTTAGACCCTTAAAAGCATTATATTATGCAGTGGACCATGAGGTCGGTTCCTTTGGTGATGTAACTTATGTATATTTGATATAGCTGGTGTGCAGTGGAGCATGAATGCTCTTATATAAAGTTTGAGCGCTCTTATGGCTCTTATAACCAACCTATGTATTAATTTCTTATACATTCTTTGATTAATACAATAATATGTTACAATTTATGGAATAATAAAATGGTATATGATACTTCATTTTGAGGCTCTGGGTAAGCAGTGATGGGAGCAATAAAAACATGTGACAAGAGATGAACATTTACAAACTATTTAGATATGATTCCACAAATTTTCAAATCTGTCTTTTCAGCACACATACCAACTTTAAGATATCGACTACATATGTAGTATATGTTGCATGTACAGTTTCTATTTACTCCCTCTATTTAACAAAAGTAGTATATACATGCAAACTGAGCGCAATGGATTAGCTACTAACTAGGTCATGACCTACGGGTAGACCGGAAGTGACCTAGTTTCAGCCAATCAGAGGGCTGGATTTGACAGGAAGTGATGTCATAAGGTCATGACCTAGTTTTTTCAGCCAATCAGAGAGCTGGATTCCATTTGATCTAGTGACCTGACCTAGTTGCATAAATTAAGAGAATTGCGTAATACCTAGGGTTGACCTACTTGCAATCGGGAAGTGACCTACTAACCTACTTGCAAAAATGTATGACCTACGTATAAAGGTGTATTGCGCAATGCTTGTAAGAAATTACACAATAGCCATGACTCATGTTCTGATGCAATATTCCTATGGATTTATGCAATACTTATAACTCATTTTGATATCTCTGTTCATTTCATACATTAAAATAAAACTCATTCAATTCACATAACAGATTATATTTTTATTAGACACAATATTTACAGATGAAGACAGATTTTCCATTTCCGGGGTGTGCACATATACAACAGAAACATTTGTTGTTTTGTGTGTGAATTTACTTGCTTGATACCAGCTTTGACCAGTAAGACTAGTTTTCCATGTGTTGTGGAAATAATAACTGTTAAGTTTGGCTATGTTAGATATAGCATGCTCGAACAAAGCCTGGGCCAGGAAGTAAGTTTGGCTGTTTTTGGGTCCAGGTAAAAGACCAGATAAAAATCCATACTTAAAGTTTACCTCGAAAGAGAAATGATTTTTCACTCCAGGTATACTTAAGGCGTGAAGTTCCAGTGAGACCTGTAGACATGTGAAACAAATAGTTTAGCAATAGCAGATACTTCCAGTTTACAGTTACACTGACAAAACACTCCTACTATGGGATTACATTCTAACTCTTGGAGAGTAACAGCAAACTTTTAACACTTCCTAAAGTGTACCTTGTGTAGTGTCTTGGGCAGCCAGGTTTAGTGTGCAATTAATATACTCCTATACACCAATCATGCGATATCAAGTTAACTTTTTTCACTCGACAATAGTACATGCAGTTTCTGTAGGCGTCCCAAAAAGCTGAAGAGAAATATTTGTACATTTTAACACTAGTTATACAGTGGTCAACAGTGTCTGGTTCAGCTCCTCTAAAATAACCAATGTTTTCTGCAGGTATTATTTCCCAAAAGAAATTCTC
This sequence comes from Acholoe squamosa, assembly GCA_949317995.1. Lineage (NCBI taxonomy): Eukaryota > Metazoa > Annelida > Polychaeta > Phyllodocida > Polynoidae > Acholoe > Acholoe squamosa. Next base: position 6,252,043 of record OX439039.1, read on the forward strand.
TGAACATCCACATGCTACAGAACTTATATCATTGTCAGGCGTTATAGATGAAGCTTGACTATATGAAGCAACACTTTGTAAAACTGGACGCATGTAATAGTCATAAGGTGGAGTTTCTGTGGTTTGCTCCACAAGCATAGCTTCTAAACTTTCCATGTTAAATGGTAGCATAAATCTAACCAGAAACTGAAAATCTGGTGAACGTGATGCAATGAGTAAAGAAATCTGGTACCACTTTTTTCAATTCCAAGTTAATTTCTTTAGCGTCGGATTTTTATTTTTTGTGGTGAACATGTATAGCGTTCACTTTTGTGAAAAGTTTTTTGGATGATACAGTTCATTTCTTTTACTTTTGTCAGTTTTTTTTTCATGATACAGTACACGTTTTTTACCTTTGTTGTTCATTTGAACAATGGTTTATTTGAACAAAAAACATTTTCCAGTTTAACACTGTTTTCTATGGGAAAAAATGTTCATTTGAACAAATGTTCATTTGAACAATTGTTCAAAAAAACATTTTTCATTTTAACACTGTTTTCTATGGAGAAAAATGTTCATTTGAACAATTTGTTTAAACTTTTTCTTTCAACAAAATGTACAACTGGAAGTGAAACTAGAAAAAGAAACCATTTTTTTTATATAGAAAGGGGTAGGGTGCTTACACCGTCTTCACACACTTGTCTCTTTATGTACTGATAGGTTAGACCTTGTTTTCTTTGAGAGTAAGTGGTAACGCTGTGGTTAACTACTCTAAATCCTTTGTTGACTACCGTGGCAACATTTTCACTGTCCAGTACTTCTTTGTACTTGTCAGTGGTTAGGGGGTTTTATTTTTGAATTACACCTTTGCAACTCATTTTAACGGGCACATTCACTCCTGTGCCTATGTAACATTTGGAGTTCAAGGCAGTCATTTCATCACCTTCCCACTCCACTTTGAACAACCCAGGGGTTCTCTTGTCAAACGCCAGACGGCTCTTACAGCATGGTTGAGGTAGCCACAGCTCACCCAACACTTTGGTCTGAATGTAGGTCTCTCTGTGGTGACTGTTGTCACATGATTCAGAGGGCAACCATTTGTGACGTTCTCTGAAGAAAGCTTCACGTTTCTCAGGAATAATGACATCTTCTATGTTCTCTGCACTTAAAGCAAAGTAAAAACTGTCAGTGTCCATTTCACACATTTCAAAATCTTTCTCATCTATGTAATCAAGGAGAAAGTCGTAATAGAAGGCCAACATTTTAAGTTTGGCGTATTGGTATACCATGAAACCTATTTGAACTGGGAGGTCGTAGGTGATGGAGGTGGGCAAACAGGACAGTTCTACCGTGTTGTCCCTTATGTCTTGCACATCTTGCACTGACCAGTGCATGGCCAAACGTCTTGCCTTAGAGGGGTGAAGATACTTTGTTTGAACAAAGTTTTGTTTGTTGCATATGGTTTTACCGTATGAACCATTTCCCAAAAGTTTGTAGAGATCTGACAGAATCTTACAGTCTATGTTTTGGTCACCCTTCCTCCTAGCTTTGGTGACTTCATCCATGAAGGGTAAAAAAGTCTGTTCTGGTGTGTATTCTATCAGAAGGTGTACTGTCGTAACTACCAAACCTTTCTCCAGGTACCACTTCAAGAGAGGAGTTCCCAACAAAATTCCCTCAGCGTGGTAGCTGCCTATCAGTTGGGGTTGTGGTTGCTTCAGCTTACCTGCTGCTTCCAAGTAACGTTTCATATGTTCACCTACGTCATTTTTTCCTACTAGACAGTTTTTGAAGATTCAGGTGTTTCTATGTCTACTTGGATAAGTCCAAAAGTTGTTCCTCTTGAAACCCCTCTCAGTATTTCATCCTGACTTTTTCTACCTTGGCACGATGGCCTTTTAATTTCCCATTCACTTTTTGTTTTTTTACACAAGCTTTCAGTTTTTTCTTTCATCCAGATACACTCATACTTTTCCTCTACTTCGTAACCCAACGACTGAAGATATAGGGTAGTCAAAATCGTATTTTGGTTTTTTTCTTCTAACCATGCCTTTCCGTTGGATTCTTTCAAAACTGATTTAGTGAGGTGACACATGTGGCCATGCCAGTAGCACCCGTGAAACTGGTATACTTTTTTTGAAGCTGGATCATATCCGTCCACTTTTATTTTTCTTGAACCTTATACAACCTCCCCGTAGTTGTATTGGTGTAATATTTTCACATTGTCTGTGACAGTTTTGTAGCGCAACCATTCTGTGGCTGAGTAGCTAATCTGTTGACTGCAGACAGCTTGAAAATCGTTTTCTTTCCTGCGCACTACATAATAACCTGTGCAGTGTTCTTCACCCATGCACTTGAGGTACAAGCTGTTAGTGTCTACCCCTACTATGTGTCTGCATACTTTGCTTTGTGTCTTATTCTTGTTTCTCCACTTTTGTGATGTCTGTGAAATATAATAGAGGGACCCCCTACTAAGTTGCGTCTGAGCACCAAAAAGAATGTAAAGTGTGGCATTAGGTGCAGTGTTGTTGAAAAGAAACTTGGCAAAGTTAAACCATCTTTGAACATGTCTACCCCACGGTCTATAAAAAATTTTGTGTGCTCGTTTATGGCTAAAACAAAGGGTTTCACGTCCAAGTTGTTGTAATATATCAAGTAGTCCTTCATAGTTTTCATTTTGTTTTCTGCCCAGGCCTTCTTACATTCAAGGTAATCTTCTTTGCTTATTCCACCACCTGACAAAGAACTGTAGAAGCAGTGGCGTGGAGGAAGAGCTTTGTTGTTCAGTTTTCTTACGTTGTCCATCCACTCGTAGGGAAAAAACCTTTTTCAGCTTTCCCTTTAAGAAAGGCTTTCAGGTAGTTCGCGTAGGAATAACCTGGTGCCAAATAGTTGAACATGTCAAGGAAAAGAAGATGGTCTGTGTACACTGCTATGTACTTGTTGCATTTTTTTATGGTTTTCATTTCTGTCTTGTCTGTGTCTATAAAAAAAGAATGAAATTCCTTTTTTATCAAATTAATGTCATACTTCCTAGAGTTGAAACCTAGGACAGGGACTCTTTCTATGTAGGTAAGAAGTTTTTCCTTCACTTCAAGAACATGGGAGAGCTTTTTTTTTGTTCTTCGCTGGAAAAACTTTGCTAGCTTTATGTTCTAATTCCTTTTGTTTTTCTTCTAGAGAGTTTAGTTGGTCTAAAACATCTCTAAAATTCTCTTTAACCTGTTCTCCTATCATCTGTCCCAAGTTGTTTATGTGTTCCAACACAGTTTTTACCAAAGGATCGTCATCCCTGTTGGAATTTCTGACAAAACACACTGGTTCTGCCAGTCCAGGAAAATATGAAGCTACACTGGCAGAAAGGGGTATGTGTGTTTTTTCTATCACAGTGTTAGAATTTTCTGGGGATGGATTCTCAGGTTGGACGAAGTAGCTTTCAAAGTCAAAAACAATTTTATAGGGGTATATTTTTTTCTCAGGTGGACAAACTATTCCCAGTTCCTCTAAAACTTGAAAAACTGTTTTGGATGGATTGTAAGCTCCACCTTTGTACTTGAAGCTGACTTTGGTGCAATCTTTTTTCACTCCATTGTGTTGCTTTAAAAGGAAACTATGAGTGAAAACTTTATGACACTTTTCACAGGTGTACATTTTACAATACAGTCCCATGTTAGTTATCAAACTTACATGGTTCCTGTGTAAGTTCAAGTTCATGATTTTTTTGGATGAACACATATTTGACCTTATAATTTTAGGTCGCCCCTTTTTTTTACCAAAAGAGGGAAGGTAAAAAATTCTTATGTTCACTTCAAACAACTTTTCTAACCTGTCTAAATCTTTTATGTCAACGCCCTCAAAAGTCTCCTTGTTCACCCCTGGATAGGCTTCAAGGAAAAGCTCTTGAGTTTTTTTTCTAAAGATCCATACAGGAAGAAAGACAGACATCTAAAGAAACACAAGTTGTCCTTGTATCCCCTTTTGGTTTTAGGGTCTCTGTGAAAGTGCTGCATTCCTCTTTACCTTAAACCTGGGGGAACAGTGTTCATTTTACCTAAAAGATATTCTCCTCCGGTAGCCCTTATGAGGGTAATGTTGGCATTCACGTTGCCTATGACACTCCATTTAGTGGAGGGTCTTTGAGTGTCTTCTTTTATGTTATTTTCAATTAAATCTAAACACTCTGCAAAGTCTTTGTCGTCCCTTATGAAAATGTAAGGGTCTCTATGAGTTTCACTGTCATAAAACAAAGACGAATTGTTGGCAGAAGCATGAAAGTACATAACTTTCTCTTCTTCTTCCTCCTTAGAGGAAGACAACAACCTCCCAAAAGAGACAGCCACTTTGTAAGCCATAACTTGATTTCTATGAATAGAGGTAAGAGCTTCTATGACCTGTTTTGCTCCCAAGTCTTTGTTAAAACTTGTCATTCTGACGTTGAAAATGGACTGAAGCTTACCAAGCACAGCCAAACCTGAAGCTATGGACTTGAAGTTGTCACGGTAACTGCTTTTATGCAAAGAATTTATTTCTATTTCTTTTGGAATTTCTAAGCTGTCAGAAAAAATTTCTCTCTTACAAGAAACTGAGTTACATAGAGTTTTACCACTGTTTTCTACAGTGACCAAACGTGGAGGTCTAGGGGTGTTACACATTGGACAGTTGACGGTGTAAAGTTGTTTTACCTTTTAGGGATGCATTTTTCTTTTTTTTTGTGGTTTCTTTCTCTAGTTTCACTTTATATTCAATATTTAAAAACTAAAACCTGTCCTGACTAAACATGGAGTACATTCAGGTCTGACTTAAGAACTTAAACCTATGCTGGGCTATGTCGACTAAACATGGAGTACAACTAAATCTAACTACAAATGAACTAACATACATGATTATGGGAAAGCACTGAATAAGGAGCTGTTGACTAGACACTATACAAAGTTGACCACTTACCCAGAGTAGAAATTGGTTGTCTTGTCTAGGAATGGTCCAACACGTGATTTGATGTCCTCCAGAATGAAGGGGGACACAGTGTGTCCACAGTGTGTGGCTAAGGGGGGCATCCTGTAGCTGGAAGACACCGAGGCGTTCATCTCCTCGACGTAGCTGGCCGTTCCTATATGAACTTTAGGAGTTCCCTTGTACAGGTTAACCAAAATCATAGCCCGTCCTCCACGGGGGTCGGTGCAGTCTTCGTTCAAGGACAACAGGAGATGGTCTACCTTCCTCTCTCCAAGGGCAGCTCGGCGGTGTAGCTCCTTGTACTTTCCAAGGATGCACTCTATCTGGTCCACTAAGTTCCTAAACTCACATGCCTCTAGATTTAAGCACCGCTAGTAAGGTTTGTCCAGGTACGTCCTCAAGCATACTCCCCTGATACTAGGTTCCCTGTATATTTCTATGCAGGCGTTCTTATCCCCTTCCGGATAAAAAACTTGGTCGGGCCAGGTGACTTCTCTTGAAATCCAAATCGAGTAGGCCATTTCTTTGCCACCAGAGGTACTAACCTGAAGCCCAGAAAGCTTGCTGGAAGTACTGGGGGCAGTGCCCTCCCCAAACTTTTGCCTCTGTGACTTGTCTTTAGCAGATGGAATACCTGGGACGAAACCAATTGGCTCGGCGGCATAGGAAGAAGTACCTGAGGAAATAGAAGCAGGGGCAGAGGCAGGGGTTCTCTTGTTGTAGGCGCGTTTCTGTCTTTTCTTCTTAGGCTCCCCTTCACTCTCACCGGGACAGGTCCTTTTCTCGGGCTTGGTTTTAAGCAGCTCCTCTACCGGAACCGGGAGAGAGTATTGGGGAGTAGGGCCAGTCAGATCTATGACCTCTACCTGTGAATACCCCCCTTGGTGAGCAGGTGAAGGTGTCCCTTGTGTTAAATCCACCACTTCAATGGGGTGAACTGCTGGTAATGATGATGTGAGGTCTATAACCTCTATTGGACTGACCTTGGGAGAAGGTTCCTCCGGAGTTGCTGGCTAGTAAGTGGCGGACGTAGGTCCTTCAGTGGGGGGCTGGTAGTTTAGAGGTGCGGGGGGATTGATGAATTCCCTGATGTCAAAATCGCCGTCGCCAGCTTCCTGAGGAGTGGGATCCCGGACACGATCCAGGAAATCAGTGATTTCGCCATGAAGAGCTGCAAGAGCGGCTTCCTGTTCTCCTGCATCAGGCACTTCAGTTGGAAGCCGAGCAGAAGTTGCAGGTGGTTTCTCAGCGGCGGCTGGAGAGGTGGGAGGAGGGGCGACGCCCGACGTCTTTTCCACTGCCTGTTTAGGTGTGGGGACAGCTAGTGGAGCCAGTTTTTAGCTGCTACCCTTCTGACACTAAGTCCCGTCTTCATGCGACCAGGCATTGTCCTCCTACAGATGAAAGGGTTGCAGGGCTGGAAGGTGCAGGAGCAGGATGGCGAACAGCAGACAAACGTCAGAAAAGGTTTGATGAAGACCGAGCAGCTCAAGCCTTCTTTATAGTAACTAATTAAAGAAGATTGTTGTCTATTCTCTAAATAGTGCACACATGCATCTTTGTGTGTTATAGAACCACAGACAGTCTCAATGTGAAGAAAGAGTTGTCTATTGTCTTTATAAAACATTGAACATTAATTTGAGAGAGTTAAGCACCCATTCAAGATATCAATCAATGGCCTTTACTCTATACAGCTATGGTGACCTTGCTCAGCTGTGCACTGTACTCCTATAACACACTCAAGGTCACTTCTATTGTGCAGCAGAGCACTGCTCGCCATTTTATAAAATGGTTGAACATTACCTACCCCCTGTTACACATTCATCTATAAGATATTTCAATGTAATAATGGCTATAACAGAGCATTTCGACTAGATGTCACAATGTGCTGTGCTTTTCATGATTCAGCATTGAATCCCTATGTGCTCAATGTTTGAAATTTTGAAAACTAACCTATATCAATAACATGTAGTGGAAAACCTCGACTCTAAGCTGCCATTACCTATAAGTCACACCCTGGCTTCAGGAAAATGATATAAGCTGCCGCTGAGGCATCAAAAGCTGCCTTACTATAGCATATACATGTAAAGCATTTTATAAATATCAGCATACTTTTCACAGTGGTTACATTCATCATTGTAATATTTACTTATCTGTGCCTTTTGGTTTTGGAAGAATAAGTTAATAGATAGCTTAATCACAAGATAGGTGGGTAAGGGTGAGCAGGAGCTACATGGGACTAAAGAATTAAGTTTGAGCCCAGAAACAAGGGTACAAGAAACAGACCCACAGATGAGAACTTCTTTGGAGGATTTGATCTGAATGTATTTGTCCAATTGAAGGGATAAGTGTGGAGGCTGAAGGTCAAAGCCTAACATGGTTTCATCTACAAAACACTTAGCTGATGTCTTCTTAATAAAACACCTATTGGGACATACTGGCTTACACCCAGTCTGTTATTAATTAATCTGTGTCTCCAGTAGCCAACAAGAACTATCATCAAGGAAATCCTTTTGCCAAAAGCAACCAAAAAGAGCAAATTCATTAGGCGAGGGTTTCATTGAGTAAGGAGGCAGTGGTGATGTTTGTTTTAATTTCAAATATAGAAGGCTGATTTTAAACTCATTAGTGCTGCAAGTTTCGAATACCCAGAAATTCACAGTTCTGATATGATATTTTGAGTACTTTAGACTCATGCAATGGAAAAAAAGGATTATATTTCATCATATAGAGTAAACAACAATCCCAGCACATTTGCTTACCCTAGAGCATGAATTACAATAATTCAAATCTTTGCAAAAAGAAAGAAGAAATATTATTGACTTATTACCATTCTTGGGTAGAAGAAATATGACAAATAATAAGCACTTTGGAAAATTGTCACGAAAAGACACAGTTTGCGAATTTCTACAAAGTGATTCTGTGGTAATGGATTACCCAGCAGGCATTGTGTACACAACTCGCCATCAGCTCGATTGTAAGGCAGTCTGTGATTGGCCTATTCCCACAGCCAAATGTCAGGGGTGACAGTGGTGCCCTCCTGTGGTCATTATCTGCATACTCCCATCATGCACTGGGAGTCTGCAATATGTTATTTGTGACCAGAGGTAGTATAATGCATCATCTTGACTATCCAGGTCACAAAACACTGATATGTGTTCCTGTTTTTATTGGCAGTGATTCCTTGTTTGAATTTACCGACTTTTAAGGCAGATAAATGGTGATTTCAGCCCCATCTCTCTGTGTAAAGGTCTTGGGAAACAATATTCCCCATGGCACTGCAGAGGTAGGGAGGAATGGGTGTCCTATGGTTATATATTTTTAACTTGTACAAGCTTTTAACAATACAAGATAGTCAGTCAGCCCATTCGAAGGAAAAACAAAAAACAACAAAAACAACCATAGCTTAATTTACACTGTACTCTGAGGACTCATTGATTGTCATCAATGTACAATTATCAGATGTCCTTTTGAAGGCATATCCATTAACCATGCCATGAGCAAATTGTCATTCTTAGTCTGGCGTTGTGTGTCTGATAACGAAACTCATGGCACATGAGAATCAGAATCACCTCTTATATGAAAGCCTTAGATCCATGGGTCTAGAGTCAGATATAGTGGGATTTCAAAGGGTCAATCAATTATATACTTTAATGAAATTAAACTTTTGTAAAATGCCAGCCATTAAGGTGGCAGTAAATTTACTCGTGTAAAAGCCTATGACGTCAGTGAATGTACAGTAGGTCAGTGGCATTAGAAATGTCCCTCAAAGTCTCCTTAATGCATTGGAGGATGAAAGAGTGCCTTTAGGTCCATGTAGCTGTTAAGAAATGTGACCAGCCAGTGCAGATGTGAATAAACTGATTATCCTTGACTGATACACGGAAAGAGAGAGACAAGCAAGTACATCCAATTGAGGGGAATGAAAGAAGGTGAGTGAGTGCGAGAGAGAGAGAGAGAGAGAGAGAGAGAGAGAGAGAGGGAAGACGTAGTTACAGAAACAGAAAGAGAGAGAGGGGAAGAGTGAGTGCATATACCATAATATTGCACTGTCAAAACAATAGTGGACTCCCTTTCCTAAAATTACCAGTGATTCATTGTCATTTTCACCAAAATTACTTGGGCCACTATGTTTCACTGGGACTCATTGTAGAAACTACTCTGTTTTACTGCAATACAATTACATTAGTTCATTGTTTAGTTTTATGAGGATCCTCGTAGATTCAACAGTTATTTCTTAGACTGTGCATTAGGCCTAAAAACAGCTGTGTTTCCAGTAACATGGTCAAAAAAGTTGAGGTCAGAAGGTCAGATAATTTTTTTATTATTTTGTTTTTTTGTATCCTAGGTCTCATATAAGCATGGTGCTGTTTTTTCACTGATGATTGTTATAAACGTTCATTTCCTTCTTGGGATATGGAAATCCATGGGGAAATGTGTGCATATATGTCAAATAACAATTTTGGAAGTGACTCTTTGAAAACTTTGGAAAAGATTCAAAACTCGTCAAAAAATGTTTAAACAAATGGGAAAATTTTGAAAAAAAATCTGAGGTCGGCCCCTTTGAGCTGAGCACAGTCGGGTGGCCTTACCAAGTGTGCATTAGCTCCCTGTGTTTGCCTTACTGGGTTACTGAGGGTTAATGGAGATGCTGATAGGACTGTGATTGATGTAGGCATGTTGATGTGACGTGTTGTATGTGGAGCCCACAGATGATTGAGGTATAGTCTTCATTGACTATTGATCAATAGAGAATGTGTGGACTAAAGAGCCACACCAATAATAATAGTAGCAAATCCAAGCGAATCAGCTAGAAGGTGGATTACAGATTTCAGGGGTAGAGGATTAGACATGGAAGCAGTTCTACATATATGTATACAGACTGGTTTCGGACCATTCAGCCCCTAGCCATCCAGCCCCTGACCATCCGGCCCTATCCATTCAGCCCCCTACCATTCAGTCCCTCATACATCATAACTATGTCATAACCAAAAAGCAAACAAAATTGACGTATTTATGACGCATTTATGATGTATTTATGACGTACTTATGATGTATTTATGACATATTTAAGGGCAAGCCAGTAGCAAAAGGATTTAGACAGTATATGATGTATTACTGACATACTTATGATGTATTAATGACGTATTTATAACAGAAATTACAAGGAGTGTTTAAAGAAAGGGTGGTGATGTATCTATGACGAAGTTATGACGTATTTATGACGAATTTATGACGTATTTATGATGAAGTTATGATGTAAATTACAGCAGGAATTAAGAGAAAGGGCAGATGACGTATTTATGATGAAGTTATGACGGAAGAATGATGTATTTATGACGAAGTTATGATGTAATTATGACGTATTTGGGGCCAAAAGGCTAGGGGCCGAATGACAAGGGGCTGATTGGTAGGGGCTGTTTGGCAGGGGCCGAATGACCTACAATCATACAGACTATCCCAGATTGAATTTGCATGAATCATACATACAGAATGTCTGTTCATGACCTCGGGTATATGACTAAGCTCCAGCACTGTTCTACGACCACAGGGGGATGGTAAAATGTTTAATTTGTTTGTGGACAGTAGGGATACATCTTTACAGATATGCTCACCTGCGGCTGCCAAATGTCACATTCTTTTTTCCTGAAACAGTACTGGAACCTGGGGAAGAAATTCAACTTTTGATTATTGGTCCTGAATAATGATTAGTTTTATTAGTTTTGAAAGAAATAGTTCACACCTAGGGAATTTATGGCAATGGATGGGTGAGTAAGTGTGAGCAAAAGCTAAACCAGAGTAAAGAACTGAGTTTGTGCTCAGACACAAAATTATAAGAAACCCACAGACAAGAAATTCTTTTTAGGATCTGATCCTAATGCATTTGTCCATTGGAAGGGATTACCACCGAGTCACATTTTCTCAGGGTTTCATCTAGCTACAATACACTTTTTTGATTTCTTCACAATAAAATACCCCGAGGGACATACTGTATTACCCCCCATCCCTTGATGATTAATCCCTGTCTCCAGTAACCAACTTAAGGCACTTACAAGGACATCTTTGCCAAAAGTACGGCAGCTAAAAAGAGCTACAGAAAAATTAATCCTGTGACGTTTTTGTCAAGCATGGAGGATGTAAGAATGTTTGTAAATGTAATAATTTGAAATATACATACAAGGCTGATTCGAAATCAATGAGGTGCTGCATTTTCCAACTATCGAGGTTTTTATAGTTAACATCAATTTTAGACTTTGCTAAACTATTGCTATCCTCAAGTATAAAAGTATTACAAACAATATCCACTTCAAGTTGTCACGAAAGGACACATAATGCCATTCTCTACAAAAGTGATTGTCTAGTGATTGATTACCCGGCAACCATTGTATACAAAACTGGCCATCAGCTCCATTGTTAGGCTTTCTGACAGTGGCCACTTGCCAAATATCATGGGTCAGGTGGTGCCCTACTGTGGCCATTATCTGAATACCGCCATTATGCGTTTAGTACGGGGGCAAGTGTCATGATTTTGGCTGTCGTGTAAAGTGGATACATAAATATGTTCCTTGGGTGTCTAAGCTTCAAGAAAATGTATGTTGGGATTTTTTCTTTCCACCTTGGTTACCATGGCAGCCATTTTTATTGGCAACACTAGAAATCAGCTTAAATACTTCCTAACGCTTGTAATAAATGATAAAACCAACCACCCCTACCACCCTTATATCACACATAAGGATTCTACCTTACTTCCTGGTCTGTTGCTATGAACCTTGGTTGCTTAGCAACAACAACTTTCTAAAGGATTTCCTTAACAACAGCCTTAACACAATGTTATTTGGCCTTTTTCTGCACAGGTACTCATTTAAGCTAGTTCTGTTGGTTCCACTAGTGCCCTAGATCTATAAAGTAGCAATTTACAGTCATATAAAAACAATCACATGCTTTCATTTTCCATAGCAACAGTCATATCGCTTTGCAGGAGTAGAAAACAATAGATAGCAACACATCATAAGTAACCTATAAATCTCTCAAATGATGAACTTGCATTTATTACCTCCATAATATTGTTATCAAGGGCTTTGCCATTTCAAATAACCTGTTTCAAGGAACATTGGTTGGCTAGCAACAGCAGTATCTTAAAGGATTTCCTTAGCAACGGCCTTAACTCAATGTTATTGGGTGTTTTTTGGGGATTCACTAGTTACGTAAATCTATTTATTAAAAACAAAACAAACTTCCAGTCATACAGCAACATTGATTATGCTGTCATCTTTTTTTTTTTATAGCAATGTCACATGTCTGTACAGCAGTACAAAACCATATAAAAAGATATATACATTAATGCCTCAAAAATGGTCTATAAATCTCTTAGATGATAGATTAACCACTCTCAACCCCATAATACTATTATCAAGGGGTTTATTATTCCATAGAACCTCTCTATAGGAACCTTGGTTGCTTAGAAACAGTAGCAGCAGTCTACCTAGCAGCACAACTTTGATATACTGATAGGTTGATTGTTTTGATTTTACTAGTACCCCAACCTTTCAACAACTAATAAGACATGTCCAGCAATAACAATTTAAGGTCACCTCCATAGAAATACACACATATAGCAGTTCCCTTTGAAATATGTGTATCCATCCATGTGTTTCCATAATCCATTATGAAAATATCAGTTAAGGAATCCATGTAATTTCATAATTTCCAAAATGCAAGAGGCAATGCAGGTTGGGAATTATCTAACATTAAATCAGGCTAAGGTCACCAGAAACCATCAGTTCGTTAGCAATCTAGGAATCCAATTGTATCCACTAGTAGGCCACTAGAAGATGGAATGAGCTGAATATAAGGTATACACTGATTAAGGAAAAAGAGGTCTTTATGATAAAATTAAAAGTGATTATCCGAAATGCCATATCAATATCATACCTCTCTTTCGAATCTAGGATAGACTGTGATTGAGTATTAGGTGCTCTTCTTGTATGAATTTGCATGTATACATGTATTCAACAGGTAAGTGTGAGGTGTAGTGAAGTGAAGTACGTTTTAAATTGGTACAGTGTAATCATCATTCATCCTCATCTCTTCATGGTAATCTGCAGAAGATGCACTGGCCCACAGGCAAAACTACTGACCATTGGTCACCAGGCCAGTGTTAAGTGTCCACCCCTGTATATCAGAATTAATATTAAGCATTTATAACTGTAATCAACCTGCTTAACAAATTAATGAATATCAAACAATTGGAAAATAGCATACTGAGATTTGCTATGCTATGCATAATTATATTGCATGACTGAAGCATGAGTCATAATTATAATGTAGAAATATCTACTTTATACAAATAATATCATGATTTGTTGTATTGCTGAAATTTCCTACAATTCAAGTCCAACATCTTTACATGATTTATGCCAAGAGAATGAATGAAAGTTTACAAATGAAATAACTATATGATTTAGATCAAGGGTTCAACCACCAATGACTAGCTTTTTAAAGACTTCCCCAATGTATACTTGTTTATAGTTCATCATGAGGTCAATCAAGAGGATCATGCAAGGCAATCCTAAATTTGTGTTTTATTTCACTGCTTTGATGTGGAAAAAGTACTTATGAGGGAAATGGGTTTGTACCATTTCATAAAGCAGTATATATATATACTTGGATGTATAGACCTCATCCAGAATATTTACCAGGTGAAAAATGGCATAATACTTGAATAGGTGATCAGATTGACCAATCGTTGCCCCCCTCCCCCACTGTCATACATGGTCATAGTTGGGCCTGCAGGGGTACAGAACTGTAGCTCCCTGAAGTGTTATAGCATGGACTAAATGTACTAAAAGTAGAATTAGGATATCCATGTTTACACTCCTGTCCTCCCAATTCCCTTTAGTTAGTTGTCTGGTAAAATTGTCACTCATCTTTTCACTTCTGTAGAAAGGGTTTGAAAACAGATGTCATGGGTGGTGGAAAATGTTACTAGTGCTTCAGAAAATTGAACCCCAGCCTGTTCTGATAGACCCATAGAGTGTACAGTCAGGTCCTGATAATCCAGCCACTGCTGTCGCAGCTGTAGGGTGGATGGATCTCAAATCGATTGGATGGCAGAAGCAGCCTGGTTAGGGCTGGGGGGAGGGGGTTATGTAAACAATGATTACAACCACAGGATTACAACCTATAATTTTACTCACATTCAAATCGTGACTTATTAGTTCCTGACATTTCCATTTCCTCCACCAAACAATTACCCTCCCCCAGGACGAATTTAGCTTACATCAGCCCATAAACTTACAATTATCATAACATAAAGTTTATATTTCATTTTGTAGATTGATATCAAAGGCTGTTTTATACAAACACAGACAAACTGACACTGATTACTTCCTGCCTGCAAGTCCTAATTCAACCCGTATTGCCCCTCTCCCAATGCTCCCCTTTACACTAAGGTCTATGTCTCCACTGGGATTCCTTTGTGCCCTCTGATCTCAATGTCTCTAAAGGCCAGGTTTTAATCCAATTGACTGTAATACCAAGCTACATTATAATGCTAAATGCACACACTGTTCCTCAAATTTCCTGACTAGGACTGGAAGCTGAAACAACTGGATTATCAAAGGCAATTTAAATGGTAAAAAATCCATTCCCACTAATTTCTCACTGTAAAGTGTGGGAATGGATTATCACAGACTTGATTATCGCGGCCTGACTGTAGTAGTTTCAGAATCTACCGCATGAAAATGTCCCTATTGATTGTGTGGAGAGAACCATATTTACCCTCATATTAATGCCCACTGATACTACTACTAAGACAGAAATGTTTATGTTGTAGTGGTGCAGAGCTGGGTCCTAAGGTCTTTGCATCATTTTATAAAACTGCAACATATACAGGTCATGACCACTGATTTTCCTACCCACTTTAAATTAATCACTGAAATATTCTCACTCTGTGATGCTAAATAATTCAATCATTAACATGATGCTAGGTAAAACTGAGAATATATATTGTTATTTATAACAGCCATGGTTATTTTTGATGATTGCAATAAGTTAATAGGAGTAATTAGTTCATTCCTCAGAGATTTATATGCCCTTCATGAGGTGTATATGTCTATGGTATTCTAGTGCTTTGGTGGAATGCCGCTATTGCTATTGAAAACAGCATATGGCTGTTGCAATAGGACTGCAGGTTGTTTAGATAGATCCAGGGCACTAGTAAATCCCACAGAACCAGCTTGAATAAATACCATGTTAGAAGATGCCAAATAACTTTGTCTTTAGGCCATTTCTAAGGAAATTCTTGAAAAGACTGATGTTGCTAGGCAACCACTGTTCCTAGAAACAGGTTTTTTTGATTAAGTATAGACCTTGATTATAATGTTCAGGAGATAAGACTGGCAAGGCTGCCATGTAAGAGATTCATAGACACATTATAAGGCATTGCTGTCTCTGCTTTTCCACTGCTGCAAAGGAATGTGACAGATGCTATGGAAAATGATAGCACATGATTGTTGCTCTATGATTGTAAATTGTTATTTTATAGATCTAGGCCACTAGTGAAACCCACAGAACCAGCCTTAATGAACACCTACACTGAAAAAGGCCGTTGCTAAGGAAATTCTTTAAAAAGCTGCTTTTGCTAAGCAACCAAGTTTCATAGGGACAAGGCAAGAAGTAAAATAGAAACCTTGGGTGTCATAAAAGTGGGATAGGGGTGGTTATTTTGTCATTTGGCACACTATCACATCATTTAGAAAGCATTTTAGCGACATTGCCTGAGTCTGGATACAGACTCAGTTGAGTAAGAATATTTTCTCAGTGAGAGAGAAGGTTTGAGTAAGTGAACAAGAGACAAAGGCAGAGAGGGAGGGAGAGAGAGACAGGGAGAGGGAGAGAGAGAGCCAGAGAGAGCCAGAGAGAGCCAGAGAGACAGAGCACATGCCATAGTACTGGAGGCTGTTGTGAAAAGATTTGGAACAAATTCTCACAGTAGCTTTTTGATCTTCCAATTCCCTGCTCTTCCCGATCCTGCAAATTGACTTCCCCAGAGAATTGGTTCCTACTTGAGAATTACACCCCGATTCTGGACCACTCCTCTGACCGATTCCCTTTTTGCAACACACCAGGGAATCAATTCCCTGTGGTGAGTGAGTTCCGTTTTGGGATTAGCACCTCAGCTGACAGCACCATTTCCAAATCTTTTCGCAACAACCTCCTGCACTACCAAGCATGGGCGTGGACTGGTTACCATGTTGAGTCTGCGTAGGTGCTATCCATATGCTATAATAAGGGTAGGAAAGTAAAGGACAAGTGCTGCCCTCTGCCAGCTCTATGTGCTATGTGGTACTTGGTAAAGTACCTCCTCACCTCTGTAATAAAGGTCTACTGTATGGGAAATAGTTCACAGGGTATCTGACAGAGGGCAGCACCTGTCCTTTACTTTCCTACCCTTATTAAAGCATATGGATAACACCTATGCAGACTCAACATTTGCATTTATGTCATGGTTACACAGGTTTGAAAGCTTTTAATTAAAAGAAAATCAACAACAACTTGGATGGTGGTCATGTGATCATCAGCCATTGAATACGGGCACATTGTATTCAATTCCTGCTATCAAACACTAAAAGTCATGGTGTAATGCCATTGAGCACTGCCTTAATTGGTACATCATTTCTACACCAGTTCTCAGGAATGCATTATCTCCATTGGTCAGCTTGATGCCCAAATGAAGTTCACCAGCACTTCATTCGTGCATCATGTCAACTCTATGGGAATGTGTCAACCCCATGAAATCAGCATAATGCATGTATCACCATGACAAACGGGCATAAATGATATATGATTGATTTTTAACGATTTTTAATGTGAGATAAAAAATGAAAATAAAATGCATTAGCAGCCTTGTAAAGGTTTGATGCCATACGCATCACTTGGAGATTAAACGGAGAAACAATTTTAGGAGGTGAGGTGTTTTAGAAAAAAAAAGCCAATGGAGAGAAACTCTGTGTTCAAGTGATACTCTCTTTAGGTTCAGATTCTCTTTTTTTCCTGATAAAGTAGGGAGTTTTTATTGTACATCTGACATCTGACAAATTGTATACAAGGAAGGAGACAGAGGGGTGAAATGAAGGAACTAAGGTAAAAGCCATTGTCTTGGAATCAGTTTTCTTTCAGATTATTTATCATTCTTCAAGTGCAGTACCCATGTACCTATCATGACACCCTGGGAACAGCTTAGACATGAAGAAGGACCCCGTTGCGCCCGGTTGGGGGGGAGGGATCTTCTCAAAAATATGTAGCCCATATTGCATAAGGTATATGTAACATGTACTGGGAAAGGGGCCCTTATTCCCCCTACACTAAGGGCACTTTTCGTAGATCGTGTCACATATGTGGAAGCATGCAATACATTGTTAAAGGAAAGTAAAGCTCCTTCCTTGAACAAATATTATGAACATGAAGGGAAAAGCCAATAGGGCCATTAGGTTGCTGTAATATTAAAGGCAATCCTTGATTTCTTTGTACAAGAAGGCCATGAAAAAAAAGAAGAAAAAAATGCCTCCCATTGTGTTTAGAGTAATCGAAATATTGGTGAAATCCCAAAGTTGCCAGAGATCCATTGTTATTTTCATGGAGATTTCTTGCATAATCGTACTGCCGGTGCACCCCTGGTTTTATCATATAAAATAATCAGCTTTATTGTATTATGATCACAGCGATTCACTGTACAGTGTTAGGAGATATAACGGTTATTTTCTTACTGCTACAGCAAGAAAGAGGGGGAAAATAAAGTTTAATGAGTAAAAGAAGAGAATGAAGACATACCACAATCCAGAGGTTCTTTCTGTGATTTATCACCCATCAGCTCCTCCTGGCTGAGACTCCACATTCCCCCCATTGTAACACTCACTGTGATTGGCCACTTGTCAGGGTGGAAGGTCAGGGGTGACATGTTGGACTCAGTGTGACAGTCGACACTGATCTGCTCCCCCTGCATTGCCAAAAATAACTGTTGAATCTACCAGGGGATCCTCTTAAAACTGAACAGTAAACCACTGTTATTGTATTGCAGTGAACCAGAGTAGTTTCTACAAGAAGCCCCAGATGGCTGTGACCTGGTCAGCAAATGTACAAGCAATCTCTATGAAAATAAGGATGGATTGCTAGCAACTTTGGGACGATGATTGCACCATTATTTCAAGGACATCTTTTGGTGGTAGTCAATGATGTGAGTAGAGTGTACAGATTTATGACCTATAGCCCCTTAGAAGTTGATCAATGCATTTATCCTGTTAGAAATTATCTTGATAAGGAAACTACCTAATTGTTTTTAAATCTATGATTCTGCCAACCGTTTATTATATAGATCTTGTAAGGCACAGGGAAAAAAGGGGAGATTAACTATGAGATGTTCAAAACAGATCTAGACAGTGCAGGTAGACGTAACAATAACCCTGGCCTGGTTGTAGGCCTATGACCAATAACTAAGAGACGCATCTTGCCTACTTGCTACACAACGTCAAGCGGGCCGTGTGACTTTGCGCTGGCCATGTCACGTCATGCTGGCTGTGTGACGTCATGCTGGCCATGTGACGTCACTCTGGCCATGTAACGTCACACTGGCCATGTGACGTCACGCTGGCCGTGTGACAACACTACTGACGTCATAAGCCTGCCAAGAGTAAACAAAAAAAACACTCCCGGCTGCTTCGCAGCTAGCAACTCCAAAAAATACAATTATGAAAATATACCCTCGATGTTTCATGAGCATAACAGTGCGGTTGGGGGAGCGGGAAAGCGGGAAAAGTGTAGTGTAGTTCTCATTCATTGCAATTGATAGTAAAACCTAAAATAGTGTGGGGTGATGCATCCCCCACATCCCCCAAACTGTAAAATTGACTATTGAATATAACAGGGATGCTCATAACACTGGCCACTGGACTCCCATTATTGGAAATCACTGAACTATTGTCACTTTACAAGAAGCCCCAGGTGCCAGTACTGTGGTACACAAATGTACAAGGGAGCTCTTTGCAAATTACGACAGATCGCTGGCAACTTTAGGGAGAGAAATGCACCATTATTTTGAAGATTTTTTAACAGTCCACTGATAATAGATTTATCCCACTCACCATCTCATCTTAATCCCATCATTGTTCTGCCGAAACTAGCTATAGCTTTTTTTCAACTGTTATTGAAAAGGAATCTTTGTCAATATGGGCGTCACTATTGCATACGGCTAAAAAAATAAAGGTTTGTTTCAAGTACCATGAACTGAAAAGGTAGGGTCGGTAGGTTGGATTTTTTTTACATCGATATAGGAAATGAAGGGCACATATTAATGGCCGTATCAAATTCCTTGATTTCATTGTAAAATAATGACAGAAAATTACAACTATGGGAAAGGGGAAGAATATGAAAATGATACAGGAAATGGATGAAAAAAAGAGTAAAAATCCTAAGAACGTAATGAACAAAATCTTTTAAATAAGAAAAAAATAAACAAAATTCTTATAAATCAAAAGAGAAATTTTGGTCCTGTTTGCTAGGGTCGGTCTGGTGACTGGAAATACAACTTTTCTTTAGGTATAATATATTTCCTTGTATGGATGGACACGACAACATATATACACTTTGCCCAAGTCGCTGACAATCGCTGACAATTGGGGCGGTTTATTAAACTTTAAACCTAACAGACAACGTCAGAAACAAAAAGAAAAATTTTATGACCAAATGTCCATGGAGTCCATGACTCAGTTCCTTTGTTCAGTCTCAGTGCAGTGCCATCTGGTGTGGCAGCACAGTACCACCTGACCCAGGTGGTGGGGAGGTCCATCTAGTGGGGAAATATACCCCTATATCTACTCCGTTCCTTTGTACATATAGTAGTCATATTTCCTTGTATGGATGGACACGACAACATATATACACTTTGCCCAAGTCGCTGACAATCGCTGACAATTGGGGCGGCACACGGCATACAAAAACACTTTGCCCAGTTAATACCTGCTCAATTCATGAGTCACACGTAAGTCTTTAACACGTCGCGAGCGGTAAGAATCTGATAAATAAATCAGAACCGCCCAGGATCTCCAGTTGCCATAGCTTTTAACGTCGTGAAGGTGCATAAAATCTGCCAAAAACATGGCGGCACCCCGACGCACACTGTGGGTAGTGAAATCCCTTTCCAGCTTGGCGATCCGACAAGAGTCCTTGAGTTTGTATGAATAAACATTATAAGTCCATGAAAATAGTTGGTCATTGGGTTCTAGCCCAGACTCCAGAATATAATCCTTCAGCAGCTGTACAGGGCAGAGATTACTGCCAGGTGATGCAATAACAGGAATAATTTGTTTATATTAACGGAATTGAACCGTCTTCGAGCTGCGAATACATAAGTCAAGTCCACCATCCCAGAATTTCACATCACTCACTAAGAGGGAATGTATCGAATTTGTGATGTGCCCAACGCGCAACAAGCAACGGAAGGACAACAATAGCGCGGCCCAGAATTTCCTGTCTTTAGCCTTAGATAAGTTCAGGACAGCCTTTATACGTAATAAGTCAGAGGCTGTCAGGGGTTCGGCTGGCTTAGATGCTGAGCCCAACAATCGTTTCGCACCATCCAAGGTAGATTTGATAAGGAAACATGCTCTTGTGGGATGAGGGTAGCCCATAAAGTCATGCAGAGCCCATAGGCCCGAGATGTAGTTCTCAATGGTGTTATAAGCCACGCGACTAACAAGATGAGTTATATATAGACAGACGGTTTCTATTGAGGCTGGTAAATAACACAGATCATATTCCTCACAGAAGTCCTCATATTGTTTCCATTGGGATTTCCTTGTCCTATAAGTGGTGGCAGACCAGCAATTCGATCTCAGAACCTCCCAACTGCGTCGCAGTGCCTCCCGCTCTGTAACAACAATCGATGAAGGTGTCAATAGTATAGCCACAAATAATTACATGGTCGGCATTATTCAGACGAGACAAGGCGTCAGCTAATATGTTATCTTCAGAGCTGATTCTGAAGGCTCTTAGATGAATGTTGTATAAGGCGCAGCACCAAAATAATTCCCGCAACCAAGGCATGGCATGGGGGCTTGTACTCCTGCCAGAATTTATCATGCCCTGTACCTGAGTGTTATCTGTATACACAGCTACAAAGCTATCTTTCCACTCGTTGCCCCAGCGATGCACAGATACTACAACAGGCCACATTTCTTCAATGTTAATATGATCACAGTACGACTCATCCTGCGGGGGATTTTCATGATGGCCACAACACTTGTCATCCCTGTACCAACAACCATAGAAGAAGTCGTCTTCGATGTGACCGCCGAAACCATATTTTGAAGTTGGTACAGCGTGGATAACTGCCGCTGGCCCCACACTTCACTATGAAGTCGGAAACTTGGGTGAAGATGAAGGGAGCACAGCGCAACCCGAAGCATAATGACATATCTTGGAAGAATTCACTGCCATTGCCCACATCCCAGGCAAACCCCTGAAAGTCACGATGGGCAGGCAATACATTAATAGAACGATAAGCATCGGCGATGTCAGTCACTGCGCAGAAATCGAATTGATTCAAGTCCGACACAACATCATCTACAGAATGATAATGGAATTTTTCACATGAATCTTCCATATAACAGTTGATATTGATATGCTCAGGCATAGAGCAGTCAGTGATAGGGCGCAAGGTGTTGTCGGATTTCAGAACGCCACCCATAGCATGAACGCATTTAGGTCGAGAATCCACTCTACTGACTTTTCCCTCAGAAAGCTCACTAATTACATGTTCAGTCATTTCTGAACAAAAGGCACTGTTTGTGAGAGAAGCATAATTATTACAATTATACATAGATGGGCAGTCATGATCAACAATCCTAAATCCTCGGTAAATACCAGTCAGGACATACCAGTCACTTTCAGTTGCCAGGTCACCGAATTCCAGTAACTTACAAGCAAAGGCGCAAGGTTTAACTTGTGTAACGACAGATTCTAGCACATAAACACAATGGCAGGTTTTATCGCTACATTCGTTGAACACAGGTACGAGAATGCCAGGGGCTACATCTACACAACAAATAGGAACATCAACATTAAACCTCTTTGAGAATTTAGTTAAAGTTTCCTTATCCGTACTGAGTCTGACAGATTCTGCTCCGTTCCTTTGTACATATAGTAGTCAATATTCCCTTTTGTATAGTCAATATTAAGCCCTGCCACCCACACATCAGTAGACACCCTCCTGTATGAAACCACACACCTTCAGCTGACAAACTTTCCTGTCAACAACAACTCTGACAAAGAAAATGGTAGAACATAATCCATTAAACCACCCACATAGGGGCACAATATCCTACAGACAAGGCCAATGCTGCTTTTGTGGCTAGATTCTAGTAAAGATTTGACATTTAATTCTCTTCAGCTGGAGTGAGCGGATCTAGTCAATAGAAGAAGGATTTGACTCAGGAAGCCATTACCCAAGATGGTATGACTAGACCCCTTTCAAATCGCATTGAGATCACTCACTGTAATGCTATTACAGCCCTGCATCTAGTGGTCACTAATGATTGCAGTGGTACGACTGTCCTATATATACCAAACCTCATGTAATTACTACATTAAGTGCTGATCATACAGCGCAGGCAAAGTGCATTCCCTATGATCACCCAATTCAATTTTGAGGTTTTTCAAATTATAGTGGCTGTGTTCAGTAGTACCTACTCTCAATATGATCAGGAAGCTAATACCCAGCAAATTGTCGTCATCTGTCACCATGATTGGTCATCAATGGTGACTCCTTTTTGAGTGATAACTCATTCCGTCATCTTTCACCACTGTGTGTTAGACTCATGTGGCATAGCAATTGGTATTCCCGGTGATCTTGTGCTATAACAACGCCGTGTTCCATCTAGCGACAGTAGTATATACATGCAAACTGAGCGCAATGGATTAGCTACTAACTAGGTCATGACCTACTGGTAGACCGGAAGTGACCTAGTTTTAACCAATCAGAGGGCTGGATTTGACAGGAAGTGACGTCATAAGGTCATGACCTAGTTTTTTCGACCAATCAGAGAGCTGGATTTCATTTGACCTAGTGACCTGACCTAGATGCATAAATTAAAAGAATTGTGCAATACCTAGAGCTGACCTACTTACAAACCGGAAGTGACCTACTAACCTACTTGCAAAAACGTATGACCTACGTATGAGGGTGTATTGTGCAATCCTTGAAAGAAATTACACAATAACCATGACTCATTTTCTGATGCAATGTTCCTATGAATTTACGCAATACTTATGACTCATTATTTTGATATGAGATTAAATGCAACAAAGACACAACTCGGTTTTTTAATTCAATCTTTTTATTTTTTCTTCCTATCAGAGAACATGCTAGGTATGAATCATTATAATCAGATATGCTTTGCAAGCAGAGTACATGGATATTATATGGAAAATGAATTCTTGTTGCAGTACCAACTGCACCCGGTCTTGGCTGGAGTAGGACTTTGACTACGGTCCTCTAAGGCCCGCATTCTCTCCATTAAATCCTTCAAGGCCTTTCTTCCTATGTCGTTCTCCTCCAGGGCTACCACTTTGTCCATTAACTCGGCCATGATGATGAGAATCTTGTCTATTACTTCCGCCGTGCTCTGAAGCCCGTCTATCACGTCCAGTTCACGTTTAACTTTTCCTTTCACCAAAAGATTGCTCACGTCTGCTTTGACTGCTACTTCTTCTGGACTCATCTCGAAATTCATTGCCTCTTCTTCTCTCTTTTTCTCAGGAAGGGCCTGACTATTTTGTCCATTAAGTTGAAGGGGACCTGAGAAAACCTTTTCACAGTGTGGTGTGGATCCTTGGTCCGACATGTTTCTATGAGGAAGTTAATGCAGTGGGCTCCACACGTTTTAGCGTAAAAGTTTTGCACTTGTTTTCTGCTGAACGACCCGTGACCATCTGACGACTTTTGCATGAACCTCTGGTGATATATAGTAAACGGAGGTAAGCCATAGGGATCAAAGTAGAATACATTCCCGTTATGAGAAACGTAAAATGCCACCCAGTGCTGACCAGGTTTAGAGCTTGGATCTGTGTTACTGACGAAACATGTAGAGGGAATTGGTTTTTTAGGACATTGATTACTGGCAAAAGTTCCCAGGTAGAAACGCCTTGTGTGTGGATGGTTTCCCAGTGCACCTGTTATGTCTGAAGTTCTCATTTTTTTCTCAGTTCATGTGGTAGTCTGTGACAGGAAGACAGTCAGCCGTTAGTTGGATGTTGTTGTCGTAGAAGGAACACAAGACGGCAGATATGGCATGAGTAGTCGGGGCGGCAAACCTAAGGGAAATGCCCAGCTTTCCTTGCTTGATGAGATTTATACGACTGTCTTCAGGTGCTCTGTCTGGGGTGAGGTCGAAAACAAAGAAGGAATATCCATCTTTGAAATCTTCCAAAGTTATGCCACAGTCTTGCCCCAAAGCCGACAGCCCACTGTCTATGAACATTTGACTGTAGGCTCTGATGCAGTTGCCTGTTTTGAAGTCGGTCTTCAACTCAAACTTTTGATCGTCATATCTCACGCATATTTCCTTCACGTTGAAATGCCTGCAGTTGAAAGGATTTTCTGTCTTAGTCCCAGCAGCTGCTGTTTCCTTTATCATACACAAGACTATCCTGGTGGGGATCTGAGTAGTGTCAGGTTGAGTCCAACTGTAGTCTTGTGAGCCACCGTCCAAAGTGTGTTTAGTTACTTTACACCTGGCTATGTGATAGTTGAAAGGGCCCCAATGTGGATTCCTGACACTGCTGACGTGAGTTTTCACCACCTCGTCGTCGACACATTTTTGGAGAAGTGTCATTTCAGCTTTGGTGATTTTGACCCAGTAGTTTTGATCGGCTGCTTGCATCATGTAGTAATTGGGCTGATTTTTTTCGAATATGAACTTGATTTCACAGTTCGGAGGCAGCACCTTGCACTGTTTAATTAAATCCAGGTGCGGCTTCATTACTAAGGCATGCTTGTTGCGGGCACTGAACTCTGCTCTCCGTGCCGTCCATCCAGCATTTTCGCCCGCTCTGGCTTCCATGTGACCACAGGTGTCTTTCATGTACTTTTGACACCCTTTCAACCGAGTCTCTTTGTCTTCTTTGTTGCAACAAATTGTGTCCAAAATGTAGGCCTTGAGACCATAGTCTTCATTGTTGCCGGTGACTTTCTCCCCATTTATCAGCAACTGACAGGAAGCAAAGAGAGCGTGTGCCAAGTTGTTGACTGGAGCAGCTTCTATGCCTACGGCAAGGTGAGTTGTTCCGTCTGCCGCCACGGCTTCCAGTTCCATGTACAGCTCAGTTTCTGAGAGGTCTGTGTACAGGTTGCTTGGTTCGAAGGTGAAGTCAAATGATTCAGTGTGTGGAGTCAGGGCATTGTTGGTAGTTTTGGTTATTTTTTGACACTTTAATATGTCCTTTTGAGTGACAGGCAAGGCGTGTAGGTCTAGTTCACCTACTGCACATACCTGACCCTTGGGATGAAGGAGACTCATGACTAGAACAAGGTCCTTCCTCTAGCTTGTCCTCTACCTCTGCCGCGTTGCCCCTTACGTCCTCCGCGCTTGCCGGTTGCTCGTCGTTTGACTGGAGGAGGTTCAGATGTACCTTTTATGTATCCTTGAGCAGAAGAAGCAGCCCTTTTGAGTAAGTTCTTCCCTGTAGCTTTACTTCTCCTAACTACACTTTTCTTGAAGCCTTTTCCTGTTACCACGTCGGACAAGACTCCAGCTCCTGTAGTAAGCAAGGCTTTGCCTGCAGATTTGGCAGCTGAGCGTCCTATTTTACTTAAGAGGGGAACAGCTCCTCTCAGTAAACCACCTATTAACGAACCAAGTCCGTGCCCTCTTTGTCTGCCCCTGCCACCGTACGCTGGTAAAGCACCGTTCCCAAACTGTGATTTTCTGTAGTATTCAGCGTACTGACCCCTAGGGGCCAGGTATGGAGGTGTTCCATAGTAGTGAAGCATGGTAATATACTCCTATCCTTGAAGAGGTCTGAAGGCAAGTACCACCGACACTGATCCGCTTTCAAATGGTATAGGTTCCCCAGTCTTGTCTCTTAAGTATATCCCTATCTGTCTGAAGGTGGTTTTAGTGACTGGCAGATATATCAAGTTCTGGAAACTTATGGTCTGCATGTCACCGTTGTAGCGATTTATGTTGATTTGCCTCAGAAGGGGTGCTTTAGAGTCACCCACAAGACTGTGCTTGACTATGTCAGAGTACACGAAAGCACATCGACTTTTGTACTGAAGGTCTACCACGTAGGGGCTTTGTGTTTTTCCACTTAGGAAAACACTTCCGTCAAAACCTAATTGTTTCCCTAAGTTTTCTGGGAGTTGCATGACCACACCAGGAGGCAAGGAAACTACACTTTTCATTGTGTATTTGTTGTAGTGAAACACGGTGGCTTTGTTGTTTTTCCTGTAGTTTCTTAGTTTTCTCACCAACATGCTCTGTAGTTTATTTATGGTCCTGTTCAAGTATCCTATCAACTCTGAGTTGCTTTCCAGGTTCACACCTTCTAAGGCAAACATATTGTAGATACTACCTTCCTTGAAGTAATACTTAGACAGGTATCTGCTAATTTCCTTGAAGCGTGTACATATTTTCACAGCCTGTAACTGACTGGGAGAGAGAGGAGAAACATTAGCAGAGTCTGTGAAGACGGCCTTTTCTTCAAAAAACGAAAGAGACCTTTTTTCCCTGTCATCCATAGACATCACTTCAGCCACAGCCGACGATATTTCCCTTTTCTCTCTGCCTGCCGTGTCACGCTCCCCCTCAGCCTCCTCCTCTTCCTTTTCCTCCTTCTCTGGCGTGGGTTGGTTAGAAGTGAATCCTCCAGATGGCGTCTCAGTCGCAGCAGCAGGAGTTGGTGGACTTTCACTTGCAGGACCAGCAGGAGTAATGGTTTCAGTCGATCCCACAGGGTTGACATGACGTAGGTTTTTTGTTATTTTTACTCCTCTCTTCAAAGCAGATTGGGCTGATAAATTTGATGTAGAGCTTGAAGCTCTACTGAAGACACTATGGGCTCCTGGTTTTTCCAGAGGAAAAAATTCTCTTCTGCGTTTGTTCAATAAAGCTACTACAGAGCGGAGGTTGTTTGTCAGGTCGTTTTCTCCCTGTACCAAGAGAATGGGTTCTTCTTTGACGTTGTACCACGTGGTAGGACAGGTTATTTCTTGAAGAGCACACTCTAACTGAGTAGGAGAGTTAATGTATTCTGCCAAAATTGTATTGTAACTAGTTAAAGTGTTGTCAGGAAAAACGTTCATAGATGAGTTACTAGGTAAAGTTAAGGTAAACGCCATTTGTTTATGTTCTTGACAGGTTCCCAAGAGTTAAACTTGTCTCCATAACCCTTCCACTTGATCAAGGCTTCTCTTTTCTTGCCTTTTCCTCTGTATTTTACTATTTTTTCTATGTTGTAGCGTCTTCCGTGACGGACTTGCACCTTCTGAACTTCAGGTTCGTAGAAGCTTCCTTTTATCTCTTCTCCAAGGAGATCTTTCAGGTTGTACCCTTTGGGCGAAATGTTGTCGACTGTGTATATTTCCTCAGTCCAGTTAGGTTCGTACCCTCTGTTAAATGTTTTCTTTGTTTTCAACATTCGCACTTGATTTTTTCTCTTCAACTGAAGGACAGGAACTTTTTTCTTTTGAGGTTGATCGTACAACCTGTAGAACAAGACTTCAGAGTTGTCTTTATTTATGTCTGAAGGGGCAGCTCCTAAGGATTTGTGGTAAGTCAAATTGTAGGACTTAACCAAGTCGGGCAGCAAGTCAACCCATTTGTAGTTATTGAAATGAGAGAAACATCTCCACATTTTTCCTTGTAAAGTAGAGTTGAACCTTTCGGCTAAGGCACACTTCACGTCGTCGTTCTCTCCTGTGAAAAAATTGATTTTTTGATCTTCACAGTGTTTTTTGAAAATTTTGTTGACAAACTCTTTGCCCTTGTCAGTTTGAATTTGTTGAGGTTTTCTTTCTTTGCTCATTTTTTTGAAAGCCTCTGTCACGTCATCAGCTCTCTTACTTTTCACAGGTTGTCCAAAACCATACCTTGAAAAAACATCTATTCCCGCTAGAATGTACTGGTATCCTTTGTTTTCCTTTGAAAATTCTCGCATGTCTATGAGGTCAAGTTGCCACTGTTTGTCTATCCCCCATGTTTGTGTTTTTCTTCTTGGAAATCTTCTCTTGTAAGGTTTGTGTCTGGTGTAAGCGTCTACATCTTCCAAAGCTTGTTCTATGTTTTTTTTCTTTGTTTTCTTGAAGTGATGACGTTGAAGTTTAGATACACTGGTGAAACTTCCAGGTTGTTCAGGATCTGTGTAAAACCTGAGGACATCTTTTTTCAAAGCCTTGTGCGCCATATAAACTTACGTCCAGTTCCTTTTTGACTTACTTTCCTCTTCTTAATAGGGGAAGCTCTTTTCAAGGGACTGGCAGCAAAGGAAGGACTGTGCCCTGCAAAAGCCGACTTGTTTTTGACAAATTTTAAGGTGGGGTTCAGCCTTTTAACTGCTCTCATGAAAACCTGGCTTCCTTTAGGTTGGTCCTTTTTCAAAGACTTTGGTCGGGCAGCAAAAGCTAACAAATCTGTTAGGTCAGTTCCAGGCACACGTTCCCCGTTAACATATATTTCTCCGTCTCTGTTCCAATTCAAAATTTCACTTCCGTGACGAGATAATTCTCTGTAGAGATTTTTAGCAGTCGTTCTGTAACTTGCAGGTATTCTTTCTTTTATGTCGGCGTCCATACCCTCTGTGTTGTCTCTTGCACGAGGTTTAAATCCTTCCTCCCCTTTGAACTCGTCTACACTGTCTCCGTCTGAATCGTCAGGAAGTGGTGGATCGTCTCTAGTCTCTGTGAAAGTGTGGTCATCATCGTCGTCGCCGTCGTCGGTGTCTTCTAAAGAATTGTTTACACCCCCAGCTACTGCTGCTGCTCCTGCAGGGCCTTGTCCTACTGCTCGACCAGGATAGGGACCTTCCCTACGTTGTCCTAAGGCCTTGGCTTTTTTAGTTAAAATTCCCGACTTTATCATAAGTTGATTGTACTGCCTTAACTTTTCCTTCAGTTTGAGGTTAGGAGAGTTAAGCACCTCATGTGCTTTACTTTGAAGGTGGTTCAGGACTTGAACCAGGCTGGAATCAGGAGTTAAACCTTCTCTTAAAAGTTGAGTGCTGTAGTACTGGTCTTGAACACTAGGTCCAGGCTGGGGAGGAGAGGAAGGACTAACAAAAGAAGGTTTTTTTTCTCGGGGAACAAGATCCGCCCTTACGAGGGCCATCCTTGAATAAGACATGATTTTTTATCGACATGCTCCTATGAGACCTGTTATCAGGGGTAAGGCGAGACCCAAAATGGTTCCCAAAAATCCACCCTTTTGCTCAAAGGTTTTCCTCTTCTGCTTAACGGTAGCCTTGTGCCTTGTGACTGACTTGAGTTCTTTCTTGTAGGGTGATAAACGTTTGACTGCGTCGGACTCGTTACGCAACAGGTTTTTGTTCATTACGTTGACGCAAATTTGACTCATCAACCTAATGACCTCATCGCTGAGACCTTTGATAATGTGGGAACACTCTGCCGAGGAACACTTGGATGTGTGTTTCAACAAGTGGTAATGTTTCCTAATTGTTTTAAATTTTCCTCCAGAAGGAGATCTTTTGGTCACCATTCTATCTTTTTCTTTTCGAAGCTGAAGCTTGAGGAATGAAAACCAAGGTGTTCCAAGGAGTTGTTATGCTGTTTCTTACCCTAAGCTCGTTAGGTGTGCTCTGCTTAAAGTCCAATAGGATGTATGAATGTTTCTCTTTGGTTTCTGAGTTATATACCTCCGTCAAAAAGGATTTCTGTCCTGGAAAGGCCTGTTTGCTAATGTGCCCTATCTGACTCATGTCTCTAGGGTTTTTAAAAACAACTAGGTAGTGTGCATTTAAGCTCAAGGTTCTGAAGGCAGGATTGTTGAAAAACAAGTTTTGAGTAATAAAAATTACACTTAAACTGCGATGGTGAGAGCCCACAGTGAAAAGTTTCATTATGGTGGGAACGTACTCGGGATCCATGAGATCGTCTATTACGACCAGTCCATGTTTAGTCACGTCTCTTTCATCCTCGAACAAAAAGTCTTCTGAAAGAAGACCTTTGTTAAACTTAACCCCCAACTTCACCATTTCGTCGAATCCATCTTGCCATTGACTGTAGCAGTAGTATATGTCGTGTATTTTTGGAGTAACAAGCTCGTCTACACCTTTAATCAACTTGAAAACAAGTTGACTTTTTCCACAAGAAGTAGGTCCAGCTATGATCATTGTGAAGGGGCTTTGTAGACGTGGGTCAAAAATGATCTCCTTTTCCTTGTGATCCATGTTGGACGATATCTTAAACCAAAGTGACCAAAGGAGCAACCTCGTCCTCTTTTAAACCAGTAGAACCCTTGTTCAAACCTTCCACGTAAAGAGCTACATTAGAAAGTCCCATGTTGTATAGACTGGCTATTAGGCAGCTTGGATGAGATATTTCTCTATATTTCCAAACCATCAGAACTTCGAAAACAGGATTTGTGACACCTTTTTTCCCTGGAACAGGGGTGGATATGAGGTTAAGCTCGTGGTCGCTCAATCCAAGTTGAGTTCCCAGTTTCCTCCAGTCAAGCATTTTGAACTTGTCTGCCAGGTTGACGAACAAAGTATCAACTTTCCACTGTTCTGGAGGAATTTCACAATGGTCCACTACGTTGTAATATCCCATGTACCATCTACAATAATCAGTTAGATCGTAACGACCTATGTCACTTAATGCATGTCTCAATACCATCCACTTGCAACGCACGTTCTTTCTGCTCCATGAAATAAGCATTTCTCTCCCCATAGAACGAAGAGACGGTATTTTTTCCATGTAATCCATTAAACTTAGTCTAAGTCCTAAGTAAACCCCTAATCGAGGGTAGTCTTTTTCAGATATTTTTTCACTGACCTTGAATAACAACTCGTCCGAAAGGTGAAACTCCATAGCAAACCAAATAAAAGGTGTTCAGCAAGTAAGGTAGGCAGGTAGGAAGGCAGGTAGGTTATGACAGGCTAGAAAGCATACAGTTGACTTATATAGGGTAGGGTAGGGTAGGGTAGGGTAGGTGGGTAGGTGGTTTAGGTGGGTGGGTGGGTGGGTGGGTTAGGTGGGTTATTTGGGCGGCCAGCCCGGGCCAACAAGCCCCAAACCCCCCATACTTGAGGGGTGCCCCCACCCCCCCACCCCCACCCTTTCCTACCCTACCCTACCCTACCCTACCCTACCCTACCCTATATTATCCTACCCTATTCTATCCTATTCTATATATCTCTCCCATTCCCTTCCCCCTGTTTAGGTAAGCATGTTACATCATTCTTCGTTCGTTTAAATTTGTTATGACGTTGAGTGTAAAGCGAGCTGATTGTGGTGAAAACAGTGAGTAAGGGAGATAAGCTGGGTGCACCACATAGCCAGATAAAACCAAACTTTTTCTTTCTCCTCTACACTGAAACGATCCAGGGACGATGATGGGATGTGAAATATGGGGCAGGAGGAAAACAAAGTTTTGGTTTCTAAGCACTCAGCTAGAAGTTCCAAAATAGACATGAAGAAATGAAGACGCTGGTTAAGTAGGCGGGGATTTTCTTTGGCGTGATGCTCTTCTGCCGCTTTCAATGCTTCCAAATGGAAGGGGTTTTTCAGTGGGCCCTTTCCCTTTCTTCCATGCTTCAGGGCATAACCCAAGGTTTCCACCGCTGAAAATTTCGACAAGTTATGACTCAAAACCATTTTCCTCAAGGTTTTTCTGTCTTTGGATGTAAAACTTGATTGCACTGAAGAAAAAACTAAGTATAATTTTTTCCGGTGAAGAACACATTCTTTCAAGTATTTGCACACGTACCTGAAACAAATTGAAGAGCAACATATAATTTCATTTCTTTCCCTCACGTATGTCAGAACTTGAGTGTCGTCGGGGTGACGTTTGTTCTAATACACGCTGCAGGGAGTAACGCGACATAGTAGGGCGAAGGTTGTTGTGTCAAATAACGATGGTTTAGTCCCCGTTTAACCTTTATAGGAAACCTGTCAGTCTTTCCTTATCGCACTTTCCTGAAATGATTTATTGCTCAAGGACGAAACAAACGTCAGGGTCAGTGCCTGAGCGTTTTGAAAAGAGGGGAAAACATGTGGAAGGGTGGGTTTGGCCCAGGGGCCTTACCCGGAGGATCATCGTTTATTTTTGTTCAGTTTTATTAGGAGGACCAAAAATTAGATACGGGGTAGGCTGTTACCACCTTCAGCTGACCTTTTTCATGGGAGGTAGTTATTTCAGTTATAACTCTCACAACATGACAGCATCCATGGTAATTGTGTCCAATCTCTGTCCTGAATCCTCTTTCATAGAAAATTTTTGAACCTAAAGAGTGTGTAATTTTGTCTGGGTGAAGTAAAGTGGCTTTAATTAAAGCCTTCACCATAGTAGAATCGATGAAAACTGAATTACCAGGCCCTCCCCCCAAAGGTTGATCCCTTAGAAAAAAGGGTTTTTGTCTGTCTGAAATGAATTTCTTTGAACTTCCAGAGGAAATGGAATGTCTAGACATCAAGTGTACCATGGCACCATGTCCCAAAAGAACACCTGAAAAAAAACTTTCCCCATTTTCTGAGATAAGTTTTTTCACAGAGGGTCCACCAGGAACCAATGCAGTGGTTTGGTTGTGCAAAAAGCATTGTTTGAAGTTACAGTTAGGAGGGATGTAAAGATCCCTGTTCAAATTTTCAGGACAGAATTTCCACACAGCCCACACCTTACCTTCTTCTACGCCCCTCCTGATGTCTGAAATAAACACCTCCTGACGCCTTTTGTGACCTACGGTCAAAGACAAAGGCAAAGGACAAAAGTTAGCCATGTCTGCTTGAGAGAAGCTAGTTCTGATAAATGACGAATGGTCTGTGTTAATCACAGAATGGTAACAACAAGATTCGTTTTACAAGCCTCACCCTGAACGTTGACTGAGCGTTATCACGTTTTTTATTTTAGTTAAGCTTTTTACTTTTTTCCAAAACAACACTGACTAAGTGTAAAACATACTATGAATGGAAAAGCACGGTTATCTACGACTCATGGACGTGGTTGTACGTTATCTGAACGACAAGGGAACGTCCCAGCATCGTATCAGGATAGTTACTATAAAGTAGACTTGAGCTGCTCGATCTTCATCAAACCTTTTCTGACGTTTGTCTGCTGTTCGCCGTCCTGCTCCTGCACCTTCCAGCCCTGCCACCCTTTCATCTTCAAGGAGAACAATGCCTGGTCGCATGAAGACGGGACTTAGTGTCAGGAGAGGAGGAGCTAAAAAACTGGCTCCACTAACTTTTACTACTTCTAAACAGACAGTGGAAAAGGCGTCGGGCATCGCCCCTCCTCCTACCTCTCCAGCCTCACCTGATAAACCACCTGCAACTCCTGCTCGGCTTCCAACTGAAGTGCCTGATGCAGGAGAACAGGAAGCCGCTCTTGCAGCTCTTCATGGCGAAATCACTGATTTCCTGGATCGCGTCCGGGATCGCTCTCCTCAGGAAGCTGGCGACGGCGATTTTGACATCAGGGAATACATCAATCCCCCGGCACCTTTGAACTACCAACCCCCCACTGAAGCACCTACGTCCGCCTCTTACTCGCCCGTGACTCCGGAGGAACCTTCTCCCCAGGTCAGTCCAATAAAGGTTATAGACCTTACAACCTCATCACCGGCAGTTAAACCCATAGAAGTGGTGGACTTAACACAAGGGACACCTTCACCTGCTCACCGCGGGGGGTATTCGCAGGTAGAGGTTATAGATTTAACCGGCCCTTCTCCTCTGTACTCTCTCCCGGTTCCGGTAGAGGAGCTGCTTCTTAAAAGCCCGCCGGAAAAAAGAAACTGTTCCAGTGAGAGAGAAGGGGAGCCTAAGAAAAAAAGACAGAAGCGCGCCTACCACAAGAAAACCCCTGTCTCTACCCCTGCTTCAGTTTCCTCAGCGACTTCATCCTATGGTGCCGAGCCAATTGGTTCTGTCCCAGGTGTTCCTTCTCCTAAAGACAAGTCACACAGGCAAAAGTTTGGGGAGGGCACTGCCCCCAGTTCTTCCAGCAAGCTTGTGGGCTTTAGGTCAGTGCCTTTGGTGGTAAAAAAGTGGCCTGCTCGATTTGGTTTCCAAGAAAAGTCACCTGCCCCCAACCAAGTTTTTTATCCGGAAGGGGATAACAACGCCTGCATAGAAATATACAGGGAACCTAGCATCAGGGGAGTATGCTTGAGAACCTACCTGGACAAACCTTACGAGCGGTGCTTAAACCTAGAGGCGCGTGAATTCAGGAACTTAGTGGACCAGATAGAGTGCATCCTAGGAAAGTACAAGGAGTTACACCGCCTAGCTGCCCTTGGAGAGAGGAAGGTGGATAATCTTTTGTTGTCCTTGAACCAAGACTGCACCGACCCCAGTGGAGGCCGGGCTATGGTCCTGGTAAACTTGTACAAGGGAACTCCTAAAGTTCACATAGGAACAACCAGCTACGTGGAGGAAATGAACGCCTCGGTGTCTTCCAGCTTCAGAATGCCCCCCTCAGCCACACACTGCGGACACACTGTGTCCCCCTTCATTCTGGAGGACATAAAATCACGAGTTGGTCCCTTCCTAGACGAAACGACCGATTTCTACTCTGGGTAAGTGGTCAACTTTGTATAGTGTCTGGTCAACAGCTCCTTGTTCAGTGCTTTTACATTATCATGTATATCAGCTAATTTGTAGTTAGATTTAGATGTACTCCGTTTTTAGTCAACATAGCCCAGTGTAGGTTTAAGTTTCATATGTACTCCATGTATACTTAGGTTAGGTTTTAGTTATAAGTTTGTATATAGAACATAAAGTGAAACAAGAAAAAGAAACCTTAAAAAATGCCGCCCAAAAAGGTAAAACAACTTTACACCGTCAACTGTCCAATGTGTAACACCCCTAGACCTCCACGTTTGGTTACTGTAGAAAACAGTGGAAAAACTTTATGTAACTCAGATTCTTGTAGAAGAGAAACTTTTTCCGACAGCTTAGAACTTCCAAAAGAAATAGAAAAAAATTCTTTGCATAAAAGCAGTTACCGTGACAACTTCAAGTCCATAGCTTCAGGTTTGGCTGTGCTTGGTAAGCTTCAGTCCATTTTCAACGTCAGAATGACAAGTTTCAACAAAGACTTGGGAGCCAAACAGGTAACAGAGACGCTTACCTCTATTCATAGAAATCAAGTTATGGCTTACAAAGTGGCTGTCTCTTTTGGAAGGTTGTTGTCTTCCTCTAAGGAGGAAGAAGAAGAGAAAGTCATGTACTTTCATGCTTCTGCCAACAACTCGTCTTTGTTCTATGACAGTGAAAGTCATAGAGACCCTTACATTTTTATAAGGGACGACAAAGACTTTGCAGAGTGTTTAGATTTAATAGAAAACAACATTAAAGAAGACACTCAAAGACCCTCTACTAAATGGAGTGTAATAGGCAACGTGAACGCCAACATCACACTCATAAGGGCTACGGGAGGAGAATATCTTTTAGGTAAAATGAAAACTGTTCCACCAGGTTTAAGACAAAGAGGAATGCAACACTTTCACAGAGACCCTAAAACCAAAAGGGCGTACAAGGACAACTTGTGTTTCTTTAGATGTCTGTCTTTCTTCCTGTATGAATCTTTAGAAAAAACTCAAGAGCTTTTCCTTGAAGCCTATCCAGGGGTGAACAAGGAGACTTTTGAGGGTGATAACATAAGAGATTTAGACAGGTTAGAAAAAATGTTTGAAGTTAACATAAGAATTTTTTACCTTCCCTCTTTTGGTAAAAGAAAGGGGCGACCTAAAATTATAAGGTCAAACATGTGTTCATCCAAAAAAATCATGAACTTGAACTTACACAGAAACCATGTAAGTTTAATAACTAACATGGGACTGTATGGTAAAATGTACCCCTGTGAAAAGTGTCATAAAGTTTTCACTCGTAGCTTCCTTTTGAAACAACACAATGGGGTGAAAAAAGATTGCACCAAAGTCAGCTTCAGGTACAAAGGTGGAGCATACAATCCATCCAAAACAGTTTTTCAAGTTTTAGAGGAACTGGGAATAGTTTGTTCACCTGAGAAAAAAATATACCCCTATAAAATTGTTTTTGACTTTGAAAGCTATTTCGTCCAACCTGAAAATTCGGCCCCAGAAAATGCTAACACTGTGATAGAAAAAACTCACATACCCCTTTCTGCCAGTGTAGCTTCTGATTTTCCTGGGCATACAGAACCAGTGTGTTTTGTCAGAAATTCCAACAGGGACGACGATCCTTTGGTTAAAAATGTGTTGGAACACATAAACAACTTGGGGCAGTTGATAGGAGAACAGGTGAAAGAGAATTTTAGAGATGTTTTAGACGAACTAGACTCTCTAGAAGAAAAACAAAAGGAACTAGAACATAAAGCTAGCAAAGTTTTTCCAGCAAAGAACAAAAAAAATCCCCCCAAAAAAATCTCCCATGTTCTTGAAGTGAAGGAAAAACTTCTTACCTACATAGAAAGAGTCCCTGTTCTAGGTTTCAACTCTGGAAAGTATGACATTAATTTGATAAAAAAGGAATTTCATTCTTTTTTTATAGACACAGACAAAACAGAAATGAAAACCATAAAAAAATGCAACAAGTACATAGCAGTGTACACAGACCATCTTCTTTTCCTTGACATGTTTAACTATTTGGCACCAGGTTATTCCTACGCAAACTACCTGAAAGCCTTTCTAAAAGGGAAAGCTGAAAAAGGTTTTTTTCCCTACGAGTGGATGGACAACATAAGAAAACTGAACAACAAAGCTTTTCCTCCACGCCACTGCTTCTACAGTTCTTTGTCGGGTGGTGGAATAAGCAAAGAAGATTATCTTGAATGTAAAAAGGTCTGGACAGAAAACAAAATGAAAACTATGAAGGACTACTTGATATATTACAACAACCTGGATGTTAAACCCTTTGTTTTAGCCATAAACGAGCACACAAAATTTTTTATAGATCGTGGGGTAGACATGTTCAAAGACGGTTTAACTTTGCCAGGTTTAACCTTGAAGTTTCTTTTCAACAACACTGCACCTAATGCCACTCCTTACATTCTTTTTGGTGAGAAAGAAAAGGATGTTCACTCCTTGCTCAGACGCAACTTAGTAGGGGGTCCCTCTATTATTTTTCACAGACATCACAAAAGTGGAGAAACAAGAATAAGACAAAAAAAATACGGGTCACAAAGCAAAGTATGCAGACACATAGTAGGGGTAGATGCTAACAGCTTGTACCTCAAGTGCATGGGTGAAGAGCACTGCACAGGTTATTATGTGGTGCGCAGGAAAGAAAACGATTTTCAAGCTGTCTGCAGTCAACAAATTAGCTACTCAGCCACAGAATGGTTGCGATACAAAACTGTGACAGACAAAGTCAAGATATTACACCAATACAACTACGGGGAAGTAGTATTGGGTTCAAGGAAAATAAAAGTGGACGGTTATAATCCAGCTTCAAAAAAAGTATACCAGTTTCACGGGTGCTACTGGCATGGTCACATATGTCACCTCACTAAATCAGTTTTGAAAGACCCCAATGGAAAGGCATGGTTAGAAGAAAAAAACCAAAATACCATTTTGACTACCCTATATCTTCAGTCGTTAGGTTACCAAGTAGAGGAAAAGTATGAGTGTATGTGGTTGAAAGAAAAAACTGAAAACTTGTGCAGAGAAACAAAAAGTGAATGGGAAATTAAAAGACCGTTGTGCCAAGGCAGAAAAAGTCAGGATGAAATACTGAGAGGGGTTTCTAAAGGAACAACTTTTGGACTTATCCAGGTAGACATAGAAACACCTGAATCCTTGAAAGAAAAATTCAGTGAAATGACACCTATTTTCAAAAACTGTTTAGTAGGAAAAAAAGACGTAGGTGAACATATGAAACGTTACCTGGAAGCAGCAGGTAAGCTAAAACAACCGCAACGCCAACTTATAGGCAGCTACCACGCAGAGGGAATTTTGTTGGGAACTCCTCTCTTGAAGTGGTACCTGGAGAAAGGTTTGGTAGTTACGACAGTACACCTTCTCGTAGAATACACACCAGAACAGACTTTTTTACCCTTCATGGACGAAGTAACCAAAGCTAGGAGGAAGGGAGACGAAAATATAGACTGTAAGATTTTGTCAGATCTGTACAAACTTTTGGGAAATGGTTCATACGGAAAAACCATATGCAACAAACAAAACTTTGTTCAAACAAAGTATCTTCACCCCTCTAAGGCAAGACGTTTGGCCATGCACTGGTCAGTGCAAGATGTGCAAGACATAAGTGACAACACGGTAGAACTGTCCTGTTTGCCCACCTCCATCACCTACGACCTCCCAGTTCAAATAGGGTTCATGGTATACCAATATGCCAAACTTAAAATGTTGGCTTTCTATTACGACTTTCTCCTTGAATACATAGACGAGAAAGATTTTGAAATGTGTGAAATGGACACTGACAGTTTTTACTTTGCTTTAAGTGCAGAGAAAATAGAAGACGTAATTATTCCTGAAAAACGTGAAGCTTTCTTCAGAGAACG
This sequence comes from Acholoe squamosa, assembly GCA_949317995.1. Lineage (NCBI taxonomy): Eukaryota > Metazoa > Annelida > Polychaeta > Phyllodocida > Polynoidae > Acholoe > Acholoe squamosa. The sequence goes on from OX439039.1 coordinate 6,290,700, forward strand.
TCACAAATGGTTGCCCTCTGAATCATGTGACAACAGTCACCACAGAGAGACCTATGTTCAGACCAAAGTTTTGGCTGAGCTGTGGCTGCCTCAACCATGCTGTAAGAGCCGTCTGGCGTTTGACAAGAGAACCCCCGGGTTATTCAAAGTGGAGTGGGAAGGTGATGAAATGACTGCCTTGAACTCCAAATGTTACATAGGCACAGGAGTAAATGTGCCCGTTAAAATGAGTTGCAAAGGTGTAATTCAAAAACAAAACCCCCTGACCACTGACAAGTACAAAGAAGTACTGGACAGTGAAAATGTTGTCACGGTAGTCAACAAAGGATTTAAAGTAGTTAACCACAGCGTTACGACTTACTCTCAAAGGAAACAAGGTCTAACCTATCAGTACATAAAGAGACAAGTATGTGAAGACGGTGTAAGCACCCTACCCCTTTCTATTTAAAAAATGGTTTCTTTTTCTAGTTTCACTTCCAGTTGTACATTTCGTTGAAAGAAAAAATTTTAAACAAATTGTTCAAATGAACAAATTTCCTTCATAGAAAACAGTGTTAAAATGGAAAATGTTCATTTGAAAAATTGTTCAAACGAACATTTGTTCAAATGAACATTTTTCCCCATAGAAAACAGTGTTAAAATGGAAAATGTTCATTTGAACAATTGTTCAAACGAACATTTGTTCAAATGAACATTTTTCCCCATAGAAAACAGTGTTAAAATGGAAAATGTTCATTTGAACAATTGTTCAAACGAACATTTGTTCAAATGAACATTTTTTCCCATAGAAAACAGTGTTAAAATGGAAAATGTTCATTTGAACAATTGTTCAAACGAACATTTGTTCAAGTGAACATTTTTTTCCATAGAAAACAGTGTTAAACTGGAAAATGTTCATTTGAACAATTGTTCAAACGAACATTTGTTCAAATGAACATTTTTTTCCATAGAAAACAGTGTTAAACTGGAAAATATTTTTTGTTCAAATGAACATTTTTCAAATAAAAAACAAAGGTAAAAAAATGTGTACTGTATCATGAAAAAAAACTAATAAAAAAGTAAGAAAAAGTGAACTGTATCACCCAAAAATAAAAAAAAACTTTTCACAAAAGTGAACGCTGTACATGTTCACGACAAAAAATAAAAAATCCGGCGCTGAAGAAATTAAGTTGGAACAGAAAAAAAAGTGGTACCAGATTTCTTAACTCATAGCGTCACGTTCACCAGATTATTAGTATCTGGTTAGATTTAAGCAACCATTTTAACATGGAAAGTTTAGAAGCTATGCTTGTGGAGCAAACCACAGAAACTCCACCTTATGACTATTACATGCGTCCAGTTTTACAAAGTGTTGCTTCATATAATCAAGCTTCTTCTATAACACCTGACAATGATATAAGTTCTGTAGCATGTGGATGTTCAGAGAATTTCTTTTGGGAAATAATACCTGCAGAAAACATTGGTTATTTTAGAGGAGCTGAACCAGACACTGTTGACCACTGTATAACTAGTGTTAAAATGTACAAATATTTCTCTTCAGCTTTTTGGGACGCCTACAGAAACTGCATGTACTATTGTCGAGTGAAAAAAGTTAACTTGATAATGCATGATTGGTGTATAGGAGTATATCAATTGCACACTGAACCTGGCTGCCCAAGACACTACACAAGGTACACTTTAGGAAGTGTAAGAAAGTTTGCTCTTACTCTCCAAGAGTTAGAATGTAATCCCATAGTAGGAGTGTTTTGTCAGTGTAATTGTAAACTGGAAGTATCTGCTATTGCTAAAACTATTTGTTTCACATGTCTGCAGGTCTCACTGGAACTTCATGCCTTAAGTATACCTGGAGTGAAAAATCATTTCTCCTTTGAGGTAAACTTTAAGGATGGTTTTTTATCTGGTCTTTTACCTGGACCCAAAAACAGTCAAACTTACTTCCTGGCCCAGGCTTTGTTCGAGCATGCTATATCTAACATAGCCAAACTTAACAGTTATTGTTTCCACAACACATGGAAAACTAGTCTCACTGGCCAAAGCTGGTATCAAGCAAGTAAATTCACACACAACAAATGTTTTTGTAGTATATGTGCACGCCCCGGAAATGGAAAATCTGTCTTCATCTGTAAATATTGTGTCTAATAAAAATATAATCTGTTATGTGAAATAAATGAGTTGTGTTTTATTTTAATGCATGAAATGAAGAGACATAACAAAATGAGTCATAAGTATTGCGTAAATCCATAAAAGTATTGCATCAGAACATTGTGTAAATTCTTACAAGCATTGCGCAATGCACCCTCATACGTAGGTCATACGTTTTTGCAAGTAGGTTAGTAGGTCACTTCCGGTTTGCAAGTAGGTCAGCTCTAGGTATTGCACAATTCTTTTAATTTATGTAACTAGGTCAGGTCACTAGGTCAAATGGAATCCAGCTCTCTGATTGGTCGAAAAAACTAGGTCATGACCTTATGACGTCACTTCCTGTCAAATCCAGCCCTCTGATTGGCTGAAACTAGGTCACTTCCGGTCTACCAGTAGGTCATGACCTAGTTAGTAGCTAATCCATTGCGCTCAGTTTGCATGTATATACTACTAGCGACATGTGTGAGCCACTTCATAGAGGTTGACGAGGACTCACGACAATTTACAGGGTAAATACTCCTCTGTACAGCTGGCCTTTTGCTGATTAAAACCACTTACATGTTATATACCTGACTTTAGTTCTTTTGACTTCCCAACACATCTGGCAATGTAGATATACACCACCTTTCATGCTCAACCTTCTGATTACCCTATATATAAAGAGGGGTTGCTTCATCGCTGGTCCCTGCCCCATTAAAATAAGCTTGAGTGCCTGCCAGGAACAGATAAACCAAAATAGGCTACCTAGAAATATGTACTTTTCTCAAATTTAACTCGACTTTTCACTGAAATTTCAATAATTGTAATATTTTGAGGTACCCCTATACCATAAAACTTTTTTCTATTAATCAAATCGTAAGATTCTCAAAATAAAGAGCATTTAAAACAAAACTCTCCACCCTCTGCCATCTTGAATATCGATTCAAAGAAATCGGCACCCGCCCCGATTTTATTTCTCCAGAAAACTGTGACCCGATGGTAGATCTGTCCGCTATGTTATTAGACCTTTAATCTGATAGGTTATACATTAAATCGGACAAGTAGTTCCAGAGATATCCTCTTAAGCACTGGTTCTTTTAAAAGGTGCATCTCCTTCTTGTGGACAGTTGTCCCCTGTAAAGGTACGACCGGGTAAGTATTTGTGTGCAATGACAGGGAAATTGTTGCAAATGTACTACTGCACATAGAGCGCTTGTTGCAGTGCATTTCAAATAATAAGACTATATCTGAAACAGAAGTGAAAAAACAGACTAAGAGTATCATCCTATGAAAGCCATATAACATGTCAGATATCCAAAAGATCAGTTTCCTAAAGAAGACTTAGTAATCTGACTACCAAGGATGATAATGTTTTATTGCAGCCTCTCAGTGAAACATGAAACAGAAAACACATGTCAACAAAAAAAACAACTCCTAATTTGAAATATCATTCAACTTAGACAAACCACCTGATTTAACTTAGTATATGAAACTAACATAGTATAACTAACAATGACCAACTAGGTTAGTAACATTGACTAATGGGTTTAGGCTTAGCCACGAGAGAGAACCAGCAGCTTTTGTCCCCAACTTGGCCTAGAAGGTTCAGCATTAAAGCTACCATCTGACTAAGTTATAAAATTAGGTGTGTTTTTCTTATGTGTAAGCAGTAAAGGCTTAGACAATTAGATCAATATTGATGGATTACTCTAAGTTGTGAATAGCACACTGTGGGCCTTGCGTGAGTTAAAGTGTCCTTTTCAGGGATTTGATGGATAGCTATCCTTTCTCTTGGCCTGACTGCCTTCTAGCAAATGCCTGGAGGATGTTTCAAGAACATTTGAGGTCACTTCTGCTGGAGGTGCATTTTCAGAAGAGGAAGTCACTCACCGTTGGTCAACCCCGTGGACACATATCATGGCCTTGGAGCAAGCCGTTGATGGTGGGGTCATGTGCTTTCAAGGCCCTGACGGCACACTGACACCCTGCTTGAGGCCAGTGATGATGGATAGCCTTGTTTTGAGTCCAATTAGATCATGAAGTCATGATGTCAGACACAGTGACGGTGGCCACCTGTTGGCCACTGGTGTGCAGCGATAATGGAAACTAAACCATTTGGACTTAATTGTGAACTAAGATAACAAACTTCAAGATCTAATAGAACAAGAAAAAGACCCTAAGGATACCCTGCTTATGCCATCCATCAGTGAATGAAGGCCGTCAGTTGACAATCTCACTGTCATCATTCGCTTGAAGCATTGTCATCAGTGCATCATCAGGTGTCTCCAAGTATACATGATGCCGCCTTGATGTGGCATGCTTCAGGCACGTCCTGATGTAATCATAGTGGACTTCTGCCAGATGTGCACTTCCAAAAGAGGAAGTCATTCGCTTTTGGCAGTAACTCCTCTCTTGTGTTCCCAAAAGCTTATAGTTTCTAATTACTTTATTCAGAAGTGGTCAGCACTTCCCAAGTAACCATCAACTTCATCCACTGTTCAGTATAAGGGGGGCAAAATGCAATTTGCTGATTACCGAGATTCCGCCCTTTCCCTCTAGGTGGCAGGACCAGGCTGGAGAAGAATGTCACATCCTGTGGCTGGGGGTGGAGGAGGGATACATTCAGACCTTCTTCTATGCTTGATAGAAGAAAAAAGGGGATATATAGAAATACTGTCTCAATCTTCAGCTGAAACTCTACTGAACCCTTGCTTTCAGCTGAGATCTCAGCTTAATCTCAGCATAATCCTTGCTTTCAGCTGAGATCTCAGCTTAATCTCAGCATAATCCTTGCTTTCAGCTGAGATCTCAGCTTAATCTCAGCATAATCCTTGCTTTCAGCTGAGATCTCAGCTTAATCTCAGCATGATCCTTGCTTTCAGCTGACATCTCAGCTTAATCTCAGCATAATCCTTGCTTTCAGCTGAGATCTCAGCTTAATCTCAGCATAATCCTTACTTTCAGCTGAGATCTCAGCTGAACGTAGTTGTTAATCTCAGCTGCATCTTTGTTTTAAGCTGAAATCCCAGCTTAATCTCAGCTTAATCCTTGTTTCAGCTAAGATCTGAGCTAAATCCATTTGTTCGTCTTAGCTGAATTTTTGTTTTAAGTTGACAGGAAGCTAACTCTCAACTGACAGGAAGTTGACCCTGGTACTGGTGGCTCCATCAGTAGCTTACTTAATCTCAACTGAACACAAGTGAATCTGCTCTCGCAGGTTGGCTAATAGACACTTGCATAAGGGGGTGAGACCAAAAAAAAAGCTGTGTTTCCAGTAACAGGAACTGAAACCCCAGGGTCGGTAGGTGGGAAACACACCTTTTTTTGGCCTGAGTGTCTTCTGAGTGTGGAGTAGAGCATTGAAGTGGGAAGTAAGTTACCCAGCATGAGAAGCCACCTTTGGAAAAAGCCTCAAGGTAGACAATCACTGCTGCCACGCTATTCAGTACACTACTTGGTTTCGACCCGCTGTAAGGATAATGATTAATCACTGATTTACCTCTCTGCCACCAATAGCCCCCTTGTTGGAGCTTGGATGGTAGAGAGCAGCTTTTGTTGTAGAAAGCAATTTTTTGTGGAATACCACCGCCCAACCATTAAGGCCTGTTACAGACCTCAGCTCCTACCAATTGGTATAGACCAAAGTCCACTGTGAGACTAAATCCTTTTGCAACTAGAGATTGCTCTGGGTCTGCAGTTGCATCAGACTAACTCATGGATGGTATACATATGACATGTACTGGTGAAGGGGGCCTTATTGTACTCTGCTCTAAGACCCCTTTCAGCAGATCACATCAAATTTTGCTTTTCAAGCGATTGTGGGAATGATAATTTTCATAGTAGAGTTCACTCTGAAACTCCCTCCATGTCCATATACTTTTATTCAACAAGCTCAAGATCGCACCCTATGTTTCATAGTGGACCCGTGGCTTATGCAATAAGGTCGGGCAATTAAGGCCGGTTTTACAGATGAAATTTCACCAAAATATAAAATAAAGAAGATAGCATCACCAACATTTTTCTTTTATCAAAATGTTGGTGAAAGATGTCATTTGTTGTGAGACAACTATTTTCAACATTTCAAAGTGAGTCATGTTTGATTTGGATGTAGAAAAGTGGAATAGCTTACCATATAAAATTTTCAAAAAAAATCACTTCATTAATCATGTAATGCAACCAGCAATTCCATTTGTAAATGTCTTTCAGCATTTAGTGTTCTGTTCTCCTATGTCTTCTTGAGTCGCTGGGATATTGGTTAAACAGAGTGATCCTGGTTTTTCAACAGAAATTAATAAATTTCAATTTGGGACTAAAATAGTTATTACTCGCTGGGAGGCACAGTCAGAGTTTCCCTGAAATGTGTTTAATGAGCCAAGTGAAACACTAAGCCAGGGGCCAGATTGATGATAAGGGAAGGATCCAAAAACTAAAATATTTCTGTGTTTAAGTCTTTAAAGACTACAGAGATAAATACAAGCATGCTGAGAATATTTCTTTTTTTTTTATTTCAGGATTAGAAATATGGTCCTTATCATATCCTAAGACAGAGATGAACCTAGTACACCTTGAGGAGAACCCGAAGTAATTTAACTGTAATTCACAGTGATTTTAAAGTCTTAATATGTTTAATAAGCCACACTGTGAAAGAAAAATGTCATCGAAATAACGATGGTTTCCTTGTCTCAAAGTTTTCAGAGATCCATTGTTATTTTCAGAGAGATTTCTTGTACCACCGGACTACCCCCTGGGGTTTCTTGTAAAAGATACACTGGCCCCCTGTTACATAATTACGGTGGTTTACTGTTTTTTTTTTTCAAGGATCTCTCATAGATTCAACGGTAAATTTCATACTGCAAACCAGAAACTAAGTTGGGGCCAGATTGATGAATTGTGGTCGATATTCATCTATTTCAAAAGTCTTTTGATAAAGGATTGATTACATAGGTCCAACATCATCTATTTACAAAGACAACACTAGCATGTTATATATGTGGCATGACCACTGTCAATTCACATGGGTCTGAAGAACTGAGGATGTAGCATCTTAACTCTTTAAGGGCCGATGATGCAGGAGTGCATCTTGCCCATTGGTCGACATATTGCACCAATCAAGTGATGGCGAGACTACTCACCACCATTTCATTAGGACATAATGCCGACCCTCTGGGGTTAAAACATGTACATACTCCCAGAAGGCTCATGATGCTCCATTGAAGCACTTCATTGGTGCATCATGAAGACCAATGGGAATGATGCAGTTTGCAGTTTACATGCCAATAGTTTCTATACACTGGATTAAGTGACACCCTCCAATGTCAAATAAACCCTGTAGAGTTATTATGATAAGAAAACAGTGATGTGGGTTTGAGCCTCTAAAATCCAAACTGGATAGCCTCATTTGTTGGGAAAATGTAAAACAGGTCTCTATGATGGTGCAGGAGGGCATTTCCAAAGATTGTATGATTCTAATCGGGTCTAATCATAAGGGGATCACTCATTCTTATGCCACTAGAGCCCTACATCTAATATCCACTATATAATGATCAAACTGGTATGATTGCCTTACCAAAACTGTATGTAAATACTATACTAAATGCTGATTTACAGAGCAGTCGTAGGATATCACCTACGGTCACTAATTCTAATTATGAAGCTTTCAAATCATAATTGCTGGGTGCGGTCGTGCCATGTTGAGAAGGTGTTTTCTAGACATTGTATATGTTAATATTGGGTATCTATGTCCTATTGGAGTCCATGCAATGAAACTAGTCTGCAACTGTTAACTAGTTTTGAAGGCACAGTTCTGCGCTGGATGGGATACTGGGGTAAATTTAGGGTGATAAGAGGGTCCTAAAGCTCACCTTGTATTCTCCATACCAAAGCAGTCATATACAAGTTATTCTCCCAGATATATCATCCAATAGTTATATCTCTGGACCAATACCCGCACACTGCACTAGTCCAATAAGCACTCATAAGAGGTCTTTAAGGATCTTAGCTTTATTCTGATAGAGGATAATCACACACACACTGCACAAACACCAATAATATTAAGTAGTCAGGTTGTAGTCAATAGTCCAGAGAATGCACCTATACGTGTCTGTATGTCCACAGTACTTAGTGACACCATAGCACTATATTAGGAAATAACACCAATCGCTGGAGACCAACATCAGGCCAGAAGGTCCATAACCCATCTACTACTTAATCCTATGGTTTGTATTTATAAGTCCAATCTTCTTAGTTGTTCACAGCTCCACCAATGTTCTGCAGTCTCACCAGCATAGAGTCCACGAAGATAATTCCCCTCTGCTGAGTGGCAGTGTGTCTGAGCTTTTATAGCCCCACAAAGTCATTAGTTCAAGCAATGGTGATGCTGAGTCATGTCTCCATCATCCAGTAGCATCACTCAGAACATGTCCATGTGAGTCACCCCGCCCAATGGCAATCCCCATGTGGTATAGGTGACTCACCTCCTGCAGGTGACTCATGTCTTGCTAGCGACTCACATCTGGAATAGATTAGTCATAGGGTGAATCATGGGTGAGTCACAGGACAAATCATGCATGAGCCATGGTTGATTCACATCCTGCAGCTTAATTCAAAACATCCTGGGATCGCAACCCCAGCGATCTTAGTGTAGGCACATATCATAAGACCTGGCCGTTCTACCCTATCTAATGCAGTGGTTGCAGGCCTCTCAGAAATAGCAAGTCCAGGAGCTTAATTCAAAACATCCTGAGTTCTCAACCCAAGCGATCTTAGTGTAGGCACATATCATAAGACCTAACCGGTCTACCCTATCTAATGCAGTGGTTGCAGGCCTCTCAGGAATAGCAAGTCCTGGGATCACTTCACTATTCCTTTTCCAGCATTAAGATCACTGCGATCTTAGTGAAAGAATTGCATAGTGGTTTCACCTGAGTACAAGAGCACTTACAGGGAACACTCCTGATTGAAAGAGTGAATAGCCTGCTGCATACATATAAGCGCTGGTTCCACAGGAGTAAATCGGTCGGATGAGCACTAATCCGACCGATTTTTTTCTATACTTTTGATATATGATAAATCATCAGATTATGACTATTCCGACCGATTTTATGCCTGTGGAACCAGCGCTATAGAGGGGAGGTAGGACGTTTGCTGAGTGTTCTTGAGCGCTCTTACACTGTTAATTTGGTGTTTAGCAACCAAACACCAGTGTTTAGGATCTAAACACATAGCTAAACACATTCTTGTCCCACTTTTCTAAACACATGTTTTGGCTAAACTCGTTTAACTTTAAACATGTTTAGCTATCAGGCGTTTGATCTAACAAGTGTTTAGTTTTGATAGGTGTTTAGCTTTAAGGTGTGCAGCATGAGTAAATGTTTAGATTGTTAGTGTTTAGCTTTAGGAGGTGTTTAGATACATAGTGTGTAGCTTTAGGAGGTGTTTAGATACATAGTGTTTAGCTTAGGGAGGCACTAGCTTTGGGCCATAGGGTTGTTCACCAGGGTGGGAGGGGGGTTATGGCTGAATCTTTTTATTTTTATTATTTCCATCATTTTTTTTTATCATCTTTTTATCATTTTAATCTTTATTACTGTAGCTGGATACCGCCATATTCATTTTCCATGGTAAAACTGCAAGATAGAAATGATACACACAATACAGATAGGAGTAAAAGTGTAAAAGAGGCAGGAGGAGTTGGTAGTAAGGTAGGGGTGGTCCCTGGAGGCTTGTACATGTGAAAAGAGGTAGGAGGAGTGGGTAAGGAGGTAGGGGTGGTCCCTGGAGGCTTGTACACGTAAGAAGAGGTAGAAGAAGTGGGTAGGGAGGTAGGAAGGGTCCCTGGAGGCTTGTACACAAGAGAAGAGGTAGCAGGAGAAGGTAGGGAGGTAGGGACGGCTTGTACACGGCTTGTACACATAAGGAGAGGTAGGAAGAGTGGGTAGGGAGGTTGGGGTGGTCCCTGGAGGCTTGGACATGGGAGGAGGGGTAGGCCACCCATACCTCCCTATACCCCCTTCTCCCATGCATCATGCCCCTTAGGTAAAAAGAAAAAAAAAAACAGGAAAAAAACACAAAAAACTACTGAGTCATCGGGAAACTGGGTGATATACAACTATAAAAACGAGGATACCATCCTTTTACTCATTTCATACATATTATACTTATTTTATCTGCTTATGATTCTTATCAGATGGCTAAACACCTGATGTTTATCTTTCAAATACATGTTTAAGACTAAACACATAGAGACTGGATGTGTTTAAACTCAAACACCTAAACACTATGGTGTGTAATTGTATAGGTGTGTGAGAAGTAGGTGTGTAGTTTTCAGGATAAGTGTTTATAATCTGATGGTGTTTAGCTGTAAGTGTTTGAATATCATAGATGTGTAGGAATCACACACCATGTAGATAGTGTGGTATGTATAAACACACACCTTTTTTGCAGTGTAGGGCTACTCATGCGCTAAGTGCACTGTAAGGTAATTCTTCCCTCCTCTCTCTTTGTCCTGGGGGGAGGGCACAATGCTTCTAATAGGCAAGCATAAATCATACATTCATGGGAACAACTCTTGAATACTGTACGGGGGTCAACTGCACCCTGTGCTCTTTTGTTGGCCCATATAGGGACGGGGAACGATGATATAAACACTGTTGTGAAGAAGAGTGGCTCCACAGTTATTCCTTTATTTTGGGACTCTTACCCCTGTGCCCAGTCAGTACTTCTTGGAATAGTGTAGGAGGGCTGAGGCTAAGATCGATGCAATCTTAGTGCTGGCTAGGAAATGTGAATGCAGTCTAATCTTAAGATTGCTTAATAGGATAAGGTAGAATAATTCCTAAGATCGCTGAGGTTGCGATCCCAGGATGTTTCGAATTAACCTCCAGGTCTTAATATATGCAGTTTATGACACATCCCGGCTGAGTCAGTGCCCCGCATAGTCATCATTTGTGTCATCCCCTAGTCACCCCGTTCAGTCTCATACTTCCTTACTGCTGGTGTGTCTCCAGTCTATTTCATAGCATCCTCTATGGGGTTTCCCCTTATATATTACAAACATTACACGTTTGTAGATAAACACTTGTATCAGTAAGTAGTGAGTGAGCGGCGAACCACTACAGTTCTCTATTTTCTTGGTATGCCAGTACTAATACTAACAGTCCTTTTTATATGACTTGGTACCATAGTATCCTTTCAGAAACCCTATTTGGTGAATTGTATATGTAAAAGATATTGAAAATTGTAAATATCAGAGCACTTTAAAGTGCCTTCAAAGGTGGTGTGGTAGTTCAATTATTACAATCAAAGAGTGCACATATGCGCGGGCACTGACACATTCCTCTGTGAAATTGATGCGTTGTCACTTTAAGGTCGAATCCCACTATGCAAAAAATGGGTGTGAAATGTCTGTGATATTTGATATCGCCAGCCTTGGCCAATTGACAGTACTCTAACCCACAAGGGGTCTCACTCCACCTTTACCTAACCCAAATCCTACCAGTAGCCAATATTGAGCACTGTATCTCTGTGATTTTGATTCCATTGCTGATATTAGGCATCAAAGTCCTGTGGAATATGCAGTTAGACAGTGGGATCACAATGATACACTAAATCACTGAGATTTGTGGCCCTTTGTGAAGAAAGTATCAAAAACTTTTGATGTATTTCACTCCCCAATTACCAGCACTTTGGCAAGGATTCTTAACCTTTATAGGCCTTCCTTGGACAATATTTCCACCCCAATATCGGCTAAGCAACCACATATCCTATATCACAAGGATTTTCTGGCCACTTTCGCATTGTGGGTTTTGGCCTTTAGGATATATCGTCATTCTTCCAGTTGATCAACAAAAAACCTTCTGGAGTTTCCAGGCTAAATTGAGGCATTTTTTGTGTAGAAATAGTTATTCCATCATGAAGAAAACCACTGCTGTCGTATCTTAACATTTTACAAGCCAGAGGTGAATGCAGTATTCCAAAAATAATTAGTTAAATGATTTTTTGAATTAGATACTTAGATAACATATTAGCTAATTTGAATCATAGCCAATCTGACAATAGACACGAACCTGAATCCTAAAGGAATAGACCCTTTATTACATGCCACCTGTTTGGAGAAGAGGTTTTCTCTAGTATTCTGAATAGGATTGAATGAGTTTGTGTTAGTTTAACCTTAATTACAGTAGAGATACGTGGTACATGCGAGCACAAAAGTTACCTCACAATCTATCTTTAAAAGGGTTATTTTACTATATGTGATGGTAAAATAGGCTTTAAATGGGCAATAAAATGACTATGTGCTGCTCAAAGAGACATAGGCCTATATTAGTGCATATAATTTATACAATGCTACACCCACTTTACCTTATCCCATTTACTGGGAGGGTATTGCTCCTATATCAAAATGCCCTCGTTTCCAGTCCTTTCTTTTCATGTAGCTATAACTTGTCCCTTTTGTTGCTCACAAGTGGTCATTCAAGTATGGTGCTAAAAAAGGGGGATTTGAGTAGGTACCTAGTTGGGAGAATTCAGTCAGTATAATATACTGTAGAGTGTGTGACATGAGTAGGTACCTGATAGTGCAGCTCTCTCTGTTTTAAACAAGGCAGGTGACTTTTCAGACTAATGTGATGAGTGCAAGTTGCAGAGCGGGACTTCTTTTAAAAAAAGAGGGGACCTACTGACAGCTCTTTTTACTACAGGAGCAATTTTAGGCAAGAAACGCAGAGTCGAGGAGAATAGCCAAATCATCAGTGCATTTTGAGGAAATCAGGTTTCTTGAAATAAGGCCTCTAATGCAGCAAAATGTAGAGCTGAAGACAAAGCTGAAGGGCATTGCTCGTATATATGCTGTAGATGGAGCTGGGAGTAGGTGCCCTCTCTTGCAAAGGAGCTATGCTCTGCTTCACTATTCAACTTCCACTGACAATATAAGTCTGAAAAGGCACCTGCCTTGCTTAGAAATCACGCTGTAGAAATAGCGTGTGCTGCACTATGAGGTACCTTCATTTGTCACACACTCTTTCAAGTGCTCTTGTGTTGACCAGCCTCCTGGTCATTTCCTTGTAGCTTACATGGAGTAAATGGCTGATATATTATGGTAAGATGATGCTATGGGATGCATGTAGATGTCCCTATAAATATAAATCACCAGGGATATTTCCATAACACAAACCTATTCTCCAGTGATGGGGTCTAGGGTGCAGTCGGCGTGCCCAGGAGCCCCATTACGTAAGGCACTACGACGGCACACAATCACTACAATTTGAAAGGCTGACACTTAGCGACAGCAATCATAGGTCGTGCCTATGACTGCTCTGTATGATAAGCGCTTATGTAGTAATTCCATAGCATTTGGTAGGGAAGGAATAGTGCTGCAGGCACTACATGACCAATACTATTTGGCTGTAATGTCACTGAAATAAGGTTGTCCACTGCGACATGACGGTGGGCAGTCGTAGTATGTTAAGAACTGGTCTCCAGAGACCAATGGTCTGAATCTGTATAGATACATACCAAGTTCATTCTCCAAAATGGCTTTCCTGTGGGATAGGGAGGCCAATGGCACCAATGGCAGGAGAAATTTCATAATAGTAATGTTACACTTCTATTGTAAAAATTTACGGAAGTTATATTGAAGAGATGATCTGGTGAAAACATTTGTGACAGAGTGTTATCTTTAGACTTGGGGATTAGGACACTATAGCTATGTTTGGCAAAGAATAGAGGGAATAATTATCTGTCAGAAGGTACGAATATTTCTAGGCGACCAAATGGGTCATGTAGCATGCGAAAGTAGGTACCCGTCCTCAGGTTGAAAAAATGTTCATGCCAATTACCGTTCCCAGCCAATGCGATGCCAAAGTCTCGTTATACTGCAGGTTCCTGAATTGTACTAATGCCTACATAATGTGAGGTTGGTCATTGTCTCATGAGAAAAAGCCGGAAGGCTGGCGCATGTCTGTGTGCACAGGTCCTCTGCAGTCCTTGCTATACTTCACGCTGCATTGATAATAACCAATAACAGAAACCCATGCTGACTTCAATGTAGAACATACCATCTGTTCTACCCATATTGGTGCATGTAAGCAGGAGTGGAGCTGGTTCTGGTGATGTGCACTTATAAGCTGATAAGATGGGGACCAGCATGTCACTGGAAGTAGACTAGGACAAGGTTCCCATCATGACAATGCCTTATCAGGGCCAAATAAAAAGGTGTGTTTCCAGTAACGTGAACTAAAATGAGGACGGAAACCTACTTTCACATGCTACATGACCCGTTTGGTCGCCTAGAAATATTTGTACCTTCTGACAGATAATTATAATAATTTTCCTCTATTGGTGCCATTCGCCTCCCTTTCCCACAGGAAAGCCATTTTGGAGAATAATTTTGGTATGTATCTATTCAGATTCAGACCATTGGTTTGATATTTTCTATTTAGAGTTTTCCTCCTTTCCAATATGGGCATGTTATATATCAAAAGAAACGTAATTTCAAGATGAATTTGAGAGGACATGTGGTCACAATGTATAAGCAAATGTCCATGGCTATGGGTTATTTTTGTATTGCAACCCCTAAGGTGGAAGTGGTGATTATTTATCAAGGGGGTGAGGGAGGGGTGGGTGAGGAGGGTGGCGTAACTTGATCAATTTTTTTACCCCTGCTGAGGGTGGGTGGGGGGGGGGGGTAAAATGTTTTGACCCGTCTTTTTAGCACTAAGCCCTCACACTACTATAGATCAAAGAGGGCCGTAAAAAAGGCTGGGCCTCCGGTTCAGGGGGGCACAAAAGATCTTGACTACCATCAAGGGGGGGGGGCGGATAAAACTCTTTGCATATTCACACAAAAAGTCACAACCCCCCCCCAACCATGTTGATGAACCACTCCCTTATATGGCTGAGTTGGATGTGACCTGTTCCACTGGGGGGAATGTGATGCAAAAATATTCCATGGAAGTGGACGTTTGCATTTATTTCATGATTTACAATCCTAAGACAAGAAAATCAAACAATGTCTATATTGAATTATGGGTCTACACCATATGATGGGGCCAGGCAAAGAAAACAAGCACGTCATATTCCAGTGGGGAGGGGTCCGAAATGGAATACAGGAGGCCATTTCCTAACACACTACGACTGCTCACCTTCATGTCGTAGTGGGGTCCCTTAATTTAGTGACATTACAGCCCAACAGTATTGGTCATGTAACACCTGCAGCACTACGACTGCCCTACCAAATGCTATGTAATCTACATAACTGCTGATCATACAGAGCAGTCGTAGGGCACTACCTATGATTGCTGACACTAAGTATTGGGGTCTCAAATCGTAGTGACTGTGTGCAGTCGTAGTGCCTTAAGAAATGGCCTCCAGAGGTTGTTGGTTAATCCTATGAAGGGGTTATATCTAACACCATTAGGCCATGTTCTTCTAATAAGCTGGACTACAGACGTTCTTACCTCAATAGAAAAAAAAAGAAAGAAGAAAGTTATTACAATACAATGGCCTTAGCCATGGGCTTGGTCAGGCCCAGAAGCCAGGCTCTGCTCTGGGTACGTCCTGGCAGTTTTCTTTGTTCTGCAGCAAAGGGTCGGTTGGGTAACAGGAAACAAACCTTTCTTTTTGCCCAGTGTGTTTTGCCACCTTTGGCATAACCAGCGGAATTCAAAAAGGTGGATACACTGGAGATGGGTCTAAGCTCCTATATGTCAGTAATGTATCTTTCTCGTGTGTGCCTTGCTTGGTTCACAGCGGAAAGCAAATGGTACCTGTGATATCAGCTATCCAGTGATCCATCACTCTGGCAATGAGGGTAAGTTTTATGAATTCTTATTGGTATGTGATAGTAAAACTATATTTCTCTAGAGTGGACATGATACAGGAGTTCAAGTCTGACAGTCAAACTGCATTTTATGTGTCATTTTTGAGAATCGGAATCATATAAAACGGTAACTTGTGATCCTGAAAGGAACGCGCTTTATTCATATCCCGGATTCAGATATCAGGTTCATAGAAAATGCCCTGTCACCTTCTTTGCTATTACACAACCCTTTTTAAAGTCACATGAGACCAAATGTTAACCAGCCTAATGTTACTGCCAATATGATGTATATTTCACAAATCAATCAGGTTCTACTTTTGGAATGGTATCTGGTCACCCTGTGATAAATACTAGGTCTATGGGTATTGTCCTTGGTTAGTTTTCAGGCAAGGTTTTTGAATATCAGCTGATATCAGCACATTTCTGTGATTAACTGCTGAACAACCTGTGTAGGCGTGATGGCCCATTACTACCACTGTAACACAGCCTGTGATTGGCTGCTTCTTATGGACAAAGGTCAGAAGTGAAACTTGTGCCTTCTGGTAAGCACTATGGCAGTCAGCAGTATCTCCCTACAGGGTTCTACTTGCCATCTTCATGATTGGCAAGGCTTTAGCATCATTAATCACAACAACAGAGATTTCATGTTGATTATATATTTATAATTATATTAAACATTTATACAAGAGAGGAGATTCATAGTATTTTGTTTGGAATTTCTACTCCAACATATATGTTATCTAAATTCAGTCAAATGCAAGGCTCAATCCCGACTTATTTAGGAATGATTGCAAGAATATTACCTGATTCAACCGCATAGTCTAAATAAGGAAGCGAAATAGGAGTGTTCTCAGAGATTTCCAACATGCCATCCGAAACTATAATATCAACATTTCATTTGAGCTGATACAAAGTTTTTGTTGGCCTCTATATACATGACTTGTAAGGCTATGGTGTTCCCATATGTGACCGGTTGCGACATCCATCCTGAAAGCAGAAGACATGGGTGCTGGCTGTAGAAAAGGGTAAACCAAGCAGAGTCACTGTTTCAGAATGACATCCAATTGGAGACATTATTATGGTGATGTCATTTCTCACAGAGATGTTTGATTATCCTGATTAGGCCAAAGGAATATTGTGTCTTTTTTGTTTTTTTTTGTTTTTCATTTTCTATAGAGATGTATGGGCAAACATATCAGATTCTTTGATTTTATGGAAATTGAATATGTAAAAAATGTAAAAAGTGTACAAGAAAATATGAATAAGTAAGCTATTTGACAGTACAGCAGTGTGAAAGAAGGAATCCAAAACAACAGCAAAATCATTGTTCCGAAGTTGCCAGAGATCCATTTTCTTTTTCACTAAGATTCCTTGTACCATCACGCTGCCACCTGGGGCTTTATTGTAGTAACTATACTGCTTCACTGCTGTGCAATTTACAATGATCCCTGTAAGATCCAAAAGTTATTTTTTAGAGTGGAAGTATGAGGACGCTGGTACACATTAACAGAATGAGGGGAAACCTTACCACAAAGACCCTGAAGGCTAGTGGTCGCATAGGGGCTTAGATATTACACGTCTATAGGCCTACAATCTGGATGTTTCAGATTGTTTTTGGTAAAACCATATTCAACCCTAGGGAGGGTTGAAAATTGGCTGGAGAGGGAAAAGCTTTGTTTCAGGTTAAGTGGTGAATCAAAGGTTACACAGTCAGCTTTTGCTGCTTAGCAAGATTTATAGCAAAACGGCGACAGTTCTTCAGCCATAATAAATCCATCAATTACCCATTGATTGAATTCAAAAGGATTCAACTTGCAATGAAAAAAAACAACAACTGAGCAGCATGAATTAAAGAGGCAAAATCTGTAGCAAACCAATAAAACAGTTTATGCCCTTTGAGGAATTTATCGCAGTTGGAATGGTATCAATGTCTCATCCTCAATACATCAACGGGGTCAGTGAACTCAAGAAAAAAATGTTCTCTTTTTCCTAGTGTTTCTTAAGCTTGTCATATGGCTTGCAGGGAAAAACGGTCATAACCTCCATTTGCGATCAAGAGCAGATTGATACCAAGTCCAAAATGACTGTTGAACTTCCAATTCTCGATATAAATACACTAGTCCTAATGCATTGTCTTTGAGAAACAGGAATTATTTTTGTTTGTTAATATGCCACCTTTCAAGTCTATATCCAGGGAGGAGGCAATGGCCACAGGTGAGGGATCAAATTCTGCTGAATGTTGTCATTCCTGGATGGGAATTTATATTTAGTCTGGCAGCCAGCTAGGTTGACCTTGCAAGAAAACCCCCCTAAGAGGTTATGAGTGATTTTGGAACAGGAAGTCATGTACTTTAAGAATCTTGACGATGTCAAGCTGACATCTTTGGGTAATTTGAGAAATCCAAGATGGCCACCCTGGGGGCCACCCAGTACTGTTTTATAGCATAGTTCTGTTAATATTTATGTGATTTACATGTGTAATATATCAAAATTAGGTTTTTTTGTAGGATGACAAATTCATTTAAGGGGTCAAATCAACAATTTGATACATATTCAAGGAATTAAACTGTTTCCATAGCAACCAACATACTACCCGCAACACAAAATTTCCATTTCAAATCAATTTGTCACACATATGTATGGTTTCATTAATAGTGATTTGGGTACAGAAAGTCATGCATTTTAAGAATCTTGATGATTTCAAGCTTACATTGTTGAGCATTTCAAGAAATTCTAGATAGCCGTCATGAGGGTCACCCAGAACTTTTTTATGCAGTAGTTCTGTTAATATTCATGTGATTTACATGTGTAATATATGAAAATTAGGGTTCTTTGGGATGGAAAATTTATCTAAGGGGTCAAATCAACAATTTAAAACATATCCAGGAAGTTAGAATGTTTCCATAGCAACCAAAAACTTGAGTCAATTTCTCACATATATATAAAGTTCCACTAATAGATTACCTTTAATAACTTTCCCTACCTTAAGGTTAAGCCTGAGGGACTTATTGTTTTTATTTGTTTATTGGTCCAAATAGATCACCCGGGTGTAGTTTAGAACAGTTACCCCCTCACACTCTCCCCCCACAGCAGGGGTGACAGCATTTCAGCAAGCAGCAGCCGCACATATACCTAGCAAAGCCTATTGTTACGAGTATCAAACTTGACAATGTTATATCGTCCGCATTATTGAAATGACCTTTTGAGTTGTATATGCTTAACTTGGACTCGTCAAAGTCCTGGGTATGCCGGTCACTTGTGACAGTCGGTTAAACGGCAGTGGCGACTCTGTTTATGCTTTCCCAGAGTTTTGATGAGTCAATGGTCCAAATAGATCACCCTGGTGATCTATTGGCCTATTGACTTTGAGACACTGCACCACCTCCACCTGGTGTAGTTTAGAACGGTTACCCCCTCACACTCTCCCCCCACAGCAGGGGTGACAGCAGTTCAGCAAGCAGCAGCGGCACATGGCAGGCAGGACAAGAACTTTGATTTTTTTTCTTCTCTATTTCTCTCTTAATAAAGTGCCGGTCACTTGTGACAGTCGGCTAAATGGCAGTGGAGACTTTGTTTATCCTTTCCCAGAGTTTCGAAGAGTCAATGTTAAGAGGAGGAAGATGCTTACTATAAGAGCCTTTCGAGTTGTTTATTAAATTTTTCATAGAAATGCACAATTATAAAAAGACGTCACTGTCATCATGACAAACTACTGTAAGTGCAAAGGGCCTGTTTTTACTATGTGTCACTGACACTGCTATGTTGTAATTTTCGAATATGAACATTTGTATAAGAAAGGCCTCCAATAGTCAATGCAGATTGCCCTCCATTTTTGGCTGGGTCAACACACCATCCAGCATGATAACCTTACATGGGAATGCAACAACAAAATGAGAAAAGACCCAGAAGAAAATTACAAGCCATGTAAATCCAATGGACCCAAAGGGGTATCCACCAAATTGGTTTTATGACACTATCATTAGTTCAGTAACAACAATAGCTGTGAATAAAAAAAAAGAAATAGGAGCAGCTGATTCAGTTGGCACAGAAGTCATCTTCAACAGGTCTATTAGACTTCTGAGTTCAGGCCCCATCAATCTGGATGCAAAAAAAATTACTCTTGCCCCTATTCCAACAACACCTTTTAGTAACTCAGGAGATGTACTATTAGTGGCAGGAAAGTCTACTTTGAAGTGTCTTTATACGTCATCAGTAAGTCAGATCTATTATGGATGTGCACTGCTCTTGGGTGGAATCCACTGACCACCAAAAGGAAAAGTAGCTGATCTAATTGAGGTCGTTGCCTTAAGGTTATGTGACAACAATACCTGCCTAAAGAAAATATCTACCTCACTTTTGACACACATGTGAGTATAAAAGAACTAGAGACTTTGAAGGGATATAAACATCACTTCCTGACTTTTTAATCAGCGCTCCCTTCCAAAACTGTGTCAATTGGACAATAACTGTCACAGACAACAATGTTCAGCTTATTGATTTGGTATTTACAAACTCCCCAAGTACTTCAAGAGGTCTAAGGACAAGCACAATTTCCTGATCACTGGTAAAGAACAATCACCTGTACAAATTGCCATGGGTGTACAAAGTGATAGGCATGACAGGAGCATCAAACAACTGTATTCATGTTATCTGTGACATCGTCAAGATTCATAAAATGCATGACTTCCTGTACCCAAACCACTATTAATGAAACCATACATATATGTGAGAAACTCCCTGGACATCTATTAAATTGTTGATTTGACCCCTTAACTGAATTTGTCATCCCAAAAAATCATAATTTTGATATATATTACACATGCGACTTGCATAAATATTAACAGAACTGTGCTATAAAACAGTACTGGGTGGCCCCCAGGGTGGCCATCTTAGATTTCTCAAATTGCCCAACAATGTCAGCTTGACATCCTCAAGATTCTTAAAGTACATGACTTCCTGTACCCGAATCACTCATAACCTCTTGGGGGGTATTCTTGTAAAAGAGGAGCTAAAAGAGCTAACAGGTGTCCTCAACCATTGTTCTCAAGTGATCAGCGGTGCCTGTACCTTCATGGGACGCCTGTATGATAGCAGCAACTCAGTGAGAAAACAACACCACAAGGTTAGGCTAACCTTGGAATTCAGGGCTGACCTTGAGTGGTGGGAACAGTTTGCTGAGTTCTTTAATGCTAAGGCTCACATCATGGCACACCCTTCACTGGCAATCTCATCCTACTCAGACTCCTCCTTTTATGGATTTGCAGTCTACTACGCTACGGATTGGTTGGCTGGTTGTTGGGACAAGGAGGAGTAGGAAAACTAAAGCTGGTGTTTGGTAATCACTGGTGTGTGTTGTTATGATGAATTGTAATTGCAGGTAGTTCCCTTGCCAAACATGCCCAGCTTCTTCTTGAAAATGATGAATCAGAAGCTACAAGGAAATCTAGGGCCTTTGCAATTAATCTGCCGGCCATGCATTCATTTCTGCAGAATTCCCTGAGCTACACAGCTTTCTGGGCTGCCTTATTGTTTGGTTTCAGAGCATTACTGAGGGAGGCACATTACACAAAAGGGGACTCTATATTATGTCATTCAGCCTTCAAGTTCTACAGCTGGGGTTTGTAATCACTGTGGAAAAGTCTAAGATGATCCCGTCCCCATATACAGGACCTGGTCCTTTGTGGCGTGAGTTGGGTGGAGCACCACTTTGCTGAGCTTCCTGCGCAGGTAGAAGATCCAGCATTCCTGACCAGGTCCAGCGAATGTGATGCAGGTCTGATTTGAGCAGGCACTGGACAAGCAGACATGGGACAGATATTTTTTTCCATTATTTGCCTCTGATTTGTCAACATATTTTGAACATATGGGACAAATATGGTACTGTGAGATTAGCTATGCCTGTGAACTTATCAAATCATTAGTTTGAGCTTTGTAATGTCCAGAAAAAGAGAGTTTTAAGAAAATTTACTCTCTTGTCCTGCATCTGCTGATTTGCTTGTCCCATGTCTGCTCATTTATGGAGCAGCTTATCAGTTTTTAGCCTATGAAACCACACTTCTTTTATCTATGGGGTATTATGGTCTCAAGGAATTTCACAGAACCATATTTGTCCCACATGTTCAAAATTTGTGGCTATCCTAGGTAAATAATGGAAAAAAATGTGGTACAAGGAACCTTTCGCTGGTACTGCTGCGGGATCGGTGCTAATAGCCCGCAGGTGGTTAGCAATATAGGTCAGCTTAAAGCATTGGTAACATACAAAGCCTTGGTATAGGAGGGTGACCCACTCTCCTATACCTAGGCTTTGTACTTTGGTGTGAATAAAGCTGTGAGAATAACACCTCGAGCTGTTAAACAGAAAGCCGTAAAGCAAGTAGACTTTAGCTATCACTCTTTACAACTGTTATTCATAAATTTCCAGACATGGCCATTTTGCAGGGCTCCATGCAATGCCAGATTGTATGTTTCATTCAAGTATTCCTAAACTGCACAACTTAAGAGATGCGAATTCCGGAAAATAAGTTAGGGGCGATTTTGGAATTGCACCATTTCCTACTTGACATATACACCAGTGGAGGTTGTTACAAGACAAACGAGAGTCTTCTTGTAAGATATAGCCAGTATTAAACGAACATGATGAGTACGGGACGTATAACTGGCATGCCTCTCGAGCCATCCGTCCCATACTTGTCATGTGAGTTCAATACAATATTTGTTAAACGAGCCATTCCCGAGTAAATAACCCCTCAGTAACAAAGAAACACGGTTTTATTCACCTTTTCTTACCCCTTCTTCATCAAATTGCCTCAGATCCCCACCATGTTTGTTTTTACTGTGAATGTTGTACGACACCTTCCGGGATGACAAAGTAGTCCCATCCCGCTATCGATTTTCATTGAAAATGATTTTTTAAGCCCTTTAATTACATGAATGGTGTTTGATTTGGCAATATATGAAGGATTAACATTAAGAATTTAATTCAATTTCAACGTAAAAAGTCATATTTTATTCAAGCGCCACTATGATAATGCAGGATGCACAGCCGACTTATGGCAAAAACAGACAGCGGCTTTTGACTATTAACTTCTTAGTTCTATAGAAATTTAATTATCAACAACTGGAATCTTAGGGCTGGCCTGGTTGACCTGAGTTGACTGATGTCCTTTATCGTCTTTCACCTAAAAATTTGTCTGGACAGTCATGTTCCAGATGTTTTAGTGACGGGCTACTTTCAAGAAATGTAAACAATCCTCTGTTGTATATTCATACGCTGGCCTGCTCGGCGCTGATTGGCTGATACAGAAGGGGGCATGGCCTAAATATAAATGCTGCATTCTCATTGGTTGAGAAGTGAGAAAACCATACCACTCGATTGTTTGGTACGTCCTGACATACCATATGCCCACGAAAATAACTTTATGTCTATTTATTCTTTTATAAAATCTCAGGGAAAGCAGATTTTAATTGTTAGCACGTTAAATAAAGGGAAGTATGCTTCCTATGAAAGCTCATTGTTGAGCTCCTAGGTAAGCTTGATTTGATGAAGACATCAAACATATGACACAATTAGTCTCTGGCTTGAAAATGAATACATGTACCTAATTTGAAAGAGAATTTTGCCTTTTTTCGCCTTTTAATGATTATCATGTAATATCAATTCTGTCATCATGAATTGAAAAAAAATATTCAATTGAGAAATCCGAAATGAATCAAGCAGCAGACCATGATATGGCCCGGAAAAATGACTTTATGGCTTGTTATATGCCATGACATTCTGGCTTCTCTGTGCATAAAAGCCTTAGAAACCTATTAGGATAGGCATGGAAAGGTCAGAGCAAGTACCGGCCAAATTCTCCCTATTGAGTGAATATCCTGGCGACAAAATGGGTGCTTCGCTTTGCTATACATTTGCATGAGTTGGCTGTAGTGTGTAATTGGTACGGAGCCCCTAATAGGACATCGCAAATAAAAGATTTTCTGCAGAAAAAATATTCTTGCAGGTACTGGACAATTCTTGTGGGTACAGGAACATTGTTTATGCACAAAAATTCTTGCAGATACACAAAAAATTCTAGCGGGTACACAAAATAATTCTTGTGGATGCACAAAACATTCTTGTGGTACACAAAATAATTCTTGCTGGTACACGAAATAATTCTTGAGGATGCAGAAAACATTCTTGCAGGTACACAAAATAATTCTTGTGGGTGCACACAATAATTCTTGCGGATGCACAAAACATTCTTGGGGTACACAAAATAATTCTTGCAGGTCCACAAAACATTCTTGCCGATACTCAAAATAATTCTTGTGGATGCACAAAGATTTCTTACAGATGCACAAACATTTGTGTGGGTACACAAATCATCTTCCTTGAATTACTTCTGCATCTGCAAGAGTACTTTGTGTACCCACAAGAATTATTTGTGCAACCGCAAGAATGTTTGTGCACCCGCAAGAATGTTTGTGCACCTGCAAGAATTATTTGTGCACCCGCAAGAATGTTTGTGCACCCGCAAGAATTATTTGTGCACCTGCAAGAATATTTTTTTTGGGAAAAAATTATTTTTGGTATGTCCTTTTAGGGGCTCCTTAAATTTGTCATCGTTTGATGGTGATATATTTCTAAATGCACAGAGTATTGCGTATTGCTTATTTAGCTGAAACCAGGACTTCAACTCTCAAAATTAGTGATATTCACCCATCTGGATGAGGATATCATGGCAAATTAACATAAATTGTATCTGAGGAGGACATTTCTCGAGATGGATTCTTGAAGGTTTCATATCGTGGTGGCTGGGTACATGTATACCATGTTGAGAAATGACCTCCCTAAAAGTCACAAATCTATGGAGTTTCCTCACAGCATAGACTACAATCTAGCCCATGAGCTGCTCCTATACACACAGACACATTGTAAAAAATAAAGGTTGTCTAAATAATGGCACACTAATAGTTTCATAATTGCCTGAGATCAGTAGTTATTTTCACAGAGATTATTTGTACATCTGTGTACCACCCTACTGCTTCTTGTAGGCCTAAGCACTACACTGGTTCAATGCTATACAGGCTTAGCTGGTTTGATTATCAGCCAATAAAAGCCAGCAACTATTCACTGCGGTCCTGTCGGGGGCCAGCTGGTACCCATGTGATAGGTGTTATCAGTTTTAGGGATGCTTGATTTAACAGTTATTTTGAGCAACGCAGGGGGAGCAGCTGAATGTAGGTAGGATTGTCACACCGAGTGCAACATGTCATCCTGACCTTTAGCCCTGACAAGTGGCCAATCACAGTGAGTGTTACAATGGGGTGAATGTGGAGTCTTGGCCAGGAGGAGCTGATAGAGGTGATAAATCACAGATAACAGCAATGCCCAGATACTCTCATCTCAGAGTGTTTTTTATATTGTTTTTTTCTCTATCTATTCTAAGAGATTAGCGTACATCAAAAAGATAATATATCTGAACAAAATGGCCCACAGTATTCCCTTTACTTTTAGTTTTTGAAAAATTAAAAAAAAAGCATGATTTTTGTTGTTGTTGAAAATGCAAAGCCTTACTGATATCTACAATTGATAGGAACAACCTGGACTTCATATTCTGTTCCTGAATGTAGTGTATACACATAGGGGACATCATACTTCCCTACATTGGTATATGACTGTAAAGCAGGACCAATGTAGAACCAATGGCCATCCATTTCATACCAATCATATATCTGAGTGTCATTGTGGGCATGGAAGCGCCACTATAAATGATCACCTGGTGGGCCTGAGCTGTGAAAGTGGTCGCACCTTTTGGTTAAAAGTTTTTATATACATGCCCATATATGGTAAGTATATAATTCATTAAGGTGTGAAAGCTATCTCGCTTTCTGACACGAGTTTTATGTATATGTCCATATTTCGTAATAATATAATGGTGGAGCTTATGCTTGGCATTCATGAGAGGATTATCCGTCTGGCTTTCATAGAACTTATCCTGGTGCGGTGGCACCAGCATTATTGATGGATTAATAGAGTCCATATTCCATCTGTTACATATTTCGCCAAGCCTTGTGGACAGAGGCCTGTTCACTTGGTGGTGTCACTCCCCCTATGTATACCATACCGATCCAGGGGTGGTTGGAAGGTGGAGAATGTCAGGCCAGGGGATGTAGCTCAGAGGTAGAGCAGCCGGTTGCAAGTTGGAGGGTCCCGGGTTTGAATCCCAGTACCTCCAGAGTCGTTTTCCGCTGACCTCTACACTATTCAGTAGCTTCATGATGCTTTGGAATTATAACCCTTACATGGAAGTCTTTTAATCAGATTTGAGAAAAATAATGGATGGAATTTCATCTTCTTATGACATCTTGCTTATGTATTTCCCCACAGTTCTAGCAAACCTATTCTTTTCTTATTTGACTAGAAGTGGGAAGAAAGGTATAACAAAGCTGCCCAATTTGCTCCCATTTCATAATTGATAATAAAGCTGTATCAGTGGAATACCAGCTAGAGAATGAGATGTAAAATTATGTCATTATCATGGCCTTTTGTGACGCGAAATCTGTTACTGAATTTGATAGTACCGCTGTCCTTGGCCCTAAAGTTGTTCAACAGAATTAATGTTCCTTTCCTCTGACAAGTTTACTTTTGAATTGACTGGCTATGATTAAAATCAAGCATGAGAGGATTTCAGCCAAGGAAAAAGACTAATGCCCCCCCCCTTTAGGGGCAATTTAACATGATTTTAGTTGTTGAAGAGGGCCTTTAAATCTATATTTAGCTTAAATCTGTATAGGTTAATTAAATTATTTTTAACATCATATGGGGTTTGCATTTATTTTGCAGGTGTTATGGGGCCCTGTGATGATGTAGTACACAAAAATGTGTAGTTTACCATGTACCCCATACTTTATGGATGAGCGCCCATATTAACTAACAGGAAATAATTAAATAACATGAAAATTAACCAACATAAATTCATTTGGTACTCTTCCAGACAAATACACATTATGAAACAGAATTATTTCTTACTCTGCTTCATGATCTTTATTTTAAACATCTTATCAGTTAAGAGCACACATTAACGAGCACCATTTGTGTAACAGACCCTAGTTCTCGCTTTATACTTAACATTTTCCAGAGATTACTTGTACCACTGGATCATCACATGGGGCTTCTGATAAAAACTATACTAGTCCACTGCAGTACAATTATGATGGTTCACGAGTATCCTGGTAGATTCAACACCTACTTTTTACATTGTAACAAAACAGAATAAAAAGAGTGTAATGTAAAAAGCATGTACATTTGTCACTATTTGTCAAGCCATTCACTGACAAAAGGTCAGTGAGAGCACCACGGTACACTTAGGCACTATACATGTAGAGGCAAGCTGAGAGATGAACCACCCACCAGAAGGTCACACAGAGAATGGTGTCCATTAAGCCATATGTCTTGTGCCATTATTCCCTGCTGCCGCCCCACCCCCATTGCAGCTGTCATTGTGATGGTCTCTGCTTCATTGGAGCATCATGCTAACCCTCTGGGAGTATATGTATCAACCCAGTAGGGTCATCATGATGCTCCAACGAACTGCTGACAAGACTGCTCGCCAGCACTTCACTGGTGCATCATAATGACCAATGGGCTTGATACAATTCTGCATCAGCGGCACTTGAAGGGTTAAACAACTTTATTGCACCTTCGGAGACAATGTTCTCATACTAAGGAAGAACCATTAATACCATTCACTAAACAAAAATATTAAGTATGGTACAGCAGAAAAATAGTTTTTTTTTGACAACACCATGCATTATGCCTAAAGCAAATTGCCAAGGATGAGGTGGTGTTGAAGGTCCCAACACTACACCCAGTATTTTATTCAAACTCGCTGGGAACATCTATGGTTAAGGCTAAGCTGTAGACCAAAAATATCTATTTAGCTCTTTGT
Organism: Acholoe squamosa; assembly: GCA_949317995.1. Classification (NCBI taxonomy): domain Eukaryota; kingdom Metazoa; phylum Annelida; class Polychaeta; order Phyllodocida; family Polynoidae; genus Acholoe; species Acholoe squamosa. Next base: position 6,318,570 of record OX439039.1, read on the forward strand.
AAAGAATGCATGAAATAACAAGAGGCTACAAAAATACTTCGCATCCCAGGTGCTATTGAATGCTGAGAACAGATATTTAAGCAGACATATGCAGGCAGACGGAAAGTCCCTGTGGAAGGAATTGCTACTGGAACAGTGAACGCACGGGTCTGGCAGTATTGTGCCCAATGACCTTTTGCCACAAGAAGCATGTAGTCAGAGGCAACTTAACAATGAAGGGAATCTGAATCCCGCCCACACTGGTTTTCACAGGGTCCATAAATAAGTTGGAAACACTGTTTGGATCTTGCTTGTACAATTAAGTGTACTCTTTTCCATGGCAATGGAAATAATCTATTTTACCCATTATTTTGTCCAATTTACTAAATGGCCCATCCATTCTACTTTTGAATGTCTCAACTCAATTCAACATTCGGACTAAACTTCCAAATACACATAGTTAAGTTATCAAAACATTAGGCATATGTCTGTTTTTGTGTCACAAAGGTTCCTATAAATTACCAATCACGTCTCTTACTGCCCCTGTAATTTTGGTCTTCAGACTTTGAAGAATTATTAAAGAACCCTTTTGGGCATGTGTCTGTGAAATGGCATCCAAGTATCTACTCATTCTTTTTTTATAACTCAAATAGATATGAAAAGAAAGATTTGCAGATTCAATATGGAACAGAGGGACATATATGAATGTGCGATGGAAGGTGGAAAATGGCAATTCTTTCTTAAATGAAACTCACCATCAAATGAAAAGGTACTGGCCAGTACCTATTTATTCTGCACTGGTAGCATGGTGATCTGTTAGAGGCAGCCCATTCAGATGGCTTCCTTGCAATCTGGCCCCAGCTCGACCACTAGCGTGAGTCGTCTCTGGCAACCAGCGTTTATGGGTAAAAGTAGTTCTGGCCGCTGGTTGCTGTAGTAGTAAAATGTAGGCAGGTACAATGTGTACTAATATTCCCTAGAATATGGGGACCCACAATCCCCAAACACGAGAGAGGGAGTTCCCTGAATCCCGACTTGACGAGACTGGCTTCCTTGAGTCGCACAGGCAGAAAATCCTTTAAAACTATTATTGGCTTCCTGGTTTTGCTGCAGTCACAAAATACCTGAGATTCGATTCAAGCTACACTAAACTTGTACATTTTGCATGGTCCCTGTTCAGGCCGGATGCCCTAAAGCTAGGCACTAGTGGGTAGATGGATTTCTGAAGCCTCTTGATTTACACAAATGGCTATGGTGATGTCCTTATTGAATAAAGTGAATCTTTGTGACGCTCGAGGGATGCTTGGCTCAGACAAAGATATTACTAACATATATGGAAAAATTATGTGAAGTGAGTCTATGAATATGGGTATAAGCATTTATATATATGAGCGCATTGCTAAGGTATTGTCTAGATTGCATTTCTGCATATCCATCCATATTAACCATAATTTTGAGAGGCTGTATATGATTATAGCATTTTCATTAATCAAGGCTTCCTTGCCTCAGGATCTGAGTGTTTTGAATTTTGGATATTGCGGCTCCCAAAGTTGAAAAAGGGTAAAAAAATAAAAAAATATTACCAAAAAACAAATTATTTACAGGCCCTCCCTTTATCCTAGAGGGGTTCCAAATCATCCAATATAGCTTTTTTCCATTGATATATTATTTAAGGTGATGTGTCAAAAGGTTTCGCAGTGTTGTATAGGAAACATATTGATTCATAAAAGATTTAGTGGAAAGGGACACTCAAATGTCCTTCCGACAGTAAAATTAAAACTAACCATATGGTAAACTAAGACAGATGATACATTATCATTACACTACTCAAAATTGAGAGGCACCAGGGTGGTTGAGTTGGTGCAAAAAATTATTTGTTCTAGCCTGAAGTCTTCCCTTGGACACTTTTTTACTGTTTTTAAATGCATCTTTATGTTTCAAATCAAGTACAACCATCCCTTGAACAATTGAAAATAGAATTGGTACCAGTATTCCCCCATAAGTGCCTTGTACACACTCTAATAAGCTAGAATGTGTCCATCCGACAGTTAAAATCCTAATTTTCGGGTCAGTTTGAGCCAATGGTGTGCCACGTTGGTGGCTGATGGCACTAGAATCATTAGTTGTTCCTAAAGTAGTCATGCTGAAGTTAAAGCTTGATTGTAATGAGAATTCGACTTTTTTGCAGAGAGCTAGAGAGAAAATAGTGTTGGTGATGGAAATTTTCAATTTTTCACAAATTGTCTCATGTTCATCAGCTCATATATTAAAAAAGTTCTTTGATAGTACTTATCATTTTTGACATTATTAAAGTTACATACTGTACTAGATGGTAAACCAAATTAGTACTTTCTGGGGTGTATGTATGTGTGGTAAACATATATCACTGATTAAAACTGTCGGAAGGACACAAAAACTAGTGATTTGCCATCGAATAGCTATAAAAGTGGAACCAGTAGTGAAAACTGTATTTGCCTAGTGGTTCCATGAAGCCAAGATATTTTTCTTTCAATGTAACAAATGTTTTTCTCAGTTTCATTATTTTTGACGCCTCAGGGGCAATTGTACACCCCCAGAAAATCTCACCCATATCAGACAGCATAATTGTGGAATTACGTACAGCTCCCCAGACAATGTGGTTCATGTTCACTTACACAGATGAGATTAGTTTCTCCCAGTTCAAAGTTTCCATCCACATTTTCCAACCCAGTCAAGACTGCAAGTATTTGGTAACATCAGGGGAAAGGTTTTCTGAGCATAAAAGTAATACATAAATAAAGACAATGTAGAGATAAGGCTGACAGTGTGGTGTGTTTTGGTAAATGGAGACCAAGTCTCATCAAGTCGTGAGACGCTAAAGATGGCATGATGCCCCATAAAGGATTCAAATAAAAAAAATCTTTAGTATTGACATTCCTGCTAAACCTCTGTGGCCTTTCTCTACATCTGTATCAAAGGCAGATTTCTAAAACGCTATATGAAAAGAAATAACCCATCTATGCTAAACAAATAGATAAAAGGCAGTGCCCAGGTTTAAACACTAGTTGCCTGACTGAAGTACTTGTACGGACTAATGGAAACATGTGTACGGACTAATGGAAACATGATGATGTTTCAGGGGTGGTCATATGGCTTTCCTTGAGCCCCACAGGCAGAAAGTCCTTTCCGACCATCACTGGTTTCCTGGTTTTGCTGCAGTCACAAAATACCTTAGAATTGGTTCAAGCTACACAAAGTGCATTTTTCACGGTCCCTGATGTTTATCATACAAAAGGTAATAAGTCCTAGTGGTTAGATGGATTTTTGCAGTAGCTTGAGTCACACAAATATATAACTACAGTGATGTTGTTAACTAAATGCAGTGAAATTTGGTGTTGTATTAGGGAGGGGGGGGTCACACTGAAAAACCTGGAACATCCGCAACCCGTCAGTGGTGACGACTTTAGGTCATCAGGTTGACAATACCTAAAACTACAAACTTAGGTGGTCAAAATGACGACTTTAGGTCATCATTCTGACCTAAGTCGTCAGTTTTCTTAGGTCATCAGGATGACCTGACAGCTGATTTTTCCGAAAAGGTCAAAATAGCTCAATTTAGTTCTTTTTATTTTAGTGCTGCAAACCAGAGTGGTTTCATACAGAATTCAAGGCAGGAAAAAATGTGAAAAATAAAATATCAATTAGAATTGAATTGATTAATTAATTTTGCCTCTACTCAAGGATTCATTTGCCTCTTTCATGCCTCAGATTTGGGCAAAACTTAGGCGCACCCCCCCCCTTTTAAAATTCTGGATCTGCCACTGGTAGTAATGTACAGTCATACTTCATTGCATCACCTGGTTAGTAATTGCTCTTATTTATAATGCAGGGTATTAACAAGAATCAGTGCTAGGCGATTGGCATCAGGGTCAGGTATCTGCTGAAGTTGAAGTTGAATAACTTTTGTTGGTATAGACATCACCAATAAAATAGTATATCATTTTCATAAATGTTAAACTTATAAGAACCACAAATATTATAGATCAACTAAAGACTGTGCACTACATTATGTATGTGTGGGATAATGGACTACCTGTCAGTCTATTCAATCACCTATGCAATTCTGCGATTGCCCTTTGTTGATCAATCAGTTTTGATGATGTAGGGTAATTTTTAGGCAAAGTCAAATCCCTAGGTAGTGGTCATACTGGGAAATGAAGGACAGTAAAGTCGGTGGATCAGTAGTGGTCATAAAACATGCCCCCTAATATCCCCATAATGAAAGGTGATTATGAAATGCACGCCTATCACAAATGTTCATATTTCTTCTGGTGCGTGATAATCAGTTATTAGCAGAGGGCGTTGGGTGTTGGTCTAACCTCTGGAAATTTAAGGGGTCTTGAACACTCCACAAGTTGAAGGATTTCTCAACATAGGAACATGCAAAAGTCTAAATTTGAGGGGTCTCCGAACTTCTGAAAACAGATGAACCTCTGAGGTTCATCTATTTTCTGAGGGTTTGACAACTCTGATCTGAGGAGCCTTGGTAGAATTTTGGGCTGATATTGACAGGTTTGTTGGTGGAATGAGCAGCTCTATAAAATGACTTAGGCTCAGGTAGATCTCCTACACTACAGTCAGACAAAATATTGAGATTGTTTGAAGACATTATGGTTCAGCCTAGTACATTTCAGACGCCCTGTGGGGTTTGATGTTATTCAGCCATATTGCTGCCCTCCCTTTCTCAGTAAGTCATCAAGATATTATCCAACAGGATAAGTAAAAATTCTCAGTGCTTACTATCTTTTGTCATTTTTTACACTGCAATGTATATCAATATCTTGACTCTTCTCAGCCATATCGACTGCCTATTGACTTCAAATCTACTTCGTGTCAACAATTTAAGGTGTTTCAGTTGCTAGAAAACGAATTTCCTATGATTATAAAATATCATTAGACCAGTAACCTAGTTAGATAGTCATATTACCATTTATCACTATGTTACGGGGCTACAAATGCAATATCATGGCCCCAATAGGAGCCCAATGCAGCACAATCTGAATCTTCATGCTTTTCTCATCAGTCTAACCTTACTTTATCCATGATGACATAATTCAAGTGTTGGTTTTTAATTTAGGGGTGGAAATGTGCTTAAAATGGCCATTTTCTGCCCCTTGTGGCCATATTAAATTTCAAAAAATTTAAAATCATGCTATTTTGACTTCTTGATTTTTTATCATTGCTATGAATTACATTTTTGATTGAGTGATTAAAGGCCTAATGTTAGCAATATAGCAATAAAAATGAATTAATTTAATATTTTCCAACTTTTTATCTTTGGAGGGGTCGATGAGGGGGGTTAGAATGCCAAAAATCAAAAACGAACCGCAGATTCTTAGAGGTGTCCCTGCATTCCTATCATCGATTTGACTGAATGAGCTCCCCCTCTAATGGTGCTATAGAAAAAAAGCCTTTTTGACAACAATATGCATCATGTTTAAAGCAAATTGTCAAGGTGGTGTCAGTACTTTGCCCATGCTTGCTGGAAACATCTATAGTAAAAATATCTAAGTATATCAATCTCTTTGTAAGGCCTGTACGAAATAACAAGAGACTGGGGAAAAAAAACACATCTAATCCCCTGATGCTATTGATGGCTGTGTGTATATTTGATTAAATGCAGGGAGGGAGCAGGTCATTATAGACAGAAATGTTGCTGATACTATGAAAGCACTGGTCAGGCAGTGTTGTGCCCCTTGACCTTTTGCCATGATAAGCGCATACTGAGAGGTAACGTTACAATAGAAGCAATCTGAATCCCACCCACACTGGTTGCCACAAGGACCAAAAATAAGTTGGAAAGCTGTGTGATTGAAGGTATAGGCATACATGAAATTATGGGCACAATACCAGGGGCTGTAGTGGTCTAGACAAGCAGTAATCGATGGATAAAATATCCAGATGACTACCCTAACTCAGTGTGTGTATAATAGTAAGTACTATACTAACTCCAGAGCTAGGACTATACTAAGGCCAAATAAAAAAAAAGGTTTGTTTCCAGTAACCCGATCGACAGGGCAAAACATTTTGAAGAATTTTGTCTCATATTGTCATATATTAAAGAAATTTTTCATTACCTTTTGGGGATTTTTCCTGTATCCCTTTTGTGTTCTTCCCCTCTCTCACAGTTGTCAGTTTCCCATCAGTATCTTATAATGAGATCAAAGAATTTGATACATCTATTGATATGTGCACTAATATTTCCTATATAAATGTAAAAAAAAAAAAAAAAAAAAATCCAACCTACCGACCCTGGACATTTGGATCATGTTACTGGAAACACACAATTTCTTTTTTCTTGGCCTAACTCTGTTTTTGCTCAGGAGCAGAATGTGGATATTAGTTTTAAAAAAAAAGGCATTTAAAGTGCTTTCCTGATGTGCATTTGTGATGCTTATGTACCTTGTACAGTGTAGGGTCTATAAAATTTTATGGAAGCACACCTTGAAGTACAAATGATAAAAAATAACAGAGGTCAGGTGGTTGGACTAAACTAACTAAAATCACTAGGGTAACTACTAAATCTTGAGTCTATAGGAATTCAACTGATGGAAATGTCAAGGAAAATGATCCTGGTCAGGGGGGCATTGTGCTGGTGGTAGGAAAAGAAATTTATACTGGCTGACCACTGGACTAGCTAGCTGTTTGTATTATAACCACTCCTCTACTCAAAAGCCACTCATTGTTACATCAAGTGATTTATCTTACCTTCCTGAGGGGGAGCCAGTACACAATATGAATGGCTCATAGAATAAAGGGGAATTATTGTTTATGCCCTTAAAAGGAGCGTTCTATGCAGGGCTCAGCCTACCAGCACCTGAATCTATAGCACTGTCCGTTTCAATGCCTGTGAGTCACACACTACCATCAGATAAAGCATCAGCACTGGATTTTCCTACCATCACTAGAGGCCTGGATCGTGTTTCAATAGTTTCCACAACAGGTTCAGCCAGCTACGACTGGAGATGGGTCAAATCTTAGCAGGTGATCTTAGGATTTTGGCCTTGGTGACTAAATAGCTGGCTACATTACTGGGTGATCGTTCTGCCTGCTGGCTAAATAGCCACCACAGCAGTGCTTCAATAAGGGACCCTGGTATGACAACCCTCTGTGTGAATAATTAGTGGGTAGCCTTAGCTGCTGCCCTCTGCACTCCTTTGCTCAAATGTATCCAATCTGGGTTCTTCACACTACTACCTATAACCCTGTGGCCAGCGCCTTTGACTCTGGGATGGCAGTTTTTTTCTAAAGAATAAAATATCATTTGGAAAAGTGTGGTGTTTCACCTAAGAATTGAGCATTACTTCCACACATGGGCCAACTATGTAGTTACTAGTATGCAGTGGTGTAGATAGAGCACTAGGCCTTACAAAGCTGTCATGCCTGTCATACCTAACCCTCACCCACCATGGCTTTCTAATGAAATTACAAAGGATTTCACACCTAGCTGACACCTCAGCCCTACTGTTAAGAAAGAATAACAGCATACATTGTTTTAGATACAATTAGGTCATTAGATATAGATCTATCAGATGTAATTTGAAAGGGAATTACGTAGAACAATTATACATCATCATGTCTTCCTAAAACCACCTAAAACTGGCCCCACCAGGCCCCTATTCAAGGCCCGGCCCCTATTTGACACCGATTTGACAGCCCTCCTACCCCGGCCCCTATTCAAGGGAGGCTGCTATTCAAGGCCCGGCTCCTATATGAGACATTATGGTAGTTACTGCAGCCCTATGCTCATTTGAACACAGGAGTGCATACTAGACCATGAAGGAAGTATGACTGGTCACTATGTGGCCAATAGTAGCCCCTACTACTGGGTGCTATGACTTCATAGTGGTGTGTATTGAGCCAGTAGTTGAATAAATATCAGCTGCTATTTTGAGGCCTCTACTGGAGCTCACTATGTAGTCAATGGTATGGAGTCATTTCTTACACCTCCCACTACGATTTGAGGGTGTCCAGTCGTGGAAACTATTGAAACACGATCCAGATGGTAGGAAGTTTTGAATTAACCTTCAGTCTTCCTGTATAAATTCTAATATTAACATTCTTATGGATAATTTAGTCATGTTAGATTGATATGGTGGCGTATTGAATGGTGCACTTTTCTTTTGAAATGAATCATTAGTCTCTGCACAAAAATAGGTTTCAATGTAGAATTTTTATCACTGTAAATAAGCAACCAGAAAGAATACATAGTCACTTTTTATGTCCAGGTCTCTAACACAGAGAGCAGTTAGCATAGTCATTCACTTAGAGTTAATATATTCCCCTAGTTATGCTTCAGGCTGATTTCTCTCTAATTCCACTGATTTAGAAAGCCCAGTCGCTTTCTACATAAGCACACGAACCCTGAATATAATTGTATTTGAGTATTTAGATAACAAAATAGAAGAATCCATTTAAACATGATATACCTATCATCCGGCATCATTGATCGAGTAACTGCAGTTAATGTAGTCATTGTCCTGCCAGTGACAGTAAGAAAAAATGGTTTGGCACTTAGTGGAGGATTGAAATGTATTTTATGCAGGTTAGGTTTCTACAAAGTTTCAACTCTGTCTTTTTAGCCAACTTTAAACAAATTTCATCATTTTGATTAAACATCCAAATAGGGAAAACAAAGTTATTAAAACTGAATGTGTATCTTCATGGCCAACTTCTCCATAAAAACCCTCACCATGAGCTATAGCAATCGGTTTATAACCTGCTGAAACAATGAACATGACAAACACAGGTCTACATCAATAAAGTGTACAGTATCTTAATGGCAGAGTCCTTTACAGTATCAAGCTAATCTGACATCTCTGACATCACATGATCCTCTCATATATGCAGTCAGACCAACACTGACTCTGAGATAAACAGGTTCATTGATCGGTTCACTTTTCAAAGGATCATGAGCGTATTACTTCTGGTATCAGGGTAGATGTGTCTATGTACTGACTTATAAGTAGAACAGGAAAGGGTCCAAACCTCACAAGTCACATATGTGGAGGTCTATAAAACAGTATTTTACTCAGACTTCAGGAGGCCATTTCTTATGGCACTACGACTGCACACAGTCACTACGATTTGAGACCCCAATACTTAGTGTCAGGAATCGTAGGTAGTGCCCTACGACTGCTCTGTATGATCAGCAGTTATGTAGATATTACATAGCATTTGGTAGGGCAGTCGTAGTGCTGCAGGAATTACATGACCAATGCTGATGGGCTGTAATGTCACTAATTTAAGGGACCCCACTACGACTTGAAGGTGAGCAGTCGTAGTGTGTTAAGAAATGGCCTCCAGGATTGTGTTTGCTCTGCCTGTCATGTGTAATGAACTTAGGAAAGAATATCATGAAATTGGGTTTAACCTCCCCAACTTGAGTATTGTGCTCCAATAGCTAGTATTCTGTGATCAGATTAACGAGCACAGATATTACAATCTAAGAGAAATAGTATAGAAAAGAAACCTAGAATTGGTTCTATTTCTCTTGAAGATCTTGCATGATGCTGTGTCAGCATAATACATACATTAAATTCATTATAAATCTCACTCTATAGTAATTCCTATACAATTATCGCCTCTACCTATTAACCACCCGTATTTCACCTTTCTGTACAATTAAACCCTACTAAAACAACTATATATGTAAACCATACTACTAATAGTCCAGAATGTATAAAGAACATACAAGGGACAACCATTAGACAGGACACCCATCAGACAGGATAACCACAATGCATGACAACCATCATGTAGGGTTATCCCATAGTGAGGCTCATAGACCGGTTCATTCTAGTATGAACCAGACCTAGCAAGCCCATGGGAGAGGACACCCATATCCCTATTAGTAGAATCAGAAGCTTGGACACAGGTTGTGCAGCGCCACCTTCCGGTATACAATAGCATAGCCATGCAGCACTATGTGCTGCACCATATTGGTTAACTAATATACAGGCATGCCAAGCCTGGAACCATAGACTTCCTATGGAGTGCACGATGGAGATCATCATCACGACACGGATGGACTTATTTATTATATTGTAAGTTGAGTATGGAATCTCTCATAATGGAAATGTGTATCACCTCATTAGCCAAGCGAGAAGTATTGTTCACCATGAAACATCAATTGTTAAGTCTTTGCAATAAAGATATATTTATAAACTGTATCTATAGGTTCTTGAGTTATCTCTTCATCAATGTCATCAAGAATCATCATATTAAAAAAGATGTCTTGACCCGACAGCTGTCACCTTTGGCTTCAATGTATAAACTATACCACTTCATGGCAAGTTTTATAAGGATCCCTGCTAGATTCAACAGTTTTTTTTTTAAAGTGCATCTCAGTTGTTATTTGTCTGAAATTGTTCACACAGACGAGATGACCTAGTTTAGTGACTGGAAACTCCCCAATATTCATCCACACTTTATCTTGCAGGTATTGTGTAACATCTTGGGAAATTGGAATCCATCTGAGATACTGTGCACAAGAAACCAATGCAGAGATTAAGCATGGTGTGCTTTTGGTAACTGGTAAACAAGTCCCATTAAGACATATTGACTGCAAACAGGCAACACAAAGGAGGGGTCGATGCGTCTTATGCAAAATGTGAATGCCTTTATGTACCAGAAAGGTTGCTATAAGTTGCAAATCACATCTCTTTCAACTGCTCCTGCATTTTAGGTTTACAAATATTCTTAAAAAATAAAGGATCCTATTAGAAATGTGTCTGGGGGAGACAACTGTTCTATGCAACTATCTACTTATTTAGTACGTCAAAGTGATATCTGAAATATTAACATGTAAGCTAACCATCTGTAGCAATAATTTATGTGGTTCACATGCAAAAGCTGTAGTCTCAAAAAGGACTGGGATATATGAATGTGTAATGAAAAGCAGAAAATGACAATTCTTTCGCGTATGGCATTCACCGGTATGCTAGTAAATAGGTACTGTGCAGTACCTTGGGTTGTGCCTTGTTTGCATGACAACGATTCTGGCCTGCCCCAATGAGAACATGATGATCTATTAGCAGTAGCCCATTCACGTGGCTTTCCTTGAGTCCCAAAGTCATTTTAGTTCTCTGACAATAACAGCGCTTTCATTAATATCTGTTTTTTATTTCATCTCTTATCTTTTGTCAGCTAAACCTCCACATCTGGATCACATGGAAATGGTTTATTTTTAAGAAAGGTCTAGGGGTGTATAATCTACAAAATATAGGTTGATTTCTAAAGTGCAACATGAAAAGGAATTGACCGTCTATGCTAAAACAAATAAAAAAAGGCAGTGCCTAGGTTTGAGGCCGGTTGCCTGACTGAAGTTTTTTTATGGCCTAATGGAAACATAATGATGTACCATGCGTGGCCCATTTATATAACTTTTCCCACAGGCAGAAAGTCCCTTAACAGCATCGGTAGTTTCCTGGTTTTGCTGCAGTCACAAAATACCTATGAATGGATTCAAGCTAGACTAAGTGCATTTTCCATGGTCCCTGATGTTCAGTGCACTAAATTCCGGATGCTGAAAGGGTAACTCCTAGTTGGTAGTGAGGTTTGTATATGCTTTATTCACACAAATGGTTACAGTTAAGTCGTTCAGTGAAAACAGTGAACGTTGGCGAGGCTGTCTGTGCACGTTTTTAGTTATAAATGCCTCCTTGCCTCAGGACCTTTAATGTTTCTCAGTGTTTAAAGTTTGCCTGAAGCCCAAAGTTTTGACATTTTGACAAATGCAGGGTGATCAAAAAAGAGTAACTTGAAACTTTAAGTACATGTTGTTTGACAGGGTAGAGATTGTATAAGGTGCACTTTCCAGAGGACTAAATACTTTCCATATACAAAGCACACAAGGGGCAGTAGCAAAGTACAATTCACTGTTTTGTTTAGACAAAAAGATATACCAGTCACCGTTCACAAAAGCACCGCCAGCACTTCCAGGAGAGAACTTGAAGGTTATCCCTGTGAAGAACTCGTGCTCAGAGACACCTTATTCGAGCATAAAGGGACAAATCAATCTCTGGCACCACTGGTCATGGATTCTGAAAATCCAGGGGTCTTGCATATTCATTCATTTGATCCCTATTGTTGTATCTTACTCAGTTTTTATAGTTGCAATTGGTTCTTGTTTTGTAGGAGATGAAGTTTGTTTATATCTGAGAATAAGGGGAGTAAATATCCCTCAAAATATAACAACCAGTGATATGATACTCACAGGTTGAACTCCAAGCTAGATAAAACATGAAATAATCGGGATCCTTACTCCTTTCGGAAAATGTCTTGTCTCTTACCTCATTTGTAACCAGAAATAACTAGCTGTCATGAGATTAATGTTCTTTGAGCCTACAGGTACAATACATAGCTAAGGGTTGTTTCTTTAGAGATTGGCGAAATCTAGCCTCATGTAAAGGGAAATGACGTTCATCTTTGTGGTAGGGGAATAATGTGACCCCTGACCTTTGGCCATAAGAGGCAGCCAATCACAGGCAGGGTTACAACCGAACTAATGAAAGTCCCTGTCCACACACATTGCTCTGCAATTAATCACAGATACACACAGGGTGGCTGTTGTTGGTTTCACTCACTCTACTTGGTCCTTAAAGAAACTACTTCAGTTATCTTCTGTCACACTTGCCTTGCAAAGTTTTTCAACTGAAATATACCTGGACCTTTATATATACCTTAAAAAGAAATTGATCCATCTTTTCTCAAAGTTTCCTGCACAAGTCACTTCAGCGGCACCACTTCAGCAAATATTCCTATAAGGAAACTATAATAATTGGTGTGTACTGCTGCCGCTCTACTTATTTAAAGCATCTATGTTATCAATCTATGACACTGCACAACTTGACCGAAATGGTATTCCCCTCTGATGATGTGGGTTCACTGCCATTAATTTCTATAATAGCAAAACAGCATATACCTATAGTGGACTAAAAAGGGTGAAATATAAAACGTCTGCATATCCCAATATTTGCCAAACCACTAACAGAAGGTCAGCAAGAGCACCATGACTCACCTAGGTACTATACATGTAGAGGCAAACTGACAGATGACCCACTACAGGTCACACAGAGGAATGCCAGTTCTTTAAGTCATATGTCTTGTACCATTACTCCCTGCTGCCGCCCCCCCCCACTGCAGCTGTCGTTTTGAAGGTCTGTGGGAATATATATATATATATATATATATATATATATATATATATATATATATATAGTGTCATGACAGTGGAGGATTCTCAATGTAGTAAATCTCCCAATCAGGTTTGAACACTTTGAGGGCCGCTCATACAGGAGTGCATCATAATATTGATGCTGGCAAATCTACTTGCCATCATTTTATTGGTGTATCATACAGGCCCTTCAGGGTGTATCAACCCTGTAGGGCCTGCATGGTGCATGAATGTAGCCCTGGAATGTTGGTCACCAGGGCTTCATTCATGTATCGTAATGACTAATGGACATGATGCAGTAATGCTTTAGGATTTTTAAGTTGTAATCGATATGTCAAAGACCACCTGCCACCCGCTCCATGGCAATTGATGTCAGTTCATAGAGCGTAATATCCTGTGAGCAAGAGAACAGAGAACATCTCACATCGAATTATGGGGTAGTAAATCAAATTCTCAGTGAATGGCAACATTCTCTGCCACATACCATGAATGTATATACTATTTTATACCACACTTGGGTGGAAAGACAATGGAAAAGCACAGGTAATATATTGTGTATAGCTGCTGTAAGTTGATGCGGTCCACTGAGCACGTCCCCCCCATTTCCCAGCTTGTGAATGGTTTTGAGTGGGTCACAAGTGTGGCATAAGTGAGATACACACCTCGTTTGGCAATGTAGCCAGTATACAGACAACAGGCTGTATGACAGCCTGTTGTCTATATAGTGAATACAGTGACCAAACTTGGTGTTTATCTACCACTTATATCGAAGGACTTTTGTTATATAATTAACCAATTAACAATGTCTATCAATGCAAATGCAGCCCCAGGAAATACACGCTGTTGTATTTGTAGTGTTCTACCCCTCGATGTTCAATCGAATCTTTCTATAAACAACGAAGAACAACTATTCAGGTTCCAGTTAAAACTTTATTGTCTAATAACACATAGGCATCAGCCGTTCTCGATCACAGTTACAGGTGGCAGATTTTGAACTCTAAATCAGGTTCGACACTAGGCCTTCTAGTGTCTTCAGTTGATATTCCACATACGCCTCCTCTGTGCAGCAGCACAGAGGAGTACTAGAATATGGTAGCCGGGCAGCCGCCAACCATCGCTCACGATGGTCAGTCGGGGCTGGACTGACCCTGAGGAAGGCCGTACAACGGCCTTATATACACCCGAGTCGAGGGCCACGTGACCAAGTGGTGACGTGGCGCTGGACTCCAGCGCCCCCAGGCGTCGGGTGATAGAGGTGCTCTCGACGTCGCCCACGAGGACCACGAAGGTACCTCGAAGACGACGCGGGACCACCACACCACCCCCCACTAGACTGAAACGAGGTCTCTGAAAATTCAGAGACCCCGGATCAGTCTAAACAATTAGATAATAATATGAACTACTGGATCTGTCGACATAGTCGACAGAAACAGTAGAGGAATATATAGAAATATAGTTTCTACTGTACTGTAGAAAAAAAATTATTATCACAGTTAAATTATAAGGCGTTGCTCCATCCAACGTAGGAGACCAGTGTCGAAACACTGCTTCACGACCTGCTCCTGGTCGATCCGAGGGAGGCACGACCGGGTATGGCAACCGGGGTCGTGTCGTTTCCTCCCTGTCTCGTTGAGAAGCTCCTTCCAGCGTAGGAAGCCCATCGATAGTGTACAGTACTACTATGATGGTCCTTCGACCGCGAGGCCGAGGATGTGTGGCACCACCGGGCCCTAAGACCAGGGTGGCGTCGGATCCACACAGCTTCGCAGGGAGGTCCGGGGACAGGAAAGGTACCCCCACTCGTGGAGGGTACACCGTCGTCCGGGAACGAGTTCCCGGGGGTTCCGTGCTGACATCGAGACTCTGTTCGATGTCAGCGATCCAAGCTAAAGAGGAGGAGCAGTAGTATCATACTACTGATCCTCCGAGATGGACCCTGTAGCGGCGTCGATTTCAGCCTGCTCTCCGTCAGTGCGCTCCTCCTCATGTGAAGCGCTGGCGGCTAGCTGGCCCGAAAACGTCGGCGACTCCGGCAATGGGGCCTCACGGTCCATTGTCGTACTCCAAGCCTCGTTAGAGGTCTCGGGTGCATCCCGGGAGTCCCCCTCAGCATCTGAGTGGAGAACGGCCGAGTCTGCTGAGTCGCTTCCGTCGTTGTCGTCGCTCTCCTGACCTTCACGGTCGTCCTTGTCTCCCTGGTCAGGGGGAGAATGATCGACGACATCGACGTCCCCGTCTATATCCATCGACTGTTCCGCCTCGGCAGGTTCTACTGCTTGGGCGGAAGCCGACGGGTCTGGGCAGATGGCTACATTCGCCGGGGCCAGAGGTGTGATGCCATGAAGATCCGGATGGATCCTCGGTGACACCACTCTCTGGACCGGTGGCGGTGTAGGCTCGGTGGTTCCCAAGAGGGTTATCAAGGGAACCGAGGAGGAAGACGGGGCTGCTGGTGGGTAGACGGAGGCACCGAGAGACCTACCCGGGGTGTCAGGCTTGTCCTGCACCACCTGCTCTCGGTCCAACATCGTCATAGCCGAGCTCAGACTGTCCATCTTTGGAGACAATTCTCTCAACGGATTCGTCTGAGCCGCCAGCGTCCTGACGTCAGGGACCACTCCATCCTCGACAAGGTACCTCTGCGCTTCGCGAGAGGGCTCGGTTCGAACGGGCTTCAGGGTTCGGACGCCATGGTGCTTGTCCTTCATCCATTCCGAGAGTTGGACCCCGAAGACTCTGAAGAATTCGCGGTCGATTTCCTCCCAGCCTTCTATGATACTATCCCTCTTGGTAATATCATATTGGGCCTGTGACTCAAAGTTATTGAGACGCGTTCGGACATTGGTCAGACGAGAGTCCATCTCCATCTGAACGGTCTGGCGCGCCTCATCCCTAAGAGCTGGAAGGAGCTCATTACGAATGGCCATGTTTGTTCTATCAAACAGGCCGAACAAGTAGGCACTCGCTTCCTCACGAAATGCCTCACCAAACTTGTCGATAGCAGGGCTGCCCGTCATCTGTAGAAGTCCCTTACAACGTTCCACGAACGTCTTCGGGACCCCACGTTCGACGCCATCGCCGTAGGCAGGCTGTGCCAACTCCCAACGCAAGGTTGCTGTTGGGGTGTCGGCGCCTGTCACGACGTTGGAGAAGGTAGCTCCTGCTGCCGAGGTCAGTGTCGCGCCTCCCACGTGAACACGCGGCGTGGCAGCTGGGGTGCTGTCCTCCGCCGCCGCAGGGGGTTTGACAGGGGGAGACGAGTTGGTGGTCACCTTGGGTTGCCGATCACGACCACTCCGGGATTCCACCGTCTTGCCTCCAGTTTTAGCACCACTGGTGCTTGGTTTGGCTGAACCGGTCGAAGCAGTCTTCGACTTTTTAGGAGCTGGGGCCGGGGCGGCTTTCGATGCCTTTTCGGGCTTCGAGGGAGCAGCCTGCGGCTTAAGCTTCTTAGGTTCAGTCGAACCGGCAGACTTCTCAGCTTCTGTAGAGTGGGGCCTCTTGTTCCCACTCGTAGAAGCTGTCGGTCCTGGGTCCCGAGGACGACTGGCCTCCCGCTTCTTCCGTTGCTCTACCCTGAACTCGGGGTAGGCACCGTAGAAAGCGGGCATCAGTTCCGGTCTGATATACAGGCGCTTCGTAGACGGGGGTGCGGGGGCCATCCGCATCCAGTGTCTAGTCGGCGCGCCTGTCTTTTCATTCCATTCACACTTTCCAACCAGTGTCTCCACTAGTTGGATAGCGCCCTCGGCGTTGTACTTATGGGGCTGCTTGTACGACTTGAGATGACGCGCCATCAAGCCCCTTCGTGAAGTCACGAAAGGAGGAGAGGTCGGGTCATCAGGGTCCTGATAACATGGAATGGTCTTTTCCACCTTAACACTGCGGACGGATGGCTCGATGCTCTTCAACCAAGTGTTGAGCATACCTGCCGTCTGTCGCATATACGCGAGGGGGGAACCCCTTACGAGTGCAGTTCTCGAAAGCACACTGCTGCCCTGGATTGAAGATGCCCCATGCCAAATACAATCCGCTGTCGCTCGGGCAGCGACACCCCCGATGAGTCTGAGGCATTCGTGATATTCTCGATCATCGAGACATACCAGTCAATGGCATGACTATCGTCCGAATACCATTCCTCGTCGTCACTACCATCCTTCCCGACGAGACTAGGGAGTACCACTTGACCGTTCTTGCGGTAGTCCTGAAGCTTGGTCAGTGGCCTGTCATCGACGTACTCAGTACGTCGTTTGGCAGTGATCGCTGACAGCCGCTTCCACTCGTCGACAGCCTTGGCCGTGTCTGGGGGTGAGGATACGGTGCTCCCCACGGCACCGGCATCGACCTCCGACGGCTCGGTTCCAGGTTCCGGTGGTGCAGTAGACTCGCTACTCCTTTCCCAGGCTGGAGCCTTCTTGGCTGCGGATTCCTTCTTGCTACCTTCCTTCTTGGCCACCTTAGGGATCTTGAAGTCTTTCAAGGTACCCTTGGATGCCTTCGATTCAGTGGGCTTCTTGCCTTTAGAACCTGAAGGGGTAGCACTTTTCGATGGAGCAGGTGTCGACGGCTCGTCGACCTCCATCTCGTCGGGGGAGGAGTCCCTCGAGGCAGCAGCAGCTGCGACTTTCAAGTCGCGCTTCTGCTGCTTAGAAGCCTCTTTCGCCTTCCGGCAGAGCTCCTTCTCCCGCTCCTGGGACTCGGCCAAGGCTTTCTGTGCTTCCTCGATCTGCTTCAGAAGGGCAGCACTTTTAGCCGAGGTAGACTCGAGCTCTTGCTCGGGTCTGGTCCTCTTGGACTTCTTCTTCTTCTTCTTCTGCGACTTGTGGCTCGCCGAAGAGCTGTACCTGACTGCTCGTCGGACGAGGACCCCATGGTTCTTCCTGAACTGCTGGGTTCCACCAGAGAGAGAGAAAACTCCGGGTCTCGAACCGTACTCAGACGGGACGAGACGTCGAAGAGAATCTTCGAGGTATTTCGATCCGCACTCGAAGGTGCCTTCGATGTACCTCGAACCGCACTCAGGCGGCTCGAGGGACCGAAGACTGGAGCCTGGAGAGAACACGAACCTGCGCTCACGCAGGTCGTGTCCCTCGACACTTAGGCAGGGGAGACCTCCTACACTCAGGTAGGAAGTCCCCGGGGCGGAGTATACCAGCTGGAATAAGCTAGGCTTAGTCCAGCTAATCTGCGTCCGACTCTCACGAGAAGGGCCGCAGATGTGACCTCCGAGGTGTGCGGCGCGGCCTTTTATCCCTGTGGCGCACGCCTCTGATTGAATGAAGGGCCTACGTGACCGAGGAGGGCGAACCCTATTGGTCCACAGCGCATCACGCCATGACCAAATAAGGTAATGCTCAAAAAATAGAACGACTCACTCTCCCCTCACCGTCACGCTCTGGTTCACCAGTCGCAATGTTTGCATATGCCGTTATTTTCTATGCGGTCTATGGGTTCCAACACTATTAACATGGATAATTTGGGCACCCCCCCCTTCATCAGACTACCGGGATTAAAAAAAATGGTTCCAATATGGATCTACCCTTCGGGCAGAATCCACTAGCCTATGCTGGGAACCCATCCTCACAGTCAGAATAAAAGTCGGAGGCCCCATACTTCCATGCTTCTAGCATCAGGTTGTCTCAAACTAAGAGGCAATCGTATGACTTCTCGTTGTGTAATTTTTTTATTCACCGTCGGCTTCACGTGCACAGACAGATTTACCCAAGAACGGCACCTGTTATTTTAAAGCCTCGTTAAAAACACAGGTTAGTAAAGCTGCTGCTTAGTATTGTGCGAATCATCGATTACTGAGTAGGGTTTAATCTAGGACTTTTCCTGATTCTAACCTTTACTATAGGAACGAGTGTTGAGCCTCGGGGCGGGTTACTATCACCCCCTCCTAGCCCGCCGTCCTTTGATGTGGCCGGGCCGACCGGGCTATTAACCCGTTTCCGTCGGCGTCTGCCTCCCATCACTTGTGACGGTGTGGATGTAGGAGCCAGAGTGTTTGCTCTGGATTTCCTTTCATCCTCGACACTCGCTGACCGTTCCTTTGATGAGCCTTGGCGCTTAAGCCTCGCTCAAGTCATAGGTCCAGACTGGAGTGACTGATCCCTGACTTCAATCGAGACGTTTCGATGTGAAGTTTGTTCAGTCGTTCGCACCTTCGAGGGGGGGTCGGGCTTCCGACATCCCTTCAAAGGCTGTTTAGATGCTTTCGACTTATCTCGACGGGCCGGTCAACCACGGCGCCGCTTTGATGGTTTACTGGCATCCAACACCTCCACCTCACTCAGTTTTCGAGCCTTTTGCTGTCGTTTTCGATGACCCTGCGTAGTTTGTTTTTTAGACTGAACTTCCGGCCGCGACCTTTCGATCTCTATTTCGACCTGTCCAGAAACAGACTTAGCCCTTTTCGTAGCCTTACAAGAAGGTGAATCATCATCAAGTCGTGGTTGCAACAACTCGACAGTTTGTGATAGCTCTACGCCCAACCACCGGCGCACTCTATCGACATTGCTCTTTTGCAACCGTCCGCGGGATGATCGAAGTAATAATGTCGACTCAGAGAGGACAGAATCTACTATGAACGGCCCATCCCAGTTGGGGGCAAGCTTCATAGCTGCTTGGGGGGTGTGGTACCTCACCACCTGTTCCCCAACTGAGTATCTTCTCTGCTTTAGCCCATAGTCATACCCGACCTTCTGGCGTTCCGCAGATTTACCTAGGTTTTCTCTTATCATGCTGTAACTCTCTCTCAATCGGTCACGAAGTTGTTCCACGAAAGTGACGGAACAAGGGACTTCGAGTGGGTTCTCGATTGAGCCGAAAATCACATCCGCTGGCATGAGAATTTCTTCCCCGAATACCATCATATTTGCATCCAGTAGAACTGTGCTCAGAGCTGTTATATGCGGACACCACATATTTAGCCTGTTCATCCCAGTCGTCCATATGTTTGTCTACCAACATAGTCAGACTCTGAATCAATGTTCTATTGAACCTTTCCACCTGACCATCGCTCTGTGGTCTGTATGGATTGGTTCTCTGTTTTACAATAGTCAAATATTCACACATCTCAGAGAAGAGTCGAGACTCAAATTCTCGACCTTGGTCGGAATGCAGAAGCAACGGGACTCCAAAGGTCAAAACCCATTCGTCCACGAAGGCCTCTGCACAGGTCTCTGCCGTGTGATTTGGTAGGGGAATAGCGCGTACATACTTGGTGAAGTAATCCTGGATTACTAACATGCAAGTATTCTTGTTTGGCGTGGGTGCAAATCCCGAGATGATATCCATAGCTATCCTCCCGAATCTCACCCCGAACAACTCTTGGTGCAGAGGAGACCTACCCATGCCCTCGCCGGGCTTTACCAGGCAACAGGTAGGACAATGCCGAACCCAACGACCTATGTCCTTTCCCATTCCGGGCCAGTAATATCTCCTTTTCACTTTTTCGAGCGTTCGTTTACGACCAAAATGTGCCGCTGTTCGGTGTCCGTGGCAAAAGGAGAGTACCTCGCCCCTCAGTTGGCGTGGTACAACTACTTGAATCGTGCGTCTAGCTCGACCCGCCTCGACTTTCCAGCGACACAACAAGCCTTCACGGAAGGTTAATAGAAGCCATTGCCCTACTAATTTCCGTACCTCAGCGCTCTCGATTGATACATCAGGCCTAGTGGGTTTAGCCCCCTTAACTAGCCATTCAGCAACTCGTTTGATGTTGGCGTCCGCTTTCTGAGCATCAATGAGTTCATCGAGAGACCAAAATGCAACACCCACCCGGCTGTCTACTAAACCACCTACAGCTGCTAAAACAGCATTATGACTGCCGCAGTCTGTGCAATCCGACCTCTGGCATAGCCGCACAGGGATACGACTAAGACCATCGGCGTTTAGATGCTTGGCCCCACTTCGATGTTCGATCTTAGAGTTTTCGAGACCGAACTCCGAAAGGTGGGCCAGCCACCTACCCATCATTCCTTCAGCCTCTTTGAAATTCAGGAGCCATTTCAAAGACGAATGATCGGTGCGGATAGTGAAGTTACCACCATAGAGGTAGTGCCTAAACTTCCTGGTGTACACGACAACCGCCAGCAGTTCCCTTTTGGTGGTGCAGTAGTTTCGTTGTGTTTTACTTAGAGTGTTGCTAGCAAACGAGATCGGGACCTCTGCTCCATCCTGCACTTGGGATAGAACAGCCCCGATCGCGGTATTACTAGCGTCAGTGTCCAAGATAAAATGACCGTCGGGTGTGGGGAATCGAAGCACAGGTGTCTCCCTGAAACTTCGTTTTAACTCGACAAAGGCATGTTCGGCTCTTTCCGTCCACACGAATGCCTCGTAACGACCTCTACTACCTTTAGGTTTTTGGATCACTAAGTCCTGTAAAGGGCTTACGAGTTCCGCGAACCCCGGGATGAACTCTCGGTAGTAGGAACAAAAACCAATGAAGGATCGAATTACCTTCACTGTAGTGGGCCTAGCCCAAGTCATTACATCGCTAATTTTCCCCGGGTTGGCTTCTATACCCTGTTCAGACACGATTCGGCCGAGGTACTCGACTGAAGTCCTAAAAAGTTGACACTTTTTAGGTTTCAACTTCAGTCCCCATGCCCGAATCCTGTTGAAGACTTCTGCCAGATTCGCCATTGCTTCATCCATCATTTTGCCGAAGACGACGATATCATCGAGGTAAACCAGGCAACTTTTACCTAGCAAACCTCTCAACATCTCCTCCATCATTCGCTCGAATGTGGCGGGGGCGTTACACAAACCAAACGCCATTCGATCGAACTCGTACAGCCCCCTCTGGTAGGAAAAAGCGGTTTTCTCGACGTCGTCGGGATTCATCCCGATCTGCCAATATCCAGATTGGAGATCGAGACAACTAAACCACTTGTTTCCTCCTAGGGCATCCAAGGATTCGTCGATGCGCGGGAGGGGGTAAGCATTTTTCTTAGTCACTCCATTCAGACATCGATAATCGACGCAGAATCTCATGGTCCCATCCTTCTTCGTCACCATCTGGACGGGACTGGACCAGGGACTAGTACTTGGCCTAACCACCCCCGTATCCAACATCTCCTTAAGTTGTTCATCCGCCGCAGCTTTCTTGCTGAGCGGAATCCTTCTATAAGGGACTCGGATAGGTTGTGCGTCACCCGTGTCGATGTTATGCAGACATCGATCGGTGCGCCCTAACGGTTCATCTGGGGATTTAAAGACATCCACATGCTTACGTAGTAAGGCGGACAGTTTCAGTCTTTCTTCTGGCTGGGTCAGGTGGGTGTCGCCATACATGTCTAACAGCCAGGTAGGGAGCTCCCCCGTGCGGGTGCTCGCGATTTCCACCGTCTCGATGTCTGCAGCTTCTTGCTCGAGACGCATGATCACAGATCCTACCTCCGGTGAAGAGAGTTCACCGTTTCTGTCAGCATACTGTACAGTACCAACCACCTGGCCTTTCTCGAGGACAATGTCTCGATTCAGTGGATTACAGACGGGAAACACTGTTCGACGGACATTGCTGACAAGGGCAGCCTCACCAACCAACCCAAAACTTCTCAGAGTTTTCAGGTCGGGTTCGACTATGCCCTGTCGGTCTCTTTCCAGACCGTCGGATTTCACCAAGACATCGCACCGATGTCTGGCAGGTATCCTAGTGGTCTGTGCTACTGAGGCTATCGATGACACTCTCTTCAGTTTACACTGATGGTGCTTTTCTACCGGCTCGGTCATGACCAATTGACCCGTCCTTGGGTTCAGGATCATACCGTATAATGCCGCGAAGTCGAGCCCCAGAATGCCATCGTCAGCCACATCGGCCACTATTGGGCTAAACACATAGTGGGTCAATGCGACCTTAAGAGGTAGAACCAATCGACCATAGGTCCGCATTTCGGCTCCAGACGCAGTGCACGCCGTTATTCCCTCGTAGAGATTATCTGACGGCACTACTAACGTTTTCGCGAGTTCCCGAGAGACAATGGTGTGGCTGGCACCAGTATCTATTAGGAAGTCTAGAGAACGCCCTCGAATCTCTGCAGACAGGTACCATCGTTTCCCCGACAAGGGGGCGGTTCCTGCTAGCATTCTCAACCCTACGTCAGTACTCAGATCGATCCCTCTCTTCTTCAGAAAAGAGAGACAGGGATCATCTGAGGGAAGCTCTGTTGCGCAGACTCTGGCCAGCTGCCGCATCAGGGCTTCTCTCCCGGCGTCGACTTTCACTTTCGATCCAGTCGAACCCTCGACCTCGGAGTTCGGGCTGCCAGCGCCCTGTTCCTTGGCCATTAAGGCTTTTTCTACACCGACATCTTCGGAACCCGACCGGTGATCAACCGGTGCTGCTGTGGTAAAGGGCTGGGACGGCCCTACCGGGACCTTACCTAGTTCCCTCGAATCTACTGTCGTCTGATCAGGAGTGCCAGAGGTGCTGATACCTTGGCTTTTCGATGGTCGGGCAGCTCGATTGCCACGTCGAGCCGCCCACTTCAGTTTTCCGTCGCGTCAGGTGGTAGACCTTTAATCGGCTCGGGGCAAGTTCGTGCGAAATGCCCCTGCTTCTTGCAGTTCCAACACTTGGCGTCGGACGGAGGGGTACTCGGCTTCTCCGAGCTAGTACCAGGGACATCCCCTCCCTCGATAACCCTGAGTAAATTCTTCAATTGACTCAGCGAGAAGGTCTGTTCCTGTACCTTGGGTTTGGAGGCCTTGTTTGGTGTTTTCGATTTACCAGCGGATTTCTGACTTTTCTTAGTCTTACTCCCCGCCCCGGGCTTCAAGTATGAGGACACTTCCCCCTGTCCCTCCTCGACCAAAGCGGCGTCGGCCAGCGACGACAATGCATTTGTCGAGGTAGGATTCACCAACTTCGGCAGGAGTTGTCGTTTCCGCAACAACTCGTCTGCCAAGTCCATGAGATCCTTGAGGGACATGTAAGTGCGCCACTCCCGAAGAACGTCTTGTTGTAAATCAACGTCATACAATCCTCCTATGAACAACTGGTTGACTTTGGTTATGAGCCATTCAACCGAGAAGTCCACACCTGGATAGGCATCGCCGGCAAGACGTCTCAAAGCAAAGCCATAGGCTCTAATGCTTTCGTTCTTGCCTTGGCGTCTCTTCTCCATTGTAACAATGGGATCTTGAAGGCTAGAAGTCATGGCTTCCGTTACCATGTCGACCAGTCCCTCCAAAGTCCCATCTCCATGCTCCTCCCATAGCCACACAGTATCAGCTGCAGGGCCATTCTGGAGTAACATGAGGAGTTGAGCTAATGCCATACTCGAGGTCCATACATTTACTCGACGGACGTGATTGAATCCGTGGTACCAACGGAGCCAATCGTCCTTCCATGTAAATGGAGGGCACTCGACTGACCTAGTTCGGGCTGGTTCATGCCCGATAGAGGTATTTTCAAACATTCTGCTTGATCTCCTGACCTGATCAAGAGCGAATGTTGTACCTCTTCTAGGTATTTGATGGTCCATCCCCATGTTTCTCATAGTCGTGTCTGCACGACTATGATTCATCCCCCAGGGATTACCAGAATCGGCGTCACTCAGGCGCGAAGCCTCGAATCTGATATCCCTATATTTGGGCGGATCAACATGTTGTTGGGTCGTGGTAGGGGTCGAGAACTGTCCGATCACTCCACTTAGACCATCGGTGCGTGGCATCCTGGTCACGGCACCAGTGTAGTGTTCTACCCCTCGATGTTCAATCAAATCTTTCGATAAACAACGAAGAACAACTATTCAGGTTCCAGTTAAAACTTTATTGTCTAATAACACATAGGCATCAGCCGTTCTCGATCACAGTTACAGGTGGCAGAGTTTGAACTCTAAATCAGGTTCGACACTAGGCCTTCTAGTGTCTACAGTTATTATTCCACATACGCCTCCTCTGTGCAGCAGCACAGAGGAGTACTAGAATATGGTAGCCGGGCAGCCGCCAACCATCGCTCACGATGGTCAGTCGGGGCTGGACTGACCCTGAGGAAGGCCGTACAACGGCCTTATATACACCGGAGTCGAGGGCCACGTGACCAAGTGGTGACGTGGCGCTGGACTCCAGCGCCCCCAGGCGTCGGGTAATAGAGGTGCTCTCGACGTCGCCCACGAGGACCACGAAGGTACCTCGAAGACGACGCGGGACCACCACATATTCAACAAGGAGTTGTTGGTAAGGTTTTAAGCATGAGATACACAAAGATTGTTAAGACATGCCATTCAGGAAGAAAGAGGCAAACTGTGTGGCAGGTATTTTAAATTGGTGGTTATACAGAATTATTTCTCCAGGATATATTCCTGATTCACCTCTCCCTTAGGCTCAATTTAAAAGAGTGAATGATTCATTCTTTTTCAATGCGGCTGCCTTTCTTTAGGATATTATGAGGGAAGAATTATATAGGTCTTTTCCCAAAATGCTGTGACTAAATCTCTTCAAAAAGTAGTATGAACCCTGGGCTGTTCAAATTGTGGCTGCTGTGTGCAGTTGTAGTACCTGAAGGAATGGCCCCCAGATATATAAATGACAGGGTTTGTACACTACCACCTCCCAGTGAGCAGCAGTGATCCTTTTAGATAGACATATTGAGCTGAATCTAAACAAACGTGAATATAGCCTCACTGAAAACATGGAAGATCCAAAACTAGTCAGCGGTGACCACTTTAGGCCCTCAAGTTGACGATACCTAAAACTACAACTTCAGGTAGTCAAAATGAAGACTTTCGTTCGTCATCCTGATGACCTGAGTTGTCAATATAATGACTCTGTACTGTCAGTATTGTCATCCTGATGACTCAGGTTGTCAGGATGACGACCTAAAGTCATCATTTTGACTACCTAAAGCTGTAGTTTTAGGTATCGTCAACTTGAGGACCTAAAGTGGTCACCGCTGACTAGTTTCGGATCTTCCATGTTTTCAGTGAGGGCGGACCTAGTACGAAACATGTACACTGCAAAAATGGTGTTTAGATCCTAAACACAATTCTAAACATATTCTTGCAACGTTTTTGTAATCACATTAATTTCCTAAACATGTTTAGCCAAACAATGTGCTTAGCTCAAGTGTTTAGAAATGTAGGTGTTTAGGTTAAAACTTTTGTGTTTAGATATATGAATTTTTGTGTTTAGGTGTTTATGAATTTTTGTGTTTAGATGTTTAAATGATTTGATGGAGATTTAAGGTTTGCAGACATGTATGCATTAAAACACAGAGATATATCTTTTTTTCTCATTTACTGGGGGGGACATCAGCAGGTATTTACTTGTCAAAGTCTCCAAAGATGTCAGCCACAGCTATATACATGTACATATAGTACACACTGCATCAGAATGAGAGACTTGAGAAAGTACAACAGCTTGGCAGGAAGGAAATTGCCTTATCTATTCCAGAATAACATCAAATAGGTGTCAGTCATGGAGTTTATTGATTATTTTATGGTAATGATGGTGGCATGAGGTGAATCTAGTCAATTTTCTATTGCCCTTTCTATTCACATGACATTCTATGAAATGAAACCATGATAAACATGGGATTTGGGAACATTTGTCACAATAATTGATTATAACTGTGTGCAGATAGTCCAGTCAAAGGTAGTGCTGCTACCTGGTGTGGATTCAACATCCAAGTATCTAAACATATTGATGTTTAAATCTAAACACCTATTAATCAACTGTCTCAACTCTAAACATCTAAACATGTTTAGCATAAATGTTTATGTAGTTAGAATAAAAGTGTTCATTTCCTAAATGTGTATTCAATGAGACACCTAACTGACCTATATGTTTAGGTTTTAAACATGTTTAGACCTAAACATGTTTAAAATCTAAACACCATTTTTGCAGTGTATACATTGACCACAAGTTATTCAAGATACATATATATATAAATATATATATATATATATATATATATATATATATATATATATATATATATATATATATATATATATATCTACTTTGAGATATCCTAAAAAAAATGGGCATGGCTTTCTTATGCAGCTAGTGGTTTTTGAAGTTCATAAGCACTGCAGCCATGTAAGATATATCAATAAAATTTCTGAGTTAGAATGGGCTGAATGTGTCCTGAAGTGTACTACTATTAATATGCAAAGGTACACATAGT
Organism: Acholoe squamosa; assembly: GCA_949317995.1. Taxonomy (NCBI): domain Eukaryota; kingdom Metazoa; phylum Annelida; class Polychaeta; order Phyllodocida; family Polynoidae; genus Acholoe; species Acholoe squamosa. The sequence goes on from OX439039.1 coordinate 6,345,905, forward strand.
AGTGCAGATAAACTGTCAACTGGATGTTCTAGAAATGATCCGAATTTTCATAAGATAATGATCAGAATTCACTCATCAGCATAACAAACACTACCATAAACAGGCCACACCTAAATGCAGTTCTTTTCTTTAAACACCCCATCCTTAGTGATGTTCATTGCACCCTGTGTAGCATGCTGATTTGTAAAATCGAGGCCATGTTTTCCTCCCTGGCAACCAAACATAAAAGTCTCTTCATGTACTAAACCCTGGCATAGAATTAATATGTTTGCTGAGCTCCTTTAAAGTGGGGCATATAATTAATATGTCTGCTGAGTTCCTTTACAGTGGGGCATAGAATTAATGTGTTTGCTGAGCCCCTTTACAGTGGGGCATAGAATTAATGTGTTTGCTGAGCCCCTTTACAGTGGGGCATAGAATCAATGTGTTTGCTGAGCTCCTTTACAGTGGGGCATAGAATCAATGTGTTTGCTGAGCTCCTTTACAGTGGGGCATAAAATTAATGTGTATGCTGAGCTCCTTTACAGTGGGGCATAGAATTAATGTGTTTGCTGAGCTCCTTTACAGTGGGGCATAGAATTAATGTGTTTGCTGAGCTCCTTTACAGTGGGGCATAGAATTAATGTGTTTGCTGAGCTCCTTTACAGTGGGGCATAGAATTAATGTGTTTGCTGAGCTCCTTTACTGTGGGGCATAGAATTAATATGTTTGCTGAGCTCCTTTACAGTGGGGCATAGAATTAATATGTTTGCTGAGCTCCTTTACAGTGGGGCATAGACTTAATGTGTTTGCTGAGCTCCTTTACAGTGGGGCATAGAATTAATATGTCTGCTGAGCTCCTTTAAAGTGGGGCATAGAATTAATATGTCTGCTGAGCTCCTTTACAGTGGGGCATAGAATTAATGTGTTTGCTGAGCTCCTTTTAGTCATTCATCTTCTGTACTGAATTTGCAATCCTTTAATATGAGGAACTAATTTCAATCAACACAGCCTAAACAGGTGTAAACTCAGGAAACAAGTGATGAATGCCTGATTGAACAAGTTTATTGCCCCTTGGGGAACCATTAATACCACCTTCCATCAGCCAAACAAACATAAAGCCCCATAAAATGCAAAATGTTACTTGCCACAAAACATGGAGATTATTCTTCATGTATGGGTACAGGTACTAGAACCCTGTGTATAACCCTGCGAATAATGTGTGAATCTACTTCTCCGCATTGCTATCTATACAGATTATGCAATATTATTTAATCCTGAGAAACAAGCGAGCTTCTTTTTGGGACCAACACGCATTGATGGTTATTTCTATTGGGAATCTCTGGGCAAGTAAACCTATATATTATCACTTAGTAAGAGGTGTTGAAGGTGCCAACAATACGTTCTATATTCTAGCATGCACATCTATAGTAAAACATAGACCAAACATATCTAAGTATATCTCTTTGTAAAGCCTGTACAAAATAACAACAGAGTGACAAAGTACATCCCATCCCTTGATGCTATCGATGGCCGTGAGTGTATCTGAGTAAATGCAGACAGGGAGCAGGTACCTATGGTCGGAAATCCGCATGATACTATAAAAGCACTGGTCAGGCAGTTTGTGCCCATGACCTGTTGCCATGAGAATCGCATAGCGAGAGGTAACAAAACAATGGAGGCAATCTGAATCCCACCCACACGCAGGATACCGATGACGGCGGTCTCGCTAGTCCTGAGGACTAAGGCATCTGCTGCGTCCGCGCTGGCCCTGTTTGCCGCGTACGCTGCAGCGGCCAGCAGCAGCCACGCGCCGACATCTAGTCCTGGGGACTAGAACGCACCTTTACTCATTTGCCTAGTCCTCAGGACTAATGCATGTGGTTCTGAGGACTAATTCATTGATTGATGTCTAATGTAGTTGTGACTAGGGATGTAGTCCCCAGGACTTCAAATTTAGTCCTGAGGACTACTTCTTAGTCCCCAGGACTGCTCTGTGTAGTCCCAGGGACTAAAGATACAGTCCTGGGGACCAAGGACTGTGTCTCTAGTCCCAAGGACAATGTTGCAGTCCCCAGGACTGTATCTTTAGTCCCTGGGACTGCACAGTAGTCACTGGGACTACAAGTAGTCCAATGGTGACTAAAGGACTGAAGGTAGGCCTATGGTCCTAGAGCATAGTCCTTGGGACTAAGACCCTACATCCCACCTACCCCTTGAGACTTGGCAGATATAGATAGTCCTCGGGACTAAGACCTAGTCCTCAGGACCGGCTGGACTGAAATAGTAGTCCCTGGGACTATGTCTCTAGTCCCTAGGACTACATCTTTAGTCCTGAGGACCAGGCAGCTACATCTTTAGCCCTCAGGACTTAACAGTTAGTCCCAGGGACTGAACCTTGTACCAGGGTATAGATATGGAAAAGGCTGCGTTGATCAATTTCTAGCCTTCAGAACCATTCTTCTAGCCCGAGGACTACTCTTTAAGTCCTTAGGACTAAAGTTGTAGGCCTCAGGACTAACGTCCAATCACCAGGAATGTCTCTAGTCACTAGCACTAGGTTACTAGCACTAGATGTGTAGTCCTCAGGGCTAAAATATCATCCTGAGGACTATAATCTTTAGTCCTCAGGACTAAGTTTATAGTCCCAGGGACTATGTCATTCTAGCACCGAGGGCTGTTCCACGTACCCATGTGGTCGTAAAAATAAAACGTAAGGCCTTAGTCCCAAGGATTGTCCCTGGGACTACACATTAGTCCCAGGGACTAAAGATACAGTCCTTGGGACTAGATTATAGTCCTTGGGACTTAGACCCTGGCTCATAATCATCCAAGAGTAGCAAATAGTCATGGTGCCCTGGGGATGAGATTCATAGTCCCAGGGACCACCTGTTTAGTCCTGAGGACTAAACTGTAGAATGCCGAGTAAAGGCGCGTTCTAGTCCCCAGGACTAGATGTCGGCGCATGGCTGCTGCTGGCCGCTGCAGCGTACGCGGCAAACAGGGCCAGCGCGGACGCAGCAGACGCCTTAGTCCTCAGGACTGGCGAGACCGCCATCATCGGTATCCTGCCACCCACACTGGTTGTAACAAGGACCATAAATAAGTTAGAAACACTGTTTGGAACTTGCTTAAATGATGAAGTGTACTCTTTTCCATGGCCAATTATTTTACGAGTTATTTTACTCAATTTCCTAAACAGCTCATCCATTGCCTCTCTAAGATAAAATGGTTTGGCACTAAGTAGACATAATTGGAGGATTGAAATGGATGGTTTGCAAGATAGGTTTTCAAAGTGAAAGCAAATATTAATCCAATATAACATAAATATGGGAGCCCATGGTTTGTATATTGAGGAATATTGCACGAGCCGAAGGTGAGTGCAATATCCTCAATATCCAAACTGTGGGCTCCCATATTAATGCCATATTAGGGTTATACCACCTTTTCCTCCATAATAAATAGAGAGAACTAAACGGCCATGGTGTACAAGGTGGCCGATCCACCACTACACTGCAAAAATGGTGTTTAGATCCTAAACACAATTCTAAACATATTCTTGCAACGTTTTTGTAATCACATTAATTTCCTAAACATGGTTAGCCAAACAATGTGCTTAGCTCAAGTGTTTAGAAATGTAGGTGTTTAGGTTAAAACTTTTGTGTTTAGATATATGAATTTTTGTGTTTAAGTGTTTATGAATTTTTGTGTTTAGATGTTTAAATGATTTGATGGAGATTTAAGGTTTGCAGACATGTATGCATAAAGGAACAGAGATATATTTTGTTTTTTTTCTCATTTACTAAGGGGGGGACATCAGCAGGTATTTACTTGTCAAAGTCTCCAAAGATGTCAGCCACAGCTACATACATGTCAGAATGAGAGACTTGAGAAAGTACAACAGTTTTGCAGGAAGGAAATTGCCTTATCTATTCCAGAATAACATCAAATAGGTGTCAGTCATGGAGTTTATCGATTATTTTATGGTAATGATGGTGGCATGAGGTGAATCTAGTCAATTTTCTATTGCCCTTTCTATTCGCATGACATTCTATGAAATGAAACCATGATAAACATGGGATTTGGGGACATTTGTCACAACAATTGATTATAACTGTGTGCAGATAGTCCAGTCAAAGTTAGTGCTGCTACCTGGTGTGGATTCAACATCCAAGTATCTAAACATATTGATGTTTAAATCTAAACACCTATTATTCCACTGTCTCAACTCTAAACATCTAAACATGTTTAGCGTAAATGTTTATGTAGTTAGAATAAAAGTGTTCATTTCCTAAATGTGTAGTCGATGAGACACCTAACTGACCTATATGTTTAGGTTTTAAACGTGTTTAGACCTAAACATGTTTAAAATCTAAACACCATTTTTGCAGTGTAGGGGGTGTGGCCCGAGGGGAAGACACCCCCTGAGGGGTGGATCAGCCACCGAGGACACCAGGGGAGTTTAGTTCTCTATTTATTTTATGTTTTTAGAGGGTTTAAATAAGGAAAAATTAACAAAATTCGTTACTGTAGTGCCCCGTACAAGCGGCAGTCCACCATTTTGAATGTTTAAATGCGCCCGGAATGAGGCTGCAGTGTTGGATCGACCGCTGTGGTGGATCTGCACACGTTACCCCACTGTGGGTGTGGCGATCAGCCCTGCAATGCTATCTCTATGGGAAGAAGTTATTCACATAAAAAAACATTAATTACCTACCTGATATCCCCAGAATAAATACAGCGGAAGACATTTTGTAAGTGTCAGCGATACTCCCCAGTTCGCTCTTCTTGAAGCAATTGTTATTCCCGGCAGGTGGTTGACTTTCCACCCATTTTTCATATTGAATCCAACCATGTCATGTCGAGTTATTAAAATGTAGACATCCTTAGATAGTCTAGATGATCCCACCATGCTTAATATGTCCAATTCATTCAAAATAAAGAAGAATCCATTGATTTTTCCATTGTAACCGAGACGTGGTCCGACATTGTCAGCATCTTCTTCAACTGTGGCGTCTTGACCCATATCCACATTCGGGCCACTGACACAATTAGTCAGACAAGGAGGCTGGTGGGAATGGCCGGACCGCAACTCGTTTACACTTCAAAAATCATTGAATTCTTCTTTATTTTGAACAGAATGGAGGAATTTGCCATGCATTCATCATCTAGACTATCTAAGGATGTCTACATTTTAATAACTCGACTTGTCATGCTATCGTATTGCTATCAGGTTAGTAGAGTACAGCTTTTACATTGGATTTCCTCACTGTTTAGTGTGGGGTAATGGCTAAGAGCCTCGCCCACCTCCACTGCAGCCAGGGTTCAATACTCCTATAAGTTGGGCCGATTTTTCACATTAAAACAATGGCGAGACTGAATTTGTAAGTCTCACTACTTTCCCAAAATATCCAACTTGATCTTGAAAAAGTATATCCAAAAATCCCCAAAAAGCACCCAAAATGCTGAAACAGTGCGTATATATGCTCTCATAAGGCACTGGTAGAGGACAGCATAACAGTAAGGGAGGTGGCAGAATAGTGGTATAAGTGATCTAATGGCGTACTAGACTGACGATGGCTAAATAAGTTAAAGATCATCTTTAAAGCTGGCACAACATGTGAAATAAACAGATTTTTTGTTTTGGGCATTTGTACAATCAGCCCACCTGCCCATGCACACTATTGACAGCTCAACTAATTCTGACAGTTTTAACCATGCTAATCTCAAAGAAATAGATGTCTAGAAATAAAATGCTTCCAGCATTTTATCTCTGTTGACAAACACTTAATTACATCAGCTCATTGATAACATCTGTAGTTAGGAAATCAAACAACGGTGTTCTATGGCAACGACACCTTCCAAAGTTAAGCCAGCAGGGTTGCAGACTGCTCAGTGCTGCCATGCAGGGAATTTGATGAGAATTAATTAACCAAAGCCGTTTACCATCCCACCAATACAGCAAGCAGAGTTGAACATTGAGATTCTAACTGTATGTATTGACACCCATTCCCTACTAGATTAAATACCATACAATAAATTGGAAAGTAATGTATAATCCTCTGATATAGAAATCAGAATAACATTAATCAGGTCTTGTACCAGCTTTAATACAACGATCTTTTGAGCATCTCTAATGAAATTGTAGTCTACTCCCCTCGTTTCAGCAAAGTAGAATTCATAATATGAATATTATTTACTCAAACACCTGAGATGATGAGCTAGTTAAGTGACTAGCAATCGCCAACTCCATGTTTTTCTTGCAAGTAATGTGTAACATCATGGGAAATGTGATGTTTTCTGAGAATAGATGCTGTGCACAGGAGCACAATGCAGAGATTAGGCAAACAGTTTGATTCATTTTGGTAACAGGAGACCAAGTCTTATCAAGACATCTTCACTGCAGATAAAAGGCAACATAAAAAGGGGATGTATCTTATGAGGAATGTGAATAAGCCTTTTTGTACTACAAAGTTTGGTACATATTGCCAAACACATCCCTTTCAACTGCCCTTTTTTCAGAACTTCAGATATTTTGAAAAATAAATTATAGGCAAACATGCCATTTGCCTGCGAAAGGGCAAATATTCCATACAGTTATCTACTTATTTTTGATATTCCAAAAAAATATCTAATTAATAACCTGTGAGCTAACCATTTGTGGCAATTACCCATGTGTAGTTCACATGGAAAAGTTGTAGTTCCAAAAGAGGAAGACTGGGACATATGAATAAGCAATGAAAAGCATAAAAGAACAATATATTTTTGAAAAGAACTCACTAGCATGCTAGATGGACAGGTACTGGGCAGTACCTCGGGGTTTGCACCGGTTGCATGACTTTTCACTGGGCTGCCCCAATGAGGACATGATAACCTATTAGTGGCAGCCCATTCACATTGCTTTCCACAGGCAGAAAGTCCTTTAAGAGCAAAATTGGTTTCCTGGTTTTGCTGCAGTCACAAAATACCCCAGATTTGATTTAAGCTACATTTAGTGCATTTTAGATGGTTCCTGATGTCCAGGTCGGAAGTAAAAACAGTAAGTGCTAATGGGTAGATGGATTTTTGTAGCATCTTGATTCACACAAAATCATAAGGTGAAGTCATTAAGTCAATAAAGGGATACTTGCTGATGCTCAAGGGATAGGGGGCTCAGACAATGATATTGACATAGCTTAAAAAGTAGTCCATAGATATTGTCATAAGCATTATTAGATGTAAAAGCACTGCAAAAGTACCATCACAATGGAGTTTCCATGCATCAAAGAGTATTCCCATCTTTTTGTGAGGCTGTCTGTGATAATTACGTTTTCTTTTATCAGGGCCTCCTTGCCTGAAGACCTTCAATATTGCTGAGTGTTTAAGTACTACAACCAGACTAGAAGCATTAGGTGCATGCCTAGACAAATATCTCTGCTGAAGCCCGAAGTATTGACAAATAAGACTTTGCATTCAATAAAAGGGGAGGTAGATTTGCTAGAGACATCAAGGCTTACTTTTTATGACGACTTTGCTTTTTTATGAAACACAAGCAGCAAGTTATTTCAAGATAATGATGATCTATTACTACACTGCAAAAATGGTGTTTAGATCCTAAACACAATTCTAAACATATTCTTGCAACGTTTTTGTAATCACATTAATTTCCTAAACATGTTTAGCCAAACAATGTGCTTAGCTCAAGTGTTTAGAAATGTAGGTGTTTAGGTTAAAACTTTTGTGTTTAGATATATGAATTTTTGTGTTTAGGTGTTTATGAATTTTTGTGTTTAGATGTTTAAATGATTTGATGGAGATTTAAGGTTTGCAGACATGTATGCATTAAAACACAGAGATATATCTTTTTTTCTCATTTACTGGGGGGGACATCAGCAGGTATTTACTTGTCAAAGTCTCCAAAGATGTCAGCCACAGCTATATACATGTACATATAGTACACACTGCATCAGAATGAGAGACTTGAGAAAGTACAACAGCTTGGCAGGAAGGACATTGCCTTATCTATTCCAGAATAACATCAAATAGGTGTCAGTCATGGAGTTTATTGATTATTTTATGGTAATGATGGTGGCATGAGGTGAATCTAGTCAATTTTCTATTGCCCTTTCTATTCACATGACATTCTATGAAATGAAACCATGATAAACATGGGATTTGGGAACATTTGTCACAATAATTGATTATAACTGTGTGCAGATAGTCCAGTCAAAGGTAGTGCTGCTACCTGGTGTGGATTCAACATCCAAGTATCTAAACATATTGATGTTTAAATCTAAACACCTATTAATCAACTGTCTCAACTCTAAACATCTAAACATGTTTAGCATAAATGTTTATGTAGTTAGAATAAAAGTGTTCATTTCCTAAATGTGTATTCAATGAGACACCTAACTGACCTATATGTTTAGGTTTTAAACATGTTTAGACCTAAACATGTTTAAAATCTAAACACCATTTTTGCAGTGTAGTTCAACAATCTAATATGTATGTACATTCAGTACAGGGGGACCTATCCATGTACAATATCCTTATAGCAATGGTTAGGGAACTATGCAGAGCCATAACTTCAACCCCCTGGAGCCCAGAATATTGATATTGGACCACTAAAACCCATATATAACATCAAGAACTCATTGAACCCAAAAATATGACCCAGAAAAAATTGGGGAAAAATAAAAATCCAAAGTGTAGGGGGCTGACTTTCACCAAAATTCCCATTTGCACACCTTCTGTGATTTTAGACCTACAGTTATTAAATAAAAGGTTTTACGTGTATTGCATTTCTTCTCATCCCTCAATGCAAAGTACAATGTATAATTACTGTTTTATTTGACCTCCTTTATGAGCTATTTACTCCAGACAGATCAGGGTCAAGGGCTTTGCTGCTAAATACACATTGAGTAGGCAATATATTACTACTCAATGGAACCTCACAGCTCAATGGGATTTTCCTCATAGCATTGAGTGGCCAAAACCTAACCGTAACCCTTATACTCACCCTGACGCCCTTCTCAATGCTCCATTGAGTGGAATATTGTGTTATTAGGAGTTTGTTTAGGCAACAAGCACAAGAGGTGTAATAATCCAGAGGATCTATAACATGGCTTTCATTCCTAATTTGACACTTGTAATCCTTCCAGAGGAATAGTTGAAGGTCATACATGTGAGGAACTCGCGCCCAGTGACATTTTATTGGCCCATAAAGGGACCTAAACCCAAAATCAATCACTGGCAACACTAGTCATGCATCCTAAATATCCAGTGGTCTTGCGTATGACACCATACTGTTGTATTTTACCCAGATTTTAGTCAGTCCTTGTTTTGTAGGGGAAGATGATGCCAGTTTTATGTGAGTATGGGGATGGTAATCATACCTCAAAAGATTTAAACCAGTGGTATGATACTGATAGGTTGAACTACAAGCTAGGAAAAATATGAAATGACTAACTGAGCACATTGTGAAGAAAGATGGACTGAAGGCCGAAGATGCCATGTCCAAAGTCCATTAGTTGCATGCCAACCTCATGAGCGCATGGTATGACCTCAAACAGAAGGAAAGAAATGAATTACTCATTACAACCGAGTACTTCTGCCATATGTCCGAAGGCAAACAGGATGCCTACTTTACAAGAAATGTGAAGTCTCACAGGTTCGACATGACACCTGAAACCCATTGGGAAGTAAAGGTCATGAGGAAGGACAGGGATACCCTGGATAAACATGGCAAGGAAAAGCCCCATCCCAGGCTTGATCCACGGATCTCCAACCCTCAAGGATATCATGTCGCAGACTGGTCCTCGAGGTATGGAACAAGTCTCCCATCTGATGCGACAATCGAATGCTGGCGACTTCTTGACCTGGCTCTGGTACTGTCTGCTGGTAGAAAGACTCAAGGATCGATGGGTCCACCTTCGAACCCAGCACCGATTGCAAAAGGCAAACGTCCCGGTCCTGGAAGGGAGGTGGCCATGAAAGACCCGAACCAACCACTGTCCATTGAAGGTGGGGTAGGTGTAACGCCAGCTGTCACTTGTGCCAGCCCAACTCCGACACTGTGACCATGAGCTCTGCACAGTCTGACTATGTTAGTGATGGGGATGGTTCTCCTACACCTCCACCACCGTCATCTGCCGGATGTACTGGCCACCTATTCTCCATACGGTTCGAACAACAACTGACCTGGAAGTCAAGGATCTAGATGAGTATGTCAAGGATCGATGCCAACAGTCCATCAACATCCAGAAGGAGGTGTTCAAAGCCTGGCAAAAACGGCACCTGAATCAGAGCATGACTTATCTTCGCAGTATGACTGAAGGCGTATTCGAATGCCTTCATGAATTACAGCGAAGAGAGACTGAGCGGATCACAACCGAGGCATATGCTAAAGTTGATGAGGATCTCAGGTCTGGACCAAGTGTGGCAGCCGGCTCTGCTTCGACTGCCTCACCTGCTAGGTCTGAGAAACCGACTGCTAGCATATCAGAAAAATCTGAAGTCTGACCAAACCTGTGCAATGGAGATCTCAGATAAATAACTGATTTATCACCGATCCAACTTTGAGATAACTCCTTTTCTAGGTTGAAACTCTTTACTTAAACCCAAACAGATGCATTGATGGCCTTGATGACTGGACTGATGCAGCCTCGAATCGCCTTTGATGATCTAAATCTTTCCATCTTCATCAGGGCCCAACATAACAGCGATGAGGTTTGCCACCGGCAAGTTCGACCTACCCGCCGAATGGATCTGCAGACAAGCAGTGATATGAATACAAAGACACTAGAAGTCTAACTTTTATTGTACAGATGAACCCACTACACTGGTGGGCCATCTTTAACTACATTATTATTACATATTACTATTTTAAGGATGGGTTCGAACTTGCCCACATCATATTACACCTATACCTCTATGTTTAATAACTTTGAAAAGTGACTTCTACTATTTAACTACACATAAATGAGTTGATCTCATGATATAATATATGTGCATAACATTGAACTACAGTTTTTTGTGCCTTTGATCTGTAAACCAACTCAAGAAGTTGATATCTCAAAATGGTACTATATTAATATATCTCTAAGTCACTCAGATGTCCACCGTCCGTGTTCAAATATAAAACATAGTCAGATTAGTGTTTAAATAGTAACTTTATTGTTTTGATATCATTGTATAAAAATAAAATCAGTTCGACGAGCTGACTAAAAAGAATCTAAAAAGGTAACTCATAACTAAACTTTTCTTTTTCAGGTAAAAGTGTATATATGTATTGTAACCTCATAATACTTGTTTAAAGCCAGGTACTTGTAACATGTTTAATATGATGGTGGTTCTTTCGAACTACTGTTGTATAATTTAACTAAACTTACCCTCAAAGTTAAAATGTATCTCACTTCGAAGTATTATATTTACTATAAAGTTTGTTAAGTTCATAGTGTTACAAACTTAATATATATTTTGCTCCACTATATCATTGTGTAAATACTTACCTCGAGCCTATTGTAGTTTTTATACTATTTTCTATGTGTTTTCTACCCTAGTCATAGCCGATGGGGGTAGTGTAGGGGCTCATGGAGCATCTTATATGGTTCTAGCTCCCTATTCGAGAGGGCAGGTCAGTCGGTGCGGTTACCACCGGTGGGACCAGCATCGAGCATCGAGCTATCCTTATAGCACCACTTTGAACTCATGTGACTCATGAATAAAAATGTACCGGTTGATAGAAAGACCATACAAGATAATAGGTTGGCACTATAAAAGTAGAATTCTAATCATCTAAAAAATGTTTATAGCCATCAGTAACGTTCCCTATTCATAATTGGTGCTAAAATGTATCTTTACATACACCAAGTACTCTTTTCACATAAGCCAGACACATCTACAATTGAAAAGAAATGCTACAAACACTATACAAGGTGGTAGGTTGATACTATGAAAATATAACTTTGACCATCCAGTAATATCTGTAACCATCAGTAACGTCCCTGGAACGTTACTAATCACGGTGTGCATTGAAAATCACTTATATGTACCTGGCATGGGTAATTCCCGAAGTACAGCAAAAAACTTATATAATGGAAGACCCCCTCCAGAGTACCTCTTGATTGCATATAGTAAGAAGACTGGTGATATTTTCTAACCAGGTTAGATGGACTCTATCAGTAACGTTCCACTTGTGAAAAGTCATAATTAAATGCATATAAAAAATAAATTATGCCCCAAGACTCACCTAAACCATATGGAAATCTTAGCTATGACCCCCCACTAAGGAATAAAAATATTATCGGTGGCGTAGAAGTGTTTCCCTTGCTATTATAATCCCAAGGAACCACACGTCCAGTAAATCTTGGAATGACCCATATGTATAATACTGAAGTACACCAGCCATGTGTAAAGAATGAGGACAGTTAACATGGAGGTGAGGGGCTACTTTGGCAAAGTCACCACTCACCTCCGTAATCAAGGTCTGTGCATAGCAAATAAATGCACCAGAGGGCAGCACTGTTCCCTTTCATTTCTCACCCTTCTTTAGCATATGGGTAACACCTACAGATACTAAACCTGGAAACCAGTCCACGCCCGTGCTTTGTTGCGGCAGTTGTTAGGCACAGCTTCACTTTGGGAAGTTCTATAAGGAACGGTAGGCCTCAGTTTTTTTTCTGAAGAAGTTGCGGCTTACATATGAGGTACTACAGTTATTTATTGCATTAAACATTGTGAGTAGTCCATGCGCCCTTGGGTATTTGAACACCAATACTGCGAAGGAAATCTAGCTATGCTTTTTTGAACTGTTACATGTCGCGTGAAGCCAAGTCACATGGCAAGACATCTGGGTTGCCCAGGTTACTTACACTGTAAAAAGAAATGTTGTTGAAATAATGAATAATCTTTCATCCCAAAGTTGCCAGAGATCCTTCATTACTTTTCACAGAGATGTCATTATTTTCGTAGAGATTCCTTGTACCACCACGTTGCCACCTGGTGTCAAGGGACGATTATGGGTATTGCAATTATTCGATACATATTTACTTTTTTCACCACTTATTCAGAGCTCTGCCTACAAGCCTACTCGCACCCAAACCTTTACTGTAGGCCTGGCAGGGAGAGGCACTCACTCACCCTGCCTGCCCCAGCAGTGACCCCAGATTCACCCCTTGGATCCCTGCTGGAGGTCACAACCTTGCCACCTATTTATAGCTCTGCTGCTCGGAGCACCTCACCCTGGGGGGTAAGTCCCTCCGTCTATTCTAAGCAGCAACCAGCAGAGAGGAGATGATGCAATGCCATTACCAGGTTCTGCAATCCCCAAGCTACTCCTACATAAGCCCATGGAACCAGCTTGGGGTATCCTTCTTCTCTCAGACATAGACACTGTATCACCCTGTACTAGGGCACAGGCTTAGCTGGATAGGCTTGGTGAGTGATCATCTTATAACACCTTGTGATCACGCTGTACTACCAAACTGGAATAAGGGATTATCATCTGTAGACCTCTGAGCTTCTGTCTTCCCTCACTAATGGACAATTAATGGTCTATTGGCAGTGGTTCACTGTTAATTTTTACAAGGATCCCTCATAGATTCTACAGTTATTTTTTTACAGTGTTGCTTCAGAATCATACACTTTTAAAGTTAGCGCTAGTATGCAAAATTGGCACTAAAGCACCATTGAAGCTCTTTTGGGCTCAAGAACCAGAGGGCATGATTTTCACAGAGTGGTTGTTTGCTTAATGTGCTTGGTAATTTGAGGTTTGGAGCCATCAGCAGATCAGAACATCACTGAATTAAACCGATTAGCCTGACATGACAATACTGAGTATAACACACTTAATTCTGGCGCAAGATCTAAAAGGCATTTCTCCAGAAGGTATAGTTAGATGGAGTGGGGACCTTCACTATAATGCCATTACAGCCATGAATCTAGTGGTTAGTAATTTCAGGAGGGTATCTCAAAAAGATTTGGAATTGATCCTGTCGGAGGTGATAATTCCAAAATTGAACTCACTGACCTTCTGGAGTGGATTCCCTCTTGTATTGTAAAGAGGGAGTCAGTTATAGGAGTGGTATAGGAGCGGTCCAGTCTCTTATTTTGCAACTCAACCTATTTCTGTGCAGTTCACTTGTAGCAGAGGTCAAGCAGGGAAGTCTGTTCTCAGGGTGAGAAATGTAGGAGAACTGCAGGATCAAATAGTTACGGTGAGAACTGGTTTCCCAATCTTATTGAGATACCCTCCAGTGCACTGGCATGACAGCCCTACCAAACGCTATTGTAATTACTATGTTAGATACTGATCGTGCAGAACAGTCATAGGACGTGTACGATCACCCACTCTAACATTGAGAATTTCCAGTTGAAGAGGCTGTCTTCAGTCATACCATATTTAGAAATGCCTTCCTGAGCAGGAAATTGCTGATGTCAGCATGCATGTGGTGTTTCCAGGAACTAGTCAGACCCGGTTAGGTCTTAATATATATCAGGTATTATGACAGCATATTGACAAAAAAATAGAACCACAGTTATGGCCTAGTAGGGTCACTATATGGCTGCGGATCGTGGAAACCAATCTGTACCTCTATCAGCTGTCTACGACTATGGTTTCAGTGATATTCAGGGGTTAGTGAGTAACATTCTACTCACAAACAACAAGTGCAACAAATACTGTGAGCTACAGAATATTCCGCTGGAGCGTATTTATAAAATATGATTGGATTTGATGGTATCAGTCTTTTTTTTCTTTGATCTACCATTGCCTACGTTCTGTTAAAGAGTAAGGACAAGTGGTTGTTGCTTCAGAACATTCAAAGAAAAGACCATTATCATAGGATTTATTTATGTAGTTCTTGTATGGTGTATTCTAAATGTATACACTTTAAAGAATAACTGTTGAATCTACCAGGGATCCTTGTAAAACTGAACAAGGAACCACAATAGTTATAATGCAGTCAGCCAATGTAGTTTACAAGAAGCCCAAGTGGCAGTATGGTGGTACAAGGAATCTTTGTGAAATAATGACATCTCTGTGAACATAACAATAGATCTCTGGCAGCTTTGGGCTAAGGGTTCTATCATTACTTTGACAGATAGCTTTGACAGATAGCTTAACCATGACACACTGCTAGAGGACGTTGGCGTAAGGGCTGCCGGGGAATCTTGCTGGTTCTACTGCATTGGGACATTGCTCTACCTATATTTTGGTACCATTTCTCTATGAAATTGCTGTGCACCCATTGTTACACCAAGTGAGTGGCATAAATACCATATCGACCAGAAAAAGCTGCACTTCTCCACTACTCTGTCTCGACGACAAAGGACTACCTAAAATGGCGAATCTCGACAAGGTAAACACACCAGACAGTGAGCAGGCCAAACCGCTGTTACCTCCGTTGACATACAATTCTAAGCCAAAAGATATTATTGATAAAATCAATGAAATTGAGAATTGGTTGAACCTACAGGCTTCTGTCAGTGAACGTACACTAGAACTACTACAGGGCTTAGAAAAACATATTTATGGTGAAGAGGGAGCTGTTAAATCCAATATGACAATACCCCAGCTCGAAACTCGTATTGACGGCATTGACACTACGTTATCCGGCCATAGATGGGACTGATAATGCTTGGAAAATTGCTGATACATCTCGAAATAAATCCAACAAACTTGTTAATAAAGCATGTAGGTTATTCTATGAAGAACAAGCAGAATATTATAAAAATGATCATCGTAAGTTTTGGCGTGTTATAAATAAATTAATTCCTGGCCATGAAAACCGAGCAGGTGATATAAACCTAGTTGATCATGAAAATGGAAATAAGCCCATTCCCAGAAATGACCCCTCTGATTTTATTAATGATTACTTTTCTAACATTGGACCCAAATTAGCTACTAACATGTATACACCTTGGAAAAGTTATTAACCCCCCCCCAGCTAACACTATGGACAATTTTCAAACCAATGCCCAAGAAGTTATTAAACTTGCCATTGATCAGATTTCATTGAAAATTTAAAAAAAGGTATTTTCTCATGATCCTGATAAACTGGCCAGATTGTTTAACCCATTCAGAGCTAGCATCGACTATAGTCGACACCATGGTTGGCCTAGCATCGACTATAGTCGACACCATGGCAGGCCTAGCATTGACTATAGTCGACGCCCGTTATATAGGATTAGTATAGGAATTGAAATTAGGCTCGTCCTCTAGGAACTATACTTTCTTCAAAGGCTGTCTCCATGGCAAGGGCAACAATTTTTGCTCTGCCCTAAAAGGGTTAATTTGTCCTTTGCAACCACTACAGTTCCTATCAAGTGGAAGATTTCTCAAGTCACCCCAATCCCAAATCCGGTAATCTAAAGATGGTCAATAATTATAGGCCTATCTCACTTATTCCTTTACCTTGTAAATTAATAGAAAAGATAGTTCATAACAGATTATATGGTTTCTTAAATGGTGAAAATATCTCAACAAATTATCAAGGTGGTTTCCGTCCTGGCTATAGTACTGTCGACACATTATCAAAATTCACTGATGATATTAAAAGGGACCTCAATGTTGGGAATTTGACTGCTTTTATAGACTTGAGAAAGGCGTTTGACACCGTAGACCACTCTGTACTTCTTATTAAATTACATAATTATGGTATTAGATCTGATACATATCGTTGGTTTAAAAATTATTTGGTTAATAGAAAACAAACTGTTAATGCCAATGGTATTGCTTCTAGGATGTGCAGGGTGGTCTGCGGTGTCCCCCAAGGGTCCATTCTGGGACCCCTGCTTTTTTTTGGTATATGTCAATGATGTGATTAAATGTATTAAAAATTGTAAAATTAAATTATATGCTGATGATACTGTAATTTATACATCACAACAATTTTGAGACTGCTAAAATCTGTTTATAACAAGATCTAGAAACTTATAACACCTGGTGTGAGCAAAACAAATTGTCTGTTAATATTGCTAAAACCAAAATAATGATTTTTTTCATCATGTACCTGGAAGCTTAATACACTGTCAGCCAATATATACATGAATGATATGTTACCTCAAGTTGTACCTAGCTATAAATACCTGGGGGTCATTTTGCACCCACTATTGAGTTATAAATTACATATCAAAAATCAAGTTAAAATAATTTCTTATTAAACCTACCTGTTATGTCATCTTAGGAAGTACATCGATGTGAAACTTTCATTAAGAATCTTCAAAATCACTATCTTACCATACATGGACTATGCTGACATTATATCTCACACTACTTATGAAAAATACTTGGAAATGCTCCAATATGCCCAAAATCGCTGTTTAAAAATCTGTCTCAAAGTTCCACATCTCACTGATACCCTATATGTACATCATAACACTAAGTGTAATCTCTTATCTGATAGGAGACATATGCATCTATTGAACTATATGTACACAAGATCTAGGTGTGATGATTATATTGATCATAGACACATAAGAACAAGACAGCATGTAGCCCCAACCTGCAAGGTCTTATTCCCAAACACTGCATCATATATGAAAAGTGTTGAATACTTTGGTGCCATCAGTTGGAATGCTCTCCTTACCATAAGACGTAATACAGAAACTTTATCAATTTTTAAATCAAACAGTAAAGAAATTATTAGGAGAACTCATTCCTAATATCGGGTGAGCACCCCAGCTTTAAAACCCCTTTTCTCCTTCTTTGTTCTATTACTTAACCAAATTTATTTTGGCTTCCCTCCCTTTTTCCCCTCCCTAAATTTATTTCTCAGAAATTCAATTTATTTTCTTGTTCTTATTTATCTTCTTTCTTAGTTGGTATCTTTCTCTTTATCATTCCTTATAAATAAGGTGTGTCAACGCAATACATGATATAATAACAGGTCAGGTTGGACCAGAAGTATCAACCCATACACCCTATGTGGTGGGGATGAGGTCCACTACCTTCTTTAGTCTCAGTATTCTCCTTTAATCTAATATCACATTTCTCTTTTTCTTGTATACTTTTCTACTATTTGCCTGTTATAGTAGTGTATTGAGTGTTCTTGGGACGGGCCATGGGGGTATTTGCTCGGATGGCCTTCCCTTGAGCCCTTCCTAAATGATTATAACACTTATAATAATATATGGAAACTATGGTTGATACTTTATTGATTGTTTATATTGTAAGGGTTTGTGGCCTTACGGACCTGGGGGGTTCGGGTCTTACGATTCGGAAAGAAAGAGTAAGACAGTATTCCAAGTGTATGCCAACGGTTAGGTTTATTACTTAATGCACACTCACGGCTGCCGGATGATATCAAAGAGGCAGCTAATATTAAAAGACAGTGGTTTACACAGTGTGGAGGCCAGAAGGGCCTCTGACGTAGCGGCTGAGCCCTGGGCTTTATATACGGACCCAGGTGTTCGTCGTCAGATGTCCCCACAGACCCGGATCGGTGCTGCCACCTATCCGGAACCTGAGGAACGTCCGACGACTCGACTCACCCGCCACGTCAGACGGTACCCAACTCCTATGGTTTAGTAAAGTGTACCTCTACACCACTCCCCCAGACATTTAGGAGGGTGTTATACATATAATATTACTAGGATAACATTTCTACATGTCTAAACCTTTAGTAATAGAGGTACAACCATAGGTATAACATTAACACCAAATAAATTGTGAACCGGATGTCATATATATATATTCGATAGTGAAATGTAGTTACATATAACGATTAGGATGTTGTAATATTATACGAATTACTTGAACAAGAGACAGTTATGTGAAACGGAACTGTCTGCTAAATTATTATACCACATAATATTATATTATATTTACGGTATAACTAATAAGACAAGTAATATGAATCGTATACATGTGATGATGACAGCTATGTGTAACGGAACTGTCGATAATAAAATATATCACATAATAACATCCGTATGTGTGTTTGTAGTATTGACACCACATTTGAATATGTAGTCTTAAAGAAGACTGTTATAGTAACATCACTATCTAATGACATGTCGTATATTAATATTATACGAATCCGTTAAAGATTCCGTGAGTAGTACGAATAGGGATATATATACCATACACTTAGAAAAAAAGAAAAAAAACTTCACGGTGTGGTAATAAATATGATAATGATATATTATCACCGTGTATCTAACAATCTTTATAGCACCAGATCAATATACTTATTATATAATTTTGTCTCGCAGGACAATAATATGTGTTTTCTGGTGAAGTTTAACGGATCTTATAATATAAATACTAATAGTAATTAGAGATCCGTATCAGGAAATGTCTATGTACCCGTATTATAATATGTATCATGTGGATATGTACATACATGTAATGTTATAGAAAAATAGAAATATGACATTATACACAATATACAGGAATTATTAATGCTGCTGAAGTCTTCTGCTGTATCCTCCGGGTACTAGTAGGTAGGTGTGGTCAGCTAACCACGGGATGGACGTGCTAAAGTTTATGGTTCCTTTATATAGAGTGAACACGGTAGTTGATTTGGGGCAGTTACCCACAATCCTCTAGTAGTGCTAAAGTTTATAGTATATCCGAATGGTGTAGATTGTAGAATAATAGTCCGGATGTGTCAACTATGTAGAAAACGTAATCCTTTTTAAGCTTAGTTGGCATAAGTAGAATAATAGTCCGATACAGGTTGATCCGGAACTAATAGTAGTAGTGATATAAGTCCATTCGGGAGTACAGATGAGTTGTAGAGGTAAATCGTAAAGTCCATCCTAGTAATTGGTTAGCACGGGTAACAGCAGGAGTCTGGAACTGGCATCCGGATACGTCTCACAGCAGCAAGTCTACTATCGGATTGTTCAGGGATGAAATTATAAATCCGAATAGGCTATTCAGGGTGCAATAAATGTTATACAACCTGAATTATATAATAGACTGGTCAAAGGAACCCGGAACACATACCATAGGTGTTCATAAACTACTGAATAAAACATTCGCAGATCTATAGGGTTCCGCAAAGACTATATCTGGTCATTTGGTGTTGGGAAAAAAATATGGAAGAAATAACCCTAGCATGCTTTAAACGGATTTCTTAGCATGCTTCTTCTTCAGAAGAGCTAAAGCCGACTCGGGAGTGCCGTCCCACTCGTCCAAGTCGACTCCGAACACCCTCATGAACTTAGTGTTCAGATTGGTGTTCCGAGTGATCTCCTCCTTTACACGCTTTTCCAACACGTGTACATCCATAGCTGCCTTTTCTTGGGCAGCTGCGGCAGCCTCCTCCTGGGCCTTCACATCGTCCCGGATGAGGGTCTCGAGACGTTGCTTTTCAGCGTCGCCCACCTGTTTCATACACAACAGAGTTTTGTTTAGGAGACCCTGATGAAACTCAATCGCTTTCTCACGAACGCTCTTCTCCCAATGGGTGTAGATGGCCTTTTGGACATCTGCCTCCCCTTGGCGAGACTTCTCGAACCAAACTTCCGCATTACCGGTTTTAATGGTAATAGCGTCCTTTGGTTTCTCAGGTGCAGCGACAGCCTTGGGAGGAGTCGAGGCGGCCTGTGGACCACTTCCGGGTTTAGGACTCCCGGACACACCTGTCGTTGGTACACAGAAGGCAGGTGGTACATTCTGTTTCAGTCCCATTTGCAGGTACATGTTTAACTGCTCCTGGGTAAAGGTAACTGGTGGGGCGGCTGGAGCGGATGCAGATCCGGCGGCAGCAGATGCGGTGGTCTTCTTTGGCATAAGGCGACCATCCTTTCCTACCACCAAGGTCTGGCTCTCAGGTCCAGGTCCCTGGTTTAAGGACGGAAAGTTTCGAGAACTCACTTTCCCAGGTTTAGATACGGCTCCAGCGTATCCGGCAGGTTCGGGCTTCTTGAACACCGGAGTGCCCTGAGCCTGCTCTGCGGGGTGCCTTGCCAGAGGGGACCTGGAACGGTCCTCTGCTCTGACTTTCGGTTTCGTCGTGCTCTGACCATTACCGTTGCCACCACGGTTCTGATCTCTCCTGCTCCTTTCACGAGCTCTCTTTGCATCCTTTCCGGATTCCTCGCATTTCTGCCAGAGAGACTCGTGCATGTCCAGTTTACCCTTTCCAGGAGTCAGGACTATCTTTGCTCGGAGTTTCGAATCCTTGGTCTTCGGAACTTCGCAGAGGACTTGGTCCCCTGGTCGGATCTTAGACCAAGCATCCTCGCTCAGGCTGTCGAACTCCTTCATGAGTTCCTGATGAAGCTCCATGATGCGCTTCCGTGCCCCGTCCAAACCTTCTGCGTGGCATTTCTTCTGGTGTCTAGCCAGATCACTACGTCGGTTGTATTGCACCTTCGTAGTACACTTCTTGCCCTTCTTACCATAACTCGGATCACAAATGTAAACCGGGTGATGGTGGAAGTGGGCCTCTACCAGATGCCTTTGGAACCGGGCTGGAGTACTCCAGGTCCGGATCGAGACATCACTCGCATCCTGGCAGATAGAGAAGGGACAGGACTTTTGATCGTCGCCGTACCACTTCTCTAAAGCCCAACGCAGCTTCCTCCTCTGGGTATAAGTGTAATACCCTTCGGTGTGGTTTAGCATAAGCCACATCTTTCGATAGGCTTTGCTCGGATTGGGGTCCTCGTCCGAAAGACGCATCCAATCTTCATCATCCGACTCATCGTTCTTATTGATTGAGTCTGGACAGGCATAGAGGGTAGAGCCGTCCTTCTTAACTCCGTACGCACAGTCGGAGAAACACGTCGGGATCCGGGTTTTGAATCCGGATTTGGCGTTAGCCCAACGTTCGGCCTCGGTTTGAGTTGATGGAGTGGCCTTCTCATCATACTCAACCGAGGATTCGTGCACCGACTCCTCGTCAGACGACTCAACCTCCATGGCAGTACTACCAGTGGTTGAGGTGCTGGGTTTCGGCTCGGCTCTCGCAGAATCCGGGAGATTCTTGAGCTTCCGAGCAGCGGATCGTCGGTTCTTACTGACCTTCCAGTCTTCTTCCGGTTCCTGGGTTCCGGATGTGCTGGAGGTCGTGGCTTCTACTGGGGTAGTAGTGCTGCCGGTAGCTGATGTAGCACTGGCGGAGCTTCTGGTGGCAAGATTCAGGTTCGGGATAGGAGGTGCGGGTGCTTCCGCGGCCCTCTTAGCCTCTTCCTGTGCCTCCTGTTCGGCAGTCATACGGCGGACAATAACCGTCCGAAGGGCTGCAGCTCGGTCCAATCCGATTAGTGAATTGTTCTGGACATCCACCAATTCCTGTTCGGTTATGTAGTAACCGTCATCCCACTGCTCGAAGTTAGCAGCGGCCTCCCGGAATTCCTTAGTGGTCCGGCACGGCGTCCGGATAGCACTAGGGCGTGGGTAGGTCTGGCCATCGGTATCCCAGACACAGCCTACCCAGTTAATGTTCGTAGCCTTGACGTTCCACAGGGACTTGTCAGGCTTCGGATACGCTCCGAGCTCGAAGGCTCGGTTAGCTGCGTACACGGTTTCACGGAAACCAGCGTCCACCATAAGTCCCCGTTGGAACCACGGCCAGTCTCGAAGCCACTCGGGAGGCATCCTGGACAGCTGTTCGGGAGCCATGACGCCCTCGATAGCTATCCTGACTTTCGGGTCCATCCTGACTGGTGTCCCGTCCGCGTAGGTCACTTGTGCCTGCAGTTCCGGGTGGACATACAGGTAGCGACCATCATAGCTAGCTGGAAAAGGCTCCGCCACTGCTGGCTTCCACTCATCCTTCTGTCCGTCAACTTGGGTAGTTTCGGACTCTGTCGCTGCGGGTTCAGCACTCGCAGTCGCTCCGGATCCCTCGGCCGGGAGTGGAGATAGTAGTTTCTCTGGCTCATTTAGTGAGAATGAAGCCAGCTTCTCCTCGAACGAGCGATCCGTGGGTTCCTCCACGTCCATCATCTCGCTCTCTTCCTGTGTAACAGGCGACAAAGCTTCCGGAAAAGCTTCTGCGGACGGAGTCAGCTTATCCGGGTCACCGGATAGCTTAGCTGCAGCTACGGATTCCTCAGCCATGACTGGGGAATCGCCCACGGGAGTAAACTACTCCTTTTTCCGGCTTTTACGGCGCCGGGGCCGGCACAAACGGAGTCTGTCTACCAGGAGACAGACTCTGGAGGAGCAGCGGGGGGTTTGCTTAGCCGGTAAAATCCAAGAAGGGAGCGAGCTCGACCGTCTTGAACGTTACCGAAAACAAATATGGCGACAGGCCAGCTTTCGTGACGTCATTTCCCCGCGGTCCGCGAGGTCACGAGAGGTCAGCCGAGACTGGACACGGTGACGTCATGCGGAAACGCACGTGCTACAGGCGGTACATCAACAAACTGATTGTTTTTAGGTAATTATCGCTCACCCCGATGACTCGACTGGGGATTTAAGTGGAGATTATGGAAAGCTTAAGCAAATCCACCGGATTATCCGTCCACTACCCATTGGTACATCATGCGGGGGCGACAAATAAGCCTTTAGGGTCAGTTGTCATCCGTTCCTCTAAATGTAAACATTACACTCGTTGTGTATACAGGTTAGGTCACTGCAGTCCTCTGGGCAATTCGGGGGCTGCGGCGAACGTATCTCCCCTTCTCGGATAGTTCTTTATCGGACCTGACAGTCTGAAGAGCTTTCTCTAGGTGCTTTTTAGCCTTAGAAACACCTTTCCTCTTCTTTTTGTCTTCACCTGCCGAGACTTTTTTAACTCCCCCACGCTTAATCGGTGTTGGCGTGGGTGTCACTGATTCGGAACACTTCTTGGGTCTACCGCGGCCGCGCTTCACTGTAGTGTTCTCTACCTGGTCTATTATGCGATTCTGGTTCAGGATCTTTCCGGAACCTTCACCATACATTTCTGTGGAGGTCTCCCTCCCAGACCATCTCCTTAATCTAGCCACATTTGACTTATAGAGTCGACCAAGGTCGGATTTAATAATTACGGTACAATCACTGATGATTTGTGTTATAGTAAAGGGACCGTCCCAATTAGACGCTAATTTTATGTGTCTAAGCGGTTCATGTAATCTGAGGACTCTGTCTCCGGATTGGAATTTCCGATGCTTTAGATCGGTATCGTATCCTACTTTCTGCCATTTGGCACTTTTCTCCAAATCAATTCGGACAGACTCATATGCTTTTCTAAATCTGTCTCTTAAACATTCCACAAAAACTACATGGCAAGGTAGTTCAGGGTCCATTCCTACGACTCCAAAAACTAGGTCAGCAGGCATTATCAAATCCTCTCCGAATACTAAAAGGTTCGGAGAACAATTTGTACTTGAATGTACCGTACTATTATAAGCATGTGTCACAAAATGACATTGCTCATCCCAGTCATCCATATGTTCATTAACGAGTGACTTTAGGACTTGGATGAGGGTTCTATTGAACCTTTCCACCAATCCGTCGCTTTGTGGCCTATACGGATTGGTTCTAGTCTTGCAAATAGCTAAGTATTCGCACATACCCTGCCAGAGATTTGATTCGAATTCTCTGCCTTGGTCACTGTGTAACATTAATGGTACACCGAAGCTTAGTACCCAACCTTTTACAAAAGCTTCGGCACAAGTAATTGCTTTGTGGTCCGGTAGTGGAAATACTTTAGTGTATTTCGTATAATAATCACACACTACCATCATACAGGTATTATCATTAGCGGTTGTATTAAATCCACTAATAATATCTACCCCGATTCTTGCGAATCTAACTCCGAAAAGTTCTTGGGATAGGGGAAGTTTGCCCATCCCGGGTCCGGGTTTGTTTTTACAACAATCCGGACAGGTGGTTACCCATCTTTGCAAGTCCCGTGTCATGCCAGGCCAATAGTATTTCTTGGAAAGTCGTGCTAGCGAGCGTTTCCTTCCGAAATGACCACTGGTCCGATGTCCATGACAGAAGTACATAATGTCATGTCTCATGGCATGTGGTATCACCACTTGCATGATTCTATCACCATTATTACATGGCTTCCAACGGTATAACACGCCTTTCCGGACTTCAAGCTCGGTCCATTGAGCAAGAAACCTTCTCATTTCTCGATTTTCCAGAGAGACCTCTGGTCTAACTGGACGTATACCCTTTGGTACTAATTGCAGTAGCTGCGCAGTTATCCAGTCAGCTTCCTGAAAATGTCGTATGTGATCCATAGACCAATCCAGTATACTGGCAACTAGGGGTACGAATGGTCTTCGAATCCCTGCTAACACTGCCCTATAAGCTCCACAATCAGTACAATCCGGATTATCACATTTCCGGATTGGTATTCGAGACAAAGCATCAGCATTTAAATGCTTAACTCCGGGTCTATGCTGAATCTGTTGATGTTCAAGCCCATACTCGGATAAATGGGCTAGCCATCGGCCTAACATGCCTTCAGCATCTCGGAAGTTCAGTAGCCACCTTAAAGAGGAATGATCCGTACGCAAAGTAAAATTCGTTCCCCATAGAAAATGTTTGAACTTCTTGGTATATACGACTACTGCTAACAACTCTCTTTTGGTTGTGCAGTAATTGCGCTGAGTCTTGCTCAGTGTGTTGCTGGCAAAGGCAATTGGTACTTCTCTCCCATTTTGGACTTGCGAGAGAGCTGCACCAATGCTATCATTACTAGCATCAGTATCCAGTATGAAATGATCCGTTTCATTCGGATATTGCAATACGGGAGTACTCGTGAACAGATCTTTTAGCTTTTGGAAAGCGGTTTCCTGTTCATGCGTCCAAGGAAATTTTTCCTTGGTACTTCCTGGAGTCCAGTTAGCTATTGCTTGTAATGGGTAACTGACTCTAGAATAATTCGGAATAAATTCCCTGTAATAGGAACAGAATCCTAAAAAGGACCTCACTTCTTTGGGTGTTTTAGGTCTATTCCAATTCGTAACTGATTCGATTTTTTCCGGATCAGCCTTTATTCCTTCATCACTGATGATGCGGCCCAAATAATTTATGGACTTTCTAAACATGTGGCATTTCTTAGGTTTCAATTTGAGACCATTAGAGATAATACGTTCTAGTACCATTTTCAGGTTATTAGAACACTCTTCGAATGTTTTCCCGAAGACTATGACATCGTCAAGATATACAAGACATCTTTTCCACAATAAATCACTTAGAATTGTTTCCATCATTGCTTCAAATGTTGCAGGTGCATTGCACAATCCAAACGGCATTACATTATATTGGAATAATCCAATATGACTCGAAAATGCAGTTTTCTCCATATCTGAGGGGTTCATTCCCACTTGCCAGTAGCCTGATTGCAAGTCTAGGGTACAAAACCAACTGTTTCCTCCTAAGGAGTCAATGGTTTCATCTATTCTCGGTAATGGATACGAATTCTTTTTCGTTATTCCATTCAACTTCCTGTAGTCTATGCAGAAACGGATAGTACCGTCTTTTTTTGTTACCATACACACAGGACTACTCCATGGACTATTGGAAGGGACTATTACATCCTGTTCCAACATCTTATTTATTTCATCCTCAGCTACTCTCTTTTTTGCTAAGGGTAACCGTCTATACGGTATCTTAAAGGGTTCGGCATCTCCAGTATCTATTTTATGTAATACTTTATTTGTCGTACCTAGTTTTTCACCAGGTTTGGCAAAGGCAGTATAATACTGACAGAGCATATCATAGAACTCTTTCCGGTGTTCCGGATCCTCTAATGAAGTTTCTTCATACAACTTAAATAAGTCTTCCGAAATTTCGTCATCCCCTGTTACCTTCTGTAAGCTTAGCTTACTATCCGTTACAGTTTCCGAAAGGGTCACGTTTCCAAAAACTTGTCCCTTTTTCAAGTAGATAGTCGTGTTTCCAGTATTGGAGACAGGTACTACCGACCAGGATGCATTCGCTACTATCGTGTCTACAGAATTTAATCCAATACCTGACAAAGTAACTACATCCGGTTCTATCACTGCCGGTTTGTTACGCATTGCAGGATCACTTCTTACAAGCACATCACAGGCTACTCCTGGAGGGACTCGCACAGTGTGTGCCACACTAGCCATACTGCTCACTTGTCTCAGTGCACATCTAACCTTCACGGGGTACGGGTATCTCACACTCAACACTCCTGTTTGGGGTTCCAATACAGCACCATACAGGGATGCGAAATCCAACCCGAGTATCCCCTCATCTGCTATATCCGCAACGGTGGCGCTCATGACATAGTCATGTATACCATCTAACTGTAGTCTCACACAAGTTCTACCATACGTTTGCAAGGTACTGCCGTCGGCCGTCTGAGCACTTCCTCCCGATTTGAGAGTATCATGTTCATCCGGTATAAGGTCGTAGAACCCCCTGGAGATACAAGAGTGGCTAGCTCCCGTATCCACAAGGAATTCGGCAGACCTTCCGTTAACAGTAAGGCAAACATACCACCGCCTTCCGTTTAGAACAGAGGGCATGTCCGTGACAATCGGAACGTCATTTTTCACACCAGGAGTCAATCCACATCCTTTCAAGAATTCCAGACAAGGATGACCCGGGGGCAGGTGGGCACCACAGACCTTGGCTAACGAATAGCCGCCTGCCTCGTTACTGATATTGGGTTTCCCCTGTGCTCCCATAGCACCTGTTATATCAGCTTCCCTAACCTTCCGGGTGTCTACAACCACCTCGGTGTTAGGCGATCTTGTTACTTCATGCGAACTATCATCACGGATGGTGATATCATGGCAAGATTTGTCACTGGGATCCCCTTCTTTGCCCCTCGGGAGACCCCTCCTTAGTTTTCCTCTGTACTTACTCCAGAGACACTCTCCTGTCTACGAGGGACAGGTTTCTCAGCCATACATTCTGGAGCATAATGCCCCAGTTTCTGGCATCTGAAACATCTCCTCTGAGATTTGTCAACTCTCGGTCTCTTTAGAGCTTCTGTTAATCCGGCTAATAATGTTTCCATCATGTTAGTAGGAGCAACAGTGGCTGCTACGGTTGGGTTCGCCGTAGAGGCTACACTGCCAGGTTGAGTTGATCTGGAAGCTGTTTTACCAGCAACAGATCCTCCTCTCCCTCTCGAATGTACTTTCCTATACCGCTTTTGTCGGTAATACTTTCCAGCTACATGGACTGAACCAATATAATCTCCGTTTTCATCGGAGACATATTCATCTTTCTCATCAACTTCATTCGATTCAACCGGAGCTAATTGGGAAGTATCGTATACCGGAGTAGGTGTACCTCCATATTGGAATGGAGCTGCTCTTATTGGATTAGGTCCGAGACATACCAAACGTTTCTTCATGTCATGTCCATCGATTGCTATGAACAGATCACTGAAGGAAGTGTCATCTTTCCAAGAGTCCCAGACCACTTGCTTGTGATCCGGATCACGCAATCCACTGTAGAATTGTATAAACAATTCTTGTAGATAACAATCATCATCATGAGCCCAATTTGGACGTGCTTTCGAAAGCAAGTCCTGTAGCTCCAAACCAAAGACTTTGTGTGATTCTTTAGGTTTTTGTGTCCTCTTCTTGAAGCTTACCCACGGATCTTCTCTAACGATTGATCCAAACAGGTATGCGGCACATTCGACCAATTGATCATAAGTACCGTATATTCCGTAAGCTGCTCTCCATTGGTTGAGGGCTACTTTTCCGCCTTTATTTAACCAACAGATCAAATATGGCAGAGCTTCTTCTTTTGTCCAGCCACTACAATTGACTTCGTCAACAAAAGCTTGATACCTGTCCTTCCATGGATCATTAGAATCATATGGAGGGGGTATCCGTGCCTGCCTACGTGCCGGGTTATTACATCCGCGTAGTCTATCTGCTTCTCGCATGCTCCAGTTCATGACTTCCATGCCGTCTGCTCCCTTTCGGTAGCAGTCAATGCCAAGGTTTTGTATACATTGGCTTCTATCAAAGATGGTTTGCATCCCTGCAGGCATAGAAGTTCTCCTGTTAGGTTTCCTGCCATCTCCTCCTGATCCTGATCCTCCGAATCCGGATCCTCCTGGGCCGCCTGGAGGGTTTCCTCCTGGTGGACCATTATTATTATAGCCTCCAGATGAACCACCAGGGCATCCACTATTGTGACCGGTGTTTCCAGAAGAAGCGTGTCTAGGGTAAGAATCATTTTGATTCCATCCCTGGTTATAGCTATTACCATTCTGATAATTGCCACTTCCCGATGGATTATAATTATTTCTATATCCATAGGAAGATGTTCTCGGTTGATACGTACCGCCATTGATATTGTTTTGTGGCGGATTTGGTCTCGGAAAACGTCCATCAGTAGGACCATTACCAGAACCTGGGGGTGGATTCGGTAATCTTGGTACTGCTGGTGTACTGTGGCCGGGTTGGGGGAAATATGAAGGTGGTGTCAACATATGCCTCATTGGTCCGGGTGCTCTTGGTTGTGCCACGGGTGAATTATTATTATTCCCTGTAGCACCATCGTGAGTCGCTTTGATTTTGTGACTCAAATCTGGTATGGGTGGTGCCGGACCTATCGTATCCAGCATTGGAATTACTGGTTTAGATGCGGTTCCATTTACTGCAGCATTATCCGGTTTCTTATAGATTCCGGATACCACATTCTTGTCAGCCCCATCATCAACGAATGGGCTGTATCTAATTGGGGTTGCATCTTTAGATGTCTTTCCCAACATTGTAGATACCACAGCTGGGTCTATATTACCTATAGTTAACTGGGCTGCTTCTACATATTTATCTAGAGTTATTGCAGTGGCCTGCAATTCCTGAAGCTCATTTGTGAGTTTCTGTCTATCCTCCTCCAGTTGTTTGTTGTAAGCTATGATGCCTACCCGGATGGTTTCATTGTCTTCAGCTTGTTTACTGCACTGAAGTTTCAATTTATCCAACTCATCCTGATAATGGCGAATTTCGGATTCGAATTTTGTCTTATCAAGGTTTAGTTGGTCGTTCGTATCTATATATGTTTGGATACGAATGTGCCTATTATCATATTCTTTATTGAATGATTCTCTCATAGATTGAAGTTTTAGTTCTTCATTCTCGAGTTCTTTCATGTACTCGCTCCTTCTGGCTTCGAATTCATTTCGCATGCCAGTTAGGTCCTCTTCCAGCTGAAGTTTTTCATGGAATACTTCATCCTTAGCTTTGACCAAGGTATTTAAATTCTCGTTCAAAGTTACATAAGTTTCATTCAACAACAGGACATCCGGTCGTTTTAATTCTTCACCTTCCGGTACCGCATAGGTTAAGTCGCCATCTATAGCGCTATAATCTAATATTGGTAATTCGGGCCTGGGTAACCTATAAGGTAGTTCTCCGAATGTTACCCTTTTTCGCATTGGTGCCGGATGTTCTGGGTTAGTACTACCACCGACTTCGAACATCGAATCACATAATTCGTCAACAATTGAATGCTGGCCTATTAAGTTACTATGTCTCTGTATGGACTGTTCGCGTCGTACAGAGTCTGGCAGATTCTCTTCACTATCATTATAGTGGGGTCCGGGATCTCTCCAAGATGCTGATTCCGCATCTTGTGAGTCCGAATGGGCTTGGAGCATTAGCGATCCATTTCCATTCTCTTGGGCAAGTGATTGCCCTGCTGGGTTAGCTTCCCTAATGGTGTCTAACCCATGTACTAGCCGTTCGGACGTTATAACGTCCGGGCTATACACCAGAATTAACTGGTCACGGCACCAGTGTAAGGGTTTGTGGCCTTACGGACCTGGGGGGTTCGGGTCTTACGATTCGGAAAGAAAGAGTAAGACAGTATTCCAAGTGTATGCCAACGGTTAGGTTTATTACTTAATGCACACTCACGGCTGCCGGATGATATCAAAGAGGCAGCTAATATTAAAAGACAGTGGTTTACACAGTGTGGAGGCCAGAAGGGCCTCTGACGTAGCGGCTGAGCCCTGGGCTTTATATACGGACCCAGGTGTTCGTCGTCAGATGTCCCCACAGACCCGGATCGGTGCTGCCACCTATCCGGAACCTGAGGAACGTCCGACGACTCGACTCACCCGCCACGTCAGACGGTACCCAACTCCTATGGTTTAGTAAAGTGTACCTCTACAATATTTTCTGTCCTACGAAATAAGAGACCTGAATTTTGAATACTCTATATTGTATCGATTTATAAAAAGCCAATAAGAGACAATAAAGAAAACTTAACTCAAAAAATGACATTCACTTTTTCTCACTTTGGAACAACATCTGTTTTCATACAGGCAGGAATCAGCCCTATCCAATTAAGTTTTTTTGACGTCACACTAGGCATAACCCGATTAGATGCTGCATTATTTGTTAGCTATATAGAACCATACTCCAGCAAAGATTATCTCATCATTTCTGTTTTTACAGGATATTTAATTTCATTCGATCATCAAATAGATGTATAGAACAAACATACATTGCCACATATGAGCATGACTTATTTATAGACAATATTATGCACCACTGCGGAGAATCCATTGCTCATAGGTTTTGTGCCTTTTGCCCTTACAATAGCATATGTAAAATATATAAAAATGTATGTCTTCTTTATCTGGTACAATGACTACTAAATGAACATGGGATGATTATCGTTATCAAGGGTCCTCTCTGAAAGTCAAGCCTACAAGCGGGACTGGCAACTAAAGGGAGGAAAATTATCCACTTCCTTTAAATGGTAATTGCCAGTGGTAGATTCACCATATAAAATCCGCTAATGGACAAGTGATATACACACATTTGATTTCCTGTTTATCAATTCCATTAAAGAAGCTTTGTTGCTATAGAAAACCACAGGCAGTTGCAAAGAGGACTGGGTGTAAGAAGGCTTTTATTGAAAGATGTACAGTTGATGTGGTTTGAAATCATGAAACTGGATTTAAAGCAACATATTTTTGTATTTCCACTGGCTGGAGGTTTGGCGTGAACTCCAAAACTAGGAAATTGGTAGCGCACCAACAACCTGCTGAAATATCATGAGCTTGATTATGGGTAAGGAGAGCAAATACCATAAGTAGCATAGAATTAAGTGTGATGTATGTGAACATCCTGGTTCATCTTTTGAGAAGATTGATTTTTGAGTCTCAACCATCGGACTATGACACTTTAATAAAAGATGTTTTGGCAATCTGTGCAGCTACCCTTTTAGGTTTTTCAATTAAGCAAAAAAAAAAAAAAAAGTTTGTTTCGCGTCACCGGACCAACCCTAGAAAAACAAGGCCAAATTCTTTTTTTGATTTTAAAGAATTTGGTTTCATTTTTTCATATTTTAAAGAAAATCTTTATTGCTTCAAAGACCGACGGATGAAGGTTGGTGTTAGTAAGACGGAGCAGTCCTACTGCCTCCCATAGGTTTAATGTTGTGACGGGGTTCTCAGTGCGCCAAGGTATCCAGTGTGCCGTGAGGGTGTAGCAGCGCAAGGCTCCCATAGAGCGCAATGTTAAACAACACATTTTGAAAAGTTATTTAAAAATACTAATCCTTGGAATATTGGAATAATTCGACCACTGGGTGAAAGGGTAGGACTCAAAGATGCTTATCCTTAGGTTTAGATATGGTTTATGTGAACTGTCTTGTCGTGGGGACCTTGGATAGCCCACGTAACTTGTCAATTTTGGGCATTTTCTACCGAAACATGTGAAAACAACCCATGTTCTCCCTATCAAAACAATTATTTGTATTCCTTCCACAACTTCCATATCATAGTATATGACAAAGAAAGACCTAAATATGAATCGTACCTAGTTTGATTAGTGTTATATTGTCTAGTTTAGACACATGGACAGTGGAAAGTGAAGTTACGAATCCACGCACTTTGCTCATTGTGGGAGGAGAGGTGGTGCATGGAGGGGTCAAACAGTCAAAACTTTCTCTCATTCGGGGAGTTCTCACAGTCACACATCTGATTTTTTATCAAAATGAAGTAGATAATGGGCTTTTTCAAGTCAATATCTGCCCGTACATATTTGGTTCATCCTAGAATTCCAAGGATTATTATTCCAAAATCGCTTGTAAATTTGGGTTGTTTAACACTGCGCTCTATGGGAGCCGTTGCGAGTACACCCTGGTGCAAGCTGACCCCTCTCCTACCAGTAACGCGCTTCCGAGACTCAATCTCTCGTCACCCAATATGGCAGAGTGGGATCTCTTATACTGTATTCTACCTCTTTGATTGCTTTTTGAGGATTTTTTCTTATCCTTTTTGTGTTCTTCCCCTATCTCACAGTTGTCATTTTCCGATCATTATTTTACAATGAAATCAAAGAATTTGATAGATCCATTGATATGTGCCCTAACATTTGCCATATGAATGTAAAAAAAAAAAAAAAATAGAAAAAAGAAAATCCGACCTACTGACCCTACCCTTTCAAGTCATGTTACTGGAAACACACCTTTATTTTTTGTTGTTGCCTTAACATTATTCATTCTCGGTGTCTTTAGAATCATCCTATTGTCCAACCAATAAAGAAGTATTCATGAATGAGTTTTAACAGAATGAACTGTTTTAAGAACAATTCTGCTGCATGTTGTTAACCAATGGATTTTCATTTCTCTCTGCTAACTGATACGAGGTCTCATCATTTTCTTGATACATTTTGTAGACTGTCAAGATATGACAGTGGATATTAAGCAAAAATACATCGAGTAGGCATATGAGTAGCCGTATGCCCCTGATGCCCTGAGGGCACCCTTTGTAGCACTGACAGTCCCTTGAGCATATACAGCTCCTGATATCCAAAAGAGTTGTGTTTTTGATATATTATAACTAGCCCTACCCCTCTACATGTTTTAACAGGAAACATTTGACAGAAAATTGGCACTATAATCGCCCTTTGCCAATATTTTTTCCCTGTAGTTTCCCTCTCAGCCTCTAACTTTCAGGCTAATTTTTGAACAATTTTGGTCTTAAATCCTTATTTCTGGTCCTATTCACCTGCTGTAAAGTTCTATATATGTAGCCACATATATTTTTCTACTGTGTTCTAATGATTAAAACATCAACTAAAACGTATAATTTATTTACGGAAATCGCGTTCATAAGCACTGATTGTAGCAAGGGCAAAATCTGTATGCCCAATTCTCTTCCAATATGCCCACTAGTTGGCATATGACAGAAATACGCAACTGAGGCATGCATATAAACATCCTATAGTTAAGATATAGCAGTATCCTATGCTAGGTATAATAATTAGAAATGCCTTACAGAGCTGGAAATTGCTGACGTCAGCCGGCATGTGGCACTTCCAGTTACTTCCAGGAACTAGCCCCAATCCAGTCAACAAAAAACGTTTAAAACGTTTCAGAATGTTTCCCTATGGCTCTTTATCATAACCAAACATTTTTACCCTATATATAAAAAGGTATTCGTTCGTCGCTGGTTCCCACCCCATTAAATAAGCTTGAGTGCTTGCCAGGAACAGATAAATTAAAAGAAGCTAGATAAAAGCATGTACTTTTTGCAAAGTTAACTCAATTTTTCCTCTTACACTTACCTAAAATATCGTTTTCATAGCATTGATAATAGTTTCACCTACTATGATTAAATTTAATCCTTGGGTTGAATTCAATTTTAGATAAAAATAAATTATTTCAAATACAGTCTCTTTACAGTAGCCTTACATGGAGACAGCTGGCAAAAATCCGCCATTTTTTCTCCAAAAATCGGAGCACTAAAATAACATACCTGTAGAAAAATGTTGCTCAAATGGCACGGGAATAGAAAGTGTATGTGCCTAACATAATGCTACTCTTATTTCAAAACAATATCTCTTATAATCGCTGAAATATCCTGGCTTAAAGTTTTGAATGCAGCACCTCTGAGAGAATCTCCTGGGCACTGTACTACTGTGCTTAACAACATGAGGTCAAAGGTCAGGGTCATGTCAATAGGCGACATCATGTTACTAGGAAACTTCACGTCACTAGGCAACCTTGTTAAGCCAATAAAACAGACTGTAGTTTGCCGACAAAGCAGGCTGCAATTTGCTGAAAAAAAACAAGCTGTAGTTTGCCGACAAAACAGGCCGTAGTTTGCCAACAAAACAGGCTTCGGTTTCAGGGACTGATGTCTAAGATATTTTGGTCCTCCCCCAATCCACCCTCGCCCCCCAAAAAAACAGAAAAAAAAAACAACCAAAAGACTACTGCTCCAAATCTAATGGCAAAGCCACTGGTGAAACGTTAAAAACAGTTTTTTACGTTAAATAACGTTTTTTTTTTGTTGACTGGGAACTAGCAAGGTCTATATGTGAGGTATTATGACAGCATAGACTTGTGTACCAGGAACCATACAGTTATGGCCTTGGAGGGTGACTATACGACTGCAGATCATGTAATTAATCTGTATTACTTTGGCTTCTGTGACATTAGGGGTTAGTGACTGCTATTATGTCACTCACAAACAACAAGTGCAAATGTCAGGTGCGTAATGTTCTGATGTACCAGGGGTATTTGTCCTATCTACCATTGCCTACTCTCTGTTAAAGAGTAAGGACAAGTGCTTGCTGCTTCAGAACAGTCAAAGAAAATACCATCATCATAGGACTTCTTTATGTAAAAAAATCAGATTTTGAAATAAACCAAACACCATAGGATCCAGTGGTGGGTCATGGCTTTCCACTGGCTGACGGTTCACTTTGGGCCTATCAGCTGATAGAGGGCTCACATCGGGTGGTGGAAAATGGCCCTTAATGACAAGCCGGCTGCATGTTACTAACTGATGTATTTTCAATATTTCATCATATCTGACAGCTACAGAAACAGTCCTTTTCGACCATTGGCCACCTCCTGTCACCGGAGCCTGTCCAAAAGTTCTAAATGGAGTAATACAAGTTAGTTACACCTTTTAAAGCCACCATTAATAGGACAAATGTCCATGGAGATTAAGACATGATTATGTTATCACTACCCACAAGTACAGATTCAACAATACAGAAGATCCCACAGTAAATTCCTTAAACAGCCCTGTGAACAGAAATCATGTGCCTCTAGCTAGCACCACTGATCCAATGAGGGCCGGGTGATCTGAGCGAGCCTCGTTTCAGCATGGCTGAGCTACGAGCTTTTTTTCAGGTTGTACCCATCACCAAAGAAAAACAAAACATGCTATATACCAAATTAAAGCTTAGAATCTCAGGATTACAGATATGCCAGGTGTAAAAAAATTCAAAAACAGTATTTTTCACAATATGAGATTTAAGAAAAAAAGTAATTAAATCATTTCTAATTCATATTAATTAGTCAAATCCTAGGATTGACAACATTTTCATCAAATAATGCAACTATATATAATCGAATCAGTGTAAAAACATGTGTTTAACATGGGGATCATAATTTGAGATGAATTAGGTCAGTAGGTCAAAGGTCAGAGTCCTAAAATAGGTCATCTTCTTCTTATTATATATATATGTACTTTAGACCTTGTGACAGCTCTATCCTTAGTTCTATTAGGGGTTCAAACCTGTACCGGTAA
Organism: Acholoe squamosa; assembly: GCA_949317995.1. Classification (NCBI taxonomy): domain Eukaryota; kingdom Metazoa; phylum Annelida; class Polychaeta; order Phyllodocida; family Polynoidae; genus Acholoe; species Acholoe squamosa. The sequence goes on from OX439039.1 coordinate 6,382,276, forward strand.
TTCTTATTGATGCAGAATTAGCAACTAGTAGGGATGTTATTGACATCAACTTTTTCCTGTGGCGATTATCACAATTTTTCTCTCAATATTGCGATTTATTGCAAATATTTATTAATTTTGATGCATTTGAAAAGTGTATGCAAAAAAGTCTTGAACATCATGGCAACCAGCATTGTATATTTGCATGGCTGAGCTACGAGCTTTTTTTCAGGTTGTACCCATCACCAAAGAAAAACAAAACATGCTATATACCAAATTAAAGCTTAGAATCTCAGGATTACAGATATGCCAGGTGTAAAAAAATTCAAAAACAGTATTTTTCACAATATGAGATTTAAGAAAAAAAGTAATTAAATCATTTCTAATTCATATTAATTAGTCAAATCCTAGGATTGACAACATTTTCATCAAATAATGCAACTATATATAATCGAATCAGTGTAAAAACATGTGTTTAACATGGGGATCATAATTTGAGATGAATTAGGTCAGTAGGTCAAAGGTCAGAGTCCTAAAATAGGTCATCTTCTTCTTATTATATATATATGTACTTTAGACCTTGTGACAGCTCTATCCTTAGTTCTATTAGGGGTTCAAACCTGTACCGGTAATTCTTATTGATGCAGAATTAGCAACTAGTAGGGATGTTATTGACATCAACTTTTTCCTGTGGCGATTATCACAATTTTTCTCTCAATATTGCGATTTATTGCAAATATTTATTAATTTTGATGCATTTGAAAAGTGTATGCAAAAAAGTCTTGAACATCATGGCAACCAGCATTGTATATTTGCATCTTTCAAGGGTTCACGAGGGTTGGATCTGACAAAGGGTTGTCTTACAAGGTGAAACCGAGTGAGATAACCCTCAGTCAGATCGAATCTGAGTTGAAACTCAAAACTTAGTTTCTTAGTTAATGGTCAAATTACAATTTGCAATATACACCAGAAGTTCAGTCAGCAGATGCAAACCAGTCAATACGAAAACTCGTGGGACCGAGGCCAACGCTGCCGGGCCTGCAGAAATGACCAGACTGTGGGATCAAATGTCTGGCTATTATCTTGGGACCTTTGTTACATTTTGGGTTTTATGGATTGCAATTATTAAGGGTTTTACAGCCTAAAACAAAAGGCGTTACTGTTTATTGAGATTTGAAGGGGTAAAAGAAGGCGTTTTGCTGCACATGGCTCCTTATGGGCTGTTTCTTTGTAAAGACCAATATGTGTAATACCTTATAAGGAACATACAGTATCACTCTTTAATGTTTGGTGTAATGTATTCTTCAAGATTTATTTACAATTCATTCACTATCCTATCTATATTTGATGCAGGTGACAATCCCTACAGTGTTTGCTCTGTGTTTTAGTGCAGGTATAAGTAAATCACAGGAAAGAAAGATACAGACAGCATCTGATTACATCCTATCAATGCTGTGCAAGAAGTACAGAGATGCATTTTGCCCAATCGAAGTTTGAAGTTTTAACACTGTTTATTGGCTAAAGAAAACACCCCAATTGTTACAATCAGTCGCCTGATAAGTTATAAATATTCACCACCAAAGTCATAATCATAGGTTGAGTTTTCTATAGTACCAAGTGGTTTTCATGAACTTATCGTAACATTTTCTATGTTGTTAACATACAGATCTTTACAATAATCACAATCTACCCAGTGTCACAAGTACATCTCCTCTCAGACACGATTTAAAAGCACTCATAGTAGGTTTCAGTTGTATATCAGCATATAACACTTCCCATGTTTGATTGCCTCTATATAGAGGACTACCCCTCTAAGATTCTGTTTTTGGTTTGTTTACTTTCAATTTTCTCTTCCCATTCCCTCTTAGTTCACGACTAGGGATTATAATAATATCGTCATCTTGTGAATAACAGTACATTCTACATGCTAGCCTAACTAGGTGTAAAGTGGACTCAGTATAAGAAGGAAAAAGACAAGGTCATTTATGTATACATCCCGGCATTTTTCACCCTTACGCAAGCTTTAAGGCAGTGGTTTTGTACAATGTCTATATGATCTACCAGGGTTTTTGGACCAAAGTTTAGAATAAAACTACAACATTCTAGTATGGGCATAGAGCATTTTCATGATTCAAATATTTTACAATATTACGCAACTGTTTCAACTTTGATATACCCATCGGCTCAACTTTTTACAGTGCACCTTAAAATTTAAGTCACTATCGATAATTAGACCCAGATAGTTGTATGATATACCATTTTATTGTTCCATAAATTCTAACATATTTTGTATTAATCAAAGAAATATCTATGAAATTAATACATAGGTTGGTTCTAAGAGCTATAAGAGCGCTCAAACTTTACATAAGAGCGTTCATGCCCCACTGCACACCAGCCAGGTCAGTTACATACACTCTCTGACATCAAAGGCTCCGACCTAATGGTTCACTGCACAATATAATAAGAATAAGGGTCTCAGTGTGCGACCTCATGGTTCAATGCACAAATTAATAACTTGTAAGTGAATGCAACCGGCCGTCACGGGTGCCTGAGCACCGCTGACGCCGTCATGAGTGTCTGAGCACTCTAAGGACTGAACAATGGGTTACATAAGCACGACGCCATAACCTTCCGGTCGCTCTAGCGTCGCTCCTGAGCAACCTAGGTCAAATATCAAAAATTCTATGGAAAGCCCATAATTAGACGGTCAGAATGAGCCCAAGATCAAGGCGGAACTCCCAGTATTAAGGAAGTTACGCCATGGAGACTGAATCGACCTCCGAGTAAGCTACAGACAAACCGGCGGGAGTTACGCGCCTATCCAGCGGGCATTATAATCTTGGCACATTCAGCTCCGCGCATGCCCAAAATGGCGGTTATAAACGCATAAACGGCCGAGATATGAGGGTCTAAAGATGCAGAACCGACCAAGACAATGGGGGCCATAGCGGCGTCCATGGGGGTCCTTTGTCCCCCTGTGACACTTGAAAGGGTCCCCTCAAACAATTGTAGAGTTAGGCAGATGCTGCTGGCTCCAGTCAGTCTGGAGGTGCTTTTCCAAGATTTGCTACAAATAGCCTGTCTGCACCTCCAGGAAGACAGATCACCAAGAACCGCTCTAGAGGTAACATCTCCAGTCATCTCCTGCTACCTGCTATACCACTGCACTATGGTGAAACTATGCTAGACAGGCATTGGTTTCCTACCATTAGTGGCCAGAGGCTATCTTCTTCAAGACTTCCACCAGAGGGTAAAGTTACTCATTATTACATTATTCCTCTAAGCAGCAGGTCAGGAGCTAGGTGTGGGAACCCACCTAGAAGTATGCTGGACACTGTATTATTAATACCTCACAGGTGGAGTGGAACTGAACATTGTACTTTATAAATTACTGTATGTTTACTGTATGTGCAAACTACCTACATACTAACTACTGTATGATTGATATTTCTTACATGTTGCCTAAAGCTGAATAAACCAGTGACAACTGGAAATAACACTATTTATTATGAGCCTGATGTATTTACTCCTTACACCACTAGTCATATGATATTTCTCATATGACAACTTGATCATGCCAATCACTAGTATGACAAAGTGGTGGAGAACATCCTACTAAGATCCCATATCTCACAGGCTCATAAAATTTAAAGCTGGTAACACAACTAAAAACAATCATGCACACAGTAAGTTAAAGCTGGTACCGCAACTGGGAACAATCATGCACACAGTAAATTAAAGCTGGTACCGCATACACACAGTTAGACCCACTCCACCCACCCAGTGACCTTGACCTTGACACCATACCCACCAAGGTCACCAGTGAGATCTCCCACATACCAGTGAGATCTCCCACATACCAGTGAGATCTCCCACACATCAGTGAGATCCCCCACACATCAATGAGATCTCCCACACATCAGTGAGATCTCCCACACATCAGTGAGATCTCCCACACATCAATGAGATCTCTCACACAACAGTAAGATCTCTCATATATCAGTGAGGTCTCCCAAAACGTCAGTGAGGTCTCCCAAAACGTCAGTGAGGTCTCCCAAACGTCAGTGAGGTCTCCCAAACGTCAGTGAGGTCTCCCAAACGTCAGTGAGGTCTCCCACACGTCAGTGAGGTCTCCCACACGTCAGAGAGGTCTCCCACACGTCAGTGAGGTCTCCCACACGTCAGTGAGGTCTCCCACACGTCAGTGAGGTCTCCCACACGTCAGTGAGGTCCACCACACACATCAAGGCCTTATCAGTCAAGCTGGCAGAACAACACACAAAGACCTTACGTAGTCAGGGGCCTGTTGAAGAGGTCTCCCTCCCACCTAGATCTAGGAGGCCCACAGGAGGCAAACCAGCCTCCAATACAACAGACCCACACTCAGTAGACCCCACACCACCCACCCTGTCTACTCAGGGAACAACCAGTTCTCAGGGATCCAACATTTCCCAGGGATCTCTACAGGACGCCCAACTCACGCTATCTACCTCAGGGGAAGAAGGATCTGCCTCAGGGGGTGGATCCACACCCTCATCTAGATCCTCCACCCCAGCCCCAGCCTTTGACAGCCACTCCTCCAGAGACACCTCCCCCACACCCTCCATCATGGACACCGATGAAGGCCCCCAACCTAATCAGACAGCTGAGAAGATAAGGGCCTATGAGAAGGCCATCCAAGATGCAGTTACTGCCCTAGAGACCAACAAGTCCCAGCAGGAGGAAAGGGAGAGGATCCTCAACCAACAACTGGCAGAGAGGAATGCAGCAATAGATGCTCAACAGAAGGCCATGGAAGATCAGCGGAAGTCCCTAGAGAGACAACAACAACAGATAGCAGATCTCATGAAAATGGTATCATCCCAGACCCCACAGCCTCCCACACCTGCCATCACACCTGTTGTCACACCATCTGCCTCTGGATCCAAAGATGACATCATAATCTCCATGGTGTCCAACATGACCAAGCTCATAGACAATAAACAGCAGGACGACAGAAAGATCAGGATACATGAGGTAACAAAACCCAAAACCTTTTCACACCCATCACCACTCATGTCAACAGCATTATTCATTGATCACAAATTCCCAGAATATCTGAAGGATAAGTACAAAGTGACAGACAGTGACACCATGGTAACATATTTACCCAAGTACCTCGAAGGACAAGCACTAGCTTGGTTTGAATCCTTCAGGGAGAGTGCCACACCTGATATGTTGACATGGACCAATGTAGTGAATAAATTAAAAGAGTATTTTGCTACTCGAGACAATATAATCTCAAGGACTGCACTCCGTGCACAAAAGATAGATGAACCTGTTCTAGACTATGCATGCCATCTCAGGAAAGTGTGTAATGCCCAACGCCAGAACGATGAAACCCTAAGCAAGGCATTTACCCAAGGCATGAGGCCCTGGATCTCTATAGCTCTTGAGAACAAGAAAATAGACTCTTTTGACCAAGCCCTAGACCTAGCCCTAGAGGTTGAGACCCAAGAGAGATCTAGGAAGGTAAGGGATGCAGAAACCAACCCACAGCCTACTAAGAAAAAGGTCCAGGAAATCAGCACTAGTTCAGATGAAGATGTTAACCTAATGTCTAGTGCCCATGTAAGGCAACAGGAAGCTAAGGTTGCATCAAGAGACCCTACCGGTAGATACAGATGAAATAACTATGACCCCAACTACCAATCCAATAGAGGTAGAGGTAGAGGGGGCAACAACAACAACCGGGGGGGTCACAACAGTAGGAAAGACAACAGCTCTTCCAACCCCAACAATGGTAACTCCTCATACAATGATAGGAGAGACAGAACCCCAAGTAATGGCAGATCCTATAATAATCAAGGATCCAACAGTAGGAGCCAGAGTCCACACAGGAACTACAACTCTGGATCCTACAACAACTCTGGATCCTACAACAACAGCCAGGGTTCAAACAACTCTGGATCCTATAGTCAAGGATCCAACAGTAGGGGCCAGAGTCCACATAGGAACTACAACAGTGGATCCTACAACAACAATGGCGCCTACAACAATCAGAGATCCTACAACAACTCTGGATCCTACAACAACAGCCAGGGTTCAAACAACTCTGGATCCTATAGTCAAGGATCCAACAGTAGGGGCCAGAGTCCACACAGGAACTACAACAGTGGATCCTACAACAACAATGGCGCCTACAACAACCAGAGATCCAACAACTCCGGTCAATACAGCAACTCTGGTCAATATAACCAGGGTTCCAACCCACGCCAGGAGGATTACAAACCTGACACAAGAGGTTACCAGGGGAACCAACAAAGTAACCCCCAAATACCACCTCATGTGATGGATCAAATCTCCAAGCTCCTGGTGGCAAGCATCTCAACCACCCCACAGAACCAGGAAAACTAGGATGTCACAGTGCCGATGGGCCAGTGCACTGTGACACCCCAAATACAAACAATCAATCAGGATTAACAAAGATCCAACCAGAGACAATTGCTAGTGCAAATCTACCATCTAACAGACAGAGACGTCCATCAGTGATACACATCACCCCACCAGATTCATCATCAAAGGATACAGGTGAGAGTACCAAGCTTTCTATTGTACTTCTTCAAAATGGCTGTATCAATGCAAATCTATATGATGTTTCAGATGTACAATGTTTGGTTGATACAGGTGCTACTATCACCTGTGTCAGACAATCATTCCTCATGGATCTCCAAAAGAGATTCCATATCCAACTGAGGAAATCTAAAATCAACATCCACTTGGCAGATGGATCGGTGTGTCATGTTAGACATTCAGCTATGCTGAACTTTAGAATCCAAGGTGTCAGATTCCAATACCAATTTGCTGTAATACCCAACCTCACACAGCCCATTGTACTCGGCACAGATTTCTTAAGCACTACAAAATCTCAAATTGAATTTAATGTTGATCCTGAACAAATTCTCAAACCCATTAGGGCAGTGAGGGATTTTACCATCCCTCCATTCTCTGAACTTGCAGTATTGGGTAAGGTCACATCTACTCAATCACTGCAAGGCAAAACTGGAGTAGTAGATAACCTCCAAAGAAACAACAATGCCCCATATCTAGTTCAAAGGGCAGCAGTAACCCCCAGGGAAAATAACAAACATCCCCTAGTGTTACTCAACACCAGCAGGCGCCCACATAAAATCAAAAAGGGTGCCATCATAGCTCTATTTCAGGAAGTCAAGGAATCTGATTTAGAAAAACCTCAACAGGTGTCAGACACTACCCCACACACTGATCAATCCATCTCAGCCATACGGCCTGAGGACGTAACTCAATTCAGTGACACAGACTCAGACTGTGAGTCCACATATGCTGACCCTGAACCCAACTCAATCAGACTCTCTGAAATAGCTGCTATACATAGTGAGGCACATGACCTCGAGCCAGAATTGGAAGAGAATGTTCCACCAAAATCTGTGCTCACATCCAAAGATCAGCATGATAGATTAAAGTCACTGCTGACCAAGTATGATGATGTATTCGTAGGAAAAGATGGAGACATTGGTGCCACACACCTGTATACACACTCAATACATGTAAAACCTGAGGCAGTACCATGTCATTTCCTACCATATAGACAAACACCAGAAAAACAGGCCGCAATAGGGGAAGAGTGTGAAAGGCTAGTACAACAGGGCATTCTGAGAGAATGTGCCGAGGGCCCCTGGGCCTCCAGATCCTTTTTAGTACAAAAATCATCGGGAGGCCATCGGCTCGTCACAGATTTTCGTTATTTGAACCAGAACACGATAAATCAAGCCTTATCTACACCCCGGGCCGATGACACTCTAGACATGATAGGGTCACTCAGACCAAGAGTATTCAGTAAGCTAGATGCCCAACAGGGATTTTTTCAAATTCCTATAAGACAGGAGGATCAGCATAAAACCGCATTCATAGCAAATGACAAAAAATATGTCTATGAAAGGATGCCGATGGGTTTAGCGACGGCACCGGCGGGATTCTGCCATCTAGTCACATTAATTCTGAACAAACTCAAGTACAAATGTGCCCTACCATACCTAGATGACATATTGGTATTATCACCATCAATCGAACAACACTTCCATGACCTGGAAGATGTGTTCAACAGCCTAAGAGTTGGTAAACTCAAACTGAAGAAATCAAAATGTGAATACTTCATAGACAGAATAGACTTCTTGGGAATGAGAGTCACACCCATGGGACTACAACCATCTCCCACAAAGGTGGAGTCAATCAAAACCTTCCCAACACCAAAATCAGTCAAAAATGTCCGATCCTTCACAGGCCTATGCCAATACTTCAAAAAGTTTATCAAAGGTTATGCCCAAATTGCTAGACCATTATATGATCTACAGACACATCTCAAAGCATTTGTCTGGACAGAAGAGGCAGATAATGCTTTCAAAACATTAAAGCATGCCCTCTGTACCAATGCTCTTCTCAGATATCCAAACTATGAGAAAGAGTTCAGTTTGGCAACTGATGCTTCCAATGTGAGTTTAGGAGCTGTACTCTCACAGAGAGATAATGAAGGAGTGCTCAGACCAGTAGCCTTTGCAGGTAGAACCCTCTCCAAACATGAGAGAAATTACAATACCACAGAGAGAGAACTACTGGGAGTAGTGTATGGAGTATTACACTTCAGACACTATCTAGAGACTAGACACTTCCAATTATACACAGACCATGCAGCCCTAATCCCACTACTAACCAATACAGGACTCACACATAGATGGGCCAGATGGGCTCTAGACATACAACAATTTTCATTCACCATCCAACATGTGAAAGGTGATGATAACATACCACCAGATGCTATGTCTAGAAGAGAATACCCAGATTCTGGACCCATGACTAACCCTCCACCCCCACCAAGGAGAGTTAGAGCAGCCAGTAGAACCAAGTTTGCAAAAGTAACAAAGAAAGTACCATTCAAAAGGGATGATCCACCCAACACCATTGAAAGGCCAGAGACACCCATTAGGGGTATCTTGAAGCAATCTACACACTATGTGTTTTGCCACTGTGAGAGAGAATACTCACAACTCTTTCCAGATAATGACTTCGAGCCTATTGAATTCTCATCACTCAATCAGATAGTGAAGGCAACTCCTAAGGAGCCACCCTTCACCCCACCTGACTCAGATGATGAAGATCCAGAAGACACAATATATGCTATTACTCAAGCAACTTCTAAATCAGTCAGATTCTTTGAACCAATGCAGGGAGAGGAAACATCAAACCATTTGTGTCCTATGACCACACGCTCAAAGACTAGAGAAATGATTCAGGAGGGCACACCAAAACCCCCCACACAATCACAAACTATTCTAAATGAGAAAAAGGTCACAGGAAACAAACCTATCAAAACCCCACCTGCCAGGAAAAATGTCACAAAAGACACTGCATCTACTAAATCAAAGAACTCTGAGACAAAGAAGATTGACAAAAAGCAAATTGTGCCTTTAAAGAAAAAGGTTGCCACTCCCATCAAGGCGAGAATAGGCCCTCCAAAGGAGCCTACACACCAAAACAAGAGTGACACACCCCAACAAAAGGCACAAGATAGGCCAATAGTCGATGAAAAAGAAAAAGAAAGAGACAGAATAAAACAACATGTGCTAGATATAAATCAACTACTGGATCAGATTCCCGACACATCCATCTCAGGTACAAACCTTGGCTTGGAACAAAGGAAAGACAAGGACCTATTGCCCCTCATACAATATCTTGAGGATGGGACCTTGCCTGCACCAAAAGCACAAGGAAACAGAATCATCAACCAAGGCCAGACATACACCTTGGTAAACGGTACATTAGTCCATATATGCCCCATAAATTGGAGAAAGACCAATACTGTACCACTTCAAATTGTTATACCACAGCAATGGGTAACAAGTACACTACAGTATTTCCATGACTCACCTACCGGCGGCCATCTTGGTTCCAGTAGGATGCTGTCAGCACTCCGACCTAGGGTATATTGGAAGTCTATGCTAGCAGACACAACAAAATATGTTTCCACCTGCCACACATGCCTCACAGCAAAAAGGCAAGTACACTCACACAAAACACCAATGACAGTGAGAGAGTACATGACTTCACCAATGAAGTTCCTAAACCTAGACGCGGTGGGACCACTTCCCACAACTGCCAGGGGAAACAAACATATACAAGTCTGCATAGACTATGCTACCAGATATGCAACAGCTTGGGCTACTACTGACTTAAAAGCTGAGACAACAGCAGCAGAGTTCTACAAGAATATAATTTGTCATCATGGAACACCAGCCACTCTTCAAACAGACAATGGGACATGTTATACAGGTGCAAAGTTCACAAAGTTAACTAAACACCTCAAGATCAAACATAAATTCTCCTCACCATACAGGCCACAATCAAATGGGCTTGTAGAGAGATTCAATGCTAGCATAGGCACAGCACTCAGAGCATTCTGCTCAAAGCACCAAAACAATTGGGATTCATTTATTGAACCCATAACCTTTGCATTAAACAACACTGAATCCCAAACCACAGGATTCACCCCTTTCTTCCTACTCCATGGAAGAAACCCAGCCACCCCAATGGACTTAGGGCTGGGAATACAGGAAGACATATCCACAGTAGCAGACCATGTAGCTAACATGATAACGAATCAAGATACCTCTAGGAGGAAAGCTATAGAAAGGGTCGCCAAGCTACAAAAGGAAAGGAAGGATAGATATGATAAGAAACTTACACCACAGGAAATCAAGGTCACCGACATGGTGTACCTTAACATACCAAGAATCCTGACCAACACAGAGTGTAAGAAACTTCAACCCCTTTTTATGGGACCATATGTTGTAGTAGATAGACCTAGTTTGACAAGTGCCAAACTCAAAAACTTGGACACCAATCTATTGGTGGCCAGACCAGTGCACATAGACAGACTGAAAAAGGTTGTGGTTGTCAGAAACAATGAATTTGCACACAGGCTTATTCCACATGAGGCCAAATACTACAGCAAAATTGTAAGGAACAAAAATGATATCACCCTTACAAGAGAAACCACAGGCATAGGCCCTATCAAGCCTAGGCCTGCACACCACATACTAAGAAAGACATCTAGGTGTGGTGCAGTTTCAAGAAATTAGAAACAAGATTGAGATACCAAAAGTCATAAGATTTTCAAAATGTATTACAAATTCTCTTCATCCACACATAAGACATGTGTGACTGATAATGAATTACTATGTATATAAAGCCAATCAAATTTGTAAATATATCAGCAGGTTATTGCCTCTGAAAGGGTCAAAGACTGGGACCCCCCAAGTAAAGCAGACATGAAGTCTAAGAAGAGTAAGGGTAACACAATGGAGTGTCTAAAGCCTAATCCCCACATGAAAGAGCGCGCTATGCCAACACAGCAGTCTATAGAGATCAATTGACCTTATAAGCTACCCTCAGACAACTGTCTAGACGGTCATGAATGGCTGTCCTGGATGACAGGAGGAGCTAATTACCAGTACACAGACTACACAATAGACCCCACAGGTAGCAGACACTGGAGATTAATGCATTGTCTCCAGAGAAACAATACCAGGCCCACAATGGATGTGGGTAGGGTAGGCTACATAAGAAGCACTGTGGACCATAGCCCACCATCAGTCTTCATCCAGCTGCAGTCTGGAACACAAGTCTACAGGACCCCACTTGGGAATTAGCCAGCCCACTTCTCCATTAGGAGAGACTGCACTAGGATAAAGAACACACCTACTTCACCTTCAACCTGACCTTACCATTTACTGGTCAACCTCTATAGACTCACCGGACATATTGCCAAGACAGCTCAATCTTGCAAAGGTACAGTTTGAACCACTTCATTTAAAGTGTTACACCATACACTTAGACTTTACCAGCACCAAATCACTACAAATTTGACAAGACTTTAAACAGCAAACTTGCTTTACACAAGCACCATGGGGAGACTGAGAGTTTCACCCATACTGCTAACTATGCTGTTATTATATACTATAAAACCACTTACTGCAGGTTATACACCTGTGGTGAGACAAAACATAGGAGTAGTATTCAAACCTAGCCCTCAACCATTGGTCAATGGACATACAACCACAACACTGTTGTTAGCTATTCCCTACAAGATACCTCGGGCACCCGTTACCCAAGGATCCATAAGGGATAGAATACTCCATTTGACCACTCCTACTCTACAAGATCATACCTCTGGCCAAATTATCCAACAAGCTAAGGAGCTAGACACCTTGCTGGAAATTGCAGACAAGGAGATAAATGAAACACTAGCCTCCATCAAATTGTTCTTATCCAACCCCATAAACACATTGGACAAGGCCAAAAGAGAAGCCATACTGGGTTTTCTAGCACCCCTGTTTCGCGGTGTGCTAGGTCTAGCCACAGTAGAAGATGTAAACCAAGTAATGGGACAGCTCAAGAACATAGATGAAATACTAAGAAAATTTGCTAAACAGGACCAGGAAGCAGCTAATCTCATTGAAAAGATCACAGACAGACAAGATAAGTTTGTTAAAGCATACATCCAAGATAAGAAGGTACTGGACAGCACAATCAACACCATAGGTGACACCGTCAACCTGTGGGCCTCTAACATGTCCAGGTCACTTGACTCATATTCAAGGCACGAGAAAACTCAAAGGGAGAAAATGCAAGTATTAAATGATGCACTAATTATCATAGCAGCAAGAATGAATACAGTTCAAGCACTGCAAAGGACAAATGCAGCCCTGAGGATGCTATCATCAGGGATCCTAACCCCTGATATAGTACCACCCTCAGACCTTGCTAGATACCTAATTGACATTAATAACAAACTTAGGATTACACACCCTGGAGCACAAGTCGCAATTAATGACTTAGATTTCTATTATTCACAGAAGCTGACCTCATACACTTACTCAGCTCACCATATATATATTCATCTGGACATTATAATTCAATCTACCACCTCAACCTTCAAACTGTACCAAATGATTACATCACCCATGCCTATAGACACACAGGAGACCCCCACCAGAGGAGTCACCAAACTACAAACCACAACTGAGTTTCTAGCAGTATCTTACGATGAATCATTATTTATCGAATTGGACTCAGCAGATATGCAGGCATGTGAAGGTACTACAGTAAAGGTATGCAGAGATGTAAATGGTAGAATCTATAAACACAGGCCTACATGCCCTGTAGCCATTTTTACTAACCAGGATCAACAGATTAAGGAACATTGCAAGTCTACAGTTTCACCACTGCAAGCACCTACCACCCATGCTATTTCCATTTCTGAAGATGAGTATCTGGTCACTACTAATGAACCCCATTACTTTATCAACTGCCATGGTAAAACGTCTGAAACTCGGAAGGCCCAGTCCTACTCAATCATTGGTGTACCCTGTGGGTGCACGATCAGTGTAGGAGAATTTTCTCTTCCAAACACAAGGTTGCCCTGTAACTCAACCTTATCATTTCATTACATTCTTAAGACAATTAATTTACCATTCATGGCAGCACTTAACAAAATTTCTGAAACCAAACCAGATGAAAGAGAGAATCTTCCAAATTTCCCAGTAGTAAACCTTTCTAGAACCTTAGAAAAACTACAGGAAAATCCAATCATGGATGATATTACTCAACTAAATTTAGAGCCCTTTGCCAAAACAGTATTAAAAGATGCCTCCAACCTTAATAAGGAAATGGAAACGCGCTACGAGGAATCATACCTACGTCGAGTTACAGAGCATCCAATCTTCCAAAGCTTAGCACTCATCCTAGGGATATCAGCTCACATTTTTATAGTATACATACTACTCAAACTGTACAGACTAGGAGGAACTGTAGCCTACCTGCCTACAGCCAAAGCATTCAGACTAGTCACCGAGCTGCCCCTACACAAATTGCTCCCAGATAAGAATCCTACCAAATTAACCCCTACAGAGGAAACCCACACCCCCTTCCTCACAATTCAGGAAACCCACACCCTGATAATTGCTATATTATTCACCCTGACCATCTACTCAGCCTACAGAATAATGAAGTACCTTAAGAAATTTGCACAGACACACTGTGGCAAGAAAAATGTGGCCAAGCGCACAAACCCCACAATATATTTTAAAATATATTGTGGAGACTCAAACTTCGCGCTACCCTTGAGGCCAATACCACATGAATTTGATGAGATTAAATCAGCAGCTGCCCCTACCTATAAGGATATAGTGGTTAAAACCTTCCCACTACCTAAGGCTATATTTACCTGGAATGGACCAGCAGTTATAACAACACAGAGAGGAGAATTTGCTTATCACCTCCCTCAGGTGATACACCTACCTTGGCGCACTAGGTTCAGCACTATACCAGCCCTTAAAAACAAAGGACTGTACTACTCCATGCTTCTCCAGAATGATTGTGGCACCAGCCCGGTGACCATGACAGCACTGGAAAATACAACAGATATAATTATTGACGAACAACAGGAGGAGACCGCAAGGTCAAACATGCAGACTATTGCTAATTTTCTAAACCACCAGCCCTCCCCGGTGACTGTGGAAACAGCCTAGACTGCCCACAGCCTAGGCTGCCCCCAGTCCACCACCAGGAGACAACACATCAGAGACAGTATTCAGAACTTTTCGGACAATTTGCCGGCCCTGAAAAGGGCCTTTGGGATGGCGGGTTTTTACACCCTAGGTTTCAGTCAGTCGGGATCCTACCACAGATCCTCGGGTTCAACATCAATGGGAGAGTCCGGGGCCGAGTCCGAGCCATACATATGGCCGTGATCCTGCTCCCACTCAGCGAGCCGGGCCTCCAGCATCCCCAGTCCATACTCGGCAGCCGTGGATGGATTCCCGGATGCCGCAAGATCGAGGAGGGATGCCGCCAACAAATAATCCCATAGCACTCGCTCCCGCGGCCCTAGGTTATAATCCATGGGCCAGAAACCCATACTGCCCAAGGCCCTAGTCAGAAGGGCCACAGTGGCCCCCCGACGCAAGGCTGAGCCCAGGAAATAATGACAGGAGTAATTACAGACCATCACATCACCATGCTCAATGATCTCTTTGTAATTACTCACTATGTACCCATAATGGATGGTCTGGTTAGACTCAACCAGGGCCCTAGCTGGACTCCCCACCTCCATCACCTGGGGGACAGGCAGAGCAAAGAGAGCTTGTAGGTGGGCCATGGTACTACAGCAGTGACTTCCAGAGAGGAACTGATGCTCCAATACCAGCCACACACTCCTTAAATGGACACACACACACCCCCCCCCCCACCCTGAACTGTCCACTGACACCAAGCTAGGCACTGCCACAGACACATGCCAAAATCTGGCACCTAACACCTCAAGTGCCACCACTGCATGAGCACACCAGGGAGGAGACTCACATCTCACTCCTAACACACCTCCACTGTCAATGAAATTATCAAAGTATTAGAAAAAAATTATATACACAGCCACTTGTTGATGTATAATATGAAAATCTATGGTATTCTCACAAAAATCAATGATTAATGCGCACATATACGCGCAAAATTGCGAAATTGCAAATTACAAATTGTAAAATTGTACAAATCTAACATTAATATACATGAATGCAGGTAGATAACGAAGACAGTTTTTGTACCCACTAGCACTTGTATACTATGCCAAGGTTTACTTAAAGTAACACACTTTAGGTATCCAAGAAAATTGTTGGAAAAATGAATGAAAAAAAAAAAAAAAAAAATTGTTGAGAAAATTGTTGACATAAAACATGTTTACTTAAGATACTCACCAAATAAATCTCTTTCAGGGACACATACTCAAAAGGCTAGGGGAATAGTCAATTAAGCAGCGGCCCACTGCCGAAATTGCCAATTAATACACCCATATAGCAAAATCAATGAGTAACTCAGAGACAAACAAGCCTATTGTACATGAAGTACTTTGTTTTTCCGGCCCTCGGAAAAATTTGTCTCAAATCCCATAAATTGAATAGTGTAATCTAGATTGTACGTTTGTACCCAATTTGCACACAAAAATTGTATCTTTGCACACCAGATTGTACGCTCGTACCCAATTTGCACACTAAAATTGTATGTTTGCACACCAGATTGTACGCTCGTACCCAATTTGCACACTAAAATTGTATGTTTGCACACTAGATTGTAAGTTGTATCCAATTTACATTTGAATTATATGTTGCACATTATACTGTATGTCTGTACCCAATTCATACACTGAAGTCAGATTTTTAGAAAATCAACGTTTCTATGTGTATCCAAGCTGTACGCAAAATTATATTTGTACATACAGAAACTATCAATTGAACGAAAAATTATACATTGGCATACTAAAATTGCCAAATGCACGCGAAATTATATATTTGCACACTAAAATTGCCAAATATACGCGAAAATTATATATTTGCACACTCAAATTGCCAAATGTACGCAAAAATTATATATTTGCACACTAAAATTGCCAAATATACACGAAAATTATATATTTGCACACTCAAATTGCCAAATGTACGCAAAAATTATATATTTGCATACTGAAATTGTCAATTGAACGCAATTACACGCGAAATTGTAAATTTGCACACTAAAATTGTCATTTATGTTCAATTTGCACGCTAAATTGAACATTAAATGCCAAAATTGCACACTATTTGCCAAATTGTATGTTGTACATAAAAATGGAAAATTGTACCCAAAATTGATGTTACATAAGCAAATAAGCTATGGTATGGTAAGATATAGAAACTCGGAAATGTACTTATACCCAGGAGAAAATTGTTTATACTGACAAAGCTCTACCACAAAAATTGCATTTGAAGCACTCCCCATTACTTCAAATCCTCTTACAAAACAGTATATAACTCCAAAATAAGGTAAAAATTGTATAAATTGTACATTCCCTCGGCGAAATGACGGAGTTTCGCATTCTTTCGGGGGAGAGGGAGTATTCTATGATATACCATTTTATTGTTCCATAAATTCTAACATATTTTGTATTAATCAAAGAAATATCTATGAAATTAATACATAGGTTGGTTCTAAGAGCTATAAGAGCGCTCAAACTTTACATAAGAGCGTTCATGCCCCACTGCACACCAGCCAGGTCAGTTACATACACTCTCTGACATCAAAGGCTCCGACCTAATGGTTCACTGCACAATATAATAAGAATAAGGGTCTCAGTGTGCGACCTCATGGTTCAATGCACAAATTAATAACTTGTAAGTGAATGCAACCGGCCGTCACGGGTGCCTGAGCACCGCTGACGCCGTCATGAGTGTCTGAGCACTCTAAGGACTGAACAATGGGTTACATAAGCACGACGCCATAACCTTCCGGTCGCTCTAGCGTCGCTCCTGAGCGACCTAGGTCAAATATCAAAAATTCTATGGAAAGCCCATAATTAGACGGTCAGAATGAGCCCAAGATCAAGGCGGAACTCCCAGTATTAAGGAAGTTACGCTATGGAGACTGAATCGACCTCCGAGTAAGCTACAGACAAACCGGCGGGAGTTACGCGCCTATCCAGCGGGCATTATAATCTTGGCACATTCAGCTCCGCGCATGCCCAAAATGGCGGTTATAAACGCATAAACGGCCGAGATATGAGGGTCTAAAGATGCAGAACCGACCAAGACAATGGGGGCCATAGCGGCGTCCATGGGGGTCCTTTGTCCCCCTGTGACACTTGAAAGGGTCCCCTCAAACAATTGTAGAGTTAGGCAGATGCTGCTGGCTCCAGTCAGTCTGGAGGTGCTTTTCCAAGATTTGCTACAAATAGCCTGTCTGCACCTCCAGGAAGACAGATCACCAAGAACCGCTCTAGAGGTAACATCTCCAGTCATCTCCTGCTACCTGCTATACCACTGCACTATGGTGAAACTATGCTAGACAGGCATTGGTTTCCTACCATTAGTGGCCAGAGGCTATCTTCTTCAAGACTTCCACCAGAGGGTAAAGTTACTCATTATTACATTATTCCTCTAAGCAGCAGGTCAGGAGCTAGGTGTGGGAACCCACCTAGAAGTATGCTGGACACTGTATTATTAATACCTCACAGGTGGAGTGGAACTGAACATTGTACTTTATAAATTACTGTATGTTTACTGTATGTGCAAACTACCTACATACTAACTACTGTATGATTGATATTTCTTACATGTTGCCTAAAGCTGAATAAACCAGTGACAACTGGAAATAACACTATTTATTATGAGCCTGATGTATTTACTCCATACACCACTAGCCATATGATATTTCTCATATGACAACTTGATCATGCCAATCACTAGTATGACAGTTGAAACTCTCCACATTTGAAAGAACAGAACCTTGCATAATAATATTGTATCGCACAATATTCTGTCGTACTGAGTGACACCATAGTATGATGATGTGATCAAATGCATCAGATAAGTCCGGTGCATTGCTCTAGGAGGACTACCTCACTAGCACACTCTTTTCAATTTATATAAATCAAAAAACGCTATCATGAAAATAGGGTACTGATTCCCTATAAGTTGACCTATATTTCCGACATGAAAGTCAACATACTGACCTAATTAGACTTAAATATTTTATCTCTGGAAGAAGTTGATTGGTCCATGTTCCATGACTAAGTTGCTCTTAGTTATGATGCGGAAGTAAAAAGATTTCAGTGCCCTGGCCACTTAATAGATCAAATATGGTATATATGGATATTTGCATCTTGACCTTTGACCTACTGACCTAATTAGTCTGACATGTCACATTGTTGATAATGATGCCTTTTATATTTTAAATCATAGGACACAAAGGTAGATGCATAATTTTTGTGGTAAAACAATTTTTCAGAAAATTAAATGATTTAATTTGAATTAAAAATTATTAAAAAAAATTTTCTGAAATCTACAAGTTTAGAGCTTTCCAATGGTGTATGGTGTATAATGTTTTTTCTTGGTGATGGGTGTTCACCTTTTGGGGCCTTCATGCTGCAGCAGTATTGGGTCATGAGGTCATGACGTCACATGCAGTTATGGCGGCCGGCTGGCGGCTGGAGGCAGCCGCTGGTGTGCAGTGATAGTGGAATTAAAACGATTAGGGATTATTGGTAAACCAAATAATCATACTCCAAGCTCTAATAGAACGAGAAACAATGTCCGTCAGTGACTGACGGCCGTCAGTTGGCCATGAACCGAGGGTTTGTTGTGTATACAAAGATAAGATCAGCTGCCTCTAGCAATACATAGTGATCTCATTCCCCATAGCATTACGGGATTAGTGACGCTAGCTAGAGACAGTAATTGGGAAGAGAATTTTGAGAAGGGTGCCGCATAGAATCTGAAGTTTTGAATTTCCCCATTCCTCAGAAACTCTCCGGAGCCCAATGATGTTCTTGCAAAGGTTCCTTCATAACATATCATCCTACGCAGCATTTTCTAAAATACAAGACTTTTTTCAGATTTTGTATTGTGAATTCTCTCTGCCTATTTAGATTCGCAATAGTTGATAATTGACTTATGATGTGAATGTGTCTGAATGTCTGAATGCTATCAAAGACATTATTGTATTAACTAGCTGAATGACATTTTACAAGTGGTAGGGGACTTTCAAGTAAATTTCATTCAAACTAGTGTAATGGCTCTTTCTCTTATGTATATAAGGGTGGCTCTGTGGCTCGCTTAGTAGCTATAGGAACCAACACAACACAAGTCGTTCGGGTTGGCTAAAGACCTCAAACTTCCACCTCTTGGATGACCTTTATTTATTACAACTGGAAGGTAGGGTAGCGCATCTGGACTGGACGAGGTCCAGTCACCTTCTGCCGATCGCCCGGCTCCTTAATAAGAGTTGGATGTGAGACGTGGTGCTGCCCCCTCTTGTACCAAATGGGTATCGCGAAGCAATGCCTGGTTGGCATAGAAGGAACAAGCAAAACAAGAACATGTCTCTCGGATGATCAGCACTAGTATATATATAACGATGCCCGCCCCTACACCAGAAACCTTTCTATAAGCTTTGAAAATTGCTTAGGAGTGGGAGTGCAATGGACTTTGCAGTTTTGTCCTTTTAGTCTGTATCTAGCTGTATCTAACTCAAAACAGTATCTTATCACAATATGTCGTCTTCCCTTTTCATCTATTAAGCCTCAATGTCTATACAGAAAGCTTTACGTCTGACTATAGATATGAAAGAATTGACTGGCTGTCATCTATATCAAAAGACACAGAGATATTCATAATCTAGTTTGAGATGAGAGAGCCGTCTACATTTCCATAGCAGTACAAAACAAAATTTCCCAAAATGTCATGGAAATCGTTACAACAATTTCACTTTTACACACAAGGAAAAAGAGAAAGAATTTTTTTGTTAAAATCTTTTACACATGCATAGGTAGGTAGGTAGGTAAGGGTAAAATTTAACGACTGGCATTAGATCCTGGAACACTAGTAGCATTAAAAGTGACATTGTGTCACACTTTCGGATGTTTATACCGTGTTCCTGGTAAAGTATGTTTATAAATTAATCCTAATGTGAATGAGCAGTGTAGAAGCCTACAGGTTTAATTTGGAGCTAACTTTTTTGCTAAATATTTGAAGGGATTTCCACCAATGTACAGTGAAGTAGTTTAAAAAGTAGATGCAAATAAAGTTTCAAAGTGATGTAAGTTGTATCCTTGATGTTAAAATCCTGAATTAAGTACAAGGTAGTAGTAGTAGTAGTAGTAGTAGTAGTAGTAGTAGTAGTAGTAGTAGTAGTAGTAGTAGTAGTAGTAGTAGATAGAGTATATGGACGGTCATATGGATACATGGACTACCCCCTAGTGTTTACACTGGATTTATCATTCAACCACACTCTGCAGCAACCTGAGAGATCGACCCCAACTTTCATCACGGAAACAGCCCATTCTTTTCTCCAAATCCCAAAAATCACTTAAATTTTTAGTTAACATTTTATCTCACCCCAAAACCTACAGCCCAAAAGGAGCCGCCGTACAAAATGATTGGCGATATTTTGAGAGCTTCAATAGGTCTTGGAACACAGGTACCATTGGGAGTGTTGCTGCTGCTGCTGCTAAGTTCTTTGATCCTAGTGGATGTAGCACAGATGGTTGTGAACCCAGTGTAACATGTAAACAGCATGTAAACAGCTTTTTGCATGTGGTGATATGAGTCTGTTTATTTTTTCACGCGTTGGTGGAGAGAATATCTCCACTCTATATAGCATCTACTTTTTAAGCTACTTCACTGTTTTTTTTTTGGTTTGAATTCACTTTATTTGTCTTAATGATGGTCATATACACTCACAGCGATAGAAACAATATTATTCATGATCACGAGTTGTTCATAGTACCTTAATAAATAGTTAATCAGTTATGATCGATAGGAAATCAAGTGAAGAATAATAATATTTTAATAGGGGTTACATTAGGACAAAAAAGAAGGCAGAGGACCTCATCCCCACAAAAGTGTATGGGTTGGTACTTCTGGTCCTACCTGTCTTATAAAGTAGAATGAAACTTTGACACATGGATAAATAAATAAGAATGGAGAAAAGATACATGGGGGGGTGACTCAGTTATCAAATGTTGTAACAATGGAAATTTGATTCAATGTACATGAATTAACACACACATGGCCTAGTAATCATAAATTAGTCCTCATCATAGGGCAGTAAACTACTCATAATAGTACTCGTATCACTTTTAAATTTAGTATAATCAGGGGTATTTCTTCGATCCCTTGATAAGGAGTTCCAAGCAATGGCACCATGGTATTCTATACTCCTAGCATATGACAAACAGTTTGGGGTAATACATTTCACAGTGGGAGCATCATGTAGGCGAGTAGTTATATTTCTATTGTCTTTATACATATCACATCTAGATCTATTGTACATGTAATTTATTAAGTGGGCATTTCGTCTGTCCTCCAACTTGTTTACACCAGTAATATTATGTACATATTTAGTATTCGTTAAGTGAGGAACTTTTAAGCAAATCTTTAAACATCTATTTTGTGCATATTGTAAAGGATCTAGATATTTGTCGTAAGTTGACATGAAACAAATATCCGCATATTCCATGTAGGGTAAAATAGTGGACTTGTAAATTTGAATTGCCAATTTAACATCGAGATATCTTCTTAGTAAACACAATTTATAGGTCTTATAGGCAATGGTTTTTACTTGGTTACTTAAGTGCTTGTTATAATGTAAAAGTGGATCCAGTATAACACCTAAATACTTATAGCTGGGTACCACTTGTAAAAGATGATCATTAAGTCTAATGTTTGCATTCAATGTGTTCAATCTCCTTGTACTAGAAGAGAAGAACATTATTTTTGTTTTAGAGGCATTGATAGAAAGTTTATTTTGTATACACCACGTTTCGTAGGCCTCTAGATCATTTTGCAAATATGTCTTAGCATTTTGAAAATTATTTTGAGATGAATAAATAACTGTATCATCAGCATAGAGTCTAACATCACAATTTTTCACACAATTAATAACATCATTAACATAAATTAGAAAAAGTAAAGGACCTAAAATTGAGCCCTGTGGTACGCCACATACCACTTTAGCCTTGTTAGATAGTATTCCATTTGCAAAAGTTGTCTGATATCTTTTTTCTAAGTAGTTTTTAAACCAGTGATATGTGTTAGAGCGAATGCCATAATGATGAATTTTGGTTAAGAGTACTGAATGGTCTACAGTATCAAAAGCTTTCTTGAGATCAATAAAAGCAGCCACTGTAGAATTACCCACATTAAGATTTCTTTTAATATCATCAGTAAATTTTGCCAATGTATCAATTGTACTGAATCCAGATCTAAAACCACCTTGTTTTGATGTTAGGACATTTTCTTTGACAAGGAAACCATATACTCGATTATGTACAATTTTTTCTAGCAATTTACATGGTAGAGGTAGGAGTGAAATCGGTCTGTAATTGTTTACTAATTTGAGATTGCCCATTTTGGGGATTGGGGTAACTTTTGATATTTTCCAAGCATCTGGGATACAATTTTGAGTAAAAGACAGATTAAAAATTTTAACTAATTTGGAGGGATCATGTTTAAAAATTGTTTTTAAAGTAGCAGTAGAGATATTATCAATAGCTGAGGATTTTATCGTGTTTATATCGTGTACCAGTTTAGATACCTCTTGTACATTGGTTTCAATATTGTCAATTTGGTTTATCACACGTTCATCATAAGGTTTCCATGGGATATATAAGTCCTTGGCAAGCAGGGGGCCAATGTTAGCAAAGTACTGGTTTATGAAATCTGAAACTTTTTCATCGTCAATTGGAATATCATTATTACTATGATCTATTAGAGAAATTTTATTTGACCGGTTCGGGTGGCCCGGTAGAATGTTGTTAATAACTCTCCAGAATTTTTTGTGATCATTTTTGTAGGTTTCTAGCTGTTCCTTAAAGAAGTTTTTTCTCGCTTTATCTATGATTTTATTTGCTTTATTTCGTGCATCTCGTAAGGATTTCCAGTCTTCCTCATTACCAGTGCGCCTTGCTTTCCATAGTTTAGCATTTTTATCACGGATAGTTTCATATACATTTTGAGACATCCATGGATCCCTATATTTATTAACCAAAAACTTGTGAACTGGACAGTGTCTATCCAAGGTTTTTCTTATAGCTAGTTCCATATGGGACCATGCACAATTGACATCGTTAGTATGGTTAAATTCAGTCCAATCATAGGAATCAAATTCATTCAATAATATAACTTTGTCTAATTTGGAGTACGATCTACCGGTAATATAAATCTTCTCATTTTTAATTTTCCATTTCTTTCTTACAAAGAAAACTGGTAGATGGTCAGTTATAGAATTATTACAGACACCAGTGTAGATATAGTTCCTTCTTAGATTGGTAAAGATCAAGTCTAATATTGATTTTTTTCTTGTACCGGTCTTAATTTCTTGGTTTAAGCCTATACCTTTCATTCTATTCAAGAGGTCATGCACAATGTCACTATCATCACTGATGTTAAAGTTAAAGTCTCCCATAGCTATTATTTCATATTGGTCTTTATAGATAGTAGAGATTGTTTCCATTAATATATCAATAAAGACAGCTTTAGACCCATCAGGGGGTCTATATATGTTGAATAAAAGGATAGGTTTCATATGGTCCTTGATTATCGTTATACATTGAAGTTCAATATTAGAATCAGATAGAAATAGCGTGGAAAATTTATCATAATCGTGTTTCAGTCCATGTTTAATATAAATACATATACCACCACCAGTTTTAATACCACCTTTTTCATCAAGGACCTGTCTATCTAATCTATAGCGTGTGTAGCCAGAAAATTGATATTCCGATTCATCATCCTCACTCTTAAACCAAGTCTCAGAAAATGTAAAAATCTCAAGATTGGCAGGGTATATTTCAGCACAGATACTAGCATAATTACATTTAAAACTTCGAGCATTCATATGCATCAGACGTAGACCCTTGGTGTCATTTAGGTTGTTCAGTGGAGTGTGTTGCATAATACAAGTAATTCCAAATTAACTACTACAAAAGACATTGTTACAAGAGCGAGTTTCCATTCACAAGTACAGTCTGAGCCCCCCCAGGCTCCATAAACACTATTCAAAGTATATACCACAAAAGGGGCATAGGCCTTATTGCCGCACCCTCTACCGGTATAATATATTTTCATGGGTTGGTACAAGTGGGTTGAACCGTAGCAGCATATCAGCAGTTGTATAACATGTATTTAGGGAAAGAAGAAAAGCAAAATAAGACAATTTACAAAGGAGACTAGTGAAGTATATAATCATAAAGGGTGGGGTACCCAAACATTTCCATGTAGCAAGCTACAATTAGTCTCTTTTAGCATCCTGTAGGCGAATTTCTTCTGATGTTGGTAGTGGGTTTTCGCCTGTATGCTTATACCTGATTTTCATGAGCATTTCCCCAAGTTTGTTGGAACATTCAAGTTGGTTGTGGGCCACATTTTTAATAGTTATTTGGTCTCTCTGTCCTAGATGGTATCCTATACCATAGGTGTTGTGGTAGGTAGCCTCGTATAGGTATTTTCCTTTGGAGTTGACCAACGTTCGGAGTAGGTTTGGCTGTGCAAATTTTATTTCAAGTAATCTACACATAACTTCTTCATCAATGTCATACCAGTCGTTTGAGATGTTACATTGCTTGGCTGCATACATACTGTCCATAGGAGTTTTAGCAGCTAGGACCCTCCTCAGGATGTTCATCTGATTACTAACTACACATTTCTTTGCATGGTAGGCTCTTTCCACCGAGTCATACTGTTGATTTTCAAATGTGATGGGGCATTTGTATAGATTAGTACATTGGTGGAAATCACTCTACATTATCTGCTGCCAGTGCTTATTGTATATGGTCTATGAAAACTTTAACAATAGGAAAACTACCTTCTCTATCTTTATTGACTATAAAATGGCATTTGATACTGTTTCCCACCCTATACTAATACAAAAATTATCTGATTATGAACTTAGTGACAATACATGTGATTGGTTTAGGTCCTACCTTACAAATAGGACTCAGGAAGTTGGTGTGAATAACAAATTTTCTAAGACCTTGCCTATAACGTATGGAGGGCCAGAAGCTTCAACAGCAGGTCCTATTTTGTTCATTATCTATATAAAAGACCTGGTAGGAAACTGTAATAGTTCTTTATGCTGATGATGCTGTGATTTCCTCCACTGATCCGGGAGAGCTACAAGTTGCTTTAAACAAGTTGTCAAGTTGGTGTATTATGAACAGTCTTATGATAAATCAGAAAAAAAACACAATGTAGGTTCATTGGCCCACCACCGGCCATACATCCCAAATTCTATATAAGTGGAGTACAACTGGAAGATGTACAAGCCTTCAAATATTTGGGAGTAATCTAAGATAATAACCTATCCTTTAATAAACATATTAGTATTGTATATGATAGGGTTAACCCCAAGGTTATACAGTTAGCTAGAATAAGACCTTAAGTATACAGATGTTAATACTGCTCTGAATATCTATACCAGCACCATTCTTCATCATTATGATTATTGTGATGTAATCTATGACGATAATTGAAAGGACCAACTCAAAACTTGCAGCTCCTTCAAAACAAGGCGTTAAGAATAGTATATAATGTGAGGTTTGGACCTAACCCAAGCATGACCACAAGACAAACTCATGATAGGGCCAATGTCAAAAGTCTGAGAAAGAAGGTACATTCACTTGATCTAAGAATTAATGTTGATCTCATTGACAATAGGGATTTACCAACCAGGCGTTTTGACGGTATGAGGTACTGTTACACTCACATCAAACATCCTGTATATGGTAAATCAGCCAAAATTAGAGCGATAAACTGCTGGAATAATCTTTGTGCAAAATACACTAATATTCTGGAGAAAGAATTATTCAAAAACACAATCCAAAAAGATTTTCCAAATTGTTTTATTATACCAATTGATACAGACTGGTTCAGGTAAGTCTAGTAGCTGGTATTACCACTTCTAGACAATAATCTTATAATTTGCCGCTGTAGCAGCTGGTATTTACCACTGCTCATTGTGTCATTATCTATGTCTTTTCATGCTGTATTGTCTATGATATTATCACTGTTTTACTGTTTCTCCATATCTATGGCTATGTCCTTAATATTGCATTCTATTTTCATCCTAGGGTATAACATGTGGTATTACCACAGTCATTATGGTTAACTGACATTTACGCTCGAGATTGATAAGGGCTTTTCTCCTAAAATAAGAGGTTTTTTTGGCAATGTAGTATTTACTACTATGTCAGATGTTCATACTGTGCACACTCACATATCTTTGCACTATATTTATCTTATTTTTCAAAATACCATGTTGAATACTCCAGGCACAGTATTAGATCTCTTCCTCATGGTAATTTTCTTTTGCATCCCTCTTTCTCTGTTCCTATGTTGATTTCATCATGCTAACAGCAATATATATATACATATATATGTGGACTTTTCTGGCACTGATCGAGCCAAACCTGAGTGTACTGGAGTCTCTATGAGCTGCAGAAATTATATTTCAGGATGTAAAATATCACACTATGACATTATGCTAAACTCCTTCCACATTTTCTATCTCCCTTCATCCCTCACCCCCCCCTTCCCTAAGGCCACTGAGTGGTTTCACCAACACTATAATGGGAGTGCCTGGAGTCTTGAACTTCTCTGATTTTTCTGATTTATCATGTGTGAACACGATTGTTAGAACTGAACCTATTTTCTCTGCTTTATGGTCCACTGAAGATAATATCATTACTCGCCGCCATACCAGTTGTCAATATAGGAGGCTGAAATGTGGGCCCAGATGGCAGAACTGCCAGACCGAATTCTGGTAATTAACTTTAGACCCAATAAAACCTTTAAAAAAAAACCACATATATAAGACAACGCCACTTTCAATGGTACTAGTGTTTCAGGATTAATGCCAGTCGTTAAATTTTACCCCTACCTACGCGTGTTTAAAAGATGGAGTAAGCACTTTTACTGCTGGACATTTTAAGTAAAAACATGCACACTGCTTTCAGTAGCTGTTCCTATGTGGTGAGTTTGCACCTATATACCCTTACCTACCTACCCACCATCCCTGTTGTTTATACTACTGTGGTGTTGCTGTAGCAACTAAACTCATGTAATTGCGTAATAACCAACAGAGAAAACTAGGTCATGTTTTGCATAAATTAGCATAAATTATCTCTCAACCAATCAGAGTTAGAGAAAGTAGGTCACATGCCCATATATGGTCACTTCCGGTCTCAAAAATATGTCACTTCCGGTTCGTAAGTAGGTCAAATCAATTTCAGTAGCTGTTCCTATGCGCTGAGTTTGCCCCTGTATACTACTTCTATGCATTCAGCTAAAAAGAACTTGGGCTGAAGACCTATGTGGTAATATCAGGAGATTGTCTAACACAAACCAACAACAGTCCCACTAGCTCATACAGTACAGGGTTTGACTCCCAATGTCAGGGAAGTGGGTTCAAGTCACCATAGGCCCACCAGGTCAATACTTTTATTTTTGTAAGAAATGTATAGATCTATTAAGACATAACCAAATACATCACCTCTGCCTTGAATATCTTAGTTTCTTTGAGCAGTTTTCATAGTTATACATGCTTGGTATGTGCAGCAGAGCAAAAGAAAATGAAAACTTATTAGTCCAATGTCCTAACCACTATCCTATTCTGGACAGTTGGCATACAGGGTGTAAAGTCCCCGACTCACAGTCCTTACCCACACCTGGTTCCTGAGAACCACAGTCCCCTCTATTGTTTCACCCATACCGACAGGGACTACTTTCCTGTCCCTTCCCATCAGACATAGGGCAGAAGACCAGAGTCTAGGATGCTAGTACTTAACTCTGGGACCAGTTTGGGGTACTTGGTGTTCCTTACGTTTGTCTTTATAGCATAATAAGCTGGCACTTATTCTGGCAGTAATTGTTTTTATAAGAGCGAGGGATCCCACTACGCCTTGAATGGGTCTAGTCATACAATCTTCGGAAATGCCTTCCATAGGTGTCTATATGGGGGATTTAGAGCTAGATGTGAGCAATTTGCGAAGTAGACCAAACCCATGACTTTGTTAGTACCTTCGGTGACTCAATAATTCAAAGAAGAATCATCTGAGAACTTTTCATTCCTTTCAAATATAACAGGCATTGACAATTTACAATGACACCAATAGACTTGTTTCCTGAAAACATGTCGTCGGTCATATTAGATTTTGAACTTCTGGACATGCTAGATAAAAACAACAACAACATTTTTTTCAGAATAAGGCAGGATGACCAGGTCTAGAGTTCTCACTTTTTTAATGTTTGTAAGTGATTTGAATGAAAGATGTTTATGTTATGTCTAAAAGGACCTTTGATTTTGATTTTCTCCCTCGAACTGAAAACGTTTGTCGAAGGTGAAATAACCTACGTTATGTGGAGGTCATGCTTTTGATGTTTGTTTTAGAGTAAAGACAAATGTTTAGAGACCTAGAAAACTGGAAAAGAATAATTTTGAACATTTAAAAACATTGTTTAGTTTTGATGAGTTGGGATGTACTGCCAACATTGATTATGTCATATCAGCCTAAAAGATTATAAAAATTCTGCATTGCGATTGATACTACAGCTGCACAACAACTGCCCTACCAAACTCTATGTGATTAGTACATACAGAGCCGTGATCGGGAAGTACGATCAGTGGCACCAACTTTTAGAGTGTCTATTCGTAGTGGCTGTGTGTTGTCATAGTACTTTATGAAATGGCCTCCAGATGTACACAGCAGATGTCTCAATCCTTGCAGTTGGCAGACCCTGTAGCGTCGTCTTTGGCCGTCTTTAGGAGCCTGCCAGGTTTCAAATCTCCAAAGATCCAGGGAATTGGTACTCCACCAGCAATGTAGTTGATATAAAATATGAAGGGCCAGGTTCTAAGGGCATAGATTGAGTCATAATATCGGATTGGGTCATAACATTTATCTGTGGCAGATAACCATCTTGTAAAATGAGTGATGGAATAATAGCAGTAGACAAAGTTGGAGATTGTGACACAGAGTCAACAAATCTCTAGAAATATCCATTCTTTGGGAAAAAATATAATTTTATTTCAGTTTCATCCATTTTGTGTCGTATTTTTGATAACATGAGCTGTATAAAATTTATTGCTGCGTCTCACCTTTTCAGGCAGTCTCGGTCTGCAGCAGATCATAACAATTACCACTTTGCACTTTATGTGGTCAACAATTTTTATGAAAAAAACATTTCCATCATAATAAATAATGAAGGAATATATCTATATGTACACTTAAATCCTTTGCTTGAATTGTTGATAACTCAAGCTTGATCAAGTTACATTAATTGTAAAAGGACGTTGTACTGGATTTTGTACTTGTCAATTAATTGTAGCCGCCTTTTACTATGAACAGTTGTATCTAAAGTAATAATACACATGTTTCCATTTACAAATTAAAAAGAAATATAAATTTAAGGGGTTATAAATTAGAAAAGAGAGACGGGGGAGGAAATGGGGGAGACCAATACGGGGGAGAAGAAATTGGGGAAAGACGGGTTCAAGTCTATACCTTATGGTATTTTTTCTATACCAGCTCATCCTTAATCTTATTTTTAAGGATTTCTAGGGTTTGGACATTTCTTGTATCAATCGGAAGTGCATTCCAAGTATCAGCCAACACACTATTTATAAACACTATTTTGTACAGATGTAAGTCTAGTTGTTATCTGCTTTAGTCTCACTCCATCCCATTGTTTTGTATATAACATTCTTGCATCGACATATTCCTCTAATAGAGTCCTTTTGTATGCATTAATAACAGTGTAGTATCAGTATCTATCCTCTAAATAGTTCATATGAGTTGTCTGATGTACCATTTCAGTATTTATAAGCAGATATCCACCTTTAAACAGGTCTTAAGACATCTGTTTTGCAATCTTTGCAGTTTCCTATTTCTCGTAACAGATACCTTCTGATATAAAACACAACCATAATCAAAAATTGCCACTAGATAGGGGGGCAAAAGCTTTGATAATGGGTATATTAAAGATATTTTACCAAAGAAGTTTCATAACCTCACGAATCAGCGCGTAACGTAGCAATAGCGCGTAACGTAGCAACAGAGCATTACGTAACAACACCAAACAATTTTTCACTCTCCTAGCACATTCTCTCAGAGGTTATCCTATTTCAGTGCATTTATCTGGAACTACTGATCAGAACTTAACATATGGCATATCAAATTAAAGCCCTCGGAGAGTATAATTTGGAATTTTCAAATTAAAGGAGTTTTGTCGGACAAGGGGGCTGGCACGGGCCCCATTTTATTTTAATCCAGATCCAAAATGGGAACTCTTGCATAATATTCTGACGATTTGGAGGCTACCATTGTCAGAATTTAGATTTCCTTAAATGCAATTGACTTTTTGATACAATCGAATTGGAAGAATGCCTTTTACATATGTGCACCTTAGAATATGGATACGATTGAGATTAAGGAGAAAAATCAAGTTAATTTTGAAAAAAATGACCACATAGACTTGTGCCTCATCTGTTCCTGGCGACCTTTAATCTCATTTCAATGGGTTAGGGTACAAGCAACGAGGCAATACCGTTTTTAATCTGGGGTAATAATAGGGCTTTAGTACTAAGAAACCTTGCACTATGGTATAACTGGTAAGCTCTGAACTCAATGGTAGTTATTTGATTTTTTATAAATGTTTCATAATTTAATTTAGAATCAAGGTTTACACCTAGGTATTTGTAATTTGAAACCTTGTGAATCACTTGCCCATTGAATTTTAAATTATGTCTGGTCTTAGATATGGGAAGGAAAGCCATATATTTTGTTTTGTTTACATTAATTGTCAACCAGTTTAGTGAACACCACTCTGTATATTTATTTAAGTCATCTTGCATTTTTATGAATACATCTTGTTCATTTTTACCTGCACAATAAATTACAGTGTCATCAGCAAACGGTGCAATATTATTATGTGTACATACTTTTGTACATCATTTACATATAGAAGAAAAAACAGAGGTCCAAGAACTGATTCCTGTAGGACTCCACATGAAATATCTAGCCAGTTTGATTCAAATCCAATGGCTACAGTTAGTTGCTTCCTATTAGCTAAGTAATTTTGAATTAAATCTATTAATTTTCCTCTATCATACAATTTCAACTTGTTTAAATCAGTACATCAATTAAGATGTTAAGAAATTCGAGATGGGCAGAGATGTGACTATGTATAACATGTTCAAAAATCTCTCCTGGTAATGGCAATAGGGAAATAGGTCTATCATTATTGACCTGGTCTTTTGCACCAGATTTAAAAATTGGAACTACACTAGCTACTTTCCATGTACCAGGGATCACGCCAGTGCGGTATATAATTCTCAATACATGACTGTATTTATCTTTTAAATGGATGAATATGGTTTCTAATATATGTGCTGGTAGACCATATAGTGCTGCGGACTTAGAAATATTCAATACAGTCTCATTCTCTATAACGAGATCATCGATTACAGGATATGCCATTGCACCTGGCTCAGGAGACCATTGTGCATTAAACTTCTCAGCTAACTTAGCGCCTATACCACTAAAGAACTTATTTATATGAGTCACTGACTGTTGTGTATCTAGTAGTAAATTTTGTACATCTTTATTTGCTTTTTCTTTGGATTTTAGAGGAAAAACCTTGTTCAAGTTATACCAAGAGTTTTTCTGATTACCACATGAGTTCTCAACAATGTTATTAACATATAAATCCCTAGCTAATTTCACAATATTTTTAACTCTACGTCTAGCAATGCCAGCTAGTTGCCTGTCTTGTTCATTGTTTGTTCTTCTAGCTACTTTTGATAACCTATCTTTTTCTTTTATTTCAGCATTAATTTCCCTAGTTATCCACTCCTCCTTACTTTCCCTAACAGTATATTCTACAAAGGGACACATTTTGTCCAAAATGCTTGTTATTCTAGTTGTAAACACGTTCCAGATTTCCTCAGCATCATCCATTGTTTCTATGACATTCCAATCATATTTATTCAATTCGACCTTAAACTTGTTAACATCATAATTCTTCATTTGTTGACACTTGATTTTGATTTTATGCTTGTTTTTCTTTACTATATGTTCAACACAATATATTATACAGTGGTCACTTACATTTAATATTTTTGAACCTTTATCATTGATACCTTCTATGTTAGTGAATATCTGATCCAGTATAACAGATGTATTATGTTTCATGGTACCTGTCTTATTGATACTCCTGCAACAAAACTGGTTTAATGTCTCACACAAATCGGGTACCTGCTCATCTTCTTTGTCCTCAAAATGAAAATGAAAATCTCCCAATACAACAATATTCATACAATGCTTGTGTTTGATTCCTTCTAATATATTTTTTGATTTCAACAATAACATTATCCTTGGGTCCATCTGGAGGTCTGTATACATTCACAATAACACATTTTCGTTGGTACCCTTTTTTTGGCAGTTAAGACTTGGCATTCTATGGTATTTGAAGTTCTATTTAAATTATCATATTCATTCTCAGAGACTACATAATCATTCCTCACATAGGTCATTACTCCATGTTTGTTCCTCACACTTCTCATATTGAAATGTTTTACTACTAGTCCTTGCCCCAGATTTGATACATCATAATCCATTATCATAAACAAATAAGGACGAGCTCATATTAGGTAGAATACCTCCTGTTCTTACCCTGTGTTTCCCTCCAGGGGCTACTTCACAACCCTCCCCTGGATCCCTGCATAATAATAAAAGAAAATAGAGAAAAAATAATCTGTCTCCATAGAACTTAGGCATCTTTCACCGCTCTTATGGAAAATGCAATGGAGATACAAAGTGTATACAAAATTGAAAAAATAATCTTCAATACCATTGTTTTATCTCACTTTATTCTTAATAACAAAGCCATGAATTTTAGCAGTATTATCTGTCAAAAAATAGAGGTACATCATTATTAATATGAGTAAAGAAAATAGGGTTTTACCTTATTCAGTAGGGACTCTGTGATTCATTTAATCAAAGAGTTTGACACAGACTCTTGGGATCTTAGATAATATCACTTAAATCTAGCTTAAACAGAACAATTTTGAGAATATCTAAGTGTGTAGACAGCATTGCCTATTGAATGCACTTATTGTTTATAACAAAAAACATTCTCCTGACTCGCTATGGGATATTTTAATTTAAAGATTTAACATGGTTTACGAGCAACCTTGCCCAGGATTTTAGTAGTCCAACAGTAGGGTGTAAGCCATCTTCTAGCTTCTTATATAGGTCTTTTCGTCCCGTCGTGGTGTGATACGTGTGCACGGATCTGCTAAGCCATGGGGTGGTCATATGGTATTCTCTGTTGATAAGATATGTACATTGGTTGAGATCCCATGTAGCGTCATCTACAATTTTTTGTTTTACATCGTCGTCTCCATTCACACATACACAATTTAGTTGAAGGCCTGTCAATGGTGCAATGATAAATGTAGACTGGGGTGCCTGTTCATCGAACTTTTCTTGTACATCTATTAGCATACACTCCATAGCAGTGGCAAGAGCTTCAGATGAATTCCAAACAGAGGTCTAGTAGGACTTTAGCCCGACTGCTGGTGGGGGTGGCGAGATGTGTAGTTATTTACACCACTTATCAAATAGATTATATCATTGGGATTTACTATAGCATATGACAGCTGACTCTGTGACAGTCGCTCCTGATTTGAAACCATGCGGTTATGTTGACACCAGCATTGTTTAATTCATCGATGTATTGTTGAAAATGCCTACCCCTACTGTTCATAAGTGCAACCGCATTGCATGGTAGCGTCAATGGTTTTTGGTTATAGGTGAATTGTTAATAACTCACTTAGGTAATTGTACTACTAGTTAGAGTACATGTCTCCTTCTTGTCCACTGTCTTCTCCTTCTCTGTCCAGATGGTCTAGTTC
The DNA here is from genome assembly GCA_949317995.1 of Acholoe squamosa. NCBI lineage: Eukaryota > Metazoa > Annelida > Polychaeta > Phyllodocida > Polynoidae > Acholoe > Acholoe squamosa. Next base: position 6,416,821 of record OX439039.1, read on the forward strand.
CCCCAGGTCTCCAGTCTGCGAAGTGGCTTCTGCCTCCTCTATCTGCGTTCGCTAATCTTCTTGGTATTCAACTAGTAACAATCCCAGTCTGTTAGCACCCATAATAGTATCCTTAGAGATTTCATCTCTTTTTGCCAGAGTAAGTCCACAGGCAAAATGTTTGTCTACCATGGCTTCATATAATTGCCCTTTTGTTCGCATGAGGAAATTCTTGTGCTTCTAGTTTTGCTCAAATTTACAGTCAATGACAATATCCATTGTTGCATCTCTCTCCGAAGCCACTCAGCTGACTGCTTGATGAGGTCACTTTCCCTTTTGGCTTCACAAGGATCAGTCATCTTCTTGATTTTGTCATGTAAGTCCATCAAGTTATGAAACCGGGCTTTTTCAGCCTGGTATAACACTTCTGCAGATGAGTAGGTATAGCCTCTATATTCAATGTCACATCTACTGAAGTTGGATAATGGAGAGAAGGGGCCTTGAAAAGCTACTGCATCTTTTACATCAACTGTTTTTGCATCCATCATCTGGAAACCTAGGGGTAGATCAACTTTGGCCTCTAGTCGATTCTGGGACTCTGTATAAGCTTCAAGGATTTTTGATAATTCAGTGACACTGTCAGCGACTGTTTTTGTACCCTCTCTTCCTTCTTTTTTTTAAAGTCATCAAGCCTTTGGTATGGCTTTGAGTTGTTCTTGTATTGCCTTCATGCTTTTATTTCCACTGTCTTTTTTGTCAGGTGACTTCACAGCCTTTTCTTTTTCCCTGTCAATATGGCCTGTCATGTCTTTAACTTGTGCCAATCTATGTCATGTTAACATTTGCTTTCAGTCCTTCTATTAATAGTATTTGACATAAACTTTTCTCAAATTTCGATGTACAGTACCTTTAAAAAGTTGTTGTACCTCCACAGTGACTTTAATAAGTTTCGTTCTCAAAAAATCCCAGCGCTTTTTTCTCCCCAGCGTGCTAGATGGTGTATCTAGTCCGCCAAGTTGACCATTTTTTCATTTAACAGAAGATAAATTGATATCCCATGGGTATAGGAGACATCATTATGGTGTACTGTGGTATAAAAAATGAAATCATGCCCTCAGCCCACAGGTGGCTGTTTCCAAACAGGAGGGTGTTGCTCATATGCTAAATAGAGCTGAGAGTAGGTGCCCTCTTTTCCAAAGAATTTACACTCTGCTTCACCATTCATCTTCCACTCGCAATCTAAGTCTGAGAATGTACCTGCCTTACTTTAAAAAAAATAGTTTGTGCTGTACTATGAACTACCTGCTTTTGTCACACACTCTTTCAAGTGCTCTTGTTTTGACCACTTGTGTGAAACACACATAATAGTGTAGGGGTTCGTTCCCCTGTCGGGTGCGCAGAGCTTTCAGAGGGACTGTTCACTTGGTTGTGTCACTCCCCCTATGTATACCATACCGATCCAGGGTAGTTGGAAGGTGGAAATGTCAGTGGGGCTGTGTTGGTGACAGGGTATGTCAGGCCAGGGGATGTAGCTCAGTGGTAGAGCACTCGACTTGCAAGCGAGAGACCCGGGTTCGAATCCCGGTGTCTCCAGAGACGTTTTCACTGACCACTACAGTGGTGGAGACACCGAGTGGTCCTGCCTCGCAAGGGGGACCTTTAGAGAGCTCGGTACCTGGGCCGGTATGGTATAGACAAACGCTTCAACTTGATAGTGCTGAGGGACTTGGAAACAGATGGGCTGTGTGTGACTCAGTACTGGTACCATTCAGACTGGACTGGAGGACCGGTTCTGGTGGGATACGGTTGAAGCTGGTTGGGAGGAGTGTAGGGGTTCGTTCCCCCGTCGGGTGCGCAGAGCCTTCAGAGGGACTGTTCACTTGGTTGTGTCACTCCACCTATGTATACCATACCGATCCACGGTAGTTGGAAGGTGGAAATGTCAGTGGGGCTGTGTTGGTGACAGGGTATGTCAGGCCAGGGGATGTAGCTCAGTGGTAGAGCACTCGACTTGCAAGCGAGAGACCCGGGTTCGAATCCATGTGTCTCCAGAGACGTTTTCACTGACCACTACAATAGTTAGGACTAAAAGAAAGAGACTACTGCAGGTGAGGCCTTTCTTATGTAAAACTACCTTTTCCCATAGGAGCAACATCCTCTTGAATGGTCAAGAGTATGCAAATTGGAAATGAGCTACTTACCCAGAGAAGCAGCATCTCAGTCTTTTGGAAGTAGCCCGCAGAGGCAGCAGCAAAGGTGATAACAATGGTTGTGCGAGGACCTGGGGATGGGAGAGGTGTCAGACCATGGCACCAAGAGCCAGGCATTCCTTGACCTCTACAGATAGCATTGTCAGGATGGAAATGATTGATAGGAATATATGGGATAGAGGCATTGAAAGACATGCATCTCTTTGTCTATATCCGAAGTCTGTTCTCACATCATTGTTGAATTTAAAATGTGCAAAACAAACAAAAATAATTCATTTGTAGAATTCTCACACCACTAATCTACCTTTGTTATCTGCTGTTGGGGTAATTTCATAAGGTGCTACGACTGCAAACAGTCACTGCGATTTGAAAACCCAAATCATAGTGTAAGTGTCCCACAACTGCTTTGTATAATCAGGGTGGCTTTTCTCTTTTTAAAAAGAATATACTAAGTCTAATCTTTTAAAAATCGTTTTCAAAACCATTTCTCTTTCTATTTTCTTTCAAATTTTCATTCTTTACAAAACCGTGTAAAATGGTCCAAATTAAATCGTTTGAAGAAAGATTTGAAGTATTGCTCTTTGTAATCTTTTTATGTTTTATTAGTGAAAAGAAAATATTTTGGTATTTTCTTTTGTCTAACACCTGTTGCTCAGGGTTAAGTTAAGGCCACCTCTTGAGGTGGGGATAAGGATTTCAGAAACTTCCACATGTATACATTTTTAAATATATTTTTCTTCAGATTATCAAAAAATATGATTTTACAAAGCCTATAAACATAAAACAATTCACATCAATGAACTTGGTAGTGTTTTGTTTTAGAAAGACTCAAGTCATGTGTAAGATTTTCTTCATATTTTCTTTATATTTTTGTTCTTTATAAAATCTTTCCAAAATCTTTTTATGGATATGCAGATAGGGTCATGTGACCCTCCCCTATGGATGGTTGGTCTATGGATAATCTTTTTGAAATCGTTGAGCAAATTTTACCTCTATAATCTTTAAAGGTGAAAACGAAGTTACAAAGAAAAATATAACCTTTCTCATTTGAAAAAGAAAATACAAAGAAAATCATTACATGCAAAGTACCTTCGTCTTACTTTAATATAATTAGCATGGGAAAAAGTATGCATGCGTGCATCGACTTCCGGTTCCGGTAGGCACCATCTTTGTTTATGAAATGAAACAGGACCAGCTTGGATCTAAATGTGAGAATATTTTTTTTTTACATCATAGGGTGTTTCCCAGGTTTGTTCATCAAATTGTAAGTATCAGCATAGAAACAATGTAGAATCTAATAAAGATTTTAGTATTCTAAAGAAAATCCAAAGAATGAAACAGATTTTTTTTCTATAATCGTTACATGTTCATTTTCTTCAAAATATATTGAAATACACTGAAAAGAATTTAAAGGGAGAAATGGGTTTTCTTTCCAAGTTGAATATTTTCTTTATTAGATCTTTTCTCTAAAACGATTATAAAATAAATATTTCTTCAAAATAGGAGAAAAACTACCCAGTACTCATGTAGCATTTGGTATGACAGTCTTAATGCTGCAGGCCCGACATGAGCTGTTCTGTCCTCAATTAAGGGTCCCCACTACGACTTGAAGATGAGCAGTCAAATTGTGTTAAGAAATGGCCTCCAGGTGTTGAATCTAACATACACCATTCCCATGTGCAAAGCTCTTTGGTAGAAGCACTTACTACGGGCTGGATTTAATTGTAGGGGGATGTGAAAATATAATCACACTGTCAGATGCAGTCAATACAAAAACTCACGGGACACCGGCTTTTGCAGGCAAAATAGCTGCGGGGCTGGTGGAAATTGTCAGACTGCAAGACGAAATGTCTTGCTGTAATCTTGGAACCTTGGGTTATGCTTTGGCTTTTACAGCTTGAAATAAGACTATTATTAAGGTTTTTACAGTCTTAGATGAATGGCATCACTGTTACTTAAGATTTAAAGATGGTTGAAATAACTAGATCTAATTGTTGTTTTCATTCCTGAAAATAGTAATCTTTAGGTGAATGGTCCTGCGAAGATTAATCCGGAGCTGCAGAATGATAAAATCTGTGGGACCAAATGACCTGCAAGGGGAAAAGGTTTTCAAATAGACTTGCTATCAGTCCACAGAGGTAGCAACTAAGGTCTTTACACATGTGGATGTGGGAGTGGTATAGGTGTCAGAGCGAGGTGTTCAGTGCACCCGAAGGTGGGCATTCCTTGACATCTGCAGATGGCAGTGTCAGAATGATCTATAGGACATAGAACACAGGACTGGTGTATACACACTCAGCCCTGATTGTAAATGGGCAGTAGCATGCCCTGTACTGGGTATGGGGCAAACTAATATAGGGTCATTATATTTGTACTAACAGCAGCTTGGCGCAGTCTTTGTCATTTTACAATATTATTTTGTTGATCCTAGAGCTCTTTGGTGATGGTAGGTTGTATTGAAATAGACCTAAGGTAAGGTGATAACAATGGACACATGGGAGCCCAGGGCTGGGAGATATGCCAGGGCTGCCGTACAAACAGGCAGCATTCCTTAACCTCTACTGATAGGATCAGGATGATTTACTGAATGGATCTACAGAGGCTGGTTTCAACCTACGGTAGTGGCCCGTTACAGCACCCTGGTGCTTACAAATTTGGATACCTCTGTATCCGCGACCCAGACCTCACATGTTACCCAAACACCATATCTCTGAGACAGCACCATAATCTATTATAATTGTGTTTTAGATAAAATATGCAACTCAAAGTCTGTTTTTCAATTAATTACTAACATAAAACTAATTAATTACTAATATAAAACTAATTATTTTTGCAATACCCTGGAAAATTAGAAAGTCCATGCATGTCTCCCTCAGTTCTCACACAGGTTCTTCCACGCTACGTTTTGGCAAGACCCTCCAGAGTCTTCCTCCTGAAGCATGCCGATGATGACGGCATCATGTGCTTTGAGGCAGCTGACTCGTGTGTCAGCTGCACAAGGCTCTATGATGTTCCACATTCATGTTAACACAATGTATCGAAATAATGTGGTTAATGGACTACCTTTCTCCTCTAAGGGCCACTGGTGCTTCAATGCATCATGCCCACTGGTAGTCATAATGCATGAACACAGATCTGGCGAGTATCTCACAAGGGTTACATTCTTACACCATACAGACGCGAAGGGTTCGATAAACAATCTGAGGGTCAGCATGATGCTCCAATGAAGTGGTGCCTCATGTTGACAAATTAGCATGGTGCACAAATGCATCATCACTGTTCAAAAATTTAATATCACCTCATCATTGGTTTCCAGGTATATGAATCAACTGTTTGGTTATGACATAGTTCATGGGTGAATGGTAGGGCAATATCTAAAGGCATCTGGGGGAAATTCCTCAATGCACCATACACACTGTCCAGCAACCACGTGGATAATATAAAGTAGAGTCCTTCTTATTCTGAAATACAGTTGTACGTGCTGCAGGTATAAACTTGCATTGTGCTGTAGGTATAGGTGGTTCTACTGCCTACCTACACAGTACGATTGCGGCTGAAAGTGAAGCCTCTACAAGGTTAGAGTAAATAAATCTGAACTGATGAGTCTCATTCTTCAACTGCAAGCTACTCTGGGTACTCAGTTATTACAGCTGGTGCACTAAACATACCATTACATCTAGAGATTGGTTCCAAATGTCAGTACAAATGAAATAGTATGACCTTCTCACCGTGTAGAATAATTGATAATAATAATATAAAAAGGGTTCTGTAGGCAAACCACCTATTTTAAGTTGTGATATATCTTATCACTTCATCTTTTCCATATAGCTGGATGGTAATTTACAAAAGAAAATACACACAGAAAACCTTGACTAGTAGAAAAGTAATCAGTGTAGATGACCTTTGGTGATCTTTCCCAATAGATGACTAAAGGTCATCATTTTGAGTACCACATATCTGCCACCAGAGGCCCCTACAATACAACTCTGTGATATAATATAATTCATACTTCCTCGGGACATGTATTGTTTTAAAGCTATATTGGAAGTATTGATTAAACAGATATTGACAATGGGGGGGGGGAGTAATCCAAAGATAATTCTAAAACTCTATTGTTAAAGTCAACTACCAACAAAAGAAAAGAAAGTGATCAAAGGGATTACCCCTGTCATCATTTTGATGACTGGGTTCTGCTCAAAAAATAGGGAAAAAGGTAATCAATATGATGACCTAAAGTGATCACATATGATCACCCAAAGATAACCATAGAAATCAATGGTGCTTGCAGTGGTTTGTAAATCAAGATCTAAATACGGCAGTGTATCAACCGTTACAAGGTCAATTACATAACTATGGAGAAATTCAAACCTAATCATATTGATTGTGAATTCTTTTAGATCATGCCCTGGAACTTTAAATTGCACATGAACTTCAGTGCCTGTGGCCAAAATTTCAAAATGTGAAGATAAACTAGAATTTAAACGTGTTTATCTCACGCGATCTTCACCAAGATTATTTAATCGATGGAAAGATGCTGTAATATGGCTAACGGCGTTTGCCATATTAAGTCTAAATTCTGAGCGATCCATGATTGATATCAAAACTTTAAATTATGACACACAAAATGTAGACCATGAACCTAATATAATTTATTAATTACTAAGGTAACTATTGTCATTGACACATTCTTCGATGTCCGAGTAATACATTCTAATCTCATGTCCATGATCAAAAGTGAATCTTAGGAACACAGGACCATAATGATCGATCATATTGACAGCGGTAGGTTGATCAAAGTCAAAAAGACAATGTGTCGATTGAAATAAAATCTATCCAATAGTCATATAGCTGGTCAAACACAATCATACTGATACTATAAAGGCTACCTTTATGACCTGGTTCTTCTTCTAATACAACTACTTCTGTTTCCGAAACAGTGACCAGGTCTAAGCTATAGTATAGAAATGACCCTGGGTGATTTTTGACCCGGAGTCATTTTTTACCCTGCCCCCCACCATCACCCCACTAACCCTACTTGAAGAATTTTCACCCCAGAGTCATTTTTGACCCTGGGTCATTTTTGACCCAGTGTCATTTATGACCGTGTCCCCCACCCCTCCCCTTCCCCCTCTCTCTGCCTTATCAGTTGACCTAGATATGTGGCCTCTCCCCTATACTGGCTTTCAGTTATGAATGGGCAGCAGATTAAGTTTCAAATTGTGTTTTCTCAACTGCTATAGTTCATATCCAAAAGTTGTTTCAGATTTAACTAGGATACGTATTGGTCTTTCCAGTGATGTATCATTGATCAATCTCAAAAGTGATACAAACTTATCATTTGCATCATTGTGAGCCCAGAGAACTGTTTTCCCTTATACCCACTGCAATAATTAACACAGAATGCAAAATAAGTTGGCTAAAAAGTAGTTTGGTATTCTAGACTACCAATATTGATCCTCCTCTTTCCATATATAATGGTATTATGATGGATAGGTAAAGAAAAATGGCCCCAAAAAGCAAATTAAAATTGTTTTTTTCCATAGCAGACAGAGCAGGGGCATATATCACCCTTGGTCATTTTTAACCCAGGATCATTTTTGGGGTTTTACAAAACCTGGTGACTGTGAAATGACTATTAATGATTTTGTTTTGACTTGTGTATTTGATTATCACGTTATCTAAATCAGCTATTTTCTGCACGTTTGGTGAACTATTGATGACAGACTTTGCATATTCTGTCAGAAATCCGAGAAATCCATCGCTTGGAGATCAGGGTCACCAACCATCTTATATAAGTACTAATATTTTTCACTTAAAACTAGAATACACTTAATCCTAACAATATACACAAATGAGTTATCAAAATGTGGTCACTAGCTGTTCAGCTATAAAACTTGTCGAATGTATAATAACTAACAGCTTAATAAGCCAGTGTGCTCATCCACTCTTACAAATTGGTAATTTATGGAACGGGATATAGAGGATCTTCTGGTCTTATAGCCTGTCTGTACTCGTCATGTCTATTTTTTAAGATGAAGTGAACAAAAAGTCCACTAAATTTATGTAATAAATCTTCGAAAGCCTCTAAGTTATACAAATATGTCCATACAGCTATAATTATAAATAGCTGACCAAATGCATATGTACAACCTTAAATGGTTAAAGATGTCTGTCCCTAGCATAGTAGCTATATTTTCCAAAGTCAATGTTCATAACCGATCGCTAGAAATTTGCGATTTAAACTGTCGGAGACTTGTCCAAATCAGCATTTATACGTCCGACAAATGTCAATTTATATAAATCATCGTGATGCTCAGTCACATGACACAACAGTGTCATTAAAGAAAATAAGTGCTACAAAGTCCATAGGTAGGCTTTAAATAGTTTATGCTATAAGAATCGTTGACTTGGATATAGATGACTTATAACTTTGCTGTGTTAAAGTTATAAACTATAAATGTCTATATAATATCAATAATTATAATCTTATTTACATAGCAGAACATAAATTAAGCTAATAATACTCTCTGCATTCGTAATAATGACATGTCTTTGAATATATATATATATATATATATATTCAATTTATCTCAAATACTTTATAATCTTATCTTATCTTGGCAGAAGTGAAATAAGCACATGCATACAGATAGAAAGTGATCAACTTAAGTAATAGTACAATCTTAATGCTATGTAGATATCAGTAACTTAATACTAAATCTTAATCTAATTAAGCATATGCATTTTGTTAAATAGGGGATAAATGCAACATGCTTATAACATTAAAACACAAGAATCACACGTCCCTACCATTTCACGGCATCATGGCATCACTAAGGAGCGACATGGTGTTACCATATGCATCTGCCATCATGAGCACTGCAGTGTATGTACCTGTCTTGATTGCCTGCCTAACCTCCGCTGCACATGAGCGTGGCACCTTAAGGGATTTAGGGAAAGCGATCTTCGTGAGGCGACTGTCGGCTATGTACTCCAACATGCCACAGTTCTCCCAACTGACTTCAACAGGTTGGAGACTGCACTCTATATGGCTCCAGCCATAGGTGCATGGCCATGGCCCTTTCTAGCCCTGAACTTGACCAGGTGACCATAAAAATTACCTGTAAGTACAAGTAAAACCTATTTCTGATTTTTGTGTTAAATTTCAAAAAGAAAACACTTAGCCAACGTAAAAGCCCAGAGTCTTTTCCACAGGAAAATTCTAAAATGTATAAGATATAAACCCTCCTTATCAAGAAATTAACAATTTTTCTGAGATAAAACATGATTAAATGTGGCTTCCCTAAGAGTAGAGTATGTAAGGATAAGTGGATGGGGGTTGGACTCACACCTCAGTACCACCCACACAGTAACATCAACTCATGTTCTGCTTGGTTGCACACCAGCAGAGGATGGTCATGGTCCAGTGATCACAGGGAAGCAGGGTCAGAAAATGGCCCTGCGAATCCTTCTTAGGCTTTGGGGCTACTTGTCAGCCTCGGCTGAGACCTGTTCAACACCATGACAATTGAAGTGTGGGGGCGGATACCATGGATTCATCATACCAGAATCAGAGTCGGCAAGGTTAGTGAGGTTTTGGAGGTTGGTTTCAAAGTTGTCAAAGAAGTCATATGACTTCCAATTTGTCAGAGTGAGATTTGCACCTAGTGCAGATCTGAAGCCCATGAGAAAGGCGAAAAAGCCATGTAGCCTGTAAAGCAGATAGAATGAAACACATAAGGATAGTGTACTAAAAATAAAACAACTAATAACTGGGCTATAATGTTTGATTGTGTAAGCATTCCACCTCATGGAAGGCTTGCTGTAGGCTCTACTTTTATTGATGAGCTGTTCAGCATATTTCACATAACCCTCTTGCGTATTCAAATATTCCACATATTTCGAAAAATTGACATGCAATTTCTTTAATGCCGGAACCTCTAAGTCAAACGGATGTCCCCCTCCATATTTGTCCAATTCAGGTTTAATGGAGAGAAACAGTGGAATATTAATGCCAGTGTTTATGGTATAAGTTGAATCAATCTCACACATGAACATATTTTCATTCAAAACGAAGGTGGTGGTAACTAGTTGACACTGACAAGGCAACTCTACAATGCTTAAAGGAGCTATTGTAATAAGTGTCGTTTTTACCAATACACTTCATGTGGGCAGTGTGTTTTGCCATGATTAGCATATATTCGTTGAGATTGGAATATGATCAAAATCTGGCATCCTCTTTGATATAAAATCAAATCTACACAAGTTTGTTATGACTCCATAGTCAGCATCAAAGAATATAGCTGACAAACATGACAAAGCATTAATATGTCTAAAAATAGCAGGATACTTGACATATCGAGGTGAGAAGGTGGTTGAGAAATCTGTTTCATTAGATATCAGGTACCTAGCATTATTATGCAATTCAGAATAACCTAAAGCATTAAAGTTGTGTGCCATTGTAGGCACTTCAAAGAGTACAACCCTGTAGATGTCAAATTCAAATTTATCCACAGCCGTTGGTACTTTAATTTTGATGTTAACCTTGTTAACGTCAAGACTGAAATTCTTGACGATTTCTGAATGATAGTAATAGTCGGCATTTTCATGAACCAATTTTAAAGTGAAATTTCTGAACAAATACATTTTCCAATCATCTAAAACGATGTGTAGCTTATGAATTGGAATTATCTCACGACTCAGCTTTTTAGAACTGAGGTGGTCTAAGCCATATCGTAGGTTCAATAGATACTCATAATACATCTGTGTTTAAAAAATTTTCCAAAGTCAACGATCATAGGTCATAGAATGTTGTAGTTTTGAATAGACATTCACTGAAAACTGTTTGACATGACTAATGTTCTCCTCCTGATAATTAAATACCTCCCTGGTTTCCTGAGTTTGAATTCATGATGCGAATGGGCAAGTTTGGCAATCAAAATATCCATTTCAATTCTATAATGTTTATCATCATGAATTGTAGCGTCTAAAATACTATATTCAAACCAAATTATATTATTCAAACCAAATATCATCGCTGGAATATATTCGCACCAATTGGTTTGCATTTTATCAGTAAATGTTCTCAATGATTGAACCACTGAGTGATTTGCGCGCTCTACCAATCCCTGACTTCTTGATTGATAAGGACTTCCGCACCTCTGATCAATTCTAAATTTATGGCATGCAAATGCAAAAATCCCCCTGAAGGCTGGTCCCCTATCTGTATAGACAACTTGAGGTAAACCAATTTTCTTTGATGGCCATGCCAAAATAAACCAGGTATAAACATCTACAAACACCTGAATATATCTCTATTCATGTTTTGTTGGGTGAATAGGCCCGACTGTGTCCATCATGACATGAACAAGTGGCGCTGGAGATTTTTCATGTAACGTCATAGGCAACATCAATGGTTTTTTTATTATATTTAGATGACAGACATTTGTGACATGTATTTACATGATTATATATGTCGAGATGAGGCTCAATTGTTTCAGCTTTACTCAGTTTGCCTGAATACCTATACAAAACTTTCTCATCAATGAAATAATGATCATGAGTTAATAAAATGCCCCTGGCAAGTCTCTTACTAGTTGGCAACTCACCTTTTGTTAGATAATTAAGTACACTAGAGCAGAATGGGTCACATCTCTGATCATTAATCAAATCTTCTGTCGAGAATGGTTTTTATAATGAGCCAATACATTCTTATAATTAAGGCATCATTAAATTGCTGTGGGCTCTGTCTTATAGCCAATGCTTGTTTAGATCTAGCCTTTGTACAAGTTACAATTGGCCTCTTTAAGATTTTAGAAGTCGGCGATTTCTTTGCTGGCGATTTAACCATCGGCAATGGAGATAACAGCACTACTGGATCATCAAATGAATCAGTATCGTCATATAAAGGAAAATCAGCGACCTCAAGCCCTTGTTCCCTTTTTTCTTCGCCTGAGCTCTAGTCAATGAATTAACAGAGGCCACTTTCTTTAAAATAGATTTCGGCTTGTAAACTCTGATAAGGTAATTTTCCAGATAATCATCCTGATTATAAAATTTGATTGAATGCATTGAATTGAATCTAGGCTGCTTAAATGGTTTTAAGTCACTGGTCTCCACAATATCATCGTATGGAATCCTGGACAATGCATCAGGTACAATGTTCAATTTAACTTTCAAATGCTTGATTTCAAAATCAAAGAATTCTGACCATTTCTGCATTCTGCCAGTTAATTTAACTTTCCCATTCAAAGTTACAAGAGCTGCATGGTCAGTCAAAACTGTGAATTTTCGTCCTATGACATAATGTTCAAACTTCATTAATGCGATCTTAATTCCCACTAATTCCTGGCCTGTAACACTATAATTTCTCTCTGCCTTGGATAATTTTCTTCCAGCAAATGCCACTGGGTGGAGATTATTTTCGCAGTCAATTTGTGAAATACACGCACCAACAGTAATTTTAGAACTGTCTGTCACAATGGTGAATGGTTTAGAAAAATTTGGATATTTTAAAACAACGTCATTGGCAATAGATTTTTTGGTTTTATCAAGTGCCTGATGATGTGTTGCTGTCCAATTGAATTTAATTTCTTTCTTTGTCAGCCCATATAACGGCTGCATAGTCATTGCAAAATTTGGAATAAATGCCTGATAATAAGTTGCTAAACCATTGAAAGATTTCACTTGTTTTGGTTTTTTAGGAACTGGACAATCTCTAATCAGTTTGACTATAATTGAACATAATTATTATGATTCACAATTTGGCAGTATTGTAATGTTATCCTAAGCTCTAATAGTAAGAATATCATGTTTTAGATTCTTAAAGCTAATAGTAGACTTCGTACACCATAGAAAATCAAAACCTAATATCAAACTTCTATTAAGTTTAGGTACAACATAGAACACATGCATGACGTTAACACAATTAATTCCAAGTGCAATCTTGATTTGCAATCATGCCACCTGTGACGCTCCATTGCTAATACGATACTCCTCTCCAGGACACATTCAGATGTTTAATTCTGTATACCTGTAACAGGTCGGTCTATAGGTTCAGATGAGCATGACTTCTATGGGCAGATGGAGTAGTGATTAGGTTTAGGTGTTAGATAGTAGGTAAACCAAACACATATTGGATATCCCTATCTGGGAGTGCAGGTATATTATAAAGTATTCTGTATGTGATGAAATGTCCATTGTGAAAGTATTGAAATCATGATATAATTGTGTCCGATGTGGGGTGTAATTGGTGTCTGACTGTAGGTGCAAGCTGAAGGTCATAGAGGAATAACTCTCATATCGTAACATGAGGAATGTATTGAGGTTTGTTAAGTCAAGTCATTAGAAAAATTGTGTATATTGCCATTGACATGTATAGAAATCCAATAAACATGAAGGGTAAGACATGACAAATTGACAAATCAAACCAGGATCTCCATTCACTCACGATTCTTCATCCTCAAAATATAACAAAAACACCCTGAGTTTGCACAGTTGTAAAACCATGTATGACAGGAGATTTACGTTTTATTCCTCATTTGTTAGAGAGTATGATACCTGAGTTTTCATGTCTAATTCAAATGATAGCTGAATTCTTCATATCTATTATGTAATTCAATGCAAAATGTGTCCGACTTTAGGTGTCTGGCCGACTCAGGGTGCCTCTACCCTAATTGATGATACAAAATAGATGCTGAATAGATATTAACTCAGCCAGTAGCTAGTTGGTAATGCTGGCAGGTGTACTAGCACCTGGCTGTATATACACAATGACCATCAGGTGTACCACCCCTAGTAGCAGAGTGTGGTATTATATATTATAGGCGAGTATGGTATAGTGAGCGATAATGAATGTTGTATAAATGGTATAATGCACAATATATTAATAAGTAAAAGCGGTCTACTTATCACACCACTACAATTTGAAGTAGGTCTAGTCATACCACCTTGAGAAATGCCTTCCTGGTGAGTTTTTACATTTATCTCATGTTGTTTTAGTGAGGTGTGTTCTAAATATAATGTATTTAACACAAAATAAGTATTAAATCATAGTTATGTGCCCATTTAGGCTGCTAAGTAATACGGCGCTGTAATGCAAACTCTATGAAACATCTGTATTCTAACATATTTACCATGAGAAAGATATGAAGTTTCGAATGAGAATCATAGTAACGGCAAGCTGACTGAAGGGTAAAGCGAACGAAGACAGGACTGAAGCCCCTTGGATCCACTGAGAAACCCTTCCTTGTCCATAGGTCACTTCCAACATGGCCGAAGGCTTAGCGTTTCACGGGTTCATTGAACACGTTATGGGGACACTCTGACAAACAACTCGCTAACTACAAACCCTTAGTTTGTTCCCTCCACCCCCTTCCACCCCAGCCAGGTCTGGCTAGGTACCAGTCCTTAACTATGCTTGGAAGGGTAGTAAATTTATTTGGTAATCAACATTGACCCACATGGGGAGGACCAATAGGGGGTGGCCTTACAAACCAGCATTGATCCCTCGGCCATACCACGAACGCCTCGGTTATTGGGACACTCTGACAAACAACTGTTTGTGTCCTTGTATGGAAGGGTTAAAAAAAAAACCTGGTATATTTTTTGCTTATACTGGCTACCCGTAAATACACAAGGCCACCCCTATCATTAAACAATTGTGATTTTTATTTCTTTTCTAACTGAGATTGATTCTTCTTACGTTTATATATAAATATTTAACATAAAAAGGTAAGTTTGTGAATCATACAAAATTTGGTACTTTATCGATTATAGCATATATAAGTGATCTTGTGATTTACTTTCGGGACGAATCTTAATTTGTGTCAAAATAGCAAATGAAACCCTCCAGGACTCTGAAGTCTGAGACTGCATTATAGTTGGGGGGGCTGGCACCTCCTTTATATTGAAAAGTGCTGGTGTGGAAAGCAGCACAAGATATGAGAGATGGATAAGGGTATTTTGATAGTGCTGATTCCGAATCTGAGCTGCTCGTCTCTATGTCTTGGACAAATTCAAGGCCAGAGGTCACAATCTGGTATTTACTCTATGAGAGAACTTTGTTCCATTCATTAGTACTAGAGGGCATCAATGCATGGTGGATTCCCTGTCCATGTGTATTCTAAGTTGATTAGGATACATGGCAATAGCATTGTGAACCTTGGCCTTTGGTTTGACCTTGTTTCAATCTAGATATAAAGATAAGCAGCTCAGATTCGGAATCAGCATTATCACATTACCCTTATGCAGCATCTTGTGCTGCTCTCCAAACCATTCAGAGTAGATCTTTTCTACTGCTGTGCTTGAATATTATATCTCTCATTTCAACCAGACCTCACTCTTTCTAGTGGGATTTCTTTTGCAAATCGATAGTGATATTTTACGTGAATAGATTATAAGTCTGTCTCAGATATATAAGCCTGCCCTACGTATTAGCTGGGTCCTTTTTCATTTGAAATCTGTATTGGCCTCGGCTTATAATTGAGGAAATACAGTAGTTTTGTTTAATATGTGTCTTATAATTACACACAATTACATCAAAAGTAGCTAGATTGGTAGTACCTCTTGATTCTCGCATCCTTTTGGAATTTTGGTACAGTTGTAGTGTGTTAAGAAATGGCCCCTGGATCTACCTGTCCTGATCCTTGACTCGCACTGTGGGGCAACGGAAGTTGGTCTACAGATATGGCAGGGTAAACACAGATGGGGTAGGTTGTCAATATGACTGGATGTCATGATAACAGGCACACGCTGACAGAGGCGTAGGAAGCAAATCTTCATTGGGGGGAGGGGGCAGCGGGGCCCCACCTCGACCATCTTGAATTTGTCAGCTCAAGCACAATAGCGTGTATACATACCTATATAAAGTTTGTATAGAAATTTAAATTTGATGAATTCTAGATCTGATTTTAGGCCCAGGCCCCCATTTTCCCTATCCCATTGCTATATCAATCTAATTTGAGATACAAAGTTTTAGTTTCTTGTTCAATTTATTATGAATTCCTGGCAAATTTTGGGGGCTCAGATATACTCAGGCCCCACCCCCTGGCCCCTTAGATGGTGGTCCATTTTTCAATGGAAAGAATTTGATAAAACCATTGATTATGTTAGGGAACGTGTTGCACCTCTAAAACCATTGATTATGCATCAAACCATGTATAATATGCAGTGGCGGATCCAGGATTTGGAAAAGTACTGGGCGCCCCCCTCTAAATCCGCCACTGTTTAATATACAGGTTTGATTTGTCTTACACCTATTGTACACGAAAAAGTGTTTTTGTGGAATCTACCCCTTACGATCCTGTAAGGGGCTAAGGAAACAATTCATATTCCCTATCCGATCTGGGGAATGTAAGATTGATTGTGTTATTATCATCATCATAATTGCATTGGTACTTAGGTGTAGGCGGAATGTTTATTGAAATGACTTCCTGGTTCAATGTATTCTCCTTTATTCAAACATCTGGTTTCAGAGATATATTGTGATTGCATTGCCGCCTTGAGATTTAAGGATGATTTACTCTTCAGTAATTTTGCTCCTGAATAGAATAAAATATTTCAATCCGGAGTGAGCACGACTTCTAAAATAGATCATACAATCCAATTATCACATTTCTCCTTTTGTTATTTCATCCAGGTAGAGTGGGGTAATGGCATTCTTATGCAATATAGGTAATCTAATATGGGACTCAGTTCTTAATACTGAAAAGTGCTGATCCTACAAAATTGTATAAGCCGCAGATAGTACCAGAACGCAAATCAAAATGAGGCTTATCGAATCAGGCCAAAGTCAAGATGCACTTTATTATGGGTATTTGATATCATCGAACAGTATAAAACGATAATTTTTAAGCCTTGGTAACGGCTTATTGCTTCTTCCAAAATTGCCACTTATAAGAGGACATGGCATATACAAGAGAATGTAGGGTATAACGACAGGCCCTGACATTGTCAATACGCAGGGGATAGCACAGATTAATGCTGACATTAGTACATAAACCATCCACTGAGTGTCTCTGCCAACATTCATAAATATACACCCCCACCTGTCAGCCAGTCTCACACCTCCAGCTCTCCATCCAACCACTAACCAGGCTGGACCAGGCATTTAGTTAGGGGAAAGCTCCAAGCAGAGGCAGAGTATTTACGGTAGGATACTTTGGTTTCAGTTTAGAGAGCCAATGCATATCCTACCTGATTAAGGCAAAGTCTTTATAAAGATAAAAAGCGGGTCATTAAGGTAGCTGGTGGAAATGGATGCCTCCGCAATTGGACAGGTTATCTAACCGTGTAGGTCTGATAACCATTAAAAAACCTTATTCCATATGATACTGGTGCCAGCTTGCATGGCAGAAGTATCTTCTGAGCATTTGACCTAGGCAGTGAAATACACCTTATCCACCCTAGGACAAAACGTCAGAAAGTTCCAATTAAGTTCATTTATATCTTATCACATATTTCAGCACGTATGAACCAAGTCTACACAATGGAAGCAGCTCTGACAAGTCTAAACGTCTAACTCTCAACATCATGTGTCATTATACAGAAAGCCACCCCCCCATTTCAATCTTTCAAATCCAGGGACTTTGATTAAGCCAAAATCACACTTAACATCAAACAGTCTTTTAGCAGTAAAGGATAATGCACAATAAATGTTTTGTCATGTTACCCCTTACTGCAGTAAGATTGGAATCACCAAATCCATATTTTGAACCAAAGGTAGATAGTAGTATATAATGTATCGGAACGGGACTATAGCTAACTACAGAATATTACTCACTGGGGATGCAGCCAATCAGAGGCCTCCATTTGGTCATGTGACCCATTGCCATGGCAATGTGACCTACTTAGGGGTTTTAGCGACCACCTCTGAGCCAATCAGAGGCCAGCATTCTGGTAACCATGGTAACATGACCTAATTAGGGGATTAGTGCAGTCATGTGACCCCTTGTTTGTAAACAACAACACATGGTGTAGTCACTTGACCCCTTGTTTGTAAACAAAGGGGCAGGGCAAGTTATTTCATCCAGGTAGAGTGGGGTAATGGCATTCTTATGCAATATAGGTAATCTAATATGGGACTCAGTTCTTAATACTGAAAAGTGCTGATCCTACAAAATTGTATAAGCCGCAGATAGTACCAGAACGCAAATCAAAATGAGGCTTATAGAATCAGGCCAAAGTCAAGATGCACTTTATTATGGGTATTTGATATCATCGAACAGTATCAAACGATAATTTTTAAGCCTTGGTAACGGCTTATTGCTTCTTCCAAAATTGCCACTTATAAGAGGACATGGCATATACAAGAGAATGTAGGGTATAACGACAGGCCCTGACATTGTCAATACGCAGGGGATAGCACAGATTAATGCTGACATTAGTACATAAACCATCCACTGAGTGTCTCTGCCAACATTCATAAATATACACCCCCACCTGTCAGCCAGTCTCACACCTCCAGCTCTCCATCCAACCACTAACCAGACTGGACCAGGCATTTAGTTAGGGGAAAGCTCCAAGCAGAGGCAGAGTATTTACGGTAGGATACTTTGGTTTCAGTTTAGAGAGCCAATGCATATCCTACCTGATTAAGGCAAAGTCTTTATAAAGATAAAAAGCGGGTCATTAAGGTAGCTGGTGGAAATGGATGCCTCCGCAATTGGACAGGTTATCTAACCGTGTAGGTCTGATAACCATTAAAAAACCTTATTCCATATGATACTGGTGCCAGCTTGCATGGCAGAAGTATCTTCTGAGCATTTGACCTAGGCAGTGAAATACACCTTATCCACCCTAGGACAAAACGTCAGAAAGTTCCAATTAAGTTCATTTATATCTTATCACATATTTCAGCACGTATGAACCAAGTCTACACAATGGAAGCAGCTCTGACAAGTCTAAACGTCTAACTCTCAACATCATGTGTCATTATACAGAAAGCCACCCCCCCATTTCAATCTTTCAAATCCAGGGACTTTGATTAAGCCAAAATCACACTTAACATCAAACAGTCTTTTAGCAGTAAAGGATAATGCACAATAAATGTTTTGTCATGTTACCCCTTACTGCAGTAAGATTGGAATCACCAAATCCATATTTTGAACCAAAGGTAGATAGTAGTATATAATGTATCGGAACGGGACTATAGCTAACTACAGAATATTACTCACTGGGGATGCAGCCAATCAGAGGCCTCCATTTGGTCATGTGACCCATTGCCATGGCAATGTGACCTACTTAGGGGTTTTAGCGACCACCTCTGAGCCAATCAGAGGCCAGCATTCTGGTAACCATGGTAACATGACCTAATTAGGGGATTAGTGCAGTCATGTGACCCCTTGTTTGTAAACAACAACACATGGTGTAGTCACTTGACCCCTTGTTTGTAAACAAAGGGGCAGGGCTAATTATGCAAATAGGTGGTCACGTGATTATGTGGATGAGGTTAATTATGTAAATGAGATATATCAAATACATTTCACTTTTTTTTATATTTTATTTTTTCAAATTATAAATACAAATATAAACATTCATCTTTAATCATAATACATGGTATATACTTTTTCGGCCACTTTTTTTTGGGAAATGTGTGGCAGACATACAAATTCAATCTGGCCATCATTTCAATGTGAAAAATCGTCCAAACTCGTAGGAGAATTGAACTCCGGCCGCAGTGCTGGTTGGCGAGGACATTAGCCATAGCGCCACACTGTAAGGTGATGAAATCCAATGTGAAAGTAAATAAGTTCTAACCTGGGGTCCTTGTCCTATGTTTGCACTCAGTTTTCGTCTTGATTGCAAGCTTGTCATGTTATAATATCAAAATCCCAAGAAGTATTCGAATCATAGATGAGGAATGCGTGCTAATTAAGAATCCATTGTGTCAGTGGCCCGGATGTAGATATAGGTCATTTTCTCGTTGTACGAGGAAGACGCTGAAAATTTCGAACCGTTTTGAAAAATCAATGGATTCTTCTTTATTTTGAATATATTGGACATAATAAGTATGGAGGGATCATCTTGAATGTCTAAGGATATGTATGTTTTAATATCTGGACTTGTTATGGTTGGATTCGATATGAAAAGTGTGTGTAAACACAGCGGTACCTCTCCCGGCAAGGAACAAAAACAATGGCTTCGCAAAGAGCGACCCGCGCTGTATCGCTTGCAATTACAAAATTTCTTCTCCTGGCTATATTCTGTGGATATCAGGTAAGAAATTAATACAAAATGGAGAAATTAGTGGTATAAACCTAAAAGGTCATGGATATCTGAGCCTACAGGCAGTACATGCTGGATATCACTGAGCCGCGAAGGCTCCATCTTGATTCCAAGCTTGTCATGTTATAATATCAAAATCCGATATCCGATATCCATGATCTATTAGCTTAGTATGCCATTCAGTTTGTGTGGACATGACGCTTCTCAGTAGAGCGTTCTGTATATTTTCAAAATGAAACTCTCTACAGAGCACATGATCTAAACACTCTTGACAGAAGGTGTTGAATATTCTCTAAGATTTATTACAACACATATCTGGGAAAAAGTCTGAGTTTTTCTCACGAAGAAATATTAAAGCGTTAGTAGATTCTAATGTATACCGTCTTTTGATGAGAGGACAGGTTTTCTGATTGTGAAATTGATATAGTCCTATCGATCTGTCTGTGAAGACATCGGTCCCTCTCCAGAAAACATCTTTGAAACACTATTTCAATGAATCGAATGACTGATTAGAAATGAGTCCTTTATGAACATTTTGTTTTAACAATGGTGCTTTAAAGAACAGCACATCTGTTGCATTGATTATTTCCCATGTGTAAAACGGTTCGCAAGTACACATATTCTCCTTTAACAATATACGAGCTCAGTTTTGGTGCGGCGCTGGTGGAGACCACAATGGTACTGCTCTACTCGATGTACAACAACATTGTCGAGCTGACCAGAGATCAACATCCCATCACAGACTACCACATGAACTGAAAACAAGAAAGTGCATAAACACACTTGAAATAGACAAAGTGTTGAAGGATAACATTCACACAAGACACCATTTCCTAGGTGTTTTCTCTTATGACACTATCCCCAAGCACCCTATCAAGGCCACTTGTTTTGTGAATAACACGGATCCTCAACATTTACCAGGTCATCATTTGGTGGCGTTTTTGGTGTCAGAACAGGAGAGGTGTACTACTTTGATTCATTCAGCTTACCTCCGCTGAACACACAGTTCTTATCTTTCCTGAAGCGTTCTGCCGTTCAAGTGGCAAAGAAACGGTGTTCAACTCCAAGTCACTACTGCTGACACCTGTGGACCTCATTGCGTACATTTCCTGATTGAAGCATGTCAAACAAGAAACCCCAAGAAATGCAGAAACAGGGAAACAGGGTGCTGCATGCGTCTACAATTCATGCAGACAAAGGTCCTATGTCTGGCCGAAATAGTGTTGGACTCATCCAAACTAGTGCAATGTATAATGTAAAGAGTCAGTGACTGTGACACTGACAAAGTGAGACTTTGCGAACTGTTCGGACGAAAGAAAACAATGATTGATTAAAAATGATAAAAAGATGATTCATGAAAATAAAAAAAAAATGAAAATGATTTTGCTGTTTTATTTCATACATATCTTATTCAAAACTAGTCAATTTATTATCATCATCACGCGCAAAAAATTCAGGAGTAAAAAAGCATAATAAGCCCCGCCCCACCGTGGAGTATACCACATGTTGTTGTTTACAAATAAGGGGTCACGTGACCACACTAATCCCCTAATTAGGTCATGTTACCATGGTCACCAGAATGCTGGCCTCTGATTGGCTGAGCGGTGGTCGCTTATCGCCTAAGTAGGTCATGTTACCATGGCAATGGGTCACATGACCAAATGGAGGCCTCTGATTGGCTGCAACCTGCGTGAGTAATACCCTGTAGTTAGCTATAGTCCCGTTCCGATACATTATATACTACTGTAGATTATTTGCTGCCCTGGCTACACGGCCAAACAAGGTGTATATCTCACTTAAGGTGGGTCGCTACCATTGAAATTGAGCCTACTGCACAGGTTTCTGCGCATATAGGTTATTTTCATCAGAATTAAATCAATTTTGTTAGGCACAAAAGGTTTTGGGGGATTCTGGTCAAAAATGTCCATTTAATGACAATTTTTTTTACTTTTTTTTTTATTTCAAATGGCCAAAACTCAAAAATTGTGTGCGGGACCCCTTATCAAAATTGCTTTTATTTAAAGGCAAATTATCTGAACAATATGTCAACAAGGTTTAAGAATAATCTAGGACCTAGAAATAGGTGAGCTAATCGATTTTTTTTTTTTATAAAATAATAAGAAGTTTATTCCCCTTTTTTGCCAAAACATGATAGATTTACCTAGAATGCCTTGTAATTGGAGAAAAAAAAGAAAAAAATCTCGATAAATTAGGATATTAGAACATTCACCATGTGAGTTTTCATATTTCTGTGTTTGATAGTTGTGACAGAAAAAATCTCAAATATTAATCAAAATCATCCCATTTTTACGATTATGATGACGCTGTCATATGATTGTGAACACTTGCCTTTGCAATCATCTTAAACATTGAGGGGTGCTAGGAATGACCACGATGAAGAAAGCTGATTTGCAAAAGAACACCTATTGGAAGCATATTCTTGATTTTCCATCTTCTCTTCTCAAACCCACATGAGGGGTATTTTAGATATTTAGTTGTCACGTACAAGTTTTGGTATTCGCTATGAATCCAGGCAAAAACCAAAGTGACTGGTCAGTGAACAAATACACTATATTAAGATGTTGTCAAGGTAACCATGATGGCACAACAATATTTTGGCCAAAACTTAGAGATGTTTTGATAGAACGTCCCTGTAAGTCTGTATATGAAAACAATCAGGTTTGTGAGAGAAAAAAATAACTCTTGATCAACATGCTCTATTGATTTATACCATGAAAATCGTTAACAACTTTCATCGTTTCAGTGAAAGAATTATTCTTAGCATAAAATGACCATGTCAATCTGATCATTTTAATGAGAGAATATAATGTCATATAGTGTATATGTTTTGCAAATCGAGATTACACATGGTCCATTTCCAGTTAGGTTCCATATCCTAGACAAAAGGCCACAGTGGTGGGTCGACATGTTTGATCTTCCCATCAGTACACCTGGAGGGTGTTGCGAAAGGACAGGAATTCAATTCTGTCGGAGGTGCTATTCCCAATTGGGAACTGGCTACTCCCAAGCAATGACTTCTCCCCTGTTTTGCAGCAAGGTAATAGGTTATAGAATTGCTTCTTAAGTTTTCATGAATTGGGGAATGCTTTCCAGTATGATTCACATTAAGAGGATTGATTGTAAGGTAAGAAGTTAGTTCTGAGCAGCAGAATAGCCAGGAACTGGAAGGTGAGTTACGTCAGTGAGAATCCGATTCCGATTCTTTTCGCAATAGCCTCCTGTTCAAATTGGTGCTATGCATAGAGTGGTTTGTGTAGCAAGCATTTAGCCAAAATAATGTACGTTTCTGTCAATAACGCCTAGGTGCTTTATAGTTAAATTAGAGGTTGGAGCAACTAAATTATATGCCTTGTTAATTTAGCCATTTTTGTGATGGGATACGGTAACCAAATCTACATCAATAGCATCGTACTACCTGTGGTTTACATAATACGTGGATGTGGCTTATATGTGGGGTTGTCATGTTCAATTTCCTGATATGTACATGTGTGACAGGACTATCTACAGTGCTGTGAGCATTCCACTAGAATTAACCTACACACAACGTTATTAAATAGTCACCCTTTCTTGTCGCATGGGTCTATAGGAAGGGGTGCCAGGAGATTACCCCCTAGAAAATTCCACACTAGGAAACCTCCCCCCCCAGGAAATTACCCCCCCCCCCCAAAGTTTGCAAAGGGATAAGGTTTGATTAGGGTGAGTGATGGGGTTAAAGCTGGGACAAGATCTGAAATATATAGATTTTCCAATTTCTGCATATCTATATCTATCATCACCCCACTTGTGAAAGTGTCCTGCCAAAATCTCAATCTATTCAGTACATTCTAACCATGTCAAGTTCAAGCATATATGTGTGTAGAAATAAAATGCTTCCAGCATTTTATTCATGTCAACAAGGAGTCCTGATTGTACCAGCACAGTGGCTCCATCTGAAGTCATAAAGCAGAATATTCTATAATGGTGGTGAATTCAATTTGGATGCCTGGCAGCAGAGCAGACCCCACTCAGTGCTGCTGCCTTGAGGCTGTGACCAGAACTAATTAACCAAGTGGTTTCCCTTCCCACCAAAGAGGATAGACCAGCTGAAACTAAAGTCCAATGATAAGCACATAATGAGCTATATTGTGCCATAATAGGTGGCACCCTATGACTTGGGAAGGGGTATATAATCCTCTGAAATACATATCAGACAACACTATATTAGCTTTTATACCAGCTTTAAGGTTAGGGTTAGGGATATGATCAAGGATAAGATTAGGGATAGGGTTAAGGTTAGGGATAGGGTTAGGGTTAGGGATGAGGTTAGGGTAAGGGTTAGGGATAGGGTTAGGGTTAGGGTTAGGGTTAGGGTCAGGGTCAGGGTTAGGGTTAGGGTTAGGGTTAGGGATAGGGTTAGGGTTAGGGTTAGTAATAGTGTTAGAATCTTTATTCCAAACTAACATTGAAATGCAGCCATTTTTGACTGTATCTGTAGTACATAGAAGTGATCAAGGGGACATTCGCGGGGAGAGAATTCTTGGGGGGGGGTGGATTTCCAGGGGGAGAATCTCCTAGAACCCTAGGAAGGAGTACACAATCAGCCGAATAGGATGTGACTGCCTTTGGCTGTTCAATCGATAATGTATATTTTTTTCAGTAATCACTCACCTAAGCCCTAAATATTATATACACTCCGCTTCTTTCCTTATCGGGTTTTCTCAGAGCATGTGAGTCAGTGGTAAAAAATTGATTAGTCTCAGCTCACCAAGCAGGGTTAAGGTTAGGGACGACTACTAGTTCCTCCTAATCCCCACATAAAGATTATCGGAGTCTGTGTACAGGGTGATAGATTTTGCAAAAGACAGAATATTCTTATTTCACATGAGGGAATTCGATCCTGACTTCTCCTGTTAATACTTGCGTGCGTAGCTGTTCTCCTAATTTCTAAAGGCCGATGATATAAGAGCGAGGGCCTCGTGCGTACAGTGGCACTATACGCACAAGGAAAAGGAGGTCACAGGACAACTTGGCAATTGGGTGGTTACAGGACAGTACAAGGAAAAGGTGGTCACAGGACTACATCCTTTATGGGGTGATTACAGGACAGCACGAGGAAAAGGTGATCACAGGACAACCTGTGGGTGTCTAT
The DNA here is from genome assembly GCA_949317995.1 of Acholoe squamosa. Lineage (NCBI taxonomy): Eukaryota > Metazoa > Annelida > Polychaeta > Phyllodocida > Polynoidae > Acholoe > Acholoe squamosa. Next base: position 6,442,384 of record OX439039.1, read on the forward strand.
GTCCTGTGACTACCCCTCCTTGTGTGTCCTGTAACCATCCCTCCCTTTGTGTCCTGTAACCACCCCTCATTGCATGTCCTGTTCCCCTCCGTGTATGTCCTGTAACCACCCACCCCCATTTATCCTGTGACCACCCTTCTTTATGTTGTCCTGTGACCTCCTTTTTCTCGTGCGTATATCGCAGGGCATTTCTAAATGGGACAAGCACACTGAAAATCTGAGAGGCCTGAAACTAGTCAGTGCCGACGACTTTAGGTCCTCAGGTTGACAATACCTAAATCTACAGCTTTAGGTCGTCAAAATGACGACTTAAGGTCGTCATCCTGACCATCTAAGTTGTCAGTATGACGACTTTGTATTGTCAGTATGACGAGTTCAGGTCCTTATTTGGCCTTGACTTCCCTAAACTCGTCTTTATTGAAGAGTTTTAGGCGGCGGCATGTTTTCGGTGCAGAAGGGATAACCCCATGAGAGATAACAGAAAATCCTTGTCCCAAAGTTCCAGGTATCCATCATTACTTTTAACACAGCACATGTCTTGCAGCATGTGCTGCCGTTTGCTATACATACTTCGCTTTCATTATTTATACTCCACCTGGCTCTGCACCCTATTGTTCCTACTATAGGTTTATTTCATATTCTACAGTTTGGGGGCCAACAGGAGGTTTTTATGAATTAGGTCAGTTCTAGGAGGAGGTTTTGTGAATTGGGTCAGGTCTGGGAGGAGGTTTTGTGAAATAGGCCAAGCGCAGCAGGAGGTTTTATGAATAAGGCCATTTTTGAACAGCAGATATAATTCTTGAGAAAATTCTGTCCCATATGGGATTCATACCCATGCACCAGACAGTGCTGGGATTCTGAGTCTCATGTGCTAACTATTACACCATGAGTCCTCAGCTGATACTAGGGAGGTTTAGCAAACAAGACTCAAACCTGATTTTACGTAGACGTAGCAGTGCTGTAAGTATGCTGCACGTCTGCTTTATATTGCCTACGTAGTGACTGCTAAACCTCCCTACTGTCAGTGTTAGAACATCTACAGAAGGGCAATATGCTACTTCTATGACTGAGTAATCAATTATAGATAAACAGGGTGATTTCACTATGAAGGTTTGACTGGTCAATCTAGTGTAGTGGTTAAGGCCTGGGACTAGAAATCTAGACCACACAGGTTCAAACCCCGGGTGTGATTTTGTTTTATTCTCATTGACCACTGTCATTTTTGCAACAAATTCTAAAAATAATGTATTATAATGAACATCCTCTGATTGCCAAAATGATAAAAGGGGGCTTCAGGGGGGCCTTTTACAAAGACTTCTTTTACCTTGTTTGTGTCTTGCAGTCTTGAACCCACATTCTGTGATTGTATGGTGTATGAGTGAACAAGTAACCAATGGATAACTCATGACGAGTGTGTGTTAGTAAAGGATAATGACATGAAGCCATAGGCCGAGTGTTATTAGCCTTTGCTAACACACACGAGTCATGAGTTATCCATTGACTACTTATTTTATACCACGAAACCAATAAATAATCAATAGAATACCAATAAATTCAATTTGAAAACAAAAATTATTCCCCCTCCCCGGGACTCGATGCCAGCCATTGTGTGTATACACAGGTACATACACCTCGTCGCCCGGGAGCGGACGGCGACAACCCCGGTCTCGGCTAGGCTTGGCAGCGGCACACGGCTAAAGCTTTGAATGCGTCTCGCGGTTATGTTTGTGTAGAATACACCTCCTCGCCCGGCAGCGGATGGTGACAGCGCACACGGCGAAAAAAGATGCTTCTCACGGTTATGTTTGCGTATAATACACCTTGTCGCCCGGCAGCGGACGGCGACAGCGCACACGGCAGAAAAAGATACGTCTCACTGTTATGTTTGTGTATAAAATACACCTCCTCGCCCGGCAGCGGACAGCGACAGCACACACGCCAAAAAAAGACGCGTTCCGGCCGCGATTCGATCCATGTACCTCTCACGCCTGAGCGCAACGTTCTAACTGCTAGACCACCGCGTCTCCTCCTTCTGCGCCCGGCAGCGGACAGCGACAGCGCACACGGCGAAAAAAGATGCATCTCGCTGTTATGTTTGTGTATAATACACCTCCTCGCCCAGCAGCGGACAGCCACAGTGCACACGGCTTTGTATCATATCCAGAGGTGGTTCGAACCGAGCATTTCTCGTCAGTCCCTGTGGCACACTGCATAGGGAGTTGGACTGGGAATGTTAGGCTGCAGGTTCGAGCCCTGCCCTGGTCAAGTCTATCATGGGTTTTAACATGTAACATATGACATGGAAGGACATGAGAGGCATGTGGTTATCCTGGATAACCGCACGCCTTCCATGGATAACCGCACGCCTTCCATGGATAACAGCACGCCTTCCAAAATTGATGTTACAGCCTATAGTGTGTGCAATATTGACAGATATGTGGATGGGAATAGATACCAAAAAGCACTGTGTAACCCACAAATCGTGGTATAATTTGTGGTAACCTTCAAAACGACAATGGTCACCAGGCCTAACGGCACTAGGTAATTTCATTCTCAAGGTATTTATATTAATATCACCAAGCATCCACTGTTCAACATTATCCAACTCAGCCTTTTGCATTAACATTAAAAGGTGTTCAAAAAAAGGATCCATTTTCCCACCAGGAGGCATATGCTGAGTTTCATGGACATATCTATAGTAATACACTCAACATCTTTATTAGAACAACTCAAGCCAGTAATGACTTTAATGTCAGCACTAATGTCATCTCTAATAATTATAAACTGCTAGGCCGCCACCCTTCTTCCTTTTTTCTATCTAATGTTAACAACTTCCTACCCTCCCAATTAATTATATCGTCATTGTAATCTTCATGAAGCCAAGTCTCGCTCATTGTTACAACATCCATACCATCTAATTGGTCGAAGATTTCTTGGCGTTTATTTTGCATGCTGCGCATGTTTAAATGTACCATCTTAAAACCATCATATTCCAAAAAGTCACTAACTCTTGTAGTGGTAGACATTGACACATACAATTAAAAAAGGTTTGTCACATGTCAAAATTGAAGGTTTTAAGAGGTCAAGAATCTCAAAGAATAGAAGAACTCTTAGTATAGTTTTAAGACATCTTACTTGAGCACACAAAAAAGAGTGATCATTATAATACTTATATTATTTGGAATGAGTTGCCACTTTCAATAACACTGCTTAATGTCGTTTAAATATGTACTTGAATCAGATCTAAAAGAGTTAGTTCCTAAAAAGAAAAGGATGTTACATAGGTTTAAATGAATTTCTCTCATACCTTTAATGAATGTTTTTATTAAACACCATTGGCCTAAGGTGGGTACTCCACTGATGTCAGTCAGGCGAATTTTTGCTAAATTGATTATGTTAAGTATTGCAAATGTATAGAAGAAATATGTCGGTTTTGTGTAAATTTGCCCATCCAATGGCAGTGAAATATCTGCTTAACCAACCCTATCCCCCTCTTTATCTCCGGTAGCATATTTAGAAAAGTTGGTAGGCGCTCACAATTTACACCCCTGAAATTTGGGTATTTGCCTGTAGCTGACATTTTTCTACTCATTTCTGAGCCTAATTCATCCAGAATTTAAGGAGTTGGCCTTTTATCATATTCATTGATCCACCCCATTGCAGGCCCTTTTTCATGTATGTCTAAATGGCTAAAAATGGCCGGTCATAGCATGTTTTTACGGCTTTTCAGTAAATAAATGCAAGGTACAGTAAACCCCATCTATTTCCATCAGCATGGAGAGGTAAATAATAAAACTAGGTCAGCTGTTGGCTCTAAAACCTTTATTCATTTTGAAAGAAAAATGAAATACCCTATGGCATGGCTACCACTATAACATTAGTAACGTAATATTCTTCATTTCAGAGAAATAGATGTTAAACACTGTCATTTACAATTTGTTTGCTAGGATCTTGTGAAATCATGCTGCAGCTAACAGGAAAAATGAGATTTCAACACAGGCAGTCAGAAGGTTCCAGTTAGAAAACAACAGACAATGGCCAAACCTAAAAGATGTTATTCAAGATTTATCATTCATCTAAAACATGTGTGGGAATAACTGTTCTGTCAGTTTCTTATGAAATTCAGCTGTTTCCTGCACTTTCCTGTCTGGTCAGAAACCTCCCAATCAGAAAGCTTCACACTCAGATTTGCACTACAGTTGTGAGACATATAGCCTGCGTGAGCCCTGCTCATTCATCAAAAGCAGTCTATATACTCCACAAAACTGCATTGGAGTATAATAATATTGACAGCAGAGTTTCTTTTACTCCGACAGTTGATCGGTTGAAATTTTAGTTTTGAAAGTAGATTTCATTTTCAATTTTATATTGCTCTCATATTGGAGAGTTCAAAAAAAAGTTCACGATTTTTTTCAAGGTGTTACCCTCCACGGCTTCCGTAGTAACACACATGAAATAGATTAAAAAAGGCTCTATCTCTATGTTGGGAGGTAGCTTATTTTAATTATGAAAACCGGCCAAATTGCTAGTGGTGGACCAAGACTTGTTTATCGCTGTCTATTAGTAAGTGAAATTCTACTTCTTATTTCGTCCTTTTCTATTATTTAAAACTCAATTCTCTATGGAACTCCGTCGATAACCCTCAGCATAGTTACATCTGTCCTCATTACAACAAAAGTAAACACTTTATTAAAGCGGTACAGAACAGCTGAATATGGGGGGTGGTCTGTGTTAGTTTTAGCTTTACTCACTGTTTCCAAAGCTTACTGCACTAAAACATGGAAGATCCGAAACTAGTCAGTGGTGACTACTTTAGGTCCTCAACTTGACGATACCTAAAACTACAACTTTAGGTAGTCAAAATGACGACTTTAGGTCGACAATACTGACAGTACAGAGTCATCATATTGACGACTTAGGTCATCAGGATGACGACCTAAAGTCGTCATTTTGACTACCTAAAGTTGTAGTTTTAGCTATCGTGAACTTGAGGACCTAAAGTGGTCACCGCTGACTAGTTTCGGATCTTCCATGTTTTCAGTGTGGCAAGGTGTCAGGGGCAAATCCCCTAAATCTCCCATGTCTCCACCACCCACGGTTATGAAGAACATGATATTGCTGAGGGTCTCCATCTGTCAGTTCAAACATTGCCTTGTGCTGCTACTAACACTGGCTGTGGTACAACATAGCGAGTCTGAAGGTTTGAAAACATTAGCCTTAGGGAGTGGTCATTATTTAACAACGGGAGGGGATGGGGGTGGTGGGTTTTCGCACAGACGTACATAAATCCTGTGCAGATTTTTGTGCCCCTCTTTGATCTTTCGTAGCGCACAGCTTTTTTTGCTAAAAAAAAGGGGTCAATTTTTTAGCCCTCACTCGTGAGGGGTCTTAATTTTTTATGTCACCCCCCTTAAACCCACCATCCCCCCTGTTGATAAAAAATGACCACTCCCTACAGCGGCTGCTCCGTATTCTCCTTTTAACCAAAGTGAAACAAGCATTGTAAGTTTATTGACCCATCTATGCACCAGGGTCTCAAGCATGTACAATGTATTTAAATATATATTTGTGGTGGTCCCGCGTCGTCTTCGAGGTACCTTCGTGGTCCTCTTGGGCGACGTTGAGAACAACTCTATTACCCGACGCCTGGGGGCGCTGGAGTACAGTGCCACGTCACCACCTGGTCACATGGCCCTCAACTCTGGTGTATATAAGGCCGTTGTACGGCCTTCCTCAGGGTCAGTCCAGCCCCGACTCACCATCGTGAGCGATGGTTGGCGGCTGCCCAGCTACCATATTATAATTCTTCTCTGTGCTGCTGCACAGAGAAGGTAAATGTGGAATATCAACTGCAGACACTAGAAGGCCTAGTGTCGAACGTGCTATAGAGTTCAAACTCTACCACCTGTAACTGTTATCGAGAACGGCTGATGCCTATGTGTTATTAGACAATAAAGTTTTAACTGGAACCTGAATAGTTGTTCTTCGTTGTTTATCGAAAGATTCGATTAAACTCCAAGGGGTAGAACACTATATATTATTTATCAGGGTGTTTTAACAAGCTTTTCATGAACCCTAAGCCTTTAAGGACCACTGATGCAACAGTGCATTATACACATCGGTCGTCATTACGCATGAATGAGGTCCTGGTCAGTAACTAAGCAGGGAAACATTCATGCGTGATGCTGAGTCTATAGGATTGATTTTCTTCCATGGGGTCGGCATGATGCTCCATTGAAGTGCTTATGAGCAGTCTCGCCAGTACTTTATTGGTGCATCATGACAACCAATTGGCAGGATGCACTCGTACTCAGTGGTCCTTTTAAAAGCTTTTAAGAGCCGCTAATGCAGGAGTGCAACATGCCCATTGGTCGTCATGATACACCAATGAAGTGCTGGCGAGACTGCTCGCTAGCACTTCATTGGAGCATCATGCTGACCGTACAGGGTTGATACATAAGCTCCCAGAGGTCGGCATGATGCTCCAATGAAGTGCTGGCTAGCAGTCGCACCAGCACTTCATTGGTACATCATGACAACCAATGGGCATGATGCATTAATGCATCAGCGGCCTTTAAAGTGTTAAAGACTCAAACCTTTAAGGACCGCTGATCCAAGAACGCATTGTGTACAGTGGTCTCAATGAGGCCTCAATGAAGAGCTGGCAAATCTAAAGAGGTTGTTTTAGGGCCCTATAGACGCGGGCCCTCCAAGGCCTTACAATAAATCTTTTTTTGTTTCTTTTTGGGGGGGAAGAGGGAGTAGGAGGTACCTTTTCATGCCAAATAAAACGCTTTCTCCTACAAAGATCATCAGAACTATGACTCTTACATACAACATTTAGCTGATCTGCCCTTCGATATAAATTCATCTTTTTTCCTAGACCCCCCCCCCACCCAACTCTTGTAGTTTACCCTCTTCTACCATTTTCTATGTCTAAACTCCCTTGAAAGAGCAGTCATTTTTGCCAATTTGCTTGTCGTGATTAAAGTATCAAATTGAAGACGATTTTCACTCATAAAAACCGTACAATATTTTTCCTAATTTCTTCCCGTGATTAGGGTACCTAAATTGAAGTCAGTTAAAAACTGAAGAATAGATAGGGAGTGCCCCTGCCGGGTTATTGGTCCTTAAAGGGTTAATGTGTTATCGTGGGTTGAGCAGCTCTCCTCCCCACTCCTCCAATAGCCAGGAGCAGCTCCCCACACTGCCCTGCCATCTATCGGCGCCAGCAGGAGTTAGTGCTTGTTTAAAGAGTCTGTTGGCGCAGGGACTGAGTCAGTTGCCTTTAGCTCACTAGAGAAGCTCGACCCCCCTTACCTGGATCTACTCACACACCTGGAGGGTACCACTGTACGCTGGGCGCATTAAGTGGACATATACAACACTCATTGAGACAGTTGTGATTTATGTAAGGCCAAATCCTAATTTGGATGTTTTCTCTTTTTTTTTCCTCAACGTCTGTCTCTATCAATCAATCAGTTGACTTGGACAGAGAGAATTCAGAGAAATCAGATTCTTAAATGGGACCCGATCTTGATTTCACCTTCTCATTACCGAAAGATCTGAGTCAGTAGGCTCCAGTTCAGCAGAGCCTCTCTAAAAAACGCACCTACAGCTAGTTTCATGCCCAGAGGAAGGTCCCCTGGGTGGGGCATCAAGTGGACATAGGAGGAAGTGCATATTTTCCGGACACATTTAATTTAGATAAAGCTGAGTCTTGATATGGAGTTAATCGTAAGTGAGGCATAAGGCGGACACAGGGATAGAACCTGCTCATTGGTGACTCAAGTGAAACCCAATTTTGACCAGGATTTTCTTCCTCTCTTTTTTTTTATTGCTTATCTCCACCGATTAAGGAGTGGATTTCATGTTGGAACCCCCTGTCGATTTCGTTGGAGCACTTTATATTGACAGGAAGAATATTAGTGCATTGAACTGGTGCATGACAGTTTAGTCAAACTAATCCGCCCAGAGCAAATCCATAGTTCTAAGTGCTTTTCAAAAGTGGTTGAGTTTAAGAATCCTTGAGCGGTTTTTGCACATGTGACTGTGTATTGACTCAGAATTCAATGATTATGCTAAAATCATCTTCTGAAGAATGATTAAATTGATTGGATGCCACTCTGGTGATATCCACTCGGATGTACTCGAGACGCGTTCAACCATCTCAAATGGATTAGCAATAGACTGTGGAGCAAACTCAAAAAGCAAATCTCAGAGAATTACTCAGACTTAAATGAGAAGATAAAGAGGGGCAGCAATCATTCTAGAATTAAGTAACCTTTTTAAGAGCTGATAATTAATACTTAAAGGTAATGTAATTATACATCACGTCCATCGATAGCAATATCCCGGTGAGTAACTCGCCAGGGCTACAACCATGCATCATGCCGACCTGTGGGCACGACGCAGGTGAAGCCCACCCACACCCTTTCTTATGGGATAATTCTCGGTGAAAAGATAATTCTTAGTGAAATTTATCATTTCTATCATCTCAAGGGATTTCTTCACAGAGGTAATCCCTGTGAAATTTCTCGTCTTCTCTCTTTTTGTAGCTATCCTCCTCATTTGTGCTTAACAGCTAGCTGTTTCTGTGTGTCTCTCCATTTCACTGGAGGGAGGATATATTATATGCTAGCCAGTTATTTTATCTATTTTTATTTCAGATATATTTGTCCACATAACTCCCTATGCACTGGAAAGAGCTAACTTTGCTATACTGATTTGACGGTTGAACTGTGATGTGTCAGTGCAATGTGGGTGTTTAACAGAACAAGGCGTCTGTTCTCACCTGGGGTTATCTATGTGTGCACACACTGTATAATACCTGAGCTACTGGGTTCAACTCACCACCTGGCCACCAGGATGCGTCTAGCTGAACCAGGAGGCAATTCCTCAAGATACTAAGAGTGTAGAGATCAACTAGGATTTGAAATCTTCAAATCTAGAGTCGGCAATGTAGGTAATGTCCTATGACTGCTCTGTACCCAGAAAATTGTCATGAGTCCTTGTCAACCTGTGTGAAGTGGCTCACACATGTCGCTAGATGAAACATGACGTTGTTATAGCACAAGATCACTAGGAATAGCAATTACTATGCCACGTGAGTCTAACACACAGTAGCGAAAGATGACGGAATGAGTTATCACTCAAAAAGGAGTCACCATTGATGACCAATCATGGCGACAGATGACGACAATTTGCTGGGTAGGGTCAGTGCGTGATGTATCAAGTACATAGGATTTAGTAGGGCAGTCGTACCAGTGCATCACCAGTAACCTCTAGATGTAGGTTTTTAATGGCACATTTACGATTTGAAGTGTGGTAGTTTGTTAAGAAATGACCTCTTCTTCGCAAAAGAGGGCACCTACTCCCAGCTCTATGTAGTATACGAGCAACACCCTTCAGAAGCCAAGCCACCTATTCGCTATACTTATGCACCCCAGCCATAGGTCCTATAGGGTTACTCCCTTATTCCCACTGCCATTCAGGTTTGAGTCATATCCGCAGGAAATCATATCCTAAGGAACATATAACCATACGACTGTAAATTCTTGTGCTATCTCTATGGGATTTTGAAGGGTCCCGTCATAGTATGTCAGATAATTACCTCCTGAAGGTACATATCGGGCGTGGGCGGGGATACTACCCAGAGCCCTTTGATACCTTATTGGCACCACGCCAGTTTGGCTGGCGACCTGACTCTATGGTGGGGACATCATAGAGGCAGGCCACGTCTAAGAAGTTACCAGTCAATCATCCCCTGTTTTAACCCTTACTCACAAGACGGCACCCTAACCCCCCAATGGTCAACCTGTCTCTTCTATACAGATGTTTGGATTTCATGCGGAAAGAAAGGCTGACCTTTTCACGAATAAAGTTATGGTAAATTTTGGTGGAATGCTTGTAACTTTGCTCATAGTGACCACATGTACAAATGACTTACACCAAGGGATTCAGAACAAATTTACCTTTCAAATAATGGGTGTTACATGATGGGCCTGACAAGGAAAGTTTGCATTTTCAATAGATTTCCATCAGAAAAGTTGAAAAACAAACTTTATCCATAACTTCTCTGAAAGGTCATCCTTTCTTGTCGTATTGATCTATAGTGGAGTTCAATAGTACTTCTCCCCATGATCTGGGGAAAATGTCATCTGATATGGCGTGCACATATCATGCCCTCAAATACCTGCAGGGGACCAGTGTACAAGCCAGAGCCTGAAATGGTTTTAATCAAGTAATTTATAGTTTAGTCAAGATCAAATGGTGCTAGTATGGATATATGATTATGATTATCTCAAGTTAGGGAGGGCGGCATCTGAGGAAGGTTTTTACAGTATATCAAATAAGGCTACATTTTGACCAATTGGACCCAAAATATTACTGAGAATGGGGATGTGCACCTTTTTTCCATATCAGTCAAATACTGGCCAACCGGGGGGGGGGGGCACTTCATATAATGTTGGAACCACATGTGTGCGGCTGGCAAGTGGACCTTTTGACCAAAATCCCCCTAACAAGGGTCCTATTTTTAAGAAAAATCTCCCTAACCAGGGTCTACTTTTGAGCAAAAAGCCTATGATTTGGGTAAATTTTTACCGGATTTTGAGAAAGCTTTCGCAAGAAAAGGACACTTTTGAGTCAGTTTTCAAAATGTGATTTTATTTATGAGATTTTCTTCCATAAACAAATGGAGTTTTCGGTTGAAAATGCCCTCACAAGAGTAGACTTTTGAGGGTAAACCCCCTAACAAGGGTAAGGGTTGTCAGAGGCCCAGCCACACACCCCTGTAAAAATAAAATTGTGTGCGTGCCGGGCTGGACACTCATGCAAGTCATTATAGCATGTGTATAGTGCTTACAGCAGCATCCCCTGCCTCCCATAACCACCTGCACTGTATATACTGCTACCCTCAGGATACCCCAGGGGTCTGTTACACAATCGAAATTTGTGGTCCCTAATTATAATTTATTAGAAAATGTGTTAAACTATAAATCTAGTTGTTTTGCTAATTTTCATGCTCCTTAGTAGATGAGCAAGATCCCTTTATTTCTATAGAAATATGTAACTTTGTTATAGTTATATAACAGGAAGTCCCAAAATACACACATAAAGATAAAAACTTGTTTGATTAGGATATTATTCCAATAGTTTTGGCCCTATAAAACCACCTTAATCTTGCTCACTATTTTGTGCTCTTAAATGTTCGTTTGATATCATGCTCTTTAATATTATGGGCATATTTTTAATTGTCTTTAGAGGCCATTTAACATGATTTATTTGTTGTAGAGGGCCTTTAAATCTATATTTCGCTTAAATCTGTATAGGTTAATTAAATTATTTTTAACATCATATGGTTTGCATTTATTTTGCATGTGTTATGGGGCCCTGTGATGATGTGGTACACAAAAATGTGTAGTTTACTATGTACCCCATACTTTATGGACAAGCATCAATATTAACTAACAGGAAATAATTAAAGAACATGAAAATTAACCAACATGAATGTATTTGGTACTCTTCCAGACGAATACACATTATGAAACAGAACTATTTCTTACTCTGCTTCATGATCTTTATTTTGAAAATGTTATCAGTTAAGAGCAAAAATTAGTGCTGCAGGCATTACATGGCCAATACTATTGGGCTGTAATGTCACTAAATTAAGGGTTACCACTACGACTTGAAAGTGAGCAGTTGTAACCTGTTAAGAAATGGCCTCCAGCAACCCTTACACGGTTAACAATCACAGCACAGCTTGAGTATTTACTGTATGTATCAGTTATGTCATAGGTAGACCAATTGGAGGCTTACAACAGTAGGGGTTTCCATAATTAATGAGTGCCTCCACAAGGTGCTGTTGTTATTAGTGCTAGAATCTACATCATATTATTGGCTATGGGGATTTGTTGACAATGTGTCCCTATGTAGGCGCTGTGTGGATAACATGTGGTCTCCTGAGTTATGTTTCTGTGTTGTCATGATGCACCAATTCAGTACCAGTGATTCTACTTGCTGCTACTTCATCTGTGCATCGTGATGACTGCATGGATGTGTGTGTATCAGACCTTTAGACATGATACATGGATGCAGCCCTGGCAGGTAGACTAACTGTCGCTGTATTATTATAGGAGACTGATACGTGAAACCCTAAGAATTACATAACAACAAAAAGCAGAGGATGATATTGTTCTGCCCACCGATATCTGAGCCCATATTGCTGAGTCCATCAGTGCACCAATCAGGGCAGAGCACTTTTTTCATAACAAAGTGAAATCTACATATGACCAATCATAGTGTTCAGAACCCAATCAAGAGCAGACAACATCCAATCTATCTACCAGACACCATGTCTAGCTACCTAGACACAATGTCTAACCCTAGTAGTTAGCATATCATAATAAGTACTGGATTGGCAGCCATATAATGGCTTCGATGATTATGGGCCTGGAATAGTCTCGAGGAATATTACCTGTATTGTATCGTTGCCGCCAATCCTGTGTATGTATTGATGCATCATGAGGGGTAAAGTCTGTGGTACCTCAAGTTGCTCAAAGGGTCAACCATATTGTATACCGTGATTTCATTCTTGACAATAGTCTGCCACAAAGAAGGGTCAATTTCAACAGTTATTTACTGTTACTAGGTGACCTCTATCAATATAGAGGAAACCATGCTGTTACTAGCTTACAGGATACAACAAGTATTAGCAGCTCAGATCTAAAAGGTGGTCAACTGTAAAGGACTATGGTTTAGATTTCAGTCAGGTATCGGGTAGCAAGTTGTCAAGTAGAAGATATTGTACTATGGCTGACAAAATTTGTATATATTTTGTATGCTGAAGAGATTTGAATGATCTATGACCAAGTCCAGCAAAAACGATGCAGGTCTGAAGTGAGCAGACGAGCAGACACGGGACGAGCAGACACTGGACAGATATTTTTTCATTATTTGCCTATAATGCTAACATATTTTGAAAATATGGGACAAATATGGTCATGTGAGATTAGCTATGCCTCTGAATTTATCAAGTCATTAGTTTCAGCTTTATAATGTCCAGAAAAAGAGGGTTTTAAGCAAATTTGCTCTCTGCATCTACTCATTTTCTTGTCCTGTGTCTGCTCATTTATTGAGCAGCTCATCAGTTTTTAGCTTATTACAACCACAATTCTTTTATCTATGGGGTATTATGGTCTCAAGGAATCTCACAGTACCATATTTGTCCCATATGTTCAAAATTTGTTGCCAGCATAGTTGAATAATGAAAAAAAAAAGATATCTGTGACCTGTGTCTGCTCATCCCGTGTCTGCTCACTTCAGACCTGCATCACTCTCGCTGGACTTGGTCTTATAACAATTTGACAAGTGTCTGCTTCTTATTTGCAGGTCATCCCTTGACGTTTACCACTGTTTGCCGTGAGTTTAACCTATTTGGCTGACTGACAATACAAGCTGAGGGTAATATACATACTGATAACATACATACGATACCATTTCACTGCTGGTAGACATCTACAAACAAAAACTCATCATCAACTGTTGATCCCAGTACTTGTACGTATGTGTATCGATTGGGACAAAGCATCTCCGAATTGAAACATCTTGATAATACCATTAACTATACCTGACACAGCATAAAAGGACAGTTAATTGCTGCAGTCTCTGAGGATTTATTTATTCTTTTTATATAATAGACAGAACTAGAAGCCGGAGCATCTCTTATACGCACACAAGGTTTTTTCTACTGATAGCTGCTTCATTGGAAACATCCGGTAATGAGTGCATACACCAAAGAGTCCCCACCTGGGAGAGCATCATATTAGTCACTGTATAAAGAAAAGGAGAACATAATTATTGGTGGTTGTTTTCTACTAAGACCTGTACCTCCAGATGCAAAGATCCATTCCTGCTCGGGCATAGACAATCGCTCATTTGGGATCATTGACTTACTTCTATACGAAAAGGAAAAATAGTCATTCCTGACATTTTCTACCAATATCTGTACATTGATTATTAATATTTTTTTAATGTATAAACTTATGTAGAATATTCCATTCACTGACCTCTGACATTCTCTCAGCTATTATAACGAAAGGGATATTGTATGACTATTATATGCTCATAGCTGATCATTACGTCAGTCGCAGAACCTGCAGTGCAACATGTGTCTGCATATTTACGCAAGCAGAGGAAAATAATAATCAAAACAGAATATAGGAAATAACAAGTGGAGAAATAGCATCACCATAGTTGCCCTGTGTGAGTACTTCTATGTTGTTCAATCATGCAAGGCGGATAACTGGATTCAATGATTACGTGTGGCGAAAGTGGAATAAAATCAGTTCTGCTAATAGAACTGTTGTAATTATAACACTTCCTTACCTCTACAGTGTCAGTGCTTGAAGTGCCTCCAATTTCCCAGACCGTAGTCTCACTCTTGGAAAACCTCTCTGGAAGGTTAATGGGAGGATCTGCTTCAGAATGAAACAAAATGTATAATCACCTTAAAAACAATTGATTTGAAATCATTTTGACAGGAAATATATCTATAGTAGTATATCACGTGAGCAGCAAATCCAATCAAAACTGATTCTGCTTCTTTGCTGGTTAAAAGCAGGGTAGAAAAGGAGCTGATATTGACTTTTGGCTAGTGAAAATGAGGGGACAGTGAATGAATGCAATTTACAACTTCTGGATCAAACAGTCAATCAGAGACTACATTAGAAGTGGACCTAAATATAAAGTGACTCCCTCACCTGCCCAAACCACCCACCTTCATCTCAACATGAGTTACGGACTTCTCACCATGGAGAATGCCAGCGCCACTCCAATTTCACTCCTCCTTGCTGACCTTGCCACTTCCAGTGCTGGCATAGCGACTTCCGGTTCAATCATCACTGATGTCCCTGACCTGAATCTAACTCAAAATAGCAGCTGGGAGTCAGAAGATGAAGGGCTGCATCCGACTTCCTCCCCGGTACCACTTGGAGCTGCCCGGCCAGAGTCAGTAATCGGACTGTCATTGTTATTCTGTGCGATTGGCTTTGTTGGCATTGTGGGTAATTTGTTGGTGATCTGGGTGATAATGAGTGATAGGAAGATGCGGAGCTCCGTCACTAACCTGTTTATCCTGAACCTTGCTGCGGCTGACCTGTTCATCATGCTGTTTGGGGTACCAGAGATCGCGCAGTTCATGGTGAATCGAGGCTGGCTACTTGGCAGTGTCATGTGTCGAGTCGAGCGCTACGTGCTTGTTGTGAGCCTCTATGTGTCAATAATGTCACTCGTATCTGTCTGCATTGAAAGGTAAGACATTCACTTTATTATTCATTCATCAGTTTTAATTGTATGAAAACATGTTTTTGCAAATGTTAATTGTTGGGAGCACACAGGACACTTCAAACTATAGTCAAGGCTCTACTATCATCACACACTGGTGGTATACCTACACTTTGTATCCATTGTTCGCTTTTTTTTTGTTGACATTTTAGAGGGTGTTGCAGGTTATCATATCATAATGACCCAATTTGAGCATTGCGCTCCCATATTAGCACTATATGATAGGGGTATTGAAAATAATTTGAAGCACCAAGCATTAAAATACGAAAAATGGAGACCTCGGATCCTTTTTCTTCTCAATGCCATTAGCTTTTTATAATATCATTTTAAGTATATTTGACCTGGTTTAGTGTGAGTAATAAATGGTTCACATCAATAAGATTGTACTGCGGGAATGTTCGATGATAACAGATTCATTTTCTCATGTTGATTTACTTCAAGCATTATTTCTCTATAGACATCCCCAGTAAGAATATTCAGAAATAGACTGATATATATGCTAATCCCATCACATTTCTGATATAAATACTTCCTTAATGACCACTACATCCAGTGAGAGGCACTCAAAGAGTTTTACTCGACTTCAGCCACCTTCCCCGCCCCTGTATTATATTTCATGTCTGTGATATAGGACTCAGTATGGAGGCCTAGTGGAACCACCATCTTGAATTTCGCTGATACCCACTGATAAGACATACCATGATGGGAACCTTGTCCCTGGTTAACACCCACTCCCAGGGACATGCTGGTCCTACCTTATCAGTGTGGGTCGCAGGAACCAGCTCCAGGCCAGCTAGTGGCCAATTGCGAGGATGAGAGCTCTTATGTTATCCCCGACATTACGCTTAAGTACTCTTACATCTATTGGCGCCTTGATGTGAACCAGAGGGGTACATGGTTCATCTAATGGATTTATAGGTCAGGTTGCCAGAAAGCAGTAGATTTTGTGTTTTTGGGGTCATTTTGGACTCTTATGGCTCTGGAGAAAGAAGTTGTGAACCAATGTTGACTTACATAGACTCATTTGATGGAGAACACTTAGTGCTATCAGGAAAATGTCAATTTGTGGTCATCCATCAAAAACTCTTAAACTTGTAGCCTGCCAAAGTGAAAAAAAATGGCCAAATTTTTTTTTTTTTACTTTTTGTATTTTTTACAAGTGTCCTGTATTGAATAAAGAACATTTGGAGTATCCCAAAGTTATTTCTCATATTGTATATGATCATAGGTATCATTTCCATGAGGTTTGGCCATGTTACTGAATGAGAATTTCTCATCATGTGTCTTTGAAAATGGAAATCTGTAATTTGAAACGTCCGGTACCTAAATCTAAATCAGTTATATTACATGGAAAAAATAAAGCTTCAACATTTTTGTTATTTCCTATATAAAGGGACCTATTATCCCCTACTTTGGTGAAAAAATTGTGTGTCTACCAGCATTTGTCTCCATGTGAGAGCAGCTTATGTGAAATAATTCTGATAAAAGCAACAGACATTATGTCCAGTATTTTTATCATCATGTAAGAGGCAGTCTACTGTGCATGCATAACTCAAATTTTGTTCCATTTCGTAATTGAAGTCAATAATAGACATATTGGCCTTGCCATTGCATGTGTTTGCTATGCATAATGGGACATTGTATATTACTGACAGCAACTGTAACCATCTACATATTTCATCATTTTGGTACCGGACATTACATGACACAAAACAAGCAATAAAAATGGAACCAAGGTGTCCTGAGTCGGTATTTTTTGGTTTTCTGAGCTGAGGTGATGTCTCTTCACAAATTTGTTAGGGTTATGTAAAGTAATTAGAAAATTAATTTTTAAGGGCCTTCAAGGGCAAAATCTTACACTTTCTGATGACCTGACCCAAATGCTGTAGAAGAATATCATCAAAATAGTGATCTCTGGAACACTTGGCACGAGGATTTCACCTTGATTATTATGGAGATTCCTAGTACCACAGTGCTTTATCATACTGCCATCTCAGGCTTCATTGTAGACATTACACAGCCCTAGTTGAACAAGGGTGCCTGGTAGTATCAAAGGTTATTTCTTACAGTGTACTCATGATTTCTACTGATGTTTTATTGGAGCCTTTTGGGCTGGATTAGATCAAATGATAACGCCTGAAGGTCCACCTGATGACCCCAGATAAACTCTTCCCTTATTGCCAAGGTCCACACATCCATCTAGGATATCATTACAGTATCAAATTGAATTGCTTAGCAATAATCCAAAACGAACCCTCGCATATAAGACACACCTGAACTTTGACTGATTCTATAATACACAGTAGGCTTTTGCCTTGAAGCATATATATGCCGTACAGCAGAAGAACAGTAATGTATCACAAAAAGATAACGAGGATAGGTCACCTACTCCGAAAACTTCCGCATGCACTTTTTGCAGGTGTTACCGGCTATGTCCCCACCTGGTCTCAGCCCGGTTACCATGGTGATATTAGATACCTGATACAACGAGCCATATCTGGTGATAACTTCATCTGTTACATTCATAGGGTCTCAGGTTGAACATTACAACCAATGTCTCATCTGTCACAATGTGGGCATCGTAACTGTATAGGTACACGCTCCCTTGTATGTATGATGTCTGCCCAATGGTACTTAGAATGCCTATTTGGTCGTCTCTGTAAAGAAAACCATTATTGCTAAAGATGTCCCAAGTATCTTCCCGAGATTATATGAACAGGATTTGTTTCGACCGAGATCTAACAATGGTTGAAAAGTGGTGTATGCAATGTGCATAAAGCAATGAGTGAGAAATACATTGCAAAAGGGACTTTCCAATACTCCATGTTATAATTAGGGACTAGCCTAGCCATAGGGCTCAGTATGGTAGCCCAAGTGGATATGCCCTTTGAATTTCTTTGGTTTAGATGAGGGCCACTGATAAGGCAATTACCATAACAGGTACCTTGTCCCTGGTCAACACCCACTTTTAAGGACATGCTGGTCCCATCTTATTAGTTCTTATCAGCATATATTTTGCAAGAGCCCACTAAACCTGTATCAGGTATTTTAATTGAAAACAAACAGTAATGCATCAGTTGAACTATGGCTATAATACAATTTGAGTTATAATGTTTAACATTCATAAGGTTCATAAGTTTGCTTAACATAAAACAGTACATAATTAGCTTTTTTTCGATGTTCTATAAAACGTTTTTATGTTATGTTAGGAATGACCATTGCAAACCCATCGAAAAACGTTTTCCAATATAAATAACGTATTTCTTTTTAAAAGAAAACTTTACTTTTTACCCGAACCTAATGAAACATTTACAAACAGTACAAATATACTATAGTAATTTGACAAGTGGGATGGGTGATATTTATGGTACAGTTATTACAAAACTGATAGGGGAATGTACATTAGCATTAGGTAGTTCTATCATGAATACAATATTTTATTTAGGGAATAATGCATGGGGCATGGCTGTGGGAGTCTAGAGAACGACCACAGCCATGACCAAGTGCATTATTCCCGTTATAACACAGTAAAAATCAACCAACAGCCACCTGACAACACATAGATGTTAATTGTGAAGTCTAAAGGTGAGATGAAGTTAACCTCCTTTGCTGGGAGTGCATTATCCATCTAGATAATGCACGGTCTATCAGCCAATGAGAACGTAGCATTAAGGATAATGCACTATGACTTTGCCCCAGCTGTGTTATAAGGTCAAATATAATTTGGCTGGCTACCTGCCAATATCCATTTATGCGATATGATTATACCATGCCCATGCCTTTGTTCTAGCTCATAATGATGGAATACAAAAGTCCATAAATAATGAAGAATCTACAACGTTAATAACAGTGTCCTTCAGACTGCTTTAAATGTAAATCATTACTCCATATGCTGGTGGCCAGAAATGGAGAAGTCAAACAAACTGGTAATTAAAAATATGAATTAAACATGAATGTCCATAAGTAGATGGTCCTGGGGGGGGGGGGTCAGCTGCTACCATACCGGCAGGTGTGGTCAGGATTAAGTGTGACATGAGTACATTTTCAGCCTCTAGGGCGTGATAGGGTACACCCATAAGGGTATGTTTTCTGAGGGGACCAACCCATATGGGTATGATATATTTGGAACAGCTTTGATATTGGTAACAGGATCCCTTCTTTAATACCAGTGTTTATGTGGCATTTTTCATGCCAATTAGGACAGAGGCAAGTTTACACTAATAAGTGCTCTAGGTTTCTCCATCAAGGTGCTAAATGGGTTGTTATAGGATTGACCTTGTCTCTCTTCTCTCTGATCTACCAAGCATAAGACAACTCTAATATGATTTGATTGTGGGGGAGGGGGTAAACTTGCTAGTCTAGGAGGGGGGAGAACCCACGCCATATGGGTTATACTTTTGTAACTTAAGCCTGTGCCATTATGGGTCAGGTGTTGCAGTCTATGGCCACACATCCAGGTAAAAATAATTTGAGCTGCCAGCCCCTGCTAGATGGTACTAATAGCTAAATGCATTCTGGGCCTTACTAGTCACTGTGGTGATAGGAAAACAAACCATTGCTAATTAAACTGGAATATTATAAACATCAATGAGATTATTGATAGCACTTTCCAAATATATACTCAGAATCATGAATTAGAAAATAGCAACGGCATAAATCAATGTCATTAATCATCAACGCCTCAACGGCACAGATTTGAACTTTATCTGCATCAATGCAAGCTATTTAAATTCAACCTTCTGATGAATGACTTACATATAGTCCTCGCAAACACCTTGGGTATGCTTTCAAGTGATGTGATAACCTATAGCCCTAGCAAGCAATTTCTTCGCGTATCTATAGATATAATCTGTGTATAATACACGCCTAATATTCAAAGTGTAGGCTGTAAGGGGCAGTTTGGGTTGTATCAATATCAAAATACTTTTATTCATTTCATTTTTATTTCAGTTCTTATACCTGTGTGTAGCTCTGTGTGTCCTTCATGACGCTGAAGCTTCTCCAGATAGATGAGACCTGAGCATCAGGCCTCGAATCATCAGTGAACAGATGGGAGTAAAGCTGTAGTAAACAGAAGAGCTGGCTAAAAATGCCCTCATTTCCAGTCCTTTCTTTTCATGTCGCTTTAACTTGTCCCTTTTGTTGCTCACAAGTGGTCATTCAAGTATGGTGCTAAAAAAGGGGGATTTGAGTAGGTACCTAGTTGGGAGAAGTCAGTCAGTATAATAAACTATAGAGCGTGTGACATGAGTAGGTACCTGGTAGTGCAGCTCACTCTATTTTAAACAAGGCAGGTGACTTTTCAGACTAATGTGGTGAGTGCAAGTTGAGTAGTGAAACAGAGCACGACATGTTTAGAAAAGAGGGCACATACTCAGAGCTCTTTTTACAATAGGAGCAACACCCTCCTGGTCCATGTTATGGATAAGAGAGGTGGCTTGGCTGCATAAAGCAACATGCAATTTACACCCTCTAAGTATTTACTTAGCCTCAACAAAAATACTAAAGCTTTGATTTGTAGAAACTCTTTAGGCCTTTTTTTTTAAATTGATGAGCTTGGTGTCTTACCCTTTTCTAACGTATATAGACTACAACACTGAGAATGTGATTGGATCTAGTTTCTGGCCTATGATTACGACAATTGGGCACACTGTAAGATATCACTGTTGAATCTACCAGGGATCCTCAAAAAACTGATCAGTGGACCACCATAATTGAATGGCAGTGAACCAGTGTGGTTGTTACGAGAAGCCCCAGGTGACAGTATGGTGGTACAGACATATTAAAAGTATATCTTTGAAAGTAAGGCCGGATCTCTGCCTACTTTGGGATGAGGATTGCACCGTTATTTCGATAGCATTTCTTTTACAATGTACAAAACTAGAAGCATCCTCAAGCCCATTGAGGGCCAGGCTGGCCAGACGTGAACAATTAGGATTCAGTGAGAATGGTAATGCATATTCACGAACGGGTGTGAAACGTATTACGTGGTCCTCCTCCCAGACTCTGATGTCATTGTCTGATGTCACTGATACTAATCAGACCTTATCACACAACTCTGTGTCACCATGCTCCGGGGGCTGTTTCAAAAACCTTTAGATATATAGTTGAAGCAATTAGTAAGAGAGTAATCAATAAATAATCAATAGAATATCAATAAAAACAAGTTGAAAACAAAAATCCTTCCCCGGGACTCGAAGCCAGCCATAGTGTGTGACCACAGGTACATACACCTCCTCGCCCGGCAGCGGACAGCGACAGGGCACATGGCGAAAAAAGATGCGCCCGGACCGGGACGCGATCCATGTACCTCTGACGGCTGAGTGCAAGGCGCTAACCGCTAGGCCACAGCGTCTCCTCCTCCGAGCGCTTCTCGCTGTTATGTTTCTATACTAAATACACCTCGCCGCCCGGCAGCACAGAGCGACAGCGCACACGGCTTTGTATCATATCCAGACTTGGTTCGAACCGAGCGTATCTCGTCAGTCCTTGTGGCGCAGTGCATAAGGAGTTGGATCTGGGATCTCAGACTGCAGGTTCGATCCCTACCCTGGCCTGGACTATTTCGTGGGTTTTAACATGTGACATATGACATGTAAGGTGTGCTGATATCCATGAATATCAGGCACTAGTGCCTGTTATCCATGGATATCAGGCACACCTTACAAAAGTCATGATGCATGCATCATGGTGTGCAATATCGACAGGTATCAGCATGGGGATATCCAGAAAAAGCACCCAAAATCCAAGAAATCGTGTAATAATGCTTAGTAAAACTGATTTAAAAGTGCTAATATATCAATCTGTTTAAGAACTATATATATATATATATATATATATATATATATATATATATATCACAAATAGGGCAACGGCTATATTAGGGTGTGTATCTCTCCTATATTAAGATAGCAACATTTGAAACAGATTGATATATTAGAAACTTGGCACTATTTAGGCTGTTTTGACTTCAAAATATGGTTATATTTAGGTTCTTCAATTCTGATAATGTTTCTTAAAACCATAAACATCCTCTATAGGCTAGTTGTATGCTATTATATCCCTAGTAGATCTATATAGGCATTTAGATAATTAATTGAATAACCACCAAGCTAAAAGATATTAAGTCTCTAATTGCTCATGGATATATGTGTAACACATGTACTTTACCACCATATTATTACCTTCATGGGAAGTACATTTTTAATTTCCTAAATATATTCTACGTGTACCTTGGAGTTGCATGCAGAAATCCATTTTGAAACAGGCAAAAACGATGATATTTCAGTTAATATAACAACTTTTGGTGATGAAACAGATTGAATTTGGCTATAATAGAGGGCTTTTATGCACTAGGCTACAACTTACCATAGCAGCTATGAACATATTAAATATAGCACCAAAAGCTGATGTAGCAACTTCAGAAACAGATTTGACTAATACGCCTGCCGATAGAGGTTTTGAAACAGGCCCCAGATCAGGGCCCAGTGATAGGCTCTGCTATACATAGTTAGGGAATAAGGCATGGGGCATGGCCGTGGGAGTGTTCTAGACTATATTGAGACGTAGAGGGGCCTTATAAGCCCCAAGACATCTCAATACAGTCTAGAGCATGACCATGGCCATGACCAAGTGCCTTATTCCCATTATAACACAGAGAAATCCCACATCAGTCACCTAGTAACGCATGAATATCGATTGTGAAGTCTAAAGGCAAGAAGAAGTTAACCTTGTGTACTGAGAGTGAAATGCCCATCCACATAATGCACTGTCAAACAGACAATAAGAATGCAGCATGACGGATAATGCACAATGACTTTGTGCAGTGTTATAACATAGACTATTACTAGACCTGTTACAAGCCCTATTGGTAGTGGCAGAGTTACCCAAACTACAGCGCCATTACAGAACAGGACTGGTTCCTAGGAGAACCATATATATGCACACTGACATCAGCGATTTCCGGCTCTGGTCTCCTGCTGCCACTGGTTTTAGGCAGATGCTGTTGTGGCATTCCTAACTCTAATTCTGTTACAGCTCTACATCCAGTGCTTACTAATAATTATACTAGTACCACTGCCTGGCCACACCCTATGCCATTACTACAGTAAATGCTGATTGCACAGAGCAGTCATAGTGGATCATCTACGACAACCCACTCAAATTTTGAAGGTTTCAAGTCGTAGTGGCTAGGTGCAGTCGAACCATGTTAAGAAATGCCCTCCAATGTCTTCCCTGAATAAAACGGCTTTATGATTGGAAAGACAAATCTTAATCCTTTGAGGGAAGAGCAAAAATCGCTGTCCTGACCATGTGGACGGCCACTGAAAAAAATATAGTTCCTAGAGGATGGGCCTATTTTCAATTCCTATACAAATCCTATATAATAGGCGTCGACTATAGTCGACGCTAGGCCCACCATGGTGTCGACTATAGTCGATGCTAGCCCTAAATTAATCATATCTAGCCTCCTCATCAAACTACCTTTCCACAAGACTGATATCATAATCCAAAGGTTATGTGGCCATGACCCACCCGGTGGAGACCTATACTTCACCTAGTTGGGTGAGATGAATGTTTGGGAAAATGTATAAACCCTCTAGGGGCCACTGATACAGGAATGTATCACGTCTATTAGTCGTCATGATGCACCAATGAAGTGCTGGCATGACTGCTTGGCATCACTTCATAAGAGCATCATGCCGACACTCCTGTGCATTAACACAGGAAGGCTGACATGATGTTTGAATGTAGGTTTGGTGAGTTACTCATCCCAGGTATCTATCCAAGACCTACAAAGGCCTCAAATAGAATCCAAAAATGAGTTTTGACAGTAATGAGCTAATTAGTTCTGTTCTTGGAAATCCTGTTAGTCAAAAAATGATCATAATAAAATATATTTTGAGGTGTTTGATAAGGAAATGGTAGCTCTGGATAAAAAGGATACCCATGTATTGGTTTTGTTGTACCATAAAATAGGTGTGGTCATATCCCCTTCACTCCCCTATAGTTCCTTATAGGCCATACTTAAATTTTTTTTATCTAATCAGTTCCTCCTGTTGGACGGGAAAATTTATTAGGAGGGAACATGAATTTATCAATCTGGCAACACAAACACTGGCTGCAGCTGTTAAAACAGTATGTTTGGATACACTAAAATTCCATTGAGAGGAATATGTTGCCATGAAGAGAATTTGCTTATATAAAAACTACTGTGTGTCAATCTCTACTATATAATCTAGGAGACAAAATGTCTGTCTATAGGCTTTAATTTGCAAGGAATATAAAGATCCGTGTTTCAAATGGAGATGGTATGCTGATAAGGTACACCACACCCTGTGGAGAAAATCATACAGGATGTCCTAAGGGTTAACCCTCTAAGGGCCCGTAATGCATTAACGCATCATTTCCATTGGACGTCATAATGCATGAATGAAGACCTTGCAGTAAGTTTCATTCATCCATCACAGGGGAATAGGAAAAGGGGGGGGGGCAAGGGGGCCTGGGTCCCCCCCAATTATAAAGGAGGTGGGGCCTGAGTATGTTTGGGCCCCCCCAAAATTTGCCAAGAATTCATTATGAATTGAACTAGAAGAAAATCTTTGCATTATCAAAGTAGATTGATAGAGTAATGGGTTAGGAAAAATGGGGGCCTGAGCCTAAAATGAGATCTAAAATTCATCGAAAATTACTCTTTTATACAAATTTTATGAGGTGCTATTGCGCTTGAGTCAACAATACAAGGTGGCCATGGTGTGGACCCGATGGGCCACCGCAATGAAGATTTGCTTCTTACGCCTCTGCATCATGTCACCCACTTCAGTTCTGCGGGGTCAGTATGGGGCATCATGATGACAATGAGCATGATGCACGCCTGCCCCAGCAGCCCTCAAAGCCTTAGTATGATCACTGGCACAACATTCCTACCCAGCCCCCCAAATCTATCCCCTCACATCAACACCGTGCTGCACGTACTGCACCCACCCCTTACCCTCACCTCTCAACCCCTACATACCTCTCACAGAGCAGAAAGCCACTCAAATAGATCCCTTCTGACAACTCATTAAGTACTGCATGTGCTTCCGGTCTTTGATTCAAACTTCCTACCGCTTGAAAGATACTCTTACTGAGGGCAAAGAGCTAAGAGTGTTATGTAAGAGGGTTCAGCTCCAGGAGTCACTTTCTTTTCAGTCCTGACTTTTTTTCATCTTGCAGAGAAGTGCCCATGTGAGTCAGTGCCTTTCAATGAAGATGATAGCTACTCAAAACAAGAGCTCTAAAATAGTTACCCTGAGGTACCTGGAAGGTGTTGCTCCTATTGGCAAAGGCAATTTCAACTAAGAAGTGACATACTGGATGTCCTATTTCTAAATAAGGCAGCCGGTGACTTTTCAGTCTAATGTGGTGAGTAGAATGGTGAAACAGAGCAAGACTTTCTAATACGAGAAGTATACATGTATATATATGTCTACGATTCATTTTGCTAATGTGCAACGCACTTTAGAGAGCCTTTTATCAGTATCACATAGATCCCTCCTGAGAACTCAATACCGCATGTGCCTCTCGTCTTTGGTACAATGCACCTTCTAGTTGAAAGATGTATCCTCTTACTGAAGGGAAAGAGCAAAGAGTGCTTTGTACGAGGGTTTACTTTAAGGTATTTTGGCTTATACACCAAGCGTTTAAGTAGTATTTACCTCTTAGTACAGATTGATGCCCAAAGACATGTGTTTTGAGAGAGGTGATATCATAGATATATTTACACCAGAAGCTGCTGCTCAACACCACACCAACACAAAGTATGGACTTATAGACTTAAGGGGAAAAAGCAATACCTAGTAATTTGGTTTCTTCACAGAAAAGAGGGTCTTGCAGAGGGTCTTGCAGATTGTCTACATTCTAGAAAGCTTACTTTGAAGAATCTCGCACTGTTTTGCCCTTTGACTTAGACTCACCGTGTTAGATGAGAAAAAAAATCCATATTAAATAGAATGGTCTGTCAAGAGCATCACTTTCAATTCATGTATAATGCTATTATCATGCCTCCCTGATAGATGATGCATATAACTCTTGCAAGCATTCCTTACACTGTCGGACTGGGGCAGGGGGTTTGCAGTAGATTGCTTCTATTTTTGGAAAACAGTAGCAGTTGCTATTACTTTAAATCCCATGTCCCAATGTGGATTGCCCTGTGGCCAGTACAGTGTTCTTTATAGCCTATTTACAATTAGGGCTGAGAGTGTACATATAAGGTATAAGTTGTGTATAGAGATGCAAGTCCCTGTGGTAAGGGAAATGCTGTAAGGTGCATTTTGGTTTTCTTTTTTGACTATTTTGATACCAATTCAATGTACAAAACCTGAACATACAAGGAACGCCCTAACTTTGACTGAATCTACAAGGTACAGTAGTGGATTGTACCTGACTGACCTTCGCAGTTCTGTGCAAAACGAAAAAAAAACACCAACAAATCAGGACTGTGAAAGTGACTGCTGCAGGTGAGGCACTTTGTGGGCAAAACTATTCTTTCCCCTATGCGCACTGACTGGAGATCTTCTGAATACCACTGGTAGCACGGGCGCAGAACTAGTCTGCTACCAGGTTCTTTGTGTTGTTCATGGTATAAGTCCAGGGTCTGCCACTGACCATGTACCCTCTCTCCCCTGTGGGTAAAAGTAACCCTTCTCCTCTGTGTCAACATGACTGCAGTCCTCAAAGCACATGGCTATGGCTATAATTAGCTGCATAGGTCCCAAGCTGCCAGCTCACTACTGAGGTTACACTGGGGCCCTTGATGGGGGGTCCCAATGTCATACATAGGATTTTAAGAAATGCACATGTCCCATATCAAGAGCAATTCCCAGTGTCACCAGCATAGCTAATCCAAAAAGAGTACCAGTATGATGATGTGGATTGCCTTTTTTGTCTAGATCATGGACCTATCCAGTGAAATACCTATTTTCATTTTAAATTCAGTACTCTATATTTTGAGTAAACTTATTCTGACAAAATCTGTAAGATATCTGCTACCATAAAGGCAGGCATTCATCTTATATACCCCAAAAACCTCTTTTGGTGACCTCTCTATGTATACATAAAAAAAAACCCTTCCTTTATACCCCATAATAAAATAAGTAATATGCCCTATTTTTTGTCACTAAGTCCCATTTCATGTTGAATTAAAAAAATGGCCCTGCCACATGTCACTAGCATAGCCATATCCCATGCCAATTTTAAGAAATGGCCATGTCAACATGTCGATTTTAGTGGTGTAGGGCCACAACACTAGTTTGGCAGGCACTGGCAGTAGTCAATTGGACTCAAGGCTGCACCCACAGAGGGTGCAGTGTTGGAAATTGGTTTAGAATAAACAGAAGCTGTAAAATTATGAAAGCCTTACAAATAATTCCCATAAATCAGAATACTTGCATATAAAAATTCCTGATATATTTTGGAGACCAGAAGATTTTATTTATGAGACAAGGCAGAAAATAATTTACTAGAGTTCTGATAGATGGCAGCAATAGGAAAATGACTAGTGTCACACACTGGGCTCTCTACACTGCCTCTCAGCTTGGCGATTGTACTGACTTAGTTCTTGCGCGTGACTGGTAGTGTACCTCATATGCTCCTGTTTATGTTTTTTTTTACTCAATTCATGGCTTTATAATGTAAAGAGCAGATGGGAAGGATCCATAGCATCCTCATGGAACTATCCCTCCATAAAGCTGATCATATAGTGCAGAATCTAAAGGTTTGGTGACCACGACCCACCGAGTGGGGACCAAAAATGTTTCAAGTACTGATTCCAATAAAAGAGTTTGGACAGCAATGGACCAGTCATTTCTGTTCTGGGAAATCTTGTTAGAAAACGATAAAAAATGATGATAACTAAACCACATCTTGAGATGTTTGAGAAGGAAATGGCAGCTCTGGATAAAAAGGATACCCATCCGTTTGTTTTACTGTACCATAAAATAGGTGTGGCCACAACCCCTTCCATTCCAATGGTTTTTATAAGCCATGCTTAAATTCTTTGTATGTAATCAGTTCATCATGTTGGACAGGAAAATTTACCAGACAACATGAATTTATCAATCTGGTAACACAGACAGGCCATTAATTTAGAGGAATATTTTGGAATCACCATGTTGCCATGAAACAAATTTGCTTATATAAAAATTATTGTGTGTCTATCTCTACTATATAATTCAGAAGACGGGATATCTGTCTATAGGCTTTAGTTTGTAAGGAATATAAAGATCAATGTTCCAGATGGAGATGATATGCTGATTAGGTACACCACACCCTCTGGAGAAAATCATACAGGATGTCCTAAGGGTTAACCCTCTAAGGGCCCGTAATGCATTAATGCATCATTTCCATTGGACGTCATAATGCATGGGTGAAGCCCTGGTGATTAAGCTACATTCTAACATTGTGTCACCCATTCCAGAATTAATTAATTAACAGTTCGGCAGGGTCAGCATGATGCTCCAATGAAGTGCTGGTGAGTCAATTTCTAGATGTAATGGTATGTTAAGTGCACCAGCTGCACTAACTGAGCACTCGGGAGTAGCTCTGAGTTGAATAGTATGACTCATCAGTTCAGAGTTATTCATTCTAACCCTTTAGGGGTAGCCAATAGAGCTGCATTCATGCTTCATGACGACCAATGAGCATGATGCACTCCTGCCTCAGCAGCCCTTACAGGGTTATTATGATCACTAGCACTACATTCCTACCAGCACTTGGTCTAGCCTGTCACATCAACACCTGGCCCCACATACTGTACCCACCCCCTTAAACTCACATCTCCATGCCTATATACCTCTCACAGTGCAGAAAGCCACTCTAATAGATCCCTTCTGACAACTCATTAAGTACCGCATGTGCTTGTGGTCAGTGGTGTAATGTTCCTACTGGTTGAAAGATTCTCTTACTACAGGCAAAGACCAAAGAGTGCTTTGTAAGAGGGTTTACCTGCAGGGGTCGATAACTTTCTTTTCAGGCCTGACTTTTTTCCTGTTGCACAGAAGTGATTATGTTAGTCAGGTAGAAGTACCTTTCACTGAAAATGATAGCTACTCAAACAAGAGGACTAGAAATAGTCACGCCATAAGATACCTGGAGGGTGTTGCTCCTATGGGAAAAGGAAGTTTTGCCAAAGAAGTGTGTCACCTGCAGTAGTATTTCTTTGTAACACCTTACTTGTTGGTGTTGCACACAAGTGGTCGGCGCAAGAGCACTTGAAAGAGGGTGTGAAAGAAATAGGTATCTCATAGTGCAGCACACACTATTTGTAAGCAAGGCAAGTGCCTTTTCAGACTTATATGTGACCGATCCTAACAAAGTGGTACTGAATTCTCACATTAAGAGGCCTAGATATAGGCTTCCCAAGTGGTATAGTGTCAAAAATATCACATTTTTTTAAAATTGACATTTTAGCATTTTTCTAACCTATGGGTAAATATCTTTCGAATCCTTGCCTACTAAACTGAATTTAAGCCCCAAATGCCTAGAAGACATAGCTATAGTTTTCTTGGTTATATAGAATTACATGGGAATTATATAGGATTCATAAATTATTATATGTTTAAAATGCAATTATCTCAGTTTAATCGATTTTTAATTCATCCGACTAAATTTACCGACGGAAGATCCTTAGAGGACCACCTGGTTCAAATATGCACATGTTATATACCAAATGAAGCTCTTGATGAGCTGTAAATGAATATGCCAAATTGAATGGTGAATCAGAGTATATCTTCTTTGGAAAAGAGAGCACCTAATCCCAACTCTGTTTAGCATACAAGCAACACCCTCCTGCTTGTGTAATGCACACTATTTTCAAACAAGGCAGCTGGTGGCTTTTAAATCTAATGTGGTGAGTACAAATTGAAGGTGAAATAGAGCATGACTTTCTTATGTGAGAGGTATATATATATATAGATAGAACTAAACGACCGTGGTGTACGAGGTGGCCGATCCACCACGAGGGGGAGACCCCCCCGAGGGGTGGATCAGCCACCGAGGACACCAGGGGAGTTTAGTTCTATATTTATTTTATGTTTTTAGAGTGTCTAATTAACTGAAAATTAGCAAAATCCATTACCGTAGTCCCCCGTACGAGCGGCGGTCCGCCATTTTGAATGTTTACATGCACCCAGAATGAGGCTGCAGTGGTGGATCGGCCGCTGTGGTGGATCGGCACACGTTACGCCACTGGGGGTGTGCGGATTGGCTCCGTAATGCTATCTCTACGGGACGAAGTTATTCACATAAAATAAATATATATATATATATATATATATATGTCTAATTAGTGATTTATTTAGCTCATGTGCAACAGCCTCCAGAAAGCCTTTTATCAATATCACATAGATCCCTTCTGACAACTCAAAACTGCATGTGCTTCTGGTCTTTGGTGCAATGCACCATCTGGTTGAAAGATATATAATTTTACTGAAGGCAAAGAGCAAAGAGTGCTTTGTAAGAGGGTTCATTCTTGAGTGTTTTAGCATATACACCAGACGTCACTCGCTCCCTATATTACCCCTTAGTATAGATGGATGCCGCCCAAAGGCATTTCTTTTAAGAGAGCTTCAACAGTAACCAATATCAATAGGCATCTCCTATACGTTAAACAAACTTCTTTTCATCATTAATTTATCCCATCTGTATCCACTTTCCTTCCCCTTTAGACAGTATTTCACATCAAAGCGCCATCGCTAGTGCACAGTCAAAGGATGAGAAAATACAGTGTCTTGTTGAAAGACCATTAGGGCATTTCTTAAAGGTATCGGACCACCAAAACATTCTGCACTATAATTTAATGTAACTCATGCACCCGTAAAAGTGAAATTTCACCTTTCAAACACTCCAAATCACTCAAAATCATGAAGAGGCACATTTTCCCCCTCTCTGGGTGCCAGATCCAGACGTCGTTCACCAACCCAGTTTTTCTGTATGTGCATATGTTTGAACCCATCCCCATTTTGGCCTATTCTGCACACAATTAGTGATTATTTCCAACCTTTTTTTAAATCAATATTTTGGGATCCTAGACAAAGGAGCTGTCCCTTGTACCCCATATATTCTGAATCACAACAGGTTAAACATTTTATCTGTGCTTTTTTTAAAAGTTTGCAATGATTTTGAACTCTAATATAGACCAATCACAGCCCTCCAAGTCCTAAATCCGTACATCTCGGTGTATTACCGGAAGTGACGTCATCATCAATAGTGGTACGATACCTTAAAGGAAGGGGTATTTTATAATTACCTGGGAAATATGTCTCTCACATGTCCTTATTCCCAAACCAGTACAAAAAGTCCCTCAGAAATACATTTCAGCTTCTCCACAGGGGGTGTCTTAATGCCTCGGCTTACCGAGAATAACCTTGATTTTTCCTCATTTTCACCCCTCCGTCAAATATCTGCTTACCACAAAGGAACCGATGAGCACAATGACCTGATAATTGGTATCCTTATTGCCAAAGATTTATTCTGCATGGTACAAATGCCAGGTTTGGGGTTTCAGTTTTTATTTCTCAGAAATCTACGCTAATATAGCAGAGGAAAATAATGAAAATCTATCAAAAATCACAATTTTTGGTCAAAAAACTGATTTTTCAGAGACTTTACCTTGCTCAGAATACACTGTACTGTCCATATTTCATCTCCCAATACTGTTAACGAAATCTGTTCAAAATTTCATGTATATTTGAGCATTTTTAATGGTTTAATGGACCTTAATGGGGTTCAATACTGAGGTGGCTCGGAATCCTCCGAAGCTGCGTAAGCTCACATTTAAGCCCTATAGCTCCAATATCCAAGCACCTATGGGTCAAAATAGGACATATACTGACCGGTTATAGTGATTTTTATACAAAATCTTGATTATTTGAATATCTACACTTCTAAACCCACACTGGGAGGCATATGGGTGATTGGAGCTGAAAATTAGTGAAATTCCAGCTCTCTCCGCAACCTTAAAACCCACATTTTCCTCCATTTTTGAGAGTTTCCCTGCTTATAAGGACAAAATAAGGGTTGATTTTTCATGAATAACCAATTCCTGATAAAATTGATAGCTTTTGGTTCATGTTTAGCCTGTATTTAACTATGTCCATTCCATAGGCCTATGGTTCTCTTAAGGTATCGGACCACCAAAACATTCTGCACTATAATTTGATGTAACTCATGCACCCGTAAAAGTGAAATTTCACCTTTCAAACACTCCAAATCACTCAAAATCATGAAGAGGCACATTTTCCCCCTCTCTGGGTGCCAGATCCAGACGTCGTTCACCAACCCAGTTTTTCTGTACGTGCATATGTTTGAACCCATCCCCATTTTGGCCTATTCTGCACACAATTAGTGATTATTTCCAACCTTTTTTTAAATCAATATTTTGGGATCCTAGACAAAGGTGCTGTCCCTTGTACCCCATATATTCTGAATCACAACAGGTTAAACATTTTATCTGTGCTTTTTTTAAAAGTTTGCAATGATTTTGAACTCTAATATAGACCAATCACAGCCCTCCAAGTCCTAAATCCGTACATCTCGGTGTATTACCGGAAGTGACGTCATCATCAATAGTGGTACGATACCTAAAGTACTACAACTGTCACTATTCAAATGGCATTTGAGCCACTCACTGCCAATGCTATTACAGTCCTGTACCTAATGGACACTAATGATTACACTGGGTCAACTGCCCTACACTGAAAACCCTGCAGATCTTTAAACTTGTCTGATTGAGGACTTTAAGTTGTCAGAAGAGGTACAGACAGAGGGCAGCACCTTACAGGGAGTGAAATCCCTCAGTATACCTCTCCCCAGTATGAGTCTATGGCATTATGTTGACAACATATAACAAACTCACAAGGTGGCAGGTATGTGCCACTCATGTTTGATAATCAGGCATTCAGTTTTCAACTGAAGGTCTTCACTATTGAAGACTTTAGGTGCTCAAGTTGACGATACCCAAATCTACAGCTTTGGGTATTCAGATTGAGGACCCAAGGTAGTCAGCACCAAGGTTGTCACTCTAACAACATTATGTAATCGGTTTGACTACCTTGGGTGAGTGTGTTGGCCTAAACCTATCAGGTTGACTACCCTGGGTGCTCAATCTGATGACCCAAGGTTGTAGATTTGGGTATCGTCAGTCTGACAATCTTGGGGCTTTCAGTGTAGCCCCAAACACTACATAATTCCTACATAAGTACTTATCAAAGCGGGGAGGGTCTGAGTGGTGCGACACTGTCAGTCCGCATTGTAAAGCGGCTACAAATAGCCCTGTAATTAGGCAGGGCAACCACCTACAGCTACAGCTAAATATACATCCAGTATAGGCCTTCATGCATGTAGAAGGTATTACTGTAGGTCATAATAAAAAGCCTTGCACTGTTTATCTACAAGGGCGGGTTGACAGTGTAGTGATCATCAGAGGTGATAACCAAAATGTATCTACACCGCAACCTACTGCTCAACACCACACCCACACAAAGTGTGAGGTTATGAGCTAAAGGGGAAAAGAAGCAATTATTTGACTTCGCTCTAAAGAAGAAGAGTCTGGAGGGTCTTGCAGATTAGCAAGATAGGGCAATACATTCCAGTTATTCGGTTTCTAAAGTCTCGCTCTGTTTCAACCTTTGACTTCCTTACTTAAAAATGGTCTATATTGCATAAGGAGGTAGCCTCCTTGTCCTTGCCTGTTGCTATTAAAGTTACAGAATGGTACTTGACTACCCCTGAAAATTTACCTACTCACATCATACCTTTCTTGCACCTCACTCACTGACTGCTTTTGCCCTCAATATTAAAGGTGAGGCACTTCTTAAGCAAAACTACCTATTTCCTTATTTGCAAGACCCTCTTGTCACCTAATTGCCAGTCTGCATTGCACCGACTGGAATAGCTACAAAACCAGTACCCTTGGTCAGTAATACCCTCCCACCCCAATAGGTAGTATCAGAGATGAACAGGCTCCTAACGTAGTGTCATGCACATTGGTGTGCTCATCTATTTGTTCATTTAAAGCTGGGACAAGATCTGCCCAAATCTCCATCTATTCAGTGCATTCTAACCATGTCAAATTCAAGCATGTGTGTGTGTGTAGAAATAAAATGCTTCCAGTATTTTATTCATGTCAACAAGCAGTCCTGATTGTACCAGCACAGTGGCTCCATCTGAAGCCATAAAACAGAATATTCTATAATGGTGGTGATTCAATTTGGATACCTGGCAGCAGAGCAGACACCACTCAGTGCTGCTGCCTTGAGGCTGTGACCAGAACTAATTAACCAAGTGGTTTCCCTTCCCACCAAAGATGTTAGACCAGCTGAAACTAAAGTCCAATGATTTGCACATAATGAGCCATATTGTGCCATAATAAGTGGCACCCTATGACTTGGGAAGGGGTATATAATCCTCTGAAATACATATCAGACAACATTATCAGACAACTATATTAGCTTTTATACCAGCTTTACCAATGGCATACTATTTCTATTACTGAGATTTCTTTGTTATGCATAGGATTCCAGCTCACATGCAATGCCTTGGGAAGGCAAATGAATAAGCAACTTGGGAAGTCACTACTCTGGTGCCCTGAGGTGTAAACCCTGATGGTACCGTTGTACAGGAGACCTAGTGCATAGATGGTAAAATGCAGACACAGGGGTGGGCAGATCGCAAAGTGCTGGAGCAAATGTAAGAATCGATGTAGCAATACGTTTTCAATGGGATTGGTAGGCAAATTGCTCAGAGAAAATTTTCAGCTTCTAATGTCAAAATTGGTGTACTTTGGGGGTTTGGGGAGGCACACTTCCCAGCACCCCCTCCCAAAAAAAAAGATTTTTCAGATTCAGCCTCAAAACATTAGTGTGTTTTTGGGATTTACGTAGCAAATTGCTGCAAGAAAATCTTAGAATTTAACCTTTAAAATAGGTGTCTTCTGGGAGATTTAGGGGCAAATTGCTCCTACCTCTAGATAGGATATGTTTTAGAAGATTTAGGGGAATATACACCAAGAAAATTTCAAGATTTTACCGTAAAACTTTGGAATGGGTTGACAATTTAAAGTCAGAAGATCTTCATTCAGTTTACATTCAAAATGAATGGATTGGCAGCATTTTTGGAGCAAATTGCTCTAAGAAAAATTACAGATTCTATAAGTTGATGTAAATCAAAATTGGTGTGCACTATCTTATAGACAAATATCTCCAAATTGCACCAAAAAATCCGTTAGATTATACCTGAAAGCATTCATGTGTTCAAGGGAAGGGTGGCAAACTTCAGATTCTGCTTTTAATACTGATGTGATCTTAAGGTTTTTGGAGGCATATTGCTCCAAGACATTATCTGCCTTCAAAATCGCTATGATCTTGAATTTTGGAGGCATAGTTTTCCAAGAAAAGTTTCAGATTCTTACTTTATAAATTGAACGGGTATCAATTCCAGAAGGTCCAAAAGAGGAGTACTAGTATATTATTGCTCCAATGAAACATTGCGAGTTCAATAACTATTTTGACCTCAAGGTGAAATTACAGTCAGGAGTATTTGGATTCTCTTGTTCTTGTTGGTATATTTACAAAATTCTTTCAGACTTGGCATGTATTGAAAATGTCATAGGGCCAAGAAAAAAAAGGTTTGTTTCCAGTAACCCAAAGTAACATTACCAATAGAGGTACAAAAATGGCAGACCACTTTTTGGAAAGATCTCTGTCTGCTGAATAAGCCAATATGCCTTTGTTCATTTTGCAAAATCAGTACTTAGTTTGGGGGGGGGGGGGGTGTCACGATCATTTTTGTCATAATGGTGGGGGGGAGGTCAGAAAAAAATCTGCCCCCCCCACTGGTTATAAATGACTCGGTCCTTTACCCACCATCTGCCCTGTTGAATATTATAATGATCACTCGTATATATATATTATCGGACTATTGTGGCTACATATAGATTCGTCTTTAAATTATGTTTCTTTTGATATATAATATGCCTATATTGGACAAGAGGAAGACTGATCTCCCCCCAAAAAAAAAAAAAAATTAAAAATAAAAATAAAAATCTGACCTACCGTCCCTACCATTTCACTTCATGTTACTGAAAACACACCTTTTTTTCTTGGCCTAACTTTGGTTCTAGTTGGAATATTGACAAAATTCTTTCATCTTTAGAAAGCCCATAACATCCTCAATGTCACTGTCGCATTTTCCAAGTTATCTGTCGCACATTTATTGCGACATTGCGACAGCTGCCCACCCCTGAGACGCAAGATGGGAGATATATGGCCACTATGCGTCTCCTCTGGTTGGTAGAGACAGGGAATACCCCTCACTCTTTAATCAGAGCTTCTATTTTGGTAGTCAGAAACATACGCTTGCAGAGTGCTGGGTTCAGGGTCATGCTAGTGCCATTACATGGTGCAAGGTACAGATGCAGGAAGCCACATCACATGGGAAGAGTGAGGTTACACAGGGAATGGCTACATGTGAATTCCATAGATATGGTAAACAGCTGTTAATGTGTACAGTTATTTCTCATGGGTTTACCTAAGGGATGACGGAAACAAATGCCAAGATTATGCATTGGTCTTTTGGCTTTGTGAAGTGAACACCAGAAATAACGCTATAACCACAGTGTAGAAGGTACTAAGGTAACTTGCAGTTGCCCCATCCAACACGAAGGATAATATATAAAAAGTGTACTTTCCCTTAGTCTACGCTGTTATTAGACCATTCTACTTCATAATAATATTGGAGAATGATAGCCAGGGCATGGATACTTATGGGGACAAGCCCTGGAGTTACTAGATTATTTTAATTACATAGAAATCAGGCTAGACTGAAAGTTGTGTAATAAGGTAACTCCTAATGAAGTCACCTTAGTACATCTTATTGTAAACATACCGAGTTACCCTAATACTGAAATATTTAAAACCTCTCTACACTGCTGTTCTAGATAATGTCAGGCTAGAATCATTAGTTCAGCTGATTGTGCATGTTGTACACCACATCTAAACAACTTAGCATTACTCAAATCAGTAGAAGTACTGTGTAATGTCCCTATATAGTTCTCTATAGGATCTGTCATGTCGGATGGGGTAACTGGCCAGTTACCCTAGTATCTTCTGCACTGTGATAGCCATCAAGAACAATAACTAGCCTACCTAACGACCCAATTCATAATAGCTTCGGACCAGGATTTTTATAAGTGACTGCTTACAAGAAAGGCCTATTGTTGATATTTTCATAGGATTATGTGAGAAAAGGAAGTCCAATAGCCATTTTCCAATACCCCTTACAGGCACAACCTCGGCTGACACACCCAGTACAAACTTTACTCTCATCCTGTTCGGCTGCCAACTTTTGTCATAGTGTTCAATAGTGAGGTGGTGGATGATGGTTGCACTGTAGGGAAGAAACCTTGTAAGCTGATAGAGCAGAGGCGTAGGAAGTAAATCTTCATTGGGGGGGCCCGGCGAGGGCACCATCGAGACCACCTTGAATTGTCAGCTGATGCGTGATGGCATCTATTATTATGCGTATATAGAATTCATATAGAAGAGTAATTTTTGGTAAATTTTGGATCTGACTTTAGGCTCAGACCCCCATTTTCCCTATGACATCACCATAATAATCTAATTTGAGATGTAAAGTTTTAGATTCTTTTCCATTGTTTATGAGTTCTTGGAAAATATTGGGGGGGGCCCAGACATACCCAGGCCCCACCTCCTACTTGATTGGGGGGGGGCCCAGGCCCCCCTGGCCCCCCCCTTTTCCTACGCCCCTGTAGAGCTGCAAATTGGGTGGTGGAAAACGGGGGAAAGTAACGTTGGGTATATGTTGGTCAGTTACACTATGTCGTCATTGTACAATACTGAATAGACTCCATGCTGCTTTTATTCAGTGTTGGCACTGCAGATATCACAGCGCTATATTGGCAAGTCACGGCTGTTCCTCAAAAGTCTAATCAATCATTTCATCATCAATCGCCAAGATAGGAAATCTGATTATCTACACTCTAAAATAAATGGGGTAAATAAACCAGATCTCTGGCAACTTTAAGACACCAATTTCACTGTCATTTTACTGTGCCACAGAGCTTTATGGTGCTGCCATCTGGGGCACCATTATAGAAACCAC
The DNA here is from genome assembly GCA_949317995.1 of Acholoe squamosa. NCBI lineage: Eukaryota > Metazoa > Annelida > Polychaeta > Phyllodocida > Polynoidae > Acholoe > Acholoe squamosa. Next base: position 6,480,886 of record OX439039.1, read on the forward strand.
TGCTTCACTGTACACTGTATTACTCTTTACTATTCAGTTTTACAAGGATGCCCGATAGAATCAACTGTCATTTCTTACAGGTGATTTTTTGCCAATCCCACTATTTCTTGACATTGCAAAGGTAAAGAAAAAAATCAGCTTAGCAAAGATGTGCCTGACTGAGGTACTGGAATAGCTGTTTTATAGTGTAAATAAGCAGGGCCTCTAAACGTCTATACCTATATTTTGTACTAACCTATGTCAATACGGCCTGCTATCAGCTAAATGTTATGACCTGAAGAATTTGTGTTTGCCAAACTTTTAGATGTGTGAGGTGGAGGATCTTGCCAAAAGAAAACGAGGAAGTATGTCTATAAATTTCTTCAGAGAGTGCTGAGGAAAATGTGTATGGCCTAACTCGTTTTCATTGTATTGGCAAAAAAAAAGAAGCAGCAGAATGAATAGAAAACTCTTTGTCAGGTGTAAGCACGTTTCATCTAAACGATTATCCAAGCAATACAGAAACATGCACGTGTTTCTTTTTTGGCAAGACCCTCCTGTAGGGCTGGCTACTGGCCAGCCACCCTTATAGACAGGGCAAAATCTGTATTCTACTAACCTTGGTATGTACTTTATATACAAGGAGTGGGTCCTTTTTCCAGAGAATCCAAATCTGCCTGGGGCCATTTTGTAGTTTTCATATTAAGGCCCCTAATTTGCATATTTAATTAGATTGCGTCAATTAAGCCTCAGAACAATATCAAACATGACTATAATTATTCCAAAATGGTTAGTTTTCAATGAAATAGGTTCTGGTAATAAGATTTAACCATTTTGGAATTTTTCAGTTCAGTCTTTTTTTGCATAATTTATGCAAAATTTTAAATTATGAGGTATTTTCACTTTTTTTTTGGATAAATTCTGAAAAAATATGAAATTATAGGAATAAATCAATAAAACTTGTAATCATGTGATAGTTAGGGCCTTTCAGTGCAACAGCTGTATCCAATATGGCCACCTTGTTTCAATATGGCTACTATCAAAATCTTCTAAAAGCTGTATTTTTGCTTTTAATTCACTTACATACTCAAATAAAAATGCTAGGAGTACTTTTTTGGGGTAATGGAATTGAATGCGATCATTTTGGAGACTCTTTGGGGCAGCTATCTTGGATTTAGATCAATCTTCTCTCAAAAACCTGAACAAATCGAGACTATATCTGTGAAATCTACAAGAATATGAATGATTCTTGATAAATGCATAATTCTTGATAGTAGCCATCAAAACTATGGTGCAATCTTGCAGTTTAGTGTAACATGTTGCAGTTTGGCAGCCATCTTGAGTGTGTTCCTGAAGTCCTGCTGTTCACATTCTGTATTACATCCTAAATTCAATTCTCCCTTTGGAGTGGGACCTTTGGGCTGAGTGCACGAAGGATCAGAATACCCTCATTGGGGCCTTCCACAATAACAATCAATATATTAATCTTATGAAGGGCAAGTAAAATCTTGGTGTGTCAAGAACCAAAGTTAAGTGATCATAATTTATTAATGCTTTGAGTTGTGATGGTGTTTAGGAAATTAATAACTACCGTTGTCCTCAGTTTGATTTCCAAATACCCTTGAAAAACAGTTGATGTCTGAGGCATGTGCCAGAACTGATATTACAAGCTCATACCTGGTGTTGTTCTCTAATAGTTGTATCAGGTGTGGTTATTCCGGAAGTCTCCTCTCTTTCCTGTGTAAACACAACTTTCTAATCAAGTTCTAATCTACTTTGAATATACATGGTTCATAGGCAGTCGGATACACTGCACACTCAGTTCGGCAGTCGGATACACTGCATACTCAGTTCTCAGGGTCTCAGTCATGAATAACCCTATGATTGTCCAGGGTAGTTGATTGTGTTGTGTCAAGCCTCAGGTGCAATTGACCATTGCCTAGCTTGGTAATTAATTACAGGCCAATACCTCAGGATTATCTATCTTCAAAATTGCCATGTGCTTTTAGGCGAGTCTTGTTGATACATGGGTGAAGGGGTACCTTCAATGTGACTGATACTGATTTAACTTAAGGGAGAACAACACTAACTCTTTCCTGCCGGCTTTATCATTGTTAAAAGTCACTAGAATATGGCAGATTGAGGTAGCAGGCCTAGCTATAATGTTATGGGGTTAGAGTGACCATTGGGAAAGAACCAATGTTTTTGAAATGTAATAAAAAATGCCTGATTTGAAGTCTGTATGTAATTTCTATTCATATGGTACCATAATACCTAGTATTATTCATTGAAAATAATTATTGATGGGACCAAAGATACTGCTATTAGATATATGCAAATGCCCTCCTCATAGTGCATTAATGCACTAGCCATATTTTACCTGATAGTGCATTAATGCACTAGCCAGCTGGAAAGAGCAAGTATGCCCTTGGTACAGTGAAACAAACAAAAAACTCCCTTATGATGAAATTTGGATATGACACAAAAATGCCTAATCACAAACTTCTCCTATATATTTCTTAAGTAAAATAACTTGGTTTGAACAAAGTACTATTATCATGAACTTGATTATGATGAAGTGATTTTCAGTGAAAATTGATTATAACAAACTTGCATATAATAAAATCATCTTATAACAAGCACATTTGGGCAATTAGGACTAAGGATGGGGCTAGGGGAGTTTCTTTAGGGCCCCTAGATGAGATGTAAGGAGGCGGGGAGGGGGGGTGTTAGGTGAACTGTTCACAACCCCTGGATGAAGTATGAGCATCAGGAACAGTGGCGGATCCAGTATTTGGAAAAGGAGGGGGCACGGCCCAAAAGGAGGGGGCACCGACGACCCCTCTAAATCCGCCACTGAGGAGGGGCTTAAGGGAGTTGTTCATGGCAACTGGGGCAATTATTAGGTGGAGGAGTGGATAGCTTGGTTACAACGAAATTTGGTTACAACAAACTTTTTATGCCTGTATCAAAAAGGTTCTTGTATTCAATTTTACTCTAGTTCCCTGTCTGTGGCCTGAGGACACCACTGTCTCATGCTAGTACACTTTTATCACAAAAATTTATCTGGATCAACATGACATGGTTCTAGATGGAAACACATGTGTGGTGATATGCCATATATACAACGTAATACTAGATGACACTGCTAAGGAAGTGGCCTGGGATGCAGAGCTCTAGAACTCATTACACTCCAAATTGCTCTCTTTCTGGCCCGGAAAGTGACAATCCTCAGTACACAAGTGACGCCAGCCCTAAATGCCTTATTTCCACCATTCTGGCCTAATTCCCAGCCCAAACCTTGATACTTTTAGGGGTGTGACCTGTGCAAACACAGTCCCCTCTAATCCAAAGTCAAAGAGTCTGCTTTGGTGTTCCTCTGGTAACTGCTGAAGTGCTTACAGCCAGAAAACCATAGCTCCCCCATGCACTCCTAACTTCTGAGAAATGCTGGAAAATCTCCCATAATTCACTAGGCTTCAGGAGCAGGTCTATCATCAAATCCAAGCAAACTCTCAAAAGGGTAGCCCCACACTGTATGAGTAATGTAATCTAGCTATGTGTTAAGACAGAGCCAGTTCCACTAATAGAAAAGCTGTAACATCCCGTGTCTATCTGTGGCCATGATCATCACCCAAAGAATAAAGCTCTTACAAAAAGTATTTTGCACCTTCAGACTAGTAGTATTAGTGTTTTAGAGTTTGGTTAAACCAAACTCTAAAGCAATCTAATAACTGAAATACTATGACATTAAAATAAAGGTAGTCAGTGGATACTGTGCCAAATCTTGAGGAATTGACAAATCAGGCAACCCATAGTCTTTGATCACTAAGTCATGGTTCCTTGAGGAGGAATCCCATGGCACATCAACAGCATGTAGACTTGGTGACGTCCCATACATAAGAAAACTGAAGATTTCACTTGCCCTTCATAAAATCAGTATATTGATTGTTATTGTGGAAGGCCCCAATGAGGGTATTCTGAACCTTCCTGCACTCAGCCCAAAAGTCACATTCCAAAAGGAGAATCTAATTTAGGATGTAACACAGAAAGTGAACTGCAGGACTTGAGGAACAGACTCAAGATGGCTGCCAAACTGCAACATGTTACACTAAACTGCCAGATTGCACCATAGTTTTGATGGCTACTATCAAGAATTAAACATTTATTAAGCATCATTCATATTCTTGTAGATTTCACAGATATAATCTGGATTTGTTCAGGTTTTTGAGAGAAGAGTGATCTAAATCCACAAAATAGTACTCCTAGCATTTTAATTAGAGTATGTACGTGAATTAGAAGCAAAAAAACAGCCTTTAGAAGATTTTGATAGTAGCCATATTGAAACAAAGCGGCCATATTGGATACATCTCTTGTACTGAAAGGCCCTAACTTTCACATGATCTTTCACAAATCTTATTACCAGAACCTATTTCATTGAAAACTAACCATTTTGGAATAATTATAGTCATAATTGATATTGTTCTGAGGTTTAGTGACGTAATTTTACCTATCTAATTAAATATGCAAATTAGGGGCCTTAATATGCAAAAATACAAAATGGCCCCAGGCAGATTTGGATTCTCTGGAAAAAAAACTGAGTAGGATCCACTCCTTGAATATAAAGTATGTATCATGGTTAGTAGAATACAGATTTTGCCCTGTCTATTATGGAATTTCCTTACTTCTTCTACCCTGACCACCTACTATGTTGCCTATCCAACCCCTCACTAATTCCTCCACAACGGTTCCTCCTAATGCTTAGGATGATACTTCACAATATGAAAGAGATTGAAATTTATGAAGAGGGCTTTTGAGTGTACTCATGCGTTAAGGGCATAGTAACTTAATGCTTCCCTTCTCTCTCTTAGTTGGTGCAGGAGGGGGGCACTGTACTTCTAAGCAGAACCCCAGTGTGGGGACTCTTGAGAGAACGATTTTTTCCACTGCTATTTTTCTCTGTGGACCTAATGCCACTGTGCACAGTGTGTTCTGCTTGTAATAGTGAAAGCAGGGCTGAGGCTAACAGAGCCCACTAAACAGTACTGGCTATCAGAAAGGAAGGCAGGCTGACCTTACCATCGCAGTTAAGAATATGGGAGGGAAATCACTAACATCTCATTGGGAGCGATGGCAGAGCCTTTTGAATTAACCTCTAGACAGAATGTTTACCAGAATTCATGTCTGACAGATATTTATTTTAGAATTACACTAAATCATTTCACTCAGGAAACCTTCCTGAAATTCACTTACCTTACTTAAGAATAAAGAATATTCAACAAACTTTCTGAATTAGCTTCCAAGGATACTCTGCAGGCTAGGTGTTATACCAGGAAACTTATTCAGAAAGTTTGGTGAAGATTCTTGGTTCTCAGTTGAAATGTTTGGATTTTCAGGTAAGTATTGATGGGTTAAAAGATGGGGTGCTATTCTAAAATAAACGTTTGTAACACTTGAATCCTGGTAATCCTTCAGTATAGCAGCTTTTCACAAGGAGCATTTTAGGATACCCCCATGAAGTATTTGTGAGAATTACAATTTCCACTCTCTTTATGAATTATCACTCTCTTTTACAATTTGAATTACTATCCAGAGGCTCATATCTTAATGTTCTCTAGCTTGGGTACTCTAAGTCTAACAAAAATCGCATTGGCAAGATAAATACAATGTAATGGATATGTTAAGTACGCCCTGGGGATCATGTCTTAAGTTCATGTCACGTGAGCTGTTTAACATCCTGGAGGACTATGAGTGCATTGTAGTCTGGAGAGTGTTTCCAAACTGTTGGTATCCCTTTCTGTTGGAGGTGCACCTCCAAAAACAGAACTTATTCACATTCGGTGTTCCATACCCTTTATAGAAGTGGGAGAAGTACCTTCTCTGGGAAGCACAAAGGTGTGACCCAGCCCCGTGGACAAAAATCACCTACCTCTGGCTCGCACCACTGATGCTAACCCTAACGCTATGGGAATTTTCATCGCTGTGTGAGCCAAAGGCAGGTGATTTTAATCAGGCTGCAGCTACAGGCAGCTGATTCCATGAGCCTTGTTTTCAGGTGCAACTAGGTCATTTCTAATAGAACTAGAAACGCGGGGAGGGCTAAGGATACTGTCCCTATGGCAATTTTGTTTTTGTTTTCATCACTGGAATCACCTGCCTCTGGCTCAGCATTAAGGCCGTGATTATGCGAGACAGAGGTGGGTAACTAAGTGTTTGAAGGAGACTGTGACCAATCATGGAACCACTTCCACCACTTTTCATAACACTGTCTGATTTATAGGTATAAGGTAGGGGTGCGTTCTGAACGCAGTGGCGGATTTAGAGGGGAGGCGCGGGGGCGCCCCCCCCCTTTTCCCAGTACTTAAGAGTTTAACTACATATTTTGGACCCAAAAATTTGCCCACATATTGGGGTTGCGCCCCTCCTTTGTGGCCATGTCCCCTCCTTTTCCAAATCCTGGATCCGCCACTGGTTCCGAGGGTGGAGTAGAGCAGGGAGGTGGATTGAGAGGTACCTACAATAAGACTCCACCTCCCATTCTTTTCAAAATATCATCGTGGCAAACCGTTGTAGCTGATTCTGATGATATCTACATACCTACAACTTCCTTCCATGTGATTTGACTATTCAGTATGACCGGGGCCTTCCAGGTAACACTGTGTAAAAGCTTTCTTAGGAAATACCCTCCCGGAGAAAGTGAATCGTCACAAACAAATAAAAAGGCGTCTTCTGTAAGAGATAGCGACTGAAGTTTGATCCCCTTAATCAATCGGCTCACACTTTTTATCATTTGTGGAACTGTTGAGATGTTTTATAATGACACCAGGCAATATATCGTCGTGTTATCCATTGCGGGCTTTTAGAGAAATTAACTAAGGGCGTGATGAAGGTTTATTTTTAGAGTGTGTTCACTATTGGGGCACGGCCTGTACTAACAACCCCATCTGGTGCAGGTGCATGCGTCCAGCCCTGATGGCATTCACAGCCTCCAAGATCCTTTCACGGACGTTGCACAACACCTCTTGAGCCACCCCTAGGCTACTCACCCATCCACGTAACTGGGGAATTGCTCGCTATCCTGTGCTTCCCAGTACAGAAACAAAAACTATCTATCTACAAACATGTATTTGGGTCACATTTTTGTTTAATTCCATTATGCCGTTCCCCCTTTCCCTCTGTCTGTCTATGTCCCTGTCTCTGTCTCTCTCTCTGTCCCTCTCTCTCTCTCTGTCTCTATCTCTCTATATATCTCTCCCTTTGTCTCTCTTTCTCTCGCTATTATGTCTCTCTTTCTGCCCATGTATTGGTCTCTGTCATGCCTGGTGGCCATCTCCCATGTACATTATACTAGGGAATGTAAATATCATATACGTTCACTTCACAACTGTAACAGTGAGCCATTTGACGTCTGTCTTTCAATCCTTAATAGTGCACTTAATACAATAATGGTTTACTGTAGCCCTGGTTGGTAACATTACCATTTACATGTCTTCACTGTATAGAAGGGTGCAAATCTGCATAGTTCCAGCATGACAAAACGGGAACAAAGACCAAAGAACATTCGCAGATCGTACAGGATAGATACATCTGTCATTTGCCTTCTTGGTCCGTCAGTATAATTCCTTGTGTTGCTGACGGTGACCATCTGCTACCCAAATCGTCTTCATCAGCCTACTTACAAGGGCGGACTACTAATCTAGATGCTTTCTATCCATTTAAGGATTTCACTCCAAGCTGAAATATACATTTTGTACTGAAATGGCAGTAACAGCATAATGTTCCTTTCATCACGCCTTTCTGCTGAACCCTTAGTTTATGTTCTTACCAAATCTATATCACTATCAAATGTTAAGCAGGCTACAACATATAAAATCATGTTTTATGCCTATCCTAAGAAACATCATTCTAGAAAATAACATACATATGTATATACATTGCAAACATATTCAGTGCAAGACGTGAATAATCATGAAAGGCATACTACCATCTGATTCTGCGGTTCAACGTTCGTAACACATTGCGATGGGAACCTTGAAGTACCAGTAGGGTCTTGTGCAAAAAAAAAAAAACAATGCTGTAAATTATTTTTGGAGAGTACTGAGAAAACAGAATGCATGTAAAAAGAAAACCTTTAGAGTTGTTGGTTCTCGTATCTTTTTTTGGCTTTGATATGCCTGTGCACGTGCAGCTATAAAGAATCGTATACTGATTGCTATAGCGTACATTCATTTCGTGTCGGTGGTGCACAAAGCATCTTCATGTCATAGAGGAAGAAATGAGCCCTCAGGGCACCCTTTCCTGATGCACAAGTTTATTAGCTGTTTGAGGGTCGTATACTGTTTTCTTTTTAGACTTTTAACCCTTTAAAGGCCGCTGGTGCAGAAGTGCATCATGCCCATTGGTAATCATGATGCGCCAATGAAGTGCGGGCGAGACTATTCACCAGCACTTCATTGAAGCATCATGACAACCGATTGGCATTTATAGATTTAACTGATATCTTATTGGACAAGTAAAAGGAATTGTCCAGGGGCTCTCTTATGGAAGAGTAGATATTGTTTGAATCTGCTATGGTCTTTCCTTATTTAAGATAACATTGTGACACGTTCATGTGTGTTGCATTCCTGTATCAGGCAAACCCTACATTGTAAAAAAAAATGCCATCAAAATATAATGGCTCATCTCTGAAAACCTTTGGACACGGATTTCACCATAATTTACATAGAGATTCTTTGTACCACAGTGTTTACCTGACTGCTATATTGGGCTTTATGTAAAGTTATGGGTGTTGTTGTTGTTGTGTACTTCTCGTTGTGTCTCTTATATCATAACAATGCTCCAGATTCTTTTCCAGGGTTTATTATCTTCATACAGTAGTCCACTACTTTCTCTGTCTCCTGCTCTCCCTGCGTCCCTCTCTCCAAGAAGCTTCCCGCAGCTCTCTCTACTGAGCAGCTCTCTGTCTGAGCTGCTCACCCCAAAAGTTGTGCTATCTTTAATATAGCTAACCCTTCCTCCAGGTGCCTACTCCATATTGTGGCTCCACCACTATGCTACATTTATTGTAGAAACTATACTGCTTCACCTTATCGCAATCATAGTGAACTTCATTCAGTCTTACAAGGATTTGTGGTAGAGTTAACAGTTATTTTTTTTTACAGTGTAGAGTTACAATCAGGGAGATTGGTAGATGCAGAAACCTGATAGTGGTAGACAAAAAGTTATTTCTTACAGCGACCGCAGAGGGGCCAGATTAGATCGGTAGTTAGGGAGAGGGGTCCCGATCTGATTGGGGACATCAAACATGTTTGATATTGTCAGAGCCGATCCTCCACGCAGACGTCCCCGATCCTCCCAGGCGGCCGACCCAGTCAGGCCCGACTGCGGTCGGCTTCAGGGGGTACTCTACATGAAGGGTTAGTCTCTTACAGCAATACTCATTCCCTTTTCAGGAATAGGGGTCAGATGTATCATGCCTACATGGTGTCACGTGCCAACAGAGTCCCTGGATGCTTGAAAGGGTTAAAGGCGCTTTGAATCGAGGACCTATGTCTGCCGATGTTAGCACTGTGGCGGACGTAGCCGATTCAGAGCTCCTTTAAGTTGTCATCTAAGTTATTGTTCTTCTCCTAATGTGTCTCACATACCAAGGCCATACCAAGGAAGAAGAAAAAACCATGTCCTTGAATTCAAGCAAGGTCGAGACAGGGTATATGAATACATGTGTGTCACTATTTTTCTTTGTTGGGAACTCTAAATTAGTTGTCTCTCTACTGGCATCTTAAGGCTAATAAAACTATCCTTCCAGAACCAATTTGGATTGTGACAGGACAGTGCTAATCCTGTCTGCCTTTACTATCTTTATAGAGGTGTTTGATTATATTGCCAGACACAGGAAGCGACCCCACAATGCATCTCTCAAAACATCCACCAGGGGGAGCTGTAGATCTCATTTCCTGCCATTATAGCTCCCATAATGCACCATAAGTACCCGAGTTGCTGTTAAGTTGACCAATCATGTCACACCTATGGACATCATTAGTGTACATCAGGGAATACCAATAAGGGACCTTTGTCACCTGGTTGAGAAGTGTCTTTAGAGTTAATGTACGGTGCAGAAAGGTGAATTTACCACTAAGGTAGTCTGCAGGCAGGGAAGTGGGTGTAGAGTTATTGCACTCTCAGCCGGAATTGCAAATAGGCTATAAATTACCCCTGTAAGTAGGCTGTAGCACCACCTGTAACTACAGCAGATAGATACAGCTGTACTTCACAATAAGAAGCAGCCCACTGTAGATCCATGTGGTGGGTGGACAGTGTGTACTGTTAGAAAGGATTTAAGGACCATTAAGGTTTACTTTTGCTTGAAGACTAAAGTAAATTGTAATGACTTTGGCTGTGCTACTTCTGCCATTTGCCTTTTTTGTCGAAATGCTAGTGCCTGCGTGTGTAAGCAAATTTACCTTTTCCTCATCCAAGTTTCTCTCCAATATTTACCATCCCATTTAGTCACCCTTTGGTTTCTTAAACTTACTTTTTGTCAAGATCAATCTTGCTCAACATCAGGCTTCTCATCGAGTAGAGTCGAATGAAGATGAACTTCATGTAAGAATTAAATAATGATTGAGTTGAACAAGGTTGTCATGTCTTATTTGCCCATGTTTTGGGCTAAAAACAAAACTAGTGTGGCTTGGCAGTTGTTTCCTTTACTACAGATCATATCTATATCTGTGTAACTATATTTGGGCTTTATATGTATCAAGCTGTTTGAATCTTTGCCTTTTGTTACCAATGCCATCTACCAGCTAATTTTCTGCATCAGCAAACTATCTTCAAATCCTAAGCAATTCATGTAGATATGATGAATCTCTTTATGGTCATCCTCTTACATATATCTGCTTTCTAGCTCATATGCAAGAGCCATTGTAGATTTGATACAGTGTATATAAGTGTGGGTGTGTGTTTTATTTTTGCTGGGAACTCTAAATTAGTTGTGTCTCTACTGGCCTCTCAAGGGTGATAAGGCCTAAAAAAAATGTTTGTTTCCAGTTACCGACCGACCCTAGCCATACAGGGCCTACCCTGAACTTTATCTCTTAATTTTAAGAACTTTTTGATAATCTTAGTAATTTTTCTTGATAATTTTAAATTTTGGGATTTCGTAATTTTCATGATTTTTTCCAAAGATCATCTCTTGGTATACAATTCACTGCTGTAAGTCATATGCTTTGCATATTCTTCACCTTTCTCATTTGTTTTTGATACTTTTACACTTATATCAAACAATTTTACATGTCTGGCCATACTGTTCTCTACAAAATCGAAAAAAAATTTAAAAGAAAAAAAAAACCGACCTAACGACCTTAGATCTTTGAGCCTGGAAACACACAATATATTTCTTTTTTGGCCTAAAGCTACCCTTTCAGAACCAACCAATTTTGGTTGTGACAAGACAGGGCTATTTTTGTCTGCCTTTACTAGAGGTATTTGATTATATTGCCTGACACAGGAAGTGACCCGGCAATGCATCTCTAACAGAACATTCACCGGGGGGGGGGGGGCTGTAGATGTCACTTCCTGCCATCATAGCCCCCATAATGAACAATAAGTACCCATGTTCCGCCTTAGTGGACAAATCGTATCACCCCTTTGGATATTGTCAGTTTACATCAGAGAATATCTATAAGGAACCTTTGTCAGCTAGAAGGGAAAAGGGAAACAGTACCCTTTTTCATGATAGCATATAATGATATCCTTTATATCAAATAAAATGATACTGGCATAGTTATTGAAATATTTGTTACTACAGAGGAGAGCACAAGGTTTAGCTGATGCATCTTATGATCATCAGTCGCTGTAATACTTACGCATACAGGGTTTTACAAAATGTGTTCTAGTTTTGATACACAATTGCACACCATCACGATACTGTATAGGAAACTTCTGAAGGGTCATTTGAGTGATGCTGTCAAAGGAATGGATAAAAATCTGTCAGCGAAAAGACTACAGGGAAAAAGCATCTAGATTTGCATCTTATCAGTGCTATGCAACCATTACTTTTGTTCTCCTCTCTGCTAATAGATATTTCACAATATCCCAGCACATAGCTGCCTGTTGCCGTGAGCCTATGCAATGGCTTAAGCACAGGGTTAGAAACGTTCACTGGCCGGAAGTCTAGCACGATCACACCTGCCTCCTCACTGATACACAGGGCGTGAGGGCGCAAACAGACGCCCACCCATGCCAGTGAGAAAATGTGCATGGTCACATGACCCCTTTCTGTGCTTGCTGGGGGTGAGGGTGGGGGAGGGGGAACTAGGTGGTGGGGGAGGTGGGACTAGGGGGGTGGGTTACTTAGATATTTGATAAAAATTTTATTCATTCTGTCGCATCATTTTTTTAAAAGTTTTCACAACATCAGTTTGCCCTGCTCTTTATCCTCCAGGATTCATCTTATACATGTGTAGACCAGAATCATTGTTTTGCCATATGAAGCTTGTACCTGGAAATAGAAACGATGAGCTGGTTTGTTCCAAACAGAAATAGACAGGGTTTTCTCAACAGCCATTATCAATATTTGTAAATGGTCAGTGTGTGGCTGTTATGCGAATAAAACTGCCTTGATACCGGTTATTTACAATACTGCTCTAGTATATTTCCCGTCCATAATAGTAATGTGTAGTATGTTGCATTGGTACATGTCCATGGGTAGCAGATGAGTTCAGGCCTGTATCTCAGAAGGTCAAGACCGACGTGAACACGGTCCTTTTATGAATCTGTCACCGGGGTGGGTCAAGGTATCCCCATCAGTCCCCTTCACCATCCCAGTCCATGCACAGCCCTGAGTAGAGTGACATGTCTGCCTGTACTTGCCATCACTATGGGAATGTCTGGAGAGAACATATTGTCATAACGTATGCTCAGTGCTGTACAAATGCGCAGAGATAAAATCATGCTAGGTCTAGTCTTTCTTACTTACCATGTGGGCTTGTCTTCAATCTGGAACATGTAACTGAAATCAGACAAAGAGTCATATCAAACAATTGGCAACATAATTATAGCAACAGATAAGTCACTGGGAAATGGGTCTTTATCATAATGTGCATTTTCTATCTAAACAGACAACTAATATAGTATTTCAATGTTCGAATCTATATGTATACAATACGCCTCTATAGATAGTAGACAGCACATACCTACATCACATCTTTCCTCCAAGGACTGACCCTTGTAACTGACCACCTCTTCACAAACAAAGGAAATTCAAATTCAAAGTTTGACCAATCAGACGAGAGGAAAGTATCAGGCCATATATTCTGTGTGAGCTAGAGTGAGTGGGAGTGAGCTCATGTTGATCCCAAGAGTAGTAGTGTCTCAATGCGTGAGTATAAGCATGCTTACATAAGACCTTACTCATCCCCAGCTCTGGCTGGCCCATCCTCACCCCATTTACTGGGTGAGATGGAGAAAGATGGAGTGGGATGTGAGGGAGGTCACTCACATCTCACTCATTCTCGCTCCCCAAACTATCACTCAGAATACCCTTGCCCAGACCTTCCTCATGCTCAATCAAGAACTCCTGAATTTCCTGGAAAATGGCAGACTCTTTTCATTTGATACAAAGGCTATGAAAAAACGCCATCATGAAAGTGGGGTGCTGTTTTCCTTTAAAGCTACTGTACTGTGTGGAAAGATAAATGTTATTTCTGCTATTGGCTTTCCATCTTTTATGGAAATGATGGTGCCTGGGGTTGTAAGCAAATTTACCTGTCCCTCATCCATTTTTCTGTCCAATATTTACCATCCCATTTAGTCACTCTTTGGTTTGTTAACCTTATTTTTTGTTGAGATCGATCTTGCTTACCGGTCGATTTGCATCAGGCTCCTTATATGGCAGACTCCACTTCATGTAGGAACTAAAACGAATAATTTTTAAGCCGAATACTTTTATTTGGACTAGAATAACATGTTATTTCTTTCCTTAATACAGCTCTTGCTATATCTATTGTACTTGCTCAAGCTGTGTAATTCCTTGTTTGTTGGGGCTAACTCCATCTGCCAACCAATTTTCTCCATCGCCCTATCTATAAGCCATGAGCAGTTCATGTGGAGAGGCATGCAATAATGATTTCTGTGTCATAGAGTATGTTCATATCATGTGTGCAGTGCACAAAGCGTCTTCATGTCAGACAGGAAGAAATGAGACTGTCAGGGGTTCAAAGGATACGTGCACCTCACAACATCCACCAAAGATCATTAACTCCTGAAGGAAGAGGATTCCAATCTGATATAGACTCTTAGCAACAAAACACTCTACAGTATGTGATAATTTCTGGATTGGTAGGGTTAAATGTATCACAGACAAAGTGTTCACAGACATAGTTTCTATCCACATTTATTCTTAACAGGCGCAAACTTGCCAGATTTAAAACCCTTTCAGAGAATTTGAGGAGCTGTTTCTTTTGGGAACAAGACATGAATTTGTGCTTAGATTGTACTCTCGTGCCCTGAGGGCTTATACCTTAGGGTATCACCATACAGAAAGCAGAAGAGCATAGTGGTAGTTCACTTTATCTCACAATTCTGGCCTCTACAGTGCTCTTTTTGGTCATAACCCCGGTTCATTATCCAGCCATAACCCTACTCTAACACCTTTTGGACATCTTCAAGAAGCCTTTGGTTAGAGTCTGGGCATGTTAATAAATTGGAGAAGTATCAAAGTCAACCTTGCCATACATTTCCAGTTAAAACCGTTTAGGGTTCAACGGGGAATCAATCCCCCGCCGCTGTGGCAGGAGACGAGCTCGCTGTCCACTATACCAAGGCGACCAGTGGTAGAACCCAATACACATGGAAGATATGAAAAAGTTGTCCGACATACCTGATGTTTACAGACCTTGTTAGCATAGAATCCAATGGTGCCGGGTGGAGTTATTAACAGGAAAACTTCCTTAGGTATCCTATATTAACATGCCATGCCTAACTTCTCCATTTTGTTCGAAATAAATAAGAATCCATTGATTTTCCATAGTGATACGTCTTGGCACACGAGTGACCCCGGCTGACCTCCTTGCCGGAAGTGATTCAGTCGAAAGTAGGTCAGGTACATCCGGGCACCTATCAGCTTGTCTACAAGACGAAATGGCCGTGTGCCGGGCCGTGTACATTGGATCGGTATATATAATCAATGGATTCTTATTTATTTAGAAGGAAATGGAGCCAAAATGTAGGCGAACACCAACTAGAGATCGTATATTTGGCGGTGCTAGAAGTACAGGACTTGACATGCTTGGATTCTACCCGAAAAGTAGGTGCAAAGGTGGAGGTATGTTGGACAGATTCACAACATCTCCACGACGGCTTGGCAAACCTAGTGGATCGCATGCACTTACAAAATGTCTTCTCCTGGATTAATTCTGGGGTTATATCATAAGAAATTAATACAAAATGGAGAAAAATGTGAGATAAATGCCTTAATGTATGTTATGGAAAAGCACTCGTGGGTTTAGGGTTAAGAATCCACTCCCGCTGCGCGGTCGTGGATTAATATTAACCCATAAACCCACTCGTGCTTTCCCATAACATACATTAAACGCATAATATTCAACTTCCAATATGCCCCTGTTCCACTTAAAAGGATTTACTTCTCACTCTCCAAGCATAGGTTGTAATTTCCTAGTCTGAAACATATACCTACAGAGTGATTAGTTCAGGACCATTCTAGCTGTCACTATAGTGCCATCATATGGCGCTAGGTACGAGTGTACATTGGTTATATCCTCGTTGCTATTTGCTGTCAAATAGGTGGCACCAAAAGGACACTTATAAGTGAGAAAGGTTGATGAAGGTATCCTTACAGGGTTAGTCAATCATAGTGTCCCATAACAAGCAGTGTATAGAGGGATATGATTAGATAAAGGTCTGACACAGGAGGCAATACTCCTATAATTAAGCTACCCCTCCAGAAGCAATCAATTCTGGTTGTGACAGGGCAGGGCTAACCTTGTCCCCCTTAACTACTTTAATAGAGGTGTTTGATTATATTGCCTGACACAGGAAGTGACCCACAATGCATCTCACACCTGACACCCGCTAGGGGTTGCTGCTGATGTCACTTACTGCCATCATAACTCCCATAATGCATCATGAGTACCCATGTTCCGGCTAAGTAAACCAATCATATCACACCTATGGACGTCATCAGTGTACATCAGGGAATACCAATAAGGGACCTTTGTAAGCTGGAAGGGAAGTTGGTTCAGAGTTAATGTACTACGAGGAAAGATTGATCTATGCCAAAGGGCCAGGGCATGGAAGTTAAGAAGACTGTATGTAATTTTCCTAGTTTCAAAGCACCTTTGGATCCTCTGCTCGTAACATTATTGCTATATACACGGCGAATACTATCATTCAAGGTACACTGATTATAATGATGGGCAGTAAGGAATGTCTATTGTATCTGTATGTGCAAACAAAACTCTATGATTAATGTGATTGTGATGGCCGGTGGGAGGGTTTTGATAAGGAGGGCAATAGTTAAAATAATTAAGGACCCCCATCTTTTTTTCCAAAATTCTCCTTCCATGCTATCGAGCTTTCTCTCCCCCCGTCAGCAATAGATGACTTTCCTTAAACCCACTTTAGAAAAGCAACTCATAACGGTTTTTATAAGTAACCACAGAGACCTGATTAAATGTTGAAATGCATAATTCAATATTCTCAGCCCGGTGGGTCAGTTTCACATTCAGACTAATTGTAATAGACTATGCAAGGTGAACTATACCCTCACCTCACCTGGAGGCCATTTCTTAACACACTACGACTGCTGTACTTCAAATCGTAGTGACTGGCCTTAACATAAGGCCATTACAGTATCATGCTTTAGTGGGCACTAATGCCTGCACTTGTACGACTGCTCTACCAAGCCCTATGTAATTACTGCATAAGTGCTAATTGTACAGAGCAGTCGTAGTGCTGTACCTACGACAGCCTGGCCTATTCCTGGGATTCTCAAATCGTAGTGGTGGTGTGTAGTCGTACTATCTTAAGAAATGGCCTCCAGGAAGGACATTGTGCACCCCATTCATCGTAAGTGGATGGTCATGGCACATGAGCCACAATGAGCCAACTGTACGAGAAGTGTCCAGTTACTGTCCATTGAGAGTCATGCATAATAAAGGCTTCATATGTAACCACAACATGCCAATGCCAGTCGTGGTTATTGATATATGACTACCTGTGGCAATGTTACCTTACAGTCTTATTCAACCTACAGCAATGAAAGCTTTTAGCTACTTGATAACTGCTCACCTAAGAACCCTAATGTATCACTTTTAATACATTCATTGTACATTATTTACTCGTCATGCCAATGACGTTCCCCTTTTCCAATGAAATGGTGAAGCCTGTGGTTGTGAGTAACATTTAATGGTTCCTATTCCAATTTTCCATCCAATATTTACCAATCTACTTGGTAACCCTCTTGGTTTGCTAACCTTATATTTTTAGATCGATCTTGTTTACCAGGCTATTCAGTGCACAAACCTCCTAACATTGCAAACTCCTCTTCATGTATGAATCAAATTCAATCATATTTGAGGTAGAATTGTTAAGTTGAATATTTTTGTCAATGACTTGCTTGCTCATGGCCTGGACTGAACAAAATACCATCAACTCTTTTTATATGCTCTACCAAACCAAAGCCCATATCAGGCTTATAGAATCAAGCCAAACAGTACAACTGGCTATAATTACATTGTAAAACAAGAAAAATGTGGCAAGGACCACGGATAGGAGTTGCCATGGATGACGTCACGGCTGCTGCATGACGCCATAGGCAAACTGAAAACATAGTGGAGTTGCATGGTCGCTATGCTCCCGGCCACTTACAGGGCTTGCAACTCAAAAAAAAAGTGTCACAGAAATAAGGAATGAATCCTCTTCCCAAAGTTGCCAGAGACCTTAGATTCCTTGTTACTGTACTGCCACCTGGGGCACTATTTCATTGCAAAATAATGGTGGTTGACTGTTCAGTTTTACAAGAATCCCTGGTAGAATCAACAGTAATCTGACATGTACTGGGAATAGGGACCTAAAAGCACCCTGCACTAAGGGCCTTTTTCGCAGATCTTGTCACATTATACAGTGTGCATATTACTTTGCACTAGAGAGGAGAATACATAACCTGTACCTGTACCAGAGATCATCTTGGCAGTGAGCCTTATTTCCTGCTGCAGCTTCTCCATGTGCATTTGTGGTGGTTTCTTTTTGCTCGTCAGCCATTTCCCTTTTTTTGATTTTCTATAGGCTCAGTTCAATCACTTGTTCGAAGAACAGAATGTTTATTACTTATCGTTGCTCCCGAGATGCAATCCATGTACAATTCGCATTAATTATCTGCCGTTAACATGTTCTTGCAAAAAATCCAGAGGAGCTCTAGGAATGTGGTATCACCACATTGGCTTGTATGCATGCTGTGGTGATCATCAATTTCAACTTGGCCAATATGGTATCTTTGGTGGCATACTTAAGATGTAAGGATGGTGGGCCTGTAAATATGGAACACTGACTCAAGTACATTGCTTGCATTGGGTCCTCTCCATTTATTCATGGGAAGTCCCTGTCACTGGGAGTGACATGCATGAAATAACCTTCCGAAGCCCTGCAGGGAAAAATACATCTGGAGATTCACATAATATGACCATCACACCAGAGGAAGATTCACATGGAAAATGTCAGATATGAGCAGGCAGAGAGAAGGGATCGCCCATGGGACCTGTCATTTTATACCTATTATACTTGTCTACTGAAAGGAAAAAAATGACACAATTCGTGATAGCTTCATGTGATAGAATTTATATGTAATAAAAAGATTCTGAAATAGTTATAACCTTTATCCATGCTCCTATAAGAGTAGATTTGCACACATTTATATCAGAATCTTTTTTATTAGATATGAAGTGAATCAAATGAAGCCATTATCAAAATATAGTGGTGTTTCCTTTGAGCGCTGGTTTTACTGCCATCAGCCAGATACATTTTTCGCTAAGCACTGGTTTTACACATGTACAATTGGTCGGAATAGCTCAAATCCGACGATTTATGATTATATCAAAAGTATAGAAAAATATCTCCCACTATGAATATCTGGACTATACAAGCATGCACTGGGTTTCCTCAAACAGCCAGCAAATATGAAATTTATGAAAGACTGTGAAGTCTGATCGCGGATGGCCTTCCCTTAAGGCATCTGGTTTATCAATGTATCATGCCCATTGGTTGTCGTAATGCACCAATGAAGTGCTGGCGAGACTGCTTGAAAGCACTTCATACGGGCATCATGCTGGCCCTCTTAGAGTTTATGTATCAATCCCCTAGGGTCCACAGGATGCTCCACAAAAACACCATGATGACCAATGGGCAAGATACAATTTTGCATCAGTGGCTCTTAAAGGTTTAAATGCTATTCTCATGACATTTCGGGAGGAAAATGGAATTTACATGTCTCGGTACCTTGCCAAACCTGTATATTAAGGTATAGGTTCTGTAATTGGCTTCTGACCAAACACATGTGCCACCCCACCCCCAAACCAACACTATCATCCATTGAACGATTTGTCCATGAGCATTATGTTACCAATTACATAATACTTGATTGTTAGAAATCATGGAAAAGAGTCTTAAGCTCTTCAAAACTATATAGTAGAAATAGAGCCATTGTATACATATGTACTGAAACCCTCTATGATGCTAAATATGTTCGTAGATTTCAGTCAGATTCTGTGATCATAGCACCAAGATCGTCAGACTAACGATACCCAAATTTACAACCTTGGGTCATCAGATTGAGCACCCAGGGTAGTCAACCTGATAGGTTTAGGTCAACACACTCACCCAAGGTAGTCAAACCGATTACATAATGTTGTTAGAGTGACAACCTTGGTGCTGACTACCCTGGGTCCTCAATCTGACTACCCAAAGCTGTAGATTTGGGTATCGTCAACTTGAGCACCTAAAGCCCTCAATAGTGAAGACCTTCAGTTCAAAACTGAATGCCTGATTATCAAACATGAGTGACACATACCTGCCACCTTGTGAGTTTGTTACATATTGTCAACATAATGCCATAGACTCATACTGGGGAGAGGTACACTGAGGGATTTCACTCCCTGTAAGGTGCTGCCCTCTGTCTGTACCTCTTCTGAAGACTTTAAGTCCTCAATCTGACAAGTTTAAAGATCTGCAGGGTTTTCAGTGAGTGGTATTTTGGTGATCGTAGAGCTATTTGGACATCGTACGCTGTTTTAAAATAAACCCCACTGCTCACGACCAACTGCGGATATCCTACCCCTGAAATAGCAAACAGCAATAATAGCCATGTGAATCTGAACCCACACAAGACTGAAACACCACCAGAACAGACGATGCTGATCTTGGAATCTGCATTAGAACACTCAGACATGTCGTCAGAATATCCATAGCTCATGAATAACAAAAAATGTACATTTTCCCCTGACACACCCTTGGGTCTAAAATGCAAAACTGTGTTCCACTTGATGTGATTCCAGTTCCAGTGCAGAAAATGTCGTAATTCTGATTTTATCTTGGCAGCAAATTTAAAATGCAACACTTAAATTAGCTTGCTTATCATATCAAATATTTAATCCAAAGATTTCTTCAGTGAAATTAATGAAAACCAATGTCAGGCCAGGCTGCAGAACGATTTATCCTACAAAACATTGTTAATTAATTATGTTATCATAAAAGTAGCCCCCTTAAGAACATCTTTACTATGTATGATTTATATATGATCTTTTATGATTGGAGGCACCTTCTCACATTTGAAGATGTATTGAAGATAGAGATTTCAATAAAAAGAACTATACAGGTTAAAACAAAGTTAGTGTTATTATCGAAACCTTGGTTGTGTTCCTTCAGCAAATATTACTCATGTCATGTTTACCTGCAATTATTTTCTCAGCAATCACTCTTGTTCCCTGTCGCATTGGCGATAGTAGAACAATAGTTGGAACGTTATTTTTCTATCTTCAGTAGATTTTACTCATGTCATTTTTAATACTGACCAATTTCTTTCCCTGCAATCTCTCTTGTTCCATGCCGTATTGGCGATAGTAGATTCAGGACCTTAAGCTTTAGTTGTTTGAGGGGCCTGAGTAGGACTAACTTGCTTCAATAAAGAGAGTCTTGTCATGGGCCGACATTTGACCTGTCCATGCCATTATTGGGATGATGACCAGGTTTCAATCAGGCCAAGTAAATGAAGGAGGTGACCCCAGAAACTCATTTCACCCCAAGTACCTCCTGAATATCCACAAGGGGTCGCTGTTGCTACTAATTGTGTCATTATGGTCCATAATACTTAGTAAACAGTCCCGCTAATACTAAGTAGACAATGATATCCCATACTAGGTTGACTCAGTGCCTCCTTTAGTGAATATCCAGATTAGGGGTATTTGTTGGGAGGAAGTAATGTCCTTTTCTAGATGAAGTAGTTATCCGATGTCTTAAGGGTGAGGTAGGTTGACATTGGAGAGGAAACTAATTGAGACTGCTTCAAATTGCTGTCTTGTTGTAGTTCTAATGCAATTATATATACTTTAGCAACACTGTCCGGCGGTAGTTTCCAGCAGGCATTAGACGCTGCTCTTGATAAGTGCTTTTACTTGTGAGTATACTTTGATCCTGTTAGAAGGAGGAATATTCCTGTGTACAACATGCGGCAGCATCCACTAAGAAGGATCACATTACAATTTCCAAGGCGTATGATTAGAGGAAAGTATGACACAGGAAGTTAACGCACGGGTCACATCACTCGATTTGTTGCGATGACAAATAAATGGCTTTGTACCATCCTCTCTGTGTTTCTGGTATGATACCTGATTTCCAGAAATGAAGGGAAATTAAGTAAAACAATGATTAATTTGCTTCGTTCATGCCAGACACTAATTAGAATTTACTAAAGTATGGCTCATGTGTCATAATCATAATCAGTTTATTTTCTAAAATGGAGGTTTGAAGGCATTCCATGACAGCCCAAATGCTAAATACTCACTTTATCCACGCATGGGTGGAAAAGGTATTTGCTTTTGGAGGGTGGGGGACAGCCTTGAAATAATGCATAGCCATGAATGGACTTGAATGTATTGTATCTCGTTTAGAAGCCTCATTTGAAAGGCAAATCCGAAAGCTGGTCAGTAGGCATACTACGTTGAATTGATTTCGAAAGCATTGATGAAACATTCTCTGGCCATTGTGTACACCCCTCCATCTAGCAGTTCAGCATACAGACCTAATGCATTGCATAGTTTTACCACCTTACAGGAAGGAAACTAAACACCCCATTCATGTGAAGTGAATCGTCATGTAACATGAGGAACAATGAGCCAAATTGTACAAGTGGTGTCCAGTTACAGAAAATGAATTGTACAAGCAGTGTCCAGTTACAGCAAATGAATTGTACAAGTGGTGTCCAGTTACAGCAAATGAATTGTACAAGCAGTGTCCAGTTACAGAAAATGAATTGTACAAGCGGTGTCCAGTTACAGCAAATAAATTGTACAAGTGGTGTCCAGTTACAGCAAATGAATTGTACAAGCAGTGTCCAGTTACAGAAAATGAATTGTACAAGCGGTGTCCAGTTACAGCAAATGAATTGTACAAGCCGTGTCCAGTTACAGCAAATGAATTGTACAAGCGGTGTCCAGTTACAGAAAATGAATTGTACAAGCGGTGTCCAGTTACAGAAAATGAATTGTACAAGCAGTGTCCAGTTACAGAAAATGAATTGTACAAGCGGTGTCCAGTTACAGAAAATGAATTGTACAAGCAGTGTCCAGTTACAGAAAATGAATTGTACAAGCGGTGTCCAGTTACAGCAAATGAATTGTACAAGCCGTGTCCAGTTACAGCAAATGAATTGTACAAGTGGTGTCCAGTTACAGCAAATGAATTGTACAAGCGGTGTCCAGTTACAGCAAATGAATTGTACAAGCGGTGTCCAGTTACAGAAAATGAATTGTACAAGCGGTGTCCAGTTAAGGAAAATAAATTCTACAAGCGGTGTCCAGTTACAGCAAATGAATTATACAAGCAGTGTCCAGTTACAGCAAATGAATTATACAAGCGGTGTCCATTTACAGCAAATGAATTATACAAGCGGTGTCCAGTTACAGCAAATGAATTGTACAAGCAGTGGCCAGTTACAGCAAATGAATTGTACAAGCAGTGTCCATTTACAGCAAATGAATTGTACGAGTGGTGTCCAGTTACAGCAAATAAATTATACAAGCAGTGGCCAGTTACAGCAAATGAATTGTACAAGTGGTGTCCAGTTACAGCAAATGAATTGTACAAGCAGTGTCCAGTTACAGAAAATGAATTGTACAAGCGGTGTCCAGTTACAGCAAATGAATTGTACAAGTGGTGTCCAGTTACAGCAAATAAATTGTACAAGTGGTGTCCAGTTACAGCAAATGAATTGTACAAGCAGTGTCCAGTTACAGCAAATGAATTGTATAAGCAGTGTCCAGTTACAGCAAATGAATTGTACAAGCGGTGTCCAGCTACAGCAAATAAATAACTGTCATTGACCGTCATTGATCGAATAAGTACTGGACTGTGTAAGCACTGGGGTCTCAGATAAGTACCAGGTATTGAAATTAATCAACTAAAACTATATTCAAACAAGCACCTGTCTCGTAGTAGCAACGCCTTATAAGCAATCCTGAAGAGCTCCCTAGGAAATGACTTCATGATAATCCACCAATCATCAAAACTGATAATGATCTTGAATTTCCTTCCTATAATGTTTTTTTTTAAATAAATAGAAGCTAGTTTCATCATACCTGTGACATACATTGCACTGAAATTGTGTTCAGCTGAATTACCCTGGAACCCTACCTTAGGCAATACCTTTGCATCCTTGGTTTGGTCCATGACCCTTCTTTTATATTTATCCCACATTTTCTAACTCTTTATGCCATTTACCCTGCTTTTTTATGGAGATGGTGGTCCCTGTGGTTGTGAGCAAATTTACTTGCTCCTCATCCAATTTTCTGTCCAATATTTACAGACCCACTTGGTCAACCTTTGGGTCTTTGTTAACCATATTCTTTTGTCAAGATTGATCTCATTTACCAGTCAATTCACTACATCAGTCTCCTTATATAGCAGACTCGGCTTCAAATTTTGGAAGCTGATTGAATAACATTGAATATTTTCGTCCTGTCTTACTCGCTCAAAGAAATTTGAAGGAAATTATAAGTGATATATTTGATATTTAAGTTTGGTTGAACCATTTTGTTGATAAGCCAAAGTCTACTTAGTAAAACTCACTCTTGCTTATCCTTTCATTAATGAAACATCAGTGACATCACCTAGCAACACTTTTGTCTTACCTAAGGAGACCAGTATATCTGGATATTAGTAGGAATACCCCACCATAGTGTTTAAGACTTTGACTAAGGTCAAGAAAAATAAAAGCTGTGTTTCAAGTAACATAGCTCAAAGAGCTAGGGTCGGTAGGTCGGATTTTCTTTTCTTTAATTTTGTTTTTACATTTATATAGGAAATATTAGGGCACATATCAATGTATGGATCAAATTCTTTGATTTCATTGATGAGAAAATGGCAACTATGAGAGAGGGGAAGAACACGAAAAGATTACAGGAAAATCCTCAAAAAGTGATTTCTTTGATATATGAAAAAATGAGACAAATTCTTCAAAATCACAAAAAAAAGTGTTTTTGCCCCTGTTTTGATAGGGTCGGTCGGGTTACTGGAAACAAACCCTTTAATAGGGCATCCCTCCTTGAATGTGACATGCGTCTGATAATATTGAAAGGCCCTGTACTATCAGCACCTTGGAATGTCACTGACTGATATAACATCAGGAAAACGTAACAGAGACAGACTCCAGATGTGTCTAGACATGCAGCTGATGACATGTGCAACATGGCATAGGAGTCTAGATAGTCACTGGGTCGACCATTTTGAATTTCGCTGGCTTCTACCAAATGAGGAAAAGAAACATGCATAAAGGGTCCCTTCTACCGTGAATACCATTCACTCCCAGGGACAGTATAAATTCACTATTGTATCAGCTATTATCCAGGGGCGTAGGAAAGGGGGGGGGGGCAGGGGGCCTGGGCCCCCCAATCACAGAGGAGGTGGGGCCTGAATATGTCTGGGCCCCCCCAAAATGTGTCAAGCCCCACTATAAAATGTACAAGATTCCCATAGCTCACCACTCAAATTGGACAAATGTGTCATTAACAGGGTTGGATCTAGGATTTTGAAAAGGGGGGGGCGCCCCTCATTTAGCCCTTAATGTTGGCTAAATTCTAGGGTAAACAAGAAATGCGGTTGTGACCGCGTAAAAAAACGCCTCCCGCCGTTAATGTCGGTATTCAGTAATTTTGTATTGTGAGACCTCATCACATGGGGCAAATGCAATCATCATAGCGCACTCCCATACCGCTTCGCGGTACCACCGCTACGCGGCGTGGGAGGCGCTAAAAAAAGTTAGGTAAACTCTTAAGTACAGGAAAAAAAGGGGGGTGCGGGGGCACCACTGATTAAGATAGGGAAAATGGCAGCATTGTTTAAAGATAAACCACCGAGGAATAACCTTTTATATAAATCGCATACAGCGATGCATCAACACCATCACGCTCAAACCGATAATTCGTGGTGGCTGGGGTGGGGCCCCCTGGGCCCCCCCCAATGAAGGTTCGCTTCCTACGCCTCTGATTATCAGTGCATGTCACCTAAACCAGCTGCAGTTCCACTTGTAGCCTATAGGATAAAGCTATATGTGAAGAATAGGGCAGGAATCTGTTTATTGTATGTGACATGAAGCAGATTGCTAAGAAAAATGAGGAGAGCCGCATGTTTTCATCAGGATCATGCAGTATCTAAAGGCATACGCGTTGCATGCACACTGTATGGCTTATTTTTGCAGTGCGTACGTCTGCAAACCAAAGAAAGGTGAACAGCTGGGGTGCGGCGTCACGAAAAACAAACATTGATATTGACAATGTACATCATGTAATGGACTTTTGTTTCCATGCAAACATTGTTGGTATGACACGATTAAATCGTACACCGAAGGGAAGTCTTGCTGACATGGTGAAGCAGGAAAGTTATACATGAGCTCTATAAACTAACAATTGAATGTTCGAGGGGTCATTGTAGAATTGATGAGTGGACCACCATAATTATACTGCAGTGAAGCAGTGTAATTTTTGTAATCAGACCACCTTCAAATATATGTCCGTTTCGTGTCCAGAGGGTGAGATACCCTTGAGGGAGAGAGGGAAAGATTTTTTTAAAGAATTTTTTATCATTTGTCATGCACATTGTATGTAGAGACGGCATGGATTTGCCATCACGTTATAAGATGTAGTGATTGGAAACCTAGATTATTGTGCTGGTGGACCAATTTTTTTTTTAGAAAACATGAAATTTTTTACATTTTTAAGGGTGGATGATATTACAGTAAAGTACTGAGTTTACTAAGAATTTCGGCAAATCACATTGATTTCCTAAACATGTTTAGCCAAACAATGTGCTTAGCTGAAGTGTTTAGAAATCTAGGTGTTTAGGTTTAAAATTTGTGTTTAGATATTGATGAAATTTTGTGTTTAGATGTTGATGAATTTTTGTGTTTCTATGTCTAGGTTATTTGGTGGGAAGTAAGGGTTTGCAGATATGTATCCATTAAAAAAACTAAAGGAATATTTTTTTGTTTGTTTTCTCATTTACTGGAGGACATCAGCAGGTATTTACTTGGCAAAGTCTCCCAGGATGTCAGCCATGGCTATATACATTTATATGTACATACTGCATTAGAATGAGAGCTTTGAGAAAGTACAAAAGTTTGGTGGGGAGGGCATTGCTTTATCCTTTACAAAATAACATGAATTAGGTGTCAGTCATGGAGCTCATTGATTACTTTATCGTAATGATAGTGGTGTAAGTTGAATTTAGTCAGTTTTCTTTTGCTGTTTCTATTTTCATGACATTCAATGAAATTACATTAGGATACACAAGGGTTTTCGGGATATTTGTCAAAACATTCGATTATAATTGTGTGCAGATAGTCCATTCAGAAGTAGTTCTGCCACCTGGTGTGGATTTGACATCCAAGTATCTAAACATATTGATGTTTAAATCTAAACACCCAGTATTAAAGTGTTTAAACTCTAAACATCTAAAGATAGCAAAA
The DNA here is from genome assembly GCA_949317995.1 of Acholoe squamosa. Taxonomy (NCBI): domain Eukaryota; kingdom Metazoa; phylum Annelida; class Polychaeta; order Phyllodocida; family Polynoidae; genus Acholoe; species Acholoe squamosa. Next base: position 6,508,112 of record OX439039.1, read on the forward strand.
GTGTTTATGTATTTAGACAAAACGTATTCTTTTCCTAAATGTGTAGTTGATGAGACACCTAACTGATGTATATGTTTAGGTTTTAAACATGTTTAGACCTAAACATGTTTAAAATCTAAACACCATTTTTGCAGTGTACATGAAAAGAAAGGACTGGAAACGAGGACATTTTAGTCAGCTCTTCCTTTTACTATAGGAGCAACACCCTTCTGGACGACCAGATACATTGTCAATGACCCAGCCTGATAGGGCAGGCCCCCAAGGGGTAGATCAATGACATTGTATGATAGAGTAGGAAAATGTCATCGAAATGATAATGGAATCCTTGTCCCAAAGTTACAAGAGATCCATAGTTATTTTCGCAGAGCTTTGTTGTACCACTTAAATGCCACCTGGGGCTTCTTGTGAAACTAAACTGGTTCACTGCAATATGATTATGGTGGATTACTGTTTAGTTTCACGAGGATTCATTGTAGATTCAATATTAATTTTTTTGGAGTTGCTTGCCGTGTAGCGGCCGGGAGTGCAGTGACCGTAGCAACTTCACCTTATGACGCAATTTGTGACATCATACGTCAGCCGTGACGTCACACGTCGGCAGCAGAGTGGCAACTCTTATCCGTGGTCCTTGCTACATTTTTCTTGTTTTACAGTGTGTTTGCACCCACAGGGTAGATAGGTTAGCAAAGAGTTAATGGTGGTCTTTGCGTACTTCTACTTGGAACATCACATAAAACAAATTACAACTGAAGTATTCAGAAGAATGGTACATAGACAAAGGTTCATGAGTAGTAGGTATGACTGAGGGCGATCTCACTCGGCTTCACCTCGACCAATTAACTTAAGTCACACCCACTACAAAATAACTTTTGTATTCATTTCATGTTATCTAAGCCAGAAAAGGTATTAGGTTTTGCATAAAAAGATAAATATTTACATGTTTTATGATGCTTTTGGGTGATTTTAGTGGCCGTGAGATAATACAGGGATAGGTTATCTCATGGGGGTGTGAGATTTGGAGCTGCACTGTTAAACTCATAGGCTGTCAGTATCTCGGGCATATCAACACGAAATAAAGCTTAAAACAGTGCCAGACCACCAGACACGGATACAGGATCCTCTTGTAGTGCACTGAGATATTTCCAAAGTTGATTAATCTTATTTTGCAATCTGGGCTGGTACTGCTTTCTTTCAATTTATCGTAAAAAGATCCTTGGATCAAATATTTCATAATTAATTAGCCCTAGTTTAAGTAAAGCATATTATATTCGCTGCTAAGATAAAAACACTAGCGACTTTATCTGCACTTGAACTGTATTAAATGAAGCACAATTTTATGTTCGATCCGAAAATGTTGTCATTGGGAACTTTGAGGCAATAGTTTCAGGATGATGGACATGTATTTCATAATATCAGACACCGACTAAATGGACCCACAGTCCACTTGGCCTAATTTTAGTGAATGAGCCATACAAGCCCTGTGTAAAATCTAGTGAATTAGGCCTAGTGGACTGTCGATAAAAGGAAACCTGTTTAAGCAATTGCTTACAAATATCATGGTATTTGACCAATGTCCGCCCTTCCCCCTCAAATCCCTATAACTGGATGCTAGAAAGACAGCAGTGAAATCTGGACTTTAAGTGTCAGTTTCCAGAGCACCTGAAAAGATAACTTATCCTCAGGAATATAATGAGAGTCATCTGAATGGTTGACACTTGACTTGTTGGTGTCATTTTAAGAATGATAGAATATTATGATCAGGTTTCAATCATATAAAGGAAATAAAAGAGGTGATTCCAGGAACTCACTGACAGAAAAAAAAGCATCAGCCTGAGTTTCACCTAGTCTCTGGCGCTGTTTGAGTATCATGAGAGCCTCTGCTAGAGGCTCTCCCCTGACATGCCATACTCATGCTGAGCCTGCTTCAATGCCACACATTGGGAAAAAGGATCAGCATGAGTGTGGCACAAGGCTCAGGCATGGTGCCATACTCAGTCTGAATCTAACTGAATAATCCACCACACCATGTGCCTCATTAGCTCAGTTGATATGGCACTGAACTCTGCATCTGAAGTTCAAGCCCCATTGAGAATTTTTGTAAAGTCAATCTTATTGCTAGAATGTGAGCATGAATATGCATTCATAATGGGTTTGTGAGAAAATTGTTCCCTATTAAGCCCCCCCCCCTCAACTGTTCTTGCACATACTAAATATCCTTTCTATTATCCTCTAGTCCTTGTAACCATGATATCTAAGAATATAATCTTATCTATATAGGAATATAATAGGAATTAATCACTAACATTTAGAGTATGATCATATCTTTGCCGTAAATGTGAAAGTGACATATAGTCCCAGGCATATTTCTAATGTTTTGGGGCTTGGAAAAAAGTAGAATACCAGCTTTCAACACACAGAGGGAGCAGATCATATGAGATTTCAAGTGAAGATCTTTCAGCACAGTCAAGATGGTGTAGTGGTAACATGTTTACCTTCATATGAGAAGGTCCTGAGTTCGATTCCATCCCAGGAATGCTCTTCAAAAGCTGCAAATTTTCATACAGAAGTTTTTTGTTATGCAACCAATTTATTTCCTTGCTATTTTCTGAGTTGGCAGATGTTGAAGATTTTGTCAGTTTTCAAGCAAGCATCTATTTCAATTAGTTACAAAGTTAGGTCTTAGAAAAATACACTGCAATAGATGAGATGTTTCCTATTAAACTGAAAAAATGAAAAAAGTTTCTCAGCAACATCGAGACTTGAACCTGAGACCCCTCACATGCAAAGTGAGAATCCTACCGCTGTGCCACCTCTACAACTGGTGAGCCAGGTTGCAATAGGCATATAAGTAGAACTGTGCCATACTTACTGAGGACATTGTGGACATTTGTCCTTACTATGGGCATTTTTCCTTACAATGGTCACTCCAGTCTGTGTTTCCTATTAGTCTACTGGGCCTCATATGATCAATGACATCTCACTGCAGTAGGTCTCTGGTTGAAATATCATATTGATAGTGCCACTTTCAACACCTGCCCGCTAGCAAAGATAGGAGCACAATGGAGTCACAATAAGGAGGTAACCGGATCAAACCCACCAAGGAGCAATAAGGAAACTGAAACCAGGAATGCACAAACTCGTCATCGATTAATTAGACTGCCTTAGGAAGTTGAATGTTCGACCATCTGAAATCCTTGTGTGTATGAAATAATGGGCTTTTGTCATACGGTGACCCTAATTTCTTTAATTCTTAATAGTGTTTAACGAACCACTTACGTGCTGGGCTTAATACACCCTACAGCTTAGTAGCTCAATAAGGGCTACAAATGCAGGGTTACATAACCATTACAATTTAGACTGTCTGTAAGCCCTACAATGCAGTGCTGATTAGTAACTCATTAAGTGGGGTTGTGCCCACTGGGTGGTGTTGCTGGACTCACTCTGAAGGTAGAATCCAGCAAAGTGTGATCCTATGTATTGGGATACTCTGTCAGTGCATTACACCATTGGTAAGAAAGACACCTGCAATGTTGGAGCCTGTTCAGGTAGGATCCAGCATTGCCTGACCCTCTTCATAGAGATACTTAGGCAATGTCCTATTGTCTTCTATTATGTTACTCCAGCTCACCCTGAGCCTGTCTCTAAAGAGACTCCTGCACTGTGAGAGTAGGGCAATAGAGAGGGTACAGCTAGGCCATAAACAATCTAGAGTAGAGTGTCAGGTATTGCTGCAGTATGCCTCCACCCTAGGCTCACCCTGAGTATAAAATATACTCATTTTGGCGACATTTGCCTGAGGCTAACATTAGGCTCACAGTGAGTATCAATATTTTCTCTGTGCTCACCCCAAGTATCACCCTTATATCCATCAAAGGGTCCTGTTGGTGCTACATCCTGTCAGTATAGTGCATAATGCATCATAATCAGCCATGTTTACACTGAGTAGACAAATGATATCCCATCCTACCATGTCTAGTCTCTAACTGGAGGACAAGGCATGGTAGGATGCGCTATAAGCTACCATGCCTCGTCCATCCTTTAGGGAACACATGTTAGGAGAATTTGTTGGTAGGAAGTAAAGTCCCATTTGAAGCAATCTTGTTATGTGAGATATTGCGCTTATATTAAAGATTCCCACAGTGTCCCAAGGGGCAGGAATTGTTCAGGATTGCTTCAAATTGGTGTCTTGTTATAGACGGTCTAATACTGTCATATACTTTAGCAGCAGTGTGACATGGTATTGTAAATAACTCTTAATCATCGCCTTTACTTGAATCATCGCCTGAACATGAATTATAGTATATAATTATTTTCTTAGAAGGAGGAGTATCTTTCTGACATGCCGGCTTCAATACCTTCTAAAAGACTGCTACTGTTTACAGTACATCAGGCGTCTACAGCCTTCCTGTCCTATAATTGGCTACAGTAGAAAGCTATGTTACTCAATATGTGAACCTGTCATGATTCCAATATACCTAATGTTGTATATACAATGATTTAAGCATACCTCCATGTGGTAATTGTTTTACCATAATCACTTTAGTTCCATTCTAGATAAATGAATCAGGAGCCTAGACCATTACTTGTTATTTGCATTTCAACATGGTACGGGGTGGGTGGTTTCAAAGGACTAGCTGATTTGAGAAATGAGAGTCTTGTGATTGAGCTGATATCTCACCTGTCCATGCCATCTTTAGGATTATGGAACATTATGAACAGGTTTCAACCAAGTGAAGGAAAATAAGGGGGTGACACCAAAACTCAGTTCACCTAAAGTATCACGTGCCACTGCCCACAAGGGGTTGCTGGTGGTGCTACATCCTGTCAGTATGGCACTGTATGCACTGTAAGCACTATGCCGAATTCACTATAAGTGGACCAATCATATCCAATTTCAAAATGCCTCGCCTCTCCTTTAGGGAATACCGATTAGGGGACTTTATCGGAGGGAAGTAGAATCCCATTTGAGGCAGTCTTGTAATGTGAGATATTGCGCTTACGGTAGTTTCCTAAGGGGCAGGATATATTCAGGATTGCTACAAATTGGTGTCTTATTATATATACTTCAGCTTAAAGTGTGACAGGGTATTAGAAAATAACTGCCTTTACTTAGGAATACATCCTGCGTGTATTATAGTATACTGTCATAGCAAAAAGCATATCTCTCTGGTGGTTAATTCAAAACATCCTACGATCAGGCCACCAGCAATGGTAGTGTTGGAAACTCTTGTGGATTAAAACCGACCTTGTCATACTCAACTATTGATTTACCCTGTAGTATCAAAGAAAGAAAATGCAAGTGATATTGCTTATTCACTATTTCTTTTTCCCTGGCAACCACAGGTGTAAGAAATCAATAGTGATTTGCCACAGTACTAGATGTATGTTATATTACTCCTCTACTCAAAAGCCACTCATGCGTTGCATACCCCATCAAGTGATCCATTCTCCTTCACTTAAGGGAGAGCCAGTGACACTATAAATAGCTCATAGGATAAAGGGGAATGATTGTTTATGCCCTTTTGTGAAAAGGGCTCTTAACACTGCTATTCATTTATTTTGGCCCTCTTACCACTGTGTATGCAAGGCTCAGCCTACCACCAGTAAAATCAATAGCGCTGCCTGTGTCAATACATGGCAGTCACATCTTACCATCAGATAAATCAATGGGCCTGGAAATTCCTACCATCGCTGGGAGACTGATGGTAGGATGGTTTGAATTAACTTCAGGACACGCCAGCTTAAATACCTTATAAAGGACCATAGCAGTGATGTGATGTGATGGAAAACAGATCAATGTCACAATCTTTTGATGCAAGTGAATAATATTCATATAGATATAAACATATCCCAACATATTTGCAGAATACCATGAAAAGTCCCAGGCTAGCTCGAAGGCTTGCAATGTTAAAGATTTGTAAGTGCCTACCTTCACATCTACAGACTGACCATGATGACAATTAGTAGCCAATTTTTAAGGTGGTGTTGAAAAGGTAGGGGGCTGAAGTACTCTAATTGGTTGCTAGACAAAGACTTAGACAGCACACCTTTTACTAGAAATGTGGTATGGCGAAAGCCTAATAATGCTAAAAGATGCTGATGTTCATTCTGTCATTAGGACTATGTACACTCTTGACAAATGTGCTGTTACAATGACTTTGGCAGCTTTAGGAGAAAGATTGCCACATCATTTCGTAGATATTCCTTGTGACACAGGGGTGACATCAGGAGCTGTAAACACTACCTAGCAAATTGTCCTCATCTGTCGCCATGATTGGTCATCAATCGTGACTCCTTTTTGAGTGATAACTCATTCTGTCATCTTTCGCCACTGTGTGTTAGACTCAAGTGGCATAGCAATTGCTATTCCTGGTGATCTTGTGCTATAATGATGTCCTGTTCCATCTAGCGACATGTGTGAGTCACTTCACACAGGTTGACGAGGACTCGCGACAATTTGCTGGGTACATTGCTTCACTGCAATCAATTTATGTTGGTCCACTCCTCAATCTTACACGGATGCCTGGTAGATTCACCAGTCATTTCTTAATTGGTAGATCATGCACATTTAACCAACCTAAAACAGCTTGTGCTTGATATCTTTAAACCTAAAACAGCTTGTGCTTGATATCTTTAAATGGAAATGGCTGAAAAGGGCAACTTGTGTAAGGCAAGCTGCTGACACGGATTTGGAGGCAACCTTAACTTTATAAATCCCCTTGTCATTCATATGATCTCCTCCACAGAAGGGAGGAATTAGCACACTGCCACCTGAAAACCGTGCCTTGGTTTAATGCCATGTCAACACTGATATTTCTCTACAAATGATAAAAATACCCTGACTCACCAGGCAGTTCCTCTATATCAACCAGGGGTGGTTATTTCTGGGGCAGGCCATCTGGGGGTTCAATAGAACAGATGGAGTAGAAGCTATACCTCAATGAACACAGTGAATAGTGCCTGACTAATCTTTATTTATAATATCTGTTCATATTATCATGGATGGGTCCTGGTAAGAGACAGTAAGATAGTATACATACAGTAAAACGGCATTAAGATTGATTCTGTGCTGCCTGTTCTTGTGCTAAAACCATTATTTGTTCTGCGGAAAAAGCCTTTATGAATAAATAAAGGAATAAACGAGGAAATAAGACTAGACCTATGATTAATAGGGAAGACTATGATTTAGCTCTTCTCGGATGCAAAACCATCTGGAGGGCATTCCAAAATCATAGCTATAGATATCATTTTGAAGTGCCTTGCAGAGAATCAAAACGCTATCTGTTGTCCCTATGATCAGACTCATTCATAGTCAACCCTCGGGCCTTTCCGGTTAAACTACAATACCAGCTTCAATAGCTTGAATGCTTTATGTTCATTGGGCAAATGTAGCCCATGTTTTTCTTTTTATATTAAGATGATACCCACTATCACCTGTAGACAACTCATAAATCTGAGAGAGATACAGCTAAATTGACCAACCCTAGAAGAATTCCAAAGTGATTGTTGCATACACAATCAAACTAATGAACTGCATCAGATTCTAATGTTATTCTGGTATAGGTAACTTACCAGACGGAGGGTATACGCTCCACTCGAGAAAACTTTGACCTATTGTTTCAGTTTTTGGTATTGTCACCTTGGTGGTTTTTCCTTTTGTAAATTGAGCTCAAGTTAATAAGGAAAAATCGCGGCTATAAATGACCAAATCCTCAAAATATTTTTGGTCTATAGCTACTGTGATCCCTGTGGCACAGGAAGTGACACTGGAAGTGACTCCATAGTGCACCACACCGCTAATATCCGCCTGATGGCATGTTCTGTTCCACCTACCTACCCTTAGAGCTCCCACAATGCATCATGATCAGCCAGGTTCCTGCTGAGTGGACCAATTATGTAACACAATAAGAGGCCATGTCTGTCCCCTAAGGGAAAACAATTAGGGGACATTGTAAGGAGGAAAGTAAGATACTTCTGTAATGTGATTTATTCAGTCTAGCCTGGGTTAAATAACAGCAGATGTATATAAGTGTGATTACAAATTGGTGTCTTGTAATATCTTCAATCATCTACGTTAAAGGTAATCAGGCAACATCCAACAGTAAATTAGAACCTACAGTTGTCATCAGCCCTAGGAAATTTCCTTCCTTCAGATAGGGTATGATACTTTATCTACAGTTTCTTCAACACCGGAACTATGAAGTAGGAGGACAGATTTGACATGATGACCGTCATCTATGAAGGAAATGAAAATATAGCTGTGAGGTGTAATGTGGAGGTCACTGCATAGATATATGAAAAACACAAAGCGATCCCAATAGCAATTTTATACTATGCTTATAGCAATGTTTCTATGTCATATTACTTCTGATAACAGCGATTTCAGTCACTACCTACAAGGAGATTGTGATGTAAGCTCCTGTAATGGGCAGGGATTTGTGGAAATTATTTCCTTGGAGGAAGAATAATCTATCCATCAGGGCTTCAGGCTTCTTTCCTCCTTCCTAATTACTCTAACAGGGTTGATACACCCCAAAATGGTAAATTATTCCCCATGCAACATGATGCAATCCATGCGTTGGTATTCCAATGTGGTCGGTCGAGTGCATTTTTGCTAATCCGATTTTCTTTTGAGACTGCAAAAGTATAGAAAGAATAAAATCAGTCGGATTAGTGAAAGTTTACCTGACAGCAGTGGAATACCTACTTTAGAAAGGTATACTCTTATCATGATACTCTGAAGGTTAATATATTAGTGTTAATGAAATTGCAGTCTTACTTAGACTACAAATCAACACCCACTCATGGTACAACACACATTAACGTTAGTTAGTAGAGATGTAGGAAGTAGTACTGTGTTTGCCCAATAGAACTAATGAGCAAAAAAAGAGAAAGTTGCACTCACCAATGAATTGAGAAAATAATGAATTGGAATTTGTGACATGGTCAGAAAATACCAATTAAATCTAAGTGAGCTGGGAGTTGGTGTTGCTTGGTTGTCATATATTCAGGCAAGGTCCTTTATCGAAGATTTTAGGCATCCATTTTGTTATCCCCATTGGGTTAAAATGCCTGATATAAAGCTATAGAGTGTTTAATTTGAAGAGCCAGATGAATAATGGCACGAGAAAAGGCCTCTAATGCTGAATGACAATATCCATACTGCTGAGGTACCTAATTAGCCCTTCAGTCCGGAGGGTCGGCATGATGCCCCCATGAGGTGCTGGCGAGACTGCTCGCCAGCACCTCATTGGAGCATCATGATGACCAATGGGCATGGTGCATTAATGCATCAGCGGCCCTAAAAGGAATTCATACATCATCCTGTAGGGTCAGCATACACTGCAAAAATGGTGTTTAGATCCTAAACACAATTCTAAACATATTCTTGCAACGTTTTTGTAATCACATTAATTTCATAAACATGTTTAGCCAAACAATGTGCTTAGCTCAAGTGTTTAGAGATGTAGGTGTTTAGGTTAAAACTTTGTGTTCAGATATCTATGAATTTTTGTGTTTAGGTGTTTATGAATTTTTGTGTTTAGATGTTTAAATGATTTGATGGAGAGTTAAGGTTTGCAGACATGTATGCATTAAAAAACAGATATATATATATTTCTTTTTCTCATTTACTGGAAAGATATCAGCAGGTGTTTACTTGTCAAAGTCTCCAAAGATGTCAGCCACAGCTATATATGTGTACATGTACTACACATTGCATCAGAATGAGAGACTTGAGAAAGTACGACAGCTTGACAGGAAGGACATTGCCTTATCTATTCCAGAATAACATCAAATAGGTGTCAGTCATGAAGCTTATTGATTATTTTATGCTAATGTTAATGGTGTAAGGTGAATCTAGTAAATTTTCTATTGCCCTTTCTATTCACATGACATTTTATGAAATGAAACCATGATAAACATGGGATTTGGGGACATTTGTCACAACAATTGATTATAACTGTGTGCAGATAGTCCATTCAATGGTAGTGCTGCTACCTGGTGTGGATCCAAGTATATAAACATATTTGTGTTTAAATCTAAACACCTATTATTCAACTGTTTCAACTCTAAACATCTAAACATGTTTAGCATAAATGTTTATGTAGTTAGAATAAAAGTGTTCATTTCCTAAATGTGTAGTCGATGAGACACCTAACTGACCTATATGTTTAGGTTTTAAACGTGTTTAGACCTAAACATGTTTAAAATCTAAACACCATTTTTGCAGTGTATGCATGAATGCAGCCCTGGTGAGTTACTCACCAGGGCTGCATTTAAACATCATGACGACCAATAGGCATGATGCATTAATGCATCAGCGGCCCTTAAAGGGTAAATATCCCTCTGGTTTAATTACAGGTAAAAATACCAGACAAAGGATAGAACCAAAGCCATAGCTCTAATGGCGCCGCTCTAATTTGAAGCTCTGCATAGACAAAAGTCACACTGTTATCCTTCATCCTTGGAAAAAATCCTTTGTAATTCACTCTTTAATGACCCCCTTGGCATGCATTGTTGCTCCCTTTTCTGGACCTTTTGAGTGCATCATGCCTATTGGTCATCATGATGCACCAATGAAGTGATGCATGGATACAGCAGGTCACTCGGCAGGACTGCATTCATGCATCATGAAGACCAATGGGCATGATACATGAGGCCTACTTCATGTTCTCTATTCACCCTACATGATTAGTCGTTGGTTGATGCACTCCAAAATGGGAGTGTATCTCAGGATGCCTTGTCAACTAATAATAACCAAAAATAAAACAGAAGCTGTATGCCCATGTGTGGGTTGCTCCTGCTGCCCGAGAGCGGGATTCAGAAAATATTTGCTTTAGTACCATTTTTGCCTATTGGTATACTGAATGTCAGAAATCGATTCCATGATAGAATGTAAATCTTCAGACAATATTAGATTCATTGTCATCCTCCTTGTTTTCTAAGCATTTTGATTTGAATTATTCAAATTGGCTGACAAATAAAGTTTTTAGAACGAAAAGTTGAAGGGATGTCTGGCAAAAAATTGAAATGGTTCTGCTTTTAGAGTGCCTTACAAGGGGTGTGACGTACAACATTGTATGCCACGCCCGTGGGCATACAGTATGCTGTTCTTTAGATTTATCATTTTCATATGCTTTGTTGTTATAGGAAGAATAAAACAGATATTCAGGGTAAGGAGCAGGAAATCTATGTTCTAAGAATATAAGATTGTTTTATTCTAATGAAAAAAGATGAGGAGACACCTATCAGGAATCAAACACATTCAAAAATGAGGCGAAAGCAATGCGATCTCCCGGCCCGAAATTAGCATTGACACCTGCAGGCTAAACCTAAAGCATCGCAAAGGGATGCGCCTTTTAATTAGATGGTAGCTCATAGGCAGAGATTCATGAGCACATCACTAGTGGCAGTTATACACAATGGTTGCCAAGATCCATTTTATATTGTGCCACTTAGGCAAATGAAGATATGTGCAAAATATGCCATTATACTCTGGTGGAGGTGTGAAGTGTAGCACACCGAAGATTCAAAGAATTTTGATAACACAGTTGTTCTTATAGTCTAGTGGAACTGTACGCTGGTCCCCGCAGGTATTTGAGGGCTAGATACCCACTGGCCATGTCTGATGACATTCTCCCTAGATCATGGGGAGAAGTACTCTTGGTCTCCACTAGATGGGAGTATTTCTATTCTCCAATCACAGACTATATCCAAACATCTGTATAGGAGAGACAGGTTAACCATTGGGGTACTAGGATGCCCTCTTGTGAGTAAGGGCTAAAACAGGGGATGATTGACAGCTAACTTCTTAGACATGGCCTGCCTGTATGATGTCCCCAACATAGAGGCAGGTCGCCAGCCAAGTGGAACTGGAGCTAATTTCTTCACTTACTAAGACTGCACCTGCCAAGTGCCAACATTTACATAGGAATAGCATTGAGATTTCAAGTCGTAGTGTTGTGTGTGATCATAGTGCAACAGGAAATTTCCCCCAGAGAAGATGATGGTATTCTATGTGTCTTCAGGGTAAGCTAGTTTTCCCTTTTTCTTTTTGTTTCACACCTGTATTTTAATAGTGGAAGTCAGTTATTTATGAATCTCTTCCTTTCCTACACTTGTCATATAAGTGACCCATCCTAACAAAGTGGTACTGAAGTCGCACATTTACAAAACTAGATATTGCCCTTTCAAGTGGTATAGTGTCAAAAATGTCAGATTTTTCAAAATTGATATTTTAGCTTTTTTCTTACCTACGGGTAGATATCTTTCAGAACCCTTGCTTGCTAAACTGAATTTAAGCCCCAAATGCCAAAAAGACATAGCTATAGTTTTCATGGTTAAATAGAATGACATAGGAATTATATAGGATTCATAAATTATTATATGTTTAATATGTCCATTATCTCAGTTAAATCAATTTTTAATCGATCTAACTAAAGTTACTGGCAGAAGATCTGTAGACGACCACCTGGTTCAAATATGCTAGTGTTATATACCAAATGAAAGCTCTTCTTGAGCTGTAAATGAATATGCTAATAACTAAACATTTAAGTGCGACTTACGAACTGTTTTGTAAGGATGGGTCACATAAGAGAAGGTACATAATTATTTTTTTTTTCAAGAACTTGTACTCTACATGCACTACAAGATGCATCTGCACTGAACATTAGGCTTCTTAAGACACCTAATATTGACAAAACCGTGTTTGGTTTATAAGAAAATGGATGGGTCTCACAGTGAGAGATCTAAAAGCATGATTACCACCAGTTTTCCTCTTGTGGTCTCTGGGTAACCCTTGTAATAGAGATTTACGATAACAGCCCCTGGAATTTATGGTCATCAGCTAAGTTAGGGTTAAAGGGTTAAAACAACCCATTTAGAGGTCAGTGTTACAGGTTGTTCACGTATTGCATATGGATCCTATAAAGATGTCTGCCAAGACACGCTCTTGGAATATAGATTGCGATGCCTCCCTGTAGAGTGTGTTGTGTTCCACTGCCGTCTATGGTTTCAGCCTAAAGGTGGAATGAGTCTGCTTAGTTCAAAAGAGTAAGTGAGTAATAGATGTTTGATGCCATTCGACAGCTAAGATCATATCCATGGGTAGAACTACATTACACAATTTCATGGAAGAATGTGTCAGCACCCACGCGTATGTGCACCACACACATCCAAGGGGATAGGAAACAGGAGATATAGGCACCTTTAAGTAGACTAGGGACGCCTGCTTAGTTCAAGGATAAATTGACCACAGCGTAAGCTCAGACGGCATACCTGCATTGCCCTCCATTTACCCTTCTGTTCCCTAGGAACCCTTTTTAACATAGATTTACGATAACAGCCCCTGAACTGTGTCACAGCTAAGTGAGGGCTAAAGGGTAAGCAGAACCTAGAGATCAGGGTATCAAGTTGTACACATATTGACCAAGGTTTCTGAGATCTCTACTAAGATGCCCATATAGTAATAAGCCGGAACATAGAATACCATGCGACAATTTCAATGATCAGTGTTGTAACATTGTGGATGGTATTAACTTTACATTGCATTATAAAAAAAAAACATATTTTTTCTCATTGATTTTGTTATTTTATATCATGTGGTCTCTACCCATAGCCATTTATTCGTTTTTATCTTAAACTAGTCTACACAAGTACAAGACCCCCTGGAATTCTTTCGACTCGAAGTCTCCCCCAAAATTCTCCCCCTCAGGAAGTCCCCCCCCCTGTACATAATTCCCCCCTTTCCATGTTCACATTTTGTTCAGTTTGTCTGTATTAGTATAATATGTAAGTTAAATGTATGCAAGATTTTCCTCACTTATGGTTATGAGATAGGGTTAGGGTTAGGGTTAAGGATAAGGCTAGAGTTGGGGTTTGGGATAGGGATATCCGTAGCGACAGGTAAGGGCGAGGTAAAGGACCACTTTGGTAAAACCTGATTGGGGGGGGGGGATACCAAGGGGGGTATTTTCCTAGGGGGATATTTCCAGAGGGGAGAATTCCAGGGGGGAAATTCCTAGCATTAAAACAAATCTACTTCCAGAAATACTTAATTTATAGATCCTGTTCCAATGTGACGTACTGTTCTCCAGGAGGCCATTTCTCAATGTACTACGACTGCACAGAGCCACTACGATTTAAAAATGCCAAGAATAAGCCAGGCTATCGTAGGAACTGCCCTACGACTGCTCACTATAATTAGCAGCTATGCAGTAATTGCAAAGGTTTATTGGGCAGTCGTACTGGTGCAGACATTAGGGACTACTAGTTCATGGTGCTGTTAAGGCCAAATTATTAGGTTCTCACTACGATTTAAAGGACAGCAGTCGTAGTGTGTTAAGAAATGGCCTCCTGATCACTAAAGCTAATTGAGGCTCTTTTCCTTTCTGTTATGTTAAGAAAATGACACTTTTTGGCCCTTGAAACATGATGCAGAAAGTAACAGCTGTTCATTAATCATATAAAACCGGTATTTAGGAAGGTGCGTGACAAAGGGAGTTTTATGTGGTTGACATGTCTCCACTTAATTGCAATTTATCGAGAAAGGCCCTGTGAGCTCAATGGTAGCGGTTCATACAAGAGAAAATCTCTCACATGGTTATGTTTTTTTAATCATATCATATCCATAGTTTAGTCTAGATGGAAGTTGATAAAATATCTTATTTAACAGCCCAGTATACATGTATACCATTTAGTTCTCATAATGTCCAAATATAACACCAGTAAGTTCAATTCAATGACCAATAATTCAAGACCTATGTGATCCTTAGAGAGTTATTTTGTGAAAATTCTTTGTGATTATCATCCTCATCACAGAATGATTATATTGAAAAATGAATTAACCTCTCTGAAGCAATTTGGTCGCAATGGCTATTTGGTTACGGGTTGTTGGAACACTTTCTGTTTAATTTTCATTAATCTGAATATAATGTCCAAACAAGCACTATATATATATATATATATATATATAACCGAGAGGGCATTTCTCAATATGGTACGACTTCATTTATCCACTACGACTTGGAACCCTCAAAATTAGAGTGGGTGATCATAGGAAATGCACTGTGACGGCTCATTTTATGTAGTACACTGAAAACCTAAAAGATCCGAAACTAGTCAGCGGTGACGACTTTAGGTCCTCCAGTTGACGATACCTAAAACTACAGCTTTAGGTAGTCAAAATGTTGACATTAGGTCATCATCCTGATGACCTGAGTCGTCAGTATGACAATACTGACAGTACAGAGTTGTCATACTGATGACTTAGGTCGTCAGGATGATGACCTAAAGTCATCATTTTGACAACCTAAAGTTGTAGTTTTAGGTATCGTCAACGTGAGGACCAAAAATGGTCACCGCTGACTAGTTTCGGATCTTCCAGGTTTTCAGTGTATGGCAAATACCAGGTTATACCGGTTACCATTAGTAACCATTAGACGCAGGTCTGTAATTTCATCAGAGGGAAGGATCTAACTACGAATTGACAGGGTCTAATCGTACCATCTTGTAAAATGCCTTCCTGATGGAATTTGCTTTTCTGTCACTATGAAGCCAATTAATGCATGCTGCTAGCCCTCTATCTCAAGTTCACAACAATGAGCTCTGCAGCTTGGAAACCAAAGTGACCGCCCTGTACACGATGCTCTGTACTTTCGTTCAAATGATATGATAACCCAAACCAGTGGGCAAATACTTGACCTTCACTTGAAAACTATAATACATCCATCCTTTCAAATAGACAAGTCTATTGTATTAGATTTTGGTAGCGCATCTAGATACTTTAAGATTACAGAATTTCTTATTCATTTTAGGCCGTAGATATTGTCATGTCTGCCACTGCATGTGGGTTTACCTGCCTAGATGGTTGTCTCTGTAGCTTGATTACTTCAATTTATTGATTATAACTATCATTTGCTAGGTTGCCAAAGCATTCATAAAAAAAATAAATGTTCATGTGACCAGCTATTTCATAGTGAGAACCCAATAGACGACTCACACAACAAAAGATGCAGTCAATAACAAGGACGTTTGATACATATCATAGATCCAAAGCTTGTTGGGCAAAATTGAATCAATGTCTTTGGAACAGAGTTGTATACTTAGAAAATACATCACAGGTTCATGATCACAATCACTGTATGTCAACTTTAAACCACATTATTTATTAAGTAATATTTCAGAATGCCCATGTGT
The DNA here is from genome assembly GCA_949317995.1 of Acholoe squamosa. Taxonomy (NCBI): domain Eukaryota; kingdom Metazoa; phylum Annelida; class Polychaeta; order Phyllodocida; family Polynoidae; genus Acholoe; species Acholoe squamosa. The sequence goes on from OX439039.1 coordinate 6,524,309, forward strand.
AAAATGGCCCTTGAACCTTTCTTTGAGCATACAATATATTACAAGCCTCATTGCCATATAAATACAGGAACGTAAAATAACAATTCTAGGAAGACAACTATTTGGTTGTTAACTTAGATGTTGCCTGCCACTATTATAACTTGCCTTTGGCCATTTTACATGTGGATCTCTAATTGATCACTAGTTTGTAGAATCACAGTTTGTCGGGAATTTGCATCAGCTTCCACAATGGTATTCTCCATGGCTTTCTTTGCAATCAGTCCCCTGTGAACACATTGTCACCTGCCTCTGGCGTCGGGATCAGTACCATAGCGATGGCATTTCAAATGGGATCAGTGCCTCATGCTAGAAGCACCTGACCTGAGAAATGTATACACAAACAAAACCACCAATTCACGGCCAACTGACAGCCATCAGTCACTGACAGACAGCGTAGGGACAGTATCATTAGCCCTTTAATTGTTTCTAGTTATATTAGAGCTTGGAGTATGATAATTTGGTTCACTATTCATCCCCAATTGTTTTAATTCCACTATTACTGCACACTGGTGGCTGACTCTAGCTGCCAGCTAGCCGCCATTGCTGCCTGTGACATCTTGACCTCATTATCTGAAAATGAGGCTCGCTGAGAGCAGGTGCTTCTACGGCTGGACATCAGTACCTCATAAGTTTAGGTCGGAACTCATATACATACAATAAAACGCTCAAGGCATACCCCACAGTACGAAGGCCTGGATGAAGTGTAATGTTCTAAGTCTGTCATTGCTAGATATATGCTTATGAGTAACAAGACTAAACAATTTTAGAAGCTTTTTCTAAAAGATTGGGATGTGGATTCTCAGGGTGGGCACCTATGGACCAATTCTGAACACTTCCATGAGGAACAAGCTTTTGAGAACATAAGAGAGAATTGACTATCATTATAACACGGTTAGAGAGTTTTCAGTGCCAAAAATGGATAATATCAGTTCCTATATCTCGCGATGAAGCACTCAAAATTCACGGCGAGCTGTATGGTTAGGCTGGCGAACTCCTCAAAGTCCAACTCTCATAGACCTACTACTGCGAACACGTCGAGACAGAGCTGCGCCAGTCTAAAATATAATCCATTCTGTACACACCAGGCGGCGGCACCTGTAGTGTTTACAGAACGGGGAAGACACACGGCAAGTCGCTCGATTCGAAAGTTTGATAATTTTTTATATTAAATACAGCCATAATATCAAGGAATCTAGTCGACAGAGAGGTAGAATATGGTTTCAACTATGTTATGTCCAAAGCATTTTGATATATTTGGTACATAAGCTGCAAAAATGGAGAATTTACTTTCGTGTCAAGGTAGGTTTCAACATGTCCGCCCCGCTATCCACAACATGAAACCAAGACGGCGGAGGGCCGTCTTGTCGACTCGCATAAGAAATGAATGGATTACATCATTTTTGAAGGTAAATACTTAGAATTAATGGTGGAAACCATGTTATAAGGGCAATACATAATGAATAGACTTGCACTCGTTGGCTTCAGAGGTTTGATAGAAGCATTCACCTACAGCTCATGCTTCTATCACCCCCTGAAGCCAACTCGTGCAAGTCTATGCATTATATATTACTTCCACAGTGAACGGCTTCCATTTTTGGAAGTGCAGCTCTGGCAGACGTTCCTCCGCTGGTTAGGAAACAGCCACATGTCCATAACACTGTGACTGTGTGTGAATAAAAGGGGTTATGAGAAATTCATAGCTATACATGAACCAACTCATATACAAGAGATACCTTGAAATGTGATAGAATTACCCCATGCCTGTCAGGACCTTCTGACATCACAAGAAGTCTAATACACCTAATGCAATTATGAAAACATGATTACTTCTTCCAATTAGAGATTATTGTTTGTAATTAGACAGATCTGGCCTTTATTAGGCACACATGGTGTGAATATTTAAAAAATGTAGTAATTCCTTTTTCTTTCCTGTTGGTTAAACAGATATCTAGATAAGTAGTGACCCTGTTTAATGATTAGTAGTAATGATGGGAAACAGGGCCAATCAGTACCAAATGGCGGACAAGCTGGTGTGCACTGTTCAAATCATTGAAAGTCATAGACCTGCAACTCTTGTATTAGCCCAACCAGCAATGGAGCATTGGGCCATGCTTGTCCATGCTTTGCCCAATATAAGCCGACATTGGCCTAATATAAGCCGACATTGGCCCAATGTATCCTTCACTGCAAAAATGGTGTTTAGATTTTAAACATGTTTAGGTCTAAACATGTTTAAAACCTAAACATATAGGTCAGTTAGGTCTCTCATAGACTACTCATTTAGGAATTAAATACTTTTCTTTTAAACACCTAAACATTTTTGCTAAACATGTCTAGATGTTTAGTGTTTAAACATATTGAATATTAGGTGTTTAGATTTAAACATCAATATGTTTAGATAGTTGGATGTCAATTACACACCAGGTAGCAGCACTACCTCTGAATGGACATTCTGCACATTATCACAATCAATTGCTGTGCAATATATCCCGAAACCCCATGTTAAATATGGTTTCCTTTTAATTGGAATTCATCAGAATAGAAACAGCACTAGAGAGTTTACTAAATTGGCCTTACAGCAGCATTATTAGTCCAAACTAATAAACAGGTTCCATGGTAGACACCTATTTCATGGTACTTTTCAAAAGATAAAGCAATGTCCTCCCTGTCAAGCTGTTGTACTTTCTCAAGTCTCTCATTCTAATGCAGTGTATATGTATATATGTGACACGATCTGCAAAAATGGGGCTTAGTGCAGGGCGTTATAAAACCCCTTCTCCCAGTACTTGTCACATATGTCTATATACCTGTGGCTAACTTCTTTAGAGACTTTGCACTTGTAAATACCCACTGATGTTCCCCAGAAAGTAAATGAAAAAACAAACAAAAGATAATGCTTTTTTTTCTTAATGCATTCATTTGTGAACCTTAATTTCCATCTAATCATTTAGACATCTAAACATAAAATTTCATATCAGAAAAATTCTCAATCTAAACACCTAGATATCTAAACACCTAAGCTAAGCATATTGTTTATCTAAACATGTTTAGGAGGTTAATGTGATTACAAAAACGTTGCAAGAATATGTTTAGAATTGTGTTTAGGACCTAAACACCATTTTTGCAGTGTTGCTATCTGGGAAGGTGCAACATGATAACAATGCAGTTTTAAAAATAAACTTACGTTTAGTCTGACACCGGACATTCTAATTAATGATTATAGCATTTGAATAATGATCAACTTTGACAAAAGCTGATTCTGTGTGTTTGCTACTTTCTTAAAACATGAGCATGGCAAGCAGATTCAATAGATCTGAGGGGAATGTAAAATGCTAAGTTAGTGGCTCTGGGAAGTAAGAGATTTCTTGGTTTGAAGCAGAGCGTGGTTACTTGAGAACCTAAGAAACAGGTCTCCATCGTAAACCTCTACAGTATCTTACAATATCAAATGTTTTATTTTCCTTTTTTGAACCACCAGACCTTTCCTAGTGGAGCTTAACAGGTATACAAACTTTATAGCACATTCTGAGGCAGAATATGGCTGGAGACAAACTTTTAAAACTGTTCAGAGTGACAGGGAATCATTAGTCAAGATCCTCCGTGGACATGCCCTATAGGAATAGGGCTCCAGCACCTAAATTGGTTACCAGTCAAGCTCTACTCTATCTCACTTACGGTATATATGTCTCCTGGAAAAGGAGTACAGCAGGGGGTTCATACCTATATGTAAAGGACATGATGTCTTATACATAAGATACAGCAGGATTGACCTGTCTATTCAATGAATACCCCCTGACATCAATCATGTATGATGCAAGCAAAACTTATTTTCTTCACCTCGCACACAATAAGCCTTAGGAACTTGTTTTAGATGGATATCATTGACAATATATGGCAGGATTTCTAGTTCTTCATGAAGCTAGTCTTGATCTTGATCTTGGTTTGATGCTGGTCTGGTTAGAGCTTATTGTTTATAGACACTATTGTACTAGGATGTCTATTGTGTTTGAGTTCAGGATACTGTTGCAGAAGGATTAGGAATAGGATTCACACTGTTACAAATTTGAACATTTTCCAGTTCGCCGCAATTCTCCACCCTGAGAAGCCACTTCCCACCTTATACTTTAAGGGAATTGACTTCCTCTGAATAAGAGTGTGTTTCAAAATGTTAAGGGAACTGGTTCCATGATTAGTTCCACCATAGAAGGTAGGCCAGGAGGGTGTTGCGAAAGGACAGGAATTCAATTCCGTCGGAGGTGCTATTCCCAAATGGGAACTGACTACCCTTAGGTGATGACTTCTCCCTTGTTTTACAGCAAGGTAATAGGTTATAGAATTGATTCTTAAGTTTCCATTGATTGGGGAATGCTTCCCATTATTATTCACACAAAGAGGATTGATTCTGAGTGTAGGGTGAGAAGTTGGTTCTAAGCAGCAGACCAGCCAGGAACTGGAATGTGAGTTACGACAGTGAGAATCCGTTTCTGATTCTTTTCGCAATAGCCTCCTGGCAATTTGAGGAAGGAACTAGCCTGGAACTGGTTCTTACTTAGGACAACACACAACCCAGCAAATTGTCGTCATCTGTCGTCATGATTGGTCATCAATGGTGACTCCTTTTTGAGTGATAACTCATTCCGTCATCTTTCACCACTGTGTGTTAGACTCATGTGGCATAGCAATTGCTATTCCTGGTGATCTTGTGCTATAACGACGTCGTGTTCCATCTAGCGAACTGTGTGAGCCACTTCACACAGGTTGACGAGGACTCACGACAATTTGCTGGGAAGGGAGTCAATTCCCTACAGCAACCAAGATGGCTCCTTCACCGACATACAATACCAAGGGTGATAGCTTGTATGATCCATGTGCACAGGGTACTGTCATCTTACGTTTTCATTAATAAGGTTACGTCCACTCTATTGCAGAACCATGTAGGCCTAAAGCTGAGTATAGTATAGACAATCACACCTGCACTGATAACCTAAGGGGGCTACTTGGCATAGAGATCTGTGCACACAAAAGCATGTTGAAAGTACCAGTGGCGGATTTAGACAGGGGCGCAGAGGCACGCACCCCCTCCTTTTTGCCAGTACTAAAGAGTTTAAATGCATATTTTCAACCCCTGAATTTGCTAAAAATTACGGGTGCGCCTTTACTTTTTCCCAGTCCCAGATCCGCCACTGAACACAGCATTACAGTAATAACCTCAGGTTCTATGCACTACAGCAGCAAACAAGGAACTATGAGAGGTATTTCTCAAGATGTTACAGCTAGACCTCTCTACACCACAGTGGGATCCCTAACTCTAATGTCATTGCAGGCCTGCGTCTGGTGGTCACTACCAATTACACTGATTTGACTGCCCTGCAAAACAAAACTACATTTATTTCTGATCATACAGAGCAGTCTACCTGTGATCAGCCACTCTAGTTCTGAGGGTCATAAGGTGCAGTCGGTGTGTGCAGTGATATCATGCTTGCAAAATGCCCTCCGGATGCATCGACTTAGTGATCGATGTTATGTGTAGCTTCAGGTTGGATTTGCCTCTTGTTACAACACACAGTTTTATGGGGGGATGCATAAACCATAGTTAACTGTCTGCTTTATTTCAGCCTTTGCTGTTTTTATTTGGAAACAAGCCAGTTTATTTTTAAAAGCACTATTTCATATGATGAATTTATGATGCTCTGTAACAGCCTTGTCAATATAAGATGATTTAATATTGACACCCTCCTTCTCTATCCATTATTGCCCAAACAACATCACATGTTTTCAGCCTTGGGAAAACGTAATGCAGTGCCAACAGTGGACTGGGGAAAAACGTTGGCCAAATCTCCATTAATAAAACTGTTGGGAACTGTTGGGGACTGGCCCTCAGTGAGTGTTCTTATCTGCTGGTTACCATAGTGATAGCTGATAAGAGATTAATGCAGGTGTTGGACCATCCTCCAACAGTGGGGGTAATGCAGGTGGGGAGGTGAGAAAGGGGGTATGGGGTCAACAGAAAATGCATGATTTGAAATTATTGTGATACAGTAAATGCAGCATATGTCATCATATACAATTTTGTTTTGAATGTTTTCATACATATACCTGTATTAGTGTAAGGCCTACCACTATACAATTATAATTCTTTGCACAGATCATTAATGCCTTGCACAAATTGTATTTCCTGTCCTCAACCTTATCGTGTATGAAATTCAACCAGCATTGTTGGAGGATAGGCAAACGTTTTGCCCTCCTCCTATGGTGGAGGGGAGTCAATGTTTTCCAAACCTGGTTTTATTCATCTACATCATAAAGAGAGTTTATCATGGGGATGGCTGAAGTATTGTTCAGCAATTGATTATCTTTATAAGTATCTGGAATTTAATAATCTTCATGGTACCATAGCCTGCTACTTATTTGTGACAAGCACTTATTTGAGATATAGTATTTTCGTCTGTTCAACGAGCACTGAACACGCTCCTTTATAACCAAAAGAGAAAAAAAAGACATGTCACAATGCAACTATGTCTATGCATTTCTAAAGCCCTTTCCTGTAAGCACATAGAAGTAATCGTGTTTCATACATTACGTTTAAATATGACATAGAATTAGATTTGAAATGAGAAAGAATAGACATTCACTTAAATCTATTATGGTCAAAAGTTGATGGGAGAATCCCACCCAATACCTTTACTGGTACAACCTGCACACTTATGTGTGATGTTTTGATAATGTTTGACCTTACTTGTCAGTAACCAATGCTCGAACTGAGGGGTCAGGTACAAATAAGGTTACTTCCACTCCAGCATGGCGTCGGTCATTTGACTTGACATTATGATGGAGATCACATTATGCAGGTTTTAGACTAGGGGTCACACACATGTATCCCTGATCAGTTGAGGTTTCTGCTTGAAGTGCACATTTTTGAAAATGCTCTTAAACTAATTTGAATGACTGTTCAGAAACGTGCCCGCAGTACATTGACAAAACCATGACTGTTTAATTTGAGCAGGAGGGTGTTGCTCCTGTGGGAAAAGGTAGTACTGTTTACAAGAACTAAGAAGTGCCTCTGGCTTTCCATGTAGTGGTAACGTTTCGCTTGTGTTGCACACAAGTGGTCTTGCTAGTAGGTTTGAGTAGGAGTTAAGTCAGGAGAAGTCAGTCAGTATACTTTTCAGCAGGTGACTTTTCAGACTAATGTGGTGAGTGCAACTTAAATGAGCAGAGTGTGACTTGTTTTGAAAATAGGGCACATACTGACAGCTCTATAAATTTACCATAGGGGCAACACCCTCCAGGTGTTTGGTCTGTGTCCTTAGCTTGTGTGGTTCTTCACTACTAATTGTATTGTCTATATGTTTGCCTACACTCAAAAGAAAATTCTGAATATCTTAGGCCTTTTGCCAAACATTTGTTGAACTTGCTAACCGAAGTTGGCAGTTTGCACGTCACCAAACCACCGAAGTTTTCTTGGGAGTTTGCGCCTAACCCTTAGGAAAAATGCCTGAATTCTCCTAACTTGCCTTAGACTTTTGCACTAACTACATAGACTTTCAAGCCATATAGCAATTCTTTTATCTTAATTGAAATGGTTAGTGTAAACTCCACATTGTTTAGGACATCCTAAAACAGAGCCTCGTCATTTGAGAAGCAAGTTCAATGCCTCACATCATTTTCATCTACAACCCCTGAACTAAGTTGCTTTGGGTTTGTCATAAGTCCACATATGTGGATATATAAGTAATTTGAATTTCTAGGTGTTTCCATTCTTCTTCCTTGCTCCTTTAATAACACATAAATTTATTAGGTATATTCTGTTAAATCCTATGCTAGGTTGATTTGTAAAGGCTTTAACATGTTAATAGTCATTGAAAGTGCCATGATTTTCACATTCATAGGCTTTTCCATGATATACCTTTGCCAGAAAAAAAACCCTAATGCAAACCACACTGCCATGAGGTGTAAACAAATCTACTACCCCATAGACAAAACTACTACCTCTTAGACAAAATGACCGATTTTCTCTTGGCTGAGTCAAGTCAGCTTGATTGAAAAGGTAAGTTGATTCTACTAACACCTTAGGAAGATTTTACTAACATGTTGGGTATTTTGCCTAATCAGTAGTTTCGTCTAGATTAAATTAGTATTTACTAACTTAGATTTTTTTCTGTGTAAGTGCCGAATATTCTATACACCATCGATGCTTAATGAGTTATACGTTTTCCAAACACGATACATATAAAAAGGGCAAGTATTCACCTTATCTTATTCTAGCCAGGGTTGTTTGCAAAGTTTGCAAAGTCACACAGATTAATGTTTATCTAGAGGTATGCATCCTCCACAGATTATATATATATATATACCCCTATGAAGCTATGGATGCATATCGAATATGTAAGTGTTAAGTAAGTGTTCTTTAATCAAATTGTTTGCCATGTCTTTCTAATGTGTCTCCTTTCTATTGGCTCTTACTACCAACATAAACATTGAACATCCCACAAGCACTCATCAGAGATCCCTGATAAGGCTAAAGTGCCTGATTTGAGCCAGAATATTGATCTTGAGAGCAAGCTGTACAGTATACCAGGAAAAGCATCTAATCATGAGCAACAATATCTCTTAGATTTAATTAGAAGCACAAATAGCCAACACCGATGATTTAAAAGTCATTCCTGGAGGGTGTTGCTCCTATTGTAAAAAGAGCTGTGAGTATGTGCCCTCTTTTCTAAACAAGTTGTGCACTGCTTCACCTAAGTACTTGCACTCACCACATTAGTCTGAAAAGTCACCTGCCTTGTTTAAAATAGAGAGAGCTGCACCAGGTACCTAGTCATGTCACACGCTCTATAGTTTATTATACTGACTGACTTCTCCCAACTAGGTACCTACTCAAATCCCCTTTTTTAGCACCGTACTTGAATGACCACTTGTGAGCAACAAAAGGGACAAGTCATAGCTACATGAAAAGAAAGGACTGGAAACAAGGGCATTTTTAGCCAGCTCTTCCTTTTACTATAGGAGCAAGACCCTCCTGAAGCTAATTTCAACTTCTTATACTCAGTGATAATATTGCTATAATATGTGAATGACTGAGATATAGGAAAGTCTAACAGTGCAATTGACACTTAACAAAGCTGGGCTTCTTTAGTATTGCAAATCCTTTGTAACTGGTTTGATTATTTCCTTTTAGATTTAAAAATCACACTAAGTCTAATGAGTATTCATTGTCAGTTACTCTGACTGGTATAGAGAGCATAGATGGGAACCTTAGTTCTAAGATACCGACTAGACATAGTGGATTAGATCGCGTATATAAATTAAAAAGGAAACAAGAAGACTTGATCTGCCTGATTAGTGTTGGTGCCTGTAGGCTAAACCTGAACTCTCACAAAGGGATGCGCCCTGTAATCAAACAGTGGCTCATAGGCAGGGCTTCAATAAAGCATGAATAGCAGTAGGGATGCACAGAGCCTCTTATATCATATGTTTATTGTGTCACTTTTGAAAAGGAAGTACACAATGTGTCCATGATGTATATATTGAATGCCCTTGGATCAAATCTGTGTGAAATGAGCCAGAACAATTATGTGTTTTCCTGTAATTAGTGGGGTACAAAAAACAATACTATTTCATGTAGTTCTTCCCTGTAATTTCTTAGTCTGACTTTTGCGGTGTCCTTACATTACTTGAAATATGTACAACATGGAGTACCCGGTAATTACATTATTTGTGAACTTCTTATTTCTAAATGGAATAGAGACTTACATAAATCAGGTTTATAGAAACACCCTACACTTTTAGGAATGAATTCAGTTAGCCTTAAGATAATGAAACAGCAGTGTAAGCTTAGACAGCATGCTAACATTGCACACTATCTATTCTGTTTCTAGTCTCAGAGTAACTTTTGTAACACAGATTTACGAGAACAACCCCTGAACTGTGTGGTCATCAGCTAAGTGAGGGTTATGGGCCTTAGACAACCCATATAGAGGTCAAAGTTTCAGGTTGTGCACATATTGATTAAGGATCCTAAGATGTCTGTGTTGCTCACTATTTCTCCTACTGGTGACCTTTGTAATAGAAATTTACGATAACAGCTTCTGAACCCTGTGGTCATCAACTTAGTGAAGGTAATCAGGTAATCCCCCTGTTGAGGATTTAGTGGTGCACTGTTGTTTATTTTATCAGCCTTATCGTGGATCAATATAAATTTATGTGTTTCTTATTGATTAGATTTGATAGTTCCCTTGTTCTAAATTTTAAGCCTTTCAGGTTTGTTGGATCTTTACAACCAAAGACTGCATCTTTACAACCTATGACTGCATTATGGATGTAGGTAGCTGTCACAATGATGTGAAAATGTGTTTTGTACTCTTCAGTCTTTGATGCAAAGCATGGCATCATACATGTCAAAGGCTGCCCTCAGATAGTTAGAGTGCAAGAATGGACATGTTGCTCGAGAATTCCTAAGCCATATGTCCTTTGGTAAAATAAAGAAGCAAGACAAACAGAAAATATCCCAAACTCAGCTGCAGGCAAAAACCATTCTTACAGAGGTCCCTGTAAGGGCCGCTAATGCAGGAGTGCATCATACCGATTGGACGTCATGATGTACCAATGAAATTCTGGCAAAACTGCCACCGGCACTTTAATGGAGCATCATGCCGACCGTCTGGGGTATATCAGTCCTGCAATATTCACATGATGGTTAGATATAACCCTGGCAAAGGCTGCATTCATGCATCATGATGACCAATGGGCATGATGCATTAGTGCATTAGCGGACATTAAAGGGCTGAGGCTGAGTAATGAATCACTCCGGTAAATTACTGAGGTGTCAGTAGGGGCATACTCCTATATCCTTCATATAAATCGCTCCAATTGATGTGTCTAGCTCTTTCCCCAAAGTTAATTAAGGTCCTTTTCTTTCTTTATGTTCTGTTGAGAAAAATTGCACTTTTTGTCGATTGAAACACCGTGCACAAAGTAACAGCTGCAGATTAGTCATATCAATCTGGTGTTTAGGAGGGTGCGTGAAAGACTGCACTTTATGTGGTTCACATGTCTCAAGTTAATAACAATTTATCGACAAACACCCTGTGAGCTCAAAATGCTAGTTGATAGGTATTTCTAATTCGGATTGAGCACTAAGAATCACCTGTGATAAGCTGGATTGTACCTCGGTCTAATCATCATAATATATATGTGTTAACATTTTGATTCTGAAAGCCTCATTTTGCACGCCATTTCTTGGGCAGCTTCGGCTGAAAATATAAAAAAAAAAGGGTTTTACGTTCTTTCTGGAAGATTATTTGGAACTACCTAGGGCCTGTTACAAATTGGTCAAGAAAACTATGATATTTCGTACAAAGACATGAAAAGTCAAGGAGAACATGTTCCTATAGAAGAAGATCTATAGAGATTGTGAGTGTTAGAAGATAATAGACACAGCGGGCTAGTCATTGTATGATGTAATGTAACCTGTGTTTCTATTCGGAAAGAAATGTGCTAGTAATCCTATAAGACAGGCAATACCACATCATTTTTCTGTATAGTTGAATCATAAAGTAATCTGTATAGTTGAATTATAAAGTAATCTGAATACAATTAAATTGCCTTATAAAACAGCAAGCACCTGTTCATTAGGAATATCTATGGAAAGACAACAATTCCTTACAATAGCTGCCAATTACGGCTTGCTAATTGACACTTTGAATTACCACAATGAACCTCATTGCTTCAAATAGCTGGACTATTTTACATATTCATTCTTAATTAGGGAAATATTTCTCTTTTTGATAAGTCAGACTGTTTTATCAATTCACCTAATTAGATGTTCAATTAAACAGACTTATATCTCATTCATATCCGTCCCATACACATTTAAAAGATATAAGTGCATCTAGCCAGTTGTGCAGAATGATGTACCAATGAAGCACTGGCAGCATGAATGCTCAACAGATATTCATTTTTACATCATGATGACTATCCTGGACTGTATCAGTTCCTTAGGGCTGCCACTATGCATGGATGTAGCCTTGCCAAGTTAATTGCTAGGACTGGAAACATACATCTAAATGCTATAGTGCTACAAATCCTCCAAATATATACATTTGACTATTGATAGATTTGTGTCTACTGTAACGGTTCGTTCTATGTGTTAGATTGGGTGGCTCTTAGGCTCGCTTAAATACTACAAGTAGCACACAACACGAAAGGTTCAGGTTGGGCAAAGCCCTTAACTTCCCATTTTTATGGATGGACTTTATTCAGAGAAGGTAAAGATATACGTCTGGACTGGACTAGGTCCAGTCCCCTTCTGCCGATCGTCCGGCTCCTTAGTAGGAGCTGGATGCGAGGCGTGGTGCTGCCCCCTCGTACCAAATTGGTTTCACGAAGCGACACCTGGTTGGCATAGAAGGAACGAGCACCACACGAGCACATCTCTTGGATGATCCGCACTAGTATATATATACAACTATGCCTGCCCCTACACTACCAAAACATCACAGTTATTAAATATTGAATAGATGATAAACAGTTTGCTTGGGTCCATTGAATATTTTGATCACCACTAACAAAGGCCTTCTCCAAATTCACCAAAGGCTGTTTTGCTAAGGGAATTCAGTATTCATGAGAAGAGCAATTGTACAATGCAGGAAAATGGGGGAGTGACATCCCGATTGATGGATATCTGACAAGAAAAGACCAAATCAATAAAATGGATATGCATTATGATAAATACAGAATAAAAAGGCTGTTGATATAGAAAATTGGGAAAGACACAGCACAGAAATATTCTGAATCATCATTTCCTTTTGATGACAGTCTTCCTGATCATCCATTATTTTACATTTCATATACAAACAACCACTGTAGATCTATACCAATGCTAAAACATACCAGTATGAATCGTAAAATTGCTGTGAAGATTCACAAAAAAAGAACATTACTAATATTGAAAGCGACTTATTTATTGGTTCATGCGATGAGATTTCAACTCATATATAGAAAAGCCACTTAGATATACTAGAGGCATACCTTTTATGCTGAGGTCAAGGAAAGAAATGCACCAAACACGACATCTGTAACAGTTTCTAAGGCAATTGCCATCTGCTTCCAAAAATGTTTTTCGGTTTCAAATATTGTAGTTACTCAGTGCATTCATAGAGCCTCCTGAAGGTCCAATCCCACATTAAAGTTACACAGAATAAGGTTGTATATATGCTAATTGCTCCAGGAGGCCATTTCTTAACACGCTACGACTGCTGTCCTTTAAATCGTAGTGAGAACCTAACAATTTGGCCATAACAGCACCATGAACTAGTTGTCACAAATGTCTGCACCAGTATGACTTGCTGGAAATTAAATATCTAGATATTCATTAATTTTTGATATAACCCAGTAATCCGAGAATTTATCATGTAATGCTGCAGAATCCTTCTTAAGGTGAACAGCTGTAATCATGTTTCACTTATCACATTAGTCCTCATGTATTTGTCCACTTTTAAACCTGGAGGATGCTGACAGCATCCATGTAATTATATCAGACATCAAGGTCTATCCGTGTCATCTCTGCAGTATATATAATCCAGTTTTGACCTTGCCCACAGTCAAGTGTTATGGTCTGAGCCCTTCAAATCAATTTCACGTCAGGCATAAACATATATGCCCCGAGGCCTCAGTCCAGACTTCATGCTGACTGAATATGTTGTGTTACTGTCAGATAGGATTTTCAGAAAACTTGTAAAGCTTTTTCCTGAAATGTGTCAGGAGGCCATTTCTCAATGTACTACGACTACACACAGCCACTACGATTGAAAAATGCCAAGACTAAGGCAGGCTATGATAGGAACTGCTCTACGACTGCATGCTCACTACAATTACCAGCTATGCAGTAATTACATAAGGTTTAGTAGGGCAGTTAAAGGATATATTTCATTATGAAGGAAATGGATGGATATTTTAGATGATATGTAAGTGTTCTTTAATCAGGTTTTATAGTCGATGATACACCATCTTTCAAATGGGTGTCCTTTCTATGGGCTCTTTATACTACCAAAGTTAACATAGACTTCCCCACTGGTACTCTTCATAAAGCCCCGATCACGCTAAAGTGTCTGATTTGGAGCAAGAATATTGATCTTGGGAGAAAGCTGTATAGTATATGAGGAAAGGCCTGTAATCATGATTGACACTATCTCTTAGGCTTAATTACAAGTGGAAATGGCTAACAAAAGACAATTCAAAAGCCATTGCCAGATTGCCAAGGCTAATTTCAGCTTTGCATAAATAGTGTAGTGGTCAGCGGAAAATGTCATGGAGAAACCGGGACTCGAACCCGGGACCCTCCAACTTCGAAGAGGAAGCTCTACCCCTGAGCTACTTCCCCTGGCCTGACATTCTCTACCTTCCAACTACACCTGGATCGGTATGATACACACACTAGGGGGCAGTGATTACCTGGTACCGAGCTCTCTAGAGATCCCCCTCGCGAGGCGGGACCACTCGGTATTTCCACCACGTACGGGGAATTACTGCCCCTACACTCCTCCCCATCAGCTTCAACCACCATCCACTAGCACCCGGCATTCCCCCTCAAACCAGTTACCTGGAAATTGAGGCTTTATCAAGCAGTGTTGGGGCACTCCTGACTTCCCAGTGGATGTACCGGTACAATTACCGGATTGGTTGAAGCGTCATCTGTATCATATCGGCCCAGTTCCCAAGTCCTCAATCCATGATTGCGTTAAGATACGGGGTTCCCGTACCTTCAATCCATGATTGCGTTAGGGTGCTCGGTTTCTCCACCAATGTAGTGCTCAGCGGAAAATGTCATGGACAAACCGGGACTCGAACTGGGGACCCTCCAACTTCGAAGCGGAAGCTCTACCCCTGAGCTACTTCCCCTGGCCTGACATTCTCTATCTTCCAACTACACCTGGATCGGTATGATACACACACTAGGGGTCAGTGAATACCTGGTACCGAGCTCTCTAGAGATCCCCCTCGCGAGGCGGGACCACTCGGTATCTCCACTAGGTACGGGGAATTACTGCCCCTACACTAGTATAATGAGTATGCTTTGTGGATAACTATAACAGGTATATAGAGTGTAAAGATGGGAACCTGAGTTCTAAGATATGGACTAGCATCATAATTAGCACTTACCTGCAGGCTAAACCTGAGCCCTCACAAAGGGAGTCATCTTTTAATTAGAGAATTACCTGCAGTAGGCAGGGCTTCATTAAAGCATGAAAAGAGCCAGCACAATTATGCGTTTTTCCTCTAATTAGTGGAGTACAAACAACAGTAATATTTCATGTAGGTTCTTCCCATAATTTCTTGGTCTTACTTTTGGATTATCCTTATTATTATTTTTTTTTAAATACTTGGAATATGCGCAACATGGACTAATTACATTATTTGTGGATCTTTTATCTCTAAATGGAATAGAGACTAACATAAATCAGGTTTATAAATAGAAACACCCTACACTTAAGAATGATTTTAATTAGCTTTAAGATAATAAACCAGCAGTGTAATCTAAGACAGCATGCCAACGTTGCCCACCATTCGCTCTTACAGATCCTATTGCTCTGCAGCCCCAGACTAATTTTGGCAGGACCGGATTCCTCAAGATCGTATATGGTAATAAAGAAATGATGAAAAACAATAATCAACTCACTATTTTAATTGTTTACCCCTTTAAATGTTAATAAACAGTAATGCCTTTTGTTTTACACTGTAAAAATCTAAATATTGGTCTGATTTGCAAGCCATAAAAAACAAAAGGTCCCAAGATTGCAGCCAGACATTTGGTGCTGCAGTCTAGTTATTTCTGCAGGCCCGGCAGCCATTTTGGCAGCAATGGCCTAAGTCCCACGAGTTTACGTATTGACTGCTATTCATTCCGTTTCTGGTCTCTGAGTAACCCTTGTAACAGAGATTTACGATGACAGTCCCTGAACTGTGTAGTCATCAGCTAAGTGAGGGTTAAGGGTTCACACAACCCAGCTAGAGGTCAAGGTTTCAGGTTGTGGACATATTTACTAAGAATCCTAAAATGACTGTGTTGCTCACTATTTCCCCTTCTGGTCTCCCGGTTGACCTTTGTAATAGGAATTGACGAATCTTGTGGTCATAAACTAAGTAAAAGTAAAAGGGGTCCACCCAACCCTGCAAGAGGTTGTACACGTATTGACTATGGATATCTGCTGAGATGCGCTTTACACCAAAACAGCCAAAGGCTGAATCTTTATAACCTATGACTGCATTATGGATGTAGGTGTAAAATCATTCAAATAAAGTGTAAAAAGTATGTAATCTTATGGCGAAAATCAAGGATTTTAGGCCTCGGGGGTGTGCCTATTATTACCCCCAAACTCAGCTGCAGGCCAAAACCATTCTTACAGAGGTCCCTGTAAGGACCGCTCATGCTGTTCATTAATCATATCAATTTGGTATTTAGGAAGGTGCGTGACAGAGGGAGTTTTCAGTGGTTCACATGTCTCAAGTTAATACCAGTTTATTGATATACACTCTGTGAGCTAAAAATGCTAGTTGTCAGGTAATTTTTATTTGGAATAAAGATCAAAATTAACTGAGCACTAAGAATCATCTGACACACCCTTGATATAAAAACACCTTCCTAGGTCTTAGGGGTTCACATATAATGTATTCCCACACACATGCCACGACGGATCCTCCTGAGAATCTAGTCTGTGTGTGTCCATTGTGATAAGATGGATTGTACTAGAACTAAGCTATTAATCCATGGTATAACCCAGAACGAGTGGGTTTAGGGGTTAATAATCCACGACCCACAAAGTAGGGAGTGGATTATTAACCCCTAAACCCACAAGTTCTGAGTTATCTGTGGATTAAAGCGTTTATCACACTAATTCCTCCATTTTGTATTAATACCCTACCTTATAACCCTCGGATAAATACAGGAGAATACATTTTGTAAGAGTATGCGATCCTCTCCGGTTCAAGCTTCGCCATCGCCATGTTGTGAGTCTGCCGATCATACCTCCGGCTTTCCACACTTATTTCCTATATAATTCAAGCTTGACACTCCACTACTGTACTCCAATATACAGTAAATATAGGATCCATAGAAGGTGGTCACCAACCTTTTTCTTCCATCACATTCTAATTGAAGAAGGCTTACATGAATTTTCATAGTGATACATCTTGGTACACGCAATGCCCAGTTTCATGTTGACAGTGCGCGAGTGGCCCAGATGTAAAAATATGTCAAGCTCTGGGCTAGAACCAGGTCAGTGAGCCACTGCATGCCAGGGCAGGGTGGCGAGATGTATTGCTATGAAAAATCATTTAATTCTCTTTTATATCTAATGCTATGAGGTCATTTAGCATGGCATGTTCATTTATGATATCTAAGGATGTCTCCCTGTTAGTAACTCGACAAACCACAAATGGATTCTATGGTAAATATAATGTGCTCAGCCCCAGGTATGTCGGACAGCTAATTCAAATCCTTCATATGCATTGCTTTCTAGTACCGCTCGTAATGGATAACGAGTCTGTCTTATGCCACAGCGGCCGGGGTTTGTTTTCCCATAGGACCTGGCAAGGTTGACTTTGTATATCTCCCATAATTATTAACTTATCCAGATTCCAACTAAAGGTGTCTTGAAGAAGAATGAAAAGGCCTCAGAGTGCGGGTTATGGCAGGATAATGCACGGGGGATTATGACCAAAAAAACCACTGTAGAGGCCAGAATCCTGAGATAACCCACTATTTAAAAAAAACCATCAGAATATGTGTTAACATTGTGTATCTGAGAGCAGCATCTTATACGGCATTCCTTGGGCAACTTTGGCTGAAAATATTAAGAAAGGTTTTAGGTTCTTTCTGGAAGATTATTTAGAACTACCCTAGCTACCAATTGATAAAAAAAAACTATGGAAACCCAAACAAAGACACAAGACTATATCCTCTCTATGAGTAGGCAAGTAGAATAGGCTTCTTCTAGTAGAAGTACAATTTTTAGATTGGATTTGTGAACTTTAGAACATGGTTGATACACGTTCTCCAGGAGGGTCGGCATGATGCTCTAATGAAGTGCTTGTCTCGCCAGCACTTCATCGGTGCATCATGACAATCAAAGGGGTTGATGCATTATTGCAACGGCAGTTCTGAAAGGTTTAAGCATTTCAGGGATTATTATAATTAATGCAGGAGCTGGTCAGTTGGTTGTCATGATGCACTAATGAAGCGCTGGCAAGCCCGCGGAATAGAGATTCATTGGTGCATCATGAAGACCATCAAGTAGCGTATCATTCCTGCAAGTCTGGTATCATTCATGAATGTAGCCCAGGAGGGTGTTGCTCCTACAGTAAAAGGAAGAGCTGGCTAAAAATGCCCTCATTTCCAGTCCTTTCTTTTCCTGTAGCTATATAACTTGTCCCTTTTGTTGCTCACAAGTGGTCATTCAAGTATGGTGCTAAAAAAGGGGGATTTCAGTAGATACCTAGTTGGAAGAAGTCAGTCAGTATTATATATGTAGGGTTTTTTTCCCCTCGTCGGGTGTTCATAGCCTTCAGAGGGACTCTTCACTTGATTGTGTCACTCCCCCTATGTATACCATACCGATCCAGGGTAGCCAGGGGAAGTAGCTCAGGGCTAGAGCTTCCGTTTTGAAGTTGGAGGGTCTCGGGTTTGAGTCCCGGTTTCTCCATGACATTTTCCGCTGACCACTACATTGCTGGAGAAACTGAGTGGTCCTGCCTTGCAAGGGGGATCTTTAGAGAGCTAGGTACTTGGGCCGGTATGGTACAGACAAGCGCTTCAACTTGCTAGTGCTGGGAGACTTGGAAACAGGTGGCATCCACAGCTCCTCCTGGGAACAGGAGATTCATTTGGCTGTGTGTGACTCAGTATTGGTACCGTTCAGACTGGACTGGAGGACCGGTTCTGGCGGGATATGGTTGAAGCTGGTTGGGAGGAGTGTAGGGGTTCTTTCCCCTCATCGGGTGTGCAGAGCCTTCAGAGGGACTCTTCACTTGATTGTGTTACTCCCCCTATGTATACCATACCCATCCAGGGTAGTTGGAAGGTAGAGAATGTCAGGCCAGGGGAAGTAGCTCAGGGGTAGAGCTTCTGCTTCGAAGTTGGAGGGTCCCGGGTTCGAGTCCCGGTTTCTCCATGACATTTTCTGCTGACCACTACATATACTATAGAGTGTGTGACATGAGTAGGTACCTGATAGTGCAGCTCTCTCTGTTTTAAACAAGGCAGTTGACTTTTCAGACTAATGTGGTGAGTGCAAGTTGAATGATGAAGCAGAGCGTGACTTCTTTTGAAAAGAGGGGCAACACGCTCCTGGCATTTTACCTGCTAAAGCTGCACTCAAGCATCAATGGATTAAGGTATGGCATCAAAACACTATAGTGACACAACACCTCCAAATGTACCTTTGACTCTGTATGGCCTTACATCTACAACACTTATCAAAATTAATATTGAATAGATGATTATCTGCTTGCTTTGGGCTATTGAATATATTGATCAACCCTAACAAAGACCGTTTCCCAAGTCAACAAAGCATGCATTCATTTGAGAAATTCAGTATTCATGTGAAGGTCAGTTTCACTTTGTGGAAAAACAAGGTGAGTGACAGCAAATCGACGAGACTTTGACAACAAAAGTTCCAATCAATAAAATAGATGTACAATATCATAGATCTACAGAATAAAATGCTTGTTTTGGTAAGAAATAGGGAAAGACACTTGGCAGTAATACCCTAAATCGTCATTCCCTTCAGATGGGAGTCATTTTGATCATTCATAATTTTACACTTCATAGGAATTAATAATCACAACCATTGTATATCGATACTAAACCATATAAGTGTGAACAGTAAAACTACAGATATTGCTTTTATGAAATTTACCCAGGAACCTTCATAATTATTCGATACATGTACATATTGATCAGCAAGATTTAGGCCTTTACGAATGGTTGATACAGGAGTTTTATGTTGAGTGTTATGTGCATTGAACGACACACCCATAGCAGATTCCAAGGCAATCGACTTCAAAAATAGGCTGTTCTTCAAGAGACGATCCACTTATAACATGCATTGATGGGGCTCCTGGAAACACTTCATTAGGTTCTAAGCTAACTGCTCCTGACACATATCAGGAGAAGAGAATAATATTGAGGCTGTCAGCATCCTCCAGGATTACAAGAGGACAAATAAACAAGAACCAAATAAATTACAGAAACATGATTACAGCTTCCAATTAGAGATAATTGTTTGTAATTGGGCAGAGTTGCCCTTTGTTCTGTTAGATTTCACACTTCACAGTTAAGTACACCTGGTTTCAATAACCTCCAGGGATAATCATTTTCCTTTTTATCCAGAATAGAAATATGATACAAAGGGCGGATTGTTCTGAAACCAGGGTGTTGAGTACCCCTGTATGGTCATGTTCTGTTGGTCACGTAAGGAGAATCCAGACTTGGACAAGGAACACTTTCATTAATGACAAATTGCTAAAATAAATTCCTTTTTCCCCTTCAACAAGTCTTTTGATTATGGCGTTGGGAAGTGAATCAATTGATTTCCTCGTGATTTTTTTTTGTAATCAAACAAAGCAAAAATGCATAAAAATCTTTTCTGTAATCAAACTTGGTCACTTGTGCTGAAAGGCCGGCTGCCTTCTCTTAAAGCACCGTAAAACAAATAGAAAGAGGTCATCAATATTTAAGTTTCTCCTGGTGAGAAGACTTGACCACATCCAGTGACTGGTAGTGATGTTTTAAAGGCTAATGAGTAAGTTCCTCAGGAAACAGGGTATCAGATATGTTCAGAAATGAATGAACCTAGACCCAGTTGCATTTTAGTGCAGCAATAATTCAGTAGGCTGAAATGAAACATTATACCTAATGTGCATAGTGTACTGCAATACAAAGTGGTATTTGATGGGTAAATCGAGCTTGTCCAGCCAAATATGTGGATCAACACGGTAAAAGGTACGCCCGCGAGGGGGTGCATGGAGGTACCTTTTACCGTGTTGATCTATATTATAGGTGGGTATCAAGAGAAGCCCTCAGTAGCAGATTTAGAAATAAAGGGGTTATATACACCCTACGTACACTGCCCCATTTTCAAAGAGAATCTGTAATCTTCCATCTAGGTTCTGGCCTTATATCTACAAAGAAGTTCCTCTTTTCAAAACCATGGACCTCTCAGTAATTTACAATTCCCACACTGTTAGTAGTAGCCACGGTTGTTTTACAGCAAAAAAACCTTTGGCAACTTTGGTTCCAACACATGTTGCTGTAAGTCTACAGGAGGTGAGTTGCTGTAATTCTACAACACAATCCACAGTAATCATACAGTAACAACCACTGTAACCATTCAGCAAGATCATTCAGATGTACAGAAACATATGTTGTAAATAAACAACAAAATATGTTGTAGAATTACATAAATATGTCTTGTAAAATAACACCAATATTTTCTGTAAATGGACAGCAAGCTTGCTGTAAATGAACAGCAGAATATACTGTTAATTTACAGAAAATTTTGCTGGCAACTGAGGTTCCAGCAACTGTTACTGTAAATTTACAGAAGCTAGGGGTGTAGAATTACAGCAAGAGGTTCTGTGAATCTACAGGAACTGTATTGTATAGTATGTATAGGCACTGCTATATATACTCTACAGTGAGGCGAGTCCATGATACAATCACCATCATATTTTTATGTGTGCACTCTGTGCATGCATTGATACTATAAACCATGCATGCCTGATAAAGACAAGAATGTCTGCTATCCTAGTGAAGTGCCATCACCATCACTCTCAGAGTGAGAGAAGTAGACAACCATCTCTCCCAAACCATTTCATGGTCAGTCAGTTTTAACACTGGACTAACCTCAAGGCAGGTAGGCCTATGTCAGCTTCAGTTGTTGTTGTTCGAATTTTATCTCACCTCGTGCCTTCCTTACGGACAATACTCAAGGGTGAGAGGTCCCGCGGGTCGTATCCACACCGAAGTGAGATTACCCTTGTGGCATTGTGCCAGGACCCTAGTCTAATGGGGAGGGGGATGAGGGTGACCGAATCTATGGGAAGGTAGAAAGCAAGCCCCTACACATTTACCGAGGCAATGGTTCTTTAACATCCGTCACTACATAGGCATAGTGAGAGATGGACAGGCCTGTTTTAAGTCATTTGTCTGTCATGTGTGGTGTCTTTGGTGTATATTACTGCGGAGGGTAGTATAAATATTTCATAACGATGGTCCCCATAGGAATCAATGCTAAAATCACAAAAGGCAGTAGTGCTTGACTAACTGCCTTTTTTTTCTCGTTGATGACATGGAAAATGAAACACAACGATTTTTCATTAACAATTTTTTATTTGAGTAACACTTTTATTCTCTTTGTGAAAATTGACCCCAAAAATCACAACGAGAATTCATTTGTGTAACACTTTTGACCAGCAAATTGTGTAACGACCTCCTGTTTAAGTCATTGATATGGTACGAAGCCCGGGGAGGTCACTCACATATATAGATAGAACTAAACGACCATGGTGTACGAGGTGGTCGATCCACCACGAGGGGGTTGTCTCCCCCTCGGGCTAACGCCCTCGGGGGAGACAACTCCCGAGGGGTGGATCGTCCACCGAGCCCTATATTCATTTTATGTTTTTAGAGGCTTTAAGTAAAGAAAAATTATCAAAATCCGGTACCGTAGTTCCCAGTACGAGCGCCGGTCCGCCATTTTGAATGTTTACATGCGCCCAGATCGAGGCTGCAGTACTGGATCGGCGGCTGTGGTGGATCGAGACACGTTACGCCACTGGGGGTGTGGCGATCGGCCCTGCAATGCTATCTCTATGGGAAGAAGTTATTCACATAAAATAAAACTAGTATACATTCAATGCGTGAAAATATCCTGCAGTCTGGGAAGTTAATATAAGTTTCTCTCAAAGATGGTCACCCTAACTTTGGTGAATCCATACTTTAGGGAACTTGCCCATGATTCCATAAATAATAAGCAATAAATACTCAATATCAGATACTTTCTTCATTCCATAGATAGTAGACATATCCGAAACAAACGCAGCATGAACTTTCTAATGATATTGTTTAACACAACTGTCATCAAGCTAATACCAACTAGCCCGCGTTAATTTAATAAATGACTAATAATGTGCCAATGTAACTTTCTTGTAGCAACCCGCAAGGTAGAGATTCCATTTCTAACAACCCAATCCTTGTCCCAAAGTTACCAGAAATCAATAATTATTTTCGCAGAGATTCTTTCTACCACTATACTGCCACCTGGGGTGTCTTGTAAAAACCACACTGGTTCTCTGCAATACAATTACAGTGGTTTACCCTTTAGTTGTATGAGGATCTCTTGTAGATTCAATAGTTACTCTTTACAGCAGCACTCTGACTATTATGCCAACAGCGAGTTCACTGGCTTACTGGCTTATCAATGGACAGAGACGAGTCTGCAGGAGGGTATTGCGAAAACAATCGGAATCAGATTCTCACTGTCATAGCTAACCTACCAGTTCCCAGCTGTTCTGCTGCTCAGAACCAACTTCTCGCCTTACACTCAGAATCAATCTTTTTAGTGTGGGTCATACTGGGAAGCATTTCCCAATTCATGACCACTTAAGATTTAATTGTATAACCTATTACCTTCCTGCAAAACAGGGGAAAGTCATTGCCTGAGGGTAGGCAGTTCCTATCTTGGAATAGCACATCCGACAGAATTGAATTCCTATCCTTTCGCAACACCCTCCAGGATGCCATTCCTGGAGCATGCTGAGCCAGGCCAGTCAGCCATTGCCACTTACATGCAGTCCGGTGCACGTTGCATGCTTAGTTTAGCCACAATGCATTTGGCACAGAATTATTTTCACACCACCAATGTCAGGAGGCTGTCTCTTAAAGTACTACCACTGCACACTAGCATTCCAATTCAAAACACTTGATATTAGGTTGGGTGTATCATCAGTAATTCCCTATGCTCTTAAAGAAGGTTCATATGTCAAATGATTACCCAGTTTGAATTCCATCTGCAAACAATGAGATTCGTGAGAAAAAACAATCTATTGAGGTAATTGTTCTGAGTTTGAAATATTAATGATTTCAATGAAAGAAGCTTCCTTAAATGTTATGGTTTAGCCCTTTGTTAGATTTGCACTTGAACAATAAGGATTGGTAGAGTAGTGCAGGAGGGTATCTCAAAAAGATTGGGAAACCAGTTCTCACCGTAACTATTTGATCCTGCAGTTCTCCTACATTCCCCACCCTAAGAACAGACTTCCCTGCTTGACCTCTGCTACAAGTGAACTGCATGGAAATAGGTCGAGTTGCAAAATAAGAGACTGGACCCCTCCTATACCACTCCTATAACTGACTCCCTCTTTACAATACAAGAGGGAATCCACTCCAGAAGGTCAGTGAGTTCAATTTTGGAATTATCACCTCCGACAGGATCGATTCCAAATCTTTTTGAGATACCCTCCAGGACACTACAATTAAAAACTGTAAATTATGGCAAAATTGTGATAAAAGTACAACTTGCGTTAACACTTTCAATGATTAAAAACTATGAGGTATTAATAGTCTGCATAAAAACAGAACTGATACTGAGGGATGGACAACACTAAGCATATCATGACTCCCTGAAATATTCAACATTGAAGAAGGGGAGATGCAATTAGAATAATGAGATAACTGTTTTCAGTCAGAGGTAATTATCTAAAATTGGAATGGCCTGGCCTTTGATCCATTTCAATTAACCCTTCATGGCGGATTGGCTGTGTTTTGAATTAATCTTGAGATTTTGTGTCCTGTGTCACCCAAAAACAAAAGAAGCCCATCCTAGAGAACAGGAAGTGGGTTCTTACACTACACAGGAAGAAGGGCCATGAATTATCCCATTACGAATCCACAGCTTGGATTAACAGCTGGATTAGGATGAATATTCATGACATTTTTCGGTTCATGTGAATCTAATACTCTGTCCACTAAGGCATTAGGATGATCAAAGGTGGATTTTGCAAAAAGCTTCAACTAAAAGTTTGATGAGCTGCAAACAGCAGAAATGGTCACCTTTTAGGGTTACAAACGATTAAACCTTTCATCTAATAGTGGACCCCTATTCATAGGGCATTACTAATTTAAAGCTGGTATAAAAGCTAATATAGTGTTGTCTGATATGTATTTCAGAGGATTATATACCCCTTCCCAAGTCATAGGGTGCCACCTATTATGGCACAATATAGCTCATTATGTGCACATCATTGGACTTTAGTTTCAGCTGGTCTATCCTTTTTGGTGGGAAGGGAAACCACTTGGTTAATTAGTTCTGGTCACAGCCTCAAGGCAGCAGCACTGAGTGGTGTCTGCTCTGCTGCCAGGCATCCAAATTGAATTCACCACCATTATAGAATATTCTGCTTTATGACTTCAGATGGAGCCACTGTGCTGGTACAATCAGGACTCCTTGTTGACATGAATAAAATGCTGGAAGCATTTTATTTCTACACACATATATGCTTGAACTTGACATGGTTAGAATGTACTGAATAGATTGAGATTTTGGCAGGACACTTTCACAAGTGGGCCGATGATAGATATGCAGAAATTGGAAAATCTATATATTTCAGATCTTGTCCCAGCTTTAAGAACTGGTCATCTTGAAATGCAACATGCTCTTTGGTTGTCATGATGCACCAATGAAGTGGCATTGAGTCTCTTCTCTGGCATCATATGGACCCTCCTGGAGCATATCGAACCTGTAGTGTCTGGGTGATATTTAGCCCCAGACGATTACTCACCAGGACTGTTTTCATGCATAAATGACAACAAATGGGCTTGTTACATTAATGCATTAGTGACCTTTAAAAGTTTAATATAATATGGCCATATCATAGTTGCCCCATGAGTTCATGGATGCATCATCACTCCCATTGAGTATGATTCAATAAATGAGCCTTGGACATTGAGTGCTTAGCATCGGCACAGCTCTGAGTATTTTAAACCCAACCTCCAGCTGCT
The DNA here is from genome assembly GCA_949317995.1 of Acholoe squamosa. NCBI lineage: Eukaryota > Metazoa > Annelida > Polychaeta > Phyllodocida > Polynoidae > Acholoe > Acholoe squamosa. The sequence continues at coordinate 6,550,407 of OX439039.1, forward strand.
TTGCTTTCCTTCGATAAATAGGGGATGTATAAATCTTCTCGGCAAACAAGTTAGCCTTCAGGCATGCATTGCTAATGATGAATCAGCACAGTTTGATGAAGGGTCATTATTCCTCATTGAACTGATGGGATCAATTGTTTAAGCCAAGACAAAAGGAAAAAAGAACACACAGAATCTTGTATTTGAAGTGACAGTTATTAAAGGATGAATATGGACTCACTAAGCTCTACTAAGGTGGTTTTGTAAACTTTGAAAATGCTTTTAGAAATTGGAGTTGACAACAGTACTGTATTTCTGAATGCTTTTAATCAATATTACCCAGGGTTGTTTTCATTCAGAAAATTTGTAGCATGAGCTGGAGAAGGGAGCTAGGAGGAAAGGGGATGGAACAAAAGGCCTCCAAATATTGTTAAATGATAGGATACCTGTAGCTCTCATGACCTGTATACAAAATGTGGTACAAAATGTATCAAACATCTAGGGAGAATAACTTCTCTGACACAATTGGAAAACAGATTTTGTAGACCATAGGCTAAAATCTGCTTGAAGAAAAGGTGCTTGGTATTCAATATAATTAAGGTCTGCAGCTTTGGGCTTCAGCTATTTTATTTGATTGATGCAGCAGTGATGGGCTTTCGCTAGGTCTTATCATCCATATATATGGTCGTGTACAATGATATTATAAGGACTTGCCAGACTGGAAAGACCTTGTGTAAATATAATACAAACAATTGTACGATATTAATATGTTCATGTGAAATAAAATATGGGATGCCACAGCTATAGCACTCAAGAACCTCTGATATAATTCAGTGTTAAAAGATTAGACATACTGACATCTTTCAGTTTCAGGAGTTCTAAGCTCTCCTTGGCTGGCTTGTGAATAGAAAGAGACTGGCCTCCAAGGTGTTCTACCATCTTAGTCTTTATTAGCAGCCTAAATATGGTCCCCTGCAATAAATATGATCTGCTCACAGTGCATTTGGCAGCAGATGTTTTGAAGCTATGTTGGCCCTTAATAGCCACATGTAGATTGGCCATTATTCATTGTGCAGGGACATGCCTAATTAAAGCATATTGAGACTTATGGTAAAATAAGATGTCTAACGAGTTTCTACTTTATGTAGATCCATGGACATATTGCTGGAGGTACCACAACTGCCCTCAATCTAATGAAGTTATACGGAGTGCTTCTGCTACAATCTGAACAGCTCACCTAACCTGCACTGAAAACATGGAAGATCCGAAACTAGTCAGCGGTGACCACTTTAGGTCCTCAAGTTGACGATACCTAAAGCTACAACTTTAAAATGATGACTTTAGTCGTCAGTATGACAATACTGACAGTACAGAGTCGTCATATTGACAACTCAAGTCCTAAAGTAGTCATTTTCACTACCTAAAGTTGTAGTTTTAGGTATCGTCAACTTGAGGACCTAAAGGGGTCACCACTGACTAGTTTTGGATCTTTTATGTTTTCAGTGTGTAGCATTTACAGAAAAGGGTCCCTGGGCTTCATTTATTAATCGTGATGATGGATGGGCAGATTGCACCGGGGAGCCATGCAATACATGGAAAAAGCACACTGCAGTATCAAGGTTGCAAGAGATCCATCACAATCTTAACAGAGATACCGTGTACTACGGTAGTGCCATCTGGGGCTTCATTGTGGAACCTACACTGCTTCACTGCAAAATGATAACGGCAGTTCATTGTTCACTTTTTAAAGGATCCCTGGTAGATTCAACATTTATTTTTAGAGTGTAGCCAACTTTAGCCTGCTTCAAAGCATCATGTCAAAGCATTAAGCATTTATGAATGCTTAGAAGAATGAGTACATGGGGCTAAAGCAAAATGCATCACATAGGGGTTAAGTATAGAAGTGTGCCTGCCATATGGCGAAAGACTTCATGTGAAAGAGAAGACTATTTCCGAAACACTTGCCATCTGGTTTATAAAAGAATAATCCCTGCAAATGGAGAACTTTCAAAGCATTAAATCAGATTAATGGACAGATTTTGGGAAGTTTGAACTGTTCAAGTAATACAAGAAATTCCCAGCCCACCTTGCACCACTACTAGCGTATCACTTCAAAAGAAACCACTGCTCTATGATACACAGTGACACCTTACTACCGCCACTCTATTCAACCCCTACCCTTGTTTGCTGTAATATATATCAAACAGAGTGCTCATCTCAGCAAACAAATTAGCCTCCAAGAACACCATCACAATGAGAGGAGCAGCGCATCTTAGAAATAGGACAACACTTCTGATATAGATGAATGTAGCTCAACTTTCTACTGAATCTAAAGCAATTGTTTATCCATGGATGCTTTTATAAAATTTGTTTTTGATCAGAATAGTGAAGTATAAAATGTCAGCCTACAGTTATCAGATCAATCGTGCATGTTGTACACCAGATCTAAACAACTTAGCATTACTCAAATCAGTAGACATACTGTGTGATCTCTTCTTTCAGTTCTCTATGCTACAGATAGGATCCATCATGCTGGATGGTGTAACTGCCAGTTACTCTAGTACCTTCTGCACTGTGCTGAGGAGGGATAAGGGTGAGAGGTGCAAAATAATTTGAATACTCTCAAAGACAATCTGTCAAACTATGTTTCTGTGTGAAATGTCATCAACCCAGTGTCAATAGATAATGACCACTCCCCAAGAGTGCCCATCAGTATTTAGGTCTCCTCCGGGAACAATTAGTCAGCATCGGGTGCCACCTTGTGGGTGCTACAAGAACCATTAGGAGAGTCATCAAAATGACTGTGTCTGCCTACTTGAACTATGCACCCTTGGTTTGGTAGGTGCATGCATCCTTTTATGCTGCTGATGCATGAATACATCATGCCCACTGGTCACCATGATGCATGAATGCATCATGCCAACTGGTCATCATGATGCATCAATGCATCATGCCCATTGGTCATCATGATGTAGTGCATGAATGCATCATGCACACTGGTCATCATGATACATCAATGCATCATGCCCACTGGTCATCATGATGCATCAATGCATCATGCCCACTGGTCATCATGATGCATCAATGCAGTGCTGGTTAGTAATACATCATTGGTCTTTAAGGGTCATGATGTGACCCAAGGGTGTACGACAGCCATGTCCTCCACCCATGAATAATGTATCATATACCATTTTATTATTCCATAAATTCTGACATATTTTGTATTAATCAAAGAATATCTATGAGATTAATACATAGGTTGGTTCTAAGAGCTATAAGAGCGCTCAAACTTTGTATAAGAGCGTTCATGCCCCACTGCACACCAGCCAGGTCAGTTACAAACACTCTCTCTGACATCAAAGGGTCCGACCTAATGGTTCACTGCACAATATAATAAAAATGAGGGTCTCAGTGTGCGACCTCATGGTTCAATGCACAAATTAATAACTTGTAAGTGAATGCAACCGGCCGTCACGGGTGCCTGAGCACCGCTGACGCCGTCATGAGTGTCTGAGCACTCTAAGGACTGAACAATGGGTTACATAAGCACGACGCCATAACCTTCCGGTCGCTCTAGCGTCGCTCCTGAGCGACCTAGGTCAAATATCAAAAATTCTATGGAAAGCCCATAATTAGACGGTCAGAATGAGCCCAAGATCAAGGCTGAACTCCCAGTATTAAGGAAGTTACGCCATGGAGACTGAATCGACCTCCGAGTGAGCTACAGACAAACCGGCGGGAGTTACGCGCCTATCCAGCGGGCATTATAATCTTGGCACATTCAGCTCTGCGCATGCCCAAAATGGCGGTTATACAAGCATAAACGGCCGAGATATGAGGGTCTAAAGATGCAGAACCGACCAAGACAATGGGGGCCATAGCGGCGTCCATGGGGGTCCTTTGTCCCCCTGTGACACTTGAAAGGGTCCCCTCAAACAATTGTAGAGTTAGGCAGATGCTGCTGGCTCCAGTCAGTCTGGAGGTGCTTTTCCAAGATTTGCTACAAATAGCCTGTCTGCACCTCCAGGAGGACACATCACCAAGAACCGCTCTAGAGGTAACATCTCCAGTCATCTCCTGCTACCTGCTACACCACTGCACTATGGTGAAACTATGCTAGACAGGCATTGGTTTCCTACCATTAGTGGCCAGAGGCTATCTTCTTCAAGACTTCCACCAGAGGGTAAAGTTACTCATTATTACATTATTCCTCTAAGCAGCAGGTCAGGAGCTAGGTGTGGGAACCCACCTAGAAGTATGCTGGACACTGTATTATTAATACCTCACAGGTGGAGTGGAACTGAACATTATACTTTATAAATTACTGTATGTTTACTGTATGTGCAAACTACCTACATACTAACTACTGTATGATTGATATTTCTTACATGTTGCCTAAAGCTGAATAAACCAGTGACAACTGGAAATAACACTATTTATTATGAGCCTGATGTATTTACTCCATACACCACTAGTCATATGATATTTCTCATATGACAACTTGATCATGCCAATTACTAGTATGACAAAGTGGTGGAGAACATCCTACTAAGATCCCATATCTCACAGGCTCATAAAAATTAAAGCTGGTAACACAACTAAAAACAATCATGCACACAGTAAGTTAAAGCTGGTACCGCAACTGAGAACAATCATGCACACAGTAAATTAAAGCTGGTACTGCATACACACAGTTAGACCCACTCCACCCACCCAGTGACCTTGACCTTGACACCATACCCACCAAGGTCACCAGTGAGATCTCCCACATACCAGTGAGATCTCCCACATACCAGTGAGATCTCCCACATACCAGTGAGATCCCCCACACATCAATGAGATCTCCCACACATCAGTGAGATCTCCCACACATCAATGAGATCTCCCACACATCAGTGAGATCTCCCATACATCAATGAGATCTCTCACACAACAGTAAGATCTCTCATATATCAGTGAGGTCTCCCAAAACGTCAGTGAGGTCTCCCAAAACGTCAGCGAGGTCTCCCAAACGTCAGTGAGGTCTCCCAAACGTCAGTGAGGTCTCCCAAACGTCAGTGAGGTCTCCCACACGTCAGTGAGGTCTCCCACACGTCAGAGAGGTCTCCCACACGTCAGTGAGGTCTCCCACACGTCAGTGAGGTCTCCCACACGTCAGTGAGGTCTCCCACACGTCAGTGAGGTCTCCCACACGTCAGTGAGGTCCACCACACACATCAAGGCCTTATCAGTCAAGCTGGCAGAACAACACACAAAGACCTTACGTAGTCAGGGGCCTGTTGAAGAGGTCTCCCTCCCACCAAGAGCTAGGAGGCCCACAGGAGTCAAACCAGCCTCCAATACAACAGACCCACACTCAGTAGACCCCACACCACCCACCCTGTCTACTCAGGGAACAACCAGTTCTCAGGGATCCAACATTTCCCAGGGATCTCTACAGGACGCCCAACTCACGCTATCCACCTCAGGGGAAGAAGGATCTGTCTCAGGGGGTGGATCCACACCCTCATCTAGATCCTCCACCCCAGCTCCAGCCTTTGACAGCCACTCCTCCAGAGACACCTCCCCCACACCCTCCATCATGGACACCGATGAAGGCCCCCAACCTAATCAGACAGCTGAGAAGATAAGGGCCTATGAGAAGGCCATCCAAGATGCAGTTACTGCCCTAGAGACCAACAAGTCCCAGCAGGAGGAAAGGGAGAGGATCCTCAACCAACAACTGGCAGAGAGGAATGCAGCAATAGATGCTCAACAGAAGGCCATGGAAGATCAGCGGAAGTCCCTAGAGAGACAACAACAACAGATAGCAGATCTCATGAAGATGGTATCATCCCAGACCCCACAACCTCCCACACCTGCCATCACACCTGTTGTCACACCATCTGCCTCTGGATCCAAAGATGACATCATAATCTCCATGGTGTCCAACATGACCAAGCTCATAGACAATAAACAGCAGGACGACAGAAAGATCAGGATACATGAGGTAACAAAACCCAAAACCTTTTCACACCCATCACCACTCATGTCAACAGCATTATTCATTGATCACAAATTCCCAGAATATCTGAAGGATAAGTACAAAGTGACAGACAGTGACACCATGGTAACATATTTACCCAAGTACCTCGAAGGACAAGCACTAGCTTGGTTTGAATCCTTCAGGGAGAGTGCCACACCTGATATGTTGACATGGACCAATGTAGTGAATAAATTAAAAGAGTATTTTGCTACTCGAGACAATATAATCTCAAGGACTGCACTCCGTGCACAAAAGATAGATGAACCTGTTCTAGACTATGCATGCCATCTCAGGAAAGTGTGTAATGCCCAACGCCAGAATGATGAAACCCTAAGCAAGGCATTTACCCAAGGCATGAGGCCCTGGATCTCTGTAGCTCTTGAGAACAAGAAAATAGACTCTTTTGACCAAGCCCTAGACCTAGCCCTAGAGGTTGAGACCCAAGAAAGATCTAGGAAGGTAAGGGATGCAGAATCCAACCCACAGCCTACTAAGAAAAAGGTCCAGGAAATCAGCACTAGTTCAGATGAAGATGTTAACCTAATGTCTAGTGCCCATGTAAGGCAACAGGAAGCTAAGGTTGCATCAAGAGACCCTACCGGTAGATACAGAGGAAATAACTATGACCCCAACTACCAATCCAATAGAGGTAGAGGTAGAGGGGGCAACAACAACAACCGGGGGGGTCACAACAGTAGGAAAGACAACAGCTCTTCCAACTCCAACAATGGTAACTCTTCATACAGTGATAGGAGAGACAGAACCCCAAGTAATGGCAGATCCTATAATAATCAAGGATCCAACAGTAGGAGCCAGAGTCCACATAGGAACTACAACTCTGGATCCTACAACAACTCTGGATCCTACAACAACAGCCAGGGTTCAAACAACTCTGGATCCTATAGTCAAGGATCCAACAGTAGGGGCCAGAGTCCACATAGGAACTACAACAGTGGATCCTACAACAACAATGGCGCCTACAACAACCAGAGATCCAACAACTCCGGTCAATACAGCAACTCTGGTCAATATAACCAGGGTTCCAACCCACGCCAGGAGGATTACAAACCTGACACAAGAGGTTACTAGGGGAACCAACAAAGTAACCCCCAAATACCACCTCATGTGATGGATCAAATCTCTAAGCTCCTGGTGGCAAGCATCTCAACCACCCCACAGAACCAGGAAAACTAGGATGTCACAGTGCCGATGGGCCAGTGCACTGTGACACCCCAAATACAAACAATCAATCAGGATTAACAAAGATCCAACCAGAGACAATTGCTAGTGCAAATCTACCATCTAACAGACAGAGACGTCCATCAGTGATACACATCACCCCACCAGATTCATCATCAAAGGATACAGGTGAGAGTACCAAGCTTTCTATTGTACTTCTTCAAAATGGCTGTATCAATGCAAATCTATATGATGTTCCAGATGTACAATGTTTGGTTGATACAGGTGCTACTATCACCTGTGTCAGACAATCATTCCTCATGGATCTCCAAAAGAGATTCCATATCCAACTGAGGAAATCTAAAATCAACATCCATTTGGCAGATGGATCGGTGTGTCATGTTAGACATTCAGCTATGCTGAACTTTAGAATCCAAGGTGTCAGATTCCAATACCAATTTGCTGTAATTCCCAACCTCACACAGCCCGTTGTACTCGGCACAGATTTCTTAAGCACTACAAAATCTCAAATTGAATTTAATGTTGATCCTGAACAAATTCTCAAACCCATTAGGGCAGTGAGGGATTTTACCATCCCTCCATTCTCTGAACTTGCAGTATTGGGTAAAGTAACATCTACTCAATCACTGCAAGGCAAAACTGGAGTAGTAGATAACCTCCAAAGAAATAACAATGCCCCATATCTAGTTCAAAGGGCAGCAGTAACCCCCAGGGAAAATAACAAACATCCCCTAGTGTTACTCAACACCAGCAGGCGCCCACATAAAATCAAAAAGGGTGCCATCATAGCTCTATTTCAGGAAGTCAAGGAATCTGATTTAGAAAAACCTCAACAGGTGTCAGACACTACCCCACACACTGATCAATCCATCTCAGCCATACGGCCTGAGGATGTAACTCAATTCAGTGACACAGACTCAGACTGTGAGTCCACATATGCTGACCCTGAACCCAACTCAATCAGACTCTCTGAAATAGCTGCTATACATAGTGAGGCACATGACCTCGAGCCAGAATTGGAAGAGAATGTTCCACCAAAATCTGTGCTCACATCCAAAGATCAGCATGATAGATTAAAATCACTGCTGACCAAGTATGATGATGTATTCGTAGGAAAAGATGGAGACATTGGTGCCACACACCTGTATACACACTCAATACATGTAAAACCTGAGGCAGTACCATGTCATTTCCTACCATATAGACAAACACCAGAAAAACAGGCCGCAATAGGGGAAGAGTGTGAAAGGCTAGTACAACAGGGCATTCTGAGAGAATGTGCCGAGGGCCCCTGGGCCTCCAGATCCTTTTTAGTACAAAAATCATCGGGAGGCCATCGGCTCGTCACAGATTTTCGTTATTTGAACCAGAACACGATAAATCAAGCCTTATCTACACCCCGGGCCGATGACACTCTAGACATGATAGGGTCACTCAGACCAAGAGTATTCAGTAAGCTAGATGCCCAACAGGGATTTTTTCAAATTCCTATCAGACAGGAGGATCAGCATAAAACCGCATTCATAGCAAATGACAAAAAATATGTCTATGAAAGGATGCCGATGGGTTTAGCGACGGCACCGGCGGGATTCTGCCATCTAGTCACATTAATTCTGAACAAACTCAAGTACAAATGTGCCCTACCATACCTAGATGACATATTGGTATTATCACCATCAATCGAACAACACTTCCATGACCTGGAAGATGTGTTCAACAGCCTAAGAGTTGGTAAACTCAAACTGAAGAAATCAAAATGTGAATACTTCATAGACAGAATAGACTTCTTGGGAATGAGAGTCACACCCATGGGACTACAACCATCTCCCACAAAGGTGGAGTCAATCAAAACCTTCCCAACACCAAAATCAGTCAAAAATGTCCGATCCTTCACAGGCCTATGCCAATACTTCAAAAAGTTTATCAAAGGTTATGCCCAAATTGCTAGACCATTATATGATCTACAGACACATCTCAAAGCATTTGTCTGGACAGAAGAGGCAGATAATGCTTTCAAAACATTAAAGCATGCCCTCTGTACCAATGCTCTTCTCAGATATCCAAACTATGAGAAAGAGTTCAGTTTGGCAACTGATGCTTCCAATGTGAGTTTAGGAGCTGTACTCTCACAGAGAGATAATGAAGGAGTGCTCAGACCAGTAGCCTTTGCAGGTAGAACCCTCTCAAAACATGAGAGAAATTACAATACCACAGAGAGAGAACTACTGGGAGTAGTGTATGGAGTATTACACTTCAGACACTATCTAGAGACTAGACACTTCCAATTATACACAGACCATGCAGCCCTAATCCCACTGCTAACCAATACAGGACTCACACATAGATGGGCCAGATGGGCTCTAGACATACAGCAATTTTCATTCACCATCCAACACGTGAAAGGTGATGATAACACACCACCAGATGCTATGTCTAGAAGAGAATACCCAGACTCTGGACCCATGACTAACCCTCCACCCCCACCAAGGAGAGTTAGAGCAGCCAGTAGAACCAAGTTTGCAAAAGTAACAAAGAAAGTACCATTCAAAAGGGATGATCCACCCAACACCATTGAAAGGCCAGAGACACCCATTAGGGGTATCTTGAAGCAATCTACACACTATGTGTTTTGCCACTGTGAGAGAGAATACTCACAACTCTTTCCAGATAACGACTTCGAGCCTATTGAATTCTCATCACTCAATCAGATAGTGAAGGCAACTCCTAAGGAGCCACCCTTCACCCCACCTGACTCAGATGATGAAGATCCAGAAGACACAATATATGCTATTACTCAAGCAACTTCTAAATCAGTCAGATTCTTTGAACCAATGCAGGGAGAGGAAACACCAAATCATTTGTGTCCTATGACCACACGCTCAAAGACTAGAGAAATGGTCCAGGAGGGCACACCAAAACCCCCCACACAATCACAAACTATTCTAAATGAGAAAAAGGTCACAGGAAACAAACCTACCAAAACCCCACCTGCCAGGAAAAATGTCACAAAAGACACTGCATCTACTAAATCAAAGAACTCTGAGACAAAGAAGATTGACAAAAAGCAAATTGTGCCTTTAAAGAAAAAGGTTGCCACTCCCATTAAGGCGAGAATAGGCCCTCCAAAGGAGCCTACACACCAAAACAAGAATGACACACCCCAACAAAAGGCACAAGATAGGCCAATAGTCGATGAAAAAGAAAAAGAAAGAGACAGAATAAAACAACATGTGCTAGATATGAATCAACTACTGGATCAGATTCCCGACACATCCATCTCAGGTACAAACCTTGGCTTGGAACAAAGGAAGGACAAGGACCTATTGCCCCTCATACAGTATCTTGAGGATGGGACCTTGCCTGCACCAAAAGCACAAGGAAATAGAATCATCAACCAAGGCCAGACATACACCTTGGTAAATGGTACATTAGTCCATATATGCCCCATAAATTGGAGAAAAACCAATACTGTACCACTTCAAATTGTTATACCACAGCAATGGGTAACAAGTACACTACAGTATTTCCATGACTCACCTACTGGCGGCCATCTTGGTTCTAGTAGGATGCTGTCAGCACTCCGACCTAGGGTATATTGGAAGTCTATGCTAGCAGACACAACAAAATATGTTTCCACCTGCCACACATGCCTCACAGCAAAAAGGCAAGTACACTCACACAAAACACCAATGACAGTGAGAGAGTACATGACTTCACCAATGAAGTTCCTAAACCTAGACGCGGTGGGACCACTTCCCACAACTGCCAGGGGAAACAAACATATACAAGTCTGCATAGATTATGCTACCAGATATGCAACAGCTTGGGCTACTACTGACTTAAAAGCTGAAACAACAGCAGCAGAGTTCTACAAGAATATAATTTGTCATCATGGAACACCAGCCACTCTTCAAACAGACAATGGGACATGTTATACAGGTGCAAAGTTCACAAAGTTAACTAAACACCTCAAGATCAAACATAAATTCTCCTCACCATACAGGCCACAATCAAATGGGCTTGTAGAGAGATTCAATGCTAGCATAGGCACAGCACTCAGAGCATTCTGCTCAAAGCACCAAAACAATTGGGATTCATTTATTGAACCCATAACCTTTGCATTAAACAACACTGAATCCCAAACCACAGGATTCACCCCTTTCTTCCTACTCCATGGAAGAAACCCAGCCACCCCAATGGACTTAGGGCTGGGAATACAGGAAGACATATCCACAGTAGCAGACCATGTAGCTAACATGATAACAAATCAAGATACCTCTAGGAGGAAAGCTATAGAAAGGGTCGCCAAGCTACAAAAAGAAAGAAAGGATAGATATGATAAGAAACTTACACCACAGGAAATCAAGGTCACCGACATGGTGTACCTAAACATACCAAGAATCCTGACCAATACAGAGTGTAAGAAACTTCAACCCCTTTTTATGGGACCATATGTTGTAGTAGATAGACCTAGTTTGACAAGTGCCAAACTCAAAAACTTGGACACCGATCTATTGGTGGCCAGACCAGTGCACATAGACAGACTGAAAAAGGTTGTGGCTGTCAGAAATAATGAATTTGCACACAGGCTTATTCCACATGAGGCCAAATACTACAGCAAAATTGTAAGGAACAAAAATGATATCACCCTTACAAGAGAAACCACAGGCATAGGCCCTATCAAGCCTAGGCCTGCACACCACATACTAAGAAAGACATCTAGGTGTGGTGCAGTTTCAAGAAATTAGAAACAAGATTGAGATACCAAAAGACATAAGATTTTCAAAAATGTATTACAAATTCTCTTCATCCACACATAAGACATGTGTGACTGATAATGAATTACTATGTATATGAAGCCAATCAAATTTGTAAATATATCAGTAGGTTATTGCCTCTGAAAGGGTCAAAGACTGGGACCCCCCAAGTAAAGCAGACATGAAGTCTAAGAAGAGTAAGGGTAACACAATGGAGTGTCTAAAGCCTAATCCCCACATGAAAGAGCGCGCTATGCCAACACAGCAGTCTATAGAGATCAATTGACCTTATAAGCTACACTCAGACAACTGTCTAGACGGTCATGAATGGCTGTCCTGGATGACAGGAGGAGCTAATTACCAGTACACAGAGTACACAATAGACCCCCACAGTTGCAGACACTGGAGATCAAGGCCTTGACTCCAGAGAAACAATACCAGGCCCACAATGGATGTGGGTAGGGTAGGCTACATAAGAAGCACTGTGGACCATAGCCCACCATCAGTCTTCATCCAGCTGCAGTCTGGAACACAAGTCTACAGGACCCCACTTGGGAATTAGCCAGCCCACTTCTCCATTAGGAGAGACTGCACTAGGATAAAGAACACACCTACTTCACCTTCAACCTGACCTTACCATTTACTGGTCAATCTCTATAGACTCACCGGACATATTGCCAAGACAGCTCAATCTTGCAAAGGTACAGTTTGAACCACTTCATTTAAAGTGTTACACCATACACTTAGATTTTACCAGCACCAAATCACTACAAATTTGACAAGACTTTAAACAGCAAACTTGCTTTACACAAGCACCATGGGGACACTGAGAGTTTCACCCATACTGCTAACTATGCTGTTATTATATACTACAAAACCACTTACTGCAGGTTATACACCTGTGGTGAGACAAAACATAGGAGTAGTATTCAAACCTAGCCCTCAACCATTGGTCAATGGACATACAACCACAACACTGTTGCTAGCTATTCCCTACAAGATACCTCGGGCACCCGTTACCCAAGGATCCATAAGGGATAGAATACTCCAGTTGACCACTCCTACTCTACAAGATCATACCTCTGGCCAAATTATCCAACAAGCTAAGGAGCTAGACACCTTGCTGGAAATTGCAGACAAGGAGATAAACGAAACACTAGCTTCCATCAAATTGTTCTTATCCAACCCCATAAACACATTGGACAAGGCCAAAAGAGAGGCCATACTGGGTTTTCTAGCACCCCTGTTTCGCGGTGTGCTAGGTCTAGCCACAGTAGAAGATGTAAACCAAGTAATGGGACAGCTCAAGAACATAGATGAAATACTAAGGAAATTTGCTAAACAAGATCAGGAAGCAGCTAATCTCATTGAAAAGATCACAGACAGACAAGATAAGTTTGTTAAAGCATACATCCAAGATAAGAAGGTACTAGACAGCACAATCAACACCATAGGTGACACCGTCAACCTGTGGGCCTCTAACATGTCCAGGTCACTTGACTCATATTCAAGGCACGAGAAAACTCAAAGGGAGAAAATGCAAGTATTAAATGATGCACTAATTATCATAGCAGCAAGAATGAATACAGTTCAATCACTGCAAAGGACAAATGCAGCCCTGAGGATGCTATCATCAGGGATCCTAACCCCTGATATAGTGCCACCCTCAGACCTTGCTAGATACTTAATTGACATTAATAACAAACTTAGGATTACACACCCTGGAGCACAAGTCGCAATTAATGACTTAGATTTCTATTATTCACAGAAGCTGACCTCATACACTTACTCAGCTCACCATATATATATTCATCTGGACATTATAATTCAATCTACCACCTCAACCTTCAAACTGTACCAAATGATTACATCTCCCATGCCTATAGACACACAGGAGACCCCCACCAGAGGAGTCACCAAACTACAAACCACAACTGAGTTTCTAGCAGTATCTTACGATGAATCATTATTTATCGAATTGGACTCAGCAGATATGCAGGCATGTGAAGGTACCACAGTAAAGGTATGCAGAGATGTAAATGGTAGAATCTATAAACACAGGCCTACATGCCCTGTAGCCATTTTTACTAACCAGGCTCAACAGATTAAGGAACATTGCAAGTTTACAGTTTCACCACTGCAAGCACCTACCACCCATGCTATTTCCATTTCTGAAGATGAGTATCTGGTCACTACTAATGAACCCCATTACTTTATCAACTGCCATGGTAAAACGTCTGAAACTCGGAAGGCCCAGTCCTACTCAATCATAGGTGTACCCTGTGGGTGCACGATCAGTGTAGGAGAATTTTCTCTTCCAAACACAAGGTTGCCCTGTAACTCAACCTTATCATTTCATTACATTCTCAAGACAATTAATTTACCATTCATGGCAGCACTTAACAAAATTTCTGAAACCAAACCAGATGAAAGAGAGAATCTTCCAAATTTCCCAGTAGTAAACCTTTCTAGAACCTTAGAAAAACTACAGGAAAATCCAATCATGGATGATATTACTCAACTAAATTTAGAGCCCTTTGCTAAAACAGTATTAAAAGATGCCTCCAACCTTAATAAGGAAATGGAAACGCGCTACGAGGATTCATACCTACGTCGAGTTACAGAGCATCCAATCTTCCAAAGCTTAGCACTCATCCTAGGGATATCAGCTCACATTTTTATAGTATACATACTACTCAAACTGTACCGACTAGGAGGAACTGTAGCCTACCTGCCTACAGCCAAAGCATTCAGACTAGTCACCGAGCTGCCCCTACACAAATTGCTCCCAGAGAAGAATCCTACCAAACTAACCCCTACAGAGGAAACCCACACCCCTTTCCTCACAATTCAGGAAACCCACACCCTGATAATTGCTATATTATTCACCCTGACCATCTACTCAGCCTACAGAATAATGAAGTACCTTAAGAAATTTGCACAGACACACTGTGGCAAGAAAAATGTGGCCAAGCGCACAAACCCCACAATATATTTTAAAATATATTGTGGAGACTCAAACTTCGCGCTACCCTTGAGGCCAATACCACATGAATTTGATGAGATTAAATCAGCAGCTGCCCCTACCTATAAGGATATAGTGGTTAAAACCTTCCCACTACCTAAGGCTATATTTACCTGGAATGGACCAGCAGTTATAACAACACAGAGAGGAGAATTTGCTTATCACCTCCCTCAGGTGATACACCTACCTTGGCGCACTAGGTTCAGCACTATACCAGCCCTTAAAAACAAAGGACTGTACTACTCCATGCTTCTCCAGAATGATTGTGGCACCAGCCCGGTGACCATGACAGCACTGGAAAATACAACAGATATAATTATTGACGAACAACAGGAGGAGACCGCAAGGTCAAACATGCAGACTATTGCTAATTTTCTAAACCACCAGCCCTCCCCGGTGACTGTGGAAACAGCCTAGACTGCCCACAGCCTAGGCTGCCCCCAGTCCACCACCAGGAGACAACACATCAGAGACAGTATTCAGAGCTTTTCGGACAATTTGCCGGCCCTGAAAAGGGCCTTTGGGATGGCGGGTTTTTACACCCTAGGTTTCAGTCAGTCGGGATCCTACCACAGATCCTCGGGTTCAACATCAATGGGAGAGTCCGGGGCCGAGTCCGAGCCATACATATGGCCGTGATCCTGCTCCCACTCAGCGAGCCGGGCCTCCAGCATCCCCAGTCCATACTCGGCAGCCGTGGATGGATTCCCGGATGCCGCAAGATCGAGGAGGGATGCCGCCAACAAATAATCCCATAGCACTCGCTCCCGCGGCCCTAGGTTATAATCCATGGGCCAGAAACCCATACTGCCCAAGGCCCTAGTCAGAAGGGCCACAGTGGCCCCCCGACGCAAGGCTGAGCCCAGGAAATAATGGCAGGAGTAATTACAGACCATCACATCACCATGCTCTATGATCTCTTTGTAGTTACTCACTATGTACCCATAATGGATGGTCTGGTTAGACTCAACCAGGGCCCTAGCTGGACTCCCCACCTCCATCACCTGGGGGACAGGCAGAGCAAAGAGAGCTTGTAGGTGGGCCATGGTACTACAGCAGTGACTTCCAGAGAGGAACTGATGCTCCAATACCAGCCACACACTCCTTAAATGGACACACACACACCCCCCCCCCCACCCTGAACTGTCCACTGACACCAAGCTAGGCACTGCCACAGACACATGCCAAAATCTGGCACCTAACACCTCAAGTGCCACCACTGCATGAGCACACCAGGGAGGAGACTCACATCTCACTCCTGACACACCTCCACTGTCAATGAAATTATCAAAGTATTAGAAAAAAAAAAAAAAATTATATACACAGCCACTTGTTGATGTATAATATGAAAATCTATGGTATTCTCACAAAAATCAATGATTAATGCGCGCATATACGCGCAAAATTGCGAAATTGCAAATTACAAATTGTAAAATTGTACAAATTTAACATTAATATACATGAATGCAGGTAGATAACTAAGACAGTTTTTGTACCCACTAGCACTTGTATACTATGCCAAGGTTTACTTAAAGTAACACACTTTAGGTATCCAAGAAAATTGTTGGAAAAATGAATGAAAAAAAGAAAAAAAAAAAAATTGTTGAGAAAATTGTTGACATAAAACATGTTTACTTAAGATACTCACCAAATAAATCTCTTTCAGGGACACATACTCAAAAGGCTAGGGAAATAGTCAATTAAGCAGCGGCCCACTGCCGAAATTGCCAATTAATACACCCATATAGCAAAATCAATGAGTAACTCAGAGACAAACAAGCCTATTGTACATGAAGTACTTTGTTTTTCCGGCCCTCGGAAAAATTTGTCTCAAAAATTGAATAGTGTAATCTAGATTGTACGTTGTACCCAATTTGCACACTAAAATTGTATGTTTGCACACCAGATTGTACGCTCGTACCCAATTTGCACACTAAAATTGTATGTTTGCACACCAGATTGCACGCTCGTACCCAATTTGCACACTAAAATTGTATGTTTGCACACTAGATTGTAAGTTGTATCCAATTTACATTTGAATTATATGTTGCACATTATACTGTATGTCTGTACCCAATTCATACACTGAAGTCAGATTTTTAGAAAATCAACATTTCTATGTGTATCCAAGCTGTACGCAAAATTATATTTGTACATACAGAAACTATCAATTGAACGCAAGATTATACATTGGCATACTAAAATTGCCAAATGCACGCGAAATTATATATTTGCACACTAAAATTGCCAAATATACGCGAAAATTATATATTTGCACACTCAAATTGCCAAATGTACGCGAAATTATATATTTGCACACTAGAATTGCCAAATGTACGCGAAATTATATATTTGCACACTAAAATTGCCAAATATACGCGAAAATTATATATTTGCACACTTAAATTGCCAAATGTACGCAAAAATTATATATTTGCATACTGAAATTGTCAATTGAACGCAATTACACGCGAAATTGTAAATTTGCACACTGAAATTGTCATTTATGTTCAATTTGCACGCTAAATTGAATATTAAATGCCAAAATTGCACACTATTTGCCAAATTGTATGTTGTACATAAAAATGGAAAATTGTACCCAATATTGATGTTACATAAGCAAATAAGCTATGGTATGGTAAGATATAGAAACTCGGAAATGTACTTATACCCAGGAGAAAATTGTTTATACTGACAAAGCTCTACCACAAAAATTGCATTTGAAGCACTCCCCATTACTTCAAATCCTCTTACAAAACAGTATATAACTCCAAAATAAGGTAAAAATTGTATAAATTGTACATTCCCTCGGCGAAATGACGGAGTTTCGCATTCTTTCGGGGGAGAGGGAGTATTCTATCATATACCATTTTATTATTCCATAAATTCTGACATATTTTGTATTAATCAAAGAATATCTATGAGATTAATACATAGGTTGGTTCTAAGAGCTATAAGAGCGCTCAAACTTTGTATAAGAGCGTTCATGCCCCACTGCACACCAGCCAGGTCAGTTACAAACACTCTCTCTGACATCAAAGGGTCCGACCTAATGGTTCACTGCACAATATAATAAAAATGAGGGTCTCAGTGTGCGACCTCATGGTTCAATGCACAAATTAATAACTTGTAAGTGAATGCAACCGGCCGTCACGGGTGCCTGAGCACCGCTGACGCCGTCATGAGTGTCTGAGCACTCTAAGGACTGAACAATGGGTTACATAAGCACGACGCCATAACCTTCCGGTCGCTCTAGCGTCGCTCCTGAGCGACCTAGGTCAAATATCAAAAATTCTATGGAAAGCCCATAATTAGACGGTCAGAATGAGCCCAAGATCAAGGCTGAACTCCCAGTATTAAGGAAGTTACGCCATGGAGACTGAATCGACCTCCGAGTGAGCTACAGACAAACCGGCGGGAGTTACGCGCCTATCCAGCGGGCATTATAATCTTGGCACATTCAGCTCTGCGCATGCCCAAAATGGCGGTTATACAAGCATAAACGGCCGAGATATGAGGGTCTAAAGATGCAGAACCGACCAAGACAATGGGGGCCATAGCGGCGTCCATGGGGGTCCTTTGTCCCCCTGTGACACTTGAAAGGGTCCCCTCAAACAATTGTAGAGTTAGGCAGATGCTGCTGGCTCCAGTCAGTCTGGAGGTGCTTTTCCAAGATTTGCTACAAATAGCCTGTCTGCACCTCCAGGAGGACACATCACCAAGAACCGCTCTAGAGGTAACATCTCCAGTCATCTCCTGCTACCTGCTACACCACTGCACTATGGTGAAACTATGCTAGACAGGCATTGGTTTCCTACCATTAGTGGCCAGAGGCTATCTTCTTCAAGACTTCCACCAGAGGGTAAAGTTACTCATTATTACATTATTCCTCTAAGCAGCAGGTCAGGAGCTAGGTGTGGGAACCCACCTAGAAGTATGCTGGACACTGTATTATTAATACCTCACAGGTGGAGTGGAACTGAACATTATACTTTATAAATTACTGTATGTTTACTGTATGTGCAAACTACCTACATACTAACTACTGTATGATTGATATTTCTTACATGTTGCCTAAAGCTGAATAAACCAGTGACAACTGGAAATAACACTATTTATTATGAGCCTGATGTATTTACTCCATACACCACTAGTCATATGATATTTCTCATATGACAACTTGATCATGCCAATTACTAGTATGACAAATGGGCAATAGGCATAAGACACTCCCTTGGAACCTCAACTTAAATGAGCTCTGAGACATCGACATTGCGACAATGCAATTGTTGATGGATGTAGACCTGTCCTCAAGCCTTTAAATGGTTAAGGGGGAAAGAAGTAGTTAAGGGAGACTTACAGTACTGTTAATTCATATAAGGTCACAGGGCAAATTATTGTAGTGCCGCGGAAGTACTCATAAATGAGCTTTATGGGCATTTAGCAGTAGAATTAAATCAGCGGAAGACACCAAATACTCATTTGGATATCATATAAGGGGGTAACGGCAACATTCATTTTTAACGTCATAATTGACCAACTACGTGAACCAACACAGGGATACATAAATAAAATAAATTTAACATTTTCAGCATTTCTTTAATTTGTATAATTAAAGTGAATTGGCCTGTATGAGTGCCAGGTCGCTCATTGATTTTAATCCCACTGTACCCCACTGTATGCGATACAGGCGCTTATTTGAATACTCTTTTTAGTGCCTAAGATAAATAAGCAAATGTCAACGATCCCTGAATAATTTAGCATCGTATTCCCCAAGGTGTCCCAGCAAATTGTCGTCATCTGTCGCCATGATCGGTCATCAATGGTGACTCCTTTTTGAGTGATAACTCATTCCGTCATCTTTCGCCACTGTTTGTTAGACTCACATTTCATAGCAATTGCCATTCCTGGTGATCTTGTGCTATAATGACGTCGTGTTCCATCTAGCGACATGTGTGAGCCACTTCACACAGGTTGACGAGGACTCACGACAATTTGCTGGGGTAGCTGTCCCGTATTCAACGAGGCCTTATTATATGGCTCTAAGGATGAATTTGCTTTTAAATAAGGAAACACAGCGATATTTTGTTTTGATCCGCCATGACACCTTGCTCAACGAAGTAGGTCACCTGATATGGAGCTAGCCGCTGTTTTGAGTTTTGAATTAAATGTTCCTTGCGCAGGGCAATATCTTCTTTTTTAACATGGCACTGATACTTAGATATACCTTAAACAATTCATAACATATTATTTAACTAGTTCAATCATTCTTTCTGTGTAAAACTTCTAATAACTATACCTAAATACGAAACTAATTAGCTCTGTATAAATTTCAAAATGGCGCCGCTGAATATGCGAGGATCGTATTCCACCCCCCCATTGAATACGGCGTAAGTAGTACTAATCTATAGTGTCGTCGATATTAGCCATATAATAAATTTCAGTACCCCTGTACTCAAGATGCCTATTTGAGACCCTAGCAATTAAACGGGCCATTACGGTAGAAGTGATTACTACTAGACTACAATTTTGACAAACAGTGAGAGGATAGAGCTGGCTGTGCAGAGCCATTACAAGTAGCCTACAATCACAGGAAACCTGGATTCAGTCTTACCTGATGGCAGAGCCTGGGAAAATCACACCCAGGAATCTAAAGAATTACAGATGTTCTGACCATGAAAGGGACTTGTAGGAATCGGGAGAATAGCATCCAGAGTCATGTGTGTGTTTCTAGCACAGAAGCACCTAAACATGCATCCTAGTTGAGTCCTAACCCTATGGGAAAAAAGGACATAATTTCTATGTATGAAAATAACACTTATGGGAGGCAATTATAGACCTGATGCTGAGCCAATGGACTGCTATTAATTTGGCTGCTATAATGTAAAAACGATATCATAAATCCTAATGCAGGGATATAAGCCATAAGCACTATCATACTCTATTTTCTCTTTAAATGGTCAGCGATCAAAATAAGCACTAAAAAAAAAGCCAATGCACACTTGTATTAGGTGCAGAATGCTTACTGGTTTACATCCATATGAAATCCGGCTCCATTCAAAATAGCACCAAGAATTGAAGTTATAAACACTCTAGATTCAAGGCCCCTTACATGCACTTGGTTGCTTGGCAAATCTACAAAAGTGGATCTGGCAGATGTCTTTCTTAACAGAGCAAAAGAAGTAAAATAAAAAAAAATCATCTAAAACCTAACACACCAGTAGACAAGGCATGGACTCATGAAGAAAGCGATTTTAAATTGAACACATGAATTCCTGGCATCGACTTGGATGTTTCTCTCTATGATTAGGCTTTAATGTGGTAAAGGATGTTTCTGGTGTACGTTGAATGACATTGCATGTTAAGAAATGCCATTAGACATACACATGGTATCAGAGCATGCTTAGAAATGTACTGAGTTAAGTGATAGATGATGTAGGCTTTCGATAGAAGTGGGCCACTTTAGATAAAAATACACGGAATACTCCAGGGCTCCAGAAATGCAACACAATTGCTTGATATAAGACGCACTTATGCATTGACATTTCACCACCGGCACTCTGCGCATCACCCCAGCCTCTCAATCAGGTTTGCCTCAATGAGAAATGCCCTACTAACAGTTCTGTGTTTAGTGATTGGTGATAATGGAGGTTTTTTAAATAAGTAGGCTACTCTAGATCAAATATATGAAATGTCCCAGGACTCCAGTATTATAACAAAATTGCTGCTTGATTTAAGGCGCACTTACGCAGTGACCTTTCATCACAACCGTGCTAGGCCTTACCCCATCCTCATAGAATGCATCATAGAATCTTCCTCTCCTCACCCTACTTATAACATGTGTTTCACTGAAGGTTTTTTCTTTGATATAGATGAAACTAGTGAAAGTAGAGATCTGATTTCCTGAAGGTATTTCTTCAAAATAGAAAAGCTGCCCTCATGTCATCTTTCTTTATCTATATTGGAATTATTCTTATTTTACTGTATTCTATCCAAAGAAGTATTAGCCCATTAAAAAGCATTCTATGAGAGTTGTGAGTAGGCTTGGCCACAGAGCCTCCCCTATCTTTTATAAATCTTGGTTAGAGTAAGTATCTCAACTTTCAAGTTAGGGTAAAACAGTTCTTTAAGAATGATGGACTGACTCACTTAAACCAATGACAGTTATCCTTGCCTCGATTGAAGGCGCTCATTGCCTGAAGAGCTTTATATTGCACCCAATTGTACCCATACGAAAAACTCGTATCACTCCGTTGATAAATAAGAAACCACTCCCTACTTAAGGCAAAGGGCCCCCATCAATATATAAATTTATGGTTACCCTCTGGGGAACACTTAGTGACCTTTGGTACCACCTGGTGGGTGGTACAAGAACTATTAGGAGGGTCATCAAAATGTGTTTACATACTTTAACTTTGCACCCTCCGGGCTCATATTGACCCTTTAACCCTTTAAGGGCCGCTGATGCAGGAGTGCTTTATGCCCTTTGGTTGTCTTGATTCACCAATTTAGTGCTAGCGAGTCATGCCAGCACTTGATTGGAGCATTGATCATGTAAACCCTTAGGGAGTGTATCATGTGTTTAACTACCCTGCACGTTTGGCATGATGCATAGATTTTATGAAGCCCTGGTGAGTTCATGCCAATGGGCATCAGGACGGCCAATGGGCATCAGGACAACAAATGGGCATCATGATGACCAATGGGCATCAGGACAACCATGGGCATCATGACGACCAATGGGCATCAGGACAACCAATGGGCATCATGACAACCAATGGGCATCATGACCACCAATGGGCATCATGACCACCAATGGGTATCAGGACGTCCAATGGGCATCAGGATGACCAATGGGCATCATGACGAACAATGGGCATCATGACAACCAATTGGCATCATGACGACCAATGGGCATCAGCGGCTTTTTAAAAAGGGTTAATGCATCATGCCCATTGGCTACCATGATGCCTGAATGCAGCCGTGACCAATGGGCATCATGACAACCAATGGGCATCATGACGACTAATGGGCATCATGAAGACCAATGGGCATCATGACAACCAATGGGCATCATGACGACCAATGGGCATCAGGACGACCAATGGGCATCAGGAAGACCAATGGGCATCAGGACGACCAATGGGCATCATGACGTCCGATGGGCATCAGGACAACCAATGGGCATCATGACGACCAATGGGCATCATGATGACCAATAGGCATCATGATGACCAATGGGCATCATGATGACCAATGGGCATCATGATGACCAATGAGCATCATGACAACCAATGGTCATCATGACGACCAATGGTAATCAGGATGTCCAATGGGCATCAGGACAACCAATGGGCATCATGACGACCAATGGGCATCATGACAACCAATTGGCATCATGAAGACCAATGGGCATCATGACAACCAATGGGCATCATGAAGACCAATGGGCATCATGACAACCAATGGGCATCATGACGACCAATGGGCATCAGGACGACTAATGGGCATCAGGAAGACCAATGGGCATCAGGACGACCAATGGGCATCAGGACGACCAATGGTCATCATGACGACCAATGGGCATCAGGACGTCCAACGGGCATCAGGACAACCAATGGGTATCATGACGACCAATGGGCATCATGAAGACCAATGGGCATCATGACAACCAATGGGCATCATGATGACCAATGGGCATCAGGACGACCAATGGGCATCAGGAAGACCAATGGGCATCAGGACGACCAATGGGCATCATGACAACCAATGGGCATCATGACAACCAATGGGCATCATGACAACCAATGGGCATCATGATGACCAATGGGCATCAGGACGACCAATGGGCATCATGACAAACAATGGGCATCATGACAACCAATAGGCATCATGACGACCAATGGGCATCAACAGCTTTTTAAAAAGGGTTAATGCATCATGCCCATTGGCTACCATGATGCATGAATGCAGCCGTGCTCGTCACAGCTGCAATCATGTATCATGCTGACCCTATGCGTTTGATACACCCTCAGAGAGTTATTTCATGACGTGACTTCAATAATGATTCATGATGGCTCACAGGCTAGATCAACTCCTGCAATAGCAGTCCCCCAAGGGATAGTAGGGTTAGGCTAGTATAGGGATTTATCACTGTTCATAAGAAGACTGTAACTTTACATCAAATGGGAGGGTAAATCATTATGGTTCAGTGGAAGTACTAACAAATGTGCATTATGGGGATTTGACAACAGAATTAAATCAATTAGAGACACTGATTGATCTATGGAATTTAAAAGTTGCAGGCCTTTTGTGTTGATGATTTATGAACAAAATTTTAATCTATGAGTGATCCTTGTAAAACTGAACAGTGAACCACCGTTATTAGATAACAGGGGGCCAGTGTAGTTTTTACAAGAAACTCCAGGTGGCAGTGTGGTGGTTCAAGGAATCTCTATGAAAATAACAACATCTCTGTGAAAATAATGAAGGATCTCTAGCAATTTCGGGACGAAAGATTATTTGTTATTTTAACGACATTTTTTTTACAGTGTAGGGGAACATTAATTTCGAACATGTCAAATGTCTAAATGAGGGATACAATTACAAGAGTTAGCTGTGAAAAGGCAGAATCTCTGAAATCACAAGAAACCCAATTCCAGTCCAATCCAATGGCATAGGCTGGGAAAATGACATAGCTGAATCTAAAGAATTACAGATGCTCTTGGCTTAAGCCTGGATTGTAGTACTGAGGAGGAAGGAATCCAGACTTTAGGAATGTGTTACAAGGTACCAATGGTGGTGTTCTAGCTATGGTAAGACAAAAACTGGGTTTGAGAGTGCAATATGGCATTCCCTAGGCCACTTACATCCACTACACTGCTCTAGATGGCCATTCATAAGTCAAACGATAATATGCAATGAATATTGTTTTGAACTGATAAGGTCGTTTTAAAAAAGAATCTAATAATCATTGTGTGTGAACCACATGCTGTATTGTATTTACCATAGAGAGTTATAAACGATTGCCATAACGATTTACATGTCAATGAGAGTACTTGTACTACCTTGAGTCTGAAACATATATGTCATCCTGGTCAGCAATGAAAGAAGTTTCTTTTAAACTTATGAATCAAACCCCTGGGAATCTGTTGAAGCAGACATAGTGGATCTGACACAGGTTTTTTCAACCTGTTTAATGGAGCGGGTGAAGTGAAATAAAGAAACATAAAACCCACAGAAGAGTAGGCAAGGCAAGGGGAGAGCAAGTCCACAGTAGGCCTGGACCATTTATAATCAAATCACTGCAATACCCCTTTTAAAAATGGAAAGCGATATATTCTTAGGGCATCTCGTGCAAATGAGGAGCCGGGGCAGAATGTTGTTATTTCAAAGCAATGAGACAACATCAAAATTACTGGGGTTAAGTGCTCGTTCCACTGACGTCAGTCAGGCGCATTTTCGCTATGATGCTTTTCTGTACATTTGCAAACACTGTAGGAATAGCAAAAAAATCCGGAATGAAAGCGGTAAAACCAAAGCTTTAAGATATCATGCATCAAAAGCAAAGGGGCAAAGAAATATTGCATGAAACTCACAATGAAATTATAATTTCGGACCAATGTGGTTCACACACAATTACATAACAAATGATTATACTGTTGCGGTCAGCAACCTTCAACATCAATTTACACAAGACTAATATGATTATTGTTACAAGACTACAACTTCCAATCAGAGCTAATTATCTGTAATTGGACAGATCTGGCCTTTGTTCCGTTTAAATTAACCCATGAAACAATTATTAACTAAATGAATTATCATGCTTCCTTTGATCAAAGGTGGGAGTATTGACTTAAATTGTTTGCAAAGATACATAGGCGGGTTCATAAGGTACATGAGAATTGCTTATGTCCTTGTCAATGAGTGAGATAAATAAGCAAATGTCCATGACCAGGGAATAAATTTGCACCGTATTCACTGAGGTGAGGCTGTCCGTATTCAACAATGCCTTATAGGCGGAGTTGAATGCGGACAGGCCTCACCGAGGTGAATACGATGCAAATTTATTCCCTGGAATGGACATTTGCATTTATGTCATGGCCTAGGGGGTTATTTTGCCTTTAAATAAAGAAAAACAGCTGAGATCTGTTCAAAATCCAAGATGGTGGACACCCATTGAATACAGACACATTGTATTCAATGCCCCCTATTGAATACAGCGGTTCTAGTACTAATCTTTAGTGACGGTTGTATCAGCCATGACATTAAAGAAGATCTGTCTCCCTTCTAAGCAGACAATCATATCCAATCAGTATTCAAATGAAGAATACATATAATGAGCATGAACAAGTTTTAAACAGAAATAAACAACACGATTGTCAGTGGTAACTGGTGAGCAATTTTAAAGAACACTTGATTACAGCAACAGGTGAATAGTAAACACCTTAATTGATTGATAGGTTAATCTTGTATAACTTGTATGAATGTGGACATCTACTGCTAAATTGCAAGTTCTGGAGGCCATTGCAAAAAAAATTGAATTTGGTTCTGTCGGAGGTGTCATTCCCAAAACGGAACTGACTGACCTCAGGGAATCAATTCCCTGTTCGGTTGCCAAATGGTAATTGGTCCTAGAAGTGGTTGGGAATTGGTGAATGCTTCCCAATTGAGAACTAATTCCTTGCTAGTTCCTTCCTCCCGTTCCCAGCTGGAGGCTATTGCGAAAAGAATCGGAAAAGGATTCTCACTGTCGTAACTCAAATTCCAGTTCCTGGCTGGTCTGCTGCTTAGAACAAACTTCTCACCCTACACTCAGAATCAATCCTCTTTGTGTGTCCTTTCGCAACACCCTCCTGCACTGTAGCAATGCAGACACCCCCATGGAGCCCCTCATGAAAGTACCTTTTACCTTGTTGACCAATATTCAGTTACAACCTTCTGACACTAACGAGATGACTTCTTAACATTACATTCAAATTGATATTTTTCATAGAAGTCTAGAACAGTATTTAAGGCTAGGTTAAAGGGGGCTACTTCATGGAAACGATCCTACAGCATATACTTGAAACTGTACGTAAAAACGTCCCCATTGATGCGAAGGCATCCAAGGTAAAGCTTGCTCTCAAGATATATGCTGGCAGCAAAGTCTAGGGAATTTCAAATCATCAGGAACCATAAAAACCGTGGAATGAGTAAGAAGGATGGAATGAAGTGTCAATGATTGGGCGTATCGACAACGCTATATAAACAGCTGGTAGTGGCCAGAACCGTGTCAAGGGTACCAATGAAGATTTTTAGGATGCTTCCCATTCTGAATCTGGCTTCTGCTGTAAAACCATCCATATATATGCTGCGCACGAGTATTTACAAGGAGCCCCACATGACTTTCGAAGATTAACATGCAGCGGACGCCTGTGGGGTGTTTCAGAAGCAGGTAATGTTTACAACCGGTCATAAGGAGATATGATAGCAGTTTTAATAGTGATTGTAGGCTTATAACTGCATGTGTTTCTAAAGCATTACCAATATTTTACTGTGTCTATAACTATATGACTGGAGAGAGATGATAATGGTTGCAGTTGTAAGTTTAGAATCTAACAGTTTTAGAAAGAGATATTTAATGTTCATTATCATGTCCGGCTTCTGAAACACCCCACTGGAATAATTGAAATGCCTTGCTATAGTACTAGCGTGTGGCTCATATTAGGGGTTTTGGATCAATAGACTGAGTTTATGCATGACAAAGCTGCACCAATGGTGTGGAATGGTGTATAAGCTGCAGTTTATTTATATACAGGGTTTTACCAAATGCAGCTTGAGCCTTCCCAGAGTCTGATCCTTGCCTTACTATATAGACTTATCCTGCTCTATTGAGCATTTATTTTAAGACCAAAATAAATCTGAATTTTTAATTATCACTGTTAACTTCCTAATGATTTCATAAAATATTTTGCTATCAGATCTGACATATAGCATCTAATAGGTTTACCCTCATTTAATCCTTGCTGCTCAGGCTGAAGACCCTATTTTCTCAGTATGTGTAATAGACACACAAATGTGCACTTTTGTTAAAAGGCCCGCAGCACTCACCTCCACTAAAGACCACACACCTACAGTGCACACATAAAATCAGCCATCAATAATCTATTTCCTCCTCCGGGGAGCATTTGACCACCATCCGGCCAACCTGCGGGTGCTACAAACAACATTTGGAGTGGTCATGAAAACAGTGCTTGCCTACTTAAACTAGGCATCTGTGTTGGTGTTCAACCTTAGGGTGAAGGATGTTCAGGGAATTGTCCATAGACTGTACATAATGACATTTCAGCAGGGCATTTCTTTAGTTACCAGGTTGAAGACTGCAATCCTTGTGGCCCCAGTCCTAGATGTAGGGCCCTAGATACAATGGTAAAGGTGAACGATGAGCAGTTTGAGCTGACCGTTTCTTCACGAGGGTGACCTGCCCATTCTGCATGAGGCCGTTAGGCCGAGTGCGGAGCGGGAAGGTCACCTGAGTGAAAAAAACAGAAAGCTCAAACTGATCAGAGTTCATCTTTACATTTATGTCAAGGTGTTTGAATGACAAATTAATCGATATTTGATCAATAAGATTGAAATTAAACTCTTATTTACCCATCATCGCGAAATGCTGACCACCGCCATATTGGATGTTGACGTTTCAAAAGGGCTGCGCATGCGCGGTGGGCGTATGACGTCATCTTGCGGATTTGGTGCCAGCTATATCACGGTGGAGTGCAATACCGGGGCTTTGTGCTTTCTCTATGGAGCATCGATATTCACCTTGACATAAAACATGATAATGGGGCTGGGGACAGATCTAAGGACAATTTTAAAGTGACATAGAAAAGTGTATTTTCATCATTATCTATTATATTTATGGTATTGACAATGGCACTACATGAAAGAGAAACATTTATTTACTAAGGAACAAACTCAACATGGTAAATTACAGTTTGAATGTAAAGTAAATCATAGATCTTGTCACCACATGCCCATGAAATGTACATACGTCTAGGCACCACTAAAACTAATTTCCGATTTTTGTGTTTAGATTTCCTAAAGAAAATCCTAAGCTCATATAAAAGTTCAAATCTTTTTTTTTTACAAGAAAATACTAAAATGCAATATTTACCACCCTTGTTAAGAAATCCATTATTTTCTGACCCTAACCTTGTTTTAATGTCGTTCCCTGACCAGTAAATTATAGGAAAGCACGGGGGTAGCTCTCCCTGTGCCCCTAGCTCCTATAGTCCGTGGATGCCGCAGCCCCCCCCCCCCAACTCCCTACCAGCAGCAAAATAAGAACCTGCACCTTCTATTGTTTCCTTCCACTCACCATACACATGCTATATTTCTAATGCTGTCTATAGATACAGTTATGTTGATACTCTTGAGTACAGGCACAGTTCCCAGTTTGGGGTTTCTTGGTTACTACGATGGCATAAAACAACTAATATTTAAAACCTCAGAGTTACTGTACACTGTCTACCCACCAGGGGGGTATACAGTAGAGTCCTTCTTATTCTGCAATACAGTTGTGCCTGCTGTAAGTATAAACCTACATACCAGAAGTACATTCTGCTGTAGGTAAACATACTTCTACTGCCTACTTATAAGGGTATTTATAGCCCATTTACAATTGTGCCTGAGAGTGTAGGTGATCACTGGCTATTCCCTAACCTAGACTGCTCTGTAACGGTTTATTTGTTTCCTATACTTTTAATTGATGAAATAATGTAGCGAAAGTCTTGCAGCCTGTCGCAAAGAGAAAAAAAAAATCAAATCAAATGACATGATAAGTATAAGAACTAGGAAGCCGTATCACCTTCATATTCTACAGCTGCTGCTGTAGCTGGAATTGACTTAAGTATAAGAAACCTATCAGGACTAGAAGTAATACGTTAGCAAGAAACAGCTGCTGCTGTGGCAGGGATTGGCTTATAGATTAGAAAGGGACACAACTTCTGGGAACCTATAAGGACTAGAAGTATTATGTAAGACAATTTCTGCATCATTCCTTTAAGGGATGCCTATTGTTATACACTAGTCAGCGCATCATACAGATGCTATGGGGTGCTACACACCAGGACAAATGGCATGATATGGCATTTGAGTGCTCACAAGAAGACTTGCGCCACCACTTAATTGCCGCATCATATCCAGAAATCAGCATGATGCACTCCTGCACCTGTGGTCTTTTGCACGGGCGGCGAGGTATCTTCACTAAAGATAGGCAGAAATGAAGATGACACAGAAGATATCTTCATGGATATCTTCAAAATTTCATTACTATAGCAGCTGGCATTATTTGTCATACATTTGCAATAATATCCTTGAAAAGATAGGTTAGAGATAACAGTTCTCAAGATATCTTAAAATTTCCAAAGATATCTTCAGTTTCCTTTGGAAATGAAATTGACTTATCTTTATCATCTGAAGTTATCTTCACCGTCCGTGCAAAGGACCACAGGCGTCTTTAAAGTGTCAATTCAAATTAAAAAAAAAAAAAGATCAGTACCTGACAATTAAAACACTGCTAATTAAGATTTAATTACAAACTACTAATTACTACCCACTATACTGTAGGTATAGTTTGATATAATGACAGGTACGGGTAGATCAGGCTAATTAACCAGGATCTCTACCATACAGTAATACAGCATTTTGAATGGTTTTATTGACAAATAATTAGAAAACACAAGAAACGCAGATAGCAACCTTGAAATATATGGATGCCTCAAAACAGAATTCAGGGAAGGAGGAAGGGCTTTTTTCTGATTCTATATAATTCTTTATGTTCCCAGTACCCTTTGCTGCCTACAAAAAAGAAAGGGAAAAAAGAGAAGACAGAAAAAAGAGTTTTCATTGCTCTGGAAAGTCAAGTAGACTTGATTATTTGCGCCAAAAAAAAAAAAAGATATGGGCTCAAATAATATCTCAAGTGCAATTTGAAATATCACTTTTGCAGTACTGTGTTATCAATTTGAGAGCTTACCAACCCCCCCCCCCTCACATCTCAAAGCAAGTTCTAACTGAAAACAAACGTGGAGTCCACATTATATATCAGAAGCACCAAGTACTTAACTAACACCTTAACCTTTGCCTGACTCTGTTCATGTTGGCAGCCATTAGTACACCAACAAATTCCCTGTGTCCATGATTTGACCTCGTGTTGAAGGTCATCTGTCGGCACGTGCTAACACGGTATATTAAATCCATGCAGCCTTCAACTCAGCTCAACCCCTTCTATGTGTCTACTATGATCTAGTTAGGATCATGTCACAACTAGGTAAGGGTCCTCATGGTACCGAGTCCTACCCAGACTCCTGTCACAATGAGGTAAGGCTCCTCATGGTATCTTGTCCTATCAAGACTCCTGCCACGACTAGGTAAGGGTCATGATGGTACCTAGTCTTACCCAGGCCCCTGACACAGCTAGGTTAGGGCCCTTATGGTATCTAGTCCTACCCATGTCCCTGGCACAGCTAGGTTAGGGCCCTTATGGTACCTAGTCCTACCCATGTCCCTGACAGAGCTAGGTTAGGGCCCTTATGGTACCTAGTCTGACCCAGGCCCCTGACAGAGCTAGGTTAGGGCCCTTATGGTACCTAGTCTGACCCATGTCCCTGACACAGCTAGGTTAGGGCCCTTATGGTACCTAGTCTGACCCAGGCCCCTGACAGAGCTAGGTTAGGGCCCTCATGGTACCTAGTCTGACCCAGGCCCCTGACAGAGCTAGGTTAGGGCCCTTATGGTACCTAGTCTTACCCAGGCCCTGACACAGCTAGGTTAGGACCTTATGGTACCTAGTCTTATCTAGGCCCCTAGCACAGCTAGGTTAGGGCCCTTATGGTACCTAGTCTTACCCAGGCCCTACACAGCTAGGTTAGGGCCCTTATGGTACCTAGTCTTACCCAGGCCCTACACAGCTAGGTTAGGCCCTTATGGTACCTAGTATTACCTAGGCCCTGACACAGCTAGGTTAGGGCCCTTATGGTACCTAGTCTTACCCAGGCCCTGACACAGCTAGGTTAGGCTCTTATGGTACCTAGTATTACCTAGGCCCTGACACAGCTAGGTTAGGGCCCTTATGGTACCTAGTCTTTCCTAGGCCCCTGACACAGCTAGGTTAGGGCCTTATGGTACCTAGTCTTACCCAGGCCCCTGTCACAGCTAGGTTAGGGCCCTTATGGTATCTAGTCTTACCCAGGTCCTGCCACGACTAGGTAAGGGTCATGATGGTACCTAGTCTGACCCAGGCCCCTGACACAGCTAGGTTAGGGCCCTTATGATACCTAGTCTTACCCAGGTCCTGCCACGACTAGGTAAGGGTCATGATGGTACCTAGTCTGGCCCAGGCCCCTGACATAGCTAGGTTAGGGCCCTTATGGTACCTAGTCTTACCCAGGCCCCTGGCACAACTAGGTTAGGATCCTTATGGACTCCTGACATAACTAGATAAGGCTCCTCATGGTACCTAGTCCTACCCAGACTCCTGCCACAACTAGGTTAGGGTCCTGACAGTACCTACTCTTACCCAGGCCCCTGGCACATTTCAATTATAAAAAAGCTTATGTTAGAGATAGGTCATGCCCAGACTCCTATCATACATACATATGTTTTACATGTATCATGGTATGGTCTATACATATGCAAGTAGTTGATAAATCCTGCTCATGCTACCTGTATTTGCTCCTGTGTTTGAGTAGGGTTGGATTTGAACTCCTTTGAAGCAACATATTCCTCTAGGTCCTTGTTCAACATGCTGAGCCAATACTGATCTAGAAAGTTGCTCAACAGTGTTGCATTGGAAAATGATGCCCATTGTTGGTCATGATGCAGCAATGAAACACTGGAGGGTGTTGCTCCTATAGTAAAAGGAAGAGCTGACTAAAATGCCCTTGTTTCCAGTCCTTTCTTTTCATGTAGCTATAACTTGTCCCTTTTGTTGCTCACAAGTGGTCATTCAAGTACGTGGCTAAAAAAGGGGGATTTGAGTGGGTACCTAGTTGGGAAAAGTCAGTCAGTATAATAAACTATAGAGCGGGTGACATGAGTAGGTACCTGGTAGTGCAGCTCTCTCTATTTTAAACAAGGCAGGTGACTTTTCAGACTAATGTGGTGAGTGCAAGTACTTAGGTGAAGCAGTGCACGACTTGTTTAGAAAAGAGGGCACATACTCACAGCTCTTTTTACAATAGGAGCAACACCCTCCAGAACATCTCGCGTTCCACATAGGTACCACATATACAAGCTGCATTGATTGCATGCCAGGAACAAGCATGGTGCAAGATTAGAACCGGAAATTGCTGATGCCAGCATGCAGGTGTTTGGGGTCTACATAGGGGTGCTGATGTCCCAAGAAAAGGCCATGTCACATGTCACTCAATGTCACATGTCGATTTTTTTAAATGACCATGCCCCCCTGTCAACTTTAAGAGTCTAGATCCGTGTGCTTGTCTGGGGAACCAGTCCGTTTCTGATTGATTGTTTTACAGGGAGATCAATCCCTGCTCATAGACTTAGCCAAAGATTGGGTGCCCATTATAACTGAAGTTATGATACACTATAAAACAGTTCTAAAGTGACTAGAAACGACCTAGGATGCACCTAATGGATTGTTCCAGAAGCGATGCAGGCTAGCTGCTACAAGGTTGTAACTGACATTTTGGCAAAAATTGGTTTCTTCTGTTTTAACATGTATTAATCATTATCTTGCTATTGTAGTGGTCAGTGAAAACGTCTCTGCAGACACCGGGATTCGAACCCCGGTCTCTCGCTTGCAAGTCGAGCGCTCTACCACTGAGCTACATCCCCTGGCCTGACATACCCTGTCACCAACATGGCCCCACTGACATTTCCACCTTCCAACTACCCTGGATCGGTATGGTATACATAGGGGGAGTGACACAACCAAGTGAACAGACCCTCTGAAGGCTCTGCGCACCCGACGGGGAACGAACCCCTACACTATTATGAAATTAGCTAGATAATGGCTACTGAAGTTCTGTCCATGGTATGTGTGTCTACAGGCCCCTGTGCAAGGCTGCTGTATTATTGTAAGTGGAACACTTCTTTTAGCTCTCCTGCAAGACTTGAAAATTGCAGTTACAACCTTCTTGCACTTAGGCAACGATCCCATATGCACACTATATGTGAGGTATTGCAGTCTTTGCCTCTGCTGCCAGACAGGAGTGTTGTTTTTATTCTATGCGGCTTCGGTGTGTTTGATATCATCTTACCTTTAGAGACAGGGGAACTCTATAATAGTAGTACAGTACTGGCCTGTTTAAGCTCTGTACTGTATTATTCAAGCCTGAAAGCTGAAATAAACTGTATCAATTCTAGGTAAATAAATAAGCATTGGTCTGGATTATTCTCAGGAGATTCACACTGTCAGCCCAGCGCACCAGTTTTACAGTGGATTGCTTATTATGCGGGTCTACACTGGTAGTTGATGTTAGTACAATCCTATTGTCCTGATTTGGGTTGAAGTAACATGTACTACACCGGTATGTGCTGCCTATTTACAATTCGGGCTGAGAGCGCAGTGGTATTGAACATTTTTAACGGTTTGGCTGCATAACCAAGCTTACATGAAGGAGTCCCCCTTACCTCCATTCTCAGGAGAGTTCCAATAACGTGGAGCATAAAGGGGAGTGATTTCAGAAATACAATTGGGTTTGATAAATGTACTCCTGGTGGGTCGTCATGATGTTCCAATGAAGTGCTGGCGAGCAGTCTCGTGAGCACTGCATTGATGCACCATGACGACCAATGGGCATGATGCATTAATGCATCAGCGGTCCTTAAAGGGTTAAAAAGAAAAGGAGGAAAAACAGCCTTGGACCTCTGTTAGTTGTATCGGTTGGTGTGAAAATACTTCCCTTTATGCCATGGCTAATATCGACGATACTATAGATTTTCAATACTCAGACTCTATTAAATGGGGGGGGGGGTGGAATACGATCCTCGTCATTTTGTAATTTGTACAGAGCTAGCCATTGGTGCCAAACACTGTTAGTTTCGGATTAAATGTTACGCACTCGAATTTTTCGATTTCAATCATGGCAATTGTTCTTCGATTTACATTAAACAATTCATAACATGATAGTATCTGCCTTTTTCAGTCATTTATTTACTGTAGAACTTCAGCACATATAGATCAAATACAAAACTAAACAATTAGGCTAGCTATTTTATCACGTGACCTACTTCATTGAACAAGCCAAGACAGCGGATCAAAACAAGCCCAGACAACTCGATGCCTTCAAAACCAGTAAATATCATTGTGATTCTTTATTTAAAAGCAAATTCATCCCTTAAGGCCATGGCATTAATGCAAATGTCAACTCCCCTGGGATACTTTTGGATCGCGAGTCAGCCCGTATTCAACGAGGCCTCATTGTCATCTTGATTCCCTCAGAGGCCGTGTAGCAGACATTTCAATGTGATGGGCCCTGACTTTGATGACCTGTGCTGTATGCTGCTCCACGCCCCAGTGTAGGAGTCGGGTAGCAACCCCCGCGACCTCTCACGGCGTCCGCAGAAACCAACATCACGTGACCAAACCTGCCTCTCTGATTTAAACTTTGGTTAGTGTCCCCAGAGGGCATGGGGGTCTGACTTTGGTGTGTTAGTATGTAGAAGGAGTCATTTGTATATCTTAAGATGATTCTTTTGACATGGGTGGAGATTTTACCGATGGAAATGGATTGTTAGGGTGAGAGATAGGTGATAAATAGTTATATGAGAAGGTACATTATTTCCACGTGTATCCCACATATTCAAGGCTAAAGATGTTGCTTTGATCTATACATGGAACGCTATCAAATAATTCACCAATTTTCCCACTTGTATCGGCGTATCACATGGGCCTAACACTTCTAAAGGCGTAACAAGCGGTGGTGATAGCTATGGAGTATATAATATATTGGTTTATGCATCTGTTCCCTATCACTGCCGTAGAGAAGCTTTCCAATCTGAACTGGTTAGTCGACCAGTAGGGGTGGTCATATCTTAAGGAATGGCCCCCAGAATTCTGACAAACGTGACGTCATCAGATGCAACAGTTTAACCTTCTACACTCCTTTAGTGACACATTTTTTTAATTATCATGCCAGAATCTTTTTATTTGATAGACATGCCATAAAAATACACTTAAAACTCCTTTAAATAGTGACATATCTTTTTAATTATCATGTCAGAATCCTTTATTTGATAGACATGCCATAAAAATACGCTTAAAACGCTTTGAAACCCTCAATCTGTTAATAAAATGTGAAGAATAAAGAAGCCTCGAGGGCCGATGTACAATGCAGTCATTTAAATGGTTACAATCCAGACCAGAACTTCTCCAAATAAAGGATCTGTGAACAGGAAAAGGCATTCTACTGTATCATCACACACAACCCCGTAAACCCCAGAATTGATCAAATAATAAAAGGAAACTGGGATTTAATGCTAAAATCAAAACTAACCAGAGTCTACCATGATACCAAACTTATTTTTGGTATTGTCAAAATGGGGACATACAGTCTTCAGTTTTATGAGGGTCCCTGGTAGATTCAACCGTTATTTTTTACTGTGCCGCCTGTACCAGCTGGTACCAGTCAGAACCCACACACCTAACACCTGCACGCCACTAACCAGCACAAACTGTCAGTGTAACTTTAGGTAGGCATTAGATCATGGGCCAGATTTTCTGGGAGGGGGATAAATGTACATCTCCCTGAGGAGTTAAGAATAAGGAAATTCAGAATAACCTTTCTTACATTGTAAGAGCAATCTCTTATCTTCAATATTCATTTTGACAACTGAAATCAATAAATAATTATAAGGCTGGGAATTAACGACTTTATACGGTATACCGATTTAGAACAAGCTTTATATTTCAGGAAAGGTGCCCAAATGGTTTTAAAACACACATTGAACGTCCCCAGAAATTTTACTCCAGAATGGTTGTCAGAGCTGATGACCATTCTGGAGGCCTTCTTCGATTTCCTATGAAATAATCTTGAATTCCCAAGCGAGCACAAACAAAGATTTCTGGGGAATATAAGCATGTGTATTGAGACCCTTCTGGGCATCTGTCCTGAGGAAATGAGCTTCTTCAGAATTTGATTAACCTCAGGGCCTTTTTTTAAATGTAAAATCCGTGGCCTATTCATCTTCTCGTCTCAAAGATGTAGACATAACCAAGCCATGATGCTTGATGGTACATCAGCAATTGCATCTATAGAGTTGTATACATAACATGTCCTCTTTCCCAATAATGGGAGCATCTGAAACAGTAGGGCGCCCCACTGACGTTTTCTGAAAGTACTTGTTCTACAAACGTATAATAAAGGATTTTCCTTTATTAAGGGTATTATCAAATAAGTAGCCTTTGTAGATGAATCTGAGGTTTGTGTATCAAATCTTGCAATAGCAATAATCGGCCCGCTGATATGTATTTACCTTTATGTAATGGATTTGCTTTGAGGCATGGGCTGACTTGATGCCCTTTAAGTAACATCTACCTCACCAATAACCACATCCATTATTTTCTCTTCTCCAGGTACATTGCGATCGTTCATCCAATCAGAGCCCACATCCTGTGCAGCCGGCGGCGGATCGTTCTCGCCATTTCCATCATCTGGCCTGTGGCTCTTCTGCTGGGCCTTCCAATCGCCCTGCTGAATCGGGTAAAGCGCCCACATCCCAACTTCCCTGTCAACCTCTGCATGCTGGTTTTTCCGAGCAATGCATTCGGTCTGAGAATGGGATACAAGTATACAGAGTTCACCATGTTCTTTCTGGGTCCTGTGGTCCTCCAAAGCATCCTCTATGCTATAATATGTAAAACCTTGTTTGTCGGAACCAAGGAGCTGCATCGTCGACCTGTAAGGAAGAGCAATGGTGGGTCACGAGGTGCTGAGAAGGAGTCAGATGCCATACGAGCCCGTAAAGGAGTAGTTAAGATGTTAATCGCCAGTGTTATGGTATACTTCTTTAGTTATGCCCCAGCACAGCTCCCTCCCATCTACAATGCCATATCCAGCACACCCTTCAACCAGAACTGGGCTTTCCTTGTCTTAGTCATGACCCTTGGTTACGTGAATTCAGCCGCTAACCCCATCCTATACTGTATCTTCAGTCAAAACTTCCGGCGGTGCTTCCGCCGGGCTCTCTGCTCTTGTGCGATTGAACACAAAACTCACAGTAAGCTGGGGCGGAGTTCAGCAGCTGATACATCAATGGGGGCGAGAGGAGTTGTACGGTTTGGGAGTCAACGAGGAGGGACTGCAACTACAGCACTTATATCAGAAGCCTAAGACGGAATTGTATCCTATCGCATGGAGTTGCTTCAGAAATGTATGTTTTGATGCTGTCCGGGAGTACAAATGTCAACAGGGAGTGAAAATGGAAGTACTTAATGAATCTCACGACCTAAATATTTATGGCCCCACACTAGCTAGAGTGATTAATATCAGAAGCCTAAGAAGGACTTCTCTCTTATGATGCAGTCTGTTCCAAAATGAATGCGTTTATGCCGCCAAGGAGTAAGAATATCAACAGCGAGTGAAAATGAAAGTATTTAATGAGTTTCAAGACGTAGATATTTTTGGCCCTAGATTAGTGGGGTTAGTACATCGGCAGTGGATATTAGGTGAGGCTCCACTACGCGATTTTTTGGTACAGTCTCACCTAATTTTATCCCAAATTTTACCAAATAACCTGCACCTGCATAGACTCTGTAATTGGGTGGGAGTTCAATATATAAACATCAACACAGCAACATATAAATAACAACACAGCAGTCACACAGATCGCAGGGTCTTGTACTGTAAAAATCAAACCTGTCTGATATTGAGTTGCAGAGAGTCATCAGTGTGAAAGTCTGCAATATTTACATTTGGTCAACTTGATTTAGTAAACAAAAACATCTTTTGGCAACAAAAATGTGCCTGAGATTGTACACAAAGCCTTCCCCACATATACAGAAAGCTTTCTCAATCTTATATTTACACCTTGAAATAATAACAAATACCACTCTGTAATCTGTGTTTGTGTCTGCTTTTGTGAGAATAGCTCCAATTTTCAGCAAAAATCGCATAGTGGAGCCTCACCTACTGAAAGATAATGGTGTTTCCAGATTTTTTCGTTGACCTCGACAATGGTGCCTAAGTAAGGCTATAATGTGAGAAAACACATAACTTTGCATTTCATTACTCACTTGTGACTTATACTGTCTCAATATATTGTTGAGTCTCACTCTAAGATGGATCTTATATATTAAATGGAAGATGTTCCTTGGTCACTTATTAATATCCATGTACATACCAACTTAACATAGGTTTGAGTGTTTATGATTAATTAGTAAACTTGTAAAATGTTTGTGTTGAGGCCCTACCGTATCATCGTAGAAAAACGCCGGGTTTTGAATAAGTGCCGGTCTTGTATAAGCGCCGGGGTAAGGGGGTGTTGAAATATCTCTTAAGCACTGAAAATAGACCTTGAATAAGCGCCTGTTTTGTATAAGGGCCGGGGGTAACCACCCCTCCAAATCTATAAGTGCCTGGGCGGTTTTTCACGACGATACGGTATTTGGAGCGTGCCTACAACAAAAAGAATGATAGAAGGTATAGCTTACTTTATATGTGTAATCAACTACTATAGCATGTATACATGTTTGTTTTCTTAACAGGCTATCAGCCACATTCTGGGCAGTGACTTTGGAAACTAATGAATTTTCAAAGCAAGGTGCATTACAATAGATCATAGTGAGTTGTACATAATGGGATGGTTATGTCATATACAAAGGATTATATGTGTTTTAAGTTGTGTATTTTACCTATGATCAGTTTTCATTTACTACACATGAGTGTATGATGGACCCTGCAGATCATCATTCTATAGACATCTAGACCTGAGGGGACTGTGCTCGGATGAAACCCAGCAAATCGTCGTGAGTCCTCGTCAACCTGTGTGAAGTGGCTCGCACATGTCGCTAGATGGAACATGACGTCGTTATAGCACAAGATCACCAGGAATAGCAATTGCTATGCCAAGTGAGTCTAACACACAATGGCGAAAGATGACGGAATGAGTTATCACTCAAAAAGGAGTCACCATTGATGACCAATCATGGCGACAGATGACGACAGTTTGCTGGGCATTATTCCTCATCAGAAAGACTTATGTCTAGTATTTAGATGGGAATATAACATTTTGACTCCTTAATAATCAGTCCAATTCCGTCTATAATTGTGTGCAATCAGAGTATGGAGTTGTTAACAGACACATGATTGGACAGTGACAGCCACTATGCTATCTTCACTGGTCATTTCCTAGTTTCAAAATTAGTTCTAGGAAGCCAGAGAAATGAGTCCAAAGTGGATGAAAAACAGTCTGGAGACTCTTTCCCGATCTAAGTTACTGCATTTTTTGCAATCACCAACTTCATCTCCAGCCAATGGAGGCCACTAATAGATGAAGCCAATGAAAATCATGCTAACTCATTTCTGTAGAGAACCCGGGTTTGAAATGGAGAACTTTTGTAAAACTTTAATAGGAAGGCATTTCTCAAGATCACTAGATCCCACGAGTCTATTACCATGACAGCTCTTTTATCTATTAGTCACCAATGCTTATACATACTGGTACAACTGCCCTAACAAAGCCTATACATGTAATTACAAGGTTAAGTGCTGATTGTACAGAGCAGTTACAAAACCTGTAATTTTGAGTGTTTTGTAGTGGCTGTGTTCAGTCGTACCATGTAGAGAAATGCCTTGTGAGATTCAAACGGTGTATACAGAGTCAAGCTTGGACTTATGTTGATTCCCTGCAGGTAATTGAGGGCATAATACCCAAAGGACATGCCTTATGACAGTTTTCACCAGCTCTTGGGGAGTAGGACACTCGCACTCCACTACACAGAGAAAAGAAGACTGATCGCTTTGACACATACTGCACAGGTCACCATTGTCTCCCACATGACATGTGTGAAAGGCATGTTAAATGAGGTTGACACTCTCAGATTTGGTTCGTCAACTCCACTTGACATGCGTAATGAAGACAGTTGTCATGGGACATATGTGCCATGTCCCAATGACATGTGCTCTATGTGTCAAATCAAGTTGACATGGATATACATGTCATTTTGACAGGAAGACTTTTTTCAGTGTAGATGGGGGTAGCTGAGCTCCAGTCAAAGTTTATGTTCTAAACATCTGTGTAGGAGAGACAGGTTGACCATTGGGGTGCCAGGCTGCCCTCTTATGATTAAGGGTGAAAACAGGGGATCACTGAGTGGTAAAGTGTTAAGCATGGCCTACCTGCCTGTATCATGTCCCCAGTATACAGGCAGGTCCGCAGCCAAGCCTGGGCTCATCATGGTGATTCAGTATAGATAGAACGAAGGTGGGACCAATAGAGGAACGGTGTGATTTCGATATACAAGATCTACAAAAGAGGAATATCAATAGGAATGGACAGTGATTAATCTAGAAGGTGGGATTGTACCAAGTTTGAAAGCCATGTAATAAAACATTGCTCCTCCCCTTAAACCCGCACCAAATGGCCATACAAAGCTTATGTACAACCTAGCGATAGAGATCTAGTGGACTATGGGTATAAAGGTCAGGGGGGTGCTGCTTTTATGGGAAGTCCCTCACCTGCAGTGACATAATCAGACATAGTATCAGAAACCGGAGTGGTTTTATGTCCCTTTCACACAGATAGTTATTGGATGATCAGCCTCTATGTTTAGTACTTCAGATAGCGGTCGTTTACACAGATAGTGGTTGTATAAATGTTGAACCATTGTCAGAGAGATTCGACATTTATCACAGCTGTCTCATCTTCTACACTGAAAACATGGATCCGAAACTCGTCATTGGTCATGCCTCAGGTTGATAATACCTAATATATTATTTTGACCACCTAAAGTTGTAGTTTTAGGTATTGTCAACCTAAAAACCTAAAGTTATCACCACTGACTAATTTCGGATCTTCCAGGGTTTCAGTGTGCCAAATGTGTAGCATCGCACTATGAAAGATTTATTGGACCCCAATCTGAACTCGTAAAGCAACTCTCTCCATTTAGGCAATTTCGGGTGAAACTTAAAGTATGAATTATCCGAGGAATCAATCTAGTGTTACCTTCACGATTTGCACATTGTTTTAGGTATGGAAATC
This sequence comes from Acholoe squamosa, assembly GCA_949317995.1. Classification (NCBI taxonomy): domain Eukaryota; kingdom Metazoa; phylum Annelida; class Polychaeta; order Phyllodocida; family Polynoidae; genus Acholoe; species Acholoe squamosa. The sequence continues at coordinate 6,592,600 of OX439039.1, forward strand.
GTCTTCCCCAAGGGAATGTTAGAAGGGGATTTGGAAATTCCCTGTGTAGATTTAGAAAAAAAGAGTTGAAAATATTAGTTTGCACTTAATGCATTAGCAGTGTAAGCCTTAAATGGACAAACTAAACCAGATGTGGCCTGGGAGTTAAGGTCAGACTACTTGAAAGAAAAATCAGTCGTTTCGCAGCTTAACATAAGTACATTCACCGATTCTGGGTCTTAAAACGACTCTTCATTACTGTTTAACAGTCCCTACCATAAAACCCTGGCTGAAAGCCAGATTTCTTTTTTTATTTCTTGATCAAAACCAGTTTCTAAATTTCTAACAGAGTCTGAATTTTATAGTTTTTTCCGCACAACCCATCCCAGGCTTGTGACTGGGGCTTGTGACCGGGGCTTGTGACTGGGGCTTATGACCGGTTCTTGTTACCAGCTTATGACCAGGATTTTACAGTAATCCAGTATTGCTAATTGGGTATTGCATCACGCCCATTGACTGATTGTTGTATAGCTGGGGGGGGGGGGGCAGACCATTAAAATGTCAATATTTCAAATTCTGCTGGTGTTGAGAGCAGCACAAGATATACTAGTTGGATATGGGTAATTTTTGGCAGCTGATTCCGAATCCTAGGTGCGTTTCTTCTTATCTTTATTGAAACATGGTCAAATTAAAGGTCATAGGTCCCGATGCAATTGCAATGGGTCCTAATCAATTTAGGATACATAGGATGGGGAATACACTGTGCACGAAGGACCCCTAATCGTGCCCTCTGACCTTAAATTTGTTCCAACCTAGATGTGAAGATACGCACCTCAGATTTAGAATAAAGTGCCGGTTCCACAGCATCGGTCGAGTCCATTTTTTGCTAATCCGACCGATATTTATGTAGGAAATGTATAGAAAAAATCGTCGGATTAGCAAAAAATGTACCCGACCGACGCTGTGGAACCAGCCCTTAAACAGTATCAAAAAACCCAGATTCGTGTCTGATATCTTGTGCTGCTCCTGACACCAGCACCTTTCGATATCCAAGAGCTGGAACCCATTGTACAAATGAGCAGACTCTCCAGCACTTCCTTCCCTCCAGAAGAACTTCAGCCACATAGGGGTCAATTCTTAATTTTAATGTCAATTATTGGCAGGATCGTTTCATGCTGAGAAAATGATGCGATGCTCATTACCTTATTTACTTTTTCAAAGTACGGGAGGGTGATTAACCTAGGTTGGCAACATGATGCCAAAATCAAGCCCCATTGAAGCAAGAGAATATCTTGCGTCTTTGGTTTGTTTGGAGAATGCTATGACATTACCGGATAAATTAGCCACTTCTTCCATGCTAGCAAGCTAAGAAAAATCTGCGTCAATTATATTATATTACCTCTTCTTCTCTCTTATGTCCAGAGTGTATTTGCATGAACAGTGTCATTTGGGGGGAATAATAACGAAACGAGTATACATGGCAAGATAAATTATGAGACTACATATTAGGGAATGTATATTAGAAATGTACATATAGATGAAATTAAATATTTATGATTACAGAAAATCAGAGAAATGTCGTCGAAATAATGGCGCAATCCTTGTCCCGAAATTGCCAGAAATCCGTTGTTATTTTCCTTTGTGTACCACTGTACTGCCACTTGGGGCTTCTTGTAAATGATGCGCTGGTTCTATGCTATATGATCACAGTGTTCCATTGGATCCCTGTTAGATTCAAAAGTTATTTTTTTACAGGGCGGAGGGGAACAGTATATTTTTCAGAAGTATGTAGGTGTCATCTCAATATCACATCGAAAATAGCGGATATAAATTTCTAGGAACATTAGTAGTGGTAGCTGTTGCAAATTACAAACCTTACCTCTGTTCATGAAGCAATCTGAAATATCAGAAATTAAACAATTCGATTTGAAATTTCAGAAATTGAGCAATTCGATTTCTACATTGCCGGTTTGAAATCATTAAGCCGTCAAGCATCCTATATTGCCATTTAATGTGTTTTTGCTGCACTTTTAAACATTTTAGCTTCTAAGAGCGTCAGGTCCTAGAGTTGTCTAGATGCCAGTTGACTCGATCTTTATTGAGTAGTGATTAATAAGCAAAGGATGATACATAAATGTATATATTTACTACTATAGGCCTATATATATATATATATATATATATATATATATATATATATATATATATATTTAAAGAGGGTGTCACAGAAGATATGTTTCTGAATCATATCAAGAGGATATGTTTCCGAATTACATCAATGATAGAAAAAAAAGTTGAAGAGTAATAGATATATGTTAGAATTTGGTATATAGTTCAACATTGCTCATATAATAAAAAAAAAATAAAAGCAATTTACATTAATAAGGGTTTTGACTGTGTGCTATGTTGTATAGAAAATGTTGTAATACCAGCCATTATATTACATCGATTGATCTTACTGTATATAACACTGGTCATAACCAGATTAATGAAACTCAAATTTATTGTCAGTATGACTGATTGGGGGGTACTTTTAAGTATTTACGCCATGATCTGATAAAGAATCAGTTGTCAAATACTGTTATCGTTGATTTAGAGTGTTCATGTTAGAAACTGAATAAAAAAAGGCAGTGTAATGAAATGTAAAAACACAAATGTTATTTATCATATTTTGTTTTTCATATCTATTAAACATTTTGAGTGATTGGCAGGTTCTTGGTTTGAGTTTCTGGGAAATCTCTGAAAAGAATCCAGGAGTTAACTTTGAACATGATGGAGTTTGAGACCACTTTGAGCTAAATGGCTATGGGATCTGTGGCACCTGCAATGCTGAAAACCCTTTGTTCTATTTGCTTTTGACTCCATTTGCTCACACAAAAGTCTTGAAATTGCTGATTTTTGTCCACCAGAGTGATGAGTGTGCCGCCCAAAATAAAGGACTTACAGTGCTAAGGGAGTGATCATTTTTTAACAACAAGGAGGGGCTGGTGGGTTTGAGGGGGGGGTCAGAATTTTTTCGACCCCTTGTATTGGGTATAGTACAACCCACTGTTGGGTCAGTGGATTTGTATTGACAGCACCTACCACTATTTTCCAGAAATAGAAAAAAAATCTACTGTAAAAAGGTGCATGCAGTCTGACAGTGTAGAAATAGATCCACATAGAGGGAGTTGTATCTTGTTGCATAGTAGACCGACTATTAAAATTGTCATTGCTGCAATCGCTTGAAAAGCAAAACTTGATGTGATCTGTGAAAAGGGTCTTAGTTCAGGGTACGATAAGGCCCCTTTGCCCAGGACATGTCACATGATTATCATACATGGGTTAGTCTGATGCAACTGCAGGCCCAGTGCAATATCTAGTTGCAACAAGGTTTAGTCTCACAGTGGACTCAAACCTATAGTTCGAACATGTTTCTTTTTTGGCAAGACCTTCACAGCTGTTTTGGAGTGATTACCCTTTTATTGTGCTGCCAGGCCCAGACTATACTATGATAACACCCTCCTACCATAAATGCCCGCATCAAAGCCATATGTGGTGGCTAACAGACCAATTCAGCCTTTTGTTCAGTCTACAGAACAAACTGAATTCAATATGTGGCTTAAGCGGGTATTCCACTGTCGTCTGTCAGCCAAAATTTTGCTAATAAAATTGTTTTTCATAATGCAAAAGTATAAAAAAAAATTGATTGGATTATTGAAATTCCGGTTGACTGACGTTAGTGGAATACCCGCTTTATATGTGGGGTTATCCCCAGGGTTTTTCATATAAGATTATACTGCCAGCCTTTTCAAGCCCCAGGTATGGCTTAGATCTTTCTCTCAGAGCCAGAGTGCAGTTCATACATTAGTGTAGTTTATACAGGGGGGTTTACATACTGCCAGAGGCACACACCTCCCTCAATCACAGTCATATTAACCTCGTCCAAGACGGGTCAGCTGTGTCCTACAGGACCTTGATATTGGGCCTAATCTGTTTAACCTTTAAAGGCCAATAATGTATACATCAATGCAGCGCATGTATTGGTCTCCATGATGCATGAATGCAGGTATGGCGAGTTACTCACGAGGCCTATAACATTTAAGCATCATAGTAGCTCTACTAGAAACAATTCCCTAACATTGAGTTTAACTGTTTAATTCCCCTTACACCTTGTGCTTAATTGAGTCCAGTGCTCACTTTAAGGATGTTGGGCTCATTCTGAACACACAAACTCATTAACCTGGTATCAATCTTTGTATAATTCTAGTCCGGCATATAGGCCGGAGGCTGATAGGACCTACCATGCACGCCCCCACATCCCAACGCGATGGGTATTTTTTCAATCCTTAGGGTCCCCTGAACAAGATTTAAGATGTTAACATTGATTACCTTGGGATGCACTACCGGTTTTGGCTCATTATCCATGTGCGGGTTCAGACCACTTTTGGGTCAATTTTTGTACCATGTTATTCAAGGGGTATGCTCAATCCCCAAGCTCTAAGACTATCTTACCTTGTGTGGATCCTGAAGCTGTTGGTCTTGTTGGAAAGAAGACATAATAAGCTTTTCATTAAGCCCTAATACATGTTCTTAAGTTCAGATTTAAGTGTACCAGACAGTCGGGAAGACGGAAGATTGAGATTACAAGATCCTGAATAGTTCACTTGACCTCCAGTAGATGGGAATGATCTCCAATCACACCTTATATTTTAAATATTTGTATAGGAGAGACAGTGGAGCATTGGGGTGTTAAGGTGCCCCTTGTGAGTTAAGGCGTAAACAGGGGATGATTGACTGGTAACTTCTTGTATCATGTCTCCAAAATACAGGGCGGTTGCCAGCCAATTGTCTAGGATGGCCAGCTTGATCTTAATAGCTACTTGTCACTTTGTGCCTATATGTCAGATGTCATTGATAGTGGTCACACATGCAATAAACCCCCCATTAAGTATTCTGTCCATTTGCAGTTATGTATCCATCACAGTCATTCAATACACAATGCTTTCTTTCTCGCCGATATTAATTAAACCTTCCTGCAAAATGAATTACAGAGTTAGTGGTCAAGTCTGTGATTGCTGTTTAAAAGATGCAATATAAGACTTGGCACTGTGGTGAGCATCTCAATGTCCAAACCCTGGGTTATTTTAAAAGATGGCTATCAATTGTCAAAGGCAGGAAGATGATCTTCATTCATAGGGTCCATGGAGAGAGAGAGACTGCAGATTATAGTGATGGTGACAGAATCACAACAGTAGCTTCAAGTGCTTTCCAGATATGATAGGAGCAATTTGTACAATATGGATGACACATCCCTCTTCTATAAGCTAGACCAATCCACCATAATGTCCACTGTGAGTGATGTGGAATGGTCTGTGTGCCAGTAGCCTTCAGTAGTTTTATCAGGGTCAACTAGTAATTCACTACACCAAATGTGTTGGGGATAATGAACTGCAACAGATCAACATGCCTTTTCAGAAGTGTCCAGAAGCATATTCACCAGCTGTTGGGACCACACTGCTATGAGAGAAGTTGAACCAGAATGTAATGTTCAGAGATATATAAGGATGGATAACATGGGGTCTGATGATCTGAAGAGGTAACAGATGACAGAATATCCTGGGAATTGTATGATTGTATTCCAATCCTTCTCTTTCATTTTCTCAATATTTGAATGAAACCAGCACTGTCCAAGATCAATGCAAATTCCACCTTGCCCCTACTTTCAGACAAGTAGGCTGCCCAAGGCTTTTGAGATAATCAATTAGGCATGCAGTAAATTATGAGGCTGAGAGCCAATATTCTGTATTCTAAATGTGCGTTATCAGTACCAGCAATGGTAAATTTTGATGATATGACAGTGGTTACTTGAATTTGATATTGGGGGGAGGGAGGAGGGGACAGTTGTTATGAACTATAATCCGGTGTAATCATGGATGATCTGAGAAACATATGCATGGATATGTATATACAAAATAACACAGGGTGTGAATGTGGCAAATATTTTATCATTATCTCATCATATGGTGTCTGTCAACTAGATGATTTTAGAAGGTAGATTTACATCAAGTACACGACCTTGCAACGTGTTATATGTGCTTCTATTCTGAGATGTGGACAGGGGAGCTCTACATACAAGTTCTTGAGGCGAGACCATACACTTATCTGTGACTATCTGAATAGATTTGGACATGGGGTTCTATCTAAAGCTACAGTTGCTAGGCAACCACATGACATAGCAATCATTTCTACCTATGTTCATACTGTGTGATGTGCACAATGGAGCTATATGCAACTTGAAATCATTGAACTATGTCCTTGAGGGGAGACTATGCACAAGCCATAGTATATGCCTACAGGTATGAATCTAGATTTTGTTGCTATGCAAAACTGCTATTGCTAGGCCACCACACAACCTAGCAACCTTTTATCACCTATATTCCTAGCCTATGATGGAAGTCACAGAAGAGTTATATACAAGTTTACATCAGGGGAGTATGTTGCTGAAAAGAAACCATGCAGATATGAGCATTCAAGCATATTTTCAGGCTTGGTTGCTATGCAAATCTGCTGTTGCTAGGCAACCACACCACTTAGCAACAAAACAAATGCAGCACTCTATTCTGCTAAGCTGATTTATAGGGGGTAGGACCCACCAGATACTTTTTAGACTGCACATTTATGTAATTCAAAATGACATCTGAATCTATTGTCGGCCATTTTGAATTTTGACCATATATATAGCCTAGCCATTAAATTTTATGAAGTAGAAGCATGCATATTTTCAATCAGCACTCATTTTAGCATAAGAATCAGGAGTATTGATGAAGATTTAGCATGGAAAAACATCCATTTACAAAAAGAGGGAGATGATTGAAATGGAACAGCATCATATTGACTCAAGGTAGTGTCTTTGCGTCCAAGGCAATAACGTGTGTCATAGTCATCAATGAATTCTGCAAAATGTCTCATATTACTCGGACAGGTTTGCCCTATATAAATCACATTAGATATTGTACTTAGATGGGATAAGGGCAAGTTTTATACATGTATCTGGAGCGCATTTAAGATTTTCAGTAAAAAAAGGAACTTTGTAATTTCAATCTTCCTTCTTCCCGACTGTCTGGTACACTCAAATCTGAACTTAAAAACATGTATTAGGGCTTAATGAAAAGCTTATTATGTCTTCTTTCCAACAAGACCAACAGCTCCAGGATCCAGACAAGGTAAGATAGTCTTAGAGCTTGGGGATTGAGCATACCCCTTGAATAACATGGTACAAAAATTGACCCAAAAGTGGTCTGAACCCGCACATGGATAATGAGCCAAAACCGGTAGTGCATCCCAAGATAATCAATGTTAACATCTTGACTCTTGTTCAGGGGACCCTAAGGATCGAAAAAATACCCGTCGCGTTGGGATGTGGGGGGGGGTGCATGGTGGGCCCTATCAGCCCCCGGCCTAATAATCCTTGGGCACAAAGGAGCTTCTACTGTGTCTGAGTATTAACCCTGGAGTACAAACCAGCCAATGATCCTTCAATTGTCACTTTGCTACACTGTCATACCGCGGCAAGCTTTTTACAGTAGATTGCTTCTATTTTTGGAAAGCATTGCTAGTTGCTGTCAGTACAAATCCAATGATCTGATGTTGGATGTACTGTACCTACTACAGTTGTCATTATATAGCCAATTTACAATTGGGGCTGAGAGTGTAGATACCTTCGTCGCCGTTGAATAGTATTGCAAATAACCAGCCGATGCTGCCTTGCATTTTGAAGAATTCTGAGGGTGATATAAGCAGACCAGATGTCCTACAAAGTGATTTGGGGTCCTTGGATATGTACCAATCTTCAGTTGTTAGGTTTACTACTCAATATAAGTACTGAAATGTTTCTGGCCCAAGGACTGTAATGAAGAATGTCTCAGATTAAGTATCCAGTGTCTTATTAACTCTCCTACACAGATGGGCTGTGGTAATACAATTTTAATTTATAATGAGTTAATATATTTTCTACAGTTTATCACTGTGCATAGAATGTCACAGGCAATTCAAATTAGCTATTGTGATGATTTGCAGAGACATGTGCAGAATTATCTGTAAATAAGATTTCATTACTTTACCTTGCAGATATATAGTGCAAAGCATTAATCCTCATCATCAAATAAGACCAGGCATGCAAAGGCACTTTTCAGATGAATGATGATAGACAAAATTTGCAGCATACCAAATTAATCCAACAGTAGAAAACTTCATAGACCATGTCCTATGGGATAATAAGACATTTAAGGCTTACCAAATTAAACTAACATCAATGCTTATAAAGGGACACTCAAAAAGTGGAAAAAAAAACTTACCAAGGCTGTATCCCTTTGGGATTCCTGAGACGATAACTGTCTAATAACATTAGATCCATTCTAATTTGCCTCCAAGACGGCACCTGTCTGTCAAAGTGTATTCCCTAGATTCCTCTCTAGCTATTCTGTTAGAACATAATAAGACAATAGAATATGATTAACAAATGGCATATATGCATCAATTCTTATGGATGTATGCTTCTGGGGAAATGTACAAGTTTAGAGAATTCCTTTTCATTATTATTATTTCATTCTATTGATGTCTATCACTTTTCATCTGTATGCCTCACATTTTCCCAGAATAAAAACTTCGGGTACCCTTTGTTCTTTTGTATATATAAATACAAAGGTCATCAAAGGTCAAACATCCACCTACACCTATCACCATGTGCCAACAATTCTGCAGAAAATCACTTTCAGCACATTTAGTGGGCTCTGCAGGACGTCCTCTGTATTGCTCACTTGTCCTGAAAACACTAGGGAATCTAAACTTGGAGCACCAGATGTGTCAAACCAGCAATAGAAATAGTGAGGAATGGAAATGTACTTATGACAATGTATCATATATAGCAGCAGACATCCATAATGCATATACAACATTTTTTACCAGTTACCGAAACGCAGCTTCTCTTTTTTTTAGGCCCAAACAAGATGAATGACTTGAGAGAGTCAACATACAATGTAAGGTCGTTTAGATTTACTATGGTCACCGAACATTTCAGACAAAATGATATAACAGGTATCATCCAGCACCAGATATGAAAATACAAGTTATAGATGGACTTGGAATCGAGCTAAATGTTAACTTTGATAATCATTTTTATACTGCGCCAGATTCTCAATTTTCAAGATGCATTTTAGATGGTGCTAGGAATTTCCCCCATCCAACTCTGTAAGTGTTTTCCATTACTAATTGTTTATCGAACATTTTCTAGTAGATAAATTTGCAGAAAGTAATTTCGAGGAAACAAGCGAAAAGTTATAACCGCTGAGATATACGGTTCTACTTGTAAGTGTAGTTGACAATAATGCCTTCATTTCTAGCTTTTCAGTACTTCTCTGACTCATCAGTTACATTTAAATGGTTGTTATTATACATTAGATCATAACCGGTGACAAGTAATAAACATTTTCAAAGTCACTGTAAACATATGTATAATATAGGCCTCATATCAATATATATTTGCAATTAATTTTTGCCATTTCTGTTCGGTGTTAAATATATATTACCAGCTATATATTACTATATACCATGTGCCTATATAAGTATATATGTGGGCTGTTACTTCTATTTGAATATGTAAATACAATCATAATAGCATGCAAAATATATTAAGTGACAGCCGACATTTATCAAAATCAGCAAGGGGTGCATTATGATAATCTTAACACAAAGTGCATTCAAAGGTCTACCCAAAGAACCCCCAGTTCAATATTTAATTTCTATTTCATAGCATATTACTTTCCTATGATGAAGGGCCTGTTAATTGAAAGGGAAATGAGTAATTGAGGCCAGCATTGGGTGTATTTTGCAACTTGATTTTGTGTCGATTGAGATGGTAATGTATCTTTAAGTGGTAGGTGGGAATAGATAATGGTGTCCATTCATCTAGTTCAACACAACAGTTTCTCTCTCTCTAAAATCACATATAAAAACCCATTCCACCTCTGGTATATTTCAGATCATGTGGTGCTGAAAATGCCATATTGTGACAGTGTACATATCTTACAACCAGACACCTTAAAACATAGGACACTCATACAGACAGAAACACATTAATAAAACAATGTGTCACATAGCAGCCGACATCCATAATGCATGTGTCTGATGTCCATATAGCTGATGGAAACAGTGGAGGAAAAACAAAGAGAAACCTTGGATATGCCCATAGTGCTAGATAATAACCATAACAACATATTCATACTGTGAGCCATGGCCACATCATACTGCCTGAGAAGTATCAGGTTGGTATGACATCTTTCTCCCTTAAAACAACAGTTACCTTGGGACTGTAGCATTATTATACACTATATATGCTGTTGGACACAGCTGTGGTGCTGGCTAGAAAGACTTTGGGAAATATTAAGGAGAGATATGTAGGTGGATATATCAGCCATTTACATGGTGTGCTAAAGTGTCCACCTAAATCTCTTTACCATAAACGGCCCTCTAAATATCATTCAGAAGGCCATAGGGGTGTACATTCGCCCTCTACCAAGAGCAGCCTTTCTTCAGTTCTAGAGCAAACATGTACTGTATTCATTCTGATAAGTGCACCTGTGTGGAAAATTAGCTGTTAGATCAATTTTTTTAATAAAAAAGAAATGGTTCCAATAAGCGCAGCCCCTAAAGCCTAAAAATCGTTGGTTTTACCTAAGAAAGTCTTTATTTTTACACATTTTTTGCATTAGTTGACTTCTGGGGTGCCCTTATGGCCAAAAAAAGAGGAGGTGTGTGCTTATTAGAGCAGATGTACTTATCAGAATGAATATGGTATTTGTAATTTGTCAGGTGACAAAGAGATACTACATCCGTGGGTTCCATATTAAAAGACGCTGTATTCAAAATGACTATGCTAAATTATAGTCTATTCAAGTCATCACCAGCACAAGAGGCTCAGAGTAGGATGAATGATTTTCTTCTGTGGAGATAGAACTGAACATCAGGTGTTGTAAGTGAATTAGATTGGCAATTCCATGATGCTACTGAAGGTATTACCTTGAGTGGCCTCCAGATGAGCCTGTGTTGACAGAAGGCAGAAGGTCTTATGTGAATATTGGATGCCTTGGGTTTAGTGACAAACATATGACCCACAGAAGAGTACACTATACAACTGAAGCCCAGCCTCATCGCATTCACATTGATCATGTGATATACCAGCTTCTCGTAGGACTATAACAGGTTCACTATTACAAGATGGAAGCTGTACCAAACCTTTGCAGCAATATGGAAATTAGTGTTAAGCACCAAAAGAGTATTCAAATGAGCATCAGAATCAAGAAAATGAGGTGATGCAGACCCAGAGGAGTGAGTGAGTGAGTAATAGCTGTTTAACGCCATTTCGACAGATAAGGTCATATTAATGGCGAGAACGACATTACACAATTTCACAGAGGAATGTGTCAATGCCCGCGCATATGTGCACCAAACACATCTGAGTGGAAAGGAAAGAGGAGAAATAGACCCTTTCAAGTGGGCTAGGGAAGCCCGCAGACCCAGAGGACTTGAATTCTGTACCGAAGAGAAGACTATGCGTTTGCGCTCCCCCCTACAGGCCCTGCCTAGAAAGCTGACTTTGGTCAGGAGTGACTAACCTATGAATGTGGTGTCCTTTGCAAATAGCCTGAACCTGTATTTTCTTTTCATTATTTGTAAAGGCATCTTTATGATATTTACCTCCATTAAAACTCAATTTAAAAGTTTAGTATCATGGGATTTCCAAAAATATTGTACCTCAATATAACAAGAGAGGCAAGATGGCTGCTGACACATATTAAACATTGACAGTGCATTCTCCATTCAATCAAACAGCTCCCCAGCAAATTGTTGTTATCTGTCGCCATAATTGGTCATCAATGGTGACTCCTTTCTGAGTGATAACCCACTGCGTCATCTTTCGCCACTGTGTGTCAGTCTCACATGGCATGGCGATTTATCACAACAGTCATCAACTCTTACACAACTCTTACAACTCTTACACAAAATGGTGACTTATCACCACCATTGCCAACATTGGTCTCACTCAATACGTGAATGTGTGTCACTCAAAATCAATGCTCTCTGAGGATTGCATCATCTGTCACTCACTCTCACTCACAGTGGCAACTTATCACCACCATTGCCAAAGTTGTTGAGACAGCACCACTGTTCAACATGTAGCCTATCTAGGAAGTGTGGGCATGAAGTATAAGTCCATATGTATCAAATGTGCTTTGTTTCACACTGATTTCCATGTAATATTTCAGAGTTGAATCAAACAAGATTATATAGAGAAAATATCAATTGAATTTAGATAAAGGTATCTCTAAAATGAAAGCAACTATCCATAAACACCTTTTCTCTGGTTACAGAAAAAATACATAGGGAAATATCTACATGAACACCTTGTCTGTGGTTAGAGGTAAGATACATATGGCAATACCTTCTCTGGCAAAACATACTTTGATCTGGCAGATGTGAGGCTGCATGATTAGCAATGTCGATGATCATGAGCTTTTCATCTAACAAGGTGAGTGATCACCAGCATCGCCATCACTGGTGAGTCTGCGCTGTGACGTGGTGCGCGTTTCATCTAGCGAGGTGAGTGATCAACCGCCTTGCCATCCCTGGTGAGTGTGAGTCATCATGATCCTCGCCAAACGTGGTGAACATGCGCTATGGCATGGTGGGCGTTTCATCTAGCGAGGTGAGTGATCACTTGTGTCGCCATCCCTGGTGAGTGTAGGTGATCAAGATCCTCACCATCTGTGGTGAACCTGTGCTATCCCGAGGTACGTGTTTTATCTAGCAAGGTGAGTGAATACAATCCTTGCCATCCGTGATGAATGTGCATTATGACGTGGTGTGTGCGTCTCATCTAGCGAAGTGAGTGATCACTCATGTCGCCATCCCTGGTGAGGATGAGTGATCACGATCCTCGCCATCCCTGGTGAACATGCGCTATAACGAGTCGCGTGTTTCATCTAGCGAGGTGAGTGATCACCCACGTCGCCATCCCTGGTGAGTCTGAGTGATCACCATCCCCGCCATCTAAGGTGAGGCCATGTGATCACCACCATTGCTATTCCTGGTGATCTTGTGCTATAGCGACGTCGTGGTCCATCTAGCGACGTGTGTGAGCCACTTCACACAGGTTGACGAGGAGTCACGACAATTTTCTGGGTCTTGGACGGTGTCAGTGGGGAGAGGTCTACAGAGATATAATGACATTTGTATGCTATTTGATACAGAATATTAAGAAAAATGTTTGGCTATAGGTAAGAGTATATTTGATTATTTTGGACCCCAAATTATCTGCTTTTGGTTGCATTCACCCATTTTCCAAATTCTGATGTTGATTTGAATACTATTTTAGTGCCTAACATTGAGCTCAACTGTTCAATACTCCTTACACTCTGTGTTTATTTGATTCAAGCGCACATTTTAAGAACATTGGGCTTAAACAATTTATTACATTATTCTGAAATCACATACTGAATAACCTGCTATCAATCAGCCTGGTCTACCATAATACAAAGGATCTTCTACTGCATCTGAGTATTAATCCTGGAATACAAACTAGCCAATGATCCTTCGATTGTCACATATCTGGTGAACCCAAATCACTTTGGTACACTGTCATATCGCGGCAAGCTTTTTTATTGTAGATTTTTTTTTTTTTTTGAAAAAAAACAGTGATACTTGCTGTAAGTGCAAATCCAATGATCCTACAGTTACCTTTATAGCCCATTTACAATTGCGGCTGAGATTGTAGATACCTTGGTCGCCCAGCATAACTATAGAAAACAATATAATGTGTAATAGTTTTGCCAATAGCTAGCCAATGCTGCTTTGCATCATGCAGACCTTTGAGGGTAATTTAGGCAGACTAGATGTCCTACAAAGTGATTTGGGGTACTCAGACAAGTACCAATTCTCAATTGTCAGGTTTACTAGTGAATATATGTTCTGAAAAGTTTCTGAGCCCAATGACTATAATGAGGTATAACATAGATACAGTATCCGGTGTCCTATTAACTCTTCTACACAGATGATCTTTGGTGATGTAATGTTAAATCATAGTGAGTTTAATTTACCTACAGTTTATCACTGTACATAGAATGGCACAGGTAATTTAGATTAGCTGTGGTGATGATTTGCAAAGATCTGTACAAAATTATTTAGAAATAAGATTTCATTCTTATTCCTTGCAGATATAGTGTAGGGCATTTATCCTTGTTATCAGATAAGACCTGGCCTGCAAAGGTCTTAGGGTTTATGTCTTTGGATGAATGAGACAATGTGATAATCAAACATTTATGGCTAACCAAAATAAACTAACAGCTATGTTTATTAAGAGAAACAGTAGAACAGACCAAGGATATATATATATATATATATATATATATATATATATATATATATATATATATATATATATATATCCTTGTCCGATTCACCAGACATAAAGTAGACACTTGCTGTCAAATAACATTAGATCCATTCTAAGCGGCTTCCAAGAAGGCACCTGTCTGTCAAAGTGTATCACCTGGATTGTTCTCTCATTACACTGTTAGAACAGAATACGACAATAGAATATGATTAACAAATGGCATATATCAGTTCTAATACCTGCTTTTGGGGAAATGTACCAGCTTTGAGAATTTCTTTCATTACTATTTCATTCTATTAATGCCCATCAGTTTTCATCAGTATGCCTCACATTTTCCCATAATAGAGACTTTTGCTACATTTTGTTGTTTTGTATTTAGATAACATTTCCATCATACTTATCTGCTCATCAAAGGTCAAACATCCACCAACACCTGTCGCCATGTGTTGACAATTCTGCAGAAAATTGCCTTCACCACCTTTAGGGGGCACTGCAGGTCTTCCTTTCTATTGCTCGGGTGTCCTGAAAGCACAAGGAAATCTAAACTTGGAGCACGAGATGTCCCATACCAGCAATGGAAATTGCCATCTAATAATGCCCGTTGGGTAACCGATAGCCATAGTCAGCATTACACGTGCTGGTTTGTGATTTGTTAGATGATATATGAAAAACATGTTTGTCAGACCTATCATAAGAAAAAACAAATGAAGTAGAAAGCATCTTGGGACTGATTTAATTATTACTCGCTGAAGGTCTTGTACTAATTGAATTTCCTAACTTGAGGCCCCAATATTATACGCACCATTAAAGGATATCATTATATTCACATGATCTAGGAGACATTGGTGGGCAGAGAAAGTAAGCTAGAGGCTGTGCATATTTGTTCAATGCATGCACCCTTCTGTTGGTTATCTACACCCAACAGGCCAACAGGTTCATACTGTCTGCTCCCATAATTTGTGATAAAGGTACATACCTTGACCACGTTAAGAGGATTCGGTTCCTGATAGAAATATCATGCCATAAATTATTTATTGTTGGCTGTCACACAACAAAAGCACTATAAAGTACCCCAATTGCTCACTGGCATGATAGAATAAGATTGTTTCTACCTTTATTGACAGAGTCACATAAAAGGATAATTTACCCAGCCTATGAGATTCCATCTGACACTCTAAGTGTCGGCTGATGGCACTTGGAGGTAGGTCCAATCCAAGTGCTGCATGCAAAGCAAAAGTCATGCCTCCCCATTTCTGGAAGGTGTTTCCATAAATGGTATGAATAGACCCCTTTAGTGGGATCTGTCACTCGAACGCCTTAGTTGTACTGCCTCAGTAGTATAGTGTCATACTAGTAATTGTGCATGATCAAGTTGTCATATGAGAAATATCATATGACTAGTGGTATATAGAGAGTAGTAAGAATATCAAGCTCTTATTAGTGCTATTCCAGTTATCACTGGTTTATTCAGCTTTAGACAGAACATGTTATGTATGAGTAATACAAATGTTAATATGCAGGTAATTTCCACACACAGTAAATATAGAATTGTTTGTAAAGTATAATGTTCTGTTCCACTCCACCTGTGAGGTAATAATAATAATAATACACTGTCAAGTATGGTCCTAGGTGGGTTCCCACTCATGAACTAATTTTCATTGAAGATTGTAGCTCACCATTAGCGTATTCATCATAATACAAATATTCTACCATTTTCTTTTCCTTTTAGTGAGTATGGGGATAAAATCATTGCCTCTTTGCAAATCATATTTTACCAGCACAAAAAGAAAGATACCTGCTGTCTTCCCCTAAGATGGCTTATTTAAGAATACCTAGTTAGCATGCCAAGCAGGGCCCAAAAGGGACGATGCCTGCAGAAGTCAAATAGGCAGCAGTAAAGTTGTACATGAACGGGGACATGAGCATGTGGTCTACACATTTGATCATGGATCCTGTAGCGTACCCTTTCCATTAAGTCACAATGTTAACGGACCCTACCTAGGTGCATAACAACACAGCTGCACCAGGCAGGTTCCCAAAACAAAAGGCTAATGTTGAGGAGGAGTTGTTTTAAACATTGTATAATCTATATAATATATAGTTTATTTAGAGCCTAATGCTATCTTTGAGTGCACTCACCATGAAAATGCTTACTTTGGAAGTGTGTGTTATGTCTGGTTCCGTGAGTGAGTAAGCACTTTACAAAAAGCGCCTTCCTGATTCTTGATTATCAAGCTCTAGTTTGAATATCTTTGAAATTGTGATAATTGTTGGAGAGGGTGATGATTCCAGGCAGCTTGCCTTTCTTTAAATTGTGAGGATGGCTGCCGATACAGATTGACCATTCTCAGTCGATTTCCATTCAATCAAACAGCTCTTAGTAGCTGTCAGTGTCAAGAGAAGTACACAGATACAATGACACTTGTGTCAGAATGGAAGAGAATGAGAGCTGACGAGTAGAGAGCAAGAGATGTGACAGTGAATAAAACAAAGCTCGGTAACATTTCATCTACAAAGAAACTTTTGTTGTTGGCACTGAACCAAACTTTGTAAGTGCTATACATAACGTGTTTTCATTTATAGATTCATAGACATATAAGTGAAAAGAGATAGCCATGAGATCTTTCTATTTTATTACTCATATTTGTAAGTGTAATCAATGATAATGCTTGTTCTTCTACAAGTATTTTCAAAAAGGTATAATCAGTGATATAAAAGGTTGATTATCGGATAATCATATTAGATATTACATACAACTGGTAGCCAGTAACATAGATACTTCTAATTACTCCTGTACATATCATGATGTGAAAATGATTCTTGCTGTTCTCCTTTCTAAGAAGATAACTGCATAGAGTGAAGTGATAACATGTGCACAGAATGATGACACCATCCACTTCAACACAGCAAGGGCTATCATCTATCACCTCCACTGGTGTATGTCAGATTCTAAAGTGCAGACCATATGCCAATGTCATATAGTGACAGGTCACCTTGTCAGAACCAGAAAGCTTATAACAAGGGATGCTCATACTGGGAAAAATATCTGATGAGCAATGGAAATGTACTTATAGGACACTCAGCTCATGGAAATTCGGGAAAAAATCTAATAAAGAAACCTAGGCTAGGCCTGATAGTAGTAGATCCTTTTTGCTAACTACACATCCATAATGCATGTGCCGTACAGCTGATGGAGAATGTGGGGAAAGAACAAAAATAAACCTATGATATACCCCATGTGAGCATTCGCACCAATGAACCACATGTTTATGTTGTGAGTTCTCCGGCCATAGTATACAGCTTGGGAAGCATCAGGTGGGTATGACATCTTTATCCCTTAAAACTACAGTTACTTGCAGATTATTATGAGGTTATACACACTATATTTATATTGGACACAACTGTTGTACAGGCTAGAATGTCAGCTGGTATGCTAAAATGCCCACCTACATCCCATTACAATAAACAGCTCTCTATCATTCACAAGGCCAGCCAAAGAGGATGTTTTCTAGATTCACTAGCCTTTTTAGTGGGCGAAGTCAGAGTGCATTATCCTGAATGCTGCATTCTGATTGGCTGATTCACTGTGCATTATTTAGATGGATAATGCTCCCTGGCAAAGTAGGTATACAGTCTAGAGCACTCCCACAGCCATGCCCCATGCATTATTGCCTAAATAATGCACTCAGATGCATTCGTGCATTATAGGACAACAGATGTGAGGAAGATCGTTGTCTATTCTCCAATGAGATTTTAGTCATTCTAGATTATCCATTACCCATTACCTTTTAGAAAGTACCAACCTTGTAGGGTTGGCATCTTTCTATAGTTTTAACTTTCATTGCTGATGTCATGTACACTATTGTATTTTTCTAGAAATCACAAGGTATGCATTCTCTCGCAAACCACCATTGTTATTTTTTTAAAACCCTGCTCTGTATGATTAGTATATTAGCATATTCTACATAACCAGGATTGAACGAGCATGACGAGTATTTGGCATACACTGCAAAAATGGTCTTAAGATCCTAAACACAATTCTAAACATATTCTTGCAACGTTTTTGTAATCACATTAATTTCCTAAACATGTTTAGCCAAACAATGTGCTTATCTCAAGTGTTTAGAAATGTAGGTGTTTAGGTTAAAACTTTTGTGTTTAGATATATGAATTTTTGTGTTTAGGTGTTAAAGAATTTTTGTGTTTAGACGTTTAAATGATTTGATGGAGAGTTAAGGTTTGCAGACATGTATGCATTAAAAAACAGAGATATATTTTGTTTTTTTTCTCATTTACTTTGGGGGGCATAAGCAGGTATTTACTTGTCAAAGTCTCGAAAGATTTCAGCCACACCTATTTATCTGTACATATATTACACACTGCATCAGAATGAGAGACTTGAGAAAGTACAACAGCTTGGCAGGAAGGACATTGCCTTATCTATTCCAGAATAACATCAAATAGGTGTCAGTCATGGAGTTTATTGATTATCTTATGGTAATGATGGTGGCATGAAGTGAATCTAGTCAATTTTCTATTGCCCTTTCTATTCACATGACATTCTATGAAATGAAACCATGATAAACATGGGATTTGGGGACATTTGTCACAACAGTTGATTATAACTGTGTGCAGATAGTCCAGTAAAAGGTAGTGCTGCTACCTGGTGTGGATTCAACATCCAAGTATCTAAACATATTGATGTTTAATTCTAAACACCTATTATTCAACTGTCTCAAATCTAAAACATCTAAACATGTTCAGCATAAATGTTTATGTAGTTAGAATAAAAGTGTTCATTTCCTAAATGTGTAGTCAATAAGACACCTAACTGACCTATATGTTTAGGTTTTAAACGTGTTTAGACCTAAACATGTTTAAAATCTAAACACCATTTTTTCAGTGTATGGCTCGAGAGGCATGTGGCCTTTACAATGCATTATTCTTAACCATTCTACCATATTTTGGATGTTGTATTGGCGTTTTTGTTGTTAAATTGGCGCTGTTTTGATGTTAGATCAGGGAAATGTTGTTGTTCACGCCGCCATTGCCCTGTCACATGATCAGGAGCATATATATGATTGTCACCTAAACTAGTACTCCTTGAATAAGACTCGGATCCTTATAACAAAATATTATTCTGTGCCGTCATATTTTTATCAATCGCCCTTCTGCATTGTGCATAAAACTGTTTCAGTATGTTTTCTCACAGAGGCTGCATTCCCAATGACTATGAAGACACTTTCTGAACACTTTCTAAAGACATTCGAGCATGAGAGCCGTTCTAACTTCGTAAAGTCATCACCTGCAAGAGGGACTCAGCTGCAGGGATTTCCTCTGCTGTGACAGCGATAAGTATATTGAGAGTTGTAGCCGATACAAAATGGCAATTCCTATAGAGGCATTACATTGAATGGGCTCCAGATGTGCTTGTGTTGACGGAAGGTCGAAGGTGAATGTTGGATGTCTTAGGTTTGACGACAAACGATATGACCTGCAGGGGAGAGTATACGACTGAAGCACAGCCCTATTGTATTCACATTGATTATGTGATATTTCAGCTCCTGATGGGGATATAACAGACATACTGTATACTTCAGGATCCTAGTTGTACCAACCTTTGACCAGAAAGTTGCAGAGAAATATGTATAAATTCTAACTTTTGCGCTGAAGAGGATATTGTATATTAGCCTTTCTAATCGCCTACGACCCTCGCCTACAGAGGTGACTGGAGCCAGAATGCTGAATGAATGCTGTGTGCTTTGCAAATGGTCCTAATCTTTCTTATCTTGACAAGATGGCTGCCTACACGTATTGAACATAGCCA
This sequence comes from Acholoe squamosa, assembly GCA_949317995.1. Taxonomy (NCBI): domain Eukaryota; kingdom Metazoa; phylum Annelida; class Polychaeta; order Phyllodocida; family Polynoidae; genus Acholoe; species Acholoe squamosa. Next base: position 6,612,834 of record OX439039.1, read on the forward strand.
GTGCATATTCCATTCAATCAAGTAACCCTTCACAGCAGTCAGTGTGGAGAGGTGTACACAGATACAGTGACATTTGCGTCTGATGCTGAATATACCCTGCAAGGAAAATGTTTGACTGCAGGTAGGAGTTTATTTGATTATTTTGGATGCCAAAATATCCTTTAAGATAGATGGTGGGCTCCCTTATTTTCTATATCGTTGATTAACAACTTTAGTCAATACTTGAAGTGCAGATTTCCTTATGAATTTCAATACCCTGGTAATTATGTGAGACTGACACTTGTTTGAATACTGTTTTAGGGTTCCAGATGGATTTTAATACCCCCTAATGCCTGGGGTCTATTTCAGACCAGTATGTATTAAAGGACCCAGTTGCTTAAAAACAGACAATATTTATGGATTTGATAAGTTGAAATTCAACATCTGTTTATATACATCTAAACAAATCTACTCTTCTATAATTAAGAATGCCACAGACAAAATCCAGTATCTTAACTTTCTCCAAGACTAAGATGGTCTGTGATGATAATTTCTGAATTTATTACTTTATATAATAACCTACACTTTATTGCTGTATAGAATGTCATAGGCAATTAAGAGGTGATGTGACAAAGATGTGCTCAATTATATGTTGAATTATCATATCATAGAAATTAGATTCCATTGCTATGCCTTGTAAATATATAGTACCAGGCAATAACCATCATTATCAAATAACGTCTGGCATCCTCAGGTTCTCTCGAGGAAGAATGAGACAATGTGATAATAAAACATTATACCGCACAAGAAACTAACAGCACTGTAATCAAGACAAAGGCGGACAGTAGAAAACAGTCCAGACAAAGGATTTATCCTTGTGTGATTCTCCAGACATAAAACAGTCACTAACTCTCTAATAACATTAGATCCCTTCTAATCTGCTTCAAATAAGGCACAGTTAGTATCTCTCAAGATGGAATGACTAGACCACCTCAAGACGTAGTGCAATCGCTCACTTAAATGCCATCACAGACCTGCATCTAGTGTTCGCTAATGATTGCACTGGTACGACTGCCCTACCAAACCCTATGTAATTACTGCATTAAGTGCTGATCGTACAAAGTAGTCATAGCGCATTACTTACAATCGCCCACTCTGATATTGAGGGTTTCAAATTGTAGTGGCTCTATTCAGTCGTACCATCTTGAGAAACGTCCTCCTGATATTGTGGATGTTCTATGCATTCTTCTGTTTTTGTCTTCTGCACAGACATAAGTCTCTGAAATGAAAGGGAGAACATAGATACAACTAAAAAGGAAGTTAGACATACCACTTTTTTTTCAAGCTCTTCTTTGCGGAATGAGTGATAGCATAGATAATAATTTGGTCATCATAGGTCAAACGTCCAGGCAATACCTATGGCTAAGTGATGACAGTTATACAGAAAATCACTTTCACCTTTAGTGGACACTGCAGGCCAGAGTTCCCTTTTATTGCTTGCTAGCTGTCCTGAATCCAAAGGGGCGTCTAAACTTGGAGCAGCAGATGTGCAAACTAGCAATGAAAATTGCCATTAAATGATTGTAAAGAATAGACATAGTCAGCATTCCACCCATTGGTTTGTGATCGGTCAGCATATTAAATGATGGAAACCTATTTCCAACCAAATGAAGTTCAAAACAGAAAGCATTTTAGGACTGGTGGAGTCATTACTTATAGAGATTCTCTTACTTGATGTTTTGTGAGTTTCTTTGTGCTCTCTTTAATTTCCTACCTTTGGTCCTTTTGCACACCATTAAAGGAAAATAGATGTTTCATAATAGTTGAATGATGTATTTATAAGATAATGTTGGATGGAGCATTTGTGCAATCAGAGGATGTTCATAATAATACATTATTTTTGGAATTTGTTGCAAAAGTGACAGTGGTCAACAAAGAATAAAACAAAATCACACTAGGGGTTTGAACCTGTGTGGTCTAAATTTCTAGTGCCAGGCCTTAACCACTACACTAGATTGACCAGTCAAACTTTCAAAGTGAAATCACCCTGTTTATCTATAATTGATTACTCAGTCATAGAAGTAGCATATTGCCCTTTAGTAGATGTTCTAACACTGACAGTATCAGCTGAGGACTTATAGTGTAATGGTTAGCACATGTGACTCAGGATCCCTTCACTAGCTGGTGTGTGGGTATGAATCCCATATGGGACAGAATTTTCCCAAGAATTACACCTGCTGTTCAAAAATGACCTTATTCATAAAACCTCCTGCTACACTTGGGCTATTTCACAAAACCTCCTCCCAGACCTGACCCAATTCACAAAACCTCCTGCTAGAACTGACCTAATTCATAAAACCTCCTGTTGGCCCCCAAACTGTAGAATATGGAAATAAACCTACAGTAGGAACAATAGGGTGCAGAGCCAGATGCAGTATAACTACCTGTTAAAGAGAAAGGACCAGCAGTGTCTGTTAGCATAATTTGCAATAATGGTAATCTACCATTGAGATGGCTTTGGCTCCTGGTAGAACTATCATGCCAGCGTCATCAACGATTTATTATTGGCTTTCACTGACCTAAAGTACCCCAATCATTCACAGCATGTCAGAAGAAGATTCTTTCTGCCTTTATGGATAGAGTCACATCAAAGGATAATTCACACAGGCAATGATCACGCTTCTGACAGGCTGATGACACTTGGATGTGGAATCAATCCTGGTGTTGCATGCAAAGCAACAGTTATGCCTCCCCATTTCTGGAAAGCATTTCTCATGAGGGTATGACTCGACCCTTTGAAAGCATAATGGAATCCACCACTCTAATGCCTTTGTAGCCCTGCATCTAGTGGTCAGTAATGATAGCAGTGATATGACTGCCCTATGTAATTATTATGTACAGTGGTTGCCGAGTATTCACAGTGCATCGCCTCAGATCAGCCACTCTAATTTTGAGGCTTTCAAACTCAAGTGGCTTTGTGCGGTCATACCGAGTTCAGTTGAGAAATGCTTTCAAGGACAATAGCCCCACCACATTCATGGTATACCTGAGGGATAGCGTGTCTTCATATATTTATAAATACATTCCCTGTCCCTATCTCTATAATCAGGATGACATTATGGTTGCTGAGTTAAAGCTTTGGATTGTGTGCAGCTTCAATCTATTTGATTGTTTTTTCCCATTGCAGGCCATTTTGTCCTGCAGATTTTATTATTCAACAGGCCTGGATCGATTTTTAGCAGGATCACATACCTCAATATTATCAATACCGAGAAAGAAATAATGAAAAACCAGAAACAATCCACTAGATAAATCTTTGAATCTTGACGAGCACTAACACATTGGGTTTTAGCCCGTAAAAATCCTCCTGACCAATTTGCAAGCCGAAAAACAAAAATGTAGCCCAATGTCCCAACTTAAGATCGAGACATTTGATCTGGAAGTCTCTGAATCCCCCCATGCCCAGCAGTGATTTTATCGGCAAAGCCAATGTCAAAGAGTTTCTCTGTTGACTGAAGCCTACAGTATTAGGCAAGAACTAAGAGCACTGCCTGTTTTGTTGAAAATACATTACCAGGAGGGTGTTGCTCCTATAGTAAAAGGAAGAGCTGTCTAAAAATGCCCTCATTTCCAGTCCTTTCTTTTTTTCATGTAGCTATTACTTGTCCCTTTTGTTGCTCACAAGTGGTCATTGAAGTATGGTGCTAAAAAAGAGGGATTTGAGTAGGTACCTAGTTGGGAGAAGTTAGTCAGTATAATATACTCTAGAGCATGTGACATGAGTAGGTACCTGGTAGTGCAGCTCTCTCTGTTTTAAACAAGGCAGGTGACTTTTCAGACTAATGTTGTGAGTGCAAGTTGAATGGTGAAGCAGAGCGTGACTTCTTTTGAAAAGAGGGTACCTACTGATAGCTCTTTTTACCATAGGAGCAACACCCTCCAGTTCACTTGGAGTGACTTTTTAATGTTACCCTATTTCTATGGACTATCAGCACATACAGGAGACCTGCAGACTGATTCAATGTCCTGTGGTCACAGGGTATAAAGTATTGATGGACTGGGGAAATCTATGATGTTGGACATTCTAGTTAGATCTATGAATATATACCTGGTAAGATGATTATGTAACAACTTGCAGGAATTCAGTGTCGGTTGTGACAGAACCAAACTTTTGACTGGCATGTCATGCGGTTCTATCTGGCTGAATTATTATAGTCCCATCAATAAAAAAACAATTGTCGCAGCCAATGATTGCCCTTTTGGTCACCGTAAGTGTTGGCTGGTGGTACTTTGAGGTGGAATTGATTCAAGTATTGCATGCTAAACCTGAATTTCTCACCATCCATGGACGGAGTCTGACATTGAAATGCACAATTACTTGCTCAATGAATATGTAGCAGAAAGAGAGGGTGTCGTGTTAGTTCTGTCACCCTCCTGTCTGGGTAGGTGCCCTCTTTTCATAAAATGGCATGCTCTGCTTCACATGCTTACTTCCACTTACCACATTAGTTTGAAAGGTCCATGCCCTTGCCTAAGATTAGTAGGTCCTGCACAGGTACCTAATGGTGTCCCATTCTCGTTCAAGTGCTCTTGAGACCCAAATAGACTGGCCTGCCTAAGTACTCACACTCAGAAGGTACTAGACTGACTGACTTCTTTTGGGCAGCACAACATACAAGTAAAAACGTGAATGGCAGGTGAGACACTGCCTTTTCCCATAAAGAACACCCTCCAGCACACACAGCAGGGGCTATAGAATTGTCACATATATGAGGGCATAGTAACCCTCATATATGCTAAATAGAGCTGGGAGTCGATGCCCTCTTTTCCGAAGAAGCTACGCTCTGCTTCACCATTCAACCTCTACTCACCATACAAGTCTGAAAAGGCACCTGCCCTACTTAAAAATAGTGCGTGCTGCACTATGTACTACCTTTCTCACACACTCAAGATTTAATTGCTCTTGTGTTGACCACTTGATCAATGTGAAAAGAAGGAAAGAAAGGGGTTTCAATGTAAGTTTACCTGTGTATATGTCAAGTTGCCCTTTCTTGATGTATGGGTCTCTAAATGATAGGAGCACGAGCATTGTTGAAGGTTGTTCACATTTGATTATTCCTAGTACAGATCTAAGTGCTAGAACTCAGTGGTGATGATTTTAGTCATATTAACTAGACTGCAAAGGTAAGAATTGGGGTTGTCTAATGAATCCCCTGTTACTTAATTAAGAAGATTCCATACTAGCTTTATTTCCCTACAAAATATGGATACTGACTCCTTTGGACCAATTTCACATGCAGTACACATAATTCTAAATCTAGGGCACTAAGTACAAGAACTTTGATCTCATAGAGCAAAAATTCCAATTATTGCATCCATAAAACATATTAAACAGGAAACCTGTGGTCATAATGTCAAAGGTCAAACAGCTAGGGTACCACAGTGACAGTCCTGCATTAAATGACCTTAACCCAAGGTCAGTATTGTGAGCTGTTTCTATCCCCCGATGCGACAACACAATGGTGTCAAATCAGAATGACCAGCTTGTCAAGTGACCAATAAAAATGGACATTGCATAGGCAACAATTCAACAGGAGTGTTGAAAGCTTGGGGTGTGCTTTCTGGTTTCTGTGTTTAATGATAATGTACTGATGGATAGGTTAGACCTGGAGGGTATCTCAAAAAGATTGGGAAACCAGTTCTCACCGTAACTATTTGATCCTGCAGTTCTCCTACATTTCTCACCCTAAGAACAGACTTCCCTGCTTGACTTCTGCTACAAGTGAACTGCACGGAAATAGGTCGAGTTGCAAAATAAGAGACTGGACCCCTCCTATACCACTCCTATAACTGACTCCCTCTTTACAATACAAGAGGGAATCCACTCCAGAAGGTCAGTGAGTTCAATTTTGGAATTATCACCTCCGACATGATCAATTCCAAATGTTTTTGAGATACCCTCCAGTGCTTTCACACACTTACAGAGGCTGGCGTTTTTGCATGTCAATGCAGAATTCATCATAAGGCTAGTTGCTGAGTAACATGGGATTTCCTGACCCTTCAAGGCTGGAATGATGATCGAGTGAAAAACCTTTTAATGAATGCAGGACTGGTATGCACCTTGATATGATATGAATTGTTTGCACCATATTGTTTCACGATTTAGGGCTTTTATGTACAGAGGCAGCAGACAGTGTTACCTTTAGGACATCTTTCTCTCAAAATGGACAATGGCACCTTTAAATGTGTTACCTCTAATTGTGTTACTGTTGTCAATATCTCTGAACTACATGAGAATTGCAATGCAAAAACCTTAGTGAGGATAAGGGACATATATATATATATATATATATTATATATGGGTCATTCCAAGTTTTACTGGTCAGGGGGGGCCTGGATCAAGAATCTACAAACTCAGTATTTCTTAATAACATTATATTTTATTGATAGCACTATATCTAGGCTTATTAAAAGGTTTCATTCAAGGATCCAACTCCTAGGAGGTCAGTTTTTATCGCAGATGCCGTAAAACCTTCTAAAAAGGGGGTACGTTAATGATCGTAATCAATCAAACATGAATAACACCAGTAATAAGAGGCCTGGAAACACCAAATAATGTGGCCAGACTGGTACAATACATGACTTTATGTATACCAAAAAGCTAAAGTGAGGCCCGAAAACTCTTGAAGTTACGCATAGGTGGATAAATTGGAAAATGTGAAAATTTGTGAATTTATTTTACCATTTTTTAACTTTAGCCTAGCTCATTCAAAATCCTTCATACAATGACTATATTAACTATCCATTGTCTCTAGTAGACCTACTGTACATAATAATTAGAATTGGCCTGATATATCATACCTATACTTCATAGTTGGTGCTTGCTTAGAGGCCATTATATTACACATATTATCATTAACGTACCCTATTTGTTAACCTCTCAAAGAATGGCCACAGCTCATCTATACATCATCATATGCCATTGTTATCACATAAACCATCACAAGAGAGGTTGTACTACCTATCTAGAGTCATTTAAACATACATAAGGCCCATCTTGGGTGTTCAATATCACTTTGAAAATTAAAATCACAACTTTTTCAACAGTTCTCGCGGCCTTCGCTTGCAGCACAGTACAAAAATATACACTTATATACCTTAAATACTCTTTCCTGAGGGTAAATGAGATCATAATACATATATAGAGTCATTTAACCATTGATGAGGCCCATCTTGGGTGTTTAATATCACTTTGGAAATTAAAAATCACAAAATTTCTACACTTCTCGCAACGCGTGCATGCCATCGTGTACAGTAATATACCTCTACATACCTCAGATACTCTTTTATAATAAGCCAAACATCACTACTATTGAGTAGAAATGATACAAAAACCATATTAGGTCACAGGTTGAAAAAATATAATTGTAATTTTGTTCATCTCTTAATCCTCGTACCGTCATTAACGTACCCCGGTCTTTAACCTATCAAAGAATGGCCACAGCTCAACTATACACCATCATATACCATTGTCATGGCACACACATTGACAAAAGAGATTGTACTACCTATCTAGAGTCATTTAAACATATATAAGTCCCATATTGGGTGTCCAATATCACTTTGAAAATTAAAAATCACAAAATTTCTACAATTCTCGCAACGTCTGCATGTCATGGAGTGCTAAAATGTATCTTTATATACACCAAATAGTATTTTTTGATAAGCCACACACCTCTACTATTGAATAGAAATGTTAGAAATACCATACCAAGTGATAGGTTGAAAATATAGAATTTTAACTTTGTTAATGTCAAAATTGCTGGTACCGGTCATTAACGTACCCCAGTCGTTAAGCTATCAAAGAATGGCCACAGCTCAACTCTACACCATCATATACCATTGGCATTGCACACACATTGACAAAAGAGATTGTACTACCTATCTAGAGTCATTTAAACATATATAAGTCCCATATTGGGTGTCCAATATCACTTTGAAAATTAAAAATCACAAAATTTCTACACTTCTCGCTACATCTGCATGTCATGGAGTGCTAAAATGTATCTTTATATACCCCAAATAGTATTTTTTGATAAGCCACACACCTCTACTATTGAATAGAAATGTTAGAAATACCAGAACAAGTGATGGGATGACAACATCGAATTTTTACTTTGTTAATGTCAAAATTGCTCGTACCGGTCATTAACGTACCCCTATCAAAGAATGGCCACAGCTCAACTCTACACCATCATATACCATTGGCATTGCACACACATTGACAAAAGAGATTGTACTACCTATCTTGAGTCACTTAAACATGCATAAGGCCCATCTTGGGTGTCCAATATCACTTTTAGAATTAAATATCATAACACTTCTCGCAACCTCCGGTTGCCACACTGTACCAAAATATACCTATAGATATTAAATAAGTAAACAAGGTACATCTCAGTGCTGTAGTTTGGGCCAGAGGGTGCATTAAATAAAAAGGTAAATAGTGATTAAACAAGTTCCTATATGCTGACAAAGGATGTACAACAACGCCAAAGATTTTATCAGAGGTTTTTATGCTGATAAGGTAATTCATAGTGAGGAAATCAGTAGATTTTAAGATAATAAGGAATTTTTTAGTGTTTGAATACTGATAAGATATACATAAATAAATAGGAAAAAAATATTCATCATGTTCCTATATGCTTACAAATGATTACAGTAACCCTGGAAGTTCAATCAGCTGATTAATTGCTAATATGGAAATTTATACTGACAAAATATAAGAAAAATGCTGAAATATACCCACCACAAAAATTCTTTGGAAAAAAAGTATTCAGTATCTAACCAATGGCACTTGTGTGAGTTAGAGGTACCATAGGGGCATGTCATGGTGAAATATGATGGAGCTATGTGCACTGGAAGTGCCACTTGTGTGGAAAATACAGAATAAGAAGGGGGGGTACGTTAATGATCGCAAAGGTTTATAACCACTCAGCAGTGGGGCTTTGTGCAAGGGTGAGCTTACCTGGTCAACACAACAGAGGGGGGACATGTCTAACATGCCCACCATAAAACATTCCCCTGAATCCAAGATGGCGACCAGTAGGCAGGCATCTTGCCACCGGGGTACGTTAATGACCGACGAGCACTATCTCCCTAAATTTGGCCACTATGGCTATGCTTTAGATCCCACAGGAGGATTAACACACCAAAATGCCCAAATAGAGGTGGGAGAAGGAATATAACCCCAAAAAAACATGGGATATGCACAATTTTGGCCATGAGGGGGCCTAAAAGTTCACGACGAGGCAGAAATTTGGCCATTCAAGCCCAAATTGGGGTGGGGGGGTCATCTCAAAACACCCAAACATGGCCCAAAATGCATCTTACACACGTAGGGGGTCCTATTCTAAAGGATTATCAACAATTTAGACCCAAGGGTACATCATCTCGGCCAGGAGAGGCCAAATTCTGCTTGCCGAGCGAAAAATCATTAACGTACTCCAATTTTGAAAATACAGCCCGGGGTGGCCAAAGCTTCACCCTGGGGCCCCGGGCTGCATCGCAGGCCTCACCCGGCAACACATTTTACCCCCTAGCATCCAAAATACATCGTTTCGGTACACAAAAAGCGATCTACGGCCCCCCACAGACATCTCCAACAATATTTCATCGGAATTTCATGGAATTTCCTTACCTTTTTCGCGAATTTGGGGTTCCTTTTCCAGTAGAACTCTGCCTAGGGGTAGCTGTAAACAAGCTGTGACCTCCTCTGAGCTGAAACACGGTACCAGGATGCAGGCCACTTCCGCCGGGCAACAGGAAGTCGTTTTTCTCTTCCCGCGCTGTTTTTCCCGCCGCCGATCATTAACGTACCCCACTTACGAAGAGACCCCCCATACAGCCAAACCAGACTGTATTTGGCCACAATTCTTGTTCAGGCATGATGTATTTACTCTAAAAGTGGCCATAGACTGTGGGAATTGTATGTATTTGGTTTATTTTATTCTATTTAGAGGCAAAAGCCCGGGGTACGTTAATGATCGCGGTGTGTATTGAAAATCACTTATATGTGCCTGGCAAGGGTAATTCCAGGAGTACATGAAAATTTTTTTTATGGAAGACTCCCCCCTAGGGTACCTCTTAATTGCATATAATAAGAACACTGATAATATTCCCTAACCAGGTTAGATAGGCTCTATCAATAACGTACCCCACGTGAAAATTTATAATTAAATGCATATAGAAGATAAATTATGCCCCAAGACCCACCCAAACCATATGGAAATCTTAGCTGTGACCCCCCACTAAGGAATAAAAATATTATTGGTGGTGTAGAAGTGTTTCCCTTGCTATTATATGCCCAAGAAGCCACCTGACCAGTAAAACCTGGAATGACCCATATATATATATATATATATATATATATATATATATAAAGGAAGATTAATTAGCTGCTAATTAGTGTGGTGTCATCTAATGCAAATTTAAGTTGGAAAAACATCATTAATAGAGAGTGTCTCAAGAATTATCTATCTATTTTTAGATTTTGGTGTGTGAACGTGGCTTGTGGCTCTTCTTACAACTACCGCGCGAATGACCGATCGACCGGTGGCCTCTGCCTTCACTGGTCAGTCTCACTCTCACCCCACCAGTGTTATTTGGTGTGTCCCTGTACTGTGTATATGTGGGTGGGCAAGTGCTCTGTGTGGAGTGTGGTGGTTGTGACCACCCCCCCCCCTCTGTTGCCCTGGTCAGGTGAGGCCACCCCTCTACTAGGTGTGTGTGTATGCCTCCCTGTTCACCCCCTGTTGTAGGACAGGGGTCTGTTTTTCCACATATTTCCCTGGTGGGGCATTGAGGTCAGTATGGGCTTGTGAATCTTCAATTCATTTGCCCCTTATAGAGGTCTCGCTAGACCTCTAATGTATTTACGCGGTTTTGACCCTTCTGGCGTCTCGTCAGGTGGAAGTGACGGAGGTACATTGTCAGCCATTGTATGTACAACACTGGTACATAAAATGTTTTTGGTGAAACTTTTAGTTTATTAAAATCTAGGGTTGCTCACCTAGTTTTATAAGTGTGTATTCCTTGTGGGCATTTAGTGCGAATTCTTTCTATCCATTTGTATTCTATGAGTGCGAGGAGTCTCATCCCCTCTTCACTTTTAGGGTGTCGGCTGAAGAAGTCCACGATGTAGAACTTTGTATCTGCCGATCGTGCATGGTCCTTCTGATTGAAGTGCCATGCTACGTCCGTTTTTCCTGTTTGGTTGTCAATGGCCCCTATATGTTCCCCTATACGTTTTTATATAGGGCGTTCTGTTTTGCCCACATACTGTTGGCCACATCTGGTGCATTCCAGACAGTATATGACATTTTTAGATTTCCCCAAATACCATGTACCAACACCGATTTTACACATAAACCAACAACCATTCATGCAGAAATGTAACAGATTTTTCATTACGCAACAAGGAAATAAGAGCTTGTACATTATACTCTGCTGAAGTAAATAATTCTAAAGCTGTGTTGTAAACCTCAGAAGAGCCAGGTGCCTCCAGTCTTCTTCCACTTTGTAAAGACCTATTCAGCATGCAGAACAGAACCCCATAAAGTGGTGACCTATAGACACGGTGCCAGCAGGAGTCAAATAGGGACCACCAGGAGACTAAGCCTGGAGGCAATTTTTCAACATGGTACTACTGCATCCAGATACTATGACTGGAAACCATCAAAATGGAGTGGGTGACTGTAGGTGATGTTGTACAACTGTTCTGTTTGGTATCTACACATAGATTTCTAGGGCAGTCACACCAGTGCAATTATTTGGAGGCCATTTCTTACGGTACTATGACTGCACACAGCCACTACCATTTGTAACTCCAAAGCTTAGTGCCAGTAATTGTATGCAGTGCCACACAACTGTTCTGTGTGATCAGCCCTTATCTAGCTATTATATAAAGTTTTGTAGGGCAGTCATAGTAATGCAGACACTACATGACCAATACCATTAGAGTCCTCACTTCGACCTGAAGGTAAGCAGACATAGTGTGTTAAGAAGTGGCCTCCAGTGACATTTTGATGCAGGGCTGTGCTGGCATTGAAGTAAGGAATCCTACTATGATTTGAAGAGAGTTTGATTGTATCAACTTGAGAAATGTCTTTCTGTGGTCTCAGGGTGAGCTAGGTGGAGGGATCTAATCTCCATGTCTGGTGGCTCAGGGGATAAGGCTGCCATGCTTAGATTCAGATCAGTCGAAAGTGAAGGCCACAAATCAGTATCCTTGCCTTAGTGTTTATCAGTTTTCTTATGTATTGACCCATACCTAGCTACTCTGAAAGTACTGAAGCTGTGTCTATGATATATGTGCCTACAGGGCCGAGTGAAATATTCCCACTTCATATCCACTTTGTGCTATAATAAGTGGAACACTTCTTTTGCCTCTTCTGCAAGATTGAAAAATGCAGTTACAACCTTCTTGCACCAAGCTGACTGTATGATATATTTCTGCTTAATATGTTAGCATGTGTACAGTAATTATCAGCACTTACATAACCTCCATGAAAACATTAAATCTTTCCTCATCTAAACCCTGACCCTCCGTACCTTTTCAGCATTTTGAATGGGTAGAAAGGGGAACACAAAAAGCATGAAATTGTTTCGCTGGGGTTCTATTTGAGGTCATAGTGCCCGATGGCATTGTCAGTGGGTACTGTCAGGTGTATAGGATACTACAACATCATAAATTTAACCCATTAAAAGCCGCTGATGCAGGAGTGTATCATACCCATTGGTGGTCATGATGCACTAATGAAGTGAATGTGAGACTGCTCACCAGCACTTCATTAGAGCATCATGACAACCCTATACGGGGTTGATACATATACTCCTGGAGGGTCAGCATGCTCCAATGAAATACTGGTGAGTAGTATATCATGATGACCAATGGGCAGCATCAATGCATCAGCGGCCCTTAAAGGGTTGACATTGAGAGTCAAGATACTAAGCCACACACAAAACATTCACACTCCTCACTGGTTGTTGAGTAACACTTGATATTAAAGGGATACAAAAGGCATATAAGATCAGAATTTTCTGTGTAGATTAACAGTACCATAAACTTGACCTAATTACCCAGCAAATTGTCGTTATCTGTCGCCATGATTGGTCATCAATGGTGACTCCTTTCTGAGTGATAACTCACTGCGTCATCTTTTGCCACTGTGTGTCAGTCTTACATGGCATGGCGATTTATCACAACAGTCACCAACATGATCTCACTCACTGCGTGATTATGTGCCACCCCTTGTCATCCCTCACAAAGCATGGTGACTTATCACCACCATCGCCAACATGGATCTAACTCACTGCGTGAGTATGTGCCACTGCCTGTCAACTCTCAGTCAGAATGTCAACCTTTCACCTGCATTGCCACATGGCTCTCACTCACTGCGTGAGTGTGTATCACTCCTAGTTAATCTTCTCTCAAAATGGCGACTTATCACCACCATTGCCAACATTGGTCTCACTCAATACGTGAATTTGTGTCACTCCAAGTCAATGCTCTCTGAGGATTGCATCATCTGTCACTCACTCTCACTCACAGTGGCAACTTATCACCACCATTGCCAAAGTTGTTGAGACAGCACCACTGTTCAACATGTAGCCTATCTAGGAATGTGGGCATGAAGTATAAGTCCCATACGTATCAAATGTGCTTTGTTTCACACTGATTTCCATGTAATACTTCAGAGTTGAATCAAACAAGATTATATAGAGAGAATATCAATTGAATTTAGATAGAGGTATCTCTAAAATGAAAGCAACTATCCCTAAACACCTTTTCTCTGGTTACAGGAAAAATACATAGGGAAATATCAACATGAACACCTTGTCTGTGGTTAGAGTGAAGATACATATGGCAATACCTTCTCTGGCAAAACATACTTTGATCTGGCAGATGTGAGGCTGCATGATTACCAATGTCGATGATCATGAGCTTTTCATCTAACAAGGTGAGTGATCACCAGCGTCGCCATCACTGGTGAGTCTGGGTGATCACCACTCTCGCCATCCATGGTGAACCTGCGCTATGACATGGTGCACATTTCATCTAGCGAGGTGAGTGATCACTCATGTCGCCATCCCTGGTGAGAGTGGGTGATCAAGATCCTCACCCTCTGTGGTGAACCTGTGCTATCACGAGGTACATGTTTTATCTAGCGAGGTCACTGATCACAATCCTTGCCATCCTTGGTGAATGTGTATTATGACGTGGTGTGTGTCTCTTCTAGCGAAGTGAGTGATCACTCATGTCGCCATCCCTGGTGAGGATGAGTGATCACGATCCTCGCCATCCCTGGTGAACATGTGCTATGACGAGGTGCGTGTTTCATCTAGCGAGGTGAGTGATCACCCGCGTCGCCATCCCTGGTGAGTCTGAGTGATCACCATCCTCGCCATCTGAGGTGAGGCCATGTGATCACCACCATTGCTTTTCCTGGTGATCTTGTGCTATAGCGACGTCGTGTTCCATCTAGCGACATGTGTGAGCCACTTCACACAGGTTGACGAGGAGTCACAACAATTTGCTGGGAAACATGTAGGTGTTCAGTGCAAATATATCTACAGGTTGTTATGCCATTTTCTGGACATGTTTCACAATTTAAGGTAAGAAAAAGAACAGAGGAACTGAAATACTTCAATGAAAATTAAGTATCCAATGCGGGCACTTGTCATTAATGATGTCTCAGCTACCTATATGAGGTCACTTTTCACTTACAAAGAATTTCAAGTTTGGTTGTCCTACATCCTACCACTTTACTTTAGTTTTAGCCTGGTTACGAACTAGATCTCTCTGCAGAGATCCACAGTATTAATAACTACAATTCTATCTGTTGAACCAATCCTTTTGAGACTCCCTCGGCATGGGTTCTATACAAAATGACTCCATTATTACCCATGTAATGCTTGCTCCCCAAAAGCCCATTACCGGCCAAGGTCTAATTTCATGCTAGAATAGATTCCGTGTTTATAATATGATTAGATTTGAATTAAGCTTCAAAAGTAGGGTTTATGGTGCTACAGCAGTCTCATTTGAACAATATCCAACCTCAATCAGGTTTATTTGATTTCTTAAACACATCAATAAGAGAGGCCAGTAAATTAATCAACTCACATCTTGGAGATGTTGACGTGGTGCTAAATCAACAAATGGTTGGAATGGATTAAACAAAGCCCCAAGTCCTGTGTTTTGAACAGAAATAAAGGAAATGAAATCATCAACATTAGAAAACCATATCGATTTTCAATGCAGTCCCATATCTGGAAAGAAAAATGCCAAAGACATATTACATCATTGTCAGAGGTCCATTATTATGCATTCACGCAGCAACCTACCATGACCCAATAGGTTCCCTTTTTTTTTTTATCTGAGGGCCTTTTCAGCATGCTGAATTAAGGACTGCAAAGTGGTGACCTATAAGGGCTGATTCAACAGATGTCAATGGGACTTCAGTGACTGGCTGTGTAACTGTTGTGAGACTCAGTAGGTTCAGCACTGAACACATGGAAGATCTCAAACTAGTCAGCAGTGACCACTTTATGTCCTCAAGTTGACAGTACCTAAAACTACAACTTTAGGTAGTCAAAATGACGACTTTAGGTCATCATCCCGATGACAATACTGACAGTACAGAGTTGTTTTATTGACAACTCAGGTCGTCAGGATGACGACCTAAAGTCGTCATTTTGAATACCTAAAGTTGTAGTTTTAGGTATCATCAACTTGAGGACCTAAAGTGGTCACTGCTGACCTTCGGATCTTCCATGTTTTCAGTGAGTGAGGCATACCCTAGAAAGATAAGACTGTCATGTAGAAAATCTTTTCAACTAGAAGTCAATCTGGTATGCCACAGGTGAAACTTGAGAGTCTGCACGTATCTCCAAAAAGTGGAGGCTATCATCGGTTCATTATCCATACATTTTAAATTGAAAAAAAGATGAAATTAGGAATTTAAGAACATCAAATGCAATAGATCTATAGCTATAAAGAAACATGACACAAGGTACATGTGTAATAAGAGCACATTATATTCATAACCATTATTGTACAAGTTCCTGGATATACAGTCACACCCTAACCAATTGAACATTTCCTATGAGATCCTGTTTGGCAATATAACTGGGGGACTGTAATGTGCTGTAATAAGGGCTGTTTTAGCAAGTAATAGTAGGAAGCCAGTAATGGGTGGTGTAGTAGAGATGAGGCTGTCAGTAAAAAAAACTTTTAACATTCCCTCTGTGATAGTTCCCCTATGCACAGCCATTTGCCAGCCACAGGTTGAGGACACAAATCACCACAACCACCTTTAACTGTAGTTCAAGCACGATGATGCCTATATAAACCTATATAGAATCCGTATAAAAAAAGTATTTTTTGTTGAATTTTAGATCTGATTTTAGGCTCAGGCCCCCATTTTTTCTATTCCATTTCTAAATAAATCTAATTTGAGATGTAAAGTTTAAGCTTCTTTTCTAGCTAGGGGCCGAGACATACTCAGCCCCTCCCTCCTTTATCTTTGAGCACCCCTCCCTTTCCTATGCCCCTGTGGTAAAAGGTTTAGGAGAAGCATCTTGTTACCAATGCACACCCATGATTGGCCTTTTACACACATACTCTGCTAAAGGAATCATTTTTAAAGCTGTGTTATCAACCTCTTGTCCCAGGGTGAGGTAGGTGGAGGGAACTATTCTCCATATCTTGTGGCTCAGGGGATAAGGCTGTACTTATTACATTCAGATCAACCACAAGTGAAGGCCACAAATCAGGTTTACATAAAGTGTAGTTGGTTAAGATGAGGTGTGAGCATGAGAAGCAGAGGTTATGGGTAATATCATAATAACCCGCATTTACCATGATGGGAAGCTTTTATTATCATTGGCTGTCACATACCTAAAGTGCTCTAAAATACCCCAATAATTGTTTACTGACATGCCAAAAGATTATTTCTGCCTTTATTGATAGAGTCACATAAAAGGATAATTCACGCAGGCAATGATCACGCTTCTGACAGGCTGATGGCACTTGGAGTTGGAATCAATGCAAGTGTTGCATGCAAAGCACAAGTTATTCCTCCCTTCTTCTGGTATGTATTTTTCAAGATGGTATGATTAGTTTGGACAGATCATACAGAGCAGTCATAGTCAACCAACTCTAATTTTGAGGGTTTTAAATTGTAGCACACTATATCATGCTGGAAAATAATGTCAGAGACAGCGAAAATGAGACCCACACGAATTACATGAGGAATAGCCTGTATTTAAACATTTATAAATAGGTTGCCTGTCTTGAATTCGCATAAGCAGAATGACATTATTATTGGTATGTCGATGCTGTGGGTTGTGTGCAACTTGTAAACATTATTAGACAACTACCATTATTTATGAAACCAATAAAAATGTCTGCTTGGTCGAAGATGAATTACCAGCTCGTTTTTGGTAGTTTTTTTTTTAATTCTACCATATTTCTATGGACAACATGTCTGTTAATGCATAGGGGAAATTTGGAGGCGCTTACTGTTTATCCAACATATGAATAACACTATCTGTCAAAGAAATAAAATTTGGATGTGCAAATCAGTTCGAGGGATGCAAGATTCCTGCTCCATAGAGAACAAATCTTGTTACTTTGGCAGGTAAAAATAGGATACCTGAGAACCAGCAAGCTTTTTTAATTCTGACTAATGTGCTGAGGATGAATGATACAACGGGATGATGTGACATTCTAGGTAAACATCATTAAACAACACTATCTAATGAGGGGGAAATGATCAACATAAGCACAAGTGCATACTAAGGAATACTTATTGCTATCTAGGAAATGATAATTATTTTCTTTCTAGTTAGATCAATACATTTATACCTCCTAAGATGATTACTACACAACTTGCAAGTATTTAGTGTTGGGTGTCACATGACCAAATTGTTGACTGGCATGTTAGAAAATTCTATCTGGCTGTATTATTATAGTCCCA
Organism: Acholoe squamosa; assembly: GCA_949317995.1. NCBI lineage: Eukaryota > Metazoa > Annelida > Polychaeta > Phyllodocida > Polynoidae > Acholoe > Acholoe squamosa. The sequence continues at coordinate 6,630,851 of OX439039.1, forward strand.
TCAATAATGAAAAAGGCACTGGAAGTGTGGGCTTATGGCGCGTTGAGATGGGATCGGTGATCGGTTTAAGTATTGCATGCCAAACCTAAATTTCTCACCGTCCATTGAAAGTCTGACAGTCAAAGCCACATTTACCTGCTCAATGAATGTGTAGCAGAAAGTGAGGGTGGCATGCTAGTTATCTCGCCCTCCTGAATAAATGACACAGCCAAAACATCAAAACTGCAAAAATATTGAACACAAACGTAACCACAATAATTTTTTAGATGAGTCTTCTCTTCATGGGAAACAGACAGACCAGGAGTGAGTGAGTGAGTAATAGATGTTTAACGCCATTTCGACAGCTATGGTCATATTCATGGCGAGAACTACATTACACAATTTTACAGGGGAATGTGTCAGTGCCTGCGCATATGTGCACCACACACATCCTGAGTAGATAGGAAAGAGGAGAAATAGACCCTTTTAAGTGGGCTAGGGAAGCCCACAGACAGACTATATAGAGCACTTCCTTTGTGGGTGCCAGTCAAGGGCATAGTGTCCAATAGCATAGGGTCCTAATCAGGGCTTGCAACCTTTAGGATGGCTTCTGAATGCATAATCTAAAGCTGAGAGTGATGTACAAAAAAACTTTAATTACTGCTATGGCATCTACAGCTAGTCTCATCTGCATAATTATGGGAAATGAGGTTACCACGTCAGTCAACAACAGCTGCCTAACATCGTGAAAAACATGAACCTGGATACGGCACACCAAGCTCTTATCCAACTAGACAAACCAGGAATTTTGTTTTCTGTGGTTAAAAGCAGTAATGCTAAATTGTTAGTCCATGGTCACTACCTAGCACTTTACTATGCCATTAGACTCCTGCATGTCCGTTCTTACCTATAGACGTGTTCCCATGGGCCTGCACATTTGCCAGGCATCAGTTGCACAGCAGTGGGGGGACTGTAGGTCTGCTGAAACTTTCAATAGGCAGAAGCAGACTTTGCAGTCTATTGGGGATAACACAGTCATGCACGAATTCCTGACAACTAGATATATGCTTTGACCTGTATACAACTTTCCCTGGGGCTGAATAAATATCAACAGGGGATGTCATGGGGAGTTTATTATGATAATCCTTTAAATCAATGTCGGAAGGAAGAAAGAGTTTTTAATGTGAAAATGTAAATTTACCTGTTTTATAATACATAAAGTCCAAAAGTTGCCAGAGATCTGTTTTTATTTAAGTAAGTTGCCGAGATACCTTGTACCATCTTACTGCCACCTGGGGTTGCTTGTAAGAACTACACTGGTTCACTGTAATACAATTACAGTAGTTCACTGTTCAGTGTTAAGAGGACCCCTGTAAAGTCACCTGTTTTTTTCGACAGTGTATGTAAACTGAATTCTTTGGATCAGTTGATAGACTTTACATGCTGTGTACACATAATTTCAAAGGTATAAATGCAAGGCAATAAGTACAGCTACTAAGATCTCACAGTGGCCAAATTCAAATGTTGTCCATATAATGAAGGATTTCTTGTCCCAATGATGCCAGAGGTCTGTTGTTATTTTCACAGACATGTCATTCGTTTTACAGAGATTTCTTATACCACCGCACTGCCACCTGGAGATTCTTGTAAAAACTAATCTGGCTCCCTCTTATACATGTATAGTTGCGGTGATTCACTCTTCAGTTTTACAAGGATCCCTGGTAGATTCAACAGTTACTTTTTACAGTGCAGCAAACCATGCATGTTAAAAAGAAACCCCTTGGTCGTTTTGTCAAAGGTCTCCCTGCACGTTATCCCAAGGTCAATTTCGTGGGCCATTTCTGTCCCCAGATGTACCACAATGGTGTCCAATCAGAATGACCACCTGGCCCAGTGACCAATAAAATGGACATTGCATAGGTGCCCATTCAACAGAGGTGTTGGGGCTTGGGGTTTGCTTGCTAGTTTCTGTGTTTAATGATAATATATGGATGTATAGGTTAGACTGGTGGTTTCACACAATGACAGAGGTTGGAACTTTAGCGTGTCAATGTGGAATTCATTGTAAGGGTAGTTGCTGAGTAAAACGGAATTTCCTGACCCATTAAGGCTGAAACGTTGATCGAGTGAAAAACCAAAATTGACGGCAACCATTCATACAGAAATTTACATATCTTATAAAGTTGTTTATTACACAACCATGAAGTAGACCAGCCAGGTGCCCCCATCTTATTCCACTTTATGAAGACCTATTCAGTATGCACAGCAGTGCCCCATAAAGTGGTGACCTATAGACACGGTGCGAGCAGGAGTCAAATAGGCACCAGCATGAGCTGCCTGGGGACAAGGCCTGGAGGGCATTTCTCAACATGGTACTACTGCACCCAGCCACTATGACTTGAAACCATCAAAATGGAGTGGGCGAGTCTAGGTAATATCCTACAACTACTCAGTATATATAATCAGCAATTAATTTAGTATGTACATATAGCTTGGGTAGGGCAGTGCAATCTTGAGTGACAATTTAATGTTCGGCGGTGCTGGCATTAGAGTAAGGAATCCTACTATAATTTGACAAAGGTCTACTTGTACCAGCTTGAGAAATGCCTTCATATGGTCTCAGGGTGAGGTAGCTGGAGGAATCTTATCTCCACCTTTGGTGGATCAGGGGATACGGCTGCCATGCTTAAATTCAGATCAGTCAAAAGTGAAGACCTGAGTGCAAGAAGGTTGTGAGTGACATTTTTGCAAAAATGAGTTTTCTTCTGTTTTAACATGAATTGACCCCTATCTAGCTGCTGTGAAAGCACTGATGCTGTGTTTATCATATATGTGCCTACAGGCCCTAGTGGAATATTACTGTTTAAACTTTGTGCTATAATAAGTGGAACAACTCGTTAGCCTCTTCTGCAAGACTTGAAAAATGTATGTTTTACATATCTCCTCGCTGGTTGTAGAGTTCCCCTTTATCTTAAAGCTATATAACAGGCATAAGATCAGCATTTTCAGTGTAGATTAACAGTATCTTAAACTTAGCCTCAAATACTAGGGATTCACTACAAATATACAGTTAGGACATTTTTTGGTCATGTCACACAATTAATGTAAAGCAAAAAACAACTTAAATATTTCATTAAAAAATTAAGTATCCAAAGTGGGCACTTGTCATTAAAGATGTCTCAGCTACCTATATGAGGTCGCTTTTCACTTAAAAGATTTTCTAGTTTGGTTGTCCTACATCCTACCACTTCACTTTAGTTTCAGCCTGGTAATGAACTAGATCTCTCTGCAGAAATCCACAGTATTTATTACCACAATGCTAGCTGTTGAACCAATCCTTTTGAGACTCCCTAGGCATGAGTTCTATACATAATGACCCCATTAGTTTCAATGTAATGTTTGCTCTCCAAAAGCCCATTTCTGGCAAAGATCCAATTTCATGCTAAATTTGATTTGGTGCCGATAATAGGATTAGATTTGAAATTAGTGTTATAAGTGCAGTTTATGGGGCTACAGCAGTCACTTTGAATAATATCCAACCTCAATCAGGTTTATTTGATTTCTTAATCACATCGATAAGAGAGGCCAGTAAATTAATCAACCCATATCTTGGAGATGTTGATGTGATGTTTCAAAACTTATTCTGCTTAATTAACAAATAGTTGGAATGGATTAAACATAGCGATAAGTCCTGTGTTTTGAAAAGAAAAAAAAAGAAATGAAATCCTCAACCACAGAAAATCATATGTCTGTAAATCGATTCAACATGAAAGTCATGCATTTTAAATTGAAAGAAAAAGATGAGAATAAGAATTTGAATACATCATCTGCAGTAGATCTATACCTATATAGAAACATGACACAAGTATATATGTATGATAAGCACACTATATTCACAACCATTATTGTACAAGTTGCTGGATATACAGTCACACCCTAACCAATTGAACATTTCCTGTGAGGTCCTGTGTGTTTTTTATGGGCCATTCCACCCAAAGTGGGCACTTGGGGTATTTTTGGTCTTTTTTGGATACAGGGGGCTGTAGAATAAAAACTTATGAACAATTCTTCTTATTTTTGGTTTAATTAGAAAGAAAACACCCTGGGCTCTTAAATAAGGGCAGATTTGCAGATGTCGGCCCACTTTTTTTTAGATATGGAGGTCCAAAGTTGAGAAATGGCCAAAAATTGTCTTTTTTTTTCAATCTTCACCTCATTATTCCTATAGATAATTAATTCTAATTTTCATTGTTAACTTACAGTTCGACAGTCCGTAAAGACACGACTGAGTGAAAGTAACTGTTATAATTGGAATATATATAGTTCCATGTTGAATGTTTCTTTTGTTGTTGAACAGTTTGACTTGTTGTTATGATTAGAATTAAGATTTCTGCCCCATGTGTTAGTTACTTTGAAAATGTGTAAAAAAGTGATTTTGTATAGTTTGGTATGAGTCTACTGTCTCCCCTACAATAATATATTATTCATGTAATGAACTGAAAGGTCTAAGTGGTTGTATGATGGCTTTGGGAAGATGCTGTCCGAGTGTTATGGGCGTGAGCGAAACACTCATTTTCAATCCTGCATGGTCTCCTAAATTAATACCTCATGAATCATGAAATTTATAACTGTTTATTTGTTTGCAATGCATGCACAGGACCTAAACAGAACCCAACGATGCGACAACACAACCGCCCACCACACCAACAGCGACCACCCCTACAAACCTGTCGAAACGGCCAAGGAAGACAAACACTCCCAGAACCAACTGCCACTACTATCAACGCTGGCAAATAAACAGGGACCTGACTGAGGTGCAGCAACAGATCACAGAGTTGCAGGCTCAGCTTGCCCACACCCAAACAGTCCACCTCCCGTTGCACGGGACGGCGCTGGTGAACCCTCTGTAGCGCACACGGAGAAGCGTGTTGCAGTGGCTGCACAGGACACTGGTGAACCCACTGTAGCGCACACAGAGGAGCGCGTTGCAGTGGCTGCACAGGATGACGTGAAACCAGCTCTGCTGGCAGTCAAAGCCAAGAGTATGAGGGCTGTATATGAAGGTTTGGCCAGACTCAACACCAAGGACAAAGTTGCCATAATGTCAAAGGTCCTTTCCCCACCGGTAATTCAGCAAAAGGGCATTCTTATGTGCTTGGCAAAGGACCTCCGTATGCATCGGCAGACTCTGGACAGAACCCGTAAAAAGCAGCTCTCATCACGGAAGATGAAACAGGCGGCCAGGATAGAGAGCGTCCGAAACTTCTTCTCTGACCCAGAGAACTCCAGTGTCAGACCAGGCAAGAAAGAGACAAAGACTGTCGGCATAGTGAAGTACAAGAAGGTGTACCTAAACGAGTTTCTCTATGTCCTTTACCATAAGTATCAGGAGACACACCCTCACTTGCCAGTCAAACGCTCTCTGTTCTACAAGATTCGTCGTAAACACCTGCCCTGGTTCATCCCGGTGGGTCTCCAGAGTGAGGATGTCTGTCTGTGCCAAAAGCACCAAAACTTCGCTCTACAGATAAAGGCTGTTAGGTGACTTCCTTGTCACTGCCAGCCTGGACGGCACCAACTCCAACAACGACATATGGTTTGTGGGTAAGGTGGTAGCCAAGGACAATGGCTTCTATCTAATGCACCAGATGCTGCGGAACATCATTCCAAAATCAGACAAGAGAAGATTCATGTTGGGGTCAAGCTTCATGTGGGGGAAGGAGATCATCAAAGCCAAGATCCACCCCCTCAATATTCTTGGCAGGATCTCTCTTCCCAAGCCAAGTCGATACGGCAATACAAAGACTGCTGTCTACACACTCCATCCAACTGGCGGATCAAAGCTTATCAAGTTCCGCAGAGAGTGCACTGGTTAGATGTCATTGATCTTGGTTATCACCACTTTTGCCCACTCTTACTTGTATTTCCCCTACCAGAAGTGTTACATCTCGGTTGTATTATTGTCTTTTAAAGGTTAATCTATCGTGTAATGGGCGTGAGGGATAAAGCTAACATTTTTTAAGGGCCATAATAAGTGTCAGTAAAGGCTACCCCATGTATTCTAAGAACTTAAATCTATTAGTAGACATATGTGGCTAGTATTTAAAGCCTAATTTAATAATCTAAGGTGAGATTTTTTAACATTATGTGTCGCTTGACTTTGAGAAACGCCAAAAAATTAGTGATTTTTCATTCTCGGAGCATCATGGAGCACCCAAAAGTGGCAGATATTGTTTATATTTTGGTGTAAATCAATAGTGTAGTCTCTCCTTTAATAATATGTATAGTAGTCATGATCTGAGAGGTGTAAGTGCACATATGGAGGACTTTTTAAGATGCTGTAATAGTGTAATGGGCGTAAGGCAAAACGACCCCGTAGAGGCGTTTTTGTAAGGTTGCAGCAGTAGAGCTGTGGTCAAACTGTGATGTACCTGAGCTAGGGTAATGTTATTAAATCTATTAGTAGACATATGCCTCTCCACAACTACCTTTAACTGTCAGCTCAAGCACAATGATGCCTATGTAAACCTATAAATTTACTCTGTATAAAAAAAGTTTTTTTTTTAATTTTAGATCTGATTTGAGGCTCAGGCCCCCATTTTTCTATTTCATTTCTTTATTATACTAACTTGAGATGCAAAGTTTAGCTTTTTTCAAATTTATTATAAATTCCTGGCTAAGTCTAGAGGGAGGGGCCGAGACATACTCAGCCCCCCCTCCTTATCATTTTGTTATCAATGCTCATATATTATTGGCCTTTTACACACACACTCTGCTAAAGGAATCAATTTTAGAGCTGTGCTGTGAACCTCAGACCAACCCAGCAATTTTTAGTGAGCATTAGATGCAGGTCTGTAGTGATATTACAGTAAGGGATCCAACTACGATTTGAGTCTAATTGTACCTTGAGAAATACTTTCCTCTTGTCCCAGGGTGAGGTAGGTGGAGGGAACTATTCTCCATATCTTGTGGCTCAGGGGATAAGGCTGTACTAATTAGATTCAGATCAACCACAAGTGAAGGCCACAAGTCAGGTGTATAGTGTAGTTGGTTAAGGTGAGTTTGTGAGAATGAGAAGCAGAGATTTTGGGTAATACCATAATAACCCGCATTAACCATGATGGGAAGCTTTTATTATCATTGGCAGTCACAGACCGAAAGTGCTCTAAAATACCCCAATAATTGTTAACTGACATGCAAAAAAAAGATTATTTCTGCCTTTATTGATAGAGTCAAATAAAAGGATAATGCACAATCGCAATGCGAGCCCTTTTGACACTCTAAGTGTAGGCTGATGGCATTTGGAGGTGGAATCAATCCAAGTTTTACATTTTAAGAAAATGCTATTCCTCCCTTTTTCTGGTGTGTATTTCACAAGATGGTATGACTATATCATACAGAGCAGTCACAGGGAACCAACACTAATTTTGAGGCTCTTAAATTCTGACTAACGTGCTGAGAATGAATGATACAAAGCGATGATGTGACATTCTAGGTAAACATCATTAAACAACACTATCTAATGAGGGCGAAATGATCAACATAAGCACAAGTGCATACTAAGGAATACTTATTGCTTTCTAGGAATTTTCTAATATTTTCTTTCAAGTAGATCAAAACATCTATACCTTGTAAGATGATTACCCCAAAACCTGCAGGGATTTAGTGTTGGTTGCCACATGACTGAATTGTTGACTGGCATGTTAGAAGAATCTAGGCTATATTAATATAGTCCCATCAATGAAAAGGCAATTGATGCAGCCAATGCTAGCCCTTTTGGCACTGTAAGTGTGGGGTGTTGGCACTTTGAGGTGGGATCGATTCAAGTATTGCATGCCATTCACTGTAAGATGTTGATGTTTTATAACAGAGATGTCTCTCGTAAGCTTACAGAGGAATGTGCTGTACTCTCAAATACCATGACTCTTACTGTAATACCAAGGCTTTGCAGGTGTAGATATATGTGCACAGTGAGTGATCCTGTATAATAACTCTGTATGCAGTATGCCCATGGCCAGCCAGTCACGCTAGTGGCCCTTCAAAGGGTTTACCAAAATAGCCTTACTTTCCCCAACGGGACGCCAGTAGTATACCATATGTTTGGTATGTATAGTCTTATATTGCACACCTCAATCCAATATTGTCACCAGAGCTTAATAATGAATTGCAATATGATAATTACCTCAGCAGGTTCAATCTAGCAGTGTGCACCAATGATATTGTACAAGGTTACCTGAAAAAAGCTAGGAACAACCAATAGTATGCATGCATACATGACACCATAACTGTGTCTAAATCACATTTTGCTGTTAATTTACAGCATATGTTTCTGGAGAACTGATTGATCTTGCTGTATGATCACAGTGACTGTTACTGTATGATTACTCTGAATTGTTCTGTGGGTGCCAGTCAAGGGCATGGTGTCAAATGGTCTATAAATCAGACCTTGGGACACTTTTAGGATGGTTTCTGAACGCATAATCTAAAGCTGACAATCAGTGTACAAAGCTTTGGTATAATGCAACATTATCTCAATCACTGTAAATATAATAAAATTTACTCCCACGCGATATGAAAGGCAGGGCTACAGGCTTCTCAAAATAGTGTCCAGTTGGTTTGAGGCTCAATTTTGTCTAATGGGTTCTTTCCTTGGGCATTTTCTGAAAATAAGGCTTATTCAAAGTGTGAACTTTGGAGCACTTTAACGATGTTACCGCCACCAATGCAAAACCTTTCACCATTTTAGATTAGTCTTGGATGGATTAGAAATCTTAACAATATCACATAGATTTGGATTAAAAGTGTTTTTAAGTAGGTGCAGAGACAGGGATTATCAGAATTTCTGGATTAAGCCAAAGAGAGAAAATTCTCTAGTAAGGCTCAAATCAAATCCCAAGAACTGGCAATATCAGACAAACATTTATAAAACAATGCTAGCTGTGGAGCTGATCCTTGTGGGGTTCCCTAGATGTAAGCTTGAGGAGTTTACTAGGAGTTTTCTATTAATGTTTGCTTTCCAAAAGTCCATTACTGGTGAGGGATTGAGTTCCATGCCTCATTAGGTTTGCTTTTGATAAAATGATTAGACTTGGACTTAGGAATTCTTGAATTTCACTTGATGCACAAAATAGTAATAACTACACTCGAGTCATCTAGCACTTTGTTAACACATGTCTGTCTAATATTTTGAGTCTGTGGTATTTAATTAGACTAGAAAGAGTCATTACCTTTACTCACAAACTACTGATGCACTCTATGGATATATCTATGGAAGCAGGATTGGGACATTTCTCAATTAAGTATCTTTCAGTACATTGCAAGTGACCACAAGTTTGTAGGTAAAACGTAATGTGATGTCCAAAGACCTGTAACTATACAGGGCTATAGCACCATTACGATCCAAGTTCTATGATGAAACGGTTTTGTCAAAAATAAAGGGACACTAGATGCAGTTTATGATCTACTAAGTTATCTATATGAGGCCAGAGATGAAGGCAAGCTAACCTGTGCTGTCTATATAGATTTCAGCAAGGACTTTGACAGTATACATCACACTCTCCTACTGAAACGGTTAAAAGACAAGGGGATTGGTGGGGCCCTACTAGCCTGGTTAGCGAGTTACCTGGGACACAGAAAGCAAACCACCTTGCTGAATGGCTCAAGGTCAAGTGAAAAGGATGTCTCGTTTGGAGTCCCCCAAGGGTCCATTCTAGGCCCCCTGTTGTTCATATTATATGTAAACCAAGTAGTCTTGATTGTGGATCAATGAAGAATCATGTTTTATGCAGATGACATAGTTATATTGTCCAAAGACCGCGACCCCAAATGGATTAAAGAGCATGTACAATCTGACCTTGATAAGATAGTTGGTTGGTGTACCACCAGTGGCCTCACCATTAATGCCAGAAAAATGCAAGTAGTTTGGTATGGTGGAAAAGAGAAAGCCTGTGTTGCAGGGTTACAAAACATTACTATTGGCAGAACCATTCTAGAGTGCCCAACCATGTATAAATACCTAGGTGTCAAAATTGGCTCTACTTTGCCCCTAAATGCCCAAATGGCCAATACTAGATCAGTCATTGGGCAGAAATTGTTCATGTTTGGTAAACTGTGTTACCTCATGACGGAGAAGGTTGCGGGTATAGTTTATAGACACACCATTTTACCATTTTTTGATTACTGCAGCTTTGTGATTGATGGCGCAAATGCTGATCAAACCACAAAGCTCCAGAGGTTGCAAAACAGGGTGCTTAGAATTGTTGAAAAGTCCTTCAACATTAAAACCAGTACAGAGGTCCTCCACCCCCCTGTGTGTTGTTGATAGGCTAGACATCAGATGCCAAAAACAACTGGCAATCTTTATGTACAAGCAAGCCACAAAACTGGGCCTAAGGGCCACTGAGACCCAAAGGACCAGAGGTGACATGAAAATAAAATTACCCCAGAAGAAACCAAACCTTGAAAAATTCAAGAAAAGTCCTTATTACAGGGGTGTCCAACTGTGGAACAGAATTGATTCCAGAGCCCAGAAAGCAAAGACTATAGCAGAATTTAAAACCTTATACAGCAAGTATAACCTTGCCCCAGTCTTAATTGGCTAACAGCTAAGAATTACACCATGAGTCAATGGGCTCCTGTCTTTGTTTTGCTGCGTAATCATTGACTTATAGCCACCCATCAACTCTGGTGATACACTATGCACCGGTAAGGATACAACTATATTGAAGTAACGCAAACATATTTCATATTTCACTCTGCTTTGAACTGACCTGACCTTCCTAAAGAGAGCTACAAATGCCCCATAGATGTAGAAAATGCCCACACCGCTGAGAAAATAACTACCATTATCATCACACCTCCACCTCACCTTAACTCATCCAAATATCTCACTGTCTGGATGGCATCAACAGTGCACACTTTTATCTTTATGCTACCAACGTCCTTCTCCTACTATTCTATATTATTTGAATTCTATCTGCATGACAAAATTATATATTGAATGTAAACTCCAGGAATATACTGTGCCAAGATTTAATTGAGGAAATAAAGGTTTAGCAGCCACGTAAAATCATGAAAATGATGTGCTGAAGCTGGAACAAAAAAACAAACAAAAAACTGTAAAAGCTGTTTTACTTAAGAATAAACTACATACTTATTACATGATCGAGATTCTTATATCCTTGAACACAACTGAATTACCCGGACGGTAGACTGATAGGATGATTGGATAGTTTGACTGTTTGATTTTGTATTGAACAAGTAATTAATGGATAAGTTATTGTTGGATATCAGTCACAAGTCATGACATATCCAAAAACTATTTATTTTATTTCATGATAATCAATAGATAATCAATAGAAAATCAATAAATTCAAGTTGTTAAAAAAAAATTGTATACAATCGGTACACACACCTCGGCGCCCGGCAGCTGTTGGTTTGGTTTGGACATGAAAAAAAAAGATTCGCCCGGACCAGGACTCGTCCCGCCTACCTCTAGCAGCTGAGCGCAATGTGCTACCCACTAGACCACAGGGTCTCACACCTCGGCGCCCGGCTTGGCTTGGTTTGAACGCATCTAGCAGTCGTCTATAATTAAAATGCTATTCTAACCTTGCGCCTGTGAGAGTTGTTGTTGGGGTCACAGCTATATTAATGACTTATACAGACCTGGTTCTAACCCAGCGTTTCTCGTCAGTCCCTGTGGCGCAATGCATAGGGAGTTGGATTTGGGATCAGGAGACTGCAGGTTCGACCCCTACCCTGGCAATGAAAAATTTTGTAGGTTTTTAACATGTAACATATGACATGTAAGGACATGTAAGGAGGCATGTTATCCATGGATAACATAACATGCCTCTTTACATGGATAACATGCCTCTTTACATGGATAACATGCCTCCTTACATGGATAACTGCATGCCTTACAAAAGTCATGATGCATGCATCATGGTGTGCAATATCGACAGGTATGTGCATAGGAATATCCAGAAAAAGCACCCAAAATCACAGAAGTGATGGAATAACTGCATTTAAATAATAATGGACTGTTTTAACCTCATTGTAGTTAGTGCATATGTCTCTCAAAACATCTCATGTTTCGGCCTTTCATATGTTATATCATTATAGAGAAGTTTTCCACTTCAATACAAATTAAATTGAATTGTAATTATTTGCCTTCATGCTTAGCTATACAAGGTGCTGTACTTCACCGTTCAAGTTTCCTAGGCTTAGTTTGATTCACAGAGCTTTCAGATTAAAAAAATGAATGCAAGTGAGTTTCACAGTTTTGATTGGGCCCTTTTAGGGTGGAAAAGGTTTAGATAAACGTTATTGGATCCTTGCAAAAATGTAAGTAAATAATTGGATCAAAATAAATAAGGGAGTGATCATTTTTTAACAACAGGAGGGAGCTGGTGGATTTGCGCGCGGATGCGCAAAAAAGATTTTGACCCCCCCATTAAGGGACAAAAAGCGCGCGCTAACGTCCCCTTTTAGCCTATAGTAATGCGCGGGTTTTCCACTGAAAACAGGTGAAATTATTTTGACCCCCCCATCAGAGGTATTGAAAAAGTTCTGACCCCCCTGGTCAAGGGGTTGAAAAGGTTCTGGCCCCCCTGAAACCCACCAGCCCCCCCCCCCCCTGTTGTTAAAAATGATCACTCCCTAAGCAGTCATGTTTATTGGCTTTTAAAAACACTCAGTTCAGCAATTCCACCTTTCCTTCACTTCTACCCATGACCTCTTCCACCTTCATTTCCTAAGGCACGAATAGTTATAACTACGTCAAGGTGCTTTAACCACTTTAAATTTTAGAAAACCATAAAATTAGGGACAAGAACTTCTCGACCCCTGAAAGGAAATTCCATGTGAATTAACATGGCCACTGGTTGCCAGAATTATGCACCGCATTATATATATGGCTCTGTCTCACCAGTTTGATGCAAATACGTTCGGGAGGTTTCTGACCGAGGTTTCTGACCGGGGAGTTTTCTGACCGAGGTTTCTGACCGGGGAGGTTTCTGACAGAGGTTTCTGACCAAGAAAAAGATATGGCCAATTGTGCCACAAATATATGGGGTGGCAAGAAATTTATCAATCTAAAATAAAGTCAGGATAGGATCAATCCTATATTGACTGAATTTCTGTGATGGCATTCAAACTACAGGTCAATTCATGTTTTTATAACTGCCGGTAAGAAACCTCCCCGGTCAGAAACCTCCATCAGGTAAGAGAACTTCTAGAAGAAGTGGCTTCCCCTTAAAACAAATAGAGAGAGCAAATAAGTAAGGAAAAACAGTAGGGATAGAAAGATGTCCATCTAAGGAAAAGGGAGGGAAGGCTGAAGATCAAGATAAGTTGCATACTAGCACTGTATTCTTCATCAAGACATCGGTCAGAAACCTCCCCGGTCAGAAACCTCCCGGTCAGAAACCTCCCCGGTCAGAAACCTCCCCGGTCAGAAATCTCCCCGGTCAGAAACCTTCATTATGTGAAGCTTTCTGACCAGAGAAGAGATGGCCGATTGTGCCATAAATATAAGGGGTGGCAAAAAATTTGTCAGTCTAAAATAGAGCCTGGATAGGATCAATCCTATATTGACTGAAAAAATTATGCCTTTCTGGGATGGAATTCAAACTACAGGTCAATAGATGTTTTTATAACGGTCAGAAACCTCTTTGGCAGAGGAGGAAGTCAAGAAAATCTTCCTTCTTGGTTTGTTCTGAGTCTGGAAAGGAACAAAAAGCACAGGGAAGGGTGCCCTGGACCATGAGGAACATGGGGGAAGTGAGAAAATAGTACCTTTCTGTGACTACTTTCAACCTGGAGGCTAAATTAACTCTGTAACTGCCGGTCAGAAACCTCAGTCAGAAATCTCGGTCAGAAACCTCCCCGAACGTAGTTGCATCAAACTGGTGAGACAGAGCCATATATATTTATATATATATATACATATATTTATATATATATATATATATATATATATATATATATATATATATATGTATATATATATTGTAGCGTTTGCCAACCCCGCCTATGAATAAAGGATGATCCAACTCCGCCAACTTGTGTTCAACTGTTATACTTTATTGCCTGGCAGTCTTCGCCACACCATCTAAGTCCTTATGCTGTCTTATGGTGAATACCTGAAGGCTAACCCTGGAGAACGTCCCCGTCCAGCTCGTAACTCCCACTGTCCGACGGAGGATTGCTTTCCTAAATATATACACCTTCATATCCTCCAACGCTGGCTCGAAGAACCATCAAGTCAGCGTCGGGGGATCTACTCCGCCAACATGTAAACAACGTCGGCTTCTGACATGACTCCGAGTTTAACGGTCTCGCCGCCCCCACGCCAGGGTGGTTTCAGCTCCCCCGCCAAGCCCTCGGTCTACGCCACACTCTCCCCAACTAATCAATAACATTACGGGGGAAAAGAGTGTTATATTACCCTCCTATGGATGGGTATCCAATTTAGAATATCATTACTACACCATGGCCCCCGGGTGTCTCTTCATTAAATGCAAGGAAAACATAGTTATACAGTGTCCTACTTTCCCCAACCCCTGCGGGTGGTGCCTATTCTACAAGATCATGCACGCTGCCGTCCCCTATGCAGCACATAACTATATACATCAAAAATTTATACAATAAAACGTCGTCAAGTGTCTTGTTTCCAAAAAGGTACTCCGCCTGGTTCCGCCCGCTAGTGAGCTCCGTCCAACATCTCCCACTCCGCCTGGAGCCTCCACCCGGTCCCCCCCGGGCGCTTGTCTACTCCGCTCCCGTCCCGGATCGCCGTCTGCTTCCCCCGGAAGCTGGGGTTGCTTTCCCCCATCCTCCCGTCCGACTCTGCAGGGTAAGACAGGAAAAGAAGGTTCAGAATCCCCTCAAGCCAGTGCTTTGTCTCCGCCCTGCCACCCCGCCGGGTTGCCCCTTGCTCCGTCCTCGGCCTAACCTGTACTGGTTAGCCATTCGTGACGACCCCTCCAGCATCCCAGCTCCCTGTACTTGTGTAGCCCTGCTTCTGACCCGGATAGCACCTCCGCCAAGCCCTATACTGGGCCCTTCCTCCACCTTGTAGACATCAAAGGGCTACACTTACCACGCTCTCTTGGTCGTTGCCCTCCCTCGTCTCGTCCTCCTCCGCCTCCTCCGTAGTTCCAGTAGGCGTCGGCTTGGTGGGCCACCTTTGCCCACAGCGACCACAGCAGCCGTCCTTGTTCCCCCGACCGTAGCGAGTCCTTATGACCTGCACCAGTTCAAAGTCCCCAGTAGTGAGGGACTGTATAGAGGAGGACTGCAAACCCCCTGGCACAACTCGTAAATCCGGGCCTAGTTCCAGCGGCAGCCTCAGTCTTTTAGAATACTCCCGTAGTTCTGCTGGTCCGGAGTAATCCCCATGCCACGGCATCCCCTCCTCCGCGGCCTCTGCCACCCCGTCTCCGCCAGCCGCCGACCTCTCCACCCTGGGCCGACCTACTTCCTCTATGTTTACTACTCCTTGGGTAGAAGCTACTCCACCTTCCTTCATATCCCCCACGGGAGCGCCAGTAATTACCAGGACCCTGTCCTTGTCTACCATGGGTGGCGGTTCAGGGTCGTCCATCCCTCCCACATGGGTGTCCACCCCTTCAGGCACTAGCACGACCGTCTCCGCCTTCCCCGCTTCCTCCCCTCCGAGTTCAACTTGTAATAGAAATTCTCCCCTGGGGGAGCACAGTACTAATCCATCTACGCCCACTCTAACAGTCTTTGGATAGCGGTCCAGTTTAGGCAGAACAACGCTACTTGCCACTTGCTGTCCCTGACTTTTATTTTGGCTTTCTGCATCGGCTTCTATTAAAAGAGCCTCTAGGCTTCTCTTCTTTGTGGTCTTCCCCCCCCCTTTTCCTTTAGGTGTCTTTGGCTTTTCTGGGGTGACCTCCCTCCTCTGCTTCTCTATCTCAGCCTTCTTGATCTCCTCCTCTTTCAGTCTTTTCTCCTCCGCCTTCCTGCGCTCATCTTCTAGCCTTCTTTCCTCTGCCTCCGCCTCCTTCTTTCTCTTGCCTTTGCTCCTCCGCCAGCCTGCGCTCCTCCTCCTCCTTCTGCCGCTTCTTCCTATCTCTCTTCTCCTGCTCCTCTGTTTGGTTCTTTTTTTTCGCATCTTCTATCACTGCCATAAACTGGGCTCTGAGCTTAGGACATCTTGCCACGTAAGGCGGGATAACAATGGGCAGCTCCTCCGACTCCTCACTGGCCTCATCGTTCTCCTCCTTCTCCGCCTCCTCTGAACCCCCTTCCTCTGCCGGGTCAGGCTTCTCAGGGCCCCTGTCCTCCGCCTTCTCAGGCGACGTTGGTTCCACTATAGTCACAGTTTTTACAAGCTCGGGCTTGGGCTTGTTTACTAGCTCGTAGGGACCCACCTTCTCCGGAGAGGAGTCCAGCCCATTTCCCCCTAAACCCAGACTCTCCCCGTCCTCCCCACTAGTAGCAGAGATGTCCTCATAGGTAGATACCTTAAGGGAAGTTCTGGTAGTAGGCTGGTCTTTCCTGGCTCTTCGTACTCCTTCTCTAATGCCTCTATACTAACTGTCCCGGGTGGGAGATCCCTTTGCATACGGAGGAGGGTCTTAGTCGGTGTCTCCCCTTTCTGTCCATATTTTTCCACCAGGAGCCCTATCACAAATTTTAATTTAGCCGCTACTTCATCGTCGATTTGCAATTCCCCTGAGTCTAAGGCGGGTGCTAGAGCCAGAAGACTTTGGGCCGGGGGTGTGCTTGGCCCAGCTCCTCCGGCCGCTGTTCCAGCCGCCTCACCCCCTGCCCTCTTAACCCTCTTCCCCGCCGACCCTAGTGCTCCCTCCGTCCCCTGCTCATACAGTCTCTTCACGCCTTGACCCCCAGAACTCCGTGTGGACCTAGTGGACACGCCGCTCTTCGGAGTAGCGTCCCCATCTGAATACCCCATCAGCTGTTCCAAGTATTTGGAGGCGGCGGCAGCTTCTGACTCCTCCAGTAATGAGACTCCCGGGGATGTGGCCGTGGAGAAGGTAGACCCCTGTGGGCTACCCTGGTCGACTGTTGAAGTGCTGGGTTTGGGCTGTTCCACTGTGGAGCTGCCTTGCCCAGTGACTTGTATACTCGTTTTCCGTCCCCCGCTACCCCCTCTCCTCTTCTTTGGTAATTTAACTGGAGTCTCCTGTTGCTCCTCCGGCGCCTTCTCCAGGGGCGTGTCAGTAGAAGTGCCGGCTGCCCCCTCCGCTGACTCCGCAGCCTTCCCCAGTGGTAGCATGAGGCACTCCTCCGGGGGAATCCAATTGTCTATTTCAGGGTGTATGCGACTGATATGCCGCCGTAAGTCGTCTATTCTAGCCTTGGCCACCATGTGGTCACACTTTGGCCCTGGGCACCGGTATCCCTCCTGCATCTCAGCATGCGTACGTAGATGCCTGTTGAGGCCGTCTGACCTCATAAAGAACCACTGTTTCCCCGCCTTCCCCCGTCGGCAGATCTCGTAGCGGTATCGGGGTACCTCCTCCCCCTCCACCATCTCTGTTGGCACTGGTTTGTGCTCTTTGTGTCAGAAAACAGGCATGACTATCTCTGGCGTGGTCCAAAAGCTGACCGGTTCTCCGCCTCGTCCTCGGAATCGTCCTCCCCCTTCTCTGACAGGCTCAACTCTCCGTCCTCCGTCCCCTCTTCTCTTCCTTCTTGCGCTACTGGTGGATCCGGAACCGCCTTGAGTGCATCATAGTGGACTACCCTACTTGTCCTTCCTTTCTTGATCTTGTATACTGCTTCTCCCAGTCTCTTCACCACCTCCCATGGTCCAGTCCAATAACTCTGCAACTTCGGTGTCAGCCCCCTCCTCCGCTGGGGGTAGTAGTAGTAGACATAGCTCCCTTCCAGGAACTCCGCCAATGCTGCTCTTGCGTCATAATTTCGTCTCTGTCGACAGGTAGATTTACCCAGAGCTCCCCTTGCCGTGGCGTAGGCAAGGCCATATTGGATTGAAGTTCTGCCAAGTACTCCCTTCCTCCAACTTTATCGGGCGCCAAAGGATATATCAGTTGCAGTGGAACAACCGTCTCTCGCCCTAACATCAGCATGTTGGGAGATAGCCCCGTGGAGGAGTGGGCGGAGGAGCGGTACGCCGCCATAACAAACGGTAATCGCCTATCCCAATCACGCTGGTCCTCCGCCACCACCGTGGCTAGAAGCATTTCGATGGTGCGATTGGCTCTTTCCACCAGTCCATCACTCTGTGGTCGGAAGGCACACGTTCTAGTTTGCCTCACCTCCAGAAGTGCTACCATTTCCCGGAAAAGTCCCGACTGGAAGTTTTTTCCTTGGTCCGTGTGTAACTCCGCCGGCGCGCCAAACCGGCAAATAAACTCCTCTACCACCACTCTAGCTACTGTAGGTGCCTCCTGGTTGGGCATCGCATAGGCCTCCGTCCACTTGGTAAAGTAGTCTGCTGCTACCAGAATGTACTGATTGCCGGCTGAGGAGAGAGGCAGCGGCCCCATAACATCCAGGGCCACCCTTTGTAGTGGCACACCCACCCCCACATGCCCCATTGGAGCCCTATGGGGAGGTGGGGCGGTTTTCCTCCTCAAGCAGGGTTCACAGGTGGCACACCATGCCGCCACGTCCCTCCTAAAGTCAGGCCAGTAATATCCCCCTTGCAGTCGGCGGATGGTCCTATTCCTCCCCCAGTGGCCGGCGAGGGGCTCCCCGTGCACCTCCCGGAGTACCTCTCTCCGACTAGCCTCGGGCACCGCGATCTGGAAGTGTTTCGTCCCTGCTAGATCCTCCCACCATCGTCCCAGTACCCCTTTCTCCTCACACAACCTGGTCAACTGTGCTCTCCATGCCTTCATTTCATAACCCCAGGTCCTTTGCTCTTCCTCCGGGGGTGCTTCTCCGCCCCTTACCCAGCTACGTACTGCCGCCAGTGTAGGGTCTCCCTCCTGCAGCACTCGCCATGGAATTCCCTCCGGCGGAGTAGGCCCCACCGCCACAGGCGGAGGGCCCCCGTCCATTTCCTTCCTCTGCGCCCTCGTGAGGACCCGGCAATGCAACAACTCCGCCTCGTCCTCCCTTCCAAACTGCTTGCAGGGCCGGCGTGACAGCCCGTCGGCATTGCCATGCAACTTCCCCGGGCGGTGTTGAATCACTATGTCGTAAGTGCTTATCACCTGTAACCATGTGGCTAACTGCCCCTCCGGTTCTTTGAAGTCTAGCAACCATCGGAGGGAGGCATGATCGGTCCTCACTATAACAGGACGTCCTATGAGGTAATGCTTGAACTTCCGCAGTCCAAACACTATGGCCAAGAGTTCCCTCCGTGTGACACAGTAGTTCTTTTCGGGCTTACTCAGTGTACGGCTCCCATAAGCCAGGACCCTCTCCGCCTCGTCTTGCTCCTGAGCCAGCACCACCCCAAGCCCCGTATCACTGGCGTCAGTGTCCATTACCAGCTGCCCGTCGGCCAGAGGGAATGCAAAGATAGGTGCCTCCGTCAGCCGGTCCTTCAGGTCTTGGAACGCCTCCGCACACTCCTCCGTCCAAGGGAATACTCGACCCTTCTCCGCCAGGGCGCTCAGGGGCTTTGCGCGGGTAAAGAATTCCGGGACAAACGTCCTGTAGTAGCCAGCTAGTCCCAAGAAGCTTCGTACCTCCGTCACCGCCCTAGGTGTGGGCCAGGACTGTACAGCCTCTATTTTCTCCGGGTCTGTCGCTACCCCTTCCTTACTGACTTGATGCCCCAGGAAAAGGACCCTCCTCCTTGCTAGCTGGCACTTGGACGGCTTTATCTTCAGCCCCGCCTGCCCCAACCTCCGCAACACCTCCCCTAGACGGAGTAGGTGTTCCTCGAAGGAGGCAGAGAAGACGAAAATGTCGTCCAAATAAACCAGGCAGGTCTTCCACTGCAATCCCCTCATTGCCACCTCCATGACTCTTTCAAAGGTACCTGGGGCATTGCACAGACCGAAGGGCATCCACCTAAACTGGTATAAACCCCCGTGCGTGGTAAACGCTGTTTTCTTCCTGTCCTCCTCCTCTATGTCCAACTGCCAATAGCCACTGGCGAGGTCCAGGGAAGAAAACCAAGAGGCTCCGGCCATGGTATCTAAACAATCCTCCACCCGCGGAAGAGGATAGGCGTCTTTGACCGTGGCGGCGTTCAGCCTCCGGTAATCCACACAGAATCGTGTCGTTCCATCTTTCTTTTTAACCAGGACCACCGGAGAGGCCCACGGGCTGGTAGAGGCCTCAATTACTCCGGCCTCCAACATCTTTTCCACCTCGGCTTCAACAGCTTCCCTCCGGTGGGGCGCTAGCCTCCTGGGCGGCTGCTTTATTGGCGGATGGTTCCCTGTCTCAATCTTATGTTTGGCCAGGGAGGTATGGCCCTTATCTCCCTTATGGCATTGGAATGCCCCAATGTGGCGCCATAGCAACTCCGCCAACTGCCTCCGCCTGTGGCTCTCCGTCCCCTGTACCAGTTCATCTACCAGGGCTTTGAGGTTCCCCCCTCCGGACGCCTCCGCCACCCGGCACCAGCTCCCCTTGCTTTCCGACTGCTCCGCCTCTCTGTCGACTTTCTGAATAGCGCCCAGCGTCATATCTCGGTAAATAACTATAGGTTCAGGCCCCGGGTTGAGTACTCTCACCCAGGTATCTCTCCCCTCCGGCCTCACCAACCCCCAGCCGACCAAGAACTTCGGTTCACCCTTGTGCCCCGCCATGCCCTCCACCACTCCGTCATCCCCCGTCTGCCATGGCCCTCTTATGGTGCCTTCCAACAAGCACTCCTGTCCCGACTCTAAGACGGCTGGACGAGTGCTCACTATCCGACAAACCTCCTCCCATTCTGTCCATACTAGCCGCCCCCGGGCGACATCCACCATCAGGTTATGGATACGAAGGATGGCTGCTCCTAGGATTCCCTCCGTGCCTTTATCACTGACTACAAAGTCTGCCACGACCGTTTTATGTCCCAACTGTAGGTTGGCTCGTACCTTTCCCTGTATATTCATAGGTCTCCCATCGACGGAGTAGACCTTCTCTGTAGCTTCCCTCAGTACCCGTCCTCCGCCGTGTCTCCTCCACCATCCCTCAGATACCAGATTCAAGGAGGCTCCTGTATCTACTAATAATTGTATTGGCGACCCCGCAAGGTGGCCCTCCACTATCAATCCTCCGCCACCTCTCTCTCTGCGACCCTGTATTGTGTTGGCTGGCCCGTTTACTCCGACCTGTACCCGGCCCTCGGTAAAGGTCGGTTCTAGTTTCCCGCCGCCGGGGGCGTCTGCTCCTCCACTTTCTGGCCCCCTTCCTTAGGTTTGCCATTGGGGCACTCCCTCTTGAAGTGGCCCTCTTGTCCGCAACCGAAACATGCCGTGCTGCTCTGCCTCCTCTTCTTTCCCCCCGCTGTTGGCTCGTCCAACCTTCTTACCAGCCTATCTATCAGCTCTGCCATCTTATCCATCTTCTCGTCATTGGATTGCAGGTGCTCACTGACGGAGGCGTCGGCAGCCCTCACCCTCTGTAGGGATTCCTGTTCATTCTTTAAATAGGCCTCCGCCCCCACGGCTGTCATGACCGCCTCTTGCAAGTTCTTTGGTTGTGTTTGGTATACCCACTGTCTCAATGGGTTGTCCAAGCACAAGAGGAACCTGTCCACCACCAGCGTGTCAGTCGTGCGCGCATCCGCTTCGGGGTAAGCTAATCGGGTGTATTTCATCAAATCTTCCTGTAGCTCCTGTAGCCCCTCTCCTTTTCTCCGTACCCTCGTCCGCAGGAATGCCTTGTAAGTCTCCTCCTGGTTGGTAGGCTCAAAGCGTTCTACCAGGGCTTTCCGCAACCCCCTCCGGCGTAGCTGGCCTCCGCCCCGCCAGAAGTCGCCTTGCCGCCCCCGACAAGCTAAGCCCCAGGAACATACCCGCCTCTGCCAAACTCCAACCATTCACCTTAACACACAAGTCGAAATGGTTGAGGTAATCGGCCAGGTCTGTAGTACCATCATATTTAGTGGGCTTCACCACTGGTTTACTCTTACTGTTTCCTTCTCCGTCTGCTCCTCCTCGGGGTGTGTCGTATTTGCTGTCTTTCCCACTCCCATCATAACTCTCCCCCTTCAGTGGTAGCCCGCCTTCCTCTTTGACAGTCTTCTTCGCCAGAAGGTTCCCCTCCTCCCCCTCGGCTCCCTTCACCTCATTTCTCCGGTCCCCGACCCGTGGCTTGTTTACCTCCGTCCACCACCCTCTATGGGGCCCCGTGTCCCGTCCCAGGGTATATCCCGGCCATGCATCCTTGCCCGGCACCTTCCATTTTGGCCGTCTCGCCCTCTCCTTGTCCTCCGTCTCCCATGGCCACCAGTAAGTATCCTCCTCCTTCAACCGATCTCCCTTGCCCTGTGGTTCCTCGGGAAACGCCTCCCCTCCTTAACGTCACCTCCTCATCGACTACCTCCAAGAGGGTTCCCTTACCCTCTCTATCTTCTCCCGTCTCAATATTGACATTCTCGTCCTCTGTTGAATAGTTAGCAGCCTCTGCCATCCTTCTTCTGTGGATACTTCAAACACCGCTGTCACCAATGTAGCGTTTGCCAACCCCGCCTATGAATAAAGGATGATCCAACTCCGCCAACTTGTGTTCAACTGTTATACTTTATTGCCTGGCAGTCTTCGCCACACCATCTAAGTCCTTATGCTGTCTTATGGTGAATACCTGAAGGCCAACCCTGGAGAACGTCCCCGTCCAGCTCTTAACTCCCACTGTCCGACAGAGGATCGCTTTCCTATATATATACACCTTCATATCCTCCAACGCTGGCTCGAAGAACCATCAAGTCAGCGTCGGGGGATCTACTCCGCCAACATGTAAACAACGTCGGCTTCTGACATGACTCCGAGTTTAACGGTCTCGCCGCCCCCACGCCAGGGTGGTTTCAGCTCCCCCGCCAAGCCCTCGGTCTACGCCACAATATATATATATATATATATTCTTTTGAAATTTTTGGTTCAAAATACTAATGAACTGAGGGACCATTAATATGAATAATTGTCAGTTTTAGCCTCAATTCAGTTATTTAGCATAAGTTCCTAAATAAGCTCATTTGATCCAAATAAGCTCATTTTTAGTAGTATAATTCTTCCACCTTCTAATGGCCAGATTCATATGATATCTTGTCTGTGATGCTGGGCATTGTCCCTTTATACTAGTTATCTGTCATAGTCACATACCTTCTTTATTCAGGATATCTAAGGCATAATGCATGGTGTGGCACATATGGTTCCATGTGGCACCAATGGTTCTATGTAACATTTAAGTGTTTCGTAGAAAATCCGGCTGGTAAAATTCTGTCCTTATTTCTGTTATCAATACCTTATATGAGTAATTTGATAATTCGAGAATAATATGGATTGATACTATACAGTATTAAATTTATGAGGATGTTGAATATGTGGCTAAAACTACCCCACTTTTACTTTGTTTTACACCTCTCTGAATAGCAGGTTACATGCAATAACTCCAGGCAGATAGTGGGAATAGTTCTTGAAGTGATTATATATAATGCTAAATATTAGGGGCTAGTGGAGATAACAAAAGATCATACATTTCCAATGCATTTTCTCTTTACTTTGCCCCATACCAGTGGGAGCACTTTGAGAAAACATACCTCAAAATACCTCATAAAAAGCTCTCATTTTGTAGTCTGCTACTTTAAATATTGATGATACATGGGCAAAACCAAAGTTTCCAAGCAAGATCCCAACCTTACACTCCTAATGGAAATGAAAAATATCCAAAACCTTCAATCTTTAGTCACATCTACCCCCTTCCCATGGTGAAAAATGAGTTTGTTCCCATCTCAGTGTAATTGACTATATATATATATATATATATATATATATATATATATATATATATATATATATATATATATATATAAGTTAATGTGTTGATCTGAAGTACCGGTAATAATAATAAATATATCGTTACATTAAATAGAACATTATAACAATAAATATGGAATAATAAAGAGACATTGGGTTTGGTGAGAATTGATTTTGTCAATACCAATCCTATACATGCCTTTATTAAATAAGACAATAATTTACAATATAATAATAACAAGCGATATATAGAATAACAATATAATAAAATATAACAGTAATATACAGATAAATACAATATCACAGTAAAGTTGAAAATTTCCAGCACCACCTAGCGTGGTGTGTGATGTCCGAGCATATGAAGCCAATTGACGGTTGGTTCAACCGCTGGAGCTTATATACTGGAGGAGAATGTTATGCGTGACGTCCTAGAAAAATCATGCGCCCAGACAAAGTAGTACCAGCGTATCACTCATTAATTATATATATATACCTGGGAGTATATAGTCCCATAAGTTAATGTGTTGATCCGAAGTACCGGTAATAATAATAAATATATCGTTACATTAAATAGAACATTATAACAATAAATATGGAATAATAAAGAGACATTGGGTTTGGTGAGAATTGATTTTGTCAATACCAATCCTATACATGCCAAACACAATGTAACACATTCCATAGTAAAACATTAAATTATTACATCTAAGGCCAGCAAGCTATCCTTTGATTCATGTAGATATTTAAATACAGCATTAGACTTCCAGTTGGATCACCTCATAATATCTTGAACACTCAAACCTGCATTTTTTAACAGAGTCTCACCACCATGCCTAAGTGAATGACTTGAAACTTTACCAGACAAACCACATTGAAAAGCAATAGATTTTAACCTCGTATTCACATAGTTATACTGCAACGGTCTAGACTGAAAAGAAAATAGAAACCTGCTATGCCTACAGGCTCTGACACACATGTTAATATATCTAGCCGGGCACAAATCAGAACTATCATCTCTTTTTAGATACACAACATATGGAGACTTTCCACACTGGTCTGTTTTAGACGAAATAACTCTGACCTCAATACAGTCAGAAGACACTTTAACATTTCTCTTTAAGAAATTATGGGGGGACTGGACTACATGTCCGATTCTAAAGACACCCCTGTAACATAGCAATATAGCAGACCAAAATATCACGTCTTCCATAACATTAAAGTCTAAATTTGCTTAAATTCGAACCATATCCTTAGGACTCAGAGGGTAAGTTGTACTGACAGACCCCTTACACATTCTCTCTATTCCATCCAAAGTTTTTTTTAACCACAAAGCTACTACTATGATCCATATAACCTTTAAGCTTCTGAAAATACCACACAGCAGATAGATAATTTCTTACTGAAATAGGTTTCATAAAATCAGACAAGTAAACACAGTACAAGGAGGCTTGAGAAGGAGAACATGGTAGAGGGGTAAGGTTAAATTTTTTACAAAATTTTTTATACCTACTAAATTGCTGTCTATGAGTTTTACGAGTGGATTCAGCGACACCTTTATACAAGAATTTTTTCCTTCTCCTCTCCAACTCCTTGAGGTCTGCAATCATAACAGCACATGTTATATTCAGTCAAAACATCTATACATTTCTTTGGAACACCCCTGTAATTTAGCCTAGACAAATGGTCAGCTAAAATGTTCTCCTCAGACCTAATATACATGGAATATATTTCAATATTATGAACAAAGCATAGCCAAAAAATTTCTCTTAACCAAGACATGCACAATATATTCTTGGATCTACCGGTATTTAACATGGCCAAGACCTGCATGTTGTCCGTGATACAATGAACTCTCGTATTGCTAAACTCCTTTAACCAGCATTTCAGACCCACCATAACAGGGTAGAGCTCGTACACATTGATATTTCTATGATGGATCTTGAGATTATCAAGTTTAGGGGCCTGGGTAAAATGATCCACACAGTCTAACATAGGATTAGAATTATTCTAAGTACCATAAAAATAGTCTTTACCAAACCATGCACCAAAGCCCTGTATAGATGAATCGGAATACATAGGGGTACATGCATTATCATTCAAAATGATATTTCTGCAGTTGAAAATCTTACAAAAATCCTTCCACCACAATAAGTCCTTCCGAGTTTCCTCATCTAACCTAATAACACCTCTATTCCTAGCCTTTGCACAGAGATCAAACAATCTCCTGCTGAAAGTTCTTCCACCACGTACTACCTGGGCACAAAAGGACATTAAACCACCAACCTTCTGGAACGTCTTCTTAGAAACAAATTTCTTACCCAAACACTCATCTATTGCTAAACTCATTTTATCTAATTTCTTTTGTGGTAAGGACAGCTCCATACAGGTTGAATCTATGGTTATACCTAGGAATACACACACTTGGCTGGGCTCAGTCACTTTCTCCTTTGATACAATGAACCCCATATATTCCATACACTCAATTAAGATGTTCCTCTTACGTAAACACTCCTCTTCACTCTGGGCTATGACAATAAAATCATCTAGATAATTAACTATCCTATCGACACCATAAGATTTTGCTACAGCAGTCAAAAAATCAGATATCCTACCAAATATATATGGAGCACATTTTAACCCAAATGTCAAACGGTTACTCCAAAAAATTCATCTCCATCACCAAAATTCCAACTGAAACCCTGATAGCCCACATGTGGACCATACACACTAATGCTCCTCTAAGCAGACTTCAAATCCACCACACACATGTAGTCGTTCATATCTAGTTGACAAGTAACGGTGTTAATAGAGTTGTAGGAGAAACTTTTAGACGTGGTGTTCATAAAGTTATTAATAGATATCCCTGCAGGCATGCTACAATCAGTGATAGGTCTCAATTAATCATTAGACTTCTCAAAACAACCTAAAGAATGGATACACCTAGGCTTATCAATTGTCTTCGTAACCAAGCCCTGGGCTAACTCATCCTTAATAATATCACACATTTCGCTATAAAATCTACCTTCTAAGATAGACTTATGATTTTTACAATCATATGTTGTATCACAACCTGGGTCAACTATTTTGAACCCCTCAGTAAAACCACACCATAGAAAATCAGATTCTACCTGGTTTATATTAATAACATCCGACTGCCTTAAAAAACTCGCCAGTCTGCATGGTAAAATTTGAGCTTTCCTACCATAAATGAAATGCTCACACTCACAAATACCATTGACACAACTATCATAGACCTTGATGCTGGGTCTATTAACACACTCCACAGTAAACAGTGGTTCGAACTCGCCCTGTACTGGGCCACTATATGACATAAAAAGATTCTTGTTGAAATTACAAGATTTATTAACATCATTTTCATTATTTTCACCCGAAATGACTGGAACGGGGGGCTCAGGAAGGTCTACCACATGTACTACATTAAAATCAGGCATCAAAATATCAGATTCTAACATAGGACCTTGCCTAAGAAGAAAATCCTAATCTTTCTTGTTCTTCTGGCATTTGTCCTTGCCATGATTTGACATACCACAAACATCACAAATGTGACGATACCTGCACGGGTCTTCCCTGCAACCCTCAGCCCTGTTGAAAGCATAACAGGTTCGGTTGGATTGTTTAGACTTAAAAGACTTTGGTTTAACCCCACCCGCCTTCTGAGCCTGTACCGTTCCGTCATAGGATAGGTGCCTAAGGATTTCCTCACTTTTAACATCACCAAAAGATCCCACACCTTCACAATTAGCTCTGTTCTTAACCGACGAGTCGTATGCTACGAGAGCCTTAAGGGTGTATATCCTAGTAGAGGATTTTTCCACTAAAACTTTGATATGTTTAACCACCTCGAAGACATCCTCACCCTCCTCTATTAACTGTTTCATCATTCTTACGTTAACGAGCAGCAGTTTCTCGATACTATCTAATTTTTCACCCTTTTTCAAGAAATTTCTCTGGTCAAACATACCTCTAGACTTTGGAGTATGTCGACGACCGTTCCTTGAGGAGATAGACCTAATAGAAACCGATGAATCCGTTGAATTACTACGGTATGAAGATGACCTGCTCGAAGATCCAAGATGGCGACGTCCCTTCTTGTCGCCATGGAGACCGCGGTAGTCACGCGAGCGCTGCCGGCCACGCCCCCGTTGCTTGGTTACCGTGTTGTCCATGGAATGTTTATCAACACCACCACGTGTACGACCCGTCTCCGTCTCGCCACCCGCTGCTGAAGTAGATGTACGTCTAACCGCCTGTCCCTCCAATAGGAACTTGATATTTTCTAGCTGCTGCTCCATACGAGCAGTACGTTCCTCCAACTCTCCGATATACGTCTGGTCAACGGGTGGATCCAATGAAACCCCTGTAGCAATTGGGGAAGAAAGTCCTTGACCATCCCCATCGGATACCACACCGCTCGAAATCCTCGAATTGGCTATATTCCTGGATTTTCTAGGCGACTTCTTGGTCTTGGACCTTGGTCCGCCACCAGCTGCTCCTTTCCTACCCATGGTGTTAGGGCTAATACCGTATTAACTTGGAAAAACGGATAAAACCGTTTAAAATTTCCAGCACCACCCAGCGTGGTGTGTGCTGTCCGAGCATATGAAGCCAATTGACGGTTGGTTCAACCGCTGGAGCTTATATACTGGAGGAGAATGTTATGCGTGAAGTCATAGAAAAATCATGCGCCCAGACAAAGTAGTACCAGCGTATTACTCATTAATTATATATATATACCTGGGAGTATATAGTCCCATATACACACACACCTTAAAAATATCTCTTGAATCTGCCAGGGAACCTTGTAAACTAAACAGAGAACCACCATACGTGTACAGCAATGGCGCAGTGTAGGTTCTACAATGAAGCCCAATATGGCAGCACATTGTACAGAAAATCTCCATAGAAATCGCAATGGATCTTTGTGACAAAGATTTTCCAATTATTTCAAAGGCTCTCTTTTACAGTTTAGTGATGGTGAGCATTGCACTTGTGCATCACTTCATTGTGAAGTAGTACCCGGATGTGCCACCAAGGGGTTATTGTTTTTGTATATCTGCCATGAGTCTTTTTCTCTTCTGTTACTCAACTGCCTTCATCTCCCCCAGGAGCCCCTCTCCTTCTTGATAAATGAAAATATAGTTTTCTAACGGTCAGCATTGATTTGAAATAAACAGGGATGTGTAAGGTTTGATGATCCAGAAAGCTATGCTATTACTTTTCCTTGTCTCTGAGCATCTGTTTGTTTAAATCTTATTGCTGCTCTGAAAACCTTTTTCGGTGCCAGCATAGTTAGCTGTGATTTATTTTATAGGATGGGCAATCTGCACCATTGATTTAAGGTTTGACAGCATATACAGCAAATAAATGATATATCACCTTGAAGCGCAAATAATGACCTTGATTTTCAATTGATAGCCTAATGCAATTAAATAGAGACCTTGTAGGAATCCCCAGTATTTATTGTGATCAATCTAAGAAGTCAATGCCATCCTTGTTTATTGTTATCCATTCTAGAAGGTAAGCACTTGCATAATTAATTGAATACAGATTGGACTGAGCTAAGGCACTCTATGAATGCCTGACAGAAAAAGAAGATTAAGCATGCCAGGAGAGCTTTTTGTCCATGACTCGTTCCCACTTTTTTAAAATATACTGATGTGGCGCTCCTTTGCTTTTTATGAAGCAGCGTAAGCATGTCTTTCAATATGTACCTATGTAATGGTTAGTGTACTGGTTCCCAGGCTCACCTAACTCTAGAGTAACTCATGACTCTCATCCAGTCTCATCCAGTCTCCAGAGACTGGATGAGGGTCATGGTGCTGCCCCCTCTCAGATCAACTAGGTATTGGAAGGTGACGCCTATCTGAGCCAGAAGGAACAAGCATCATATGAACACATCTCTTGAACGCCCTGCACTAGTATATACAAGGTGATGCCGGCCCCTACACTCATATTGCATCTAGAAGCAATCTAAGATGGTTGGTAGTACACTTTCTTGATTTTCAATTTCAATATACGTATGTACATAGGATCAGATGTTTGAATAATTTTTTTTTCTGTTTAAATGGCAACAGTAAATCAGTGCTGACAATGGTTTGATCAATAATGTGAACAAATTTTAACTAGTTGTCAACGTTTAATTATACCTGTTTTTGCCCACTGGCTAATTATAACAACGCTCATGCTTTCAACCCTACCACAACTTTAGTAGTCAGGAATAGAGGTGTAAATCTATTAACATGACTATCTAATCGCTTCTCCACTTTTAGGTGCCAAGTAAATAGAAACATTCTTTGAAATTCCCTGAAATATTATGCATCGTAAAGGAATACTCAACCCAGCAAATTGTCGTGAGTCCTCGTCAACCTGTGTGAAGTGGCTCACACATGTCGCTAGATGGAACACGACGTCGTTATAGCACAAGATCACCAGGAATAGCTATGGTGGTGATCACATGGCCTCACTGCAGATGACAATGTTGGTGATCACTCACACTCACTAGGGATGGCGACGTTGGTTATCACTCACCTCGCTAGACAATACACGCATGTCGTCATAGCACAGGTTCACCACGGATGGCAAGGATCGTGATCACTCACACTCACCAGGGATGGCGGCATGGGTGATCACTCACCTCGCTAGCCGAAACGCACACCTCGTCATAGCGCCGGTTCACCACAGATGGCGAGGATCGTGATCACTCACACTCACCAGGAATGGCGGCATGGGTGATCACTCACCTCGCTAGCTGAAAACCACACCTCGTCATAGCGCCGGTTCACCACGGATGGCGAGGATCGTGATCACTCACACTCACCAGGGATGGCGGCATGGGTGATCACTCACCTCGCTAGCCGAAACGCACACCTCGTCATAGCGCAGGTTCACCACGGATGGCAAGGATCGTGATCACTCACACTCACCAGGGATGGCGGCATGGGTGATCACTCACCTCGCTAGCCGAAACGCACACCTCGTCATAGCGCAGGTTCACCACGGATGGCGAGGATCGTGATCACTCACACTCACCAGGGATGGCGGCATGGGTGATCACTCACCTCGCTAGCTGAAAACCACACCTCGTCATAGCGCCGGTTCACCACGGATGGCGAGGATCGTGATCACTCACACTCACCAGGGATGGCGGCATGGGTGATCACTCACCTCGCTAGCCGAAACGCACACCTTGTCATAGCGCCGGTTCACCACGGATGGCGAGGATCGTGATCACTCACACTCACCAGGGATGGCGGCGTGGGTGATCACTCACCTCGCTAGCCGAAACGCACACCTCGTCATAGCGCAGGTTCACCACGGATGGCGAGGATCGTGATCACTCACACTCACCAGGGATGGCGGCGTGGGTGATCACTCACCTCGCAAGCTGAAGCGCGCTCCTCGTCATAGCACAGGTTCACCATGGATGGCAAGGATCGTGATCACTCACACTCACCAGGGATGGCGGCATGGGTGATCACTCACCTTGCTAGCTGAAACGGGCACCTCGTCATAGTGCAGGTTCACCATGGATGGCGAGGATCGTGATCACTCACACTCACCAGGGATGGTGATGTGGGTGATCACTCACCTCGCTAGATGAAAAGTACACCTCGTAAGTTCACCATAGATGATGAGGATGGTGATCAACCATGCTCACCAGGAATGGCGACACAGGTGGTCACCAGCTAGCACATGTGTCCAGTCTCAACACTATTTGCAATGCTGGTGTACATTCAGACTTAGGAATCACATAGCCTATATGGGGTTTTGATAAAATTAAAACTTTGCCAAGTGTGTAACTATGTAATGACACATTGCAAAACATGGTGAAACCACTACAAGATACACAGAGCCTCTTTTCACCAAATGTGGTTAAATATGACTACATCTCTTTTTGTCCCTGTCATGAAACTGAAGCAACAGTTGCTGGAAAATCATATATATTCAATTTTTATTACAAAAACAGTAACTGATTAACGTTTATTGACATATCAAGAATGCTTATAAGTCATGTCTACCTAGAAACAAAGAGGCACCGTTGGTCTCCTCAACTGTGTCATAGCTTTTTGCATTGAAATGTTTTAAATCCACCATTAAGGATAAGTATCATGTATGACCAGCACTGGCTCATGGTCACCTTACCCAGCTACTATATCTAAAAGACTATGCTTTGCATCAAAGAGCTAGATGTCTAATAGCTTATTGAATCTACATTTTAACCTAAAAATAAGCCACTCTTTACACATATAAAGTATATGCTAGCACCCACAATATCAAATCCGGTGCTACACCAATCAAAACACTTAGCTTCAGTGTAGCTATCAATCACCAAGTAATATCAGAATCAGTAGTACATGTCAATTACAGTATGATTTAGGTATTTTGAGCATAGGTGATTTCAAAATCAAATGCATCATACTGTTTCCATAGATATACTTAGATATTCCATAGTTATCCATAGATAACAAACTGGATGAATGAAAACATGAATAACAACCAAAACAGGTGTGAAATCATAGACATATCTCTTTTTTTAAATCTTACTTCCAAATAGTGCCAGTCAATTATCAGTAATCAATGGTATATTACATTTTAAAGGATAAGACAACCCTCATTTCATAATAACTTAATTTGTTAGTCTTTATACTGAAAAAGATATTTTTGCATACTCATCAGCCCATCATATGCTGCATTGCTTACGCAGGGGGTCTGTTGCAAAACATGTTTGTAATTGTATAAGTAAAGTGTCTATATATGACTTAATCATTTAGGATAACTCAGTTGGTCTAATTATTACTACTTATAAAAGGAAATATGCAAGCAATATTCACAGACATCTATTAGCACCATTAATCTAAAGAACAGCTTATACTTCACTGTATCCACTGGGGTGCATTTGGTCTTCTGTGACATCATAGGCTGCATCAGAAATGCCTGCTCTTTGCCCTTACATTAGCTGATGGACTGATGACTATGCCAGAATATCTTTATTCATTACAAAGACTAACAAATGAAAACATCATGAAAATAGAGTGGTATTTTCTTTTAAACCAAATCACTCGTATGTGCAACATCAATGTGAACATAATTTCTTACCCTCAGTCTCCTCAGGCTGTATTTAATCATAGTCATCCTGAAATAGGTCTTCAGACTAACCAAAATACAAACGACAATTCCTGCAGAGTCATGATCAGTTTAAGTGTAATTTTTTAGTATTATTTAGCCAGTTGTGGCTAATAACAATATCAGACATAAGAGTTTCAGTTATTATGCACAACAACAACATCTTAAGTATAATGTGTCATGATATAGAATATCAGCAGTAAATACATTTACCTGCTAACCATGTTCAGGCATAGCTTATACATTGAAGCTTCATTATTAGGAGCTCTTATATAAAGAGACCTTGCTTTTACGGAGCAAACGCTTAGCGTCAATCTTTTCCCATACATTACTACATAATGTATCATAAGACCCCCTTATAATGAGGCAGTCTTTACTGTAAACTCTGTTGTAAGGAGTAAATTTTGGCATATCCATGATATCAGGCAGGTAAGTGGAGATGTCCCAACACCTCCCAGTGCCTCCCTTTGATGTCTCCCGCTCATACTGTGGCAAACAAGCCCAGAGGAGCGGCTATAATCGTTCTAACACCTGATAGGACTTCCTTTACCGCTGCTCACAAGGTTAGGTTAGGTTGACCTTACTTATAAGGATACCTTGCTTATAAGAAAGAAATTCACTTGTTTTAAGGTCCTCCTTATAAAGACCTGAGGATCTAGTGATACTAGGCCTCATGGTATCATCAGATACCCAGTAAAGACACAAAATAAAATCATCTAAAAATAATGTTTTCCAAGGGCTTGAAATATGTGTGCAACACTTATAAATATTGCAGACAATTCTCTTACCAAAAGCCTCTATGCTACCCCTGGTTCATTACATAGAATTATATTTTTCCTGTACTGTACCCAGTGCATGGGTTTGAAAAGATGTATGTACATTCTTATCCTAAGATTTTATAGACTGATGGGTACTGCTATACTTTATAAGGCCTTTCCTTTCTATACCCATTATAGTAGTACCATATATGCTTGTACAAACTGCAATTACTGAAAGCAACAAATAATCTATAGTTTTTGTATCATTATGCAGCTATAAGATTGACCTAATGATTAACTTAACAATGCTACAATATCATATGATGCATCACTCACATGTTTTGCCTTATCCAATGTGTATTACAGTGACATAGCTACTACACATGTTTTCCATCAAGAATAGGGAGCTTGGTCAACCAGCAATTCAACCAAATACATCAATTTCTTAAGCTCGAAAGAATATGCCACCAGGCACATCATTAATTGCAAGTATCACAGGAATCACTATCATTTCTACTGTCTTTCAACATGAAATTATAACTAATTATCTGCTTATTCCCAATGGAATTTTACAGCAGACAACATCTGTAATTCATCACTTTGATAGCAAAAAAGACATTTTCAAATATTTAAAGACCAGTGAAGTAAGTATGGGTGACTTCATTGAAATAAAGGCAGTGTTATAGCCTATGTATAAAGTAAGGAAATTCAGAAAATCAGTGTCTTTAAAAATAGACAAAAGGATTCTGATCATGTTTGCTGCCTTCAGCCAAACATGAAAGGATATATATGAAAAGTTTATCAACAGTTTTATTTTGGTCTAGGGATCTATTACTTCACTACTGATCTCTAATGGATAATTTAAAGGTTTCAACGATCCGGCCCACTCTATGTTAGCCTTTCGATGAATGAAATTAGCAGTCTGCTTCAAAATCCTGTCATCTAAATTGCTTGATTTTGATCAGAATTTAGTACATTGAATTCTTGGTTTGGGATGTTCTTGGTTGCTTTTCTGAGGGCACTGTTCTCTTTTCGCACACGGGCAGCCTCTTTAGCCTTGGCACGCTGCCTGGTTGCAAAACCTTCTTTATCATTTTCCCTCACTGTTTCCTTTAGAAGATTTTTTTTATGTCTCTTAAGTCTCTCGTTTGAACGATTGATTACACTTTGCATTTCTGCATTTTGTCGCTTTTCAGCTTCAAGGCTAAAGGGATTATCAAATATGTTTGCTCTCAGGCATGCGGCTCTCATAAGTAGCTTTGCATGCTGAGTTCCCCTGAATCTGTGTTTCCGTTTGTCACTACAGGCACCGGTCACACCTGCCCAATTAAATTCAGCTTGCAGTTCCACAGTCATTAGTCTATCAATCATCTCTTTGATCATTGTTGACCATTTCTGGCTTCCTGTAGCATAGATAGGTTTTTCCCTGCCCCAGCGGACAGCAACCTCCTCTAGAATATTTGGGTTGACTTCAAAGTGCAAATCTTGTACATCAAATTGTTCTTTAGTCGAGCTGATTGTGGGTTCAAAACTGCTATCAGCTATGTCGGGGATATCTTGTGGGTCGACTATTACCTGTGGGAATGGGCAGGCATCAGTTGCACCACCTTTTTCTGGTGGAGCACCAATCTCCTCTAATACAGGTGTGTCCTTGTATTTTTTATACATCACTGCGTTACACCATTCTTGTAGTGTCTCTACTTTTTGCACACGAGTTTCAATGTTGGTAAGCTGGGTATTTAGCTGTTCTAGTTTTACTGAAAAATTCCCCATGGACTTAGCCATCATCTTAATGCTGTCTGAGAAGGAATTTAATGCCATTTGTAGGGCTCCCCGCCATTCGCCGGTTGCTGATTTCTGAAGTCTTGCCCGGCTGCCTCTCGGCCCCTCCTCTTGGCTGCAAAACTTTCCTCCTTTCCACTGAAACACACATATATATCATATACACATACTGTAAAAGAAAACTAATATGCTAATATTGTTCATAACTAAGGTATAAATATTGACAACATATATAATGAGATTATCCTATACTCTAATTTGATGACCATAGTGGCCCATTTAAATTGCACAGGACTTGGAACCCACTGATCTTCTAGCCTTATGAACACTTATCTGAAATCTTTTTTTCAGTGCTAAAGATTTGTTTTAGTACTTTCATAGCCCCAATCCTTATTAAAGACTGGTGCTTATTTAAGACCCTTGTGATTAATAGGAGCACTGCACAACAGTTTGTGATACCGCCATTTTCTTGCCTCAAAATGCCTAAGTTGTGTGATAAATGCCAAACGTCATACCATGGGAATAGGAGTGCTTGTCCCACTATATACTAGGGGGCAATGCCAAAGGATCATACAACAGGGTCGTAAGGCCTATGGTCTCAAAAGCAGGTTGACAACACTGTGCTTCTGACAGCTGGAGGCAAGGTGTGGGGGAGGGTGCAGGGATTTGCAGTGGTGTAACATAACCGTTTACCAGAGGGAGGTACACTAGCCAGAAGCAAGACTGAGCCACCTGGGTATGTTGGGCAGTGATAGACTATTGTGGACAGAGGCTGTGTCTACTGTGGAAATGATATAATAACTAACCTGTGTCTGGTAGTACGGAGAGTGAGTGGGGGGATGCAGGAGGTCGCAGTGGTGGACAGGGGCCATCTGCTGGTGTTGGAAGTGGGGTGAGTTGGGTTGGGGGTGTCGCAATGCTGGTGGCTGACTGCATGCAAGGGACAGAGTATGGTGGGGTTTAGAGGGCTCGGAGGTAGGTAAGGACAGGGTAATTACCTTGTGTTCTGTTTGTTTGAGGGGGGGGGCAGCTTACATTCTTGAAGAGCACTACATCATAGGTAAGGGTCATTTGACAGCTATGTTAATGTGATGCCCATAGGATACTCCCAAACATGGCACTGTACTTTCTATGTCCTGAGCACTCATCATTAATTTGACACTAAAAGATCCTAGGGAAATACAGACTCTAGGCTATGGACCCTTCAGACTGGAAATAATCCAACCCCTTTTCCTACTCTGAGCGAGGGTTTCCTTGAATACAGGATCTGGTGATTTTTTTTAGCTCAAACCCATATACCTTCTGTAGTAAAAGCCAATAGGTCCAAGGACCATTGGCTTAATAAGTATATATATGCTATTACATATTATGTATTAGCTTTCTGCCACTCAATATAAAACATATGTATACAGTAACATATTAGATATTTTCAAAGGAGTTTTTGTGATACTTGCTGTGTCTAGGTTAAGTACATCCTGTGTTCAACCCTGCTAAAATATGAGCCAGCTACAACCTAGAACCGCTAACATTGCCTTGTTCAATATTTTGCAGTCGTTTTTGTGTGTGTGGGAGGGTCTAACCTTCTTACTGAAGGTTTGGTAAATTTTAGAATTGTTTTCAGGCCTTAGATTTTAATAAACCACTTGTCAAAGTTATGTGCAATTCAAATCAATTCTCCCCCTTTTAAACAGATATTCTTATTTAATGCAAAATTACCTCATTTATGATTAAATACTGAATTGTCTTTAGGTAAAATTATAATGTCTTAATCTTACCAAATTAGAAGGTTCATCTTCATTGGTACCATCTCCAATTTTATCAGCTGATCCGGCTTCCTTTAAAAACATAAAACAGAAACTATGATAAGATTTAATCACAGGTAACTATAAATCATCATTTTTGACTTTATGAGCAAAATAGACCATAGAACTA
Organism: Acholoe squamosa; assembly: GCA_949317995.1. Classification (NCBI taxonomy): domain Eukaryota; kingdom Metazoa; phylum Annelida; class Polychaeta; order Phyllodocida; family Polynoidae; genus Acholoe; species Acholoe squamosa. The sequence goes on from OX439039.1 coordinate 6,668,337, forward strand.
ATGTCAAATTTTGTTTAAAATGTCTACCATGCTTATAATAAATTTGTTCTAATATCCATCGTTTGAAAGAGTATAAATATTGTGGTGGTAAGGCCGAGGGAGGCGGGGCCAAGCCGAAACCATCCTCGATGGGGGCGGCAGAGCCTCGTCCTCCCAGAGCCCCAGCCAGACTGGAGTAAATGTAAGATGAGTCACTGACGCTGGGATGACACATCGTGGGAGACAACCATTACTATATAAGGAAGCTGGGAGTCAAAGGTAGTTCAGTTTGGCACCAGAGTTTATTGTAGACACAAGTAATAAATGAAAATAAGTTATCTCTGAGGACCAGGGAGCTCCGAGTAGATGGTGTGGCCCAATGCCAGGTCAATAAACAGTGTTAAACCGACGCTTGTGGCTGGCAGGGTAAGCAGTCCAGCCAGAAACCAGCACGCATTAAGCAGAATGGTGGAGACAGCTCCGACGAGGTTGACGGCTCCTCCGAGGACAAAGAGGAGAGGAAGGGTGGAAGATGACAGGAGGCTAGCACAGTGGCCTGGGTGTTTGTAGAAGAGTTTGCGTGCCGGCTGAGAGGTGGTTGCTCTACTAGAAATCCCGCAAACTAGGACATATGCCTTCCGCACCCAAAGCGACGGAATGGTAGAGAGGGCCAACCAAACAATAGAAATGCTGCTAGCCACAACAGTGAGACAGGACCAGAGGGACTGGGATAGCTGCCTGCTCTTGGCGGCATACAGGGCTTCTGCCCACTCCACTACCAGGCTGTCTCCGAACCTGCTCATGTTAGGGAGAAAGACCACCACCCCACTGACCCTGCTGAATCCAGACTATTCCCCAGATAGAAACAGCCAGAGTTACGTGGCTTACATGCAATATCAGATGGTGACAGCCTTTGAATTGGCCAGAGCAGTTCAAAGGCAGAGAATAAACTATGACAGCCAGGCGGATACAGGGGAGATCCTGGTGGGGGCCTCCATATATTATTTCCACCATTTAAAGAAGGTGGGGTGATGCTGCAAAACTATTGGACAGGGCCTTGGAGGGTGGAGAGGCTATTGGGAACGGCAGTGTATTAGATAAGGAATGGGGCATCAAGGCGAGGACAGTGAGCTGCTTTTTGGAGGATAGGAGACATGATAGAGCAGGTGTATGAGGACAATGATACAAATGAAGCCAGAGAGGTGGAGTTACTACGACAGGCAGCCGAGAGCCAATATGGCGGCGGAGCAGGAAACACCAGGGAGAAGGCCATAGCAAAAGCCCGGCCAGCCGGTTCACCCATACTCAAGAGGGAAGGGAGCCAAAGGCAACAGCGGGGACAATGTACCCTTGGGGGTGGGACCGGGAGGTTGCCCCTTCAGCGCTGCGACATCTGTAGGGAGCGGAACGAAGGGCAGTGGTTGTTCTCAAAAAAGGGCAACCGAGACCACTACATGAAAAAGCATGCCGACAAAGTCATAGAATACCTTTGCCCGGAGCCCGACTGTGGGCATCAGGTCAGAACGCATATCTACCAGATCTGAAGAGCCACATCGAGAGGAGACACTCTGACTTGCAGAGTTGGGAACCGGAGAAGGTAATGATGCAATGCCCACCTCCAAAGAAGCAGCCAACACTTAAAAAATCAAAAGGGAAATTGGAGTTGGAAGTTGGGGAGCCTACCACTAGCAAGATGGAGGGAACTAAGTCGGAGCAGCCAAAGGAGCCAGTAGTCGAGTGACCTGAAGCAACCCACATGCTATCCGCCTGACCCATCCTCCCTGGTGGTGGGGGAGGTTCCAGAGTTACCAGTAGAAGCAGGTGGGCGTCTCCGGCTATTAGCTTTGGAACCCTGGGTATCATCTCCGGGGATATGACGGAACTGGCGGCCATTAACCTGGAAATGATACTGGGGTACGCATTCTGGAGCAGACCAGCGGTAGTAAACACAACACCAGGAGTGCAGGGGGGGGCTCCACCTGCCTCTCTGGCTAGGGCGAGCAATAGGGCCAAGGCATGCACATCAACTGAGGAGGGGGCTGGGGCGGGGCCAGGGGTTCAAAGCTACCCTTTCCATTAATTTTGAGCTATGTGGTTGTGCCGTGACTGAAACAAAATATTGATTGAATAATTTTTCATGTCTTTTTTTTTACATTTACTTACATGATGAGCTGAATGTCTTCGATACAGAGAATTCCTAGATGGTCCTTTTCTATCAGCTTGTTTCAGTTGAAGTGGCCCAAACATTCGATGAGCTGTGTGAAAAGTAAGGGTTATAGGTAGTGTGACACAACATTTTGAGCAAAATTACCTCAGTAAATAGCAGTTTATATACAGACAGGGAGGTGACATTATGTCATAACAAAAACCTTATGCAGCAAAGCCTTAACCACTCAATGTTCTATTGACCAACAGAAGTTGAACATGAAGAGTGGTTATTTTTGACATACTTCTATTCTCAAGCTTTTCACTGCTGTAATCTTAAGCGGAGAATCTTTCACCTTTTCTTAGCTATCATTTGTATTATTTTAATCACAGGAAAATATCAGATTTTGAAGGTGATGAATTTTATCATGGATATTATTCTAAAATGGGAGACAGATCAAGCAAGACCAGAAAAGAGGTTGATAACTATTAATTGCACTAATTTCAAATATGTAGGGGATGAAATGGGCAATATGTAATGGTAATAGGTGCAATTAGCCTATATTTTAACCTTTTATTAGGAAAGAGGTGTTAAGATATTTCACTTAGGAGAGATATTGATTCAAAATGAGTGGTACCAAATTGAAGTTGATGCATCTAGGTAGACCTGATGGTTATATTAACTCTTCCTTTACTAATCACGCATTAATGCTTAGTTCGGGCTGATTTTGGGCTGATTTTGAGCACCCTGTGACTGCCTCGAAATTGACTAAAATCCTTAGATTTTTTTCATAGCTTCATCTTGAGTTGGGTTCTCAACAGAGTCCAAAGAACTAGTCTCTACCTCTTAGTTTTTATGTGGCAGACTCACCAATTTGAGACAAAACTTGGATTCACCCTAAAAGGTTCCCTTAGATTTTAGCAATATTTCAGCCAAAATTCATGAAAAATGTCAAATAATATAATGTTTTTGGTGAAAATTGACTGTATATTTTCCATGCTGAACAAAATGGCATTGAGATTTACAGTTTATTTTGATGCATTATTGGCCATTTGGGCTAGTTACCATGGCAACAGATATGCTAAAAATGATGATTTTGCATAGTTTTGCTTGCTATGGTAACCAGAATGTTTCCAAAAAGTCATTTAACAAATCACAAGTAAAACTTAACATTTTCCACAATATGCACTCTATTTTATCAAAATTGATAAAGGGGGTTGCTGAGATATTTAAATTTGAAGTTTGATTGAATGATTGATTATGGTCATTAGAACATCATTTTCATCATGGTTAATCTCACTAATTAAATGAAAAACAGAAAACTTGGGTTTTGCTTTTTCTGATCAACTAGCCTAGCTTAATTCATCACCATTTCAATTAAAATTGGAATATTCACACAATAACAAGATTTTTTGAAAGCTTGTGCCTCATAGTACATTCAAAAATTAGCTCTGAAATACCCTGGTAAAGGAAGAGTTGAATCCCTGGCTATTATTATTATTATTATTATTATTATTATTATTATTATTATTATTATTATTATTATTATTATTATTATTGGTGTGTAAAGTCAAGTGCCATTTTTTTCTCTTGTATGACACAAAGTGTCATGCTGTGCCTTCAAATATGACCCCCTAAAGATAGACTATGAATGTCTCAATGGTAGACACAAACTTTTCTAGGCATTGGACAGATAGGTAAGCATAGGGCAAACAGTCATTTAGGCAAGAGGCAGACAGTCATTCAGACATAAGACAGACAGTAAGACATGAGGCAGACTGCCAGGCTTGGGCAGGCACTCAGGCAAGAGGCAGACAGTCAGACTTAGGGCAGACTGTCAGGCATGGGACAGACACTCAGGTATGGAACACACTCTAAGGCTTAGGGTACAAAGCAAGGCTTGGGGCAGATAGTCACTCAGGCATAGGCCAGACAGCATGGAACAGACAGTCAGGCATGGGACAGAAAACCAGACATGAGGCAGAAAGTCAGGCATGGAGCAGACAGTCAGGCATAGGACAGACTGCTAGGCATGGGGCAGACAGTCAGCAATGGGACCCACATTCAAGCAGTTATGGAGCAGACAGTCAGGCATGGTGCATCAGTCAGGCATGAGGCAGACAGCAAGGCTTGGAGAATAAAGTCAGATATGAGACAGTCAGGCATGGGGAAGACAGTCAGGCATTAGGCAGACAACAAGACAGGGGGCAGACAGCAAGACATGGGGCAGACAGTCAGGAACGAGGCAGAAAGCCAGGCATGGGACTGACATTAAGGCATGCAGAAGACAGTCAGGCATGGGCAAGACAGTCAGCCATGGGACAGACAGTCTGGCTTGGGACAGACAGTCAGGCATGGGGAAGACAGTCAGGCATGGGGCAGAAAGCAAGGCATGGTACAGACAGCAAGGCATCGGGCAGACAGTCAGCCATGGGACAGTCTGTCTGGCATTGGACAGACAGTCAGGCATGGGGAAGACAGTCAGGCATCAGGCAGACAACAAGACAGGGGGCAGAAAGCAAGACATGGGGCAGACAGTCAGGAATGAGGCAGAAAGCCAGGCATGGGACTGACAATCAGGATTGAGGCAGAGATCAAGGCATGGGGCTGACATTCAGACATGCAGAAGACAGTCAGGCATGGGACTGACAGCCAGGACTGGGGCAGACGGCTAAGCATGGGGCAGACAGTCAGCCAAGCATGGGGCAGACAGTCAGGCATGGGGCAGACAGTCAGGCATGTGGTAGACAGCAAGACATGGGGCAGACAACAACACATGGGGCAGACAGCAAGGCATGGGGCAGACAGTCAGCCATGGGACAGACAGTCTGGCATGGGACAGACAGTCAGGCATGTGGAAGACAGTCAGGTATGGGGTAGACTGCAAGGCATGGGACAGACAGCAAGACATGGGGCAGACAATCAGGATTGAGGCAGAGATCAAGGCATGGGACTGACATTCAGACATGCAGAAGACAGTCAGGCATGGGACAGACAGCCAGGACTGGGGCAGACAGCCAAGCATGGGGCAGACAGTCAGCCAAGCATGGGACAGACAGTCAGGCATGGGGCCAACAGTCAGGTATGGGCCACAGTCAGGCATTTCAGCTATGGGGCAGACAGTCAGGCATTGGGCAGACAGCCATTCATGGGGCAGACCATCAGGCATCGGGCAGACAGCAAGACAGTCACACATTTCAGGCTTGGGGTAGACAGTCAGGCATTGGGCAGGCAGTAAGTCAGGAATGGGGCAGACAGTCAGGCATGAGGCAGACAGTCAGGCATTGGGAAGACAGCCAGCCATGGGACAGACAGTCAGGCATGGGGAAGACAGTCAGGCATCAGGCAGACAACAAGGCAGGGGGCAGACAGCAAGACATGGGGCAGACAGTCAGGAATGAGGCTGAAAGCCAGGCATGGGGCTGACATTCAGGCATGCAGAAGACAGTCAGGCATGGGACAGACAGTCAGGCATGGGGCAGGCAGTCAGGCATAGCCAGGCAGGTGGTAACTAAATAAGGAAAGGTGACAGGTTCTAGGATTGACAAATGATGTAAAGGCAAGTACTGGATTGACAAATAATGTGCATGAACAGTAGTACAGATGGATAATATACAGATAACTATAGCCAGACAGATATGTACAGCTGAGCTTCAGATGGAGGGATAATGTAAACATATCTATAGCTCCAGCAACTAGCATGTAAGTGGTGTAGTGTCTTATACTGGTGTCTATAGGACACACAGATAAGCTACTGGTGTCTATAGGACATGCAAATAACTTACTGGTGTCTGTAGGACATGCAGATAAGCTACTGGTGTCTATAGGGCATGCAGATAGGCTGCAGATGTTTATATGATGCACAGATAAGCTACAGTGGACTTTAGGATGCTACGATAAGCTACAGTTGCTATAATATATATGTTGTACAGATATGCTGAAGGTGCCTTTAGGACGGACAAATGAGCCACAGGTCAATATAGAACAGCTGATAGTATAATATAGGTGCCTATAGAATGGACAGATAGCTTACAGTACAGGTGTATATGACAGAGAGATAAGCTACAAGTTTATTTAGAGTATATATATATTATTAAGGAGTGAGAGTAGTTGGAGAAAAGGGGAGAGAAAGGGTTAGTGCTCCTATGTATACATGTAATATTGGCTTGGTGTAAATGGCCAGCATTGTGATAGCCATACCTTGAGTAGGGCTCTAGGCCTGCCCACCCCTTGTACTTACAGCTATATTTAGTGGTCAGTCCAGTAAGAGTGTATAACCCATGTAGCTGTAGTTAGATGACCTGTTTGTGAACACAATGAGTGGACACAGAGATATAGCAATCCCCCTTTAGCCTCAAATATAAAATAATAGTGGTTATTGTTATAGTATGGATAGGACATTGTGCCACTAATTCGAATGGATTTGTGTAATGTGGCACATGTATGAACAACAGTGCTTACTGCTATAGTTGTTGCTAATTATAAACAGTATCAAACAAGGGTCATTGAAGTACATATGGCAGTTCACTGTGTGCACTGGGATTCAATTCATACAAAAATACCTAAGCTTCTAAATGTCATCATTGGACGTATATACTATCTTATTATACAAATGTAGTACACTTGTAAACTTGAATTCAATGGAAATGGAGGGAAACATTGTATACTCACATATTGCCTCTTGGTTTCAGGTTCCACTGCTGGCTGGCATAAGGTGAAATGGGTTTGAGAACTGAGGGTGTGCAGTGTGGTCACGCTTGGGTAGACACTGTACACTTTAGTCTCTCTAACCTGCACTGTAGGGACAGTGATTACAGTAATGGCTTTACTATAATCAATGTATAGGGTTGAGGAGCTTTAGGTATCTCCATAGTAGCCACTGTCATTGTCACTGATGTACCAGGAAGAGTTTCAATGTACTTTAAATTAGGATTCAATTATTGATAAAGGCCTCTACAGAAACAAATATCACTGGCTGTAGTTCACCTCATCGAAATCATTTCTCATGGCTGGCTGAAATTATGTGTTTGTAAATACTGTGAATAACCATGTATATATGCTGCACCCACATTTAAGACACACCCAGAATTTGGGGGAATAGTTGCATAGTTTAGTACTGTTGAACACCCACCTTTTAATTTAAAAAATTTTCTATGTGCCTTTGAAGGGCTTTGGTTTGTGTATAGTAGGAATCTAGTACAGTAAAATTCCTTTACAACGAACTGCTTGGGACAAGCACAAACGTTCGTTGTAAATGAATTTCGTTGTAACCAAAACGGCCATTGTAGACACTTCTAATGGCCCCAGGAGTCATTGAATTGATGCTAGAATACCTTATAATGCTGTTATAAATAAGTACAAAGAATAAGAGGAGCAGGGGCCCACACCCCCCCCCCTTCCCCATCACAAGGCTATGGCCGTACACAGGGGCAGGTAGGCGGGGCTCTTAGATATTAGCTCAAAAATTGACTTTTTTATTCAGTTTTCCATAAGAAAAACTGTTTGTTCACGTTAAGAAATTGTTATAAATGAATTGATTTGATGTAGCATTCGTTAGAATGGGATTTTTTACTATAGAAATATATAGAAATGAATTGGTCTGAAGGTATTTGTTTGTTATAAGCAAAGATTCGTTATATCAGGATTCGTGATAAAGGAATTTTACTGTAGTCTATTACATTCAAACTACCCTAAGAGAAGCACTTAAAACACATTATCAAGGAACCAAGAAGAGCCATCAAATATTTTCGGGAACACTATGTACATGTTGCATTGTAAATGACTTGTTTTTGTAAAGCATTTTATTTTCTTTGATTTACACTTCTATATAATAACCAAAAATCTATGGTGTATGATAGTATCAACTGCACAACTGCACAAGCTTTTGATAACCATAAAGTGGTTTACAACCATCAGTGACTAGCAGGGACTGACAATTCATCATGCAGCTAGTGAGAACCATGTTGGCGGCAGTGGTTATAAGTCGCCATTCTGAGTGAGAGATGTATGGGTTTAGCACTTAGTCTTAGTCATATAGTGAGTGAGATCCATGTTGGCGATGGTGGTGATAAGTTGTCATTCTAAGTGAGAGTTGACTGGGAGTGGCACATACTGACGCAGTGAGTGAGATCATGTTGGTGATGGTGTTGATATGTCGCCGTTCTGAGTGAGAATTGACAGGGAGTGGCATATGCTCACACACTGAGAGAGATTCATGTGGCGATGGTGGTGATAAGTCGTCATTCTGAGTGAGAGGTGACTGGCAATGGCACATACTCACACCGTGAGAGACATCCATGTTGGCGATGGTGTTGATAAGTCGCCGTTCTGAGTGAGAATTGACGGGGAGTGGCACATGCTCACACACTGAGAGAGATTCATGTGGCGATGGTGGTGATAAGTCGTCATTCTGAGTGAGAGGTGACTGGCAATGGCACATACTCACATAGTGAGTGACATCCATGTTGGCGATGGTGTTGATAAGTCGCCATTCTGAGTGAGAGTTGACAGCCAGTGGCACATACTCACGCAGTGAGTGAGATCATGTTGGCGATGGTGTTGATAAGTCGCCATACTTTGTGAGAGATGACAAGGGGTGGCACATACTCACATGGTGAGTGAGATCCATCTTGGCGACTGTGGTGATAAATCGCCATGCCATGTGAGACTGACACACAGTGGCGAAAGATGACGGAATGAGTTATCACTCATAAAGGAGTCTCCATTGATGACCAATCATGGCCACAGATGACGACAATTTGCTGGGAACTATCAGAAACAGCATGCTTACTAGGTTATAATGTGTTCAATGACACATTCTTCATAATCATCTGCATGTGTTTTTTATATCCTCACTTTTTCTGCTAATGGTTATTCTCGCTGGCAGCACTGGCGGATACCTCGCCTGTGCTGTTTGCATAGTGTGCTTTATAAACTCTAAAAAGCATTGAAACATGGGGTGACTGTGCTCTACTGAAAAGCCAGACTTATGATGGATGCAACATTGACCCACAAAGGTTCAGATATTCTGCCACTGGAGTACACCACTGGTCTTACCAGCAGAGGAAACCAATTCTTGTCATGCCTCTTGTGAATGGTTTCTGACTCAATATATCCAGTTTTATTGGCCACTGGACAAGGTTGTTATTCTTATTGGACAGCCTTGTATGGAAACACTGTGTGAGTGGGCAAAAGCATTCCATGATACTGACCTTTGGTTAAAGTCATTTCAAGCTGGACTGTCACTAGGGTACCTGAGAGTGCAAACCGCTGTGTGACCTTTGGCAATATGGTCGGAGAATTTCTGTTTGATTTTGCCTGTTTTTTTTTCTACTACATTGAACCATTGATTGAATTAGGAGGATATCTAATATGATATTCATATTCAAATATCTGCTGGAGGTTGATTCAAAAGGCTCTGCCATTGATACCTATGCGATGTTACTGCTTTCCCTCTCTTATTCCTTACAGCAATGGTAAAGTCAGCCTGCCTTCCTTTCTGATAGCCAGCTACTTTTTAGTGAGCGCTGTTAGCCTCAGCCCTGCTTTCACTATTCAAAGCAGAACACACTGTGCACAGTGGCAACAGGTCCACAGAGAAAAAAATAGCAGTGGAAGACAAAAATAGCAGCGGAAAAACTCATTCTCTCAAGAGTGGCTACACTGGGGTTCTGCTAATTATATATACCCTGTCGGGTGCACTTGACCCTGAAATGTTTTCAAGTATGCCACCAACTAAAAGAGAGAAGGGAAGCATGACGTTACTATGCCCTTAACGCATGAGTAGTCGCAAGAGCCCTCAAGGACTCTCAGCAGGTGCATTCACTCTTGAGGGGAGGAATGTCCCTTCACAGGTGCACTTGCACTCAGGGGAAACCACTATCCTTTTTCAGACTAACATAAGGGGTGGTGTTAGTACTGGAACTGGAATAGTGAAGGACTGCATAGTACTTGCTATTCCTGACTGGCCTAACACCACTAGAAAATTTAATGTAGGAATTAAGACTAGGTCTTATGAGATGGTATGAGATGTGCCTACGCTAACATCGCATAGGTAGCGATGGCAGAGCCTTTTGCGTTATCCTCCTGGTGAGATAATGAACTACTATGAGCTGTTTGTATCTCAGTTATTTGAACATAAATCAACTTGGTTTTGTTCCACCTACCTCCTAGTGAACAGGCACTGAGTAGGTTTAGTATAACTTAAAAGAAACAGTAACATTTAATGACTTAAGGTGGGTCGCTACCATTGGATCAAAGATCCTAGATTTTCTTCATTTTTCTCCCAGAAGTACAAAAAATCATCTAGAATAAGAATATGAAAAGAAAAGTAGGGGGTCCCAAGCTAGTTTTTTTTTCTACAGATTTTTTAAAAATAAAAGTATTTTGATCTTCACCCAGAAATTAAAAACAATGTGTCTCAGATTTGAGAATTTTTTTTCTGTCATAACTATTTAACACAGATATATGATACCTTACATGGTAAACAGTCAGATATCCTTATTTATTAAGAATTTTTTATTTTAAGTCCATAACATGGCATTCTGGGTAAATTTCTCATTTTTCGGAAAAGAGATGGGTAAATTTTCTATTGTTTTTAAAAAAAGAAAAAAAAATCATATTTTCAACCACTAGATTTTTCTTAAACTTCTTCAGAATATTGTTCAAATAATTTGCTCTTCGATAAGAGTAATTTTGATATGGGGTCCGATGCATTATTTTATAGTTTTGGCCATGTGAATTAAAAAAGTATTGGAAAATCTGACAAAAATCCATATTTAAAGCACTGCATGACGGGTAAAATGTACACATTCTTGGCAGGAAATTGCTCCATGATATGCCCTCAGTCACTGTGAATATCCTACTATTCCTATAGCATTGTCTTGATCATATGGGGACTATAATTATAAAGTACAAAAGATTGTTGGAAGATATCTCCTGATGTAAACTGATGACTGACATCCACTGTGCGATGATTTATGTCTCACAGTATGAGGGAATGAAATGATATGTCATAAATGTGCGATGTGTATTTCTAGGGGCAGCATCTGTAGAAAGCGAAGCAGTGAGAAGGCTACAATGAATTTAATCATGAGTGATAAAAGCATAGCGAATTTTCTATATATTTATCATCGGAAGTATGGGCCATTTCATTGCTTCAAATTTCTAAAGTCCAGCTCAATGTAGTCCCATTTTACTGTGTTTAGACTAAATAATCCCTTTTTATTCATATAAAATGCTGAGAGGCAGTTTTTGTGTAGGTAGCTCTTGAATGGCAGGATGAGCCCTCCGAACACTCATTGATGCACACATGTATTACAGTAAGAGTGCCTCCTGTGTGGAGAGTATGGGCATTGTCAGACAAGTAAGAGGACTTCTGATAGTTGTAACCAGATCCAAGTCTACCTGCTGTTCCCAATCTAGGGTGGCCCTTCCATTTATAATGTTTTCCCCTGTCCTAGTCCCTTAAGTGTATCATCAGTTTCCTGTTTGCAGTCACCCATCTCTTGAAGGTAAGTGGATAATTACTGTCTGGATGCCACTTTGTATTCAACATACTGAAGTCCAGAAGTCACGGATGAAGATACTTTATCATGTTGGTTTCTGAGCTGAGGCTGTGGGCTGAAAGATTTCTGTACAGTTGGCCTGTCATCATGGTGCCTTTGATTTCTGAAATCCCTTGATGTAAACAATTCCGCAATGGCTGTGTGTTTGAGTGGATCAAGCAACTGATTCACGACTGACATATGTATTTAAAATGCTATTTTGTGCTTGGGGAGATTAGTTGATGGCCATGTCATTGTTGATGATAAAGAAACTTTGCATTGATCAGATGGTCCAATCAACAAACTTGCTATATGCAAAAGCTGATCATTCAAAATGTCAAATATTTGATAACTTATCCCTATACATCCTCACCTTCACGAAAACTAATTCTAATTACTTCCTCTTCCAACAGCAACTAAACACATTTTAGGCCCACCTCTTTAAATGCAGCCTGGTACCTTTGTGTGCAAATGTTTTAATGAACATAAGGAAAAGCCACAGACAATGGTAGTACCTCTGCTGTTTCCACAATATAGATCCTTTATACTACACTGTGCTTAGTACAAGAATAGCATATTTAAGGTGTATCTTGCGTATAGGCCTAGGTGTGGCTTGCCAGATATTTTTTTCTTTTTCAGCTTATACATGGAATCAATTATTATTATGGTGTAAATTCATAAGTTTGAACATGATGACAAAATTTGTAGTGAAACCATATGTGTAGGGAAACCATACGCACCTTGGAACTTTCAGCTTTAAACTTGGTTGGGGTAAAAAGTCACTTTTCATTCGAGCTAAATTTCAAGGAAGGATGTAGGATTTTTAGCTTCAGTGAAAAACAACTCAGAGATTGATTATAACCGACTATTGCAAACATAGCCTAAATCAGTGGCACATGTTTTTTTTTAATACCTGGAATAAAATCTTAAAGTTGGTGCATTGGACAAAAGCAAAATCACTAACCGCAAACAGCTCTTTCTGTTGCATATGTACAAAACCTGCTAATGGTAAAAGCACATTTGTATATCATGGCTGTCTCTAAAATAAAAATGAAATACAAGTAAAAAAAAAGCCCTGTGTTGAGTTAATTAAACATTTCATTTTCTTGTTGTAACAGTTAAATTAGATCAATATCACGTTTCCCCTAAAATTCCAAGGTATTACATAAATGTCAACAACCAATCAAAACTTAAAAGGCTCCACTAAACCCAGCTATAAGTAGTTCCAATAACAACCGCTAGGTGACAGGCTTATAGTCATCACTAAGATTTTTAACCACAAGGGGGCTCCACTAAACACGGCTATGTGCAGTTCCAATAATATCTAGTTTAGTTTTTTTTTTTCAACTACAAGAGGGTTCCACTAGGTTTAGCTAAAACAAGTTTCAATAATATCCACTTGGTGTCAGGTCAAAATGACATTTGTCAAGGTCAAAGTCACATCAGTGTTCTGTGAATGGCAGGATGAGCCCTCCGAACACTCACGTCTTCAATTACAAAATTTCAAACTTCCTGCCTTTGAAACGTTTTTTGTTGTGATCACGTGATCATAGCTCTCAGCCAATCAGAGCTCGAGAAGGTCACCTGCCCATATATATGGTCCCTTCCGGTCTCAAAAATAGGTCACTTCTGGTTTGTAAGAAGGTCAAACGGATTTCAGTAGCTGTAGCTATGCGCTTAGTTCACCCCTATATACTACTGCTACACTTCCAATTTTTTTGAAAAGCCCCAAAATGTCCTGACTGCATACTTCCCCTGAGTATCCAAAATAACTTTGCCACAATAATATGCAATCATATCCTTCTACTACTTCTACTAAATCCTCCCTCACTGATCTCTGTATGATGCTGATAGTTGCACAGCCTCAAAGAAAAAATAAACCACTTTTATAATGGTAGACCAGATTCTGATTTGTGACCTCATCTTGTGGCTGGCAAGATATCATGCATAGTGAAGCTATCCCTCAAGGGCCTGCAAAGCCTGTCACAATGTACTTCACATACAGCGTCCCCCCACTCACACAGCCCCCTTCTGGTGTCCCATTAATGCCTGCTGCATCTGCCGTCCCAGGTCACCATTTTACTGCCCCTGATCTGAATGTGCAAAAGGTCTTTGACAGAGAAAGACTTTTGGCGTGCCGTTGTGGTGTCTGGTGTGTTAGGTTTTGAATTTAAGTGCTGACAAATACCAGAGTTATACGCTACTCTGATAATCATGTTTTTCACCCAAAAGCATCCTAAGGTAGTGGCAATTTCTTTTTCACAATAGGGAAGCGGATTTCCCCCCCCCCCCACTTAAAGGAGGGGGGGGGGGTCACCGCTATTAAGGAAAATCTGTGCAATTGTAAAGCATGAAAATGGCCCTTCCAATGCAATGGGGGTGGAAAGAAAGATTTTTGCTGCGTACAAGAGAAATTCCTCCAACCCCCCCGATGACCACTCCCTAAATGTATTGCCGATTTTCTTAATACCAAGGACATACCAAGGACACACAAATATTCTTTGGGCAATTCAAGGTGTTCTAAGTGACTTTCAATATTGAATTTACCCACAGCATTTTCCTTTCAGTTCAAACTGTAGGAAAACTGCAGGTTATTTCAATGCATCCATCTGAACAACCTTGTCGGATTAGCATAGTAATTCCTCTTAAGTCAATAATTGGTGATGAAATATCATACCTGGATGTCACAAATAAGAATTAAGTTGTGAAGTGGCCTCATTTGGTGATGTGATTAGCAAATAAAGTACATCTGATGCAGACTGAATAATATTCAAAGGTGAATACCGTGGCCTATGGATTGCAATTTTAAAAATAAATCTAATTGGGTGTGAAAGTGAATCTTCATTTATGATTGACATGAGGGAGCAAACATTGTGGTAGTTCTTATAAAGTCTTATCAAATTGTGTCAGACTCGAGTCTCTTAGAGGACAGTGTGGATCAACTCCACATCTAACATTTTGTTCATAAATGTCTGACAAATATTTCCAGTCGATGAGATTTGATTAGCATTGGCAGAGGAATCAGTTTTTATTTTATGTGAATAACTTCTTCCCGTAGAGATAGCATTAGGGAGCCGATCCGCACATCCCCAGTGGCGTAATGTGTGCCGATCCACCACAGCGGCCGATCCACCACTGCAGCCTCGTTCTGGTTGCATGTAAACATTCAACATGGCGGATCAGCGCTTTTACGGGGAACTACGGTACCGGATTTAGATAATTTTTCCTTATTAAAACATCTAAAAACATAAAATAAATATAGAACTAAACTCCCCTGGTGTCCTCGGTGGCCGATACACCCCTCGTGGTGGATCGGCCACCTCATATACCACGGTCGTTTTGTTCTATCTATTCATGTGCAACACTGTAAAAGATAACTGTTAAATCTACCAGTTCTTTCTTTTAGTAATGGGCTTTTGGAGAGCAAACATCATTGGTACTAATAGAATCTTCTTGTGTCAAACTCATGCCTAGGGAGTCTCGAAGGGATTGGTCCCACAGCTAGTATTGTAAAAATAAATGCCTGTCTAATATTGGCAGTCGTTGGGACATGATCAGGTTAGCAGACACCTTCTTGTATTCCACTCAATTCACAACCTACTCTGGATCTCTGCATCTAGTTGGTAACCAGGAGGTTAATTCAAAAGGTCCTGGGATTGCCACCTCAGCAATCTTAGGAATTATTCTGCCTTATTGAATTAAGTGATCTTAAGATTAGACTGTTTTGCCTTTTCACAGCCAGCACTAAGATTGCAGTGATCTTAGCCTCAGCCCTCCTACACCATTCCAAGTAGAAAACACTGTGTGCAGGGGCAAGAGGCCCATACTGAAAAAATAGCAGTGTAAACACTCCTTCTCACAAGGGCGATTGCACAAGCATCCCCCCGCCCATATATGAGGGCAGGCGATAATGATCCTTATTCGGACGGTGAAGGTGGGTCAGAGGAAACCCCTGTAAGGTAGGACACAGGACAGTCCTGGAGGGTAGGACACAGGACCCTCCTGGGGTGTAGGACACAGGTCCCTCCTGGAGGGTAGGACACAGGACCCTCCTGGAGGGTAGGACACAGGACCCTCCTGGAGTGTAGGACACAGGACACTCCTGGAGGGTATGACACAGGACCCTCCTGGAGTGTAGGACACAGGACACTCCTGGAGGGTAGGACACAGGACCCTCCTGGAGGGTAGGACACAGGACTCTCCTGGAGGGTAGGACACAGGACATACACGTATGGTTGGATATGGGACAAATATATGGGGATGGAACACAGGATGTACACAGATAGTTGGACAAAGGACACATATAGGAGATGGGACACAGGGCACACATGGAAGGTGGGACACAGGGCACACATGCGGGTGGGACACAGGACATATAAAGGATTACTGTGATTTCTCTCGTATATGCTGAACCCATGTCCATGTACTGTAGTTAACAGCTCACCCTAACCCACCACCTTCTATTAGAGCTTCTTTAAGAGTTATTTGAGTGTGTGATCCATACAGGGGCTGGAGCAGGTGAGAAGCTCAGCCGTGTTCTAACTGGTCAGGAGGCAACTGGAGGGACAGCCGTCACAGCACTGTCCAGCCACCTTCCCCTCTGCCCTGGTAGCTATCTCTCTTTAAAGGTCAATTTTAATTCACCCCATATCTGTCTTAAAGGGCCTTCACACATTGGGATCTGATAGGGACACTGACAATACCGTTTGAGGTGCTATATACATAGATAGAACTAAATGACCGTGGTGTACGAGGTGGCCGATCCACCACGAGGGGTGGATCGGCCACCGAGGACATCAGGGGAGTTTAGTTCTATATTTATTTTATGTTTTTAGAGTCTTTAATTAACTGAAAATTAGCAAAATCCGTTACCGTAGTTCACCGCACAAGCGCCCATCGCCATTTTGAATGTTTACATGCACCCAGAACGAGGCTGCAGTGGTGGATCGGCCGCTGTGGTGGATCGGCACACGTTACGCCACCGGGGGGGTGTAGATCGGCCCTGCAATGCTATCTCTATGGGAAGAAGTTATTCACATAAAATAAAGCCTGAAGTGGGCGGAAGGTCATCTGAGCATAAAGAAATAATTTTTCCATATAACTTCAGCAGTGCAAAATTGGCACAAAAACATAACGAGGGAGGAGGGTGGTCAAAATGGTCAAAATTTCCATGACGTCATTTATGGACAGCCCCTGACACCATCACTTCATGTGCATCATACCAACCCTCTAGGAGAGTATCAATTCCATAGGGTCAGCATGAACATAGCCCTGGTTAGTTACTTGGGTTGTCATGATGCTCCAATGAAGTGCAGGCAAGCAGTCCGGTGTCCCACCCTCGCTGTCCAGTCCTGTGTCCCACCCTCTGTGTCTAGTCCAGTGTCCCATCCTCGTCATCTAGTCCAGTGTCCCACCCTCGTTGTCTCGTGTCCCATGGTGTAGTCCTCCCTCCCCTCCCCTCTATATGTATACAGCAGGGGCATTCACTCTTGGGAGCAGGAGTATTCCCTGTGAGTGCTCTTGTACTCAGGTGAAACCACTATGCAATTATTTCACTAAGATTGCAGTGATCTTAGCACTGGAAAAGGAATAGTGAAGTGATCTCAGGACTTGCTGTGCCTGACTGGCCTGGAACCACTGCATTAGATAGGGTAGATTGGCTAGGTCTTATGATATGTGCCTACACTAAGATCGCAGGGGTAGCAATCCCAGGACCTTTTGAATTAACCTCCAGGTTAAGACTAAAGTAAAGTGGTATGACAAAGTTATATTTCACAACCAAACTAGAACATCTTTGTAAGTGAAAAGTGACCTCATATACAGAGCTGAGACATCTTTAATAAAAATTATTCTGAGTGCCCGCTTTGGATACTTGATTTTCAATGAAGTGTTTGAGTTCCTCTGTTCTTTGCTTTACCTTAAATTGTGAGACATGACCAAAATATGATACTGTATATGACCTGTATATTTGCAGTAAACTCCTACATGTTTAGGACAAGTTTAACCCTTTAAGGGCCGCTAAAACATCAAAGCATCATGCCCATTGGTCATCAAGCAGTCTTGCCAGCCCTTCATTGGTGCATCATGCTGAGCCTCCAGGAGTTTGTGTATCAACCCGAAGGGTCAGCATGATGCTCCAATGGGCATGATGCAATCCTACATCAGTGGGGTTTGAAGGGTTAAGGTACTATTGATATACATGGGAATTCTAATCTTATGCCTTTTATATCGCTTCAAGATCATGTGTTACTCTTCAACTTGTGTGTGGCTTTGTATCCTGACTTTAAATTGTGATCTCTGTAGTACCCTATAAACCTGACCACACTGGCATCACATCATACTTTACGGACTACATCACTGGTCAATCGGCATGCTGGGAGGTATTACTTTTCTCTGCTAGTTTCGGGAGAGCACCAGCTGGGCAGCTAGATACCAGCAAATACTGGTTTCCTCAAGCATCCAGAATGGGGTTGGAAGTAGCTCCAACACCAACGGCCTATGAGTACGACTGTTTTCAGTCAAAATGGTACCCTAGTGGAGAGGGCCGACTTTGCCCACAAAGTAAGTTGAAACCTGACAGTACCCACTGTCAATGCTATTGGATACTTTGACCTCAAATGGAACCCCGGTGAAAAAATATCATGCTTTTTGTGTTCTCCCCTTTCTACCCATTCAAAAAGCTGTGAAGGTAAGAAGGGTCAAACTTACATGAGGAAAGCTTTAATGTTTTCAAGGAGGTGATGTAAGTGCTAATATTTACTGTACGCATGCTAGCATGTTTAGGAGAAATATTCCTGGCCTTTTTTTTATAAAGGTGATGGGTGACTTTCAACAAATCAGCTACCAAGTGCCTAAACCACTGAGCTTTCTATACAGGGCACCTACTAGGCTAGTAAAGAAAATTTGATCATGCACCAACCCCAACATGCAGGACTTCTGGTGTCCATTCTTTACCATTGCTACGATAGTGAATGTACCTTTAACTACTTCCTAGCTTAGTTATATGGTAACCACTCAATATGGATAATCAATACACATCCATAGATGTGCTTGGTTAGTCCATTACATATTTTAAGATATTTACAGCAACATTTGTGAATAATCCTAATAGCTAACTTTTACATAATTCCCTGTAGAATCGACAAAACCAGGGGTTTTCGGGAGTCAACTGTCGATGAAAGGCCAGTATTGTGCTCTCCACATGTAGCATCTAGCTGCAGCACAAGTCTTGCAGAAGAGGCAAAAGAAGTGTTCCACTTATCATAGCACAAAGTAGAAACAAAGTGGCAAAATTCCACTAGGCCCTGTAGGCGCATATATCATAGACACAGCTTCGGTACTTTCAGAGTAGCAAGGTAATGGGCAATACATAAGAAAACTGATTTTTGCCAAAATGTCACTTATAACCTTTTTGCACTAAGGCAAGGATATACTGATTTGTGGTCCTCACTTTTGGCTGATCTGAATTTAAGCATGGCAACCTTATCCCCTGAGCCACCTAGCTCACCCTGAAACCACAGAAAGACATTTCTAAAGTTGATACAATTAAACTCTCTTCAAACCATAGTAGGATCCCTTACTTCAATGCCAGCACAGCCCTAGATCTAAAGGTCACTGGAGGCCATTTCTTAACACACTATGACTGCTTACCTTCAGGTGGAAGTGAGGACTCAAATAGTATTGGTCATGTAGTGTCTGCGTTACTATGACTGCCCTACAAAACTTTATATAGCTAGATAAGGGCTGATCATACAGAGCAGTTGTGTGGCACTGCACACTGTTACTGGCACTAAGTTTTGGAGTTTTCAAATCGTTATGGCTGTGTTTAGTTGTACTGCCTTAGGAAATAGCCTCAGGATGATTGCACTGGTATGACTGCCCTAGAAAACTATGTGTAAATACTAAATTAATTACTGGTCATACAGAAAGGTTGTAGGACATGGTAACCCACTCTAATCCTGATGGTTTCAAGTCTTAGCATCTGGGTGCAGTAGTGCCATGTTGAGAAATGCCCTCCAGGCCCTGTCCCCAGGCAGCTTCTGCTGCTGCCAATTTGACTCCTGCTGGCACCACTTTATGGGCCCTGTTCTGCATATTAAATAGGTCTTCACAAAGTGGAAGACGATGGGAGGCTGGTGTGAGGTGTACTACACAGCTTCCAAACTCTTTGTAGGAGCTCTCAATGCATTCTACTGTAAAAGACTGTACATTATGGAATGTGGAAGTTATGGTTCAAAATTGTACCCTTTCATGAAGGCTATAATCTTTAGCGTCAGTATAGCTCTTCACTTCCACTAAACTATAGCAGTATAGCTCTTCACTTCCACTACAAAAGTGTATTGTTTAAGGTCAGCGGTGAAATCATAGAAGACAGTTAAATTTCTATATGACCGGTTTCAGGGTTTTTGCAGGAGCCATGGCCAAGAAAGGAAAATGGCAGTCAATATAGACAATTGTGTAAAATTATAAAGAACAGTATATCAAACAGAATCAGTGTTCATACAAGGCATTTAGAGAAATATGAAAAGTAGATTGATATTTCCTGAGACAGTCTCTATTAATGATGTTTTCCAGCCTAATGATGCATTAGATAACACCGCCCTAATTAGCGGCTAATTAAGCTGCCTTTACATATGTTCCTTATCCTAACTAAGGTTTTTTGAATTGCAATTTTGAGGTATTTCAGAAACATTGACAACAGAAAAACAATGATATGCCCTTTAAAGGCACCATTTTTCCTTTAAAGTAAGAGATTTTGAAAATAAAATGTGCTAAATGTTACACTGCTAATTGTTTTGCTGCATCTGTATATTAAGGACATAATGCATGGCTGGGATTCCACTCTGTCCTTTTATCCTAGATTAAGGACGTAGGCCTAGCCATACATGTACTATGGCGTTTATACCATGGTTTAAACCATTAAATTAATTATTTTACCATATAAAGCAATGAAATACACTGCTATTTGTTGCGAATCGAGGTGGACGATCCTCCACCATTTTGGATTTCCTGTTGATGTTTTGTCAAGTCATAGGTATGCGAGCACATATATAATCCATTGACACTGTAATTACAGCAAAGCTGGGGCTGTCATGAAGAGAAATGACAAGATACTTCTATATTGAAGTCTCACGGGTGTATAGGCCATATAGGATATGCATTTATCCTCAAATTAGATATTTTCCATCGACGACAGGGCTCTGCTTTCAATCAAAATACTGCGTCTTCTCAGCGAGTGGACCGGACAGTGTGGATGTAAAATGTTATGTCGATGTGTGTCCCAGGGGCATTTTCATAGTAGAACCGCTGGTAAGGAGTGCACACGGCTGCCGGAATGTCCTCAGATCATATGCCAACATAACAAGTTGTATCGAAAATTTTAAGGTGCCTTAGCGCGTGCTAAATACATGGCTTTATCAGGGTTGGACACCTCAAATCAGTGCCTTAACACGATAACCCTGGTATAAAAATTAATAAGCCCTAAAGGTGAAACAATACAGTGCAAAGGATCAATATTATATCCTGGCACATGTCAGTCCTTCATTCATTAAGTTTCTCCCTTGATCATCATTCTTTGCTCAGCAACTAGCCAGATGATGAATTCCATATTTCCACACACAAAAAAAAAATGTCAGCCTCAGGGCCCTGTTTCTATAGTTGGTTTGGATGGCACCATTTGCATTAGTGTTTCCTAAGTTGCTTTATCCAAAATAGCTCAGTTCAAGTTCTATCTAAGTCTGTGTTAGCCAACTGCCTAAATCCAAATAAATAGAGCAAGAAGTGTCACTGTTTCTAAAGTTTTGGATAGAACTCAAACTGAGTCCCATCTGTTCCATTGACAGAAGTAAATCTGTTGTTTTACAACTGACTTTGCTGCCATCATGGCCCTGATTGTATATCTGAATGGCACCATCCATGTTTACTTATGCAAAGCTAATAGTGCAGACCCAGCAAAAACATGCTTCTGTTTCTTAACTTGAGTTCTGTTCTAATGCTCTATTGGCTAGAGCTGGATAGGACAACTTTAGAAACACTCATGTAATGGTACGATCAAAATCCTTGAATTTCAGCTAATCTATCATCAAATGATTCATCCAAGTTGTTGTGTGTATTTCTCTTATTTAAGGTTTTGCTGACCACTTATAAAGGTTGGTGGCAAAGTTGTTTGAAAAGCAATAATTTTGCCTTCATCATTGGAGCATATAAGACTGAGTTTGAGTTATATCCTAAGGTTTAGAAACAGTGGCACATCCTGCTCTATTCATTTGGGTCTAGGCAGTTGCCTAAAATGAACTCAGCTAGAACTCGAACTGAGCCATTTTGGAGAGAGCAACTTAAGAAACACTAATGCAAACAGTTCCTTCTATAACCCACTACAAAACAGGATCCACATATTTCAATTGATTTAAACATATGATATAACACACAAATGAATAGGCAGAAGGCCCTATGGATATACCAGTGAGAGGTGCACTAGAGGTGGATGCCACCATTGCATTAGCGTTTCTCAAGTTGTCCTATCCAGTTCTAGCCAATAGAACAGGAGAGTAGAACTTAAGTTAAGAAACAGAAAGCTGGTTTTACTCTATCTGCACTTTTAGCTTTGCATTAGTGGACATGGATGGTGCCATTCTTTTTTTAAAAGTATAGAAATAGGGCCCTGCCAGTGTGTGAAACCACTGGTCTAACCTATAAATCAGTATACTATCATTTAACACAAAAACTAGCAAGCACACCCCAAGCTGTCAACAATCCTGTTGAATGGGTACCTACGCAATGTCCATTTTTACTGTCACTGGACAAGGTGGTCACTCTGATTGGACACCCTGGTAGAAATGGCCCATGATATTGACCTTGGGTTTAAGTCATTTTCAGCGCCACAGTCACTGTGGTACCCCAGGGTACAGAGTGCCAGGTGACCATTGACAAAACGACCAAGGGGTTTCCTTTGAACATGCATGGTTTCATGCACTGTAAAAAATAACTGTTGAATCTACCAGGGATCCTTGTAAAACTGAAGAGGGAATCAAGGTAACTTCATAAGAGGGAGTCAGTGTAGTTTTTACAGGAATCTCTAGGTGGCAGTGCGGTGGTAAAAGTA
This sequence comes from Acholoe squamosa, assembly GCA_949317995.1. Classification (NCBI taxonomy): domain Eukaryota; kingdom Metazoa; phylum Annelida; class Polychaeta; order Phyllodocida; family Polynoidae; genus Acholoe; species Acholoe squamosa. Next base: position 6,691,108 of record OX439039.1, read on the forward strand.
ATCTCTGTGAAGATAACAACCGACCTCTGACATCTTTTTGACAAGAAATCCTTCGTTATATGGAAGACATTTTTTTTTTTACAGTGTGCTGCAAGAATTGATTTTGGCCACTGTGAGATCTAAGTAGCTGTACTTATTGCCTTGTATTTCTACCTTTGAAATTTTGTGTACACAACATGTGAAATCTATGAACTGATCCAAAGAATTAAGTTTACATACACTGTCAAAAATAACAGTTGACTTTGCAGGGATCCTCTTAAAGCTGAGCAGTAAACTACAGTAATTATATTGCAGTGAACCAGTGTAGTTCTTACAAGAAACCCTAGGTAAGTAAGATGGTACAAGGTATCTAGGCAACTTACCTAAATAAAAATGGATCTCTGGCAACTTTTGGACAATAATTTCGCCGTTATTTTCAGGACATTTTTTTACAGATGTATCTTGTAAGGAAATGATATAGATGTAGTCCAAACATTTTATGAACCTCTTTAGAAAGCTAACAGGGTAAATCTATATATTATAAACATGTAAATTTACATATTCACATTAAAAAACCCTTTCTTCCCTTTGACAATGATTTAAAGGATTATCATATCAAACTCCCAATGATATCCCCTGCTGATAATTATTCAGCCTCAGGGAAAGCTATATCAAGGTCTAATGATATAGTTAGGTGCTATATATAGGTAGCGACTAACCATGCACTAACAATATCCTAACTGCTTCTAAACACAGAAAACAAACAGAAAACAAAATTCCTGTTTTGTCTAGTCAATTAGAGCGTGGAGTTCTTCATCCAGGTTCATGTCTTTTAGCCCTATCTCTATCATGTTTCATGATGTTAGGCAGCTGATTGTGACTGAGGTGGTAACCTTATTTGCCTATATTATCATGGAGATGAGAGTAACTGTTGCTCCTACGGGAAAAGGTAGTTTTGCCTAAGAAGTGCCTCACCTGCAGCAGTCTCTTTCTTTGTAGTCCTAACATTTTTTGTGTTGCACACAAGTGGTCAAAAGAAGAGCACCTGAAAGAATATGTGAGAAAAGTAGGTATTTTATAGTGCAACAGACACTATTTCTAAACAAGGTAAGTGCCTTTTCAGACTGTGATTTGAGAAACAGAGCATAACTCCTTTAAAAGAGAGGGCACCTACTCCCAACTCTATGTAGTATATGCGTAACAAGTGACAATTCCATAGCTCCTGCTGTGGTTAGCCTGTCTTAGAAAAGCAGAATTCTTATGGAAGCTTGGTTACACCAACTGCAATGGTTTGAATGGTTTGTGTTTTTGCATGTGTAGTGTTCTACCCCTCGAAGTTTAATCGAATCTTTCGATAAACAACGAAGAACAACTATTCAGGTTCCAGTTAAAACTTTATTGTCTAATAACACATAGGCATCAGCTGTTCTCGATCACAGTTACAGGTGGTAGAGTTTGAACTGGCCACGTGACCAGGTGGTGACGTGGCGCTGGACTCCAGCGCCCCCAGGCGTCGGGTAATAGAGGTGGTCTCGACGTCGCCCACGAGGACCACGAAGGTACCTCGAAGACGACGCGGGACCACCACACATGTTTCTTGCCGGACATGTTTCTGCATTGAAAGCCAAGGGATTTGAAGCCTTCCTATTCAATGTATATGGTGTTTTAAAATATCGTTGATTGCATTTCCTGTTCCTTTTAAAAAATGTTGAATCCATCTTAAAGTTGCCTCTCTCGGAGATGTGGTTAAAACTCAAATTTACCTGATACAGATTGGATATTATTCGAGGTTGACTGCTGTGGCACATAAAATTCCACTTTTAAGGGAACACTGTAGAAAGTGGTGGTGGGACCCTGAGGACATTTTGAGAACTTTTACATGCACACTAACGCCACCTGGTGCATAGTCCCCTGCACACCAGCCCCACCTGGTGTCTGACAACTTTGAGAATAGCTTTTTAGTTGAAAGTTCCAAGAGAGGCTTGAGCTCATGACCCTTGTATTTGGAGTCAGCCACTGAGCCAACTGCAGTACAGGGTTCCTCAAGGGAAGGTAGAAACCTTTTTAAATTTTAGAGTTACCATATGGCAAACAATTCTGTTTCTGAGATACTTTTTACAAGAGATATTCTCCTAAATTGTGAGCAGGTTTGGTGTTTGTTCTATAGAGCATTTATTAGAAAATATCATGTCATGTGGTAGAACACTGCCATTTCCTACATAAAGATTCCAATTATTTGAATGGCTGTAATTTCAGTATTACACAGTCATTTTTGGTTTGAGGACTGGATATGGACTGTAGATGACATGTGATAAGGCTAGTGGGGTTTACATGCCATTTTTAGATAATAGAGAATATCCCTAATCAAATCCCAATGCATAAATAATGCATTTTTTTTTAAATAGCTGATCCTTGTGAGACTCCTTAGGCATGAATCTGATATGAAAGGAATTTGATCGAACTGTGGCAATGTTTGCTCTCCCGGAGTCCATTACTGTTGAGGACCCAAGTCCACACCTAAATAGCTTTTGTTATGGTGAAACAGAGATTTCGGTTTGAAGAGCAATTTTAAGACCATAGCATTCACATTTGAATATCATCCGAACCGTATCACCAGGTCTGAGCCGAGGCTGACAATAGACTCCAGACCTCAAACATACCCTGTGCTTAAAAGTATCTACATACGCATATCTGTCTACAGCACTAGAAGTATACTAGGGCCATTTCTAACCCTACTTCCCTGTGATCACTGGTCCATGACCACCCCATATTGGTGTGTAGTCAAGCAGAACATGAGTTGAGATTACTGTGTGTGTGGTACTGAGGTGTCAGTGAAACCCCCATCCACCTATCCTTACCTACTGTACTCTTATGGAAGCCATATTTAATTATGTTTCATATTGGAAAATGGCTAATAGTCTCACAAGAAGGGTAAATATCTGAAACATTTAAGTATTTTCTTGTAGAAAAAGACTTTGAACTTTTACAAAGACCTCAGATTTTCTTTAGGAAGTCTAACACAAAAATTGAAAATACATTTTAGTGGTGGCTACATGTACATTTTATGGTCATTGGGACACAAACCCCATTATTTACTTCATACATATTCTGTAATTCTTCATGCTAAGTCTGTTCCTGGGTAAATAAATGTTTCTTTTCTTATGTAGTGCTATCACCAATACCATAGAAGTTATAGAACATGATAAAAAAATGCACTATTTTTGTCACTTTATAATTGTCCTTGGCCCCATTATCATTAATACAACAAGGTGGTTTAGATGCACCCATTGAATTCACCCCTGGTTGTCCTGCAGTTTGAACTCAAAAGGAGATGCAACTCAGTATTGTTAAGCAGCAATGTGCAGCATACTTAGGTTGTCTTTGTCTATACATGTAGCATGATAAACATAACTCCACCATTCATCATTATTTACAGTAAAACCCCAATCCCGACAGGCACCACAACCAGACACCAGAAGTCTTTCCCTTTTCTCCAATGGTCTATTTAGCATGCAGATCAGGGGGTAGTAAAGTGGTGACCTGTAACGGCACATTCAGCAGGCATCAATGGGACACCAGTGGTGCACTGTGTGGGTGGAATCAGTAGGGATGTAGTGAATGCCCTTAGGGGATAGCATTGTCATGCATCAATTCTTCTCAGGTCTTGTTTGCCAACAGTATATTTTTCTTCACTTGAAGCTATGTAGCTATCTGCCTAAAGTTCATTGCTGATGCTGGCAGATTGGAGAGGGCCAACCATAATCACGAGCAGGATCTAATACACCTTATGCTGAATAGGTTTGTTCCCCATGGTCTGATGTGAAGGTAGGCAATAATACCGTCAAACCTCCCTCACACCGAAAACCTACAGGGTCCAGAACTCGTCAATAGTGACGACTTTAGCTCCTCAGGTTGACAATACCCAAAACTACAGCTTTAGGTCGTCAGGAGGTCATCATATGTGACAACTTTAGGTCATCAGTGACAACCTAAAGTCGTCACTATGGCTGTCCTTTATAGCTATATAGTCCTGTGTAGAAATTACATATATGTATATAGTATTGTCTTCTACATTTTCCCAATGTCATTTCTTTTGTTATATCTCGTAACCTCATCCACCATTAAAGAGTTTATTCAGGGTATTCCCAACCCACTATCATGGGTTCAGTGGTACAGTCTGACATAGTACACTGTCAGTACTCCCACCTACATGTATCATACCATAGTCACACTCAAATAAGTGGTCATACTCTAGTAATATCCATAAGAGAGGTGTCATTACCAAAATTATCCATCTTTTTTCTACCTCTTCTCCTTTGTGTCAAATATTGCCCATATTTTCCTTTTCATATTAGACTATACAATAAGAACAATGTAAAGATAAGGCTCAACATACACCCCGGGTTACATCATTTGTATCACAGAAATGTATAGTGGGGCCCTCTCATGGCACAACCCCAGACTAGCAGTGAATCCAAGGTGGTCAGTATGACAACTTAGGGTAGTAATAATGACCTGATGACCCTCTGACGACCCTAAACTCGTCATATATGACGACTTACCAATAGCGGCAGGTTTTCAGTGCAGAAGCCTTTTGGGTTTAGAAGCCTCATTTGGCTTATAAATCGAAAATTTGTAGGTCGGCTTATGGAAGGTGTTTATTTCAAGTTAATTACATAACAAAATGTTTCCACCTTCAGAATATATTTTGTCTTCTAGACTAGTGGAGATGTTGGCTTCTGAGGGAGTTTCACCATAGTTGTTTTGATAGTGCCTAGTCACACCTTAAGCAACTTAAAGTCGCATAGCTTCTTCTTAAAGCTTGATTTCAGAAGCTAACCTCCAGCTCTAATTCAGAAAAATAAAGTATCAAACTCTCGGCATCCTCTAGATTCAGACTTGGCTTCCTACAGCAAGGTCAATTATCAAATTGAACCCCTCTGGCCACTTGTGAAGGTCCCTTGTGAAGGTTACAGAGTAACCTGCTCCCACTGCTGGTACCATAGTGACAGTGCTGCTTCAAATGACTTTAACCCCAGGCTACTATTGTAGTCCACTCGATCAACGGTCAAAATCTAAAAAGGCTGTCAAATCACAATGACTGTGCTATCCAGGGACCAATAAAGTTGATAACTATGCAAAAATGTGCTGTCTGCTGGTTTCTCTGTGTTGAATGACAATGTTCATTTGGTATAGGTAGTTCTCGCCTCAAACAGAAGCGGTCTCATCTTGCACTTTGCTGACATTCCAATCTGCATTGGTACATTCCTGAAGTATGATCAAGGTTAATCAACTGACTGCAGTCATTGAACCCTACTGATATGAATGTTTTCTTGAATTTATAACATGTTTTTTTTTGTGATCTTTAAAGGGGGGGGAGAAAATGGCTTAACAAGCAATGAATATGATGTACACTGTTCTTATGTCTTAGAAAATATACAAGAACCAAATGACTTCAAGTAAACATCACACACCCCAGCCTCTAGGCTAGGATAAATGTGCGGTGCCACTCTCTGTGGATACTGAAATACTTGTAAATGCCTTTGTGCAGCCAGGTATTACATTTATTTCCTCTGCAGAGTGTCTACGATGGATGTGATATTTGCGTCCGATAGACATAATGTACTTATGTCTGATATATTTACCATTGATGTATCCTAGCCTGACTATCACTGTAGTACTTAATTCAATAGTAACTTTCATATACCCATGAAATCCTATTCGCATGTTTGCACTTACATTGAAATCACGTCTTTGACTGACATCATCATCATGTGAACTACACATCTTTTCTAAGTCAAAAATGTTGGAGTTAAAATTACATGATTTTCATAGTAATGGGTCACATAAAATATATGTCAATCTTCCGACATTACATACCTATCCAATGTCGAAACCATTTGCATATACGACGGGTTCTGAGTGAGAATCTGACATAATTTCTTTACGTGAAAACCAGTGAAATAATGATGTAGACATTATGTGATTTACTACGAGTTTTGCTAGCTGGTACCTGGTTGTCCTGCAATTTGAGCAAAAATTCCATATTTCAAGGTGTAGCAGCAATCTTCAGCACATTTAGGCACTATGTTGTCTTTTGAAAGTCGTACTGCATTTCCTCAGCACTGATCCCCAAAAAAAATGAATGGAGAGTAAATGTAGTTCTGCTGGTGAGTGAAAATCTTTCACCAAAAATGTGTTATGCACTTTTGGCTCAACTATATGACCACACAGAACCAGGGAGACCGCCTAGCTTTCCCAAACAATACCATGGGTAAAGGGCCAACCCAAACACCAATATCCACAATTCATCCACATACACACACCAAAATGTTACCTCATAATGACATGAGATGTATACAGAGACAACCCGACATGGGGTTGGTTAAATCTACACAGTGTTAATCTTTGGGCCTAACACTATCATATTTTCTATTTGCAAACAAAATAAAAAATATACCCAGACATCACGCTACATGCTTCTGACGAAACTGATGCTTACTTTTTTTTTTTTTTAACAAAAACCAATATGTTTTTAAGTGGTTTCACACCACAGGTGAAAAGATAAGTCTCACAAACTAGGGACTTGCGCAATACCAATGTTGGGACTGTTTTCACCTGACACCTACCTTGACCTAGAATAGGGACCAATAGAATCCCAGTTCTAGGACACACCCTAACAACAGTAAACAATTTACCTGGATACCTTTGTCTGGGGTAGGTCACATGACACTTCTGGAGTTTAGTCGGGAAGTCAAACCCACTGGTTCTGTGTCATTTTCGATCAAGCAGGTTGACTACAACCCTCCTCGTCTGCAGGACACCTGTTCTTCCCCAGTACTATGTTGTCTTTGAAGTAAACATTTATGCGTAGTATGATAGATGTTTGCATATAAAAAAATCACTCAAATATTCATCATCATTCACAGTGAAACCCTAGGCCTGCCATGCACCACTACCCGACACCCCAAGTCTTCCCCTTTTCTACAATGGTCTATCCTGATATTGAAGTTCAATAGCTTCTTATTCTAAAGGGCATTGCTGAGAAAACCATAGTATGTAACGTCTACAGACCCCTCAATGGTGTAACACTATGTTAGCCTTATTATTGCAAATTGAAAACACAAATGATTATGGCTATAATGTTGATGCATTGACAGATGACAACGAGAAAGCCATTCTTTTTGAAACCATGGATACTGTGATAATATATTGTCGTATGGACCGCTTGACATATACCTCAGTGATCACCTCCTTGTTTACATGATTCGCAAACATCACCCAATTAAATCTGGTTACAGGTATTTTACCAGTAGGACTTATAAGAATTATGACAAACATGGTTTTCTTGATGCATTCAAAAACGTGGGTTGGAATAATTTTGATAATTCAAACGATGTTGATGTATGCTGGAGTATTTTTGAGAAAAATATGTATGATGTACTCAAGGATTTATGTCCAATTAGGATATTTAAGATAAAAGATAAGAGTTCACTCTGAATGACAAATTACCTACTAGAGCGCATCAATGATAAGAATGATTTTTTTTAAAAAAGGCTAGGGCTTCTGGTTCTGTTCTAGACTGGCACAGGGCACAGACCATACGTAATCAGGTCAATTTAGAAAAAGAAATTGCTATGCAAAATTCTTTTAAAAAGGAATGGGATGATAATATTAAAGAAGCCAAGTCTTTTTAGAGAAGCATTAGAAAAATTGTACCATCCAAACAGTCGGAACCAAGAACAATTAACTTAATTGACCATGATTCAGTCCCCGTTCAAGTTCCAGATACAGCTGCTTTTATTAATGAGTGAACATTGGGCCTAAATTGGCTGAAACACATAATACTCCATGGTCCTTCGATATATGTCATAATGATATGCCTGATCTATTAGACCTCAATGCATGGCCTCATAAGAGGCCTAGAAATAAGGTAGTACTTATCAAGTTTTCTGACTAAGATATGATATTTTTGTCTAAATGTACATGACTTACTCTCTTCCCAAAAAAAAGTACCAGATGGGGTATGACCTTGTTTGGCTGTTATGGCGGTCTCCATGGCAACCACCTCCAAAAACCAGATTTTGCTCTAAAAAGTGCATTTTGGGGACTTTTTGAAGACCACCTATCCCCCCTAGATCAGCTACTAGCTTTTCAATGGAATTATTGTTGTGTTGCTAGGGTAAGTGGTTGCCTAGCAACAGGGCATTTTATGCCATAATTACTTAAAGATTAGCCAAAAATCATTATTTACAGTAATCTCCCCTCCCTTCTCCATTTAGATTAATCATCATGGTTTTATGTTGATGAGGCTGTGTTACCATGGTTCAGTGTTGCCTAGCAACCAATATATATATATACCTAGCAACCAATGAAATTTACCAATATTGCTGCAAAAGCCTAATTTCTCTTCATAAATGTTCATTAAAAAATGAACTATCAAAAAATAAGTTATTTTAAAGGCTTTAGGGGGCATCAGTGTTTTTGTAATAAAATCCCTAGCAACCACTAGAAATGTCTATTATAGCCTTCGTCTAACACTTTTAGATGTGACTAAAGTGTCCCACATCGAAAAATAATGATACATTCATCTTGCTATGCCTATAGTTGCCTAGCAGCAGAAGGTATTTACCTAGAAACCAATATAAAATGTGCTATTTAAGCACAAATGATCATAGGTGGCGGGAGTAGTGCTGTCTGACAATATCCAAAGGGTTATATGAGGCTGTGTTATAGTTACTAGGGTACTAGGGGTATATATATGAGGTAGTGTTATGGTTACTAAGGTGTATGTAAGGCTGCCTGAGAGTTACTAGGGGGTATATATGAGGCTGTGTTTTGCTTACTAAGGAGGGTTGCTAAGGTTGTAGCAGGATGTGTTATCATTATTAAGGTGTAACTAAGGGGTTCGATGGGGTTGCTAGAGGAGATATGGGGCTGTGATATGGCAACCACAGGTGGTATATAAGGATGTCTGATGGTAACTAGAGCTTATATGAGGACAGGTGATGGTTATTAAGGGATATGTGAGGCTATCTGAGAGTTAATAGGGACGAAGTTGTTGTTTGTCTAAAAGGATATCAACATTTCTAAATCATCATCTCTTAATTATATACCCACTCATGTATTTAAGGAAGCGTCTTCATCTATGATTAATAGATTTGTAAAAATAATTAAATTTGGCATTGATACTGGTTCTATACCTGATACGTGGAAGATTGCTCTCGTCACTCCCCTACCTAAAGGGGGAGATAACACCAATGTTTCAAACTACCGCCCCATTAGTGTATTGCCTGTTCCTGGTAAAATGTTAGAAGGGACTGTTCATAATGCCATATCCAATCATTTAGTACAAAATACTATTATAACAGAAAGGCAGTGTGCATATCAGAAAGACTAATCCACTACCGACTCTATTAGTTTTTTTATTAATGATGTTCTTAAAAACGGGAATATTGGGAATTTTACTGCTGCAGCCTTTATGTATTTTAAAAAGGCATTTGATTCTGTTAATTATTTCATTTTACTACAAAAATTAGAGCACAATGGCATCAGGCATAAAAATTTACCAAAATTATTTGACTAATAGGAAACAGTGCACGATAGCTAATAATATAAAATCCTCTGAACTACCACTCACATAGAGTCCCCCAGGGCTCCATACTTGGCCCGCTTTTCTTCCTTCTGTACTTGAACGACTGCATAGGTACTGATGATACTCATAAAACTATGTTGTACGCTGACAATAGTGTCCTATATGTATCTGGCTCTAACATGGATACAGTTGAAATTTTCCTTCAAACTGCCTTAAATAAATCCTGTGCCAGCAAGAATAAATTAACTATAAATGAGTCCAAGACCAAGAATATTTTTATAATAAATGGCCAAGTTTTGGCTAATGTACATACATACATACATACAGGTATTTTGGGATTATTATTGACCAGGAAATGAGTTTTAATTTACATGTTAAATTGCTTCTAAAAATGTAAGATTCAAATCCTTCTTGCTTTATAAACTTAGGCGCATGCTGTCCAGAAATGTGTTACTGAGAGTATATAAGACATATGTACTACCCATTATTGACTATGCTGATGTTTTCTATGGTGTAGCAAAAGCTACTCTGCTTCAAGTTTTGCAGCGCCTACAGAATAAATGTATAAAACCTGTCTAGGCCTTAACATATTGACCCCTGCTGACATGATTTATCATGAAGCAAATCTACCTAAGTTAATGTATAGAAGAGAATACCACTGTTTATTGTATGCTCACAAAATGGTAAGACATGGTCTTAACCTATGTGTGCCAACTCGTAACACCAGATTATTTGATGCTCCTGTTTTATCTTATCATAACATTAACTGTGCTTCATACAAGCACAGCCCTGAAGTAAATTGTTCTCAACTATGGAATGGACTCCCGCCTGATACAAGAACTATCAAAGGAATTGGCTCTTTTAAAGATAAAATGAAAAAAGGATTAATGTCTAGTGTCCCATGAATATCGTCAATGAAACTTGGTATACACCGCTAATTGATCCCACTAAAATTTTTCTTTTCGAATTTGAAGTTTAAGTATAACTGATATATGCCGCTACGAAATTGTATTGCCTAGTCAAAAGAATCTGTGCCAGATACTCATATATTACTTATATATGGGGGGCATAACAATATCCTCAGATACATCCCTATCCATGACGTTGTTGGTCTGAGTATATTATGTATGTGTATTACAACACTTTTCTATTTCTACTCATTTTCTTCTTTTCTGTGTACGTGTAAACTTCACTAATAGGGGTATTTACTTTGTAACTCCCAATACAGTGACCAATGGAGTTAAAAAAAAAAAAAAGAAAAAAAGAGAGCAATACTGTGTCTCATGTATTTCAAAGTGCCAACAGTCATAACAAAGGTAAAGGAACTCCACACTAAAACGCATTGCAATGGTAAAGATGGGCTAGGGAGAAAGCTTTCTAAAGTACTCAATATTTCTCTTTTCCCCATATACTGATAGACTGTCATACCTGAGTCCAATATAGATTCATCAATTATGCAATTCCTCACCATTACAATAAACATTTATAAAGGGATATAAGTGGGTTTTGGTTTTCAAAATGATTATGACAAAAGCTGATGAGATCTGCTATGCCTTTTTAAAACTGCATCAGGCTTTGCATTTGAAATCAAGATCACAATTCATTGTTGAAGTCGAATTTGTGTTAAAGCTATATATATATATATATATATATATATATATATATATATATATATATATATATATATATATATATATATATGTGTGTGTGTGTGTGTGTGTGTGTGTGTGTGTGTGTGTGTGTGTGTGTGTGTGTGTGTGCGGAACACGTCATCATGCTTTTGTAGTCCAATCTGAATGGACTTTCATGGTAGGTGAATTGCAGCACAGAGGAAGTATGATTGCATCTAAAATAGTTTTTAAATCTGCAGATACAGGATTTGAAATACTTACCTTTTCTTTTGTCTTAAAGCCTCATTGAGATGGTACAGTCCTGGGATCTTTTACTCCAATAATTCCCAGTGAAAGGTCCGGTTTTCATGTTCCAGCAAATGTAATAAAGCTGTGAGAATGCTAATTTCTGATTTTCTGTTGAAGCATACTAACATACTTGCTGAAAAAATATGATGTGCATGCTTGCAAGTTGCAGGAGTAATTCAAGTTAAATGTTAACATTACAAAAAACTGTATTCTTTTTTGTGGTTTTATAGTAAAACTATAAATAACAACACAACTAAAGTTCCAACTGAGTTTCTAAGGATGGCTTTATTTAATTTATGAGGTAGTATGAACCAACAGTTTCGGCTCGTAAAGAGCCTTCATCAGTGTTACTAACTTGTCAAATTACTGGACCTAAGGTAGGTCGTGAGTCGTTGTATGCATACAGTAATGTGGGTAAAATCCATGCACTGTTACCAAGGTTACAAAATAGTATAGCAACATTAAGCATGACAACATGAATCTCGTTATAATTTATAGTGAATAAACATTGAATTTTACCATTAACAGTATAATATTAATATGATATCACATTTTAACAGTGAGTCTATGGTAGTCTCTGAGTCATAACAGTAATAAATCAATAAATATTTGGGCCTAAAAAGATTTTGTATTCTTCTGAACTTTCCATATGAATGATATTGTGTTAATTGACTGAATGATCAGGTATTCTCAACTCCTTCTGTACTCTCACTATATTGTACTTAGTTAACACAATGAACTGATAGAAGTTGGGTGTGGGCTATATCTGATGTGCTAAAGAGATCCTGTAAAAATATTGGACATATGAGGACATGCCCCCTTCACCTTCACCCATCTATAATGATTTTCAAATCGCCTCTTTTCATTCATTGCTGTTTCACCTTATACCCCCTGTCACATTCCCCATTCATGAAAGCCCAGCATGATGGTTACTAATGGTTATTATTTCCCACCTATATATATTATTCTGTGGGCTGACTTAATGATGCTTTTCAGATGCCCCAAGGCTGGCCTATCATCAAGTATTAGTATTTTATCCATTTTTTCTTCATTTCCTACTGATTTACTTTCAACTAGATCTTTTTGCCAGAGTTTTACTTACACTCTCCTTATTTCGGACTGTCCTGCTTTTTTAATGCCTACAACGATACTCTACTGGATGGCTCATATGTGAAGAAGCTTTTAGTTAGAACAGTTTCATTTCACATGTTCAAGCTCTCCCCAATCCTTTTCCCCTTCATTATCTGTCTGTCTGTCTGTCTCCCTCACTGTCTGTCTGTGTGTCAGTCTATCTCTGTCTGTCTGTGTCTGTCTGTCTGTCTGTCTGTGTGTGTCTCTCTCTCTATCTCTCTCTCTCTCTCTCTCTCTCTCTCTCTCTCTCTGTTTCCCTCACCTATAAACACACACACAAGCCCACACAGATTTACTTTTCTGTCCCTTCTTAGAGTCCCCATATAGCTATTGTTATTTTGTTCGAAGCTCTCTCTGTAAATTGAATAATACGATTCTATTCCTACATACCCATAGCTGTCAGCAGGGATCATCATCATATATCCTTTGTTTCTTTTTTTGCGGAGGTTCCGTCCTGCTGTCTATTCCTAACAGAAGTACCCTGTTAATTGATTCATTAGGAGTGGTGAGATAACTCTGCTTTATTATATTCAGACTCTTACTCAAGGCGGGTCTCTGTAAAGGATTTGCAGCATATTTCTGAAAGGTAGTTATTGTATTCATTTACCATATGCCAATATATATTTTGGCATAGAATGCTTTTTTTTCAAAACATATGTAGAAAGAACTATAATTTTACCTTAAACATTGTCAACTACTGCTGGTAATAACAGATAGAACTTAGCATGCTATTGATTATTTTTGTCATTCCTACCAATAGGGAAAGCTTTGTTGTTATTAAAAAGCATAGCTAAGCATTAAAAGGAAGCATTGGAAATATGCCCCCTCGGATGTTGATAAAAAAAGGCCTTGAACCTTGACCACTGTTTTGCACTATGATTAAAGCACCATGACCTAATTTTGCTGACTAATGTCTCTGAGAATACAGGTTGAGTTACAATCATCAGAAAATGCTTAAGGACCAACAGACTTAAAAAAGCGTCCGTAAAGAAGTCAAGAAGAGGTTCCTGTTCCTAGGTGTGTGGCTTTTTAAAATGCCAAACCGGGAAAAGCATCATGAAATCATTTTGACTTCCAGTGCCTGAGAAAATGTGGGTGGAAGAGGTCATGACTGTTGCAGGAAAAGTGTAATTGCTGAACTGATTGTGCTGAAGTAGCAATTAACATGACTATGAGCCAATTGTGAAATTTCATTTGCATTGATCTAATGAGAATACTGATAATTGGTGTAAAACACAATGCGAGCAGTCCAGTAATGAATGTTAAATATACCCAGCAAATTGTCGTGAGTCCTCGTCAACCTGTGTGAAGTGGCTCACACATGTCGCTAGATGGAACACGACGTCATTGTAGCACAAGATCACCAGGAATAGCAATTGCTATCCCATGCGAGTCTAACACACAGTGGCGAAAGATGACGGAATGAGTTATCACTCAAAAAAGGAGTCAGCATTGATGACCAATCATGGTGACAGATGACGACAATTTGCTGGGTAGTCAATGGTAATTTGTATCTCAAGGTTTTTCACCAAAATGCATCTCAAGGGACCCAGCTTTTATCCCTTCGTAGTCCCGGTCAACACTTTGAAACTCATTTGCATTCACTTTCCAGATGATAAGCTCTATAATTTCAAACTGCTTTCAAGACTGCTTTGTATTCAAGCAGAAGACATCTCCATAAGGATGTGGCATTAATGAGAAAGCAGAAAATCAAAAGTATGATATGTTTTAAAACCTATAGATATGGACTACTTACAGTAACAGTGAGCAAAAGACAGTCATTAAGATAATATGTAAAGTTTTAAAGGTTTGCAAACATTTTGAAGGTCATTTCCAAATGATGATTGTGTACATAAAATAAAAGTAAGCAATTCAATTTTACCAGCAATATGCTCTCTGGGCGATAACGCTACAGTAAATACTTTTAATAGTGCTTGGTACGTTAATTGACATCTAAATGTAAAAATTATCACTATGATTAAACCTTGCATATAAGGTGCACCCCACGATGCATATCACAACTACAGCCTTATTGGACTGAGGACACTACAAGATTTGTGGCATAAGTTGATGGATATGTTGCTTTCTATTCTACAAAAACTCTTTTTTTAAAGGAAATTTTAGATTCCAATGATTTGAAAATCTCAACCTAATTGAAACTATCAGTATTAAAGAGAACCCATTTTAAAAGAAAGACTTCCGTTGGTTTATCATCAGATCCCCTTTCAGATTGATCTAAATACTTGTAGTGCCCTTTGAAATTGCAATATAACATAAAGATACCCTTGTCAGTAAAACACGTTAAGTGCTCTTTGACACCGCCTCTAACTTAAAGATAGCTTAGCTGCTGCTGCTCTAGGAATGGTAAGGGTAATGCAAAAGAAACCATCACAAAATGTTTGATTTGTGTGAGTCATGCTAGTGTTGGAATGATTGCTCCTCGCATGCCATTATGCTATTTTAAGATGTGTGTTGATAGTAATTGCCATTTCCAACATGCAGGTATCATCACTACCAAAGAAGATATCTGACCCATTTTATTGTCATTATTCATAAGTTGTCATTATTATTATTATTATTATTATTATTATTATTATTATTATTATTATTATTATTATTATTATTATTATTATTATTATTATTATTATTATTATTATTATTATTATTATTATTATTATTATTATTATTATTATTAGTATTAGTATTAGTATTAGTATTATTATTAGTATGTGTATGTGTATGCAAAACAATAAATTGGAAAAAATCTTTCTTGGATGTTATGTTTATCAATAAGTATTGCTGCTTCTACATGCTCAGTATGTTGTATTATACTTTGACATCAAGTAAATAATAAAGACATTCTTCAGCCCTTACGGGCCTTGTCAAGTCACCGTGGAGATAAGTTCACGTACTTAGAAATCAGTCATGCTGTATCCACAGAGGGATCAGCCAATTTTGTACCACGGCAAGCTCTGGGACTCGGTCAATATAGCCACCCTTGATTGAGTGGTTAAGGTTAATGCAGTGCGGCTTTTGCCAACCACTTTGGTGATAAGGACCAAGGGTATGGGGAGTTGGGAGGAAGGTGAAGATTGTCCAGAATGCATGAAACTTCAGATGTAAGCAAGTTTAAGCAGAAATTAAACTTTAAACTCCACAAACCTAGATGCTACTATAAGTTGTTCAAAGTCATGATGATCAATAATGTTAACCTCACTATGACTATCTGCATGCTTTGTGCAATAGTTTCAAACAGTGTTGAAAAATTGAACTTGAATTTTAGATGAAGTAGACAGCTTAATTGACTTAAAGGTTTTCTTTGTGAATTACAATGGACGGCATGATGTTTTGGTGAGTACACGTTAGCTGCCAGCTGTCAGACTACGAGGACAAAATAGTTGAACACATGATAGCAATCATGAGTGCACCTCCTGACACTCAACACACTGGTCTGAAGCTATTTCATTTACAGAGTTGTTGTCTTGAAGTTGGAGTTGTCTAAAGGTTATACTACCACATGGCATTTTGAAAATTGCCATCCAAACTACCTTATTGTGGCTTCCATTGAGGCTGTGCAAATATACCAAGTTACGTGTCAGCATGGCGGTCCATAAGGACTATATCTGTAGTGGAGGTCATTGTACTTTGAACTACCTGACATTAATAGTGAAGATGCAGTAGCTGGACAGCAGAGTTTAAAGTGTAAAAAGTAGTTTTCCTTTTGTTTCTCCTTCAAAACCATATTTTATAGATTGTGCTGCTCTGTTTTGTAAATTTCAATCACTATTCATAGATATTTGTATGAAAGTTGGCTCTCAATACTGCCTTGAAGGGGTGGAACCCTGTATCAGATTAAATCGATTCAAATATGGATATATTCAATTGGCAATCAGTTCTTAATAGTACACCTCTTGTAGAGCCAGTGAATATCAAAATAGAGGCCCTCTAGTCATCGTGCCAAAGGTTGAAGATCAGTTTGGACCTCAGGGTATCATGGTGATAAATGGCTTCAACCCAATGTCAGTATTGCGAGGCATTTTTGCCCTCCCTCACAAGGGTGTCCAATCAGAATGATAACTTTGTCCAGTGACCAATAAAAATGGACACTGTGTCAGTAGCCATTAACAAGAGGCGTGATAAGAATTGGGTTCCTCTGCTGGTTTCTGTGTTGAATAATGACTAGTGGCTGGAGAGGTTAGACCAGTGGTGCCCTCCAGTGTTAGATATTTGAAATGTTGTGGGTGCTGGCTTTTGAGTAAAGCATGGTCATCCCAGCCTTTACGATGAAGCGATGCTTGAAAGAACCATGTTTGTTGAATAGGGAGATGCAAGACTAGTATAAAGTTCATTAAGCATATAATGGAAGCAGCATTAGCCAAGTATTATAGGGTTATTGTTACCCACGTAGTTCATTATATGGGCTGACTTTATGGCCTGTCATCAGGGATCAGCATTTTATCCAATTTCTGATCACTTCCTACTGTTTTACTTTTTACTAGATATTTTTGCTACAGTTTCACTTTCCCTCTTATTATGTCTGACTGTCCTGCTTTCTTAGTGCCTACAATGATACTTTACTGGATGGCTCATATGTGAAGAAGCTTTTAGTTAGAACAGTTTCATTTCACATGTTCAAGCTCTCCCCAATATGTTTCCCCTTCATACTCTTTCTCTCACTCTCTCTCTCTCTATCTCTCTCTATCTTTATCTCTCTCTGTTTCTCTCACCTATGCACACACGCACATTCCCACACAAATTTACTCTGTTCTCTTTTCTCCAACTACTAGGTCTGACAATGTCTTCTTTGATCAACATTAAATTACCTTCTCCAAGGCCCAATATGACTGTTGTTACTTTCTGATCAGCTCTGTCTGCAGATTATATAAGATACTACTTCCACATGACCTAGGCTGACAGCAAGGATCATCATCATCTGTGTCGTTAGGGAAATAAACTATAGAAATGGCTGTTGCTGGGCACTTGTATGCCCTTGCAACAAGGGAACACTATCATTAGAAGCCTTGGTGTCCATTTAATTGGGGGGGGGGGGAAATTGCTGAAATGGATCTAGGGACAAGTAAAATGTGTGTTGTAGGGAAATAAACTATAGAAATTATTGTTGCTAGGAAACCCTGTTCCTTAGCGATTAGTGAACAACGCCATTAGAATTGTTGTTGCTAGGCAACCAGGTGCCTTAGCAATAGGTTAACATCAGCATTGGAAGCGTTGGTGTCCATTTACTGGGGGTAGGTGTCGCTGAAATAGAGCTAAGGACACTGAAATGTAAATAAATTACTGTTGTTAGGTAACCATGTCCCTTAGCAACAAGTGAACAACACCATTAAAAACCTTGGTATGCATTTAGTGGGGGTAGGTATCAATCTAGCTGTTGCTAGGCAACTGTTCATCAAAGCAACAATCTAATTGAACCAGTATTTTTCTGAGGGTGACTTTGATGGGGTACACATGTTATCTTCCTTTTTAAATGTTGATGTTGCTGCTTATTATTATGCTTTTTTGTTGTTTTAAAGGGTTGCTAGGGGAAATTATTGCCATGGCAACGACAAATTGGAATTTCTTTTGGCAATATGGGCCAATTTTAAGAGATCGTCCTAGAGACTCTCTATACCAACTTTCACGCTTGTATCCAAATTTGCAAGATTCTTATAAAAATGGCCTGTTATCTGCCCCACTACATGTATGCTTTGCTGATGTTGTTGTTTTTTTGGTTTTTTTTTGCAGATTTCATTCTGCTGTCTATTCCTAACAGAAGAATCCTGCTGCTTGATTCCATTCATTGGCAGTGGTGAGATGATTCTGCTTTCTTAAAGCCAGACTTTTACTCAACGGCGGTCTCTGTAAAGGATTCTCTACATATTTTTGAAAAGGTTAACACTGTTTTCATTTACCATATTCTTTCTCAAAAACATATGTAGAAGGAAATAAATTTTTGCCCTAAATGATATCAACTACTGCTGGTAATAATAGATAGTATTAAGTATGGTAGTCATTTAGGTTGACCAATCTTCCACTGATTATATCAATGACTGAACCCAGAGATGGGCGATTGTCACACCAGGTATAAGGTATATCAAGTAGTTCTATGTAGGCATGTGGTTTCAGAAGAACTGTCATAGAACTATTGTTATTGTTTCACTGCTTATCTCTTGTACCCTAAACAATTTGATGAGCTTTGTTCTTATTTAAATGATCCTCAATGCTAATGCATAGAGCCCTCACTGAGGACAGGGCAATGAAAGAAAGCATTTAAAACAGGTCTTAATGTCCCTCCTCAGAAGTTCACGAAAAACGGCCTTTGAATCTTGACTATTGTTCTGCACAAGGTTAAACCAGAGATTAAAATGTTTGTAAACCTTAAAAGGACAAACAGACTTCAGAAAACCCCAAGCAGTCAAAAAGTCAGGTTCATACCCCTTGCTTTGTGATTTTGTAAAGTGCCAAGCAGGGAAAAGCATCATGACATGATTATGACAATTAGTGCCTGAGGAAATTTAGGTGGGAGACATCATTGCTGTTGCAGGGAAAGAGCAATTGCTGAACTGATTGTGTTCAAGAAGCAATTAATGAGACTGTTTGTTTACTCTGAGCCAATTCTGAAGTTTCCTTTGCATTGATCTAATGAAGCTTCTGATAAGATGTAAAAACATAAATGCAAATAACCAAAATGTATTGGTGAATTTTCAATGGTAACAAAATCTTTATAAAATCCCATGAGGTGCAGTAAAAAGCCCCAGCTCTCATCTCGCCACACTCCTGATCTAAGGTTTGAAACATATTTACATTCACTGTCAATATGAGAAGCTAAGTGCTTTGCTTGGCATGAAGTACTGCAAAGATAAACAATAGGATATTACATATTTACAAACCGATTCAATTAAATTTGTATTTAAGCAAAATAACTCTCTAAAAGGCTATTTGGCTAGACTTGAGGTATAGAAATGGCAAATAAACTACAGGCAAGCGTGTGACCCCACGCTCCCTGTCCAAATCCATCATTGACATTCTTGCCTTGTGACATAAGTTCTTTATGGCATATATTTGTTCGTCTTCTACAAAATGTTGTATCCCCTAAATTTCAAAGACCTTTAAGAATATCTCTGGAAATATCATTATGACATCTCAATCCAATTGAGCCTATAAAATAAGTAAAGAGAGGTCATTGTAAAAGAAAGAAACAGTTGGTTCACCACTATGCCATCAGCACATGCCAACTTTATATCCATCAGCAAAACACTTTTAGTGCCTTTTTGAACCGACCCATTACCTTAATAACATCTTAGCTACTACTGCTATAGGAATGGTAAGGATATTGTAAAGAACTACAAAATGTTTGATTTGAGTATGTCATGCAAGTGGCTCTTTGCGTGCCATTTATGCTATTTTAAGATTGCAGCTCTGTCTAATAGTATGAATTACCATTTCTAAAAAGCAGGTATTTTCACTACCAAGAGAAATATCGTAGACATATATTATATATATATATATATATATATACATATATATATACATATATATATACATTTATATATATATATATATATATATATATATATATATATATATATATATATATGCATGATCTTTATAGAAAAGTAAAGTTGACCCATTACAATGCCATTTTCCTCAATTTACAATGCCATTTTCCTCAGTCTTTATATTATGACTGTCTAGATTCCTGTTAAAAGATTGTGAAGTAGATTTATGTTTTTGTCAATAGTTATAATGACAACTGTATGTCTGAATGCAAGATACTTTGTGAAGTATAAAAGGAATCTGTATTTATCATGAACAACATTGGAAATCTATTTAGGTTTGCAATAAAACAAAGGATATGAACGAAGATTTTCCAAAAAAGAAAAACCTGATGATAACAATACTCCAAATAGTCATTTGGTTGTTGTTTCTTTTGTGGAAAATCTGGTTCTAGGACAAATGGCCACCTCAACATGGATCTGACTCATTGTGTGATTATGTGCCACTCCCAGTGAGTTCTCACTCAGAATGGCGACTTATCACCAACATCGCTAATATGGGCACACTGTGCAGATGCCGATCTGGTTTGACTTCACGATCTCATGACAAACTCCTCCTACAATCCTAACATCCTCCTGGACATCAGAATCCTTTTAGTTTTACAATGATGCTGCCTGCTGCATAAGAAATTGAACAAAACTATTTGTTTACCACAATATCTGTAAACAAAGGTGGATTTAGGTGTAGGGTAACAAAGAAAGTATCAAATGCAAATCAAATAAACAGAATAAGATTGAAAAAAAAACTCCTATAATATTCTTAATCATCTTAGAAGTACTGCGATTATTGAGAGCAAATTTGATTATGTAGCCTCTGGACAGGACATGTTATCTGCAGGAAATCCCACTGAATTCGCCTTCCGTAAATTTCCAGAAACACTTAGGTTCTGAGGGATGAATAGAAGGCATTTAGGTTAACAGTGCTACAACCCTGAGTAGTTATAGGGCTTTGGATATGAACCTATATGGAGCCAAATGAAGCTACAACTGTGATCACATAACATGAAAGTGTCCTGCTTTGTAAATCCCTACAGGAGGGTGTTGCTCCTATAGTGAAAGGAAGAGCCGGCTAAAAATGCCCTCCTTTCCAGTGCTTTCTTTTCATGTAGCTATAGCTTGTCTCTTTTGTAGCTCACAAGTAGGTAAAAAGAGCTGTCAGTAGGTACCCTCTTTTCAAAAGAAGTCGCGCTCTGCTTCACCATTCAACTTGCACTCACCACACCAGTCTGAAAAGTCACCTACCTTGTTTAAAACAGAGAGAGCTGCACTATCAGGTATCTACTCATGTCACACACTCTATAGTATATTATACTGACTGACTTCTCCTAACTAGGTACCTACTCAAATCCCCCTTTTTTAGCACCATACTTGAATGACCACTTGTGAGCAAATAAATGGACAAGTTATAGCTACATGAAAAGAAAGGACTGGAAACAAGTGCATCAGCTCCTCCTTTTACTATAGGAGCAACACCCTCCACTGGTTGTACATATAACTTCCAAGCAGGACCAGGTTCCCCTAATTCTGATGAGAAATATCTCTGTGTTTTGGAATGCCTATAGTGGACACCAAAGATAACCTCTGGACAAAGTTGTTAGTGCTCATCACTGTTATTCTGTATTTCCATTTACACAAAGGTTGATGAAATAAACTTGTGTACCGTATTCATTCTAATAAGCGCACATGTGCGGAAATTTAATTGTTAGGTGCTCAAAACATCAATACAAAATTAATTCTAATAAGCACACTCCCTAAAGCCTAAAAGTCGTTGTTTTTGCCCTCTAAATCGTTTTTTTTTTTTTTTTTTGCACTGCATTTGCATGATTAGAGGTCCAAAATTGTGGGGTGTGGGCTTATTAGAGCATGTGTGCTTATTAGAATGAATACGGTACTGATACAAGAACATTGGCAAAGCTAATGAGAAGACACTAACACGAGTTGTTATTCCACAAGCCTTTCAGGTTGTACAATAAATAGATAGAACTAAACGACCGTGGTGTACGAGGTGGCCGATCCACCACGAGGGGTGGATCAGCCACCGAGGACACCAGGGGAGTTTAGTTCTATATTTATTTTATGTTTTTAGAGGTTTAAATAAGGAAAAATTATCAAAATCCAGTACCGTAGTTCCCCGTACAAGCGCCGGTCCGCCATTTTGAATGTTTACATGCACCCAGAACGAGGCTGCAGTAGTGGATCAGCCACTGTGGTGGATCGAGACACGTTACGCCACTGGGGGTGTGGCGATCGGCTCCGCAATGCTATCTCTACGGGAAGAAGTTATTCACATAAAATAATGGTTGTTACACATGCAATTGGGAATTTAGATACGGTGTGGTTCAGCGGAGGCTCATAATGCAAGGCTGATGTAAATCCCATCACTACGCTGTTTACTTATAAGCCCAACACAAGGGTTCTGGGTTTGAGCAGGTTAAGCCTTCCTTGTAATGATGTGATGTCTAAAACTGTGTTTCATTATATAACAGTGCATGCCTGGGAAACATGATCGATGATTTTATTACCTTCATTTGTTAACATTGATTTGGGATGTTGTGGTTTAAATACTCTACACAGTCCAGCTTCTGCTACAGAGAGGTAATGAATATGGGCTTGTGAGTAATGCTTTATAGACCTCAGGCCTGACTCATACATAGTCAATAGCTTACAGCCTTGTCTATCACATGCATATATGTAATATAAATTGAGTTGTGATTTCTCTCTTAGGTGATTCTCAGAAGACAATGAAATCCATCTCATGGTTTGGTTGGTGTTGGATATGTTAAAGGTAGTCCAATAGACATTTATGCTCAACAAGCAGCAACCCTACAATTGAAGAACAAGTGAACAGTTCTAAGTGCAGCTCTCTAATTTTTCCATGTTACCTCATTAAAACAGCCCTCCAAATTTACTTTTTGAGAATGTGTTTGAGGACAGCACAGTGCAAAATGGAGCCGTTAAGGATCTAGTTTCTTCACGCCCTAGGGAAGAGATGTATCTGTCTAACTGTAGGTACTGACATTCTGAACATGGTGTAAAAGGAAGAGCTGCCTAAAAATGCCCTCATTTCCAGTCCTTTCTTTTCATGTAGCTATAACTTGTCCCTTTTGTTGCTCACAAGTAGTCATTCAAGTACGGTGCTAGAAAATGGGGGATTTGAGTAGGTTCCCTACTAGTTGGGAGAAGTCAGTCAGTATAATAAACTATAGAGAGTGTGACACGAGTAGGTACCTGGTAGTGCAGCTCTCTCTATTTTAAACAAGGCCGGTTACTTTTCAGACTAATGTGGTGAGTGCAAGTTGAATGGTGAAGCAGTGCACAACTTGTTTAGAAAAAAGGGCGCATACTCACAGCTCTGTTTACAATAGGAGCAACACCCTCCTTAGATACATCATACATCATAGGCTTCATGCTATATAAGGTAGCACAAAATCATGGCGCTTCTTTGTCGTCCCTTTGTATTCACTCATCCACCTGATCATCAATTTCCTCTCTGTTAATTCTCCCATACAAAAAGTGAATGGACACCATCGACAGTTTAATCTATCAGTGTTTGACCTCATGACCTTTAAACTTCCGGGGTGTCAGAATGTCTGAATATAAAGCCCAGTCTCATAGTGTTTAGTCATGCAAAGTGCATCATAGTGGTATTCATATCCATGTCTAAGGGATGGATATACTAAGAGCTGTGTGTGCATATCTGTGTCCCTGACCTTCTGTTCCATACATTAAGCCAATGAAGGCCACTGAGTATGGAGTGCATCATGCCCATTGGCCGGCATAAGGGACGGTTTGAAAGACACATTATGATATATATTTTTGTGAAAAAGTTTTGGTACCAGGCTATGCTGGTTCCCCAAAAAAATGACGTTTAAGCGATATCGCTTTCGCCTGGCAGCTTCAATCAGTAAGGTAAAACATGCACCAGTCATGTTTTACTGACATTAAAGCCTGTCAAATTTCCTCTCATGGTTTTAACCATAATATCATTCATATTTTACATGCATCAGCTACAGTCTAATGATGTTAATGTCAAAATTCGTGGCTCTCTGCAGAGTGCTATTACAGATATTAAAAAGACATAATTGAATGAAAAATATAATCTGACGCATCCAGTGTTATAGAGGAAACTGTTCCAGTAAACAGAGAAAAGGTTTTGATCTAGATATGACTTACATGTGGTGAAATGCTTTGAAATTCACTTAACACCTAATAAAAAAATGAATTTCTTTCCTTTTTTTCAAGGGTATTCATGAATGACTCTTTAATGAATCAAAAGTTTCATTTCTAATGTACCGTAGGGGTTCGTTCCCTCCTCGGGTGCGTTGAGCCTCCAGAGGCCAGCTCACTTGGTGGTCACTCCCCCTATGTATACCATACCGATCCAGAGGTAGGTGGAAGGTGGAAATGTCAGGCCAGGGGAAGTAGCTCAGAGGTAGAGCTTCTGCTTCGAAGTTGGAGGGTCCCGGGTTCGAGTCCCGGTTTCTCCAAGAGACGTTTTCGCCGACCTCTACATTACTCTTGCCTCCAACCCCACACTGATTTCCACAAACAAGGACCTTATCCCTCAAAACCTATTTTATTAGCCAAACTCACACTGTTTTCACATTGACCATTCAATCAGGAATATACCTTGGTTAAGTCCCGGATGGCAGGATTTGTCCAGCTGTAGAAATATGAACCAGAGCCTCAGAGAATAGAGCATACCAAGTTTCTAAGTGCGTATGTTACTTATCTCTATGCTGAACTGGGATGTTGGACTGTAGAGATCTACATGAGAGCTGGAGGGCTATATAGCTATGCTTCTTTCTATATGATTCTATACATTGAGGGACCTATCATTATCAGCCAAGGCTCTAGCACATTTGGGAGTGAGCCCCTATGGCTTTATTCATGAAATGTGTTGAAGGTATGTATATAAGGAGAGACCTCTCTTCTGTGAACTTCCTAGAAAAGGTAACATATGCTTTCTTGGGTTTCATTTATTACTAAATGATAACTAAATTAAGCTCTTTACTGAACTAAGAAGTTCATAATACATACATTATCTAAAAGTGAGAAAGCGAGTACAAAGAAAACAGTTCTAAAGGAAAGCGGACAAAAGACAAGTTGGGGATGGACAGATAGGAATGGCCAAAGTAGCGGCATATAATCATGTGAAAGGTCAAATATATATTCACATTATTCGTTGTGTCGCTGGAGGAGAGAGAAGACTTTGGTCTTTGGGATGTTGGGGCTGTAAGGGGAACAGGGATGATGTTACATGGTCTATGCTTACATCAGGAGGGTGTTTCACATAGGGGAAAAGGTAGTATTTCTTAGGAAGTGCCTCACCTGCAGGAGTCACGTTCTTTTCAGTTCTTTTGTCATGTTGCACAAAAGTGCCCATGTGAGTTAGCTACATGTACACTGCAAAAATGGTGTTTAGATCCTAAACACAATTCTAAACATATTCTTGCAACGTTTTTGTAATCACATTATTTTCCTAAACATGTTTAGCCAAACAATGTGCTTAGCTTAAGTGTTTAGAAGTGTAGGTGTTTAGGTTAAAACTTTGTGTTTAAATATATGAACTTTTGTGTTTAGGTATTTATGAATTTTTGTGTTTAGATGTTTAAATGATTTGATGGAGAGTTAAGGTTTGCAGACATGTATAGATTAAAAGACAGAGATATATTTTGTTTGTTTTCTCATTTACTGGGGGGGGGGATCAGCAGGTATTTACTTGTCAAAGTCTCCAAAGATGTCAGCCACAGCTATATATATGTGTACATTTATTACACACTGCATCAGAATGAGAGACTTGAGAAAGTACAAAAGCTTGGCAGGAAGGACATTGCCTTATGTATTCCAGAATAACATCAAATAGGTATCAGTCATGGAGTTTATTGATTATTTTATGATAATGATGGTGGCATGAGGTGAATCTAGTCAATTTTCTATTACCCTTTCTATTCACATGACATTCTATGAAATGAAACCATGATAAACATGGGATTTGGGGACATTTGTCACAACAA
Source organism: Acholoe squamosa (assembly GCA_949317995.1). Classification (NCBI taxonomy): domain Eukaryota; kingdom Metazoa; phylum Annelida; class Polychaeta; order Phyllodocida; family Polynoidae; genus Acholoe; species Acholoe squamosa. Next base: position 6,717,302 of record OX439039.1, read on the forward strand.
TTGATTATAACTGTGTGCAGATAGTCCAGTCAAAGATAGTGCTGCTACCTGGTGTGGATTCAACATCCAAGTATCTAAACATATTGATGTTTAAATCTAAACACCTATTATTCAACTGTCTCAACTCTAAACATCTAAACATGTTTAGCGTAAATGTTTATGTAGTTAGAATAAAAGTGTTCATTTCCTAAATGTGTAGTCCATGAGACACCTAACTGACCTATATGTTTAGGTTCTAAACGTGTTTAGACCTAAACATGTTTAAAATCTAAACACCATTTTTGCAGTGTACCTTTGAAAAGGATGATAGCTACTCGAAACGAGAGCTGTAAAGAGACAGTCACACGGTAAGCTACCTACTTGTGGACGACACACAATTGTTTTAGGGGCTTTTCTGTTTGCCTTGATTACTTGAATATTTGCCTTTGCAGTCGATCTTGAACAAATTCATTTAGTCTACTTTTTCAACAAATATTGTTTGCCAATTTTGCAATGGTATTCTTTGTTCATAGTGGATCTCGAATTACGAATCCTTTCTTATGGATATAAATTCTCCTTTTCCCTTTTCTATTAGTACATACATTCTGTAAGATATATAAGGCTACATGCTGGCCAACAGCACACTATTGATCTCAGCTTGTAAACATTATGTGGAAAAATCGCCAAGCCAGTGATGTCTTAAATCAAGAAAATATCCGTACTAGAGGTGATAGGAAAGTTAAGTTTGCCCGTAGACAGGCAAGAAGATCCTTCTATGATTTGAATCAGACTGACTCTAGCCTAATTGTGTAATACCGAATCTTCATCATTCTGTAAAGTATATATTTTTCTTTTCCTTTCACTTTTCATGTTTTATCAGAGTTTTATTATAGATTAGTATGGGAAAACCCGTTCATCACAAGGATACAGAAACTGAAACTTTATGCACTCAGGACCTCAACTTAGTGCAAGAAGGTTGTAACTGCATTTTCCAAGATTTACATGAGATGCAGATGGAAATACAAATATTGCACTTCAATCTGTAGGCACACTGCAAAAATGGTGTTTAGATCCTTAACATAATTCTAAACATAATCTTGTCCCGCTTTTCTGAACACAATATCATCCTAAACACACTTTCTGAAGGGTATCAATGCACCTTCATCTACAGGGACAGCTATATTGTCCAAGTATTTCATCTATACTGTATTGAACCCATATCACATCAGTGCCAGGGCCCCATTGTCAAATACAACAGACACACAGAAAGGATTTTGCCTTATATTTCTTAATTCACAAAATGGGTGTCTAAGCACTAGTTGCTTTCCCCTGGTGCACTAGTAGCAATACCATAGGGTGTAATTGCATAGCCTCTTATTGTTAACGTAATATACATACTGTATTAGGTAAAACTGTGATTTAGGAGAATACTGTAATATATTGTAACCAAGCAATAACAGGTGACTGCATGCAGAAGGTCAACTATAGATTAGAGCTGACACCTGGTGTATATTTCATGTCTGAACACCAAGAAATATTAGTGTTTAAAAGCTAAACACCTAGTTTTCTGTCTGTTTACAGTCTACACATGTTTAATGTAACTGTTTAGGTGTTTAGAATGTTTTAATCCTAAACACATGGTTGGCTAAACACCTATTGAACAAAAATGTTTAGATTTTAAAAATGTTTAGACCTAAACATGTTTAAAGTCTAAACACCATTTCTGCACTTTTGCACTTATTGTCATAGACAGTCATTTTACAATAGGCAGAGAATGGTCATCAGTTGTTATAACAGCACAAACCTCAACCTTACCAACCTCCAGCATTATAAGGTAGTGGACATTTATTAAAAACAAGGTGGGGTGGGGGTGGACTTCCATGCACACGTGGTGAAGATCTTTCCATCCCCTTCTTGGATAAGTCTGAAAATTGTCCGTCCTCCCTTTTAGTTCTTTGCTTGTCCCCCAAATCCCACCAGCCTCCCCTGTTGTTAAAAAATTACCACTCCCTACATGCTGTGGGGTTTTCATATCAGAGGGTCATTTTAGCTCTGTAGAAATGGCTAGACCTTCACAAAAGACAAGCCAATCCTCGAGGATACACCCTGAGCCTCTTCTTCTTTTGTTACTCAACTGGGATAACTCCCCCCCCCCTCTGATCCTTATACCTTTTGGTTCATTGAACACATTATGAAGACATCCTGGCTTTGAATACCATGGGTAGACAACTGTTAAATAGAAAACGGAAATGTGTTGAACTTTGACAACAATGTTGAACAATGTCCCTAAATCAATAGTATGGTCACTAATGTTAAACAGCTTCAAGCCTAACAGCATGGGGACAAAATCAATAGTATGGTCACTAATGCTAAACAGCTTCAAGCCTAACAGCATGGGGACAAAATGGGCATTAATGGTTTCATGTGAAAAGTCCTGCATTTCAGTGCCGAAGCCATTGGCATCTTTGATTTTGATCTAAAACAAAGCATCTTTTAAATGCGTATAATGCAAATGAAAAAATGGCCCTATCTGCTTTGATTATTAGAAAATGCATAATGCAGTCTACATGACACCCCACATCAAGATTCTGCAATGTAGGGACAAATACTTTTCCTCATAGGAAATAAAACAAACACTGGAATATTTGGTATGGATGATTAATCCTTATTCATCAAAATCCTAGTGCAAATAAATCGAAGTTGAGATTTAACGACCGATTTTCTATCCATCTCTCATAATTCATGCACCTCATTAGATTATGTTCGAATAGAAGGTGATAGAAAAGAAAGTTTTGATAATATCACCTGCCTTGTGGATGTTGAAGGAATCTGAATGCCAAAGGCTGACTTATAAAACTGATGGATTAAACTACCTACTTACACCTTAGAGGTAGATATGAATACCTCTATGAGGCAATATGCATGACGTAGCACTATAAGACTGGTACTCCTGACGTCTGAAAGCCATAAGGGCAAACACTGACAGATTAAACTGTCAATAGTGTCTGTTTAGTTTGTGTATGGGAAGAAAGGATAGAGGGGAAAATTTAGGAGCACATAAGGTAAGGAATACAGATGGTCTATAGAACAGCCAAGACATTGTGCCATCTTATATAGCATCCACTTGTTTATCACAGCTTGCAGTCACAAAATACTCTTCTTAAGAGTGGAGTATTTCGGAAATTGCTAGGTCAACATATGAGAATGGCAAGGTGAGAACAGTAGAAGCCATTTCTAAGGGTTTTTATTTGTTTGTGTGTTTTTAAGTTGAGTTGTGTTTTTTTTTAATTCTGTTCTTATAAGATCCCCTTGAAAATCTCCCTAAATGATTTATAAGAGCAGTACCTTAACCTAAGGGGGTTGCATTTTAATGTGTTTCAGGGTTAGAGAATAGAGGGAACTTGTGTGAAAAACTGAGTTTAATCCACTGCTTCAGTAGAAAAAAGGGAGTTGTAATTGGTGGCAGCGTGTAGTCTGTCAATCTAAACTGGCATTCCCTTTCTTTTTCATTGGATTGAATTGGGTGGCCCGTTAAATCGTCCTCATAGTGCCTGGTTGTTCCCAATCAGCAGATCACATTGAGAAGGCATTTCTAAAGATGGTACAACTAGACCCCTTCAAATCATAATGGGATCTGTCACTCAAAGGCCATTACAGTAAAACATCTAGTGGTCAGTAATCGCTGTACTGGCGAGACCTTCTTGCCAAACTCTATGTAAATACCACAGTAAGTTCTGAACCTACAGGGCAGTCTTGAGGCATAATTTTAAGGGTTTCAAATCATAGCACTTGGCTGTGTCGGTCGTACTATCTTGAAAAATGCCCTCCCAATGTGACACAGGCTTACAGACCCCTTTTGTATAATCCCACCCACACGATGTCTTAGTGTTTATATCAGGGTGGTGCATCTGGAGTAGATGAGCACATGATTATTCATGACGGACATTAAATATTGACAGAATGCCACAATTGATATACTTTGAAGACTTGATTATTCCAAACCCATGTTTACAAGGCTCTGTTAGGGTGTGCCTGCAGACGCATGTTTACAACAAAAGGCTCCGTTAGGGTGTGCCTGCAGACCCATGTTTACAACAAAAGACTCTGTTAGGGTGTGCCTGCAGACCCATCTTTACAACAAAAGGCTCCATTAGGGTGTGCCTGCAGACCCATCTTTACAACAAAAGGCTCTTTTAGGGTGTGCCTGGAAACCCATGTTTACAACAAAAGGCTCTGTTAGGGTGTGCCTGCAGACACATGTTTACAACAAAAGGCTCCATAAGGGTGTGCCTGCAGACCCATGTTTACAACAAAAGGCTCTGTTAGGGTGTGCCTGCAGACCCATGTTTACAACAAAAGGCTCTGTTAGGGTGTGCCTGCAGACCCATCTTTACAACAAAAGGCTCTGTTAGGGTGTGCCTGCAGACCCATGTTTACAACAAAAGGCTCTGTTAGGGTGTGCCTGCAGACCCATCTTTACAACAAAAGGCTCTGTTAGGGTGTGCCTGCAGACGCATGTTTACAACAAAAGGCTCTGTTAGGGTGTGCCTGCAGACCCATCTTTACAACAAAAGGCTCTGCTAGGGTGTGCCTACAGACCCATCTTTACAACAAAAGGCTCTGCTAGGGTGTGCCTGCAGACGCATGTTTACAACAAAAGGCTCTGTTAGGGTGTGCCTGCAGACCCATCTTTACAACAAAAGGCTCTGTTAGGGTGTGCCTGCAGATGCATGTTCACAACAAAAGGCTCTGTCAGGGTGTGCCTGCAGACCCATGTTTACAACAAAAGGCTCTGTTAGGGTGTGCCTGGAAACCCATCTTTACAACAAAAAGCTCTGCTAGGGTGTGCCTGCAGACGCATGTTTACAACAAAAGGGTCTGTTAGGGTGTGCCTGCAGACGCATGTTTACAACAAAAGGCTCTGTTAGGGTGTGCCTGCAGACCCATCTTTACAACAAAAGGCTCTGTTAGGGTGTGCCTGCAGACGCATCTTTACAACAAAAGGCTCCATTAGGGTGTGCCTGCAGACCCATGTTTACAACAAAAGGCTCTGTTAGGGTGTGCCTGCAGACCCATGTTTACAACAAAAGGCTCTGTTAGGGTGTGCCTGCAGACCCATGTTTACAACAAAAGACTCTGTTAGAGTGTGCCTGCAAACCCATCTTTACAACAAAAGGCTCTGTTAGGGTGTGCCTGCAGACGCATGTTTACAACAAAAGGCTCTGTTAGGGTGTGCCTGCAGACGCATGTTTACAACAAAAGGCTCTTTTAGGGTGTGCCTGGAAACCCATGTTTACAACAAAAGGCTCTGTTAGGGTGTGCCTGCAGACCCATCTTTACAACAAAAGGCTCTGTTGGGGTGTGCCTGCAGACCCATGTTTACAACAAAAGGCTCTGTTAGGGTGTGTCTGCAGACCCATCTTTACAACAAAAGGCTCTGATAGGGTGTGCCTGCAGACCCATGTTTACAACAAAAGACTCTGTTAGGGTGTGCCTGCAAACCCAACTTTAAAACAAAAGGCTCTTTTAGGGTGTGCCTGCAGACGCATGTTTACAAGAAAAGGCTCTGTTAGGGTGTGCCTGCAGACGCATGTTTACAACAAAAGGCTCTGTTAGGGTGTGCCTGCAGATGCATGTTTACAACAAAAGGCTCTGTTAGGGCGTGCCTGCAGACCCATCTTTACAACAAAAGGCTCTGTTAGGGTGTGCCTGCAGATGCATGTTTACAACAACAGGCTCCATTAGGGTGTGCCTGCAGACGCATGTTTACAACAAAAGGCTCTGTTAGGGTGTGCCTGGAAACCCATCTTTACAACAAAAGGCTCTGCTAGGGTGTGCCTGCAGACGCATGTTTACAACAAAAGGGTCTGTTAGGGTGTGCCTGCAGACGCATCTTTACAACAAAAGGCTCCATTAGGGTGTGCCTGAAGACCCATGTTTACAACAAAAGGCTCTGTTAGGGTGTGCCTGCAGACCCATGTTTACAACAAAAGGCTCTGTTAGGGTGTGCCTGCAGACCCATCTTTACAACAAAAGGCTCCGTTAGGGTGTGCCTGCAGACGCATGTTTACAACAAAAGGCTCTGTTAGGGTGTGCCTGCAGACCCATCTTTACAACAAAAGGCTCTGTTAGGGTGTGCCTGCAGACCCATGTTTACAACAAAAGGCTCTGTTAGGGTGTGCCTGCAGACCCATCTTTACAACAAAAGGCTCTGTTAGGGTGTGCCTGCAGACGCATGTTTACAACAAAAGGCTCTGTTAGGGTGTGCCTGCAGACCCATCTTTACAACAAAAGGCTCTGTTAGGGTGTGCCTGCAGACCCATCTTTACAACAAAAGGCTCTGTTAGGGTGTGCCTGCAGACGCATGTTTACAACAAAAGGCTCTTTTAGGGTGTGCCTGGAAACCCATGTTTACAACAAAAGGCTCTGTTAGGGTGTGCCTGCAAACCCATCTTTACAACAAAAGGCTATGTTAGGGTGTGCCTGCAGACGCATGTTTACAACAAAAGGCTCTGTTAGGGTGTGCCTGCAGACGCATGTTTACAACAAAAGGCTCTTTTAGGGTGTGCCTGGAAACCCATGTTTACAACAAAAGGCTCTGTTAGGGTGTGCCTGCAGACACATGTTTACAACAAAAGGCTCCATAAGGGTGTGCCTGCAGACCCATGTTTACAACAAAAGGCTCTGTTAGGGTGTGTCTGCAGACCCATCTTTACAACAAAAGGCTCTGTTAGGGTGTGCCTGCAGACCCATGTTTACAACAAAAGACTCTGTTAGGGTGTGCCTGCAAACCCATCTTTACAACAAAGGCTCTGTTAGGGTGTGCCTGCAGACGCATGTTTACAACAAAAGGCTCTGTTAGGGTGTGCCTGCAGACGCATGTTTACAACAAAAGGCTCTGTTAGGGTGTGCCTGCAGATGCATGTTTACAACAAAAGGCTCTGTTAGGGCGTGCCTGCAGACCCATCTTTACAACAAAAGGCTCTGTTAGGGTGTGCCTGCAGATGCATGTTTACAACAAAAGGCTCCATTAGGGTGTGCCTGCAGACGCATGTTTACAACAAAAGGCTCTGTTAGGGTGTGCCTGCAGATGCATGTTTACAACAAAAGGCTCTGTTAGGGTGTGCCTGCAGACCCATCTTTACAACAAAAGGCTCTGTCAGGGTGTGCCTGGAAACCTATGTTTACAACAAAAGGCTCTGTTAGGGTGTGCCTGCAGACCCATGTTTACAACAAAAGGCTCTGTTAGGGTGTGCCTGCAGACCCATCTTAACAACAAAAGGCTCTGTTAGGGTGTGCCTGCAGACGCATGTTTACAACAAAAGGCTCTTATAGGGTGTGCCTGCAGCTGGCCAAATTAGGCTACATTAAAGCCTTATTCCAACTCTACAAGGTCAAGGCAATTGGCCCCCACATTTCTGTGTAATTAAAAAGGAGTTTAATTTCATCCGAAGGCATTGGGAACCCTGGGGACCCATTCTAATTGTCAAAGAATTTCATCAATTCCTTTCAATGCCTCCCAATAAAATTAAACTTAAAATGCATTCAGTGTGCAGCCTTAAAACAGGGACACTTTGCCTTATAATCCAGCAGAAGGCTGTGCACTAGAATAAAGATACAACAATACTGCTTAGTATATTAGAGTGACAAAGATTTCCTGACAAGTCCATTTCAACATTCCCAGCGACAACATAGTATAGGCGTATTAGACCTGACATAATATAACCACTTGTTAGCAGGAATATTGAAACAAGATACAGAAGGTTGTAGAATGGCTATCAATATTTTCAAAGCTTTGCCCTTTTGCTCAAATTGTGAATGCACTACTGTGACAAATGGGCTTTATCATAGGGTTTTGCTGATAGACTACAATCAGTCTTGCAATATGATCACAGTATGTCCACAGCCTAGAAAGCGTTCAGGCGACTGATTATGGATAGCATTTGTATTACAAAAGTGTTCACAAAGCATGATCTTTGCCTTTGCATCACTGGAGGCCATTTCTCAAAATGCTATGACTACTCATTTTCAAATCGAGGTGGAGATCCTTAATTATGTGGCATTAGAGCCCAATATTAATGTCTATTAGAGAGTCGTCATATATGACGAGTTTATGGTCATGAGAGGGTCGTCAGACCATTATGACTACCTTAAATTGTCATACTGACCACCTTGCCTTAACTTGTAGTCTGTGTGTGTGCCAGAAGGGGTCCCCACTATGCAATTTTGTAATCCATATATCATGCTCTGGGGGTGTTTATGCTCCTATCTGTACATTGTATTTGCTGTATAGTCTATTATGAAAAGGAGAATATAATCACCATTTGATACAAATATATCTGTAAAAAGATGTGGATGTTTGAGTAGAAATGTAGAAAAGCAGGTAGATAACTCCGGTGTACACCTCTTTTGTGGATAGTGCTCAATTATAACTGCTTCTTCATTGAGTTTCTCTAACATAACATATATGTAGGTGAGTGTACTCAGGTAATACTACGTACTCTAAACTTGAACTACGAGAGTGGGTTGGGAACATTCCCAATAAAGATGGCTCAATGGATAGAGGGATGAGATATAATTTAGAAAATAAATTCAATCACATCTGGAAGACAATCCCTGGATGTCTGTAATTTCTACACAGGACGATATGGCTTTTAGTGGCAGTCTAAGTGTCTATTGGAGAGTCATCATATATGAGGAGTTGTCATGGGGTCCTCAAACCTATGATTGCCTAATGACAACCTAAGGTTGTAGTTTTAAGTATTGTCAACCTGAAGACCCAAAGTCGTCACTGTTGACAAGTCTTTGACATTGCACTGTCGCACTGCTGGCACGTTCTTGGAGTATATTGCTTTGATTTCTAGAAGACAGTGGTAGGTGCTGTAGATACAAATCCAATGACCCAATAGTGGATTATACTTCACCCACTAGAGTGGTCTTTATAGCCCATTTACAATTGGGGCTGAGAGTGTATAAGTGCGGTTTTAAGCCCTTACCTACAGTCTCTGACGGGAAATTTCTAGGTTTCAAATTGCAGTCGTAGTGTCTTAAGTAATGGCCTCCAGCTTTTTTTGAGTGGACCCTTTCTAGCCATCCACCCCCTTGCAAGGTAACATTTGTCAGAGTCCTGTCATAGTAGATTGTTACCGTGTGGAACCACCTAACAGGCTTATCTTCACTCTGGTGTAATTAATCAGCCTCAGGCACACACAAACCCATTACCTTATCTACCACATTAAGGTAAACGGTCACAAATCCCACTATAGACACATCTTTCCACACTGAAATAAATGAGGTCTATAAAATGAGCAACCTGAGATGAACATGGCAAAGCAATTGTGCCGCTTATTATCTCATGATATAGTATCTTTGTCATAGATCTGGAAGGCATTCCTCAAGATGGTATGACTAGACCCTCTTCAAGTCATAGTGAGATCCCTCAGTTAAATGTCATTACAGCCCTGCCTCTAGTGGTCAGTAATAATTGCACTGGTACGGCTGCCCTTCCAAACCCTATGTAATTACTGCCTTAAGTGCTGATCATACAGAGTAGTCATTGTGTTTTGCCTATATTCACCCACTCTGATATCAGGAGTTTCAAGTCGTACTGGTTATGTCTAGTCGTACCATCTTGATAAATGCCCTCCTGGTCAGCCTGGATTCTCACACACTGGGGGGATCACTTTAGTGAAGACAGAATAAAATATATCAAAACGCATACTCAAGGCAGATTTAACTTGTCAGACCTGGCAGACCCTCTTCCTATTGGCAACTCATGTGCATATGTTGATGACTTCATGGGCAGCCGCCCATGCATGTCCCATTTGGTGAAATCACGCCGACATTGCATTGCCTTTACTTGACAACAATGACAATACTAGTTGACAGTTAACTAATTGATTTATCTTACTGCAAAAGTTGCAAGAGAATGCTTGATTATATGCTACACCACAGTTCTGGAAGGTTTGACCAAAAGAAAACGAGAAAGAACCTACCTAAGAACCTTTAGAGAGCACTAATCGTACATACATGGTCTAACTCTTTTGCATTGCATCACCTAATGACCAAGACCATGGCACACTTTGAGAGAAAATAAATGTGCATGGAGTACTAATTTGTAATGATGTTTGTTAAAGTTAATTTAGTAAATATTATACTAGATGAAATAAACAGGTTTACATTTAGAAAGACAGTTCCATAAGACCAAACTTTCTCTCCTTGAGGGACAGGCATCCAAGGAATTTTTGTTATGATGAGAACAGTTTTGGCAATAAGAAAATGGATATGTTTTATTTTTTTGGGTCACACTTTCTTTACATTAAGACCCTAGGGGGTCATCCTGTGAGGTGCAAGTAGTTGTAAAATCCTCTGAGATATAAGATGGATTAGCCTAGGGGTTATACCACCCCTGAGGGCATGGTCAATTTAAGTAAACCAGAAACGACATTGAACACATAACCTTTGACCAGTGCCCTTTTCCTTTAATCTAGGGTTTTCCTTTAATCCAGGAGGGTGCAATTCGAGAGCTCTTGTAGAAGAAAATGGATGACCTTGATGGGAATTACTGTCCTAATTGGTGTGCAAGATCTCTTTTTTCTCTTTCATGCCAAGTGAAGATGTAACTTTAAATCTTCAACTTAGATAGAAAGGCCCTACAGGTACAATACAGGAGGTCTACTTTTTATATTTACTCTAAGAGGAAAATGGATGTGACTTATCAAGTTAACCGCTGTTCTTCTATGTTATGATATTGAAATGGCTTTAACGATTATGCATCTCATTTATTTCTGAGGAAAAAACCTTTGAAGTTCAAAAAAAAGAGATTTCTTTCTTTTTTAAGTACCTCCAGAGAACTGCATATTCTAAGAGAGCTTCATATTCAGTTCTACAAAACTTTGTATTGTTCCATTGCCATGATATGTCCAGCCCTAACACTGCTGCCCAATGCAGCCTTTGCCAAAATGACTGATAACCATACTGCCTTTCTACCCCCATAACTGAACCCACTCCTTCCCTTCACGCTGTAGTTGGTATAGTATACTTGTAAACCTGATAGTAAACCTTTCATCTTCAACCTATATCCCAGAGGTCCATTGGTAACCTCAGGGGTATTTGATGGTGTACTGCTCTTCTCACCTGTAAGCCCCTGTGTGACCAGCTAAGAATGGAATGGAGGAGGGTGCTACACATAAGCTAAAGAGAACACTAAGTGGATATACCCTCTCATGTTAAAAAGTCAAGACCATTCAACTTGTACTCACCTCATTAGCATGTGAATCTTTTTAGTGCTCTTGTAAGTCGTATCTTGTAACTACTTTTCCCCTTACGTGCAACACCCTCCCGGTCTCATATTATGGGTCATTGTCTTGCTGTAAACTGCTAACGTTATGAGAAAGTGCTGAAATACAATTTCAAGCCCGCAGTGAAAACATAAGAAATGTAAAGCACATGTAAACTATATGAATGACTGTTATGAAAACTATACCAATAGATGACGACCTTGATAAGCTTTACGAAAAACTGATGAAGAATTGTGAAAATTACGGGGGAAAATGCCTAAAAATTCCCCAAAAATATCAAAAATTATCACTGTCAGTCCTGTTTTGCTAGGTCAGTCGGGTAACTGGAAACAAACCTTTTTCAATTTTTTAGGCCTTATGTGCCCAAATAATCAAGAACCCATCTGCCTCTCTATCCTCCAAAACTGAATTTAGAGATTTCCTTTCAGCTGTAATTGGAAAAGCATACTTTCAAATCTAATAGGAAGTCTTTTATCTTTGACCCTCATCCCAGAGGTCATTTGGAACGCTCAGAGATTATGAGATGCCTTGCAGCCTAGTTGTAGGTTTGCCCCCTACTGGCCAGCTAAGGTACTAAACAGAGTTAGTGACAGGGTGTGCAGCCACTCTCTTTGCAGATCACTCTGATCTTATGTGACTGCCACAAGCTGTAAACCTCTCCCCTAGGAAATAATGAGTCTTAAAGCATTGAGCTATATTGGTTGTTATTTACATCACAAATGTTAACTCTGACCAAATATTCTGACTTCAAACAAAGAGTTGAGAAAGACTACTGTTGGATGGTGGCGCTAGAACCATGTGGCCTTTTTATCACAGCCACTTGCGTATATAGTTCAGCTTCCACTAGGGAAATAAAGCAGGATTGTTTGTTTGTTTGTTAAGTTTTACATCCAGGGGCCATCGAGGAACTCAGACATTCAAAAAATTTTAAAGTATTCAATAGTAATGGTAGGCTGCAGGCCTACCTCAGGTTTGCGCATATGAGTGCATGGGTGTGTGTGTGTGGACATGCATATATTTATGAGTTTGCTTGTAGCAGTGGGACATGGCTCGTAGCTGTGAAATACCACTCATGGCTCAAGGCCCCTCTTTATTGTGCTGCCTCATGCAGGTAACATGTCGCAAACTGTAGACACATCACCCAGTCGGTCACATTATCCTGACACCGACAGACCAGCCATTTTATTTATTTATTTTTCTTTTTTTAAATATACATATGTAGGGGCCGGCATCGTTGTATATATATTAGTGCGGTTCATCCGAAAGACTTGTTTGTATGGTGCTCGTTCCTTCTATGCCAACTAGGTGTCGCTTTACAATACCCGGCTGGTACAAGAGGGGGCAGCACCATGCCTCGCGTCCAACGTCGTTGAATGAAACCAAGGCGATTGAATAGAGTAAACAGCAATGCACTAGATTGATATATGGTCTCAATTCAGCCTGTAGCGTAGCTGTCATTCCAAGGGAATATGACGGTACTCGGCCATGGAAAGAATGGTTTGAAGATTTCAACGATGTGATGAACTGTAATGGTTGGACCCCATACGAGGCCAAGCCGCATCTTGTGAGATGCCTGAAAGGTGGGCCGGGTCGTATGGCTGTGGAGCAATGCCGTACCTGGTATGGCCTCATCGGAAGCTTTGAGCAGTTGGTTGAATCTGCTAGGAGACTATTGTGTAATATGGTCAAGGAGGATCCGATGGTCCGCTTTAAGAAACGTACCCAGAAGCCTACTGAAGCTTTCAGGGCATATGGTATGGAACTGCATGCGCTGTTAAGTAAGGCCAGACCCGGTACGGAAAACCAGGACTGGTATATGGATGATTTGATCACTCAATTCGTCAAGGGTCTGAGAGACCGAGACGAGCAGATCGCTGCGAGAGATGCCTGGAAAGAAGGCATAACATTACATGGCATATTTAATGGTATAGATATGGCCGTGAAGAAGCAAACCATGTTAGCTGGAGACATCCCGAATACTACGGGTTCGTCTCCACTAGCATCAGTAGTTCAGCGATCCGAGGTAGAAAATACCCCGGACGACTTTGAATTGATTGACATCGAGCAGGAGGATGGCACCTTTTGCTCGATGCAGCTTAGGAAGAATACTTCAGGTAGGAAGTACATTCCGAGAAAGGCGTTTATTAAATCGAGAGATTCTAAATTGCCATCCGAGGTCAAAAGTGACCCAAAAGCTGGTGGGAAGGCTACTAAGCCCTCTGACAACGTTGATAAAGCGAAGGGTCAGTCTCCGGATATGACCAAACTGATGGAGGATATGTGTAAAAAAATTACAGATGCCCTCCAAGCCAACCGACAGAGACCCAGAGTGGAACGCCGGACGGTTAAGTGTTTCAGGTGCCAACGCATGGGACACTATTCCTCTGAATGTACCGCTGCTAAGTCTGTAATGGCTGCTTTCTATGAAGCCGAGGACAACGCCGAAGAAGGACAGAATGCTACGGATTCCACTGATGTGGAAAACTAGTGGGGGTTGTATCCACGGCATTGGGTATAACCCCAGGACGGAACGAATGTCAAAATGCTACCGGGGGTAATCCGGTGGAAGATTTCGAGTCAAATTCACCTGGAGGCCGGGTGGCTGTGGGTGCACACCCCTACACTACGGCCGGGGCCAGGGACCCTAGTGTTTATGTGTATGGAGGCGAGCATATAGAGGCGATGGGCCACACTGGGGGAGAGGAAGGATGGATCAAGGAGTTGATTCGAGTGTGTGGGACACGCCTTCCCCCAAGTCATCCGTGTCTGGAATTTTTGAGAGGACTCGGATTGAATCTTGGTGATTCGGGAGACTTTCACCAGAATACCAGTAACCCTTCCCCTTTGGGGGGGAGACGGTGGTATGTACCCATATCCGTGGAAGGCTGGGTAGGAGAATTCTTGGTGGATACTGGAGCTAGCCACTCCTGTGTGTCCAAAAGATTCTTCGATTCAGTGGACAGCAGTCATGAGAACCTCAAAACCGGGGTAAATGCTTGCACGGCCGACGGAAGCAGTATGCATACTTTTGGTAGGACGTTTATGCCTATCCATATAGGAGGCAAAGAATTTGTTCTTTCGCCGACTATAGCAGAGGTTAGTGATGACGGAATCCTCGGATTGGATTTTGCAAGCTTATATGGGGCCGTCTTGGACCCCAGGGATGGAATGATGAGTATTCGGAACCCGTATGGCTTGCATGTCCAGTGCGTATTGAGACAAGTGTCTTCGGTTGCATCAGTGATACACACAGTGAAGATCCCACCGGGTACCACTTGTGATGTCCTTTGTGGCAGATCAATGGCCCAGAGGAATGAAATCGGAGTCTTTGAACCCAACACGGTATATTTATCAAGTATCGGGTTGGACTCAGAGGACACATTGGTGGCTAATGCAGCATGGTCTGTATTACCCATAACTAACCGAAGTGGTTTGGTGCTTTACTTGAAAGGAGGCGACCGTGGTGGAGAGATGAGTTCGGTAGAACACGTCGCTGAGGCCAGGTTCAATAAACCATTAAACCCTGTTAGTAAGCATCCTTTGGATGAAGAATTTCAGAAACTGATTGAACAATCAGATTTACAGAATACGGAGGATAAGGAATGCCTAGCGAAACTCCTACAGAGGTACGAGAGTGCTTTCGGTAGGGAAGGAGGACCGGTAGGCAGATCCGATAAGGTGTTGCACACTATAGATGTGGGCAATGAGAAACCTTTTAAAATTCCGTATCGTAGACTTCCTTTTAAGAAGAAGTTAATTTGTCAACAGGAAATACAAAAGCAGTTGGACCTAGGGGTCATCGTGCCGAGCTTGAGTCCCTGGTCCAGCCCTGTTTGTATGACCACCAAGAAAGACGGTACAATCCGCTTTTGCGTCGACTACTGAAAATTGAACGGTATAACAAAGAAAAACTCGTATCCTCTGCCTAGGATAGACGAGACTTTAGATAGCTTGGGTGGGAACCAATGGTTCTGTACCTTGGATCTGCAATCCGGGTATTGGCAGATACCGATGCACCCCGATGACATAGAGAAAACCGCGTTCTCTAGTCATATGGGGCTGTTCGAGTATAATGTCTTGCCCTTCGGATTGTGTAACGCCCCTGCTACATTCGAGGCCATGATGGAATCCTTGTTGAGCGACATTTTGTGGAAGAAATGCTTGGTCTACTTGGACAATGTTGTCGTGTTTGGCAAGTCGTTTAAGGAATGCCATGCGAATCTGCAATTGGTACTCGGACGGATCCTATCCAACGGTCTAAAACTTAAACCCAAGAAATGTAATTTGTTTAAGAAAACAATTACGTATCTGGGAAGGATCATCACCCCTAACGGAGTAGGTGCGGACCCGGAGAAATTAGAAGCTGTAGAAAATTGGGAACGACCCACGAGTGCTAAGGAGGTGAGATCATTTTTAGGATTCTGTTCCTACTACCGTGGTTTCATACCGAATTACTCTCGTGTAAGTTTTCCAATGCAGTGCTTAGCTCACTGGACCCCGGGTAGGGCACGGGACCCGTTCCCATGGACCAGCGAGCAAGAAGAATCTTTTAATAAAATAAAGGATTTGTTTAGAAACACACTCGTATTGAAATATCCCACTCCCGAGGGACATTTCATATTAGACACAGATGCGAGCAATGATGCCATTGGGGCAGCGCTCTCTCAGGTCCAGAATGGAGTCAAGGTCCCGATGGCCTTTGCTAGCAACATGCTAAGCAAGACCCAGCGTAATTATTGTACCACTAAATGAGAACTCCTCGCGGTAGTGGTGTATACCAAGAAGTTTAAGCATTTCCTTTGGGGAACTGACTTTACTTTACGAACCGACCATTCGTGAGGTGGCTCCTTAACTTTAAGGATGCCGAGGGGATGATTGGACGATGGTTAGCTCACCTATCCGAGTTCGGATTGGAGCATAAACAAATAGAGCACCGGCCCGGTGCTAAACATATCAATACGAATGCCTTGTCGAGGCGACCCGTCCGAAAGTGCCAGAATGCCACTTGTGAAGACTGCGGGGCCCACAATGCTGTGGGAGCTGGGTTGGTATTTAATTATACCACCCCCCGCATCCCCTGGGAGGAGGCTGTATGTAGCTATCTTGATTGGTCCCCGGAGACCATCAAGAAGTTCCAACAGTCAGACCCCACCACTGCGTGCATAATGGAATACCTCCGGACAGGTATTAAACCAGCAAGGCCGTTGTTATCCCTAGAAGATAGGGAAACGAGGGGATTGATAGCCCAATGGACCGAGCTAGAAATCCGAGACGGTATACTGTGTAGGTGGAAGACCACTCCTACCCGCGGTAGACTGTTACAAATAGTGATTCCCACTTCGATGAGGAGGGATATCATGTATTATTGCCATGGCCACCAAACTAGTGGTCATTTCAGGAAGAAGAGGTCGATAGAGCGTCTGCAGAGACGTTACTACTGGCCTGGAATGAGAGGTGACCTACTTCGGTGGATCGCCACTTGCCCAGATTGTTGTAAAAACAAGCCGGGACCCGGCCTGGGAAAGTGACCCCTATCCTAGGAATTGTTTGGTGTCAGGTTCGCTCGAGTAGCGATAGACATCATCAGTGGAATCAAAACGACGCCCAAAGATAATACTTGCATGATGGTCGTAACCGACTATTATACAAAGTACACTCGGGTGTTTCCTCTCCCCAATCACAAAGCCGCTACATGCGCCTAGTTGTTTGTAAAAGGCTGGGTGCTACATCTGGGTGTCCCCCTTATGATGCACAGTGACCAAGGGAGAGAGTTCGAGTCAGAGCTATGGCAGGAAATGTGTCATTACCTAGCCATTTGCAAGACCCGAACCAACCCATACCGACCACAGTCGGATGGACAGGTAGAACGGTTCAATAGAACCTTGATACAAGTGCTAAAGCCCCTGGTTAATACCCACCAGGACGACTGGGATGAACAGTGTGAGTTTGTAGTACACGCCTACAACAACACTGTCCATTCATCTACTAATTGTACTCCAAACATGCTAGTGTTCGGTGAGGACATCATAATGCCCGCCGACTTAGTGTATGGAGTGGTTGGGATAGACCCAGAGGTGCCCTGCACCGTGTTGTTTGTAGAGTCGTTAAGGGATAGATTCAAACAGGCATACAAGGCCGTTCGTAAAGAACTGTTGAAGAGTGCGAAATGGCAGAAGGTGGGTTATGACACCAATGCCAAAAGAATTCGTTTTAATGTTGGGGACAAAGTACTAAAGTACTACGAGCCGTTGGAACGGTTGAAGCTCGTAACGCCTTGGGAAGGTCCATTTAAAATAATTCGCATCATCTCCGAGTCCACGGTGATGATGGAGGACTGCCTTACTGGTAGGAAATGGAAGACAAATGTCGGAAAACTTCGGCCCTGGAAGGGACGCGAAGAGGCAGAGAGGGAGTTCGGTTACCATCCTCCTGAGCCTGCACCTAGCAAGCCCAACGTGGTGGTACCCGGGAAACGCCCTAGAGGCCGGCGGAGGAAAGTGCCTGAAGCAGGAGGAGTAGTTAAAAAGAAGACGACGGCCAGGAAATGGCCTAATCGTAAGAAACGGAAAAATGTCTCACTGAGTGAAGGCATTACGTATGGGAAAGGTCTCGCTGTGGTTAGGCGGGACCCAGAGAAGGCCGTACGTAAAGCCGGGAAGAATGAGATGCTAACCGAAGGCGTTAGATGCAGTCCCCGGTTGAGGTCTGCTGTAACCTAACTCAGTACACAAGGAGCTGCTGCGTGTTGTCCGCCATAGGCGAATAACATATGTTCCACGGCTAGGGATGCCGAACGCGCCCCTCCGGGTAGCTGTATCCCATGAGTGGCGGATGGATTAACCGGTACATTCGCTTTGAAGCGTTGTATATACCGCCAAGCTCCAGACGATAACACTCGGGTAACCGGCCGCATCTCGCATGTCGAGTCGAATGTTTGTTCGGATCTAGACCGCTAGGTGGCGCCGTGGGTGCGGCGGGAAAGCATAGAACCAGGTCACCGGATAGCCCATTGCGGGATCTCGCGAGACGAGAGGTCTGACGTCATACTGGTCATAACTAGAGCGGACTCTTGGCGGTAAGACGCCACTTGTTTCGCTCCGGTTATTGCCTGGCCTCTAGCAGCCGTTAGCTGCGTGGTTTGTGTACCAACACTTCCCCTTCTTGTTGGACGAATCCTTCGGGAGGAGTCCAACACATTTGCCAATTTTTAAATTGGAAGTCGCCCCACTGTGATGGCACAGGGGACGATTGACGCTGTGCGTCAAACCGCCAACGTTCAGTTGGAGGAAGGCGAGGACCCGACGGTCTCGTCTCGGGTTAAGGAGAGTATGGACTCCTCAACGGCATTCCCTGCAAGGGGATCCGAAGTCGAGGAAGCAGCCCTCACGCTCTCTGGAATGTCGACCGAGGTCACTGACAGAGAGAGGATGCCTCCTCCACCTCCTCTGCGCCCGGAACCGACGTCTACAGCAACGGCTCCGGGTGGTTCTGTTGATGTCTTGGACATTCCGCTGTATCCTCCGGGATTTAGAACACGCACTGAGTGACTGGCCCATGTGGACGAGGAGGCCGGTGTCGTGTACACCTCTTTGGGGACCTACATCCCCATGCATCCTTCTATGTTCGGATGCGGTCCCCTTGCGGAAACGCCCGGCCTGGCCGAGGCTGTACCAGACGATTTCAAGACTCTGGTTATGGACTCATGCACAGACGAGTTGGCAGAAAACATGCCTGTTTCCTGGCTCCGCAACTATAGACGGTTGGCGGAGGAGATGGCGGTCAACGAGAGCTTGGCCCGAGCTGTGCTGCTTTCCGAAGGCATTACCCGGAAGGCTACTCAGCTAAGAGAGTCTGAATCCGACATGGATACAGACTCCACCGTCACACAGTCGTCGGTGGAAACCGGACGGGTCAAGCGATTGAGCCGTAAGCCAGCGCCGAAGGGTCCTCTCACTGAGTCTGATCTCGAAGTAGAGGACATTCGGATCGCCATCGAGAGGTCCATGACCGAGGAGGAACCGGGCGCCAACATACCTGAGGCGGCCGGTGAGATCTCAGAAGAGGATATCTCACGGCAACAGGCTGCTGTTGAGGCCAAGCGACGCGAGCTGGCCGAGCAGCAGAAGGAGCTCACTGCTACCCGTCGGGCCCACCAGAAGCAACTGGCCCAAAGCAAGGCGAAGGCCGCCTCCGGCTCTGACTCCCCGGGCAGCGGCAGGAGGAGCCCTCGTTCAAGGGACAAGGATCCACGTCAGTCGGATTCTAGCCCTGAAGTGCTGGCGCAGCCACCCAAAGCTGTCCACCGGAAGAAGAAAAATGGAGCGAAAGCGTCTCCGGCGGAGCCCGCACCCCCACCAAGACGAGGGGTAAGGGCGACCCGAAGGCTTCCGCCTCCAGCGCCCCAACAACCACAGTAGCCACTCCGGTAACTGCAGCATCCTCTGCTAGCACCAGCGGGACGAGCGCCACGACCTCAGTCAAGGCTTCGACTGGTACTACTACCACCAGCCGAGCCGGACGTAAGAAGGGCGAGGGCATCTACACCGACAGTGAGGGAAGCGCAAGCGACCCAGAGCTGCCCGAGTCAGCCAAATCTGATTTGGAGTCAGTGACGACGTGGGAAGAAATGACCACGGACGTCCCGAAGGATGACAATCAGAAATGGATGTGGAAGAATGCAGCCGAGGGGTTCAAGGAACGTACCCCACGCTGCTTCGCGGATTGTGCTTACGACACAATCTACTACATGTCCCCTCGGATATGCCCGTAGGAAAGTTCTACCTCATTTGGATTGACCAGCTCAAATCCAAACTGGGGTCCATCTATAACTACGAGGCCCGGACGAAAGTCCAGTGGGCGATGACCCAATGGGGACCAAGCGGCAACCGCCGTAGGTGCCCATTCGAGTCATGCCAGCCTGCCCTAACAGGAGAGAAGACATTCGAGACGAATAGTGGGGCATCACATGCACCACAAACTCCTCTTACAGTGCGTACCCGGAGACCGTCCGGGTAAGCTTTGCGACGGCTCGTTTTCGACCAACCGGCGCCGGGACATGGCTCTGCATCTGCAGAAAGCCCATGGTACCGGCCTGGAGAAGACTCGGAAGCGGGCTGTAAAATGCTTCAACAAACTCCTGGCCAACTGGGCTTCAATGAGCGTCAAGGATGTGAAGGAGCAGGCATTCGAGACCGGATTCTGTTCATGGAGGAGTGGAAACCTCATGGCTTACTTCACCATAAACTTCTCGCCAACCAAGTTCGGGATGCCCACGGAGGTGCACCTGAAGGTGAAGAAGTGGCGAGGCGATGACAAGCGGGAGAAAGGCAAGGCCCGCTCGAAGGGACCCAATGGAGGCTCGGCTACGGCCACCGGTGCTTCCAAAAGGACCCGCGCAGACCGATCTGTAAGCCCTTCGAGTAACAAGGATCAGCCCAGACCAGCTGATCGTCGCCAGTCGGGACAACAGGTCTCGGCTCTGGACATGCCTGGCATCCAGACCCATAGGGTGGTTAGTCAGGCATCTGCTCCAACCCCTCCAACAACACCTGCAGAGCACCCTCCGAGTGAAGCCACTGGCAGTCCGGATGAATGGAGCACCTACTTTGGTGTCCCATCCGGATACGGTGCATGGTGGGCCGGTGAAGGGTCATCCGGCAAGCGCCCCACGTATAGTGAGTACGCGGCGAAGTTCCCTGCAATGGGACCAGCGGGACCCGAATTACAGGTCCTAACCTCCTTGGGCCGAGCCAAGTCTCGGGGTAGAGGCCTTGGTGGCATGGAGTCCACCCGAGCTCCCCCGGGCGGCGGCCGAGGCCGGGGAGGAACAACTGTTGAGGGTCCCTCGGTCCCTCCAGCAGGTGCTTCGCCTGTCACTGTGCAGGCTGCTGCACCACCACCAGCTATAGTCCAACCAGCGGCCCCTCGGGTGCCCGTTATGGGACTCATAGCCAGCACGCTGTCAGGTCTTCAGGATCCGAATACGTTCGTCGATCACCGCGACGTCCGTACTGCCGAGATCCAGAATGACCTGATGGCAGAATGGCAGGCCCTTCACCGCCAAAAGTCTATCGACTACTGGCGGTGTATAACTGAAGCCACCTTCAACCTGGTCTTTAAAGTTCAGAAGAAGGAGGAAGAGAAGACCCGGGAACAGGAGAGGAAGAACGTCAAAGAGGCCATCCAATCCTGCCGGCGCCAGCAGTTGGAAGCTGAGAAGCTTAAGGAATTCCACCGTGCTGAGAACGCCGGGTACATCCATAAGTACAAGGAGGCTGACCTCAAGTTCTTCCTCTGCTTCGGGAAGCACCTGGATGAGTGGGACGGCTCTGCGTCGTCCCTGTCCATCGCTCCGGGTGCCCCACCCGAGGCCGAGGCCGTCGATAGTCCGTCCGAGGGGATGGGCGCGCTGAGCTTGCGTAGCGAGTCTCTCAGCGAAACCCCTGTGCTGCACTCTATGAGTAGCTGCAGCAGCTCGGCTCCAGCTGCCAACCCAGAGTCAGCTGAGAAGATGGACACTGATCCCGAGGATCTTTAGTTGTCCATCTGAAGGAGCTTATTGTACCCGAGGGTAAAGGCATTTACCATGCCAGAGGCTCACACCCTCGAACTGGACCCGCCGATCTGGAACCATACCTGCAGCGAAGGTGGACGCTACCCGGAAACACAAACTGATTACCACACCAAACCGGGGCTCCATCTTCCCATCTTCATCAGGGCACATCACAACAGCAATGTGGCTTGCCACCACACGTATGTCGCCGGATGGAGCTGCAGAAACCAGTCATTCCAGATTCGCCGGAAGTCCGGTATATTGTAAGGGCGATCCTACTACCCTGGTAGGACGCCTATTTTATCAGTATTAAATTTTGTATAAATCTATTTTTATATACTATATTTTATTCATGTAAACAAACTCAACAAAATTTTTCTCGGGTTATTTACCCCACCTCGGGTCACTTAGTTGCTATTGTATAATATTATTACCATATCACTACATATAAATCCATTACTTTTACCACGTCTTTAAACTATAATAACACTGTAACATTGTTACTTAACCATTTACCACCTTAGGTCGATGGTGCATAAGGCACCACTTCCTAACTGTTATTATTAGTTACTTCGGATTATATGCGACGATGTCTTATTATGTAAATATTATTTATAATGCCCCTTTAATGTTGTATATTCTATACGAACACTTGTGTATAGACTTACCTATGTATATATAACTTATTATTGTATAAAGTTAACAATAGGTATTTATTAATACACCCAACCCTAGGTATAGTCTAGTGGGGGTGGTGTAGGGGCCGGCATCGTTGTATATATATTAGTGAGGTTCATCCGAGAGACGTGTTTGTGTGGTGCTCGTTCCTTCTATGCCAACTAGGTGTCGCTTTGCGATACCCGGCTGGTACAAGAGGGGGCAGCACCATGCCTCACGTCCAGCTTCTACTAAGAAGCCGGACAAGCCGCAGAAGGGCACTGGACATGGTCCAGTCAAGACGTTTGGTTGTTGATAGAACACTAAGTGAATAAAGTCCTACCCGAGAGGTAGGGGTATCCGGGGCTTTGCCCAACCCGAATCACTCGTGTTGTGTTGGTGTCTTTAGTGATAAGCGAGCCAACGAGCCACCCAACATATAGGTCGATATGAACCATTACACATATATATATGATCTATATGTACTTATATGTTTGATTCGTTGAGGAAGTTCAGGAGTTCTTTTCTTTCTATTGTGTTGAAGACAGCTTTCAGTGTTGTTGCATTTTTAAGATATTTTCTTCTGCTGCTTGGAGTGCTACGACAGTTGAGCAAGATATGCTTAACCGTGAGTTCAGTCTTGCATTGTTGGCATATTGGTTGGGCTTCACGTTTCAGGTGGTGTTCGTGTGTAAGCCTTGTGTGGCCAATTCATAGACGTGTTAGTTTCACTTCGTCTGATCTGGATAGTTTTCTTTTTTCACCCTTTCCTTTCAGTTGAGGCTGAATGGAGTGTAGCTTGTTCTCATGCTGCTTATTCTAGTCAGCTTGCCATTTCAGTTTCACATATTTCTTGATTGTTGATGTCAGGTCAGTAGGTGGGACTGGGACTTCTCGAAGTGTCAGTTTCAGTGCTGACTTTGCGGCTTCATCTGATGCCTCATTTCCATCTATGCCAATATGGCTCGGCAGCCAGCAGAAAACCACTTCTTTCTTTGCTTTCTTAAGGTTGTTGGTTTTGTCCCTGATGTCTTCTATCAATGGATTGTTTGGTTCATATTGGTTCATTGCTTGAAGGCATGAATTGGAGTCCGACAGGGCAATGAATTTCTGGTGAGTTGATATCCTGGCATATTCTAGAGCAGCCTCTGCCGTGAATATGCTGGCTTTGGGATGGAGGCCTCTTTTAAGGTTGCCATATGGTGTATGTACTCTATAGCCTACTTTGTCACCCTCCTTAGAATCATCTGTGTACACCGCCAGGTGTTCACTACAGTGTTCTTCTATCCCTTGGAGTTTGTTTGAAGGTTAAGTTAGTTTAATTTAAGCTCCCATTGCTTTTAAATGGATTCTAGCCCAGCCACTATCAAAAATGCAAGCTTATTCAAGAGACTTAATAACACTCCAAAGCTCTTCTTTAAAGACCCAGATACAGCACAAGAAGGTGATTTGTTGATACTATATAACAAGTCACTGAGTGTATGATTAGGTCATATGGAGTCCACCCAAAGGTGCACTGGGGAGTGGTCATTTGTTATCAACAAGGGGTCGTGAGGTTTCACGCTGATGCCCAAAAACATTTTACAACCCCCCCCCCCGCTTCCCCTCTACAGCGGTTGAGAACTTTTGTCTTCCCCCTACAAGCCCTCTTTGATTTATAATAGTGAACAGGCTTTTTTGCTGAAAAGGAGCTAAAAGATTTTTTATAAGCCACACCACTCAGTATCAGTAGGGGTTAAAAGTTTTTAGCACCCTCCCCCAACCAACTGCTCCACCCCTGTTGATTACCACTCCCCTACCAGACCCAAGAAGATGGACGCATGCATAAAGCAGCTATTCTGTTGATGGGTGGCAGACAACAGTTACTCTCACAAATCATCTTTCCTCCTCCCCAGCAGCAACAGTCATTTTAGCACCACAATGGCACCATGAATCAAAGTGTCAAATTAGCACTTAATGATCAGCAAAAAGGCACTACCTAACGTGAAATTATTCAGCATGATTGCAGAAAAAGCAAGTGTTCATTGGTATGAGGAAATAATGGGTTTATTATTTCACTAAACATCAATTTCCTCTGAAGGATGTTGTCACAATCCTTTTGATCACAGCACAGGAATATGCGTTGAAAGTTGCGGTTATTTCAACGTTTCTAATCTTTTAATCAGCATCTAAATACTCTAGTATCATCTGGTAAAATTCCTTTTATTTGAAGAATCTGCACACATCTGAATCATTGCTTTTAAGCCACAACCTGACATTAGGCTCTGTAAATAAATTACAACGATTAATAGTCTCAAAGCAATTTGCTGGGTGCACCATGGACTTTATTTGGAGGGTTTGGGAAATATCACCTAAAAAAAGCTTTTTACTTGAAAGTGTGAAAATATGTACTGCTGTTATATACCCAATCTCTAAAAGCATACTTCTCGATACTGATATGCAACTGGACATATTTACTAAGACCCTGATCAAAGGACCAGAGACTAGTACCACAATCCTCATTTCCAGTCCCAGCCCTGGTTTCATGTGAGATGTTTGTGGGCAGTGTCGAAGTTGAAGGAGATGCATCCCCCCCATTTTTTAGGTTTCCCCTAGATTAAATTGAAACATGATAACATTTTCACAGTACATCCCCTACATTTTTTCAGCTGCTCCGCCAAAACTGGTTGGCTCTTGGAGATTATTGACTGATTGACATTGCCTATGGGCCTCATCTTTATAAGAAGCAGAAAACAAAACAAAAATATTCTAACCATCAAACAACAGGAAGCTGTAGTAGCTGCCTTGCATACTGATAAATCAATAAAGCATCCCAATGGAGTCCACGCAGACTGCCCCTAGAGGCCATCGAAGTAATAACACCAACATCTACAAACAAAGACCAGGGTAATTAAGAAAAGATGGTATCCATGCAATGTACGCTATAATAAATCTGCTCCCAAGCCTACCTCATAATCCATTCCCATTGGGATAGTACCAGCTAGACAGAGTCTTGATAACATATACCTGCAGCATAATAAGTACACTATTTCATAAAGTATTGTTATAGTAGACAGAAATGCATAGAAACAGACTTTTACATTCATTTGAATAATGTGGTCTATCTTCTAGCTGACAATGCCCCACATAAGCCAACAACCAGCTATCAGATGCTATCGTCTATGTAGTTGATAACGTTCATTTTTAGCCATTGTCTCACTGTCATACTGAATGGATGAGTTTTATTATTCTGTAGGAAACAAAATTAGTGCTGTTCACTCATTGTAATAAATGTTGCTAATGATGCAAGCTAAAATTATCAAATTACATAACTATAATAGTTTTAGATAGAAGGTATCAGATATCAATAGCTGGCATGTGCACAGTCCCATTTCATTCTATAATTCTTTTATCTCCAGTCCATTTGTTATTCATAGATAATATCAGCTAAAATAGGGATGTGGATGTTGTAGAAGAGAAAAGAACATGAGTTTAATAAATATTCTAAAAAGAAATCCGCTTTAAAACTCTCAGGTTTAGCCCTCATGATATACGATTGGAAGGACATGTCAACCTGAAAGAAGGATAACAAAACGTATTTGAACTCCTAGAGATTCTTGATGTTGTTTGATGTGTGAGCTAATTAGTAGTTTTTGCCTAGTTACAATTGATATTAGAGCATTTAGGTTGAATGAATGAGCAGCACAAATCAATGTTCTCATCCATCTCATTAGGCACTTAGACACTAGCTAGAGATAGATGAACGTTATTAATGTCAATCAATAACATTTTTTAACATAATTAGAGATAGCAGCATAGTGCTGTTATTGGCTAATGGCTGATGGCTGATGCGCTATTGTTTCTTAAGCACCACCTTAGGATTTCAAACAAATTCAACAATGTAGAATTGCTTGCTCATTCACCAATACTGGTACTCTGCATATATTGGAGTTTACACACTTTTTTATTTACATTGCCTCTATATCAATAACTGTTGGATTGCTTGCAAAGACCATCCATCCCATCATGACCTGCTCAATAGACAAGCTTCTAAAAGGTATGTTCTGTCCAGTAAAGAATTAATTACCAAGGTGAAATACCAATTGATTTATACAGAGATATTTTTCTTTTTTTTAAGGTTGAAAACGTTTGTATTGACAAATCACAGGTACAATACTTGTGTTCTAGTTATGTTAATAAATGACTGATACGTTATTTCTTATCTTGTTACATGTCTTTTCTGGAACACTAATGGAGATGCATTTACTTAAGATGGCGATGAGAAACATTACCAGTATAATATATACAAACAGAATATAATAAACGATAAGAAGAATATAATATAATAATACACTTCTCATGTTCTGTAGTTTTGGTCATCCAGAGCCTATACTTGCATGACCTGTCATTACATCACCTAGGACTAGGGGTCAGAGTATCTGGTTAGGCTTGCGTTTGTGTAAGTACTAGCCTTCATTCAATCATGGTTCTACTGAACCCAAATTTCCACTTCCCTGCTGTGAGAGCTTTATGATCAAAGGCCGGCTGTACTTAAAGGAGGAGAGACCATGTTTCAAGACTAAAAGCGGAAAAGGCCTGTCTTGTAAAAGGTGTGACCTGTGACTATTTCAAAGTAACTTTAACCTCTCTCTAAACTTGTTTTCAATATTGAACCCAAATACACCTTCAAAGGGTGTCACTAAAAAGGTTCTCTCTGCTAACCTGTAGTTAATTAATCACAATATTCTCCTCAAGTAGTAAAATTAGTGTTTGAATAGAACAGAATCACTAGCAAATTAAAAATTACAGATTGAGACAACCTAACAGCTGAGTTGAATCAGAATCTGTTCTGTTTGAAAGCTTCTCTTATGATGCCTCTCTTATGATTGAAATTGCAGTGTGTACTGCATATTAGTTTTCAAGATCATAGGAAAATCCTTTTGGCTGGGGAGATGCCTGAGGATTAAGTGTTAAAATGGGGACAATTGTTTGGAAACCAGCAGTTACCAAAGTCTACAGGATGGCTTTTCAGCCAGGTCCAATTGCTGCTTTATTCCTTGCGGTTGATTATTTTTCTCAGTTAGCTGTTCGTTCTACATCAATAGACAGCATTAGTAATCCTTCCTCAAGAGGATTCAATTATGCAAATTCGTGAAAATCAGGGCTTGTGAAAGCTGCTTGTTAAAAATGAACAAGAAGTGCTTTTGATTGCATACAAGACTTGAACACTGACAAAAGGGGAAAATCAATATTACAGTTACGACTCTTTTCACCAGAGTTAGAACTGAAATAAGTCATTCCTTTCTTTCATTGGGCTCAGCGCAAAGTCACCTGAAAGTGGGAAAAAGCACACTAAATGAATGGGCAAGGCGTGTCTTGTTTCAGAGATGTCATAGTGAGATATCCTCAGAGGGTTTCCAACACAGGACAAATCTTATGAACATCAGATAGAGTCTGAACTGCTGAAGGCCCCTTGTGCATTAATGCATCATGCCCATTAGGACATTACAGATGGGTATTAAAAGGACTAAAGAAAAGCCACATTCTGTAGGTTTGATAAGCAAATCCCTCTGATGGGACCTCTATGAATGTGATTTCTATAGCCTTACTGCTACATTACTCTTCTCTCCTATAGCCTCATCTTTTTTCAACTCTGTATTCTATCATGATGGATATCATTAAAATGATTCCTGCGGTGAATTCGCATTACAAGCAATAAGTCTAGACAGTGCTAGGCATCAGGCAGCCACCAGAATGCCACAATCCTTTGAATTCCATTGGCTATAATTAGTCATTAAGAGCTGTTCATATTTGGCCATGCCACATTTGGTCATGCAGTGCAGGTCTGTTCATCCAAGTTTATCAGTTTATGACCAGCAAATGGTAAGTTCCTGGCGTTTTCCAAAGAGTAGTAGCAGCATTGTTCTCTGATCTTTGCTAGGACATGGGCTGTCACCACCCACCTCCTGTGACTACCTAGGTTTGGGCTTCAACTGATGAGTTTAGAAGAGGGATTATCCATTTCTCTACTCTGATACCATACCTGGTAGCAATATGATCTGCCTCTCTCTCCTCCACTGAGTTTAGAGAATTCCTTTCAGTTGTAATTGGTAAAGCACACTTTCAAATCTATTAGGAAACCTTGACCCTCATTCAAGAGGTCATTAGGAATCCTCAAATGTCATGAGATGCTTTGCTCCCTTCTTGATGTGTTAGCCCCCTACTGGCTGGCTAAGGTACTAACAGAGTTAGTGGCAGGGTGTGCAGCAACTTTCTCTCCTAATTACTCTGATCTTACACCATATGCCTCCCACAAGCTAAATACTGCTCCCCTAGGAAATAAACCATCAAGCTATATTGGTATTTAATTTACATCACAAAGTTAACTCCAACCAAACATTCTGACTTCAAATAAAGAGTAATTTAGAGTAGAGTAAGACTACTGATGGATCATGGCACTGGAACCATGTGGCCTTTATAACTCAGCAACTTGGGTATAAAGATTTCACCTCCCACTAGGGAAATAAAGCAGGAGTTTGTTTAAAGGTCAAGGGTAGCTTTTCTGTAGCTCCCATTGCTTTTAAACGTAGTGTAGCCCAGCCATTATAAATGCATACTTATTCAAGACACAGCGTTTATAGTGCATAGGACTGAAGTGGATGCTCACAAACATTTTACGACCCCCTTGATGGTGGTCATAAGGTTTTGTGCCTCCCCACAAACTTGAGGTGCAGAAGATTTTTATGCCCCTCTTTGATGTAAAATAGCACACAAGAGGGTTCAAAAGTTTTATGTCTCACCCCTCCCCTGCTGAGGAATGATGTCCAATCCCCTACCAGACAAAACATAATGGAGGCATGTATAAAGCAGCCATTCTGTTGATGGGCCGCAGGCAACAGCTACTCTCACAAGTCTCTTCACTTCCCCAACAGTAAAAGACATATCAACACCACACTGGTGGTGCGAAACAAAGTGTCCAATTAGTGCTTAATGATCAGCAAAATGGCACTAATATGAAGTTTTTCAGCTTGATTGTGTGAATCAAAAAGCAAGTGTTCATTGGTAAGGGGAAACAATGGGTTTGTTATTTCACTAAGCATCAATTTTCTCTGAAGGATGTTGTCATGATCCTCTTGATCACAGCTACTGATGACAGGAATAGATGTTGAAACATAAAGCTTGAGCTAATTTAATCTTTTAATCAGAATTTGAGTACTGTAGTATCAACTGGTAGAATTGCTTTTATATGAAGATTTATAGTCTCACTTCAATTCACTGGGTGTACCATAAACACTATTTGGAATGGGGAGGATAAATACCACCAAAAAGAAAGCTTCTTAGTTCTATTTGTTTGGATCTCTCTCAGCTGTAGCTGGACTTATTCAGTAAGACCCTCATCAAAGGACCGGGGACTGGTCTTAAAGACCAGCAAGGCGAGCCTCTTTTCTAGTCCAAGCCCTGGTCACATATGAAATATTTGTGGCTGGGCTCTTGGAGATTATTGAAATGGCCTATAGGCCTCATCCAAATTGGGCCTCCGGTCACAAACCTTTATTTCTGGACAGATAATGGCTAATTGTAGCCTCATAGAGGATATCTAAGTGTTATTTTTTACTTGAAACATAGGCAGGAATAACAGTTCTGTCAGTTACTTATGGAGTTCACCCATTTCCTGCATATTTATGCCCTGTCAGGAACCTCCCAGTCAGAAACCTTCTGACTCAGAATTGCACCATCGTGATGAGACATTACCTAAAGCATCACAAAGGAGTCAGTGCAG
This sequence comes from Acholoe squamosa, assembly GCA_949317995.1. NCBI lineage: Eukaryota > Metazoa > Annelida > Polychaeta > Phyllodocida > Polynoidae > Acholoe > Acholoe squamosa. The sequence goes on from OX439039.1 coordinate 6,747,549, forward strand.
ACAGCCCCTAGAGGTCAGCAAGGTAAAAAGGCTCCAACATCAGCACACAACATTCAGAGTTAATAAGAAGAGATAAGGTGTAAGGTATGTCATGAACAAATCTGCTCTCAAGCCTACCTCATGCATTTATTCCCATTTGGAGAACATCAACCCAACAGAGCCTTCATAACATATGCCTTCAGCCTTGTAAGTTAACCCTTAGCTAAAATAGACAGAAAAGCATAAAAACACTTAGTGGTACTTACAGACTTTTACATCATTTTGATGATGTGACCTATTCTGTAGCTGACAATACCCCACACAAGCCAATAACCAGCTTTCAGATGCTATCCTCTATGTAGTTGCTAATGTTCGATTTTTAAGTGCGGGATGCCTAATGGGTATTGAGGTAAGTTCGATCTGAGCAAGTTAAAGTTTGAACATGTGCTAATGTTGTTGTTGTGGTAGGGATGCCACGTGCGGGTGTCACATGACCGATGGTAGTCATAGTGACGGCCGTGACGTCCGTCAGTGTAGACCGATTTACTGTGTTAGTTAGGCTTAGCTGTGGCTATGATGTTGTTTAGCTTATTATGTTTGATGATAGCTGTGTATGGATGTGTTTTGGGCGTCTTGAGGAGGGGGGGGGGCTCAATGTGGGGGGGTGGCGAGGGTCTGATGGGTAGGCTGGATGGGGGGGGGCGATCCCCACATAAGCGTCTTTACGGCGTGTGTGTAAGGGGTACCTGCCATCCCCACATAAGTGTGATGGTATCTTCCAAACGCTACTGACATTTGGGTATAACCTCGGGACGGTCCTAAGTTATATGATTGTGGGGGTGGCCGGTAGTTGATGAGGTGGGACGGTGGTTTATATCATGAGCCGAAACCGGCCATGTTGGATTGGTGAGTCGAAATTCTACCTACCATTGACTATGTATGGGGCCCTCTCAGCCAGGTTGAGTTTAAACATATATAGATAGTTGGGGTGCTGGGCTTCTTGGGGTTCAGCGGAGCCAACTTAGTGGGCTCGATTTGCTTTGCCGCCGTTTGGGCCTGAGCCTTTCTATCTGGTATGCTCTCCTGGATTGGGGGACGATGCCGGGGCCTGACTCGCCGAGCATTCACTATCACAGCGTGGGGATGCCTGTTCTATAAATAGAGTAGGTGTTTCCCCCGTTGTTATGGTTACGGGTATACTGACAAAATAGTTTGTTTTGATTTTGCCAGTGCACATGTACTCTACTGCAATAGTGATCCATACGAATTTCGATTTGGGGGGAATAGGGCTTGGGTGGTTGAGTAGAGGGGGGGGGGGCTTGGTTTTGTGTGAGAGAAAAAGGTGGGGTGTGAGGCGCAGTGTGTTTCGGGGTGTGTTGTTGATAGGACACTCGTAGGCATAATTTCTAAATAGACTACTTTGTTAGGTTAATCTATGGCTAGTAATTGATGTATTTTACCCTGGCTCTTTTGTAAGAGTTTTAGTGATTAGTGAGCTAAGATGGTTTAATACAGTGGTGGAGGTGCTTGGCTTGATAAAAATGAGCAAATTCAAACTTTTTAGATTGACAGCTTTGACCAAACAGATCCATGGCCTTGCTCCTAATGCCATGTGGGCCTAGAAGGCTATGGATGGTCCACCCTGGGTTGAGTCCATATGACTTTGGTGCCTTAAGGCTTAAAAATTAGTATTACATAAATGGGTAAACTAAGGTAGGTTGGGATGTGTGTGGGGTGGGTGGGGTGGGTGGGGTGTTGCCAAAAGGTTGATAAGTAAGATCTAAAGTGATCAGGTCGTCGCAGAAAGGCATGAAGTGGACTGCGAATTCAACTATCACATTTTACAAAGCACTCTGGGCGCACACTACCATTGGCATGTAATGGGTATCTGGGTAACATGATGGCATAATCCATCATTGTCATGCTAGAATGATTGATGACGCTACTAATGGACATATAAGACAAAACCTACCTGGGCTGGTTGCATGGCAGCCTCGGTATTTGGCCCTGTGGTCTCCGGATACTTGCTCCATATGGTGACTGGGTTTGGTAAGTTTGGTGTATTGTTTGGGAAGTGGATAAGATGGGGGGTGGTGTGAGGCTTATAAGCACTTCATGAGGTTGGCTAATTCCTCATTACATGCCTCCCGATGAGGTATGGCTCACCCATATATGGCGCGGGGCCTAGCTATTGGTTGGTTTGCATACATATATAAGATACCTCTTATATGCAAATTTAGTGTACCTTGGCTGAGGTACGGATGATCATAGGATGATCTGAATATTGTAGTATAATTTGTGGGGTAATGGCTGTGTGCACTTGTTCCTGTTGTGTTAACACAGCAGGAAACCATGCTGAATTAACATTTGATTAAGTGTCTCACCAAACATTCCAGTACCAATGGTAAACAGAGGTATAAACACGGATCAGGATGCAAGAGAGCTGCTCTCCTACAGTAGGCCGTCATTTGGTAATACCTTAGGGTATAGAGGAGCCCTGAGCTTGTAACAAACCGGCGCATGCATGCCCCAATTTAATGGGACACAAACCGAGCGTACGCTGTGACCGTGGGTAATTTATGTGGCGTGCCAACCAGATCATCCAGTTTACGGCCTTTAGATAATTTAATAAAATTTTTGGCAATGTCACCCACTTAGTTGTGGTACTAAGGTTTTGATGTGTTGGAGGGAATAATTGGAATTTGTGAAAGAAAAAGGAAAAGAAAAAAATTTGTGAATTTGGTGGTTCTAATGAGTACTCTCCATTGAAATAATATATGGGAAATGGAGAGGGAACATCTATTACACGAAGAAAATATGCCTATAGTGTCTGAGTGGTGTTATGTATGTCTGCTTCAGGGGGGTAAGAAGGTTACCATGGGTGAGTTTGTTAGAGATAACGGATTGGGGTATAGGGCTGGGGTGGGGGTCGGGGGGGGTCTATACTCTGAATATAGACATTGTAGGATGCTTTTGGAGGAAAAGGGGTCTTATCAGCCAGTAACACTGTGAGTCTAAGGTTTCTAACATATCTTAAAATGTGTGCTTACTATTCTATCAACCATTTCTGGTTAATAAAAACAGGGAGGCGCCAGAATCAACGAGAGCTCTATACAAGTGGTTGTCCATGTTAACAGATACTGCACTCTTAGTCAATTCTGTATCAACGAAAATGGCCTTACCTTGCTGTCCATATTGACCAGACCTGCTTCTAGGTTTCAGAATCGAGGTATCCTGGCTGTGCTCTTCATCATCAGTGCAAGAGTCCTGGAGGTGTGAGAGTCAATTGAGTTAACTTCTGCTTCAGTAGTAGGAGCAGGAGTAGTGGTGGGCGGTCGTATGGTCGGCTCCTTTTAAGGTGGGGGCGGGCACTATAGGTGTCGTAGTTCCGTTCCCTGAATCCTAATCATTGCGGCTCCTCCTGGGGCTGTTGCTGTCAGCGTCAGATTGTGGCGCTGTATAGCTTCTACCAGGGGGGGTGTCCTTTGGTGTGGCAGGTGGGTACAACTGGATCATTTTGAAGGCGTCAGGTGATGAAGTTTGCCTCTGGAAGTGATGTGTAGTAGCACTTGTGGGGTGATTGGGCGCGTCTAGCCCAGGTGATGTAAAGATGCGCTGTTCTGAAGCTGGCTCATTGGGTGATGTCTCACTATTGCTCATGGTTAATGAGAGGTTGGTAGTGGGATATTCTTGGAGGGTTCATCCACCATCGTGTCAACGGACCGTTACAAGTGGTGAAGTGATTATACACGGAATCCAGAGAAGTTCATTTGATCCTTTTATTGCGTAGCTGACATGAGTGTTTCATAAAGATGGTAACAATGGTAACACTCGCCAATATCCAAGCTCTGCCCCTGATCCTATAGCTCAACCTGTCGTAGGTTCTAGGTATAGGTGTAAGGTGTAAGTTGGGAGAGATAAGCTTAGAATAAATAGATAGGGAGCTGCTCAAGCTCCCTTTTATATTAAGGGCTTGAGCAGCTCACTGTATTGCGAAATACACGTGGTTCAATAGAATAGTGACACGTGTCATAAAGAGAGAGTGCCACCTGTGGGTAGATTATGTTAATGAGAATTGAGAGGAGATTGTGAAATATCCTCTCATTCCAAATATGGCACCACAGGTGGATCGCATTCCTCCAGCGGGGCTGTGTGGGTGTAGATATGATTGGAATGTTATTCCATCCGTGTACCTTATGTCACAGAGTCTCATGGAGGAAGTGTGTTTGTGATAACCTATGGATCCTGGTTCCTGTTGGGGAATACAGGAGATTGTTGAGTGTGGATCATGAGCAGAGCTTAGGCTTTATATGGCGAAGAAATTAGTAAATATGAAAAATATTAATAATACCCAGAATGGTCCATTGACAGTAGGGCTACTCATGCGTTAAGTGCACTGTAAGGTAATTCTTCCCTTCTCTCTCTTTGTCCTGGGGGGAGGGCACAATGCTTCTAATAGGCAAGCATAAATCATACATTCATGGAAACAACTCTTGAATACTGTACGGGGGTCAACTGCACCCTGTGCTCTTTTGTTAGCCCATATGGGGACAGGGAATGATGATATAAACACTGTTGTGAAGAAGAGTGGCTCCACAGCTATTCCTTTTTTGTGGGACTCTTACCCCTGTGCCCAGTCAGTACTTCTTGGAATAGTGTAGGAGGGCTGAGGCTAAGATCGATGCGATCTTAGTGCTGGCTAGGAAATGTGAACACAATCTAATCTTAAGATCGCTTAATAGGATAAGGTAGAATAATTCCTAAGATCGCTGAGGTTGCGATCCCAGGATGTTTTGAATTAACCTCCTGAGGAAAGAGAGGAAACTATTTACGTCTTTCAGCTGATGCTCTATTGTTTCATGAGAACGCTGTCCTAAGATCTTAAGAGTTTGCACACCTTCAAATTTACATCACATGATTGTTTGATAGCAATAATTGTTGAATTGCATACAAAAAGCCTGTATCCCATCATAATCTTCTCAATAGGCTATATAGCTTCTATCTTTTGTCATTGATGATTTCAATACAATGCCAGAATCTAATTCAATATGAATGGGGATATTCAATGATTTGATGTTCTGTAATTCTGGTTGTCCAGAATACACACCTCCCTAGCCATCAGATTGCTAAGGACATTAGATCAAAGTATTTTGTTAAGGTTGTGTTGGGAAACAAATAGCCTTTCTTCAATTAAGGTTTCTATTGAAACCAAATTGCTCCGGTAGCCTTAACTATAAGATCACAGGCCTGCTGTTCTCTAAAGTGCAGAGACTCTGACCTAAGGACAAAGGGTAAAAGCCCGGGGTAAAAGACCTGCTTTGTAAAAGGTATGACCTGCGATTATTTCCAAGCAAACACTATCTTCAAACTCCAAACTAGTTTTAATAATATTGACCCCTTTTACACCTAGCTCAAAGGGTGTCACTAAAATGGTTCACCTCTGCTAACCCATTATTAGCTATTTATTATATTTGCATGTTGATGAGGCATTGAACCAAATTCTATAGGATGGCTCTAGCACTAGAGCATGGCTCATTCAATTAGCAAAGGTGATATGCAAGAATTAATGACTGGTTTCATATTTTCTTCTGTTCAGTCAGCTCCAATTACAGCACCATTCATTTTTTTTCTCAGTTAGCTTTGTGATCTACATCAATAGACAGCATGAGTGATCCTTTCTCAAGAGGTTTCAACTATACAAATTCATGCAAATCGAGGTTCATGAAAGCTGCTTGTTAAAAATAAAAGTGCTTCTGATTGCACACAAGACACGAGCACTGGCAAGAGGGGAAAATCATTATTGCAGTTACAACATTTTTCACCATAGATGACACTAAAGATGACACTGTTGATAAGGAATTGAACAGTTCAGAATTGTTTGGAAACACCTAGAACAAAATTCTATAGGATGGCTCTAGCACCAGAGCATGGATCATTCAATTAGCAAAGGTGACTTACCACTGACAAAAGGGGAAAATCAATATTGCAGTTACATCATTTTTCACCATAGATGACACTGAAGTATGCCATTTCAGACCTTTTCTTTGGTCTTAATAGAAAGTCACTTGAAAGTGGGCAATATCACAAAACATGTATAAGCAAGGAGTGTCTGGTTTCAAAGACATCTGCATTTCATGATAAGATACCCTTAGAGGGTAATTGATTCTTTCCAACAGAGGACAAAAGTGTTGAAGATCAGAGAGCATTATAAGACCTTAAAATGATTCCTGCAGCGAATTCCCATCACACACAGTATTGCACATTTAGTCATGCTGTGCTAGACTGTTCAGCCAGGTTTCTGAGCGGTGAGGTTGCTGGCCAGCAAAAGGTAATTTCTTTCTGTTTTCCTGTACTGTAAGGGGAAAAGATTGCTTAAACTTATATTGCAATCCTTGTCCCAAAGTTGCCATAGATCCATTTATATTTACCCAGAGAGGATCCCTGTTTGATTCAACAGTTATTTCGAACAGTGTGGGTGAGAGTGCCAGGGTATCTACATTTGCCTCAAAGGTCATGCAGGAATATACTTCACTCTTTACACGTTTTTAATAGAATGGACTATTTTACCAGAAAGAACCTTTAAGGCAAGTAAGTTTTAGTAATACATCCATCATTCATCTTGCCAGAGCATCTAATCTTCCGTATTTGAGATTGCAGAGTTGAATTGCAATGTCTCATAACCGCACTCTAAAGATGTGATCTAATTAATGGTGGAATCCTCGTACCCTCGTTCCAAGTTGCCAGATATCCGTCATTATTTTCACAGAGATTGCTTGTATTATTGTGTATCACTGAACAGCCACCTTGGGCTTCTTATAAAAACTACATTGATTCAGTGCAACACCTTTACAGTGGTTCAGTTTTATGAGGATCCCTGGTAGATACAACAGGGAATGTGTGCAGTGTAATTTCAATCATATTTCTTTCAATTTTTGTTGTGTTTTCTTTTCAGCCATTATGGAGTTTGCGTCAGCCATGAAAATGTGACGTGTCTCTTGCAGCTCACCTGGGTTTGTGTACCATAACAGATCACTAGGAGTAGTTCTTAAATGGATTGTTGTCAGGTGGGTCTATGAATGCCCACTGAAACGTCTGGGAGTGTTCATTTATTGATAGGAACAATATTTCTGGAGATATTTTTCATTCTTTCACGACCATGTCGTCTGAGGAAAAGAAAGTAGTCCTGGCTACAACTGTCAGAAGTACACTATATGACCAGGGTGGTTTTTCTCTTTTTAAAAAGAATATACTAAGTCTAATCTTTTAAAAATTGTTTCCAAACCCATTTCTCTTTCTATTTTCTTTTCAAATTTTCATTCTTTACAAAACCGTGTAAAATGGTCCAAATGAAATTGTTTGAAGAAAGATTTGAAGTATTGCTCTTTGTAATCTTTTCAAAATCTTTCTATTTTCTTTTAGTTAAAAGAAAATATTTTGGTATTTTCTTTTGTCCAAAACCTTTTGCTCAGGGTCAAGTTAGGACCACCTCTTGAGGTGGGGATAAGGAATCCGGAAACGTCCACATACTTTTTTAAATATATTTTTCTTCAGATTATCAAAGAATAAGACTTTACAAAGGTTATAAACATAAAAAAAAATTCAAAACAATGAATTTGGTAGTGTTTTGTTTAAGAAAGACTCAAGTCATGCATAAGATTTTCTTCATATTTTCTTTATATTTTCGTTCTTTATAAAATCTTTCCAAAATCTTTTTATGGATATGCGGATAGGGTCATGTGACCCTCCCCTATGGATGGTTGGTCTATGGATAATCTTTTTGAAATTGTCAAGCAAATTTTACCTCTATTATCTTTAAAGGTGAAAAAGGATATTACAAAGAGAAATATAGCCTTTCTCATTTGCAAAAGAAAATACAAAGAAAATCATTACATGAATATTCAACTTTTGTCACATGATCCCTGAGAGCCAATGATTGAAGGGATCCCCTCCTGACATTATGACATCATAGGGTGTTTCCCAGGTCTGCTCATCAAATTGTACGTATCAGCATAGAAACAACATAGAATTCATTCTCTGGGAATCTAATAAAGATTTTAGTATTCTAAAGAAAATCCAAAGAATGAAATAGATTTTCTTTCTATATTCTTTACATGTTCATTTTCTTCAAAATATATTGAAATACACTGAAAAGAACTTAAAGGGAGAAATGGGTTTTCTTTCAAAGTTGAATATTTTCTTTATTAGATCTTTTCTCTAAAACAATTATAAAAAGATTTCTTCAAAATAAGAGAAAAACTACACTGGAGGAGGAAGATTCCCCAACTAAGTGCTATCCAGCGAGAAAACCCAGGGAGAAGAGGAGAAGGTCAAGGAGAAGGAGAAGGTAGGAGGTAGGAGAGGATGTATTTAGTGAAGGGGATTAAATTGTAGAGCATGGGAGCATTGATACATCAAATGGTGTGCTTGACAACGACCAGACATGCACTACAAACAGCTTTCTTATTGACCCTAATGAGGTTAACAGTATCATCAGCTTAGCAGTCTTAATTGCAGCCATGAATGACGGGATTAACACTATGCTTAGCAAACTGTCAAATGAGTTCAACGACTGGAAAACTGTGGTCGGTAGGCATGAAGTTAACATTGAAAGAAATAGATTGGGAATTGAACAGCATCAATGTAATTATATTACTTTGCAGGCTGAGGTCAAGCGTAACAAGGAAACAGCAATTAAATGACACTGTTGATGAGGCATTGGGGGCCTGATGGTATGATGTTTTGAATTAAACTCCAGATCCTTGCCACATGCCCCAATAAGAAAAGCACTACCCACCTTACTGACTAACAATAGCCAATGGAATTCAAAGGATTGAGGCACAAAAGTTGCTGCCTAATGTTGATCACATTAAAAATTTATTGCTCATAATGGGAATTGCCTGGAGGAACCATCATAATGTCATCCACCGTGTAAGAATGCAGATATAAAAAAGGACAAGTCTATGAGAGAGAGGAGAGAACTGTGGCATTAAGGTAATAGAAATCACATCTATAGACGTCTCATCAGAAGAATTTTTATTATTATTAAACTAACAGAATGAGGCTTTTACACAGGGTTTTAACACTAAAGGACTGTTGGAAAAGAACAGTTTCCATGCCCTAGCTGTAGCTTCTATCAAAACCAGATTTTAGTATAGAAAATTCAGACTGCAATCTAATGCACCGTTTTCAGCCAATTTGCTATAATGTTAGCTGAGCGTGATCTAAGCAATTCTTGCCAAAAAAATATTGGTCCACTTAGAAACATCCAGAAACTCTATAAATCATAGCAAGCAGTCACATACATCGCAGTGGGCACAGAACATTAATTGCGTCAACGTTGACAACCGGTTGATATTGTGTTGATGGTGTTGATCAACCCATCTTCAACACTTTTTCAATGATATTCTATTTCAGCCATCACCATTTCAATATCCAATCAACAGTCAACTATGAATATTGTTTCAACATTGACACAACGTTGAATCAACATAAGTAGAAATACAAATCCTGAATCAGCACTGATTGTTAGATGTTTAATCCCAGTTGATTTTGATTACGTTGTGTGAACTTTCAAATTCAACTATATTTCAATCCTGAATCAACCGTTGATATGCAAACATTGCAAACGTTGTTTCAATGCTGAATCACCATTGATGTGCATAGTGAGATGTAGAGATCTCTGGAGGGTGTTGCTCCTATAGTAAAAGGAAGAGCTGGCTAAAAATGCCCTCATTTCCAGTCCTTTCTTTTCATGTAGCTATAACTTGTACCTTTTGTTGCTCACAAGTGGTCATTCAAGTACGGTGCTCAAAAAGGGGGATTTGAGTAGGTACCTAGTTGGGAGAAGTCAGTCAGTACTATAAACTATAAATAAACTATAGAGCGTGTGACATGAGTAGGTACCTGGTAGTGCAGCTCTATCTATTTTAAACAAGGCAGGTGACTTTTCAGACTAATGTGGTGAGTGCAAGTACTTAGGTGAAGCAGTGCACGACTTGTTTAGAAAGGAGGGCACATACTCACAGCTCTTTTTACAATAGGAGCAACATCCTACTGAGACAAGACATCTTAACGGTAGGTCTGGTCAATAGTTTGACCCAATTAAGGAAAGGTGGTCAGGAAGGCATTTATCAAGATGGTATGACTAGACCCCCTTCAAGTCGTAGTGAGATCCCTCAGTTACTCACCATTACAGCCCTGCATCTAGTGGTCGCTAATAATTACACTGGTACGACTGCTCTACCAAATCATATGTAATTTCTGCCTTAAGTGATAATCGTCCAGAGGAGTCGTAGTTTGTTACCTACGATCACCCACTCTGATACTGAGAGTTTTAAGTCATACTGGTTGTGTCTAGTCGTACCATCATGAGAAATGCCCTCCAGAAATGGTTTAGATCTAATCAAAGCAAAAATTTAAAACAAAACACCACCCCGCTGTTGTTCAAAAATTAACACTCCCTTAGCGGCTTTTGAGGGGATAAAGTCAATAATACTATCTGATAAAAAGCCACCTGTTCTTGTTTGGAAACATTTGTAGAGGTACGCATTGTTAAACCATAGAGTTGGGTACCGTCTGACGTGGCGGGTGAGTCGAGTCGTCGGACGTTCCTCAGGTTCCGGATAGGTGGCAGCACCGATCCGGGTCTGTGGGGACATCTGACAACGAACACCTGGGTCCTTATATAAAGCCCAGGGCTCAACCGCTACGTCAGAGGCCCTTCTGGCCTCCGCACCATGTAGACCATTATCCATCAATATTAGCTGCCTCTTCTATACCATTCGGCAGCCGTGAGTGTGCACTAAGTAATAAAACTAACCGTTGGCATACACTTGAAATACTGTCTTACTCTTTCTTTCCGAATCGTAAGACCCGAACCCCCCCAGGTCCGTAAGGCCACAAACCCTTACACTGGTGCTGTGACCAGTTAATTCTGGTGTATAGCCCGGACGTTATAACGTCCGAACGGCTGGTACATGGGTTAGATAGCTCACGGAAGCTAACCCAGCAGGGCAATTAATTGCCCAGGAGAATGGCAATGGATCATTAAAGCTCCAAACCCATTCGAACTCCCAAGATGCGGAATCTGCATCTTGGAGAGATCCCGAACCCCACTATAATGATAGTGAGGAGAATCTACCAGACTCTGTACGACGTGAACAGTCCATACAGAGACAGGGTAATTTAATGAGCCAACAATCACTTGTTGACGAGTTACCTAATTCGATGTTCGAAGTTGGTGGTAGTACTAATCCAGAACATCCGGCACCAATGCCAAAAAGGGTAACATTCGGAGAACTACCTTATAGATTACCCAGACCCGGATTACCAATATTAGATTACAGCGCTATAGATGGCGACTTAACCTATGCGGTACCGGAAGGTGAGAAATTTAAACGACCGGATGTCCTGTTGTTAAATGAAACTTATGTAACTTTGAACGAGAACCTAAATACCTTGGTCAAAGCTAAAGATGAAGTATTCCATGAAAAACTTCAGCTGGAAGAAGACCTAACTGGCATGCGAAAGGAATTCGAAGCCAGAAGGAGTGAGTACATGAAGGAACTCGAGAATGAAGAATTAAAACTTCAGGAAATGAGAGAGTCATTCAATAAGGAATATGACAATAGACACATTCGTATCCAAACATACATAGATACGAACGATCAACTAAATCTTGATAAGGCAAAATTCGAATCCGAAATATGCCATTATCAGAGCGAGTTAGAGAAATTGAAACTTCAGTGTAGTAAACAAGCTGAAGACAATGAAACCATCCGGGTAGGCATTATAGCTTACAATAAACAACTGGAAGAAGATAGACAGAAACTCACGAATGAGCTTCAGGAATTGCAGACTACTGCAATAACCTTAGACAAATATGTAGAAGCCGCCCAGTTGACTATAAGTGATATAGATCCAGCTGTGGTGTCTACAATGTTGGGAAAAACATCCAAAGATGCAACCCCAATTAGATACAACCCATTCGTTGATGATGGGGCTGATAAGAATGTAGTATCCGGAATCTACAAGAAACCGGATAATACCGCAGTTAATGGAACCGCACCTACACCAGCAACTCCAGTGCTGGATACGATAGGTCCGGCACCACCAATACCAGATTTGAGTCACAAAATTAAAGCGACTCACGATAGTGCTACTGGAACTAACAATAATACACCCGTGGCACAACCAAGAGTACCGGGACCACCGAGGCATATGTTAACACCACCTTCATATTTCTCCCAACCTGGCCATAGTACACCAGCAGGTCCAAGATTACCGAACCCACCTCCGGGTCCCGGTAATGGTCCTACTGATGGACGTTTTCCAAGACCAAACCCGCCACAAAACAATGTTAATGGCGGTACGTATCAACCAAGAACATCTTCCTATGGATATAGATATAATTATAATCCATCAGGAAGTGGTAATTATCAAAATGGTAATAACTATAACCAGGGATGGAATCAAAATAATTCTTACCCTAGGTATGCGTCTTCTGGAAACGCCGGTTACAATGGTGGATGCCCTGGCGGTTCATCCGGAAACTATCATAATAATGGTCCACCAGGAGGGAACCCTCCAGGCGGCCCAGGAGGATCTGGATCCGGAGAATCAGGATCAGGAGGAGATGGCAGGAAGCCAAATAGAAGAACTTCCATGCCTGCAGGGATGCAAACCATCTTTGACAGGAGCCAATGTATCCAAAACCTTGGCATTGACTGCTACCGAAAGGGAGCAGATGGCATGGAAGTCATGAACTGGAGCATACGAGAAGCAGATAGACTACGCGGATGTAATAATCCGGCACGTAGACAGGCACGGATACCCCCTCCATATGATTCTAATGATCCATGGAAGGACAGGTACCAAGCTTTTGTTGACGAAGTCAATTGCAGTGGCTGGACAAAAGAAGAAGCTCTGCCGTATTTGATCTGTTGGTTGAATAAAGGTGGAAAAGTAGCCCTCAACCAATGGAGAGCAGCGTACGGATTATACGGCACCTATGATCAATTGGTCGAATGTGCCACATACCTATTCGGATCAATCGTTAGAGAAGATCCATGGGTAAGCTTCAAGAAAAGAACACAGAAACCTAAAGAATCTCACAAGGTCTTTGGTTTGGAGCTACAGGACTTGCTATCAAAAGCACGTCCAAATTGGGCTCATGACGATGACTGTTATCTACAGGAATTGTTTATACAATTCTATAATGGATTGCGGGATCCAGATCACAAACAAGTAGTTTGGGATTCTTGGAAGGATGACACTTCCTTCAGTGACCTGTTCATATCAATAGATGGACATGACATTAAGAAACGATTGGTAGTGCTAGGACCTAACCCGGTAAGAGCAGCCCCTTTTCAATACGGAGGTACACCTGCTCCGATATATGAGACTTCCCAGTTAGCCGCGGTTGATTCTCATGAAGCTGATGAGGAGGATGAATATGTCTCCGATGAAAACGGAGAATATATTGGATCAGTCCAGGTAGCTGGAAAGTATTACCTACAAAAGCGGTATAGGAAGGTACATTCGAGAGGAAAGGGAGGATCCGTTGCTGGTAAAACAGCTTCCGGATCGACCCAATCTGGCAATGTGACCTCTACGGCGAAGCCAACTGTGGCAGCCACTGTTGCTCCTACTAATATGATGGAAACATTAATAGCCGGATTAACAGAAGCTCTAAAGAGACCGAGAGTCGATAAATCTCAAAGGAGATGTTACCGATGCCAGAAACTGGGGCACTATGCTCCAGAATGTATGGCTGAGAAACCTGTCCCTCGTAGACAGGAGAATGTCTCTGGAATAAGTACAGAGGAAAACTAAGGAGGGGTCTCCCGACGGGCAAAGAAGGGGATCCCAGTGACAAATCCTGCCATGATATCACCATCCGTGATGACAGTTTGCATGTAGTAGCAAACTCGCCTAACACCGAGGTGGTTGTAGACACCCGGAAGGTTAGGGAAGCTGATATAACAGGTGCCACGGGAGCACAGGGGAAACCCGATATCAGTAACGAGGCAGGCGGCTACGAGTTAGCCAGGGTTGGTAGTGCCCACCTGCCCCCGGGTCATCCTTGTCTAGAATACCTGAAAGGATGTGGATCGACTCCTGGTGTGAACAATGACGTTCCGATCATTACGGATATGCCCTCTGTTTTAAACGGAAGGCGGTGGTATGTTTGCCTCACTGTTAACGGAAGATCTGCCGAATTTCTCATGGATACGGGAGCTAGCCACTCCTGTATCTCCAAGAGGTTCTATGATCTTATACCGGATGAGCATGATACTCTCAAAACGGGGGGAGTGCTCAGACGGCCGATGGCAGTACCTTGCAAACGTATGGTAGAACTTGTGTGAAGTTACAATTAGATGGAGTACATGACTATGTCATGAGCGCCACCGTTGCAGATATAGCAGATGAAGGGATACTCGGGTTGGATTTCGCATCCCTGTATGGAGTTGTGTTGGAATCCCAATCAGGAGTGTTGAGTGTGAAATACCCGTATCCTGTAAAGGTTAGATGTGTACTGAGACAAGTGAGCAGTATGGCTAGTGTAGCACACACTGTGCGAATCCCTCCGGGAGTAGCCTGTGATGTGCTAGTAAGAAGTGATCCTGCAATGCGCAATAAGCCTGCAGTGATAGAACCAGATGTAGCTACTCTGTCAAGTATCGGATTAGTATACGCAGACACTATTGTAGCAAATGCATCCTGGTCGGTAGTACCTGTCTCCAATACTGGAAACAGTACTATCTACTTGAAAAAGGGACAAGTTTTTGGAAACGTGACCCTTTCGGAAACTGTAACGGATAGTAAGTTAAACTTACAAAAGGTAACAGGAAATGATGAAAGACTTACTCAAGTTGTATGAAGAAACCTCATTAGAAAATCCGGAAGACCGGAAAGAGTTCTATGATTTGCTCTGTCAGTATAGGACTGCCTTTGCCAAACCTGGTGAAAAACTAGGTACGACAAACAAGGTAGTACATAAAATAGATACTGGAGATGCGGAACCCTTTAAAATACCGTATAGGCGGTTACCTTTAGCGAAAAAGAGAGTAGCTGAAGAAGAGATAAACAAGATGTTGGAACAGGATGTAATAGTCCCTTCCAATAGTCCATGGAGTAGTCCTGTGTGTATGGTAACAAAGAAAGATGGTACTATCCGCTTTTGCATAGACTACAGGAAATTGAATGAAGTGACGAAAAAGAATTCGTATCCATTACCGAGAATAGACGAAACCATTGACTCCTTAGGAGGAAACAGTTGGTTTTGTATCCTAGACTTGCAATCAGGTTACTGGCAAGTGGGAATGAACCCTTCAGATATGGAAAAAACTGCATTTTCGAGTCATATTGGGCTATTCCAATATAACGTAATGCCGTTTGGTTTGTGCAATGCACCAGCAACATTTGAAGCAATGATGGAAACAATTCTAAGTGATTTATTGTGGAAAAGATGTCTTGTATATCTTGACGATGTCATAGTCTTCGGAAAAACATTCGAAGAGTGTTCTAATAACCTAAAAATGGTACTAGAACGTATTATTTCTAATGGTCTCAAATTGAAACCTAAGAAATGCCACATGTTTAGAAAGTCCATAAATTATTTGGGCCGCATCATTAGTGATGAAGGAATAAAAGCTGATCCGGAGAAAATCAAATCAGTTACGAATTGGAATAGACCTAGAACACCCAAAGAAGTGAGGTCCTTTTTAGGATTCTGTTCCTATTATAGGGAATTTATTCCGAATTATTCTAGAGTCAGTTACCCATTACAAGCAATAGCTAACTGGACTCCAGGAAGTACCAAGGAAAAATTTCCTTGGACGCATGAACAGGGATCTGCTTTTCAAAAGCTAAAAGACCTGTTCACGAGTACTCTGGTATTACAATATCCGAATGAAACGGATCATTTCATACTGGATACTGATGCTAGTAATGATAGCATTGGTGCAGCTCTCTCGCAAGTCCAAAATGGGAGAGAAGTACCGATTGCCTTTGCCAGCAATACACTGAGCAAGACTCAGAGCAATTACTGCACAACCAAAAGAGAGTTGTTAACAGTAGTCGTATATACCAAGAAGTTCAAACATTTTCTATGGGGAACGAACTTTACATTACGTACGAATCATTCCTCTTTAAGATGGCTACTGAACTTCCGAGATGCTGAAGAAATGTTAGGCCGATGGTTAGCCCATCTATCAGAATATGGGCTTGAACATCACCAGATTCAGCATAGACCTGGAGTGAAGCATTTAAATGCTGATGCCTTGTCTCGAATACCAATCTGGAAATGTGATAATCCGGATTGTACTGATTGTGGAGCTCATAGGGCAGTGTTAGCAGGGATTCGAAGACCATTCGAACCCCTAGTTGCCAGCATACTGGATTGGTCTATGGATCACATACGACGTTTCCAGGAAGCTGACTCGATAACTGCGCAGCTATTGCAATTAGTACCAAAGGGTATACGTCCAGTTAGACCTGAGGTCTCCCTGGAAAATCGAGAAATGAGAAGGTTTCTTGCTCAATGGACCGAGCTTGAAGTCCGGAAAGGCGTGTTATACCGTTGGAAGCCATGTAATATTGGTGAGAAAATCATGCAAGTGGTAATACCACATGCCATGAGACATGACATTATGTACTTCTGTCATGGACATCGGACCAGTGGTCATTTTGGAAGGAAACGTTCGTTGGCACGACTTTCCAAAAAATACTACTGGCCTGGCATGACCAGAGACTTGCAAAGATGGGTAATCACCTGTCCGGATTGTTGTAAAAACAAACCCGGACCCGGGATGGGCAAACTTCCCCTATCCCAAGAACTTTTCGGAGTTAGATTCGCAAGAATCGGGGTAGATATCATTAGTGGATTGAATACAACCTCTAATGATAATACCTGTATGATGGTAGTGTGTGATTATTACACAAAATACACTAAAGTATTTCCACTACCGGACCACAAAGCAGTTACTTGTGCCGAAGCCTTTGTAAAAGGCTGGGTACTAAGTTTCGGTGTACCATTAATGCTACACAGTGACCAAGGCAGAGAATTCGAATCAAATCTCTGGCAGGGTATGTGCGAATACTTAGCTATTTGTAAGACTAGAACCAACCCGTATAGGCCACAAAGCGACGGATTGGTAGAAAGGTTCAATAGAACCCTTCTCCAAGTTCTAAAATCACTCCTCAATGAACATATGGACGACTGGGATGAGCAATGTCATTTTGTGACACATGCCTATAACAGTACGGTACATTCCAGTACAAATTGTACTCCGAACCTTTTAGTATTCGGAGAGGATCTGATAATGCCTGCTGACTTAGTATTTGGAGTCGTAGGGCTGGACCCGGAACTACCTTGCCATGTAGTTTTTGTGGAATGTTTAAGAGACAGATTTAAAAAAGCATATGAGTCTGTCCGAATCGATTTAGAGAAAAGTGCCAAATGGCAGAAAGCTGGATATGATACCGATCTAAAGCATCGGAAATTCCAATCCGGAGACAGAGTTCTCAGATTACATGAACCACTTAGACACATAAAATTAGCATCTAATTGGGATGGTCCCTTCACGATAACACAAGTTATCAGTGATTGTACCGTAATTATTAAATCTGACCTTGGTCGACTTTATAAGTCAAATGTGGCCAGATTAAGGAAATGGTCTGGGAGGGAGACCTCCACAGAAATGTATGGTGAAGGTTCGGGAAAAATCCTGAACCAGAATCGTATAATAGACCAGGTAAAGAACACTACAGTGAAGCGAGGCCGTGGTAGGCCTAAGAAGTGTTCCGAATCAGTGACACCCACGCCAACACCGATTAAGCGTGGGGGAGTTAAAAAAGTCTCGGCAGGTGAAGACAAAAAGAAGAGGAAAGGTGTCTCGAAGGCTAAGAAACACCTAGAAAAGGCTCTTCAGTCTGTCAGGTCCGATAAAGAACTATCCGAGAAGGGGAGATACGTTCATCGCAGCCCTCGAATTGCCCAGAGGACTGCAGTGACCTAACCTGTATACACAACGGGTGTAATGTTTACATTTAGAGGAACGGATGACAACTGACCCGAAAGGCTTATTTGTCACCGCCGCATGATGTACCAATGGGTAGTGGACGGATAATCCGGTGGATTTGCTTAAGCTTTCCATAATCTCCACTTAAATCCCCAGATGAGTCATCGGCGTGAGCGATAATTACCTAAAAACAATCAGTTTGTTGATGTTCCGCTTGTAGCACGTGCGTTTCCGCATGACGTCACCGTGTCCAGTCTCGGCTGACCTCTCGTGACCTCGCGGGCTGCGGGGAAATGACGTCACGAAAGCTGGCCTGTCGCCATATTGTTTTTTGGTAGCGTTTGGGACAGTCAGGTCACCCCTTCTCTCTTAAATTCTACCATCTAGCAAACCTCTTGTGCGCCCTCAGAGTCTGTCTCTCAGCAGGCAGACTCCGTCCGTGTCGGCCCCGGCACCGTAAAAGCCGGAAAAAGGAGTAGTCTACTCCCGTGGGCGATTCCCCAGTCATGGCTGAGGAATCCATAGCTGCAGCCAGGCTATCCAGTGACCCGGATAAGCTGACTCCGTCCGCAGAAGCTTTTCCGGAAGCTTTGTCACCTGTAACACAGGAAGAGAGCGAGATGATGGACGTGGAGGAACCCACGGATCGCTCGTTCGAGGAGAAGCTGGCTTCATTTTCAATAAATGAGCCAGAGAAGATGCTATCTCCACTCCCACCCGAGGGATCCGGATGGGCTGCGAGTGCTGAACCCGCAGCGACTGAGTCCGAGACCACACAAGTCGACAGACGGAAGGATCAGTGGAAGCCAGCAGTGGCTGACCCGTTCCCAGTAGAATATGATGGTCGCTACCTGTACGTCCACCCGGAACTACAGGCACAAGTGATCTACACGGACGGTACACCAGTCAGGTTGGACCCGAAAGTAAGGATAGCTATCGAGGGCGTCATGGTTCCCGAACAGCTGACCAGGACGCCTCCCGAATGGCTTCGAGACTGGCCGTGGTTCCAACGGGGACTTATGGTAGACGCTGGTTTCCGTGAAACAGTGTACGAAGCCAACCGAGCCTTCGAGCTCAGAGCGTACCAGAAGCCTGACAAGACCCTGTGGAACGTCAAGGCTACGAATATTGATTGGGTAGGCTGTGTCTCGGATCCCGAGGGGCAGACATTCCCACGTCCTTGTGCTACCCGGCCCCAGTACCGGACCACAAAGGAGTTCCGGGAAGCCGCTGCTAACTTCGAGCAGTGGGACGACGGTTTTTACATAACCGAGTAAGAGTTAGTGGATGTCCAGAACAGTTCACTAACCGGTATGGACCGAGGTGCAGCCCTTCGGACGGTTCTCGTCCGCCGAATGACTGCCGAACAGGAGGCCCAGGAAGAGGCTAAGAGGGCCGCGGAAGTACCCGCACCTCCTATCCCTGACCTGAAGCTTGCCACCAGGAGCTCAGCCAGTGCTACACCAGCCACCGGCAGTACTACCACCCTGGTAGAAGCCTCGACCTCCAGCGCATCCAGAACCCAGGAACCGGAGGAAGACTGGAAGGTCATCAAGAACAGGAGGTCCGCTGCTCGGAAGCTCAAGAATCTCCCGGATTCTGCTAGAGCCGAGCCGAAACCCAGCACCTCAGCCACTGGTAGTACTGCCATGGAGGTTGAGTCGTCAGACGAGGAGTCGGTGCACGAATCCTCGGTTGAGTATGATGAGAAGGCCACTCCATCAACTCAAACCGAGGCCGAGCGATGGGCTAACGCCAAATCCGGATTCAAAACCCGGATTCCGACGTGTTTCTCCGACTGTGGCTACGGAGTAAAGAAGGACGGCTCTACCCTCTATGCCTGCCCGGACTCAGTCAACAAGAATAATGAGTCAGATGATGAAGATTGGATGAGTCTTTCGGACGAGGACCCCAATCCGAGCAAAGCCTATCGAAAGATGTGGCTTATGCTAAACCACACCGAAGGGTATTACACTTATACCCAGAGGAGGAAGCTGCGTTGGGCTCTAGAGAAGTGGTACGGTGACGACCAGAAGTCCTGTCCCTTCTCTATCTGCCAGGATGCGAGTGATGTCTCGGTCCGGACCTGGAGTACTCCAGCCCGGTTCCAAAGGCATCTGGTAGAGGCCCACTTCCACCATCACCCGGTTTACATTTGTGATCCGAGTTATGGTAAGAAGGGCAAGAAGTGTACTACGAAGGTGCAATATAGCCGACGTAGTGATCTGGCGAGACACCAGAAGAAATGCCACGCAGAAGGTTTAGACGGGGCTCGGAAGCGCATCATGGAGCTTCATCAGGAACTCATGAAGGAGTTCGATAGTCTGAGCGAGGATGCTTGGTCTAAGATCCGACCAGGGGACCAAGTCCTCTGCGAGGTTCCGAAGACCAAGGATTCGAAACTCCGCGCGAAGATAGTCCTGACTCCTGGAAAGGGTAAGCTGGACATGCAGGAGTCTCTCTGGCAGAAATGCGAGGAATCCGGCAAGGAGGGAAAGAGAGCTCAGGAAAGGAGCAGAAGAGACCAGAACCGTGGTGGCAACGGTAATGGTAAGACCACCACTGCTAAAGTCAGAGCAGACGACCAGGTCTCCTCTGGCTCGGCACCCCCACAAGCAGGTTCAGGGCACTCCGGTGTTCAAGAAACCCGAACCTGCCGGATACGCTGGCGCCGTATCGAAGCCTGGGAAAGTTAATCCCCGTAACTTTCCGTCCTTGACCCAGGGACCTGGACCTGAGAGCCAGACCTTGGTCGTAGGAAAGGGTGGTCATCTTGTCCCTAAGAAGACCTCAGCACCTGCTGCCGCCGGATCCGCATCCGCTCCAGCCGCCCTGCCAACCAACTTCACCCAGGAGCAGTTAAGCCTCTACCTGCAAATGGGATTGAAGCAGAACCAGCCTCCTGCCTACTGTGTACCATCAGCAGGCGTATCCGGAAGCCCCACACCCGGAAGTGGTCCTCAGGCCGCATCGACTCCCCCCAAGGCTGTCGCTGCACCTGCGAAACCAAAAGACGCCATTACCATTAAAACCGGTAATGCGGAAGTTTGGTTCGAGAAGTCTCGCCAGGGGGAGGCAGATGTCCAGAAGGCCATCTACACCCACTGGGAGAAATGTGTCCGTGAGAAGGCAACAGAATTCCATCAGGGTCTTCTTAATGATACCCTGTTGTGTATGAAGGAGGTTGCGGATGCTGAAAAGCAGCGCCTCGAGACCCTCATTCGGGACGACGTAAAGGCCCAGGAGGAGGCTGCCGCAGCTGCCCAAGAAAAGGCAGCTATGGATGTACACGTCTTGGAGAAACGTGTAAAAGAGGAGATTACCCGGAATACCAACTTGAACACTAAGTTCATGAGGGTATTCAGAGTCGACCTCGACGAGTGGGACGGCACTCCCGAGTCGGCTCTAGCTCTTCTTAAGAAGAAGCATGCGAAGAAATCCGCCTAAGCATGCTACGGGTTATTTTTCCATAATTTTTTTTCTCCACCACTAAATAACCAGATATAGTCTTTGCGGAACCCTACAGGTCTGCGAATGTTTTCTTCATTAGTATATGAACACCTGTTGTATGTGTTCCGGGTTCCTTTTATGACCAGCTTATTGTATAATTCAGGCCCTATGATTCTTATTGTACCCTGAATAGTCTATTCGGATTGAGAACTTCACTTACAAACAATCCGATAGTAGACTTGCTGCTGTCAAACGTATCCGGATGCTGGTTCCAGACTTCTGCTGCTACCTGTGCTAACCACTTACTAGGATGGACTTTACGATTTACCTCTACAATTCATCTATACTCCCGAATGGACTTATACTACATGTTACTACTACTTCCGGACCAGCCTATATTGGACTTTTTACTTATGTCAACAATACTTAAACGGATTACGATTCTACACTGTTGACAAAACCGGATCTACACCTTACTTCTACACTCTACACCATTCGGATATACTTATGAACTATAGCACTTCTAGAGGATTGTGGGTTGCTGCCCCAAAATTTATCTACCGTGTTCACTCTATAAAAGGAAATCATAGACTTTAGCACATCCATCCCGTGGTTAGCTGACCACACTTACCTTCTAGTATCCGGAAAACTACAGCAGAAGACTCCAGCAGCATCTACCATTACCATATTGTATATAATATTATATGTCTATTTTTCTATAATGTTATTTGTATGTGCATATCCACTACACTGGTCATAACTTACTATATATTGTGATACGGGTATATATATATATCTGTTGGTACGGATCTCAAATTACTGTTCATATTTATAATATAAGATCCGGTAAACTACACCAGAATATATGTATTATTGTCCTGCGAGACATGTTGTATCATAAATATATTAATCTGGTGTTATAAAGGTTATTTGGTACACGGTGATATCATATATATTATTATATTCATTACTACGCCGTGATTTTTTTCTTTTCAAGTGTATAATACAAATGGTTCTATTCGTACTACTCACGGAATCCTTAACGGATTCATATGGTTATATCATACAATGATGTTACAAGATTATATGTCATTAGATAGTGTAGTTACTCTTACAGTCTTTTTCAAGACTATATAATCAAATGTGGTATTAATAACTACAAACACATATGAATGTTATTACGTGATGTATTTAATGTTAACAGTTCCGTTACACATAACTGTTACTATCACATGTATACGAATTATGATACTTGTCCTATTACTTATACCGTAAACATGATATGTTATCCTATGGTATAATAAGCTAATTAACAGTTTTCGATACATACAACTGTTATTCATTCAAGTAATTCGTATCATATTCCAACATTCAATTTGTTATTATGTAACTACATACACTATCAAATATATGTATATGACATTCGATTCATACTTAACCTGGTGTTAACGTTATATCTATGGTTGTACCTCTATTACTAATGGTTTAGAAATATAGATATGTTATCCTAGTAATATTACTATAACTATAACACCCTCCTAAATGTCTGGGGGAGTGGTGTAGAGGTACGCATTGTTAAACCATAGAGTTGGGTACCGTCTGACGTGGCGGGTGAGTCGAGTCGTCGGACGTTCCTCAGGTTCCGGATAGGTGGCAGCACCGATCCGGGTCTGTGGGGACATCTGACGACGAACACCTGGGTCCTTATATAAAGCCCAGGGCTCAACCGCTACGTCAGAGGCCCTTCTGGCCTCCGCACCATGTAGACCATTATCCATCAATATTAGCTGCCTCTTCTATACCATTCGGCAGCCGTGAGTGTGCACTAAGTAATAAAACTAACCGTTGGCATACACTTGAAATACTGTCTTACTCTTTCTTTCCGAATCGTAAGACCCGAACCCCCCCAGGTCCGTAAGGCCACAAACCCTTACACATTCAATTAACCTCTAAAGGTAATTTATAAGGACATGCAGATATCTTTGAAACCAGACATGCCTTGCGAATTCTTATGGTGTGGAGTCACCCATTTCTAAGTAACTTCCCATTAGAACCAAAGAAAAAGTAGTCTGAACTAGCTTTCTTCAATTTCAATCAAGATAAAAAAAATTGCCTGTAACTGCAATATTGATTTTCCCCTTTTGTCAGCACTCGTGTCTTGTGTGTAATCAGAGGCACCTTTTGTTCAGTTTTATCAGGTGGCTTTACGAGCCCGATTTGCATGAATTTTCAATATGTGAATGGATCACTCATGCTGTCTATTGATGTAGAAGACACACTTAACTGTGTTCTGAAAAAAATGATAAAGTAAAAATGAATGGCAAGCAATTGAGCAGCAAGAAAAACCAATTGAGACCTTTTCCATATCAACTTGGCTATCTGAATGAGGTAAAGGACCATCTCATAGAATTTTCTTATTCCTGGTTTCAAATTAAACTAATTCTTATCATTTCAGCATTGGCCTATATCAACTACAATTTCTGTTATAAGATAGATGGCGTTTCAGATAGAATCTGATTGTGTCTCAGTCATGTTGCCTTTGCTCTGAATGAAATAAATAAAGGGAGAGAAACAGATTGTTCAAAACAGACTGTAATAGGAACCAGGCATGTGAGGTTGTGCTATGAGCAAAGGACACCCTGTATCATTTTTAATTCAGAAGGACTTTCTACGTGAAGAGAATATGGTGGATAATTAATGATGGGTTGGCAGAGGGTGAACCCTTTTAGTGACTTCCTTTGATCTAGCTCTACCGGGTCTGAGCATTTTGGAAAGACCCTTGGACCACAGTCTCTCTCCTTCAATGTACAGTAGGCCGGTGATCTAATAGCTTGGGCAGTGGCCACGGGGATCTTGTGTACAACAATTGAATAATTGCTACCTTTGTTACAAACCCAACCTTAACAAGATTCATTGTACTGAGTAACTTAATGGTTGGTTTGGCAAGCATGGGCTCTGGGCAACCAAAACTACAGAGCATTAAACTTTTGGGAACCCGTTTCAACTTTGTTGGTTTCTGCCATAGTAAAATGCACTTTGCTTTATGGGAGCCTATAAAGCAGCTCATGATCAGATCAAGGATTTTGGTATGCATGTCACCAATTATTGATATTCAAGAATTATGAAGTGTAATCAAGCGTGCAAGCAACTGCGTGAAATGGTGGGAATGGACATCAATACCTAAAGGCTAAGTACCAATATCCGGGAATCAGCAAGCACTGTTTGTATTGTAAGCTGATCAGATCAGGGAAGTGAGGGCTGGATGGAGTAAGGTTGGTAAGATACATAGATTCCATTGGGTATGATGGTGTATAGACGATGCATCCATCCTTTCTGATCTATCTTGATTTCTTTATGTGATTCCCCTAGGTGGGGTGTTTAGGTGAGGATGAAAATAATAGGGGTTCTGGATGTGTCTGGAGAGGCTCTAAAGTGGCGAGCCACTGTTGTGGCATGTGTGATATTCTTAATGTCTAATGAAGCGCTCTGAATTAGGTCTTACACTTTTGAATTGGGCGGCTTGGAGTATTATGACCAACAAAAGCAAAGGGTTTTGCCTGGGTGACACTGCTCTTGACAGAACATTGAATTTGAATGTACAAAAGTACAAAACAACCTATGATCAATCTTCAAGGTCCCTCATAGGCCCTACCCTTATTGTATCCTATTTCTGTCCTGTTCTCATTATTCTCTATGTTACTTTCCATTACAAGGGGATATGTGAGTTTAATTGGTTGAGGATTGCTCTTTATCTAGGCATTTTCTCTCTCCATCTGTGACAGATATGTAATTCTAACATGGCACAATGTGTCAAATTGTCACTGAATAGATTGCAAAACGGTTTTAATAGTGATTACGTCTACTTGATTGCAGATATTAAAAAATGGAAGTGTTCATTGCAAAGAGGAAATGATCAGTTGATCATTTCACTTAGAACAATTTTCTCTGAATGATGCTGTCACATTTCTATTAATTGCAGCAATTAGTGAGAGGAATGGGTTTAAGATGGGGCTATTTCAACTCTGGTCAACTTCAGCACTATCAGAATTGAAATAGGAGAGAAATAGGCTATATGATATTTCATCTAATGGAACATAAAAATAGGTGCATCTCATTTGTATGAAGTAAACCTTGGTAAACAAATAAGGAAGGAAAATTCAAAGTAATTCCTAACAATATATATTTCCTTAATGTCCCTGGTTGATAGAATGCAAACTTTGCTAAGCGCACACATGAACATTCACTGTAATGCTTTACGGTCCATTTACAAGGGGGTGCCAAAATCAAGAGGTCTATACTGATGATAGGAAAGGATCATCACTTAACTCTCTTTACTTTACAAATGTACTCATAAGCAATTAGAATTGAAAATGAAAAGAAATCAAGCTATGAACATGTTTCAGCTAATATTATGTTGCAATGATCACTGGTGACCCGTTATCTGTCGCCATGATTGGTCATCAACGGTGACTCCTTTTTGAGTGAAAACTCACTGCCTCATCTTTCGCCACTGTGTGTCAGTCTCACATGGCATGGCGATTTATCACAACAGTTGCCAACATGATCTCACTCACTGCATGAGTATGTGCCACCCCTTGTCATCCCTCACAAAGCATGGTGACTTATCACTACCATCGCCAACAAGGATCTAAATCACTGCGTGCCCAGCAAATTGTCGTTATATGTCGCCATGATTGGTCATCAATGGTGACTCCTTTCTGAGTGATAACTCACTGCATCATCTTTCGCCACTGTGTGTCAGTCTCACATGGCATGGCGATTTATCACAACAGTCGCCAACATGATCTAACTCACTGCGTGAGTATGTGCCACTGCCTGTCAACTCTCAGTCAGAATGGCGGCTTATCCCAACCATTGCCAACATGGATCTGACTCATTGTGTGATTATGTGCCACTCCCAGTGAGTTTTCACTCAGAATGGCGACTTATCACCAACATCGCTAATATGGATCTCACTCCCTGCGTGATTATGCGCCACTCCTAGTCAACTCTCAATCAGAATGGCAGCTTATCACCACCATCGCCAACATGGATCTCACTCACTCCGTCAATATGTGCCACTGTCTGTCAACTCTCATTCAGAATGGCAACTTTTCACCTGCATTGCCACATTTCTCACTCACTGCGTGAATTTGTTTCACTCCTAGTTAATCTTCTCTCAAAATGGCAACTTATCACCACCAACCGTGAAATCGATGTCACTCGCTGTGTGAGTGTGTGCCACTGTCATCAACTCTCACACGAAATGGTGACTTATCACCACCATTGCCAACAGTGGTCTCACTCAATGCATGAATATGTGTCACTCCAAGTCAATGCTCTCTGAGGATTGCATCATCTGTCACTCACTCTCACTCAGAATGGCAACTTATCACCACCATTGCCAAAGTTGTTGAGACAGCACCACTGTTCAACATGTAGCCTATCTAGGAAGTGTGGGCATGAAGTATAAGTCCCATACATATCGAATGTGCTTTGTTTCACATGATTTCCATGTAATACTTCAGAGTTGAATCAAACAAGATTATATAGAGAGAATATCAATTGAATTTAGATAGAGGTATCTCTAAAATGAAAGCAACTATCCATAAACACGTTTTCTCTGGTTACAGGAAAAATACATAGGGAAATATCAACATGAACACCTTGTCTGTGGTTAGAGGGAAGTTACATATGGCAATACCTTCTCTGGCAAAACATACTTTGATCTGGCAGATGTGAGGCTGCATGATTACCAATGTCGATGATCATCTTTTCATCTAACAAGGTGAGTGATCACCAGCGTCGCCATAACTGGTGAGTCTGAGTGATCACCACTCTCGCCATCCATGGTGAACCTGCGCTATGACGTGGTGCGCGTTTCATCTAGCGAGGTGAGTGATCAACCGCCTTGCCATCCCTGGTGAGTGTGAGTCATCACGATCCTCACCATCTGTGGTGAACCTGTGCTATCATGAGGTACGCGTTTTATCTAGCGAGGTGACTGATCACAATCCTTGCCATCCGTGGTAAATGTGCATTATGACGTGGTGTGTGTCTCATCTAGCGAAGTGAGTGATCACTCATGTCGCCATCCCTGGTGAGGAGGAGTGATCACTCATGTTGCCATCCCTGGTGAGGATGAGTGATCACGATCCTCGCCATCCCTGGTGAACATGTGCTATGACGAGGTGCGTGTTTCATCTAGCGAGGTGAGTGATCACCTGCGTCGCCATCCCTGGTGAGTCTGAGTGATCACCATCCTCGCCATCTGAGGTGAGGCCATGTGATCACCACCATTGCTATTCCTGGTGATCTTGTGCTATAGCGACGTCTTGTTCCATCTAGCGACATGTGTGAGCCACTTCACACAGGTTGACGAAGAGTCACGACAATTTGCTGGGTACCAAACCAAACTTATTTTCACAAATTACAGTGTTTGCTTTGTTTCAATGATAGCAGTCTAGTGACAGAAACATGCTGTAACACAAGGGAGAATAAGAACGAGGCTGGCACCTACACCCATACCACTGCCAACCATATACTAATCAGTTCGAGTAGTGTCATTCTGTGCCACAACTGTTAGTACCTTATCAAGCCACTAGGCAGCTGACCATCTCATGACCTCTGAGTTTACTAATTGACCTCTGGGATGGGTTTCAGAGATGAAAGGCTTTCTAATTACATATAAAGTATTCTTTACCAATTACAGCTGAAAGGAAATCACTAGATCAAGTCATAGATTATGGAAAGATCGATGGGTTTGGATTAATTGGCCTGCAGGTCAGGGCAGAAGATACTTTTGAGTAACCTTGCTACCAAAAAGCAAGATTCCGTTTTAAAAAGGTTTCATATAATGACAGTATAAAATGTTACATTTTCCATTTGAATATAACTATCATCTAACCAATATACTGGTGCTGGCCATGTTGAACACTATGGGTTAACTCCTTTCATAACACAATAGGGAGGTTAAGATCTGAACGTGTATGTCTATGTGTACGGGTAACGTCATAGGTCATGTCGGGGGTATTCCCATCTAGCAGTATATAACTTGTAGACTAGGCGTTTTGGATGTGTAGAAGCTGCTCAACACGTACATGTAGGGGGAGTAGACATATAGAGAAAATTAATGTATGCAAATTCCTGATGGGCCTGGCCAGGTCGTAATTAGGTATCTGGGTATCTACTGCAGACATTGATTGCACATTGGTGAATTA
This sequence comes from Acholoe squamosa, assembly GCA_949317995.1. Classification (NCBI taxonomy): domain Eukaryota; kingdom Metazoa; phylum Annelida; class Polychaeta; order Phyllodocida; family Polynoidae; genus Acholoe; species Acholoe squamosa. The sequence continues at coordinate 6,776,221 of OX439039.1, forward strand.
TATCTCAGTCTAATTATCTGTTGTTTATAGCCCATACCCTGCCCACCTGACACCAGCCACTGCAGATGTTGGTAGCCTCATAGAGGATCAGTGTATCTCAACCACATTACCTGTACCTGTACTGCAACCTGTACTTCTAGGCCCTGCCGTTCCCGTACAGGTTCCAGAATCTTAACCTCTCTAATATTCCATTAGACTAATTTCTGAATAATACAAGATAAGCGGACAATTGTTCTCTATACATTTGCTATTTCAAAACCCCATTGATTATTCAGATTGCATGTGAGATATTAGCGAAACCAAGATATTATTGAATGATGTAGATGCCAGTTAGCTCATTAAACCTAGGCTATTTCATTCAGATGGCCAAGTTAATATGTGATAATCACAATCAATTTCCTTGAAAGATTTTCACCCAGCTTTTATTCCTGCTTCATTGCTTGCAGTTCATTACTCCCGTTTTTCTTAAAGCCCAGTTAAATGTTTATTCATTATCAATAGACAGCATAAGTGATCCTTTCTGAAGAGGTTTTCAATTATGCAAATTTATGCTAGTTGGGACTCTGGAAAGAGGAAGTGTTTCACACTTAGCATGCACACCATGGATTCTAAAATATAACAATATTAGACATTTTCATTAAACAATTTTAATAGCTGAAAATGATGTCGCCATTTTGAAATATTTTTCCGCAAGTAAACTACGCATGTCTGTTTGAAAATTTCATGTTACCAAAAACAACGTTAACCCTTAGAGGATGCTGTTTGCCTGCTCTTTATTTGTACATCATGCCAACCCTCCAGGAGTGTATGAATCCCATAGGGTTGGCATGATGCATGAATATAGTCCTGTTGAGTTATTCACCAAGGCTACATTGCACTGAAAGCCCCAAGGTCGTCAGACTGACGATACCCAAATCTACAACCTAGGGTCATCAGATTGAGCACCCAGGGTAGTCAACCTGATGGATTTAGGTCAACACACTCATCCAAGGTAGTCAAACTGATTACATAATGTTGTTAGAGTGACAACCTTGGTGCTGACTACCTTGGGTCCTCAATCTGACTACCCAAAGCAGTAGATTTGGGTATCGTCAACTTGAGCACCTAAAGTCCTCAGCGGTGAAGACCTTCAGTTGAAAACTGAAGGCCTAATCATCAAACATGAGTGGCACATACCTGCCATCTTGTGTATTTGTTACATATTGTCAACAGAATACCATAGACTCATACTGGGGAGATGTAGACTAAGGGATTTCACTCCCTGTAAGGTGCTGCCCTCTCTCTGTACCCCTTCTGATGACCATAGGTCCTCAATCTGACGAGTTTAAAGATCTGGAGGGTTTTCAGTGTGATGCATCATGATGACCCATTGGCATGAGGCATTGATGCACATTAGCCCTTAAATCTTTGGTAGTATGGATACTTCTACATGACATTGTATGTCATATTAGCCTTTTGCATTTATAGACTGTGAGAAAGTGTGAGAGAGAGAGAGAGAGTGAGAGAGTGAGAGAGAGAGAGAGAGAGAGAGAGAGAGAGAGTGAGAGAGAGAGTTTAAGGACACTAGGCATACGTTAAAGCAAGTAATGTCTTATTTAGAAAACTGTTGCTCCCTTGTCAGATGAAGATAAAACCATGGAATAAAACAACCTAGACAACAATGTCAAATATAACTGTTGAATCCACCAGGGATCCTCATAAAACTGATGAGTGGACCACCATAGTTGTATAGCATTAAACCAGTACTTTTTCCAAGAATCCCAAGATGGCAGTGGAGTGGTAGGCAAATGAAGGAATCTCTGTGAAAATAACAGCAGATCTCTAGCAACTTTAGGAGAAGGATTGCCCATTATATTGAAAACATTTCTTTTTCAGTGAGTACTCTCTTTCAAACCGCCAGTTTATTGATAAGATAAAAATAATTTAAGGTATCATGGGACACCAGGTGCCACAGAAACTACTTCCATAAGTCCTTAGCAAGGTAGTCGATAGTTCACAAACATTTGAATTATAAAAGATTCAGTCTTTTTAATCAATTGTCTATTTTCCTTTCTGTTAACAGCACCCTGCAGTGATTGATCTTTTAGGGACCTTGTCTTTGTACCATGTGGCAGGTTTTAAGGTTCAAACGAACTGCGCCATGAAAAATGGGATTCGCCCCCTGGAGAATGCCTTCCACTATGTAATGCATATCATAATTTTCTGCTTGTATAAAAATTCCTCTGACCCTCCGCAGACCCTCAACACTGGGTCTGCATGGGGAACTATTGCATTATGCCCTTTGCTTGCCATGAGGTAGAAATGAAGCTTAGCATTCTTTCATCCATGCATCATGTCGACCTTCTTGCACCAGTGCAGTACCGTAAAACTTACCCACCAGTGGGCACTTGGAAATATTGTTCAAAATAACAAAAGTTCACAATTTACCCTCCCATGTCATAGATGACATTGAATCCTTTCTAGAACATATTTGATTGTGTACCTATCATGAGTAGAAGCAGAGACATCAATGTGAATGTGGAGGGGTTGGGTAAGCAAGCACCTACTATAGATTTGTACTAGCCTGACAGTGGGAGATTGGCGCCAGTCACACTAGGGCACCTTCCCTATTTAATTACCTCATTAACGGCAGTCACATTGACCGCAAAGCTTTTAGGGAACCTCTTGTATGGTCTCATGTATACTATGGAACAAGGGTGGTACCTCATGGACTATATTAGACCTTAGAATGAACAGCTTATTATGAACAAGTATATTGACAGGTTGAATAGGTTTATCCTGCTTCAAAGTTGGTTTGTTGATTATTTCAAATAGATTTTTATGGTCAGAGTTGACCTGTGCCTCAGAGGAACTGCCATTTTAAATGAGGCAAAGGAACTAATTTTTAGAAATGGTCAGTTCATAGTCTTATTGAAGACCTTTAAAATTAATTGCTGGCCACCCTGGTATCTATGTCATTCACTGAATGACAATACAAATCCATCAGCTCATTGTAGGTGGTCTGTCGTGAGGGTATCAATTTCTTACTCTTTCCCAAGACTGCTGTTTTGAGGCCAGTGGTGCATGACTTCGGAGTTCCTACCACCAGAACTTTATTGTGGACCAGACCATCCAAGATACCACCAGGCTGGCTTTTATAACCCCCTTTAAAGCATTACGGATTAGGTAGAGTAACCAAATTACCTCCGTAAACACCAACTATGTTGAAATTCATATTTTAAAATCCTTTTTTTATAGAGAATCCTTGTGATAGCTACCTTGGCTACATCAATAAGCTACATGCAGATCCATTAACTCCTGTTCCTCGTGTAAACATGGCAGGGTAATCTATTCCATCTTTGTTTTCTCTGCATTAAATATATAGATTGGACATGTTTTGCCTCTCCTCAATGCAAGGGGTTTGGTGAATATAGTCAGAAGGATTGTTTGATGCACCAAGAGGTTTGGTGAATATAGTCAGAAGGATTGTTTGATGCACCCATGCACCATGATAACCAATAAAACATCATGCAATAAATAGATAGAACTAAACGACCGTGGTGCACGAGGTGGTCCGTCCACCACGAGGGAGTTGTCTCCCCCGGGGGAGACAACTCCCGAGGGGTGGATCGTCCACAGAGGACACCAGGGGAGGTTAGTTCTATATTTATTTTATGTTTTTAGAGTGTTTAATTAACTGAAAATTAGCAAAATCCGTTATCGTAGTTCACCGCACGAGCGCCGGTCCGCCATTTTGAATGTTTCCACGCAGCCAGAACGAGGCTACGGTACTGGATAGGCCGCTGTGGTGGATCGGCACACGTTACGCCACTGGGGATGTGCGGATCGGCCCTGCAATGCTATCTCTATGGGAAGAAGTTATTCACATAAACACTTTTTTATAACATTATCAGTTTTCTGTGTGTGTAAATGCTTTGAGACCAGAGGGAATAAGAGAGAGTTGCTCTGTTGAACCCTCATCAGGGGAAACTGCACACATTAGAACCGTGGACAAGCCGGAAGCAGAAGCAGAAGTAGCAGAAGCAAAAAACGTTCAGAGTTAATTATTTTCTTGAGATAAAAACATGCCTTTGCAGTTCATGATCATTAGGGGTGTTGTTTCTCAAATTCTATATGAAGTAAGGGATATTATCCTGGGTTGATTTGCACCTGATATTTCCTGCTTCCGAGATGTCTCAATACATGCTTCTGAGTTGTCCGCGTCTGACCTGCCCCTTCTTCTGAGGCATCCAGTATTCTTATCAGGTCACAAGGACTAACTGATCAATCAGGAACAAACCATCACACTACTTCTGCAGGGTCTTGCACATAAGGTAAAAGGTAGTTTTTTCTAAGAAGTGCTTCATCTGCAGTAGTCAATTTCTTTTCAGTCCTTACTTTTTCATGTTGTACAGAAGTGGTCAAGAAATCAGTAGCCAGAAAAGTGTGATTTGAGTGTAGATCAGTTGTCAGGAGTAGTCGAGTACCTTCCAATGGTTATGATCACTATTCAAAATGATAGCAGGTAAGAGAGAGTCAGAGAGGAAGGCATTTATTTATGCTTTTTACTCTAATGTTGTGCGTGGAAGTGAGTGGAAGGGTGAAACAGAGTGTGACTTTTTAAAGTGATTGCATACATGCTAAGTGCTCTCTTTAGCTTATTGGTCCTTCAAGAGTTAACGTAGGAGATAAGGTAATGGCTTTGTCTGTGCCTGGGGCTGATTGATTACACCAGAGTTAAGATAGGACTGTTTGGTGGGTCCTCACGGAGGGCTTTAGACTGTTAGTAGCGCTGGGGAGGTACACTGGAAACATGGAAGATCCGAAACTAGTCCGCGGTGACCACTGTAGGTCTTCAAGTTGACGATACCTAAAACTACAACTTTAGTCATCAGGATGACAATACTGACAGTACAGAGTCGTCATATTGATGACTCAGGTCATCAGGATGACGACCTAAAGTCATCATTTTGACTAACTAAAGTTGTAGTTTTAGGTTTCATCAACTTGAGCACCTAAAGTGGTCACCGCTGACTAGTTTCGGATCTTCCATGTTTTCAGTGTATATAAGAGGTAGATATCATGGCCCTTGGGAGGCAACAATCTACTATGATAGAGCAAGCAGTATTGCCTGACATTTGTTTGAGACAGGAATGGTACTGTTGGAGGGAGGTAGAAAGAGAAAAGACTTTCTACAGAAAATCTATGTGATAGTAAACTTGGCTACATCAATTAGCCACATGCAGATGCATTAAGTCTTGTGCCTTGTGTAAACATGGCAGGGAAATCTATTCAGTCTTTGTTTTCTTTGCATCAGATATATGGATTTAACCTTTTTGGGTGAAAATCTGAAATCTGCACTAATTGGGTAGGAAACTTGATAAAAAATAAAAGTTTAAATGCATACTTTTTACTTCAGAATATATTCATATATGTGACAGTCTATACTATTCCAAAAGGGGACAGTACCAAAATAATTACTTGAGAAATTATAGGAGGATAAAGAAATACCCCCATGTTAAAAGATAGGAGGCCATTACGTCCGTTACCACGTTTTTGAACAGTTTTATTTACCTTTAGATAGGTGAGGGTTGTAAGAAAACTATTATAGATGAATCAGTGAAACTTACAGGCCGAATAGAGGGATATTATAACTACATTGTCATGTAGAGTTCTAAGTATTCAGATCTCAGTATATCCCTAAACCACACTGCTCTAAACTCATGGTAACGGACATATCTTTAAAAGTATATTAATTCTCCAAATTTATTTCTACCATTAATCTGCATTGCAATGTTCATAGCTAAGCCAAGCGATGTTCAATGATATAAACTTCCAAGGTATATGGTCATTACAAGTGATCCAATCTACAGTATATTTTTAATGAATGTTTCCATTAATTTTCTACAAATAAAAAACATGGTCATTTTGGCTACTTTTTACGTTCAAATCATTACCAATATTCCTTTAATGTGAATAAGTATGAAAAAAATGCATATCCATGTTTAGGTATTGATGTCTGCAACGAATAATATGAGGTCTCATTATGTTTGATTTAGCCTGGTTCACGTGGTAAGCACTGAATGCCATAAAATCATTTGTTTTGCACTTTTCTGATTTTCACCCTTTTACTAAAACAGGTATGCAAGGTAACTGATAAATTTAGTCTGGTGGATTGTTTGATGCACCCGTGCATCATGATAACAAAAAAAAACATGATGCAATAAAACATTTTCTTGTGACAGTATCAGTTTTCTGCATGTATAAATGCTTTGAGTCCAGAAGGAATAAGAGAGTTGCCCCTGCACATCTTGGATGCATGGACAGGTCAGATGAGCAGATGTCTCAGAAGCAAAAAACCCTCTGAGTTAATTATTTTCTCGAGATGAAAACATGCCTTTGCAATTCATGATCATTAGGGATGTTGTTTCTCAATTTCTTTATGAAGTAATGGATATTATCCTGGTTTAATTTGCACCCTATTTTTCCTGCTTCCGAGATGTCTCAATACATGCTTCTGAGTTGTCCACTTTTGACCTGCCCCTTCTTCTGAGGCATCCAGTATTCTTGTCAGGTCACAAGGGCTAACTGATCAATCAGGAACAAGCCATCACACTACTTCTGCAGGGTCTTGCACATAAGGTAGAAGGTAGTTTGTCTAAGAAGTGCTTCATCCGCAGTAGTGACTTTTTTTCAGTCCTTACGTTTTTCATGTTGTACAGAAGTGGTCAAGAAATCAGTAGCCAGAAATGTGTGATATGAGTAGGTCACTTTTCAGGAGTACCTTCCCATACCAATGATAGCTACTCAAAATGATAACAGAAAAGAGAAAGTAAGAGAGAAAGGCATTTCTTTATGCTTTACTGTGGTGAGTGGAATGAGTGAAAGTCACCAGTCCTGATAGGGTTAAAGTGGCAGAATATGGTGAATAATTAATGATGGGTTGGCAGAGGGTCAACCCTTTTAGTGACTTCCTTTGATCTAGCATTACCGGGTCTTAAAGCCTTATTTTAGAAAGGCTATAAGAGCTTACATTGAAATGGTTAGAGGTCATACTTTTTTTTACAAAACAGGCCTTTTACCCTCTGTGCCTTGAACCAGTGTTTGTCCCCTTGAGCGTACAGTAAGCCAATGCTCTAATTGTTGGGGCAGCAGCCACAGGGGTGCTTAGGTTCAATAATTGAATAAGGCCACTGTTTTTACAAACACAACCCTAACAAGATTCTTTGACAGTCAGTCCTTGGTAATTTGATGTTCCTTGTTGAAGTCCTGTCAGATTAGTCTAATGCATAAAGTCCATTGTGGATAATGGTGCATTAGATGATGCATCCACCTTTTCGCCCCTTGGGCTCTTCCTGTGATTCCTTTGGTGATTTTGGAGCATGGTGTATTTAGCTGATGATGGAAAAAATAAGGCCACCTTTCAGGGGTTCTGGCTGTGTCTGGACAGGCTTTAAAATGGCGGGCCATTGTTGTGTCATGAGTGATATTCTTAATGTCCCCCATGTGTTCGTTGAAACATAGAATGGCACTTTGGGCAGATTGGAAAATTATAGCCAACAAGGTTAAAGGGTTTTGCCTAGATGACACTGCCAATGATAGAACATAACATGCTGGGAGCTGAGTGAAGTACAAAACAAAACAAGCTATCTTAAAGGCCTTTCATTGGTTGTAGCCTTATGAAATCCTGTTTGTCCTGTTCTCATCATGCTCTATGATACTTCCTATTACAAGAGGAATTGTGAGTGTAATTGCGTAAAAATTGCTCTTTTCCCAGTCATTTTCTCTCTTGTTCTGTGACGGACATGTAATTGTAACATGGCACATTGTGTTGAATTGCCACTGAATGATTTGTAAAACGGTTTTAATAGGGAGTTGTTGTTCTTGATTGCAGACATTAAAAAACAGAAGTGTTCATTGCAAAGAGGAAATGACCGGTTGATAATTTCTCTGCACATCAATTGTCTCTGAAGGATGATGTCACACCTCTATTGACTACAACAATTGGTGACTGGAATGGGTATGAAATCATTAAAGTGGGTTATTTCAATTCTGATCAGCTTCAGTATGATCCGAATTGAAATAGGAAATGGAGTTGTAAAAAGACCTACATGATACGATCTAATCTAATTTCATCTGTTTGGAGTAAACCGTGGTGAACTGAGAGCTTAGGAAGGGTATCATCTGGTCACTATTGTGGTGGTCAGCGGAAAATGTCATGGAGAAACCGGGAGTCGAACCCAGGACCCCCCAACTTCGAAGCCGAAGCTCTACAACTGAGCTACTTCCACTGGCCTGACATACCCTGTCACCAACATGGCCCCACTGACATTTCCACCTTCCAACTATCCTGGATTGGTAGGGTATACATAGGGGGAGTGACACAATCAAGTGAACAGTCCCTCTGAAGGCTCTGTGCACCCAATGGGAGAAACGAACGACTACACTCATCCCAACCAACTTCAACCGTATCTGCCCAGAGCTGGTACTCCAGTACAGTCTGAACAGTACCACATGTACCCGTACTGAGTCACGCACAACCCGTATAGGCTCCTGTTCCCAGGAACGGCTGTGCATGACACCTGTTTCCAAGTTCCTCAGAACTAGCAGGTTGAACCGCTTGTCTATACCATACCAGCCCAGGTACAGAGCTCTCATAGTCCCCCCTTACATGGGTCAGGACCACTCGGTTTCTCCACCAATGTAGTGGTCAGCGGAAAATGTCATGGAGAAACTGGGACTCGAACCTGGGACCCTCCAACTTCAGAGCAGAAGCTGTACCCCTGAGCTACTTCCCCTGGCCTGACATAACCTGTCACCAACACATCCCCACTGACATTTCCACCTTCCAACTACCCTGGATCGGTATGGTATACATAGGGGGAGTGACACAATCAAGTGAAGTCCCTCTGAAGGCTCTGCGCACCCGACAGGGGAATGAACCCCTACTATTTATAGTGCCTCTTTTGATGAAGATTCATCAATGTGGGGTAATTTCAATTCTAATCATCAACCTTAGCATCATCAGAAATAGGAGATTTAATTGAAAAGTCCTGCATCTTAAACCTTGGCAAACATAGACCTTAGGAAGGGTGTCATCTGGTTGAAAAGGGTCTATTTTGGTGAAATGGGTCTATCTTGATGAAAATTTATGATATGTGCACTTTGTATATCCATCAAGACGTGTTTTATTGAAATCCCTGGTTGGTAGAATGCAAACTTTGCTAAACCCGCACATAAACATTCACCTAACCATATTGCTTATGCTTTACAATCCATTTATAGGCACACACCAAAACTAAGAGGACCATACTTTGGAAAGGACGGAATCATCACTTACCCCAACAGACCTGTGGCACAGTTGTACTAGCCAAACTATTCTGGCCAGACCATCAGCTTACATGGGGAATAAACAGCACACCCTAGACTACCTTCTCCTGAACATAACCACATGGTCCCAGGCACCTTGAGGGGAGCAGGGGTAATTTCATTCCATATTATATACCAGATCCCTCTCGGAATGATCAGATTATTGAATACTCCCATTCTCAAATACATAAATAATTCAGTAGCAATGATATCATGACATATTTATGTAGATTTCAGAGGTCCTTTTAGAATATTGGGTTCCACTTGTTGGTGCCATGGTCTATACACAGAGATTTTAGCTGAATCTACCCCTTAGACATCAGGCATGACCCCAGATCGCAGGATACAGATGACTGCGGTCTAGCTAGTCCTGAGGACTAAGGCGTCTGCCACATCCGCGCTGCCCCTGTTTGCCGCATGCACTGCAGCGGCCAGCAGCAGCCAGATGCCAACATCTAGTCCTGGGGACTAGAACGCGCCCTTACTATGCCTGCTACGCTTTAGTCCTCAGGACTTAACAGGTGGTCCCTGGGACTATATGAATCTCATCCCCAGGGCATCATGACTATTCGCTACTCTTGGATTATTATGAACCAGGGTCTCAGTCGCTATAGTCCTGAGGACTACCACTACGCCCGGGAGGCTCCACGTAGAGTGCAGGATACCGATGACGGCGGTCTAGCTAGTCCTGAGGACTAAGGTGACTGGCGCGTCCGCGCTGACCTAAATACGCGGACTCTAAACGGAGCCTCCAGCCGTGCGCGTAGGTGCGCGGGCATAGTGGTAGTCCTCAGGACTATAGCTAATAAAAATGCGATGCTTAAGTCCCCAGGACTAAGAATATGAGGATATTGTCCTAGGGACTAATTGTACATTAATCCCATGAATTACCCTGCAGACCGCATGCCTTTGTATAAGAAGGGCCCTAGACAGGGGGGTCCTGTGTCCCTTGTCGATTCTAAGAAGTGGCCCTATAAGACTGTGCTGTTAGTCTCCAGGAGTAAGCTTTTAGCCCTGGGGACTAATTCGTAGACTCAGGGACTACTTGTTTAGTCCTGAGGACTACAAAAACATTTGCCTAGTCCTCAGGACTAATGCATGTGGTTCTGAGGTCTAATTCATTGATTGATGTCTCATGTAGTTGTGACTAGGGGTGTAGTCCCCAGGACTTCAAATTTAGTCCTGAGGACTACTTCTTAGTCCCCAGGACTGCTCTGTGTAGTCCCAGGGACTAAAGATACAGTCCTGGGGACCAAGGACTGTGTCTCTAGTCCCAAGGACAATGTTACAGTCCCCAGGACTGTATCTTTAGTCCCTGGGACTGCACAGTAGTCACTGGGACTACAAGTAGTCCAATGGTGACTAAAGGACTGAAGGTAGGCCTATGGTCCTAGAGCATAGTCCTTGGGACTAAGACCCTACATCCCACATACCTACCCCTTGAGACTTGGTAGATATAGATAGTCCTCGGGACTAAGACCTAGTCCTCAGGACCAGCTGGACTGAAATAGTAGTCCCTGGGGCTATGTCTCTAGTCCCCAGGACTACATCTTTAGTCCTGAGGACCAGGCAGCTATATCTTTGCCCCTCAGGACTAACAGTTAGTCCCAGGGACTGAACCTTGTACCAGGGTATAGATATAGAAAAGGCTACGTTGATCAATTTCTAGCCTTCAGAACCATTCTTCTAGCCCGAGGACTACACTTTAAGTCCTTAGGACTAAAGTTGTAGGCCTCAGGACTAACGTTCAATCACCAGGAATGTCTCTAGTCACTAGCACTAGGTCACTAGCACTAGATGTGTAGTCCTCAGGGCTAAAATATCATCCTGAGGACTATAATCTTGAATCCTCAGGACTAGGTTTTTAGTCCCAGGGACTATGTCTTTCTAGCACCGAGGGCTGTTCCGTGTACCCATAAAAATAAAACGTAAGGCCTTAGTCCCAAGGATTGTATCTTAGTCCCAAGAATTATGTTCTAGTCCCTAGAACTATATATGTTTAGTCCTTGGGACTAGACAGACAGGCTTTAAAGCTACAAGTCAAGTCCTAGGGACTAAAAAGTAGCTCCAGGGACTAAAATTCTAGTCCCCAGGACCAATCCTTGACTCCCCATGAGCATGCATCTCGTCCCTAGCAGTTTCAGCATTGTTACTTAGATTCAAAGCCTATAGTCCCTTGGGCTACACATTATTCCCAGGGACTAAAGATACAGTCCTAGGGACTAGATTATAGTCCTTGGGACTGAGACCCTGGCTCATAATCATCCAAGAGTAGCGAATAGTCATGGTGCCCTGGGGATGAGATTCATAGTCCCAGGGACCACACTGAAAACCCGCCGCTCTTAGAAACTCGTCATATATGACGAGTTTAGGGTCGTCAGAGGGTAGTCACATCATTCTGACTACCCTAAGTCGTCATACTGACCACCCTGGCTTTACTGTTAGTCTGGGCTTCTGCCATCAGAGGCCCACACTATGCATTTCTATTATACAAATGATGTGGCCTGGGGTGTATATTGACCCTTATCTTTACATTATTCTTGTTGTATAGTCTACTGTGACAATGAAAATATGGACAATGTTTGATACAAATGTACATGTGAAGAAAAAAGTAATTTTTGAGTGGAAGAGAACAACAGATGGATCATTCTGGTAATGACACCTCTCTTATGGATATTATTAGAGTATGACCCCTCATTTGAGTATGGCTAATGTATAATACATGTAGATGGGCACATACTCAGTATGCACTACTTCTAAGTGCACCACTGAACCCATAATGGTGGGTTGGGAATACCCACAACAAACTCTTTAATGGTAGATGAGGTAACGAGATATAATTAAATAAACAATATTGGGAAAATGTAAAAGAAAATACAATAGATATATGTAATTTCTACATAGGACTATATAGCTATAGAGAGCACCCATAGTGACGACTTTAGGTCGTCATTGACGACCTAAAGTCGTCACTATGGGTGCTCTCTATAGCTATATAGTCCTATGTAGAAATTACATAGTCATCGTCATTGACGACCTAAAGTCGTCACCTTTGACGACCCCCTGACGACCTAAAGCTGTAGTTTTGGTTATTGTCAGCCTGAGAACCTAAAGTCGTCACTATTGACGAGTTCTGGATCCCATAGGTTTTCAGTGCACCTATTTAGTCCTGAGGACTAAACTGTAGAACGGCGAGTAAAGGCGCGTTCTAGTCCTAGTGGCTGCTGCTGACCGCTGCAGTGTACGCGGCAAACAGGGGCAGCGCGGACGCGGCAGACGCCTTAGTCCTCAGGACTAGCTAGACCGCCGTCATCGGTATCCTGCACGTAGAGTCTGCATATTTAGGTCAGCACGGACGCGCCAGTCACCTTAGTCCTCAGGACTAGCTAGACCGCCGTTATCGGTATCCTGCCCCCAGATCGGGGCTGTTTGATCCCCAGTCACCCATGAATAGAACTGTTCAGAACCCCTATTAGTATCATTTGATCTTGGGAGGAATGAATTTAGCTAAGTGAAAACCCATGAAATCTACTTACCGGAATTTACTTGTGCCAGGAAATATGCTAGAGCCATGAAAAGAGCAGTGGATACCATGCTTATAGACAAACATCAGCAGCCTCATTTCCAGCCCAAGTCTTGGACACGTTTGGGGTACATGCATTGTTTGTGGTGCTGTGGGTTATTGTCATAAGGGGTGCGTCCACTGCCGACGGATGGTCCATCCGTCGGTTTCGGCCGTTTCATTTATCATTGATTTCTATGGAGAAGAATACAGATGAAGGGAGACGGATGGTCCATCCGTCGCAGTGGATGCACCCCTATAGCTTTGGTTCTCATCTACAAAGGCTGCTTTAAAGGGGATAAAAGATGCGTCTCTATATAAATCCAAAACATTTGATATTTGGAGGTTGCCCTGTCCAACATGCAAAAGTAATCTTTGCCTTGCTGCACATCTATCTCAGGAGTGTATAAGCCCTCCATTGCTGGCATCATGCATGAATGCAGGCCTTGTGAGTTGGACATAGCCAGTATTGAACGAGCATGACGAGTATTTGGCATATGGCTCGAGAGGCATATGGCCTCAAGAGCCATATCTCAAATATGAGTCATGTGAGTTCAATACAATATCTATTAAACGATCAGGTGACATTATTCTACCCATTCTACCATATTTTGATGTTGTATTGGCAATTTTGATGTTAAATCAGCACTATTTTGATCGTGTGGTACGCACTGACGTACCATACGTACATACAAATAACCTAGGGCCTCTTTGTTCTTATATAAATATTAGGAATGTCATATTCTAATTGTTTGTGAGTTTAATAAAAGCTTGTATTTCATCATCCCTACAGCAAATGGACATACACTATTAAGGCACTCCAAAAGTCGTACAGGCTTAAGTGATTTCAATGATTTGATTCATCTTCTGAGTAAAAACTGCTAATGGCTGCAACAGCTGTCTCCCATAAAAACAATAACCAGATGTCAGCTGCTATGATCAATAACATTTATCTATCTCTAGTGTCTAAGTTTCAAATGAAACGGATGACACTCATTGTTCTAGAAGGACCTAATTTTTGTGTGCTTTCTTTTCTCATTAATTGGCCAAAATAGTTATTACTCCAATATCAATTTGAACAAGAAATATATCACTAATTGACACAGACTAGGAGCAGCTAGATTATCATAGAAACCAAATATGTTTTGTTTTCCTTTTTTGAGTATAGCCAGCAAATTGTCGTCACCTGTCACCATGATTGGTGATTCATGGTGAGGCCTTTTTGAGTGATCACCCATGTCGCTAGACGAAACGCACTGTCGTGAACACGCATGGCATGGCCAATCATCACTGCTGTCGTCAACAATTTTCTCACCCACCTCGTGACTGTCCGTCACTGCATGTCACCTTTCACTCAGTGTTGTGATCCTTCACGGTTATTGCCAACATGATTCTCACTCACTGTGTGATTATGCAGCCCTCACCTTCACACAAATGGTGGAACTTCACTCATTTTTCTCCTTTGGTGTTCAGGTGGCAGCACTGTATGACTGGACCATTACAGAGGGGTGAGCCTGTATCCAAAAAGGATCCAATATGTGCCTTGTTTCAAATCAAATTCCGTGTAATTATTATGAGTTGAGTCAAACAAGATTATATAGAGAAAATATCAATTGAATTTAGATAGAGGTATCTCTGAAATGAAAACAACTATCCATAAACACCTTTTCTCTGGTTAGAGGAAAAATATATAGTGAAATATCTACAAGAACACCTTTTCTGTGGCTAGAGGGAAAAAACATATGGCAATACCTTTTTTGGCAAAACATACTTTGATCTGGCAGATGTGAGGCTGCATGAGTACCAATATCGATGATGTGTCTGTGATCATGAGCTTTTCATCTAGTGGGGTGAGTGATCCCCAGTGTCACCATCGCTGGTGAGTTTGAGTGATCAACACACTCGCCATCCATGGTAAGCCAGCACTATCACAAGGTGTGCGTTTCATCTAGCGAGGTGAGTGATCACTCGCGTTGCCATCCCTAGTGAGTGTGGGTGATCACGATCCTTGCCATCTGTGGTAAACCTGTGTTATCACTAGGTGCACGTTTCATCTAGCGAGGTGAGTGATCACTCGCATCGCCATCCCGAGCGAGTGTGGGTGATCATGATCCTTGCCATCTGTGGTGACCTTTTTTTATCACAAGGTACTTGTTTCATCGATAGCTAGGTGAGTGATCACCCAAGTTGCCATCCCGGTGAGTGTGGGTGATCATGGTCCTCATCATCTGTGGTGAACATGCGTTATGACGTGGTGCGTGATCACATGTGTCGCCATCCCGGGTGAGTCTGAGTGATCACCATCCTAGCCATCTGAGGTGAGGCCATGTGATCACCATCATGGCAATTCCTGGTGAACCTGTGCTATAGGGACGTTGTGTTCCATCTAGTGACATAAGTGAGCCACTTCACACAGGGTGACGAGGAGTCACGACAATTTGCTGGGTAGTGTGTGTGCTAGGCAATATGACCATTTGCTTAAACCATGAGTTTTTTTTTTTTGTTTTGTTTTTTTTTAATTTTTGGTGTTTCATTTTGTTTTAGCAAAGATTGTAATCTAGAACTAAGACGCAGACCAATATTAATTGTCCAGGTTCTTTCGCCATTTCTGTCCTTTATGTATTACCTAGCTTCCTTTTTGTTTATACCCTATTATACCACGATTTCTGGGTTACTCAGTGCTATTTGCTGGATATTCCCATGCACATACCTGTCGATATTGCCATGCGGTTATCCATGGATAACCTGCATGCCTCTCATGTCCTTCCATGTCATATGTTACGTGTTAAAACCAGAAATTTTCAAGGCCCGGGTAGGGATTGAACCTGCAGTCTCACATCCCAAATCCAACTCCCTATGCACTGCGCCACAGGGACTGACGAGAAATGGTCGGTTCGAACCACGTCTGGATATGATAAAAAGCCCGGGAAGGCGATGACTGCGGGCTGTCAGCTACCATAACTGCGGGACTCATTCATACATAACCAAGCCGAGAAGGGAGGAGACGCGGTGTTCTAGCGATTAGCGCATTGCGCTCAGCTGCCTGAGGTACGCGGATCCAGCCCCGGTCTGGGCGCATCTGTTTTTCACCGTGTGCGCTGTAGCTGTCCACTACCGGGCGATGAGGTGTATTATACACAAACGCATTCAAACAAAGGCAAAGCCAAGCCTTTTCGCCGTGTGCCGCTGCCAAGCCTAGCCGAGATGGGCGTTGTCGCTGTCCGCTGCCGGGCGACGAGAGGTGTATGTCCCGGGGAGGGGGAATACTTTTTGTTTTCAACTTGAATTTATTGGTATTCTATTGATTATTTATTGGTTTCGTGGTATAAAATGAGAAGTCAATGGATAATTCATGACGAGTGTGTGTTAATGAAAGATAATTACACGAGGCTGTAGGCCGAGTGTAATTAGCCTTTGCTAACACACACAAGATTACTTGTTCACTATAAATAAATAATCATTTTAGGTTATATAAACTACAGAGTACGAATGTACCCACAAGACCTTTTAAAATGAAATAAGGTTAAGCTATGCACATGTCTTTGCAAACATTATGTGGTATTTATCACTGGGGACTAAAATATTTCATTTCCATGTTTCTAAATGGGAGTTTAAATACGAGCCATCAGAGTCATTTTTCTCCCCATGTGCTGTGTCAATTAGATCTGTTCTTCCGTACCAATTATAATTATGTTATTTATATGAAAACAGATTCATCAGGTAATACAACAGTATCAAAGTTTTAAAAGGGTGATGATATGATGTGGGTTGTAGCAATATCCTTCAGAGAAAATTGACCATTATTGAAACAATAAACCCATGATTTCCAAATCCTCACAGGACCTTTCAGCATCAAGTCACCACCTATAGCTGACTTAATGAGTTTTATAAAGGTTGATATAAAAGCTATATATTTCTCAATTTCAAGTTGCTCTTTTCCCAATTCATAACTGATGAGTTGATTTTCCCAATTTCCTAAATAAAATCCACAAATAATCACCTTTGACAACACTCAAACAAATAGCCAGCTGCGGATGATTGTAAGCAGAGCAACTCTGTCAAAAAGGAACTCACAAAATTATTTCATGATGGAACAACATGTGATGCATTACAAGTGATCCTGCTGACAGTGTTTGATGAAATGTATTTTAGACCCAATGCAAAATTCTATGGGATGCTGGCAAAGCCGGTTAAATGATTGAGTTACAAGTTTTTGCCTTTCTCATTTCCTTTGAAACCTTGTGATGATGTATTTGCCTTACATTGATAAAGCTAGACCTGCAGAATGGAGTATCTGCAGAAATGAGCAGTGTGAAAGCATTTCCTGTTTCCCAAATGGAATCCGGAGATAATTGCTTTTGTCACCATGGAGTCTCTGCTAGCTAAAGGGATAACACATAGTTAGCCACATCTGCATGTGAACAGAACAGCCTGGGATAGCATGCACTCGCAAAACCTTTACAATGGAAATGAATTAAATGTATTTTTAATGTTGATCTGACAATATCTGATGAGATATAATTTAAGTACAAAGTGATGCAGGGCATCGGCTATGCTGGTTAAATGACTGAGTTAGAAAATGCTCATCTTTTCCGTTTCCCATTCTAACCCTTGTTGTGACGTACTTTGTCCTGAACTACTCAGGGGGGGAACAGACCCTTCATGGGGATAAATTTGTCATGCTTTGCATAATAAGTGAAATGAGGATTTCCTTAATTAAACAGCATAGGAGACTTGAATAGAGGATTCACCAAACCAAATTTATTTTGCAGAAATTATAGTGGTAGCTTTGTTTCAATGATAGCAGTTTGGTGACAGAAACATGCTGTAAATTAAGGAAGAACATCTGAATATGAAAGAGGGTGGCTGTACACCCTACCAGTGTGAACCGTATATACCAATCAGTTTGGGTGCTCGCAGGCACCTGAAAATGACCCCGCAGAGGGGTATTGACATTGTGTCAGTAGAATGCTTGTAGTGATACTGTGATATGCCTGTTATCTAAATTGTTAGTAGACCAGTGTGGCTAGTAGTTGTAGCCTAATGGGATGGTTCCAGTTCTGAATTTTTCCAGTTTCGGTCCGAGCGGTGTTGAGATTAGGTAAAATAATGTTGAAATTAATTTTCAGAGCATCCACATAGACCCAAGATGGGTAGATATTGTACAGTTATTGGTTTTAAACAGTAGCCCAGGTGCACTAGTTACTCTGTATGTAGTGGCATTATGATAGGACAGGTTTAAGTGCCTCCTTGAGGTGTTCATCTATACATAGACATGTACTACTGTTTGTTTGCGCGACTGACCGGTATACGAGGTATTTGTATGGTCATGGTAAAATGCTTATGGTGATACTGTGAGTTGTGTGAGGTATTCTATTGCTATTCCCCCTAGTAGTAAACCTTTTTTACAAGTAAATTAAGCCTAATAGGATGGTGTTTTATGAGATTTTGTCACTTTTTGGTCCGGTCGTCAATGGAAATTTTCGAAAAAAAAGCAAAATTTACGGATGTAATATATTGATTTTCATGCATGTACAAAGGGTTTTAAGCCAGTGAGATCAAAATTGAGAATGTGTGTTAAAATTTTCAGAAAAATGATAATCATCGCAAAATGTGAAATGTCATAACTTTGAGAGTTTATGTGCCTCAGTTCTAATTTTTGGTACACTCATACTACACTATTAGACTAGTTTGGACATGCAATATGGTAATGATAGGGGATTTATTGAAAGAGTTACATGTATTATAAATTATTTCGATCAGTCGAGCAAACACGATCATATGGTTTTACGGCGATTGTGATAAAAACTGACCCCTTGGGAGTTAATGACTTGAATGAATGTTTTCATAAAGCCAAGATATAGGGCTATCAATAAAATAAAGTCTTAAAGTTTAATGCTGACTTTGCCTGAATTATTCCTGGGCCATGGTAAACGACATACTTGGTTGGATCCAGTCATATACCAATCAGTTTGGGTAGTGTCATTCTGTGCCACAACTACGGCTGCAGTAAAAAGTGCTATGCATTAGAATCATGAATTGGCGAAAGTTCAGCAATACTATTTGAATTTTTGGGCCATTAGATTAAACTTCTGAGAAGCTCTGACTTTTTTACATGTATCATGGCTGCAGAGCCATTAGCATGACCCACCCTTTACTACAACCCTGGTAGTGAGACGGAACAACACTGTGCTGCCGGAAAACCAATTGGTATTTGGATTGTTCCCACCCCACCACTGTTAGTACCTTATCAAGCCACTAGGGGTAAAACTGATCAAGAAGGCAGTAGACCATCTAATGACATCTGAGGTTACTAAATGACGTCTGGAATGGGTTTCAGAGATGAGAGGCTTTCTGATTAGATATAAAAGTATATTTTACCATTTACAGCTGAAAAGAAATCACTAGATCAAGTCATGGAGGATGGAAAGACAGATGGGTTTTTGGGTTATTTGGCCCACAGGCTATTGAAGAAGCTACTTTCTTGGTAATACTGCTACCATGAGCAAAATGCAAAATTCCATTTTAAACAGGTTTCATATAATAACAGTATAAAATGTTACATTTTCCATTTGAATATATAACTACATTGTATCATCAAACCAATACATGTGCTGGCCAGTCAGCCACTATGGCTTAACTCTTTTCACAACACAATATTCCATTAAACTAATTTCTGATCTAGTAAGCAAACAATTTTTCTCTATACATTTGCTTTTTTAAAACTCCATTGATTATTCAGATTGAAAGTAAAGCAGATGTTAACAAAACCAAAAAGTTATTGAATGATGTTGATGCCAGTTGGTTCATTAAACTTAGGCTACTGCATTCAGATGGCCAAGTGGTAATTACAATCAATTTCCTTGAAAGATTTTCACCCAGCTCTAATTGCTGCTTCATTGGTTGTGGTTCATTGCTCACATTTTCTTAAAGCCCACTTAAATGTCTATTTCCACATCAATAGACAGCATGAGTGATCCTTTCTGAAGAGGTCTTCAATTGTGCAAAGTTGGGACTTTGGAAAGAGGTTTGCTAGTAATAGACATGACATGCTTCACATAAAGCAGGCACACCATGGAATCTGAAATAAAACAACACCGAACAGTGGTAGACAAATGAAGAAATCTCTGTGAAAATAATAGCGGATCTCTGGCAACTTTGTGGAGAGGATTGCCTGTTATTTTTTTCAGTGAGTACTCTGTTTCAAACTGCCAATTTATTGATAAGATAAAACTAATTAAAGGACTCATGCGACATCAGGTCCCATATAAACTACCTTCATGATTCCTTATCAGGGTAGTCGATAAGTCAGAAACATTTGGGTTTTTTTTCTTGGCAGTTTCTTAAAGCTCAGCTGTTCAACTGTGAACTGTGTTATGCATAATGGTATTCAATCCCCCCACCCCTGGGAGAATGGCTTTCCCTGTGTAATACATGCCCCTTTTTTCTGCTTACTGTTATAAAGATTCCTCCTTTTCACTGACACGGTTGAGTGGCTGGACGGTGAACTGATGCATCATGCCCTTTGCTTGACATGATTCAGGAATGAAGCTTAGCATTATTTCATCCATGCCTCTTGCCCATCTTCTGGAGGGTTGTCATGATGCATCAATGCAGTGCTGGAGCTTAATTCAAAACATCCTGGGATCGCAACCCCAGCGATCTTAGTGTAGGCACATATCATAAGACCTGGCCGGTCTACCCTATCTGATGCAGTGGTTGCAGGCCTGTCACAAATAGCAAGTCCTGGGATCACTTCACTATTCCTTTTCCAGCACTAAGATCACTGCGGTCTTAGTGAAAGAGATGCATAGTGGTTTCACCTGAGTACAAGAGCACTTACAGGGAACACTCTTGATCGAAAGAGTGGATAGCCTGCTGCATACATATAGAGGGGAGGGAGGACATTTGCTGAGTGTCCTTGAGGGCTCTTAGGGCTACTTATGCGTTAAGTGCACTGTAAGGTAATTCTGCCCTTCTCTCTCTTTGTCCTGGGGGGAGGGCACAATGCTTTTAATAGGCAAGCATAAATCATACATTCATGGGAACAACTCTTGAATACTGTACAGGGGTCAACTGCACCCTGTGCTCTTTTGTTAGCCCATATGGGGATGGGGAACGATGGTATAAACACTGTTGTGAAGAAGAGTGGCTCCACAGCTATTCCTTTATTTTGGGACTCTTACCCCTGTCCCAGTCAGTACTTCTTGGAATAGTGTAGGAGGGCTGAGGCTAAGATCGATGTGATCTTAGTGCTGGCTAGGAAATGTGAATGCAGTCTAATCTTAAGATCACTTAATAGGATAAGGTAGAATAATTCCTAAGATCGCTGAGGTTGCGATACCAGGATGTTTTGAATTAACCTCCTGACAAGCTTACCCACCAGCACTTTTTTGGTGTACCATCAAGACCAGCCTATCTAAAGTACCATCAGACTGCCTTTTCTTTCCCCTTCTACAGCAGTTTGCTTTAGATAGATAGAGTAACCAAATCACTTCTGTAAACACTAACTCAATCAAAATGCTTGTTTTAAAAGATTTTCTGTGGAAAAAAAACCTTTATGATAGTAAACTTGCCTACATCAATGAACTACATGCAGATGCATTAAGTCCTGTGTCTTGTGTAAACATGGCAGGGAATTCTATTCCATCTTTGTTTTCACTCCATACTAAGACTATACTAAGCTCCCACTATGCCTCACTTTAGGTAGACAGGAACAGGAAATACTACTTACTCTTCAAGCATATATGTTGTCTGATATATACACTGGAAGAGCAACAAGTTCAGGGTTATTTTGGTAGTTATTAGTATGGCAGCAGGTACGAGTGTACTGTGCACCCAAACCACAACTCTGTTAGTACCTTATCAGGCCACTAGGGGTAAACTTATCAGAAGGCAGCAGGCCATCTCATGACATCTGAAGTTACCAAACAACCTCTGGAATAGCTTCAGAGATGAGAGCCTCTCTTATCAGATATACTTTGCCAGTTACAGCCTTAAGGAAATCACTATATTCAGTCGTAGACTATAGAAAAGCAGATTTGTTCTTAGCTGTTTGAGCTCAGGCTAGGGTGGAGTCTATGTTTGAGTACCCTTGCTACCTTCGGCAAAAAGAAGAAAAAGATTCCTTTCTCCAAAGTTTTCACATGATGACGAAAAAATAGAAAATGTCACCTTATCATTATTTTATTTTAGGCATGTTTACATAGGTATCATCTCACCAATATAAATGCTGGGCAAGCAGCCACAATAAATTAAAACTTTAGAATGGAATATTCCAATAGCCTAGTTTCTGAACCACAGATGATAAGCTTGGAATTTTTCTCTACACATTTGCTATTTTGAAATTTCATCGCTTACTCACATTGGCTGGGAAACAGATGTTCAAAGTGAAATTCAAACAAAGAAAATTATTGAATTATGTAGATGCCAGTTAGCTCCTTCCTCAGATGTAGGCTACCCCATTCAGATGGCCAAGTTGACATGTGATAATCAGAATTGAATTCAGTGGAAGATTTGCAGTGCTTCTAATTTGCTGCTTCATTTCTCGCAGTTTATTGCTCTTATTATTTCTCAAAACCTGTTTAAATATGTATTTAATACCAATAAAGACGGCATGAGTGATCCTTTCTCAGGAGGTTTTCAATTCTGTAAATTTATGCAAATTGGGTCTCTGGAAAGAGGTTTGTTAGAAATGAACAGTAAGTCCTTCATATTGAGTAGACTTATGGATTCTAAAATAAAGCACACTCACTCAAGTGAAGAAAATTAATCTATCCAGCATAACGGTGTGAATAGATTTTCTGTTTAACCTTGAGCCATCCTGGACTGAGTCAGGAAGAGAAAAATTGCAAGTCTGCGAGCAACTTTAACTTCGACCCTGTTAGCACCCAGTACATGAACCAAGTTGACTGATTACACACAGGTCCCCCTTAGAGTGGCACTACAGTGCCATCATACAGGTCAGACCACATTGACACGGGAAGGACTTCCTTTTGTATCAATTGGGTATAAAAAAACAAAAAAAAAACAAAACAAGCATCCCTGAAAATACACCTGACGAGACCGGTGAGGGCTGAAACACTCTGGAACACTAACGGCAATCTTTGAAAATAACCCACCTCCAGATGGGGGCGGCCATGTTGAATCTTATCAAGTGCACCCCGGGGGATTGAAGGTCCCACCCGATTTTTTTTATAAATTCCTAAATCATCTCACATAAGAATACCCAGATGGGCTTTCTTTTTTTCTTAACTTAACCAATACTTATAAGACCAATAACCATAAATCTTAGTTATTTGGCCTGTTCTCCGATCAATAAAATATTCAAATAAAGTAATACATGTGTCTTTATCATTTATTCTGGTCAGGATGAGATAGAGCTACAAATGGTACATGGGTTTGCCTATCTACGATGCACATTAAGGGAGCTTGGGCCTAAAACTGCCCAAATTGAGGGTTTTGTTAATCAAAAGCATTAAAATCTGTGCTACAACTTGCAAAAGAATAGATATAAAAGGTCAATAGGTTCCCATTTGTGTTTTGGTATTTCCCTTTTGGTAGCACAGGGAAAGTTTTAAGATCGTATAGGTGTATGTAGCCAAATTATTTGTTATGTTGGGGGCGAAAACGTATGCGGCCAGTTTAGATAGATATATACCATGCAAAGCCTTAATATGTCCCTAGATGTGTAAACTAAGAAATTGTGACCGTAGCTCTAAAAACATAACCTGGGGACTCTGTCCAGTTCAATTGGCAGGGTTGGGGTAGTTATCACGGGGCCTGAGAGAGACCTTATACATAGTCCTACCAGCCATTTCACTATAATGTCTTGTTTATTTTAACTGACCTTTATATCAAAGTAACTTGGCCCGTTCATACCAACCTCCTACTCCATTAAGTCCCAGGAGGCCATTTCTTAACAGGCTACGACTGCCCCTTTCAAGTCGTAGTGGAAAGCCTTAACTTAGTAACAACACAGCCCAATAGTAATGGTCATGTAGTACCTGCAGCACTTCGACAGCCCTACCAAAAGCTATGTGATTGCTACATAAGACCAGGAGGGTGTTGCTCCTATAGTGAAAGGAAGAGCTGGCTAAAAATGCCCTTGTTTCCAGTCCTTTCTTTTCGTGTAGCTATAACTTGTCCCTTTTGTTGCTCACAAGTGGTCATTCAAGTACAGTGCTAAAAAAGGGGGATTTGAGTAGGTACCTAGTTGGGAGAAGTCAGTCACATATACTAAACTATAGAGCGTGTGACATGAGTAGGTACCTACTCATGTCACACGCAGTCCTGAGTGCAGCTCTCTCTATTTTAAACAAGGCAGGTGACTTTTCAGACTAATGTGGTGAGTGCAAGTACTTAGGTGAAGCAGTGCACGACTTGTTTAGAAAAGAGGGCACATACTCACAGCTCTTTTTACAATAGGAGCAACACCCTCCTGATCGTACAGAGCAGTCGTAGGGGCCTACCTACGATCACTGGCTCTAACTTTTAGGTTGTGAAGTCGTAGTGGATGTAAGCAGTCGTAGTGCCTTAAGAAATGGCCTCCTGAGCTATTTGTGATTACTAAAGATGGGGCCGTAGAGAGACCCTCTCGTGGGGCCCTAGAGAGACCCTACTCTCAGTTCTACCACCCATGTATAGTATATTTTACTAAACCCTCTTTTATGTTATAGGTCTTTCAGAACAGATTCTGTTTGGAAAGATGTATACATGCGAGGTTGGTGGCGTTTTCTGTTTACTCAAGCACTATATTCCTAACTTGAAGAGAATATGGTGAATGATTAATGATGGGTTGGCAGAGGGTGAACCCTTTTAGTGACTTCCTTTGATCTAGCTCCACCGGGTCTGAGCATTTTGAAAGGGTTTAAGAGCTTACATTGAAATGGTTATAGGTCATACCTTTTTACAAAACAGGCTTTTACCCTCTGTGCCTTGAACCAGTGTTTGTCTCCTTTGGCATACAGTAAGCCAATGATCTAATAGCTGGGGCAGCAGCCACAGGGGTGCTTTTAGTGACTTCCTTTGATCTAGTTCCACATCGTCTGAATATTTTGAATTAGTTTTGAGTTTTTATTACATTAAAATAAATGTAGGTTATACCTTTTACAAAACGATGCTAGGAATCCCCCGTCCTCGAAGTCTCCCATCCGGAATTCCCCCCCTGAAAATCCCCCCCCTAGGAATCCCCCCCCCGTCAAGTTTGCCACAGTTTACCTAGCCTCACCCAATCCTAAACCTAACCCTATCTCTATCCCTATCCCTATCCCCAACCCCAACCCTAAACCTAACCCTACCTCTATCCCTATCCCCAACCCCAACCCTAAACCTAACCCTATCTCTATCCATATCCCTATCACCAACCCCAACCCTAAACCTAACCATATCTCTAACCTATAACTTTAACCCTAACCCTATTGTCATACTAGTAATTGTGCATGATCAAGTTGTCATATGAGAAATATCATATGACTAGTGGTTATAGTGAGTAAGAATATCAAGCTCTTATTAGTGCTATTCCAGTTATCACTGGTTTATTCAGCTTTAGGCAGACATGTAAAAATATCAATCATACAGATGTTAATATACAGGTAATTTCCACACACAGTAATTATACAATTGGTTAAAAAGTATAAAGTTCTGTTCCACTCCAACTGTGTAATAATAATAATAATGATGATGATGATGATGATGATGATGATGATGATGATGATGATGATGGTCAAAACAGTCTTGGTTGCATAACTTCCTTAATAATGGAAGTTGCGCCTTGATCTTGGATTCATTTTGACTGTCTTATTATGGCGGTTACATAACTGCTTTCATATTTGACCTCGGTTGCTCAGGAGTGACGCAAGAGCGACCGGAATGCTATGGCATAGTTACTTATGTAACCTATTGTTCAGTCTTTTAGTGCTTAGACACCCATGACGATGTCAGCGGTGCTCAGCCACCCATGACGGCCCGTTGCATTCACTTACAAGACATTATATTGTGCACTGGACCATGAGGGCGGTCTCTTATACTCTTAAAAGCATTATATTGTGCAGTGGACCATGAGGGCGGACTCTTTGATGTTGTAACCTATGTATCCTTGACATAGCTGGTGTTCAGTGGAGCATGAACGCTCTTCTAGACATTCTAGTCATTCAATGTATTAATTTCTTATATATTCTTTGATTAATACAGTAATATGTTAAGATAATTGGAATAATAAAATGGTATATGATACTTTAACATCCATATAGGAAATGAACACAAATAATGTATATATGTCCTATATGGATTGTAAGGGGGGGGGGGATTCCAGGGGGTGGAGATTTACTGGGGGGGGGGATTTCCTGACACCTTTGACCCTTGGACCACAGTCTCTCTCCTTCAATGTACAGCAAACCAGTGATCTAATAGCTCGGGCAGTGGCCATGGGCGATCTTGGGTTCAATGATTAAATAAAGGCTAGCACTCTTACAAAGCCAACATTGACAAGATTCTTTGACTGCCAGTCCCGGATGGCGATTCATAAGTTAAAGAATAATGAGGTATAGATTAGGTTTAGGTTTGTGAAAAAAAACTTTGATGCAATTGACAACATGCTGTATTGATTTTTACCATTGACATTTTAAATGATTTTACCAAAAGATTTTTGTTTCAATGAAAGTATTTTTCTCAGCATGGAATGATCATATCATTCTGATCATTTCAATGAACGAATATCCTTTTAAAGTTATAAATTACCCCCCTGAGTAATTTAATAGTTGGCAAGTTTCGCCTCTGTACAACCAAACTACAATATATTAAACATTTATAAAACCATTCCAATGGGATTCTTGTAATGACATATACAAGGTACAAAGGATAAGCTTATGATGAGATGGGGAGTTATTCAAGAATCATGCAGTCTAATTATGGGTCAAAGCAACTGTGTTAAGTACCAATACCCGTAAATCAGCAAGTACTTGTGTTATGATCATATAAGATGGGGGGCCTGGTTGGGGTATTGTTACGTCAGTCTAATACATTCAGGCCATTAAGGATGATGGTGCATAGATGATGCATCCATCTTTTCTCCTCTTAATTTCTTTCTGTCATTCCCTTAGTTAGGAAATGGTGTGTGAAGCTGAGGATGGAAATAATAGAACAGAGGTTCAGGATGTGTTTGGACAGGCTATAAAATGCCGAGCCACTGTTGTGTCATGAGTGATATCTTAATGTCCCTCATGTGTCTGCTCTGAAACAGCAAGCACTTTTGCAATAGGTTGACATTTTAAGCTAGCATAGTTACAAAACAATACAGAATCAGTTGAAAGACATGAATAGCTCCTTTGACTCTTAAAGTTAGTGCCCTGCCTGAAAAAAGATTGCCACTTTGGACAGATTGGAAGATTATGGCCAACATAAGCAGATGGTTTTGCCTTGTTGACATGAACATAGCATTACCACACGCATATTATACAGGAGTCTTTTGCAAAATAATTGGGATTTGGTTCTGTCAGAGATGCTATTCAGAAAATGGAACTGACCGACTTGAGGGAATCAATTCCTTGTTGGGTTGCCGAAAGATGATTGTTCATATAGTGGTCTAGGAGTGATCATGAATTGGAATTCAATTCTGTCGGAGGTGCTATTCCCAACTAGGTTTTTTTGAGAGAGCCGATGCCTTGAAGGGAAACACCTGACAAGACAGAGCACCTATTTGTCACATGTCGCTAGGGTTCTTAAAAATGATCATGTAGTGAGCATTCAGACTCATAGTTCGAAATTCGGGTGATTTCTGGAATATGTTCTGAGTGATATATATGGCGCTCATGTTCCAGTGATGGGAATATTTGGTGTCGATGTCGGCTACCACTTGCTGATGGGAACTGCTCATCAGATCGTCCAATATCAGTAGAGTGTGTGGTCGAAGGGTAGACGCTTCTTCATCTCCCGCTATGTCTTCTTTGCTGGGAAGACCTTCTCTGAATTCCACCCTGTAGTCTTTTTGCATTTTTTCAAAGAGGGGCTGCCACTCGCCATAATGGTAAAAGATCTTTTCCATCGGTGGTGTGACCAAATTGTTAACATCGCTCAGAAATCGATTCACCAAGCGTGATTTTCCACAACCTGACGGACCGCTGATGATACAACTAAAGGTTCTTGTAGTTGGGGATCGAAATCTATTGTAATGGTTCGTTTCGACTTATATGTTGGGTGGCTCTTTGGCTCGCTTACCACTAGATATGCCAACACAACACGAGTAGTTCGGGTTGGGCAAAGCCCCAGAAACCCCTACCTCTCGGGTAGGACTTTATTCAACTTGGTCAGTAGCTTATGTTGAGCGTCTGGACTGGACCAGGTCCAGTCTCCTTCTGCCGCTCGCCCGGCTTCTTAGTAGAAGCTGGACGCGAGGCATGGTGCTGCCCCCTCTTGTACCAACGAGGTATAGCAAAGCGACACCTAGCTGGCATAGAAGGAACAAGCACCACACGAACACGTCTCTCGGATGAACGGCACTAATATATATACGACGATACCGGCCCCTACACCACCCCCACTAGACTATACCTAGGGTTGGGTGTAATTAACAAATACCTATTGTTAATTTTATACAGTAATATTATACATAAATAGGTAAGTCTATATATACAGTTCGTATAGAATATAGAACATTAAGGGGCATTATAAATAGTATGTACATAATGAGGCATCATCGCATATAACCCGAAGTAATAATTAACAATGTTACAATGTTATTATTGTATACGAGACGCAATTAAAAGTTGTAGACATGTAATCAGATGATATGAATAAAATTTTACAGTATTAACTAACCGACCCGAGGTGGGGTAGATAACCCGAGAAAAATTTTGTTTGTTTTAATTATAAGAATATAAATATGATATAAAAATAGATTTATACAAAATAGTAATACTGATAAGTATAGGCGTCCTACCAGGGTAGCAGGATCGCCCTTACAATATACCGGACTTCCGGCGAATCTGGAACGACTGGTTTCTGCAGCTCCACCCGGCGACATGTGTGTGGTGGCAAGCCACGTTGCTGTTATGTTGTGCCCTGATGAAGATGGGAAGATGGAGCCCCGGTCAGGTGTGGTAATCCTTTTGGTGTTTCGGGTTTAGCGTCCATCTTCACTGCAGGTTCCGTCCCAGATTAACGAGTCCAGTGTAAGGATCAGTGCCTCTGGCATATTAAATGCATTTACCCTCGGGTACGAAGAGACACCATCAGATGGACACTTAGAGATCTTCCGGATCCGTGTCCATCTTCTCAGCCGACTCCATTGAGGCAGATGGAGCCGAGCTGCTGCAACTGCTCACAGAGAGCAGCGTGGAAGCCTCGCTGGGCATGTCGCTCCCCAGGCTCAAAGCGCTCATCACCGCGGATGGACTGTCCAGTGCCTCGGATGCAGGTAGAGCAACCGTGGCAGCTGGGGCAGTCCGGGCGAAAAGAGCAGCCGGAAGTGGGGGAGCTGCCGGAACTGGCGGAGCAGCCGGGACCGGTGGAGCAGCCGGAACCGGTGGAGCAGCCGGGACCGGTGGAGCATCCGGGATGAAGATTAGGGACGACGGAAGGCCGTCCCACTCCTCTAGATGTTTCCCGAATGCCAGGAAGAATTTGAGGTCAGCCTCCTTGTACCTGTGAATGTACCCGGCGTTCTCAGCGCGGTGGAACTCCTTAAGCTTTTCAGCTTCCATCTGCTGACGCCGGCAGGATTCGAGAGCCTCCTCGACTTTCTTCCTTTCCAGCTGCCTGATCTTCTCTTCCTCCCTCCTCTGGATTTCGTAAACCAGATTGAAGGTGGCTTCAGTCATCACACGCCAGTAGTCGACCGACTTCTGGCGGTGCAATGCCTGCCATTCCGCCATCAGGTCATTCTGGATCTGAGCCGTTTGGACATCGCGGTGGTCAACAAACGTGTTCGGATCCTGAAGACCTGACAGAGTTCCGGAGATTAGCTCCATAACGGGCACCCGAGGGGCCGTTGGTGGAGCTATCACTGGTGGGGGCGCGGCGGCCTCCACTGAGGCAGGCGGGGTGCCTGCTGGAGGAGCAGACGGGCCCTCAACCATGATACCACCTCGACCTCGGCCACCGCCCGGGGAAGCTCGGGTGGACTCCAGCCCACCACGGCCTCTACCACGGGGCTTGGTCCGGCCCAGGGAGGTGAGGACCTGCGACTCGGGTCCAGCCTGTCCCATAGCAGGGAACTTCGCCGCGTACTCACTATACGTGGGGCGCTTGCCAGAAGATCCCTCTCCAGCCCACCAAGATGAATACCCGGATGGGGGAGCGAAGAGTTCGCCCCCATCATCCTGGCTGCCAGAGGCTTCGCCCGGGCGTTGTTCCGCGGGTGCAGGTGTAGAAGTTGTGGCCGGGGTGGCCGCCTGGCTAACCGTCCTATGGGCCTGGTTGCTAGGCATATCCAGAGCCGAGACCTGTTGTCCCGACTCGCGACGATCAGCTGGGTTGGCTGGTCTTGGCTGGTCCTTGTTACCCGAAGGGCTTACGGACCGGTCTGCTCGGGTCCTTTTGGAAGCACCAGTAGCCGTGGCTGTGCCTCCGTTAGGACCCTTAGAGCGGGCTTTGGCCTTCTCCCGTTTAACATCTCCTCTCCACTTCTTCACTTTCAGGTGCACCTCGCTGGGCATCCCGAACTTTGTGGAGGAGAAGTTGATCTGGAAGAAGGTCAACAAGTTGCCACTCTTCCACGAGCAGAATCCGGTCTCGAATGCCTGCTCCTTTATGTCCTTTACGCTCAACGAGGCCCAGTTAGCTAGGAGCTCATTGAAGCACTTGATGGCCCGCTTCCTCGTCTTCTCCAGGCCGATACCATGGGCTTTCTGCAAGTGCAGAGCCATGTCTCGGCGCCGGTGAGTGTTGAACGAGCCATCACATAACTTGCTCGGACGGTCTCCGAGCACGCACATCATCACAGGTTTGTGGTGCATGTGATGCTCCACTATGTGCGGAGCGAAGCGGGGCTTCATCTCGAACACCTTTTCACCCGTGAGAGCCAGCTGGCACGACTCGAATGGGCACCTTCGGCGGTTGCCGGTTGGTCCCCATTGGGTCATCGCCCACTGGACTTTTGTCCGGGCCTCATAACTGTAGATAGACCCCAATTTGGATTTCAGCTGGTCAATCCAAATGAGGTAAAATTTACCTACTGGCGTATCCGAGGGGCCGGATTTCATCCACTCCTCGTCATCGCTATCACCATCCTTATTGATGGAGCCCGGACACATGTAGTGGACCGTGTCATAGGCACAGTCCGCGAAGCAGCGGGGAGTCCGTTCCTTGAACCCCTCGGCTGCATTCTTCCACATCCACTTCTGATTGTCGTCCTTTGGGACATCCATGGTCATTTCTTCCCACGTTGTCACGGACTCCAAATCAGATTTGGCTGACTCGGGCAGCTCTGGGTCGCTTTCGCTTCCCTCACTGTCCGTGTAGATGCCTGCTCCCCTACGGCTGGCTCGGCTGGTGGTGGTAGTACCAGCCGGAGCCTTGGTAGAAGACTTGGCGCCTGTCCCGCTGGTGCTGGCAGTGGAAGCTGCAGTAACCGAGGTGGCTACCGTGGTGGTTGTGGTGGTGGAGGCGGGCGCCTTCGGTTTGCCCTTGCCCCTCGGCTTGGTGGGGGGCGTGGGCTCTGCCGGAGACGCTTTCGCTCCATTTTTCTTTTTCCGGCGCTGAACCTTGGGTGGCTGCGCCGGCACCTCAGGAATGGAATCCGACTCCCGTGGATTCCTGTCCTCCGTACGAGGGCTCCTCCTACCGCTGACCGGGGAGTCAGAGTCGGAAGAGACCTTAGATTTGCTTTGGGCCTGCTGTTTGCGGTGGGCCCGACGAGCTGCGGTGAGCTGCTTCTGCTGCTTGGCGAGCTCGGCTCGCTTGGCTTCAACAGCAGCCTGCTGACGCGAGATGTCCTCTTCCGAGATCTCGCCAGGCGCCTCCGGAATGTCGGTACCCGGTTCCGCCTCGGTCGTGGACCTCTCGATGGCGATCCTCACGTCTTCAGCCTCCAGGTCACTCTCGGTGAGAGGACCCTTTGGTGCAGGTTTATGGGTCAATCGCTTGACCCGGCCGGTTTCCACCGAAGAGAGGGTTACTGTAGAGTCTGTCTCCATGTCGGACTCAGACTCTCTTAACTCCGCGGCCTTTCGGGTGATGCCTTCGGAGATCAGCACTGCTCGGGCCAAGCTCTCGTTGACCGCCATCTTCTCCCCCAACCTTTGATAGTTGCGGAGCCAAGAGACTGGCATACTGTCAGCCAACTCGTCACTGCACGAGTCCATAACCAGTCTTGAAGTCGTCTGGTATGGCCTCGGGCACGCCTGGTTTCGCCGCCAGCGGTCCGTAACCGAACATGGAGGCGTGCATGGGGATATAAGTCCCCCAGGAGGTGTATACAACACCGGCCTCGCAATCGACGTGTGCCATACATTCGATACGAGTCTTGAATCCCAGAGGATACAGGGGAATGTCCAAGACATCCATACTGCCACCCGAAGCTGCTGCCGTAGACGCGGGCTCCGGGCGCGGTGGTGGTGGAGGTGGCATCCTCTCCCGGTCGGTGGCCTCGGCCATCGCCGAGAGCGTCCGGGCTGCCTCCTCAGTAGAAGAGTCCATAGACTCCTCGACCCGAGACGGGACCTTCGGGTCCTCACCTTCCTCCAACAGAACGTTGGCAGTTTGACGCACAGCGTCAATCGTCCCCTGTGCCATGGCACTGAGGGCGACTTCCAATAAGAATTGGCAAATGTGTTGGACTCCTCCCGAAGGATTCGTCCAACAAAAAGGGGTTTGTAGAACAAGCTAACTCGACAGCTAGGGGCTGTAAACCGCCAACACTAACTAGAGCGAAAGCGGGTGGCGTCTAACCACCACAAGTCCGCCCTAGTTATGACCAGTATCACGTCAGACCTCTCGTCTCGCGAGATCCCGCCGTGGCTATCCGGTGACCTAGTTCCGCGCTTTCCCGCCGCACCCGCGGCGCCACCTAGGGAACTAGATCCGAACTAACATTCGACTCGACATGCGAGACGCGGCCTACTACCCGAGTGCTATCGTCTGGAGCTTGGTGGTGTATACAACGCTTCAAAGCGAATGTACCGGTCAATCCGACCGCCACTCACGGGATACAGCTACCCGGGGAGGGCGCGTTCGGCATCTCCAGCCGTGGAACGTATGTTACCCACCTATGGCGGACCACACGCAGCAGCTCGTTGTGTACTGAGTTAGGTTACAGCAGACCTCAACCGGGGACTACGTCTAACGCCTTCGGTTAGCCTCTTATTTTTCCCGGCTGTACGTACGGCCTTTTCTGGGTTCCGCTTAGCCACTGCGGGACCTTTCCCATACGTAATGCCTTCACTCAGCGAGACATTTTTCCTTTTCTTACGATTAGGTCGTTTCCTGGCCTTCGTCTTCTTTTTCACCATAACCTCTTCTCCCGGCGTCTTTCTCGGCCGGCCTCTAGGGCGCTTCATTGGCACTACCACGCTCGGTCCGCTAGGGACAGATGCTGGTGGTTTGTAACCGAACTCCCTCTCCGCCTCTTCGCGTCCCTTCCAGGGCCGAAGTTTTCCGACATTCATCTTCCATTTCCTACCAGTTAGGCAGTCTTCCATCATCACCGTAGACTCGGAGATGACGCGGATAATTTTAAACGGACCTTCCCAAGGCGTTACGAGCTTCAGCCGTTCTAGCGGCTCGTAGTACCTTAGTACTTTGTCCCCAACATTAAAACGAATTCGTTTAGCATTGGTGTCATAACCCACCTTCTGCCACTTCGCACTCTTCAGCAGCTCTTTCCGAACGGCCTGGTATGCCTGTTTGAACCTATCCCTTAACGACTCTACAAACAACACAGTGCAGGGCGCCTCCGGGTCTATCCCAACCACTCCATACACTAAGTCGGCGGGCATTATGATGTCCTCGCCGAACACTAGCATGTTTGGAGTGCAATTAGTAGATGAATGGACAGTGTTGTTGTAGGCATGTACTACAAACTCGCACTGTTCATCCCAGTCGTCCTGGTGGGTATTGACCAGGGGCTTTAGCACTTGTATCAGGGTTCTGTTGAACCGCTCCACCTGCCCATCCGACTGTGGTCGGTATGGGTTTGTTCGAGTCTTACAGATGGCTAGGTAATGGCACATTTCCTGCCAAAGCTCCGACTCGAACTCTCTTCCTTGGTCGCTGTGCATCATAAGGGGAACACCCAAATGCAGCACCAAGCCTTTCACAAACGCCTCCACGCATGTGGCGGCTTTGTGATTAGGAAGAGGGAACACCCGAGTGTACTTGGTATAATAGTCGGTTATGACCATCATGCAAGTATTGTCTCGGGGCGTTGTCTTAATTCCACTGATGATGTCTATCGCCACTCGAGCGAATCTGACACCAAACAATTCCTGGGATAAGGGTTGCTTACCCAGGCCGGGTCCCGGCTTGTTTTTACAACAATCCGGGCAAGTGGCGATCCACCGGAGCAGGTCGCCTCTCATACCG
The DNA here is from genome assembly GCA_949317995.1 of Acholoe squamosa. Classification (NCBI taxonomy): domain Eukaryota; kingdom Metazoa; phylum Annelida; class Polychaeta; order Phyllodocida; family Polynoidae; genus Acholoe; species Acholoe squamosa. The sequence continues at coordinate 6,810,647 of OX439039.1, forward strand.
GGCCAGTAGTAACGCCTTTGTAGGCGCTCTATTGACCTCTTCTTTCCGAAATGGCCACTCGGTTGATGGCCATGGCAATAATACATGATATCCCTCCTCATCGGAGCGGGTATCACTATTTGTAACAGCCTACCGTTGGTGGGAGTTGTCTTCCACCTACATAGTATGCCATCTCGGATCTCTAGCTCGGTCCATTGGGCTAGCAATCGCCTCGCTTCCCTATCTTCTAGGGATACTAGCGGCCTTGCCGGTTTAATACCTGACCGTAGGTATTCCATCATGCGCGCAGTGGTGGGATCAGACTGTTGGAACTTCTTGATGGTCTCCGGGGACCAATCGAGATAGCTACATACAGCCTCCTCCCAGGGAATACGGGGGGTGGTATAATTAAATACCAACCCGGCTACCACAGCATTGTGGGCTCCGCAGTCTTCACAAGTGGCATTTTGGCACCTTCGGATAGGTCGCCTCGACAAGGCATCCGCATTGATGTGTTTAGCACCGGGTCGGTGCTCTATTTGTTTATGCTCCAATCCGAATTCGGATAGATGAGCTAACCATCGTCCAATCATCCCCTCGGCGTCCTTAAAGTTAAGGAGCCACCTAAGAGACGAATGGTCTGTTCTTAAAGTAAAGTCACTTCCCCAGAGGAAATGCTTAAACTTCTTCGTATACACCACCACCGCGAGAAGTTCCCGCTTGGTGGTACAGTAATTACGCTGGGTCTTGCTTAGCGTGTTGCTAGCGAATGCTATTGGGACTTCGACTCCCCCCTGGACCTGAGAGAGAGCTGCCCCAATGGCATCATTGCTCGCATCGGTGTCTAAGATGAAATGTCCCTCGGGAGTGGGATATTTCAACACGGGTGTATTCCTAAACAAATCTTTTATTTTATTAAAAGATTCCTCTTGCTCGCTGGTCCATGGGAATGGGTCCCGTGCCCTACCCGGGGTCCAGTGAGCTAAGCACTGCATGGGAAAGCTAACACGAGAGTAATTCGGTAATAGGAACAAAATCCTAGGAATGATCTCACCTCCTTAGCACTCGTGGGTCTCTCCCAATTTTCTACAGCTTCCAATTTTTCCGGATCCACGCTCACCCCGTTAGGGGTGATGATCCTTCCCAAGTATGTAATTGTCCTCTTAAACAAATTACATTTCTTGGGTTTCAGTTTAAGACCGTTTGATAGTATCCGATCGAGGACCAATTGCAGATTTGCATGGCATTCCTTGAACGACTTGCCGAACACGACCACGTCGTCCAAGTAGACCAAACATTTCTTCCACAAGAGGTCACTCAACAAGGATTCCATCATGGCCTCGAACGTAGCAGGGGCGTTACACAATCCGAAGGGTAGGACATTGTACTCGAACAGCCCCATATGACTGGAGAACGCTGTTTTCTCCATGTCATCAGGGTGCATCGGTATCTGCCAGTATCCGGATTGTAAATCCAAGGTACAGAACCATTGGTTCCCGCCCAAGCTATCTAACGTCTCGTCTATCCTTGGTAGGGGATACGAGTTTTTCTTTGTCATACCGTTCAGTTTTCGGTAGTCGACACAAAAGCGGATAGTACCGTCTTTCTTAGTGGTCATACACACAGGGCTGGACCAGGGACTCGAGCTCGGCACGATGACCCCTAAGTCCAACTGTTTACGTATTTCCTCTTCACAAATTAACTTCTTCTTAAGAGGAAGTCTACGATACGGGATCTTAAAAGGTTTCTCGTTGCCCACATCTATGGTGTGCAACACCTTATCGGATCTACCCACCGGTCCTCCTTCCCTACCAAAAGCACTCTCGTACTTTTGTAGGAGTCTCGCCAGGCAATCCTTATCCTCCGTATCCTGCAGATCTGATTGATCAATCAGCTTTTTGAATTCTTCATCCAAAGGATGCTTACTAACGGGGTTTAGTGGTTTATTGAACTTAGCCTCGGCGACGTGTTCAACCGAACTCATCCTACCCACACTGTCGCCTCGCTTCAAGTAGACCACCGAACCACTTCGGTTAGTCATGGGTAATACAGTCCAAGCTGCATTAGCCACCAATGTATCCACTGAGTCCAACCCGATACTCGACAAATACACCGTATCGGGTTCGTAGACTCCAGTTTCATTCCTTTGGGCCATTGATCCGCCACAAAGGACATCGCAAGTGGTACCCGGTGGGATCTTCACCGTGTGTATCACTGATGCAACCGAAGACACCTGTCTCAATACGCATTGGACATGCAAGCTATACGGGTTCCGTATACTCATCATACCATCCCTTGGGTCCAAGACGGCCCCGTATAAGTTTGCAAAATCCAGTCCGAGGATTCCGTCATCACTAACCTCTGCTATAGTCGGCGAAAGAACAAATTCTTTGCCTCCTATACGGATAGGCATAAACGTCCTACCAAAAGTACGCATACTGCTTCCGTCGGCTGTGCAAGCATTTACCCCCGTTTTGAGGTTCTCATGGCTGCCGGCCACCGAGTCGAAAAATCTTTTGGACACACAGGAGTGGCTGGCTCCAGTATCCACTAAGAATTCTCCTACCCGGCCTTCCACAGATATGGGTACATACCACTGTCTCCCCCCTAGAGGAGAGGGGTTACTGGTAAACTGGTGAAAGTCTCCCGAATCACCAAGATTCAATCCGAGTCCTCTCAAAAATTCCAGACACGGATGACTTGGGGGAAGGCGTGTCCCACACACTCGGATCAACTCTTTGATCCATCCTTCCTCTCCCCCAGTGCGGCCACTCGCCTCCATATGCTCACTCCCATACACATAAGCACTAGGGTCTCTGGCCCCGGCCAAGGTGCCGGGGTGCGCACCCACAGCCACCCGGCCTCCAGGTGTATTTGATTCGAAATCTTCCACCGATTCGCCCCCGGTAGCATTTTGGCATTCGTTCTTCCTTGGGGTCATATCAGATGCTGTTGACACAACCCCCACTAGTTTTCCACCTCGGTGGAATCTACAGCGTTCTCCCTTCCTTCGCTGTTATCCTCGGCTTCGTAGAAGGCAGCCATTACCGGCTTAGCAGCGGTACATGCGGAAGAATAGTGTCCCATGTGCTGCCACCTGAAACACTTAACCGTTCGGCGATCCACTCTGGGTCTTTGCCGACTGGCTTGGAGGGCATCTGTAATTTTCTTACACATATCCTCCATAAGTTTGGTCATATCCGGAGGTTGACCCTTCGCTTTATCAGTGCTTACGGGAGACCTGGAGGCATCCCCGCCAACTTTCGGGTCATTCTTGACATCGGATGATGGTCTAGAATCCCTTGGCTTGTTAAACGCCTACCTTGGAATATACTTCCTACCTAAAGCATTTTTCCTTAGCTGCACCGAACAGAAGGTGCCGTCCTCCTGTTCAAATTCAATCAGTTCAAAGTCGTCCGAGGTAGTGTTTGCCTCAGACTGCTGGACTACCGATGCTAGAGGAGCCGAGCCAGTGGCATTCGGTATGTCACCCGCTAGCATGGTTCGCTTCTTCACGGCCATATCTATATCATTAAATATGCCGTGCAATGTTATGCCTTCTTTCCAGGCATCTCTTGCAGCAATCTGCTCCTCTCGGTCTCTTAAACCCTTGACAAATTGAGTAATCAAATCGTCCATATACCAGTCCTGGTTTTCTGTACCGGGTCTGGCCTTGCTTAGCAGGGCATGTAGTTCCATGCCGTATGCTCTGAAAGCTTCGTTAGGCTTCTGAGTACGTTTTTTAACCATCGGATCCTCCTTGACCATGTTACATAACAGTCCGCTAGCAGATTCCACTAACTGCTCGAAACTCCCAACGAGGCCGTACCAGGTCCGCCATTGCTCTACAGCCATGCGACCTGGCCCGCCTTTCAAACACCTTACTAGGTGCGGCTTGGCCTCGTATGGGGTCCACCCATTACAATTCATCACGTCGATGAAATCTTCAAACCACTCTTTCCATGGCCGAGTACCGTCATATTCCTTAGGGATAACGGCTACCCTTCGGGCAGAATTGTGAGCATACATCAATCTAGTGCATTGCTGTTTGCTCCATTCAATCGCCTTGGTTTCATTCAAGGTTCGATTGCCCCCTATACCACCGAAGCTTGTGTTGCCCGGTGGAGGTGGTGGCGGCGGCTGTGTATACGTCCACTGTGAACCACTGTGGTTCGTATAGCCCGCACCACCCTGGGTAGGGCCAGTACCCGAGGTATTACTATGGCCTGTGGTACCCGGAGCACTGCCCCCCCCTTGTGCGCCTTGGTAACCGCCGTCGGACGGCTGGTTTCCCGCTGGCTGACTGCCATCGTTCGATGGATTGGGTTGGCTGCTGTCATTACCAGCTCCCAACCCCACACTATCGGTCGGATCCACATGTATGTGGAATCCACTAGTCTCCGCACTACTGTCCGAGGCATCCCGGGGTATATAGTCCGGGTCCAAATTGTGGACTATGGGGACTTCACTTATCCGGACTCTACTAGTTCGGCCATGCTTATCTTGGGTTCTGATATAAACTCCCCCTTGATCTACATTCCGCGTCGCATTGTCATTGACAAAAGGATTATACTGCGGATGCTTCGGCATAGAACAGGAGACTGGGTCACCCTGTTTAACGAACGTCGAGTTCGGGTTTGTATCCCTACTCGCCGGAGGGGCGTTCGCTTGCTCCTGCTCCTGTAAATAACTCTCCATAGCAGACTTATTTATTGTGAGGGTAGCTACATCTGTAGTCAGGTTTCGCTGTTCCTCCCTCAGCTGTGCGTTTTCTGATAAGATCTCGGATCGAATCTTTTCATTTTCCGCCACAGCTCGGTTTCGTTCTTCTTGAGCGGCCAACGCCTCTCGCTTAAAAGTATCCTTAAGTAGGCGGTACTTTTCACCCTTCTCTTTCTGAGACCTCTGGTACTCATTGGTCTCTTTCCTGATTTTGGCTTGTTCCGAGGCCATTTTGGCCTCTGTCTCCGCCTTCCGGAGTTGAAGTTTCTTTAGCTTCTCCTCCATGGCATGCAACTCGGATTGTAGTCTGTTTACATCCCGGGCCTTAGCAACCTCCTCGGCTCTAGCCTTTTCGATTGCTCTGAGTCTATTGGCTTCCTCGAGTTCCAACTCGGCCAATCTTTTCTCTCTTTCTCGTTTGTCTCTCTCCTTTCGCTCTACTTGGTGGGCTACGGAAGATAGACGGTATTTCAGGTCGGATTCTTTTAGAATCGCCTCCTGCTCAACGGACCGTAATTTTCCGATCCGAGACTTAGTTTTCTCTTCTATTTTAAATTGGGCTGCCATGAATTGTTCATTTTGCCTCTTAGCCTGTAACTCTACCTGTTCTGTGGCTTTCAAATAGGCCGAGGTTGTTTTATACCCGGGGCCCATTCGACGTCCGTAAATTGACTTGCGGCTGCCTCCAGGGTTAAACATGGAGTCAGACAAGCCTTCGTCCAAAGATAGGCCTAGGTGATGTTTTTCCGAGTTTCTCGGTTCAGCATCCCGAGGCTTAGTCTTCAGATTTACTTTCGGGACCAGTGGGTCCGTTATGGCTTTACCATCGTCGCTGTCATGGTCCGACGATGTCAATAATGGGGCTACTGCGTTTGCCCCCTCTGGTACCGCTCCCGAGGGGGTTGCAGTACGCTGCATAGGGCTTTGTGCTAATGGTGTACCCAAGCTGCTAGCCGAGCCCGCTGGTACAATAGGACCTAGCTGGCATCTGCTAGTTATCACTTGGGACCAATCGCTTAAGTCCAAGGTTGGGGGTCTGAATACCCCCCTAAACAATCCTGTATCCGGTGCCCCCGTTTGAGGTGTACCCGGATACAGTTTTACGATGCCATCACCGGTAGCACCGTCCATCAGACTGGGTGTCGAGAAAACACTCCTGACACCCTCTGGATTGTACATTTGTTGTTGACCGGGTTTCCAGTCTAACAACAGATGCTGGGATGTAAAGTCATCCTCTTCGAATCCCTCTAGCCGAGGGCTGGGGGGATCCGCTTCGGGTTTCCCGAGGCTTTCGGCCAATGTGGCCGCGCACCACCCCCGAACCAACTGGTCACGGCACCAGTGTAATGGTTCGTTTCGACTTATATGTTGGGTGGCTCTTTGGCTCGCTTACCACTAGATATACCAACACAACACGAGTAGTTCGGGTTGGGCAAAGCCCCAGAAACCCCTACCTCTCGGGTAGGACTTTATTCAACTTGGTCAGTAGCTTATGTTGAGCGTCTGGACTGGACCAGGTCCAGTCTCCTTCTGCCGCTCGCCCGGCTTCTTAGTAGAAGCTGGACGCGAGGCATGGTGCTGCCCCCTCTTGTACCAACGAGGTATAGCAAAGCGACACCTAGCTGGCATAGAAGGAACAAGCACCACACGAACACGTCTCTCGGATGAACGGCACTAATATATATACAACGATACCGGCCCCTACACTATTATGGTGAAGGGTGTGATTTTACCACTTGATATTTTTCAGTGCTTGTTATGGGGTCGTAGTAGTGGTAACGTGGTTGTCAGGAAAGTGTGGTAGCAAGATTTATTCTGTCTTGTTACGTTTCACGACACCCGATAACATCCACATCTCCGTCTCTCATATCTTTTTCTTCTTTGCAATATATTTTTTTTTCACTCAATTTTAACCATATAAATTTTTATTAAAAAAAAAAAAATAATAAAATAAGGGCGGGCAATCTTTTTTTCTTCTTTAACTATTTGGGCAAAGCTTGTCACTTTGCCTTCTTCCTCTTCTCTTTAACATGACTGTATCCAAAAAGGTATTAGGGGTAACAGCACAGTGGTAACAAATACAAATTGGAATGTGATCTTTAAAGTAGTACGTCCCCTTCTTCTTCATTTCGGTCACATTGTAATATGCTGGATAGCAGGTGACGACTTCGAAACGATTCCAGATCTTGTTCACGTTGGCCACCATGCGCACCCACCGAGTGGGAGCGGCAGTTACCCCCAAATAACCAATGTCCTTGTCGAATCTTTTCATAGCGCTTATTCTCACCATATTTGAACACCCTTTATTTTCATGAAATGCCAAACGAGTGGGTGTACTGAGGGTGGTTATCAAATAGTAATAGAGTAATTTCTTTTCTTTAAAAACAGTTTTCGGCCATACCCCTACTTTTTCTTTTTTTACTGCTTCTTCTACTGTTTCTACTGCTTTTGCTGCTGCAACTGCTGCTGCTTCTACTGCAGCTGCTACTGTTGCTGCTGCTGAAGATCTACTACTTCTACTACTTCTTCTACTACTACTACTACTTTCCCTGGTGGTGCTACTTCTTCTTCTTCTACTACTTGGACTGCTCCTACTGCTTCCGGTTTTTCTAAAAAAAGTGAAATAAAATAAAAGCTCAAAAAGAAATAATAAAGAGAGTGATGGACTCAGCTGATATTTCCTCCTGGAGTGTAGGTGGTAAACAGGCGGCGAGGCGTCAAAGAAAGGTGGACTACAGCGACGGTGGTAATGGAAGCAACAATAGTCGTGGTGGTGGTGGTAGCAGCAGCAGTAGTAGCAGTAGGAGCGGTGGTGTCAAAGGAGACAGCTGACGTGATGTACCCTTCCAAGAAAAATCAGGGCTCTTTATATAGTTGAGAGAATGATCTAATCCCGTTTTCACCTGGATCCTTCCACCCCGGATGAATCAACATGAAAAAGGGAAAAATGCTTTTGGGATAAGTGTATCAGGTGGGATAACAGGTGTAACAACTGTGATAATTACCTTAATACATCTTACATGTATAAGAGGCTTATGGTTCGTGAGGAGATTAAGGCGTTCAAAGTCTGTATACAGAAACTACAGGGGGTGGTTAACAACAGGGGGAAATATAATCTTGTTAGAGAGAAGTCAAAGTGTTTTGATTGGATTACTCACTACCAAAGGTGTGGGGTATGCAGCAGCAGTAGCATGCATGGCGCCAAAAAAATGGTGGACACGTGCCCACCTCCCCACCTACCTACCTACCTATTGACTTCATTTGTACACTAAAACGTTGTTTTTTTTTTATCGATCTTAATTATAGGAAAATATATTTTAGTGCACAGGGATTTCACAGGAAAATATCTATCACCATTTTCACTTCAAGGAAAAATACCCTAGGGTGTATGTCTGCCTCTCTGTCTGTGACTACAAACGCGGACATGTGGTAAGCAGATGTTGATCATCAGGGTAAAGGGCATACCTTTTACCGTGTTGATCCACAGATTAAGTCTAACAAATCAACGTTAATCCCCCTTTCTGCTCCTCCTCTTGTTGCCAACCTTTGGTGTGGGTTACCTTCTATGTCTGTGGAAAGGGGGAATTACGCTCTTTGCCCATTGAGACAACACTTTGATGATCTAAGATCTTTTCTTTTAAATCCTTCTGCAGTGGACGGCGGGTGAAATTCAAACAAACAGATACCCTACCGAGAATCTTTGTGACTATGGGATCAGATCCTTTAAGTCTTTTATCTTTTCCCTTTGGGACCAACCACACTAAATGATCTAAGGGATCCATGCCTACAGCAAACGGCAGGTGAAAATCAAAACAGACAGATACCCTACCGAGCGAAGGTCTTTGTGAAAATGGGAAAATGGGACCCCAAATTTTATTTCGACCCGTACGGATGGTTGGATGCTGCTGGTGCTACTGCTGGTGCTGGTGCTGCTGCTGGTGCTGCTGGTGCTGCCGAATACCCACCACTTGTCACACCTAAACCCATAGACATCACAGGTCTGGCTAAAGATGCTGAAGTGGGTGACCTCACCGGATATGGAGGTGGATATCTTGGTTACTGCTGCAGCTGCTACTAGTGCTGTACAAGATCGCATGTTATTACCACCACCACCCCCATAGCCCATGGATATAGCTCTTCTGGCTGGAGCCTCTAATGTTAAGGTACTATCTTACCTACTTGTATATTGTTAAAGGAGAATATGTGTCCTTGCGAACCGTTTTACACACGGGAAATAATCAATGCAACAGATGTGCTGTTCTTTAAAGCACCGTTGTTGAAACAAAATGTTCATAAAGAACTCATTTCTAATCAGTCATTCGATTCATTGAAAGAGTGTTTCAACGATGTTTTCTGGAAAGGGACCGATGTCTTCGCAGACAGATCGATAGGAGTAGATCAATTTCACAATCAGAAAACCTGTCCTCTCATCAAAAGACGGTATACGTTAGAATCTACCAACGCTTTAATATTTCTTCTCGAGAAAAACTCGAACCTTTTATGGTACATGTGTTGTCATGACTCTGAGAGAATATTCAACACCTTCTGTCAAGAGTGTTTAGACCGTGTGCTCTGTAGAGAGTTTCATTTTGAAAATATACAGAACGCTCTACTGAGAAGCGTTATGTCCGCACAAGCTGAATGGCATACTTAGTATTATACTTCAGCGGGTTTCTATTGTAATTTAGATGAATTGTGGACAGGAAGTATGACTTACACCATTCCTGCATTTCGAAAGAACACTTGCATGAAAACCATATACAAAGATTATACTATGCACAGTCTGGACTATGATTAAAAATGAATGTATATACTTGTAAATATATTTGATCAAACAAAAATATAAAAAATTGAAATGTATTTGAATATATCTCATTTACATAATTAACCCCGCCCATGTGATCATGTGACCACACTAATCCCCTAATTAGGTCATGTTACCATGGTGACCAGAATGCCGGCCTCTGAATGGCTGAGAGGTGGTCGCTAATCCCCTAATTAGGTCATGTTACCATGGTGACCAGAATGCTGGTCTCTGATTGGCTGAGAGGTGGTCGCTAATCCCCTAATTAGGTCACATTGCCATAGCAACTGGTCATGTGACCAAATGGAGGCCTCTGATTGGCTGCATATCGGGTGAGTTATATCCTGTAGTTAGCTATAGTCCCCTTCCGTTACACTATACTACTAATTCCCATCACAAGCCATAAAAATAGACAGTGCTAGACCCTAGGCAGCCTCCAGTGTGCCTTAATAGAATCATGGAATTCCATGGTATTGGCTATTGTCAACCAGTAAGAAGGGGGGAGTCATTCATATTCAGCATTCAGACCCCTTTCACATTTCCCTCTACATACCCTCCTTCAAACCTTACTGTAAAGAGTTGGGGTTAGGGAGTGGTCATTATTTATCAACAGGGGGGGGTGGTGGGTTTTCGCGCGGACGCGCGGAAATTTTTTACGCCCCCCCTCGACAGCAGTCAAAATTTTTTGCGCCCCCCCCGCGCCGGAGGCGCGGAGAGTTTTCGCGCCCCTCTTTGATCTATAGTAGCATGCAGGCTTTTTTGCTAAAAAGAGGGTGAATTTTTTTAGCCCCCCCTCAAGAGGGGTCAAAATTTTTTTAGCCCCCCCCCCCTCGGGAGGGGTCTGAAAATTTTACGCCCCCCCCTCAAACCCACCCTCCCCCCCCTGTTGATAAATAATGACCACTCCCTTATATAACAGGATCGTTCTATGTAAATCAACAGGGGAAAGAGCAGTATTCTGAAATACACTGAGTGTCACTGTTTTGTGACAAGCTTTTACCTTCAGACACAATGTGTACAGTGAGTTGCCTTGTATAATTACTCTCATATACCCTAGCTTGGCCAGCCATAGTCAATCTACATCGCCAATACCTATATTTAGTGGGTATGGTACAGTCGATAACAGTGTCCCATTCTATCAGTAGGGGCTGAGAAAGTCACTGAGTTTGAGGCAAAAGCATCCTAGTTTTGACCAATAAGGTGGGTTGATATGTAAAGTAATGCCTTATTTTGTTTGTCTGTAACTCTGATAGTTTCATATACTTAACTGTATAATTGCTGTACCCTAAAAGGTGTCCCAGTTATCAAAATCCTGGATCCAGGTTGACCATCTTTGCACTATGTGGTGTGCTGTGGTGCATATTTGTTTGCATTTCTGAACACTTTGGGTAGATGGAGACACCTGATCCACACTAGTAGTGACCTCTTGGTATGAGGGTTGAACTTGTTTGCCCACTGCTTACCACCCACATCTCATGGTTAGTGAGGTGTGAAGGCAGTACTAGACCAGTCTGAGGCAGTGCTACCTCCCCCTGTAGTATTTTCTGTGAATGAACAGCAGGTTTTGCTGTAAATGAACAGCAAAAATGTACTGTAAACTTACAGAAAATTTTGCTGGCAACTGAGGTTCCAGCAACTATTGCTGTAAATCTACAGAAACTAGAAGTGTAGAACTACAGCAAGAGGTTCTGTTAATCTACAACAAATGTATTGTATATACAGGTAGGCTACAAAGGACACTGCTATATATGCTATCATTGAGATCAGTCCATGGGGATCATCCCCATAATATCATTTGTGTGCACTTCATGCATGTATTGCTACTATAGACCATGCATGCCTAATGAAGATAAAAGATGTCTCCATTCCCAATGAAGTGGCATTATTAAGGGTGAGAGAAATAGAGAACCATCTCTCCCAAACCATTTGATGGTCATTCAGTTTTAGCACTGAACTGACCTAAAGGCAGGTAGGCCTATTTTATCTACAACCTCATAGTCAAGACACTTGTATTTCAGATTTAGACACAGTTATGGTGCCACAATGCATATCATTAGTTGTTCCTAGTTTCTTCTCAGATAACCTTGTACACTGGCATTTGTGCACAATGCCAGATTGATCCTATCGAGGTCATTACTATATTGCAATTGATTGACAAGCTCTGAGGACAGTATTGGATTGAGATGGGCACTATATGAATATATACATACTGAACAGATGGTTATACTACTGCCCTCTGGTGAGAGAACCTACCCAGGTAAGGCTATTTAGGTAAACCCTTTGTACGGTACCTATTGTAATTATGTACTCCCCATAGTGGGGGGACTGGCTGGCCTAGGGCATAGTGTATACGTTGTAATTACACATAATCACTTACTGTACACATGTATATACTGATACAAGCCAGTACCTCTACAATATGACTTACTGTATTTGAGCATACTGTACATTCTGCTGTGGATCTACTGAAGACATTTCTGTTAAAAAAACACAAACTCCTTACAGTGTTCTATTCTTTGGCATGGTGTGCATACATATATGATGGATTTGACAGTTCATTCCAGTTTTTATCATAAAGTAGTCAGACTCAATCATTGCTCCTACTAAGGGGGAAAATCATCAAATATGCTTCATACCTTAGTAGCATAAAACATATAGTGGGTTTGGCTATGCTGAGAGATCAAGAAATCCTGCCTGAAGACACAATCACTATCAAAAAGACTGTCTCTTAGGAGTGGGAGCTGTGTAGATAGTAATGAGATAGGGAAGCCGAAAAACAGGAGTTGTATAATATTGAAAGCACCATGGTCAGTCTTCACAGATCTGAGAGAACACAATGTGCAGTCAGCTGCCAATTGTTCCATCCTTAGATCTGAGAGTACAGCAAAGGCTAGAACCTTTAGATTTGTTGTTCTCTGCCCAAGGGCATGGGGTATTTATATTAAAGTCTGTTTCCCTGTATACATGGCTATGGTTTAACCTTGTGGATCTTTAGCCAATATATAAGCAAATGTCCACGACCATTCGATATTTTTACATCGTATTCCCCGAGGAGTCCCACAGAGAGGAATACGATGTAAAAAATCCCATTGAAGTGGACATTTGCAGTTATGTCATGGCCTAGGGGGTTATTTTGCTTTTAAATAAAGAAAACAGCTCAGATCTGTTCAAAATCCAAGATGGCTGACACCCATTGAATACAGAGACATTGTATTCAATTGATGCCCCCCATTGAATATGGCGGTTCTAGTACTAATCTATAGTGACTATAGTGACGTATCAGCCATGACATAAAAATTCATACTTGTTGCTCTCTTGCCAGTACACAGATAATTTCCTCCTGGTAAGTTACAAATTGTTTTCTGTGCTGGCTGGTTATGTTTTCATCCATTCATTAAAAAATAAATTTCTAGATGGGTTCTGATTTTTGAGATGCCCTTTTTCAGATGTATAGTGATAATAATGTAGATCTGTCCATAGTGAATTCAGTTTCTCCAGCTGCGAGTGACAGCTCAGTGTCAGACAGTATTCCCAGTATATTCCACCCTCTATAGACTCTATAGACAGGAAATGAGCTAGGCTGCTTCCTGCGACATCATCAGACTATGTGATGTGACTTCTGTCAGCCAATCTGCATACAGAGTTACAGAAAATTATAACGGATTAATGGACTACCTTAAGATTAGTATGATGTGAGTGGGCAAACAATCCCAATATTGGTGAAATATGACGATAGACAGTAATGGGAGATACCATACAGGTCATTACTGGTTTAGGAAACTGTCCTTGGTGTTGCGTGGGCTGGCTGATAATAGGGCTTGGTTTGAATGGCTGAATATGCATTATAATAACCCAGCTCTTGCTTTTATAATCATACTCTCAGTATCACAAACTTAATCTACATACTACTAGAAGTAGGATTCCAGTAAAGGTTGAAATGTGTGTATTAGAACATCATCCAGGGAAATTTTGTATCTGAAACTGTTCTAAATATGAATCTTTGGATGTAATGCTATATTATAAATGGTATCTACTCAATGAAATGCCTGAATAACTCAGTAATGGGTGGTCTGCTCCAGGTGAAATTGTGGACATCTCAAGGTTCTAGGAAATAAGTCCTATACAGAAAGTATTTAACATTTCTGCACTTTTCCTTATGCTATCATTTAGCAAAGATATTTATCTATGCCTAGAGTCAAAATGTTGTATATGTGAGCACTTGTCATCTTCAAATTATCGAACCAAAGTTGAAAGATTCTGATGAAATGACCAGCTGGTCATGATAAAAACCATTCAAACATGGTAACTTCAGTGTATTACCATACAATGACAATTACCTCATATATTCCAAGATATCATTCTATAGGGTACTATAACACCTCTATTTCAATAATATTAGGGTTTAAGACCAATGCACTACATGTGAAAGTGAGAAAAACAAGTTGACAGGTGGTCAACTCTAGGTATGTGGTTGTCTTTAGATTAATCTACCATAAAGCTGGTCTCCCTGTATGTATGGATATGGTTCAACTTTGTGGATCCTTAGCCAAAATGAGTTTTTACATATAGTTCTCTCACCAGTACACACATTCACATCTAGTAAGTTGCTAATGTTTTGTTGTTTGTGTATTTTCTTCTTTCTTTTCATGAAAGTTGGTTTCTAAATGTTTAGCTTCTTTTTTTCTTCTTTTCCGGATGTCGCGACTTATACAATAATCTATTTATTGCGGTTTTAGTCTCTCCAGCTATGATTTACAGCTCAGCATCAGGCAGTATTCATAATACATTCCACCCTCTATAGATCTAATCCCAGTTACCCAGAAACAGGAACTGTTCTTGGCTGCTTCCTGTGACATCATCAGACCAAGCCGCATAGAGTATGTCAGCCAAGCCACATACAGAGCTACAGACAAAGGGTTATGTAGTTCAACCCTTCAAGGTTCATCATTCTGATCCAACATTACAGCCCTGTGTTAATGACCTAAGGCTGGCTTCTTGCATCTTGACCATAACGGATTAATAGACTACCTCAGGATTGGCATAATGTAAGTGTACACCATACCTACAACATTGGTGCATCATGATGAACTTAAAGCACTATACAGCTCATAAGAAGTTTATCAAACTGTCCCGGGTGTTGTATGGGCTGTCTGATCATCGCCCAGTTTGAAAGGCTGACTGGGTTCCCAGCAAATTGACGTGAGTCCTCGTCAACCTGTGTGAAGTGGCGCACACATGTCGCTAGATGGAACACGACATCGTTATAGCACAAGATCACCAGGAATAGCAATTGCTATGTCATGTGAGTCTAACACACAGTGGCGAAAGATGACGGAATGAGTTATCACTCAAAAAGGAGGCACCATTGGTGACCAATCATGGTGACAGATGACCACAATTTGCTGGGTTATATGCCTGTTGCTGCTGATTCAAGCGAGTCACAGACATGAGCTATATACTATGGGAAAATTGCAAGCCATGGTGCCTGAAGGCAACTTAAAACAAACCGATGGATTGAGACATCATGAACTGATTTCTTTTTGTTTCTTCTAGTTTTATTGGAGTTTGGAGACCTATAGTCATGCCTATCATTAAGTGTTTGAGGAATAGTAGTAATAAATTTCCATAGCCTCAAACATTACACTTTGTTAGTGGCTGGACATTACAGGCACCTATGTTCAGGGGGTGAAAATATCAATTGACACGGCCAGCACTGCCAGTAAATTGAATCCCAGACAGACCAATGCTTGTGAACCTTTGCCTATATGCCACTTAATAGCCTGTCACTAAAGTTATAAATCTTGATGGATGGCTTTCAGGTAACATTTCTCCCCCTGCATGAATCTCGTCATCCCACAGCAAATACTGTATGCGATGTGTTGGGGAAGTAATAATATAAGGGTGTGCATGAATGATAGGCCGAAATCCTTTCATCACTATCCTTACCACCAGTATAAAAAGAAGAAATCCCTGGGGTAGGTAGGGCTTTCTCCTTTCTGTAGGGTCCCGCTACTAGTCCAGGCAATTCAGGTTTCACCGCAAACTGATTGCAATATGATCGATTTTACATGCATTTCTATTCAGTCCCTAGAATGGCATACTAAAAGTCCTCATCTGTGTCGGTGGTGGAAATATGGTTAATTTGCATAAGTTAGATTAAGCCCTCCACCAGCCAGTTTGTAGTTATGGATAAACTGATAACAATGAATTGGATTCTGATTTCTGGCCAAATGAAAGGCCAGAATCAGTGATTATATGAATTAATTTATTCGCTAATTTGCATAATGTCAATAAGAGTAGACCGGTGATCAAAAAGGTGTATAAAATAAGTTCAATCTTTTGGGTTCCTGTTTATCAATTTATTATCATATTATTTATGTGAATATGAGCATCAATTCAATTCCTTCTGTGAATAAATGATTGAACCAGTCACACAATCGCACACACAAATGACCCCATTTATTTGTATCCATGAGTAGCACCAGGTAACAGCATGATTTCATTTAAATTTCTGCTTGTAAAAGAATCATACCATGTTGTACTTTTGATGGCCAGCCCTTTCATGAAATACCTGCTATTGCTGAAATCTACTTATTCAGGCCAAACGGTATCAATGGAAAAAGAAAGCATTGTTCTGAGCAGAGGTCTATTCAGCTATTTTCAGAGAGTTAAAGAAATTTAGAGTTATTGAATTCTCATTCACATCTTCAACCTCAAGATCCAAGTTTGGCCTTTTAAAATGTGTACAACTGTTTCCATGGCATTCACTGTAGGCAGGGGAACACTTAAGTCGATGCTTACGGCATGAACACTGTTTACTGTTGCAGTCTTCTTTACAACCACAACGAAAAACTTTGAGAAGAGGAATGTCAGTCTGTAATTGGAAATACATTTCATTGACAACCTTCCACCCCCAATCCGTTGCTAACAGGGTCTCTTCTTTTTTCCATCCATACCTGGATTTGGTGATACACCCGAGACTATGGTTCTTTACTGCAGCTGAAGTTGGTGGCAACTTTTGGGGTTCTATGAATGCTTGACTGGTGGATCCTTTCTCACAAAATCTCTGATGCTTCAGAGAGTTCAGATCCCCTGAATTTTTTTCCATTGTAGAGACAAACCATTGCCTTTTCTCCTGCAATGACCACAGCCTCCTTATCACAACGGTCATTGGCAAAGACTTTGGCCTGATGCTGAAACTGTTCATCCTTCATCATTTTGGGTAGAGCGATCCCTTGTCCTAGTCCAAATACCCTTGACACTGTTTCGCACCCTAGAATTGCATAAACAAATAGGATGCCCTGGCATGCAGTTTGGTCAAGTTCAAGCTTCAGCTTTTTGATATACAATATTTGATTCTTTTTAGAGTGTGACTTCATCTCAGGGGCAAACAATACTTGACATGCAGGTTTAAGAGGTCAGTGTCTTCCCCCACTAGGACTGTTGCCCTCTGTTTTGTGGACATAACTGTTGTGTTCACAATTATAATATTTGCATCTTGTTGTGCATGGATGACATCATATCCACACTGGTTTAGTTTCTCCCCAAGTAGGTCGATGAACTTTTTTTTGTTTAATCTATTTGCCAGAAACTCCTCCTCTTTGCAAGTCAATACCATTTTGTCTGTGAAACTAACTGACAGACCTTGCCTGACTCCAGTTTGCCTCAGGTGTGTAAGATCTTTGGTAGAAGGGCCACCTGCATATCCATCAAATACAATCACTCCCTTTCCACATATCTTTTTAATGTAGTCAACATAAAGCTGGCATATCTGTTGTATGATGCTCCTTGGGTCCATGGTAGGCAACACAGCAGTGCACCTCCATCAAGTACAAACTGTGCATTGTTTGGTAATATGTACACTTCCTCTTGCGTTCCCACCTACCATAATGCATCAGCTAGGATTGGTTTGTTTGCTTGCAATGAAACAATGAATTGGATTCTGATTTCTGGCCAATTGAAAGGCCAGAATCAGTGATTA
Organism: Acholoe squamosa; assembly: GCA_949317995.1. NCBI lineage: Eukaryota > Metazoa > Annelida > Polychaeta > Phyllodocida > Polynoidae > Acholoe > Acholoe squamosa. The sequence goes on from OX439039.1 coordinate 6,828,133, forward strand.
TATGAATTAATTTATTCACTAATTTGCATAATGTCAATAAGAGTAGACCGGTGATCAAAAAGGTGTATAAAATAAGTTCAATCTTGGTTCCTGTTTATCAATTTATTATCATATTATTTATGTGAATATGAGCATCAATTCAATTCCTTCTGTGAATAAATGATTGAACCAGTCACACAATCGCACACACAAATGACCCCATTTATTTGTATCCATGAGTAGCACCAGGTAACAGCATGATTTCATCTAAATTTCTGCTTGTAAAAGAATCATACCATGTTGTACTTTTGATGGCCAGCCCTTTCATGAAATACCTGCTATTGCTGAAATCTACTTATTCAGGCCAAACGGTATCAATGGAAAAAGAAAGCATTGTTCTGAGCAGAGGTCTATTCAGCTATTTTCAGAGAGTTAAAGAAATTTAGAGTTATTGAATTCTCATTCACATCTTCAACCTCAAGATCCAAGTTTGGCCTTTTAAAATGTGTACAACTGTTTCCATGGCATTCACTGTAGGCAGGGGAACACTTAAGTCGATGCTTACGGCATGAACACTGTTTACTGTTGCAGTCTTCTTTACAACCACAACGAAAAACTTTGAGAAGAGGAATGTCAGTCTGTAATTGGAAATACATTTCATTGACAACCTTCCACCCCCAATCCGTTGCTAACAGGGTCTCTTCTTTTTTCCATCCATACCTGGATTTGGTGATACACCCGAGACTTTGGTTCTTTACTGCAGCTGAAGTTGGTGGCAACTTTTGGGGTTCTATGAATGCTTGACTGGTGGATCCTTTCTCACAAAATCTCTGATGCTTCAGAGAGTTCAGATCCCCTGATATTTTTTCCATTGTAGAGACAAACCATTGCCTTTTCTCCTGCAATGACCACAGCCTCCTTATCACAACGGTCATTGGCAAAGACTTTGGCCTGATGCTGAAACTGTTCATCCTTCATCATTTTGGGTAGAGCGATCCCTTTTCCTAGTCCAAATACCCTTGACACTGTTTCGCACCCTAGAATTGCATAAACAAATAGGATGCCCTGGCATGCAGTTTGGTCAAGTTCAAGCTTCAGCTTTTTGATATACAATATTTGATTCTTTTTAGAGTGTGACTTCATCTCAGGGGCAAACAATACTTGACATGCAGGTTTAAGAGGTCAGTGTCTTCCCCCACTAGGACTGTTGCCCTCTGTTTTGTGGACATAACTGTTGTGTTCACAATTATAATATTTGCATCTTGTTGTGCATGGATGACATCATATCCACACTGGTTTAGTTTCTCCCCAAGTAGGTCGATGAGCTTTTGCTTGTTTAATCTATATGCCAGAAACTCCTCCTCTTTGCAAGTCAATACCATTTTGTCTGTGAAACTAACTGACAGACCTTGCCTGACTCCAGTTTGCCTCAGGTGTGTAAGATCTTTGGTAGAAGGGCCATCTGCATATCCATCAAATACAATCACTCCCTTTCCACATATCTTTTTAATGTAGTCAACATAAAGCTGGCATATCTGTTGTATGATGCTCCTTGGGTCCATGGTAGGCAAAACAGCAGTGCACCTCCATCAAGTACAAACTGTGCATTGTTTGGTAATATGTACACTTCCTCTTGCGTTCCCACCTACCATAATGCATCAGCTAGGATTGGTTTGTTTGCTTGCAATGAAAGTCCTCATAAAATTAAACAGCAATGGTGGGTAACTGCAAAGTTCATGTTCAAACAAAGTGGGCAGGTCAGCTTTACCATCTGCAATTGTCACAAGTCCCTGAAAGAGCAGATTTGGATTAATTTGCACCAGTTCATCCTGAATCCTAATGGCTGACCTGAAGGCAAGTATCTGAATCACTTTACCGTTTTTCCAACTATAGAATCTAATATTCTTTTGCCCACCTGTAACACTGATCCACATTTACTACATCAACACCAGTCATTCCCATAGCAATGCTGTGGAAAGTCGGATCCATGGTAAATGGACTGTGCATACTCAACTCCAGCAAAATCTTGCATTGCTTCGTTGATCAGGACACAAGCTGGGAGTGACAGAATCCACACATTATGTTTGGGTTTCTGAAACCTAGTTAATGCATCAATGTATAATACCAATTGGTCATCATGATGCATGAATGTAACCGTGCTGAGTAACTTACCATGACTGCATAAGTGTATGCACCATGATGAACCTAAAAGGTTGTCACACTCCCAGATAGTGACACAGCCTATGTTCTAAACACATGGGCACAATTTCAATCACCCTAATTTTCTCCCCTTATTTCCAGCAAGACCACTGCATTGTGCATCCCATCAAATGGAGACCCAGTGATGCTACATCTAGTGTACATATATACATTCATCAACTCTTCATAGTCTTAAAAGAAAACACAGTCTTACCTTATTTATTGAGGTGTTGATCTACTGATGTAGTCAGAGAAGAGGTTCTTTTCATACTGTGCACTGCATACACTGACATGCATAAGAAACTCTGTTGCTATAGGTGTGCACATAAGGCCCTACTAATGCACACTGTGACAGCATATTTCACACATAAATGCTCTTATTGGCACCTCACAAACACATAATGAGTTTTTCATTTAATAGTCTATAGAAAGGAATTCTTATGTTTGAAAATAAGTGAATGTCATTTGATACGTTTTTATCTCTGTTTTCCAATATCGAAAGATAAAAATTTGGATGTTTTTATTTTGTTGTTGTTAGGATTATTACTAGAGAATAGAATTGTATCATAAACTTTAGAATCTGCCATAAATGTTGATCCAAACCACCGTTAACAAGGGAATTATCAGAGGAAACTGATGAATAAGGTGCTAACCTATTTGTGCAAATTAACCACAATTATTTCCACCTCCTGCACAACTTAGGACTTTTAGTATGCCATGCTGGGTTCATCAAAGAAATGCATGGTGGCAGAATCATCTGTATTGCTCATAGTTTTGAGCTACATTGCCTGGACTCTACTGGCTTACATTTAAGTTTTATAGCTAATGCTGGGATGATTTAGGCTCAGCTATACAGTGTTATGTGCAATGGTTGACAAGAAGACAATAGACATAGAAGTAGTATATAGGGGTTAACTCAGCGCACAGCTACAGCTACTGAAATCCAGAAGTGACGTCATGACCTAGTTTCTTGAGCTGTGATTGGCTGACGGATGGTCTAGTTTAAAAGGCGGGAAATGTGAAATTTTGAAATTGAAGGCCTGAGAGACGCTTGCCATGACAATAACAACTCATAAACAAATGTGTTGTTGTCATGGAACAATGATGTGACCTTGACAACATCATTTTGACCTGACACCTAGTGGATATTATTGAAACTGTTTAGATAAGCCTAGTGGAACCGTCTTGTGGTTGAAAAAAAAAAACTAGTGGTGCCCTGACACCTAGTGGATATTATTGGAACTGCTCATAGCTTGGTTTAGTGGAGCCCCCATTGTGGTTAAAAACATTAGTGATGACTTTACGCCTGACACCTAGTGTCTGTTATTGGAACTACTTATAGCTGGGTTTAGTGGAACCCCCTTGTGGTTAGGAAGTGATGTGTAATATTCATGTAACTTTTAGGGGTAGGGGAAATATAACCTAGTATTTTAGCGCTGATTTCTTCTTGGATGCTTTATATATGATCTAATTTCTTAAGTTTAGATTGGTTGTTGACATTTGTGTAATACCCATGAACTTGTATTTCATTTTTTTTTTATTTTACAGACAACCTCGACGTACGAATGTGCTTTTACCATTAGCAGGTTTTGTACATATGCGACAGAAAAAGGTGTTTGCGGTCAGTGATTTTGCTCTTGTCCAATGCATCGACTTTAAGATTTTATTCCAGGTATTAAAATAACATGTGCCAGTAATGCTAGCTATGTTTGCAATAGCAGGTTTAATCAATGCCTGAGTCAGAAAGTAGGCAGAGTTGTTTTTCACTACAGCTTAAAGCCCTGAGAGGTAACCTTCCTTGAAATTTAGCTCGAATAAAAAATGACTTTTTACCCCAAACAAAATTAAAGCTGAAAGTTCCAAGGTGCATTGTAGACAGATGAACCATATGGTTTCACATATTTTGTCATCGTTTAGATTACTTTTACAATGGCCAAACACAACCACTTTGGGGGAAATATTCAGTTCCTGTAGGTTTGCTGCAAATTTTTGCATGCCACCACACCAATCCTTTGCCTGTAATGTAACGTTGTTATGTTTACAGAAGTCAATGCAAATGACAAAAGCATCCCAAAAAGCCACAGAAAAGGACTTATAGATATTAATGCTAGTTAAACAGTGGTCAACTGTGTCTTGTTCAGCTCCTCTAAATTATTGAAATGCTTCCTAGAAAAAAGTTTTCTACATATCCGCGTAACACACTAGATATAAAATTCAAAAGGATGGTTAGACATGAAGTCTGCTAAGCTAAAACCCTACCAAACTCTTGAACTTGACGCAAAGAAAAAAACTGAACAGTTTTACACAATCACTTTTCTTTTTGTTTCTTGCGCCTAGTTTTTTTGGGGGGGACTGTTTATCATCCTTTTGTTTTACACACACATATCAGCCTTCATTAATGATATTGATAAAGAGCTCAATTGTCAAGTTTATGCAGATGATGCTGTCATGTATGTATCCAATAATTCCCCAGATATTGAAGAAGATAGACTACAGACTAATATACAAAAACTTGTAACATGGACCCAGCTTAATTACCTCACAATTAATACAAAGAAAACAAAGGTCATGTATTTTGGTACAAAAGAAGGCTTTAAAGAAAGTAAAGCCAAATACTAAAATGAGAATGGGTAATGAGGAGTTGGAAAATGTAGAGTCTTTTAAATATCTGGGTATTACTCTGGACAGACAGTTGAAATATGATCTATACATTGAAGAAGTTAAGCAAAAGATTGGATATTGAACATTTATGTTGGCAAGAATAAGTAAGTACACAAGTACAGAACAAGCTCTACTGATATACAAAACCTAATCTCTCGTGTATAAGGCGTAGCTTATATGCGAGGTTTTAGTTCTCCCTGGAACGACAAGGGGGACACCAAGACCTTCCTTTTGATATGTTACACTACCTGTAAGGCATACTATGACAGACTGGGGCTCAGGAAGTCCCACAGGGCCTTAGCTACACATAGCTTTTTTAAATTTTCAAAATCCATTCAGTAGAAGTTAAGTTATGATTTTTTAATTTTTTTGACCATATTCTAAACTCTAGGTGCACCTTATACACGAGCTGCGCCTTATACGCGAGAGATTACGGTATGTTGATCTGTATGATGCACCCATGCAGCTCTCAATGCACCTGTAGAGGTCGGCGAAAATGTCTCTGGAGACACCGGGATTCGAACCCGGGTCTCTCACTTGCAAGTAGAGCGCTCTACTGCTGAGCTACAACCCCTGGCCTGACATACCCTGTCACCAACACGGCCCCACTGACATTTCCACCTTAGACATATCTCTGGATCGGTATGGTATACATAAGGGGAGTGACCACCAAGTGAGCTGGCCCTGAACTAAAACTGTTGGGCTCCCGACAGTTTTTGTCCTTAGCAAGTTGTGTGGGCCACATAAGGCTAACTGATTTGGGCACAGCGCAGCTTCAAAATGGGCAAACACTTTGGGAACAGATTGGTTTAAAGGTGGGCACCCCGAATCAGGCATAGATTAGTTCCAAAGATGATTCCCCAGACAGGGTTGAGGATGGGTTTCCACAAGGCATACTGTGCTGGTATTTTTGAACTTTGACACTAGATGACCCCAATATGTCTGATGTATGGCTTTCCCCCCATGTCAGTATTGATTTTCTTTAGTATTATATAACAGAAATAGGCTAGTGAATCATATAAATCATAACAGTACACAAATCTTCTCAGAGTTTGGATCTACTGGCAAAATACATTTGAAATGTGCAAAGTTAGGTGATGTCAGCAGATTTTAATGTGACTACACCATTCCTGTGGTAATCATTTTATATTGAAGTATGCCACCTATTGGGAGGCACTATGAACTTGAAGGCTAGCATGTTACTGGACTAGGTCTGGTTGACATGCCTTGGCCAACTAAGTTTGGATTGGTGGCTCTACTGTATTATGATGATGGGGAGAGTAATACAATATGTCTAGTCTCCCTCCAACTATGGAGGCCAAGGGGAGGGGCTAGCACCTGGAGGCTAGCAGAGCATTTTCAGGTTTCAAAATTTCAGAAAAATGAGGAAGAAATAGATTTTCTATAATATCTATCCCAGATGGCGCCACCTGATCAGAGTGGCCAGCTCACTTTCAGCCACACCAAAAACTTATGTTGACCCCAAAATGATAAATTTTGACCAGATGGCGCCATGTGATCAAAGTGGGCAGCCCACTTTCAGCCACACCAAAAACCCATATTGAACCCAAACCGACTCTGAGACTGATCTGTGCCCATATTGGTTGGCCCAGTGTGGCCCATGCACCTCACTGAGAACAGAAACTGTCAGAAGCCCATCAGTTAGCCCATTGCGGCCCACTACAGAAGCCACACCAACTAAAGTGTGGGACACAGTAGGGCCACACCACCTTTGCTACCTGGGACACCAGTGCAGCTCTCCATGATGCACTGATGCAGCTCTCCATGATGCACCGATGCAGCACTCCATGATGCACCAATGAAGCTCTCCATGATGCACTGATGCAGCACCCCATGATGCACTGATGCAGCTCTCCATGATGCACCAATGCAGCTCTCCAGGATGCACCAATATCAGCTCTCCATGATGGACCAATATCAGCTCTCCATGATGCACCAATGCAGCTCTCGATAATGCACCAATGCAGCTCTCCATGATGCACCAATGCAGCTCCCAATGATGCACCAATGCACCTTTCCATGATGCACCAATCCAGCTCTCAATGATGCACCAATATCAGGTCTCCATGATGCACCAATGCAGGTCTCCATGATGCACTGATGCAGCTCTCCATGATGCACCGATGCAGCTCTCAATGATGCACCGATGCAGCTCTCCATGATGCACCGATGCAGCAGCCCATGATGCACCAATATCAGCTCTCCATGATGCACCAATGCAGCACTGCATGATGCACCAATGCAGCACCCCATGATGCATCAATGCAGCTCTCCATGATGCACCAATGCAGCACCCCATGATGCACCAATGCAGCACCCCATGATGCACCAATGCAGCACCCCATGATGCACCAATGCAGCACCCCATGATGCACCAATGCAGCACCCCATGATGCACCGATGCAGCTCTCAATGATACACCAATGCAGCTCTCCATGATGCACCAATGCAGCTCTCATGATGCACCATTGCAGCTCCCCATAATGCACCAATGCAGCACCCCATGATGCACCAATGCAGCACCCCATGATGCACCGATGCAGCTCTCCATGATGCACCAATGCAGCTCTCATGATGCACCATTGCAGCTCCCCATAATGCACCAATGCAGCTCTCCATGATGCACTGATGCAGCTCCCCATGATGCACCAATGCAGCACCCCATGATGCACCAATGCAGCACCCCATGATGCACCGATGCAGCTCTCCATGATGCACTGATATAGCTCACAATGATGCACCAATGCAGCTTTCCATGATGCACTGATGCAGCTCCCCATAATGCACCAATGCAGCACCCCATGATGCACCAATGCAGCACCCCATGATGCACCGATGCAGCTCTCCATGATGCACCAATGCAGCTTTCCATGATGCACTGATGCAGCTCCCCATAATGCACCAATGCAGCACCCCATAATGCACCAATGCAGCACCCCATGATGCACCAATGCAGCTTTCCATGATGCACTGATGCAGCTCCCCATGATGCACCAATGCAGCACCCCATGATGCACCGATGCAGCTCTCCATGATGCACCAATGCAGCTCTCCATGATGCACCAATATGCACTCCATGATACACCAATGCAGCTCTCCATGATTCACCGATGCAGCTCTCCATGATGCACCAATGCAGCTCCCCATAATGCACCAATGCAGCACCCCATGATGCACCAATGCAGCACCTCATGATGCACCAATGCAGCTCTCCATGATGCACCAATGCAGCTCCCCATAATGCACCAATGCAGCACCCCATGATGCACCAATGCAGCTCTCCATGATGCACCAATGCAGCACCCCATGATGCACCAATGCAGCTCTCCATGATGCACCAATGCAGCTCTCCATGATGCACCAATGCAGCTCCCCATAATGCACCAATGCAGCACCCCATGATGCACTGATGCAACTCTCCATGATGCACCAATGCAGCACCCCATAATGCACCAATGCAGCTCTCCATGATGCACCAATGCAGCTCTCCATGATGCACCAATGCAGCTCCCCATGATGCACCAATGCAGCACCCCATGATGCACCAATGCAGCTCTCCATGATGCACCAATGCAGCTCTCCATGATGCACCAATGCAGCTCCCCATAATGCACCAATGCAGCACCCCATGATGCACCAATGCAGCACTCCATGATTCACCAATGCAGCTCCCCATGATGCACCAATTAAGCTCACTATGATGCACCGATGCAGCACCCCATAATGCACCAATGCAGCTTCCTATTTGAGCAGCCACAAAGGTGCTGAGATAGAGGGCCGTGTCACTGTGTCAAATTTTACAGATGAGCCCATGTCACAGTGTCACATTCTATCTAGTGTATTGTGGAGCCTGATATGGGTCTAGATCCCTAAATTCAACATGGTGACATGGCCATTTCCTAAAATCGACATGTGACATGGAGCCTAGTGACAAGGACATGGAGAAGTAGAAAATTAGTAACATGAGATATGACATTTCCTTAAAATTGACATGTGACATGAAGCTTAGTGACAATAAGGACATGGGGAAATTGAAATTAAGTGACATGTAACATGACCTTTTCTTAAAATCGACACGTGACATAGGGACCCCCCATCTAGACCCCCCTGAAGCCATGTCTGTTGATCTTGTGGCGCATGTCGAATTTTATAACCCCCTGTGTCACCGTGTAACATGTGTCGTTTTTTACCCATGTATACTATAGGCCCATTTTCCCCAGACCCCCACCTTGCAAGAAAACTGCAACCGACGCACATCTGAACAGATGTTTTACTCTTTCAAGTATGCCCAAATTTGAATACAAACTTTTAATTTCATTTGGTGTACAATAATGCACCAGAATGAACTTATTTTCTGATAGCAATCCTCAAAGCTTAATTTCTGTGTACGGGAAGGATAGGCATGTGTCTCCTATCCCTGTTCAATTAGAATGAATTAGAACACAGCATTTCAAGTCTAAACCCTCAAATTTCTCTTGGACCCTCCCCCCCTCCCCATTCTGAATTTCACCAAGTTTGCCCCTCCCCCCCCCCGGGGGGGGCACTCCCTATGTTGGACATACACATATGTGCGGCTGGCAAGGGTACTTTTTCAGCCAAATGTCCCTACCAAGCCTCTGGTTTCAGACCAAAGTGTCCCTAGTGTGAGGATTTACGGTACCAGTGACTGTAGGAGTAGCACCCCCTAGGAGCAGCAGCAGGGGACACACAGGAGTGGGTCCCCTGATTGAGTCAGTTGGTTCCTTGGTTTTGGTTGATGCAGAAGCACCCCAGAATCCCAAGGGCTGACTGACCATACTACAGACTACACACCTAGACCTGTGAGTATAAGACACATATTAATATTACATTGGTGCAAGGAGTGTGCTGTTCTTATCCATGTGGATATAGTCTATTGTTTGTGGATTGGCTCATTCTGTGTCGGTTTTAGTCATTTCTGTGTGGTTTCATATACACTTTGGGTCCTTCTAGTCTTATCTTTGAATATCACAGGATTCTCATAATCTGACATAGGGAGGAGTTAGGATTGTTCCCTGGGTCTATTGTTAGATGTTGACAATATTCCTTTGGTTCATTTCCTGGTGATTACAGGGTTCTAGGTCTATTCCTATGGGCATACCATGTTAATTGATTGTTAGCTTCACACACATATAGTGTGTTGCTTTGTGTTGGGACCCATGTGGGTATAGCCCTCCAGGGCTGACACCACATGGGTTGGGTGTTGGGTGTATACAGTGATACACATAGCTAGGAGATAGAGAGCCTTCATGTTACATAGGCTAGCCATTATATACCATTACCCACTGTTTTAAAGGTCTTCTAGGTGGGTGTAGAGTTGAAGTTTATATTTGTATGAGTTGCACTACATGCATAGATAGCATCTAGTGTGCTTTGTGAGTAGAATCTGTGGAGAGGACCACTTGGCTACCCCCCCCCCCCCTCTCAGTGTGAAGTCCTGGATACATGTACATGTATGCTGCATAGTGGGAAAAGGGGCTCTACCCTATTGCAAACAAAACAAAATCCAGGCCTATTCAGGTGTGGTCTTTAGTCATTTCTGTGCAGTTATATGTAGATTTGGTTCTCTTATACTGTCTTTGGCTATACCAGGATTCTTTTGTTTGAGCACAGAGGTTATATCAGCTTTAATCTTCCAGGCTGACTGTCAGACACTGGAGGCACCCTGACTTGACAACTCTCATAATCAGTTATCCCTTTAATGTTAATTTCTGGTTTGGAGGTTGTGTTTTGTGGGACAGATATTCTCACAGTGGGATTGGGATCCACATGGCTGTTGCCTTCCTAGGGTATGCACCACATGGGTCAGATAGATAAAGGGGGAGAGAGGAAAGATAAGTGAGAGGGGCTCCCACCCTACATTCAGTTGTTTTTATCCCTATCTTACTGGGGTAGGTCAACTCTACAGGCAGAAGTCCTTGTTACAGAGATATCATTTTATATATCATTGTAAGCTATTTGCATGTCTAGTCCAGGCTGTAGCATATTGTATAAGACTTTGTGGATTTGCCTTTCCTGTAATTACTGGGGCAGTCATATCTCTGAAAGCTGCAACTCTATGTGAAATAGGGTAATATTTCAATAGTTTCAAATAGTTTCTATTGGAAATCATATTGCAATTTTAAGATTCCTTCAGTGCAGTGGGTGCACATCCTCTTTCCTAGGAATTACCCCAATCATCCTGACCACAGAGGGGTTTCATACCTTGTCACTCCTTCTCAGTATACTCAACCCATCCACCACAGGAAGTGTGTGACCAGTACACAGGGTGAGTCTGTGTTTCACTGAAACTCAATAAATCCACACCCACACTGGAAGCAGCTCTGTGACACACCCACTTACTCTGGGTGCACTCAAGCTGTATATACCCTGACCTCCCCCTGTAACTGTGTCACTCCTGTAACTGTGTCACTAAGTCACCAAGTGTTGATGACATAAACAGCCACAGGCAGCACTATATTTGTAAACTATTCACTCTTCACACACAACTTGCATTCTTGATGATTAATACTGATACCATAATTGTTGGTCCTTTTACCCTGATATTCTTACATGAAGCCATTGATACCTCTATACTGTGTATAGCTTTAGATGACAGTTGGTTATGCCTTTTAGTTTCATTCTGGACTTTGGGGTTCCATCAATAAAGTTATACTTTGTAATTTTAATGTCCACACTATACCTTTGCCATCAAAGAATTGATTCTACTATACTGTGTCTGATCCTAAATGGTTCTGAATACTCATTATTATATCCATATCATGCTGTCTTGCTGTACTTGTGCAGAAGTCACTGATACCTATACTGTGTCTAACCTTAGGTAGCAACCCTGCTCACACAGTACACCCAATCTCTTATTATACCCATGTATTGCTACCTGTCTGAATACCTTTGTTATTAAGACTGTGGACATTTCACATCTATACTGTGTCCATCTCTAAATGCCACTTGCCACTTGCTATATTTGTATCATGAACCATAGTCATTCCATATTATAATGTGCAATATTGAATTCACACTCGTTGATGTTTCTTAACTTATTGCCACCAATTATACTTTGTTCAGTTGTAGTTGACATTTACTGGCAACTCTGCTCACTCTCTTGGAGTCATAACAGAAACTTCTACTATACTTCATTTAGTTTGAAGTTGCATATATATTTGGTCCTCATTTGTGAGGCCACCCTCACATTCAGTCTTAACTATACTTCATCCAGTTTAAGGTTGCATTTGTTTGGTGCTGATTTGTCTGGCCATCCTCCTATTCAATATCAACTATATTTCATTCAGCACCTTGTGTTACAACATTGTATGATATAGAGATTACACCCTATGATAATTTGATATCTTTAAGTCACTTGATTGGTTAGTTGGAACTATACTGTATTCACTTCTAAGTGGCACTGATCATTTGTCCTTGATACTTGGTTCTATGTTCTGTCTCACTTATGCTTCATTCGGTTCTAAGTGGCATCTCTCAGTGCCCATTGTGTCTCATAGAGATCCTCTCATTATAATCTCTTGATTTAAGTACTTCGAATGAAACTGTGCTGTATTAATTAGTACTTGCTATCTGCTGCTGACATTCCTACCTATAGTGCTAGCCATGGATATTAACACTGCTTCCCCAAGTGAGCTGCAGTCCCTCATTGGAATTAGCCAGCCACTGGCTGAGCTTATAGTAGACTGTGTACATAGTTATGGGCCATTCACTGACCTTACCACTCTGTTGTGGTACTTTCATAAAATGGTCAGTTCTACCCTAGAACAAGCCCAAGAAGCTGGTATCAGCTTGCCAGAGTTCAATCAGTCCCCAGAGATGGTCAGTTCTACCCTAGAACAGGCCCAAGAAGCTGGTGTCAGTGTGCCTGAGTTCACTAAGTCACCAGAAATGGTCAGTTCTACCCTAGAACAAGCCCAAAAAGCTGGTGTCAGCTTGTCAGAGTGCAATCAGTCCACAGAGATGGTCAGTTCTACCCTAGAACAGGGTCAAGAAGCCGGTGTCAGTTTGCCTGAGTTCACTCAGTCCCACACACTCCCTACTGGCACAGTCAAAGATCCAGATGGATACCAGCAGGTCTGGGATCCACTCAAGTTTGGCCCTGCATCATCCTATGCTGACTCTAGTCTTGATCCCCCTGTGCCACAGCAGTCCAATACAAGTACTGCAGTGGGCAAGGATAAGACCTGTGGGATCTTAGCACAGTGCCTTCATGGGGTTATCCCAGATCCTATTGGGACACAAAGTTCGAAGTTTGATAGATGGGATTACAGGAAGCTCGGAAGAGCTCTGTATGGAAGGCCATACCCAGTTAGGCCCCCATCACATCATGGCCTGGTCATCCAGCAGTTGCAGGCTGCTGCCTCTCGAATGAAGCCGGAAAACTAGTATGGGATGGGTGCAGTGACCAACACCCATCCCCATATCACAGTGGTCGACCACCTGAAAGTTTGTCTAACGAGATTGCAGTACCTGATGCTAGGAAGAGGGATAGTGCCAGGACATATGCTGTTTGCAATGTCCCTCCAGTAAGGATTGTCAGGTTTCGCAGAAAAATGGTCAAGTTTCGTAGAATCCTTATGTTTCATGGAAGAGGTGTTGGGTTCCAAGGAAGCAGCAGAACCCGGAAAAACCTCTTATTGCCTTTGGTTATCAAGGGCAATGAAATGAATGCCCTACTAGCCATTAGGGCCCCAAGTAAGGCAGGTGGATCGCCTGAGCATGACTGCTCTGTGTGCTCCATCACCTTCCGTCCCCGCTAAAACATTCCGGGGTCCCCTTAGGCAGAAGACCCAGGTGCCTAGGGTTTGAACAAAAACGTAGTGCCATGCTTGCTCTCCTTCCTGGCCTGTGACACCACCAGCAGGCTGGAATGGGCACAAGATTGCGTACCTTATCTGGGTTATAACTTTCGGCCTTTGGCTTACTGAAGGCCAAGGCAGGGATCATTGAAGACCTGTCGATCTTGCCTGACGGGATCTGACATCGCCTTCATTGATCATGTGGAACTAATGGACATCAGAACACCACCACATATCAAGAGTCATCAAGAGAAAACAGGGGGGAATGTGAGGATTTACGGTACCAGTGACTGTAGGAGTAGCACCCCCTAGGAGCAGCAGCAGGGGACACACAGGAGTGGGTCCCCTGATTGAGTCAGTTGGTTCCTTGGTTTTGGTTGATGCAGAAGCACCCCAGAATCCCAAGGGCTGACTGACCATACTACAGACTACACACCTAGACCTGTGAGTATAACATACATATAAATATTACACTAGCAAGGGTCTACTTTTGAGCAAAATGTCCCTAGCAAGAGTCAACTTTCAGCAAAATACCCCGATTCAAGTGGAAAATTCTGAAATTTTCATGAATATTTTCCCAGTTTTCATGAAAATAGCATTAACAAAATTCAAATCTTTTCCCAAACAAGGTAAATTTAAGATATTTTGAGCAATATCTAAGACTGTAATGTCAAAAGTTCCCTAGCAAGGGTAGGGTTTTGAAGAAAAAACCCGCGATTGAGGGCCCTAGCAAGGGTAAGGTAAGTCGGGGGTTCAGCCACACACCCGTATCAAAAAAAATTGAAGTGCCCCCCCCCGGGCCTCCCCCCCCCCCCTGGACCCGCCACTGTGATGCACCAATCAATGCAGTCACCCCCTAAGTAAATAAATCCCTCGCCCCTTAGATGGGGTTTTCTGCTTTATTAACCCTTTATTGTAAGAAAGATTCGCCCCCCCCCCCCCCCCAAGTGTGATTTCCTCTCCATCCTCTCCGGGCCAAATTGCAAAAGGATCACCTTATAAAACTGGCGTGTCTCACCGGCGTTCCGGTATGTGAGTCCTGCCATCTACTTTCAATTTTAGGCATTAATTTTTGCTTGTGCTGCCACCTTGTGTCATCGCTTCCATATCAATGTGTTGTAGAGGGTTAACACGGCAAAACTTTTACTCAGAAGCCTGCTATTTCACTTCCGGCTTGATGGACCCTGCACGTGTGTTGTTTTGTTGACGTGAAATTTTCTGTAAATCGGCGTAAAACCAGAAAAGAGAGATGGGAAAGTTAAACGTGACGCTACTGAGATATTTGGGGAAGGAGGAGTTCCGATGTTTGACGGCTGTAAGTATCTTAACCTTCTGATAAACCTGTCGCTAGTGTCGGAATGCTGGCACGGTGACTGTCTCACTCTCACTAGTCTCAGTCACTGAGTCAGTGTCTCACTGTCTGAGACTGAGGCATCTGGGTCACTTCTTGGGATTTTGACCTGGCCGGAAGTGGACTGACGTCATACCGCCCCATAAACATTTCATTCCTTGAGAGACCCATCCGGCCACATCCCCCGGATAACCCCCCCTTTCAGATGAGATCTCATCTGAATATAGGGATGGGCACCCATAAATTAGATTTTGTACCATCCAATTGAAAATTATGCCCTCGGAAAGAAGAAATCTGTGCCAACTCAATGCTTTTTAAATAAATGTAATAGAGTGATTAGAAGAGAAGCAGTGCATTTTTGAATAAAAAAAGTTAGGAGTATTTTCTGTCACCTTTTTCAGGTCATTATCAGCTCTGTGAGGGAAAATTAGGTCAAGTCAAGCCTCACTGACCACACTTACTGAGTGGTGCATTTTTGACATCATCCCATATAAATGCTTATAACTTTCTAACAGTCAGGGTTACATAGTGTGGGGGTTTCCACACCGTCTGCGCTCAGAGAGCTCTGTACGGTGTGGGAGAGTTATAATGGCAAATGTTTCGGTCCTGCGGGAGGACTCTTCGCGCATCTCTCATGCATTTAACTCTTAACCAATCCTTCTAAAAATTTATATAGACATAAATCCAACTCCCTTCTAGCTGCGCTGAAAGTTTGAGGAAGCTATGATAATTCTAAGATAGGGAAAACAAACTTTTTGCCGAGAATACGAAAATAACATTTCAAAACAAGATGGCGGCCATCGCATACACAAGGCTTTACTTGACTATGTTATAATTGCTGTATCTAAATTAATATAATGAATTTAGTTCTAATTTTTGAATAAGTTGTACACAATGGCATTATCTCTCGCCCATCTTTTCTAGAGAACCCTGTTGTATCTCTAAATATATCGGTGAGGCACTTGTAAACAAACTACTTGCAACTTCCGGTTGCAACAGGAGGCAGAACAAGGAGCTGAAAATTCTCATAGCACAGAGGAGCCGGTCCCTAACATCATATGCCTAGGGACCGGTTGGCAGGTCTAGGGTTACAGAGAAAACAGTCATACCAGAAGACAGAAAACAGTTTAGTGGTTCCAGGGGTATAAACTATTTTGTGATTTGACATGGAAAAATGTATCATATTCTGATGGAAACTCAAAATTCTGTGTGGTGGAGTAAATTCACTCAGGTCAGATTTGTGCAATTATGAGCAAAATATGATGTTACTCTTTTTCTTCGAGCACTTTTGAGCACACAGATATTTAGGAACCAGTTTTAGATTCTTGTAGAAAACAAAATTGCGGACATTTTGGTTGTGGTTTCCAAAGGTACCCCAAAACTTTGTAATTTCAAAAAAATGGTTAAAAATTTGAAATATTTTTATTCAATTTTAGATTTTACAAAATTCTGTCTTTCTTCATTGGCCAGGAAGCTTGATATTTTAAGTTGAAATTGGCTTTTAAAGTGTGTTATTTGACAAAGAATTGTAGGAATTACAACAAATTTGGTAACTGATGTCGGGGTGAGACTCACCCCGGTCACAGCAAACATGGTCATGTATATACTTGACGTTTTGATAAACTTGACATCCCACAAGAAAATGCCTATGATATTCATATTCTATGGGTCTTTTTACATAACATACCAAAAGATGGTATTTTTCCATGGAACAGAAGTAACAAAATTCAGGTTTTGAAGTTGCTCTATTTACTATAGTGACAGAGAGGCAGCGTTCAGCAGTAGCTGCTGGCGCCCATCCCTACTGAATAATAATTAGCGATGACAGCCAAACACAGCTGAATACTCCCTGTATCTGCCACAGTGCTAAACACCTGGTACTGCAAATTCAATTCTGACGGTTCTGGTGGACAGAATTACATCAAATTACCACCAAATAAAAGGAACAACTTCATTCTATCCAGATATTATGTTCTCTAGACCCATGTCTATAGTTTAATGTCAAATGAGACAGGGGGAAGTTAGGTAAGTTTTAGTTTCTGTAGGGCCAAACACCCCAAAAAATAATATTTTTTGCCAAGCAGGATGAACATACTGGGTTCTTCTCCAAAGATTTTTTAGTCAGAATTGTTTGGTTTTATGTAGCTATACACCAGCGATTTTTGGTGATTTTTAATCTCCTGGAGGCATTACACCAAAATGTTCAAAAAAAGAAAATAAATTACTGATTTGGACTTGAAATTTAAAATACTTATCACCCTAATAATATGATGTGGCCTTGTAGTGTCAATCTATGAACTCTCAGTTACATTCTGCTGAAATCAGCTAGTGGATTCTCCTTTTCAATCCAAAGTTATGAATGATTAAATAAAATATGCCAAAAGGCTGTGCATGCAGCACATGTTTTATTCTGTCTTTTCTTGGTCAACACTGCTTGGGAAAGCATGACAGAGATTTTCACCTTTCCAATTTATAAAGTGGCATAAAAATGGTTCTAGAAGGAGTATCAACTTGATTCAAAAAGCTATGGATTGCAAATATTCTCCTGATTAATGTGGTATATGATTATATCATTTCATTGAAGTCCTTACTTTTGGCTGTCATCGCTATAATAATCTTCCATGTATGTTTCCATAAGTTTCAGATGATCTCATCTGAATGTAATTCAAATTCAGATGAGATCTGGCATATATCCTTGATCGGGGGCTCTGCCCCCGAACCCCCATTTTGGCAAGAAAGAAACAGAGAGGTGAAGCATAATTATTTGATGAGACACAGAAGGGGTGGAAAGAGCCACCTGGAGGATGAAGAAGGAACTAAAGGCGACATCTAGAGGAAGGAGTGGCAAACAGAGGGCCAGGTCAAATCTGCAAGAAGTGACCCTTTTGCGAGACTGAGGCTATGTCTAGGAATAACACCCCTGCACCCACTCCCGCGAGTCCCTATCTGTCACTATAGTAAATCAATCAATATGATTTTCTATTTTAGGGCTCTTTTCCACTGTCAACATAAATTATTTTCATGTACCAAGGGTAAAACTAACCAGGGAATCAGAATTTGTGGGTCATTTTACTCTAGATCCAGTCATTGATTTAATATCTTATCAGTTCTCAAGGGGTATTGGTGTGCGCCGACTGTAATTTCTATAAAACCTTGAAATATAAAATGCTGATATTTTTGTTAATTCTTGGTCAATTTTTACATTTGATACCTCTATTGGAAGCTTAAGACATTATCAGTTACCATAGAGGGAGAAAGAATGAAATATCTGGACAGAGCGCCTTTAAGTCAAAACTCTTCTGAAATAAATTTCAGAAGAGTTTTGACTTAAAGGCGCTCTGAATCGAGGAACTACGTCCGCCGATGTTAGCACTGTGGCGGACGTAGCCGATTCAGAGCTCCTTTAAACCTGAAAATATCAAAACTAAATATTTGTGTAACTTTTTTAAACTTATATGGGATAACCACAAAAGTGTGTACTTTTAGGATCTTTAATCAGCTATTTATTATCTATTAGCCCAAATTAGCCCAAAGCTAAAGAGTGTAGGAGAGTTGAGTAAAAAAATCCAAGAATTTCAGGTCTGCTTATCACACTGCCATTTAGAAAATTTTGACTTTCCAACATGGTTTATAATACTTATCTTAGTTCCCTTTGATGCAAAATATAGCCCATTAATCCCCAAACTGTTGTGCTTACAGTGATGTAATTGGTTACCCTCTATGATCATTCAATCAATTTTAATTTGAGATTAAGTAAAGCAACGTCTGAAATGTGTGAGAACCAGTGCTGCCTGTGCACAGTGGGCAGGGACTGATAAGACCCACACTAGCTGGAAATCCACTGACAGAAAATATTTTAGAAATTCCACATTCAATCCCTCATAACTTTTGTTCTAGTACCATTATAAAGACAATTTAACACCATTAAATTACTCAAGATGCCAGCTTCCCGATGATGTAAAATTATCCGGGTAAATCAAAAATAAAAGTTTGGCATGTTTTCCCTACTATGTCTCACTGAGTCACTCAAAGACCGACGGATGAATGTTAGTAGTTAGGGTGGAGTGGGGACCTTCATGTGAGGGCATGAAGGAGCAGAATAACTTTATTGGGAGTCCACAAGGAGAAATCTCCTTCCATACTAATGGTGGGCATACCAGATTCGTAAAAGGCGACAAACTTGGGGTTTCTTGTGTCTTGGGGTGAGCATGTGGGCAGCTGGTGTCCATATGCGTGGGCCTGGGCTTACATGCTTGTTTTTTGCCATGGGATTCCCCCTCAGTGAACCACGTCTGAGTGATCAAAGGCAGTGGTTTGTCTGGCCCTGCCTATGGGACCAGGCAAATAAAAGAACACTTGCTATCCTTCGAAAAGAGTAGGGGAATGAAGCCCCGGTAGCGGTTTTCCCCCTCCACCCTCCTCATAGATTCGGTCATTCATCTCATAGATTCGGTCATTCATAGATTCGGTCACTGCTGTGTCGGGCAAGCAGCATATAAATACCTGTCCAAAAAGAAAAGAAAGGACTTAATGTCCGAGAAACCTTGAATGTCTGAGTTCCTTGATGGCCCCCGGACGTAAAACTAAACAAACAAACAAACAAACAAGCCCAGTCATACGGCCTCCCATAGGTTTAACGTTGTGACGGGATTCTCGGCACGCCAAGGGGTCCAGTGTGCCGTGAGGGTGTAGCTGAGCATGGCCCCATAGAGCACAGTGTTAAACAACACATTTTCAAAAGCTAATCTAAAATACACATAAACAGGGTTCCGCGTCCAGCGCTGCATACTAATGAGTAGTACGCAAACAAACCAAACTCGCACCACTTCCAGTACGGCAGCCCCACTCAATAAATGTGTCTTTTTCTTTACTTCTTTCCCAACCTTTTTACACGATTCAATAGGATCAAGATCATTAAGCTGACCCAGACGGGCCCGACTGGATCGGCCGATTGGGAAGTTGGGAACGTCTGCGGAGGACGTCTGATCCAGTCTGTCAATATCAAACATGTTTGATGTCCCCCGATCCGATCGGCCACCCTTCCCTAACTACCGACCAAATCGGCCCCGTCTGCAGTCGCCCTTAGGTCAAAAGCCTACGGAAACTGGCTCACTTTGATGGAAAAAGGATGTTTTGAATTGTAGAACAGTGCTAGAAGATGTGGGTTGGCGATAATGTAGGGGTTTTCCCATTGCCTTAAACATGGCCGATGTTGCGCTTCATTCGATTTGAAGCCAATCTTTGAACTCATTTTTTTCATCTATTTGTTGTTCAAACAGCGATGAAGCTCTTAGATATAGGTGCATACATAATTTCTGAATCAGGAAATGTGGGTGATTAAGCTCCTGTCACAATCCTGATCGGGCCTATGTTGGCATTTGGTTGGCACCATCGGGCCTACATTGGCAGGATGGCCAGCCTATGTAAAGCAGATGGTTGGGCCAACGTCGGCCCAACGTTATGCCAGTGTCTCTGTGCTATCTGGGGGGGGTGCCAAAACTCTCCGAGCCTCTGGTGGGGAGGTACAAAAAAATTTGACTGTGATTGAGGGGGGCGTAAAAATTTTTTCGCGTGTCCGCGGGGAAACCCACCACCGGCCCCCCTGTTGATAAATAATGACCACTCCCTAACGTATATACAGCTAAATCCAGATCCACTGAAAACAGGTGAAATTATTTTGTCCCCCCCCCCCATCAGAGGGGTTAAAAAAATTCTGACCCCCCCCCCCCCGATCAAGGGGATGAAAAATTTCTGACCACCGTCAAACCAACCAGCCCCCCCCCCTGTTGATAAATAATCAACTAGGGGGGGGTCCGGGGGTACTGATAATAGTGTAGGGAATCGCAGTCGCTATGCATCGAGGCTTGAATGTAGTCGAGACTATTGTTATGTACCGTCTCGTAGTAGGATAGGCACTCTTCGGGAGCGTCTCCTATGCTACTCGTAAGGGGGCACCAAACATGGTCTCGGGCGGTGTAGTACGGGAGGCGGACCAGAGGGCGCTCAGCGCGGAACTAATCAACCATGATGAGGGGTATATATTCCGCCGTCCTCCTATGATCAGGGGCTCGCAGAGCTACCAGGCTGGTAGACTGATCTAGTCTCTAGAACGGCCTAACGAATGTTATAACGAGAGCTTTACCTCCTTCGGGGTATAGACTATAGGCATAGGAAAGGTTGAAACGTGTTCGCAGTCCCTCTGTAACAAGTACCGTAAACTCCCGCGTATAAGACGCGTCCTCTACGCCAAACAAAATGCTGGGGAGTCTTATAGCTTTCTCTCAAGTTGGGGGGCGTCTTATACCAGGGGTAATTTTTCTATAGAAATGTACTAATGTTGCAAATTCCATCCCTAGAATGTGCGTCTTATACGCGAAAATGCTTCTCCCAAGAAGGGGGTGCGTCCTATACGCGCACCGCGTCCTCTACGCGGGAGATTATGGTACTGTAATAAAGTGATTCTGAAACCTACTCAAACCAACTAGTTATTGCTTCGATAGTATAGTTGTCTCAATATTAAGATGTATCTCGAAATAGCAATACCTACAATAGTATTATTGATAGGAGAAAGGGTGAAAGGGGGCACTGACATTCTAGGCTTTTCACACGATCAGGATCGTGACAGGGGCTTAATCATCCACATTTCCTAATTCAGTGGTAGGAAGCTAATATATATACCGTAATCTCCTGCGTATAAGGCGCGTCTTATACGGGGGGTTTTAGTTCTCATTGGATCCACAAGGAGGACACCAAGACCTTTCTTTTGATATCTTACATGCCTCCTTGGTCATAATAGGACAAAATGGGGCCCAGGAGGGCCAAAGGTGGCCCAAGCTACCCATAGGTTTTTGAATTTTGAAAATTCATTCAGTGGAACCAAAGTTATGAATTTTTCATTTTTTTGAGAATTTTCCAAAACTCTAGGTGCGCCTTATACGCGGGCTGCGCCTTATACGCGGGAGATTACGGTAGTAGAGACATAGACATAAATTGATAAAACCTACGAAAATTGAATGATGTGCGAGGAAAATGGCTGTGCTAAGCCTACGGCAATTGGCTATATTATCGCTCTAGCCCTATTCGGTCACTGTTTTTAGATAGATATGTCAGTTGTCACAACCCAAATTTAATGAAAACCTATTATATGTGTTCTTAATGATCTGCGCATTTGGGTAATATCATATAATTGTGTGTACATGGGGCTATAGATAGGATTTATTTTTGGGTCACAAATCTCTGAGTTTGAAGCTCCCGGGTTTGTTTGCGTACCATGCAGAAAGTAGGTCACGACGCCATGCCCATATATGGCAGACCCTGTGTATGTGTATACTAATACTTAGAATAAAATAATGATATAATAACTGAACGAAAGGTTTTGACATGTAGATTCGTATTCTTAGGATCAGAAATATATTATGTACATCAAGCTATCATGTAGGTATGTGAATGAAAAATTAAAAATCATTATTACATATTTGGCTTTACCCTAACTGTATTAAAGGGGAATGTGAGAAATATAAGGCTTTTGGAATTTTTGAAATCAAGTAATATTTGAGGCTATGAGGGCACATGAGACAAGGTTGGGCAGATTTTCGTCATAATTTTAAACTTTACAAAGAGAGATGGTCTGTGATCACATCCATGTATTTTACTCAAATTTTAACAGTTTTCTGTTACCCTAAACTATACATTTTCTGAAAGCTCTTAATCTTGCGGACATTTTGCAACTTTTTCTGTGTCTCTATGATGTATACAACAGAAATGAATTTTTGAAGAAAAAAAGTTTGAAAAAACCTTAGAAATTAATCAATGAGAAAATCTGCGGAGCTTAGATAGGTATGTGTGCACTGTTCAATTTTCTTCAAACTTGACATACATCATCGCAAGTGTTTAATGTAACTCCTTATGATATTTTGAATGCTCCTCTTACTTGCCATGAGGTAAAAGTTATCAGTAGAAGTTGATGTTCATCTTAATTAAGCTGTAATTAATTGACTACCAATACCTCCTTGAAATTAAGGTAATGACAGCACAGAGAATCTTATGTACATAATATTAGAATTTTAAAGTGAATTGATACATCAACTTAAACCATATATATAGCCCAATAAATGAGAGCTACATGTGCACACCCCCTAAAAAGGGTCACAGAATGTAGTGACACATGTCCACGCTCACAGTGGTGCCGACGTTCACATACCTTTATCATGGGAAGCTCTGACAGACCAGGAAACTTTGACATTTTCGGACCTTTTCTGCAGCGAAACGTAACAACAACCAATCTTTCACCAGTCAAAACACCTCTTTCTATGTGATCCACAACCTCCATTTTATGGTATATGTCAAAGAAAGACCTAAACATGAGTAATATGAACTTTGATTGCTGTAAGATTGTCCAGTTTCGCCACATGCATAGTGGAAAGTGAAATAAGAAATGTTGCAGTGCACGCTCCATGCGAGGATTAGCATGGGGCTTGCAGGGCTTAAAATGTCACAACTCTCTGTTCTGTCAGGTCTTCTTGTGGTTATATGACATCGATTTCATGAAAATAATTTAGATGCTGAAAAATTTCATGTCTTAATCTATCTAACCATAACAAAATCATTTCATAATTCTGAGGGTTAATATTTTTAAATAGCTGGTCGAGACAACATGTTTAACACTGCACTCTATGGGAGCGGCCGCCAGTACACCCTGGCACAAGCTGGCCTCCCCTCTTATGAGTAACGTGGTTACGGGACTCAATCATTCGTCACCCAATATGGCGAAGTGGGACCTCTTATACTAGATTATGCCTCTTTGTCTCACTCTCACTAGTACATCTCACTAGTTGGATCGGCGCCCAACTCACTCCTTGGTTATTTTTACCCTAGGTACATTTATATAGTTAATTTTTGACAGTGGAAAAGAGCCCTAAAAAAGAAAATCATATTGATATTCTATAGTGACAGATAGGGACTCGCGGAAGTGGGTGAAGGGGTGTTTTTCCTAGACTCAAGACGTAGGGACCCCAGAATCTGCTAGGGGCGCCCCTTAAGCTGACCGCAGACGGACCCGACTGGGTTGGCCGATCCTGACGATCGGGAGCGTCTGCGTGGACGTCCGATCGAATCTGACAATATCAAACATGTTTGATGTGCCCGATCCGATCGAGAGTGACTTCCTTAGATACCGATCGAATCTGGCCTGTCTGCGGTAGCCTTTAGGGAGTTGCAGTGAAAGCTGTGCAGGGGGCCTAGGCAGACTCCCCAGATGTGAGAAAAAATTGCATTTGGATATTGTTAGTATTTTCAGAATATGCCCAAACCATGAAGTTAATAATGCTACTGCTTGCTACTCAGTAGTTGGGTTGGACTTTACCTCAATATGCACTGTAAAAAATTTCAGAACAATCGGACGATGCTCTCCAATGCTCTCAAAGGATTTTGTTGATTGAATGGGAAGCTCGGTGACCTCCAAGAGTAAGATCCAAGATCTAGGTCAAAAGTCAAGGTCAAAAGGTCATTTGACTACTTGATTAAATAGGTCACATACATATCCATCTAGGATTTTTGGAATTTTTTAAAAACTCCTACTAGAAGTGAAACTAGGTTTTTCAGGGTGTTTTGGAAAACCCTAGATTTTAGACCTCTTTGGTCACAACCTTTAAGCTCTATTATAATAGAAATGTATGGGTAGCAAATCCTTGGATTTACTGACATATATTTCATCATATCTCGTGTTCTATGATAGATAGAAACAAAATTCCAAAAGATTTAGATTCCGCTGCCCAGGCTCCATCCACAAGAACTAGTCAACTGTGGTATCTAACAGATTCCATTTTTTTCTGGGACTGGAAGTAGACAACTCTAAATTTAAAATAGCAATTACCGTAATCTCCCGCATATAAGACGCATCCTTTACGCCAAACAAAATGCTGGGGCGTCTTATAGGATCTTCTGAAATTAGGGGTGCTTCTTATACGAGGGGTAATTTTTCTAAAGAAATGTACTAATCTTACAAATTTCAGCTTTAAAATGTGCGTCTTACACGCGAAAATGCATGTGCTGAGTTTGGGGTGCGTCTTATACGTGTAGCATGTCTTCTACGCGGGAGATTAGGGTATTTGGTCTATGACTGTACCATCTTGTGATGGAGGGACGAATTGATTGATGATTCAACAGTGGCCAGTGCCAGTTAACACGATGACAGTTTCAGTGAATCAAAATTGCGGAATCGCTCTGCCAGTGTCAATCACTCAATTTGTGACCATTAGACCTGCCAACCGGTCCCTATGCATATGATGGTACGCACAGAACAAAGTGCTGAGCGGTGGCCTCCACTAGTGACCATTTGTTTT
The DNA here is from genome assembly GCA_949317995.1 of Acholoe squamosa. Lineage (NCBI taxonomy): Eukaryota > Metazoa > Annelida > Polychaeta > Phyllodocida > Polynoidae > Acholoe > Acholoe squamosa. The sequence goes on from OX439039.1 coordinate 6,853,503, forward strand.
CTAAGCCTTTGCTATCCTATAGGTATAGGCATAGCCTATATTAAAGCTAACCCAAAGCTAAGGCGCTCTACTTTTTTTACAACGGGGGGGGGGGGTGGGCTTAAGGGGGGATCACAATGTTTTTGACCCATTGACCAGGGGAGGTCAAAAATTTTTCACCCACTCTGAGGGGGGTCAAAATGATTTGACCTGTCTTCAATGAAAAAGCCTGCGCATTACTTTAGGTTAAAAGGGCATGTTTGTTTGCAATTTTCGCCTCCTATGGGGGGGGGGGGGTTTAACCTCCAGAGGGGTGGAGGTTAAAACCCACCTACCCCCCCGTTGTTATAAAATGATCACTCCCTGAAATGATTGAGATGTCCGTGTGGATCTCAGTGCCCAATTTATTAAGATATGATTATTTGTACTCTATCCTCCACTTTCTAACCTATTGCTGGAATTGTATTTTATAAAATTTGTGTTTACATCTTTTACACAGACAGAGATGGGGATGAAGAACCATGAGATCGTGCCGTCTGCGCTCGTCGCCTCGATCGCTGCCCTTAAACACGGCGGGTGCCACAAGATCCTGAAAGAGCTCACCAAGCACCGCCTGGTCTGCTTCGAACATGGCGGCAAAAAAAGTAGGTTATAAAAGAATTATAGACCCAGCACACAACATTTTACAGGTCTTTACTAGAATGACACTTCTCGGGAATAATTTAAATTAGCATGGACCTGAAATAGGTCCGTGATAATAGTCATGGATAGCTGCATATGAAATGCATTCCTGTAGTTGAAATAGTCCTGGCATAAGTAGAGAAATGCGTTCATGCTAGGTTTAGTACTTTACTTTCTCTTGATTGTAAATTACCGTAAACTCCCGCGTAGAAGACGCGCTGCGCGTATAGGACGCACCCCAAACTCAGCAGAGGCATTTTCACGTATAAGACGCACCTCTTAGGGCTGAATTTTGTAAATCCAGTACATTTCTATAGTTTAAAATTACCCCTCGTATAAGACGCACCCCAAACTTCAGTAGATCATATAAGACGCACCAGGCATTTGTTTGGCGTAGAGGACGCGTCTTATACGCGGGAGTTTATGGTATTAATAGACCAGCGATACAACTTTTCCTGGTATTTGTTGATTTCCTGGGAAAGGGTGTCAAAAATTCAGTTTTCCTGGGTTTTTGTCGACCAGCCACTTAATTAAAATTTTAGCTGCGACTACTGAAAAAATGAATGGTCTGTTAAATGTGTCCACCCATTTAGGGCCGGGTCATTTATTGCCAGGTGGGGGGGGGGTAGGTATAGTGGGGGGGGGTGCTTCTTGAAAAAGAACCCCTTGGTGAGGGTGGGGGAAGGGGGCAAAATGCAATAAACTTTCACACTGGGGGAGGGGGTCAAAACTAAATTTGGGCAATCCAAAAACTCATCTGGGTATCTAATTTTTTTTTTTTTGGAGGTGGGTGGGGGGTCGGGGTCATTCCGTAAATTCAGTTCTTAGTGGGGGGGGGGGTCAGAAAAAAATCTGCCTTTTGGGTTGTGTGGTCTAGTCTTTTGTCCTTTTGAGTTTTGTCACCTAACCCTGTGTCCTTTGGCGTTTTCCCTTCGTCTTTTGTTGCGTTTGTGTAATTTCCCCCCCACCCAACTCCTGAAAATCTTTTCACCCCAAGTCAAGTTTCAAGCTTTAACACTGTTAACAGAGATGCCGCTTTTCGTGGTTTACCAGGAATTCCTGGTTTTGATTCTGTATTAAATTTTGTTAAATTCCTGGGAAAATGTGTCCAAAGTCCAGTTTTCCTGGTTTTTATCGACCAGTGAGTGGCATCTCTTTGTTTATTTAACCAGGATTCAGGTAAAGGGAGGCATTAGCAAGGCAATACCTCTGAATTAATAGCGCATCGATAATATTTTGCTATTACACAATCTTGCTACAAGGTATCCATACGGGAGCCAGTTTTAACTATATGAACTATATAACTGTAACTACATAGAAACTGTGACAGGACAGGGACGAAGACAGATAATAGAGAAAATTAAATTAATAGTATCCAAGACAAGAGTTCACTTTACTTAATGCAATATGCAATGTCATAAGCATTGGAATATGTTGACCTAAGTCCTCCCAGGCCAGTATAGAGCGACCCTCAAATAAGGGGGACATATCATCTGCACGCCAATTCTTATAGAAGTATGCCACAATTTTATGTTAGGGTCTGTCAGGGTCTAGTGAATTCCACCGGGCATGAGCCTGATAAACCGGGTCATTAATAACTGATGCAGATTAAGGGCAAGCCTGAAGAATGCGGGGCGCATCAGAATTTCTCGTACCAACTGAGGGTAGCGTTAGAGCCTGGCCAGAGAAGACTAATCGATGACAAAGAGTTAGCTGTAGATACAACCTCCTTAGATCTATGGGCATCATCCCCCCCCCCCACCCATCCACACCCTGCTAGGGGCACGTTCCTATGGTAAAACAGTGGCATAGTACCACTGATGCTGATCAACAAACGGTTGGCCTTGTTACGCTGTTTCTTAGAAACATCGCAGTCCATCGCAGCCATAGCAACGGCTCGGCTGTGACGTCATACAAAATGTGGCACTCTCCGGCCGAGTCTGTGAGCAAAGTTGGATGGTTTATAGTCTATGCAGCTGTATGATGATTGAAAAAATGTGAAAATGATACACAAAATGGCCGACTGCTGTTATTTGGTACTGTCTATAGCCTCACACTCTTGGATCTAATCAAGTAATTAGTAAGTATGTCTATCTGATATCGTGTATAGGTCGTTGTATTTCATTGAGGTAGTGTTAGTTTAGTTTTGGGTGAGAAGATTTATGATTTTTGCATGTCTTTTACAAAGGTGTCTTTCCCGAATCTGGTGCTGCAAATTCGACTACGGATTCTGTTCACTGTATAGGAATGGTCTACCAGCAGAGCTAGAAATGTGCCCAGGGCACATTTCCAGCTTTGCTGGTGGGCTTCCCTAGCCCACTTAAAAGGGTCTATGTCCCCTCTTTTCTATCCCCTCAGATGTGTGTGGTGCACATATGCGCGGGCACTGACACATTCCTCTATGAAATTGTGTAATGTTGTTCTCGCCATGAATATGACCTTAGCTGTCAAAATGGCGTTAAACCTCTATTATTCACTTACTCCAGCTTTGCTGGTAGACCATTCCTAAAAAAATTTTTGAGTATAGACGTACACAATACAGTGTGCATGTTCATGGTTCGAGCAATAGATCTCGAATTAGGTAAACAATACCCCTGAATACTACACAGTGAATTTGTGGTGCAAAATGATTGTTAGTATTGTGTTTGAAAAAAATGATGAAACCAAAAAAAATAAATTGTTTGTTTCAGGTCACCTTTTTGGCTATTTTTTAGTCAATTTAGTCTTCTGTGAGTCACAGTGACTCGCCGCGTCTCTTTGTACCAGTTAAAAAGAAATTACAAAATGAAATAAAAATTTGACCCACTCTACCTAATTTTTTTCAGCATGTTAACTGAAACAGACAACAACTTTTTTGGCCTAATGTTGAATTTTGCATATAAGCTGCAGCTTATTTGTGATTTTGAACTGAGAGGCCATCCTTTTTTTAACATCGACAGTCGTACAGATACCAAAACTTAGGAGAGAATTATATCGTTCAATATGTAGGTGTGGCTTTACACTTAGGCTGTGGGTTATGTACAGTTTTTTATCACATTAAATGAATCTATTTTGTTGTTGCAGTTGATGGGTACAGACTGACAAATGCTGGCTACGACTACCTCGCCCTCAAAGTACTGACGTCACGTGATGTGATAGACGGGGTCGGTAACCAAATCGGAGTTGGCAAAGAATCAGGTGAGCAATATGTTCAATCGACCTGTCAGCTAGTTATTGTGAATGCTGATGTAAGATGCGAGAGCTGTCACAGATTTTTAAGAGTTTCTGGGAGTTAGTCACATGATCATTGTCGCCGCAAGTCATTCACGGATGGATGAGTTTCTTCATTACCGGTAGATGCATCAAATGATACCGTAAAACCCCGCCTATAAGTCGACCCCACCTATAAGTCGACCCCCTTCTTTGAGAAACAAATTCGACCTATAGAAAAAAGGCTTGAGAAATATTAACACTATAATCTATTATATAAAAACCCCACATATAAGTCGACCCCCTGACTTGGGATCAAAAATCGACTTATACACGAAAAAAAACTTTTTAAAAAATCGACATATAGGTGGGTGTAGTATACGCCATGGATATACAAAGTAGATAAATCTAGTTTGTTGGCTATCAGGGGTTGGGTACTCACAAGTCAGGGATCCTCGAGTATCACTGAAATTAAACGTTCTGATGGATTATCTTGAGCCAAAAAAAGGAAAAAAATCTAATTCAAAAGTGAAAATTAACTTACACTTTTAAATCTTATACATATAAAGTATGCAGCGTCCCTTAAAAAGAGTGTGGTACTAAGCATTGACTTTTGATTTTCAGACATTTACATCGTTGTGACAAGTGAAGGAGAACAGCTCTGTATGAAGCTCCACAGGTAGGTATTCACATGGAAGCAATATTCAAACACTCATCAGTGCTTAGATAGAGACAAGACTAGAACTGTAGTAGGATAGAGTAATGATTAATGAAACTGGTATTACCGTAACCTCCCGCGTATAAGGCGCAGCCCGCGTATAAGGCGCACCTAGAGTTTTGGAAAATTCTCAAAAAAATGAAAAATTCATAACTTTGGTTCTACTGAATGAATTTTCAAAATTCAAAAACCTATGTGTAGGTTGGGCCACCCCGGACCCTCCTGGGCCCCCTCATGTCCTATTATGACCAAGGGGGCATGTAAGATATCAAAAGAAAGATCTTGGTGTCCCCCTTGTGGATCCAATGAGAACTAAAAGCCCCCATATAAGACGCGCCTTATACGCGGGAAATTACAGTACACCCCATCCTACATCCCTGAATCCTATACAATGTAGATGGTGAATCTTGTATATAAGCCGCATCTTATATTGAGGATTTAGGGTACCCCAGTAGTACTTCAAAGTCCTAGGGGGAAACCTCACCTATATGCAAGACGTGGTATCAGCATGTTTTTTTGTTGGGGACCGTCAGTATAATGTTACAGCTATAAATAGCATGAGGTCTGATCCCCATTTTGTGAGAGAGGGTGGTAAAGAAAGAGGAGTAATCACTTAGATGGCATTTGCGACAAATCAAGTCTACAGAAGTGTACTAAAAGCGAATGGAGTGTATACATGTGTTGTCTAATTGTGTTGTTTATTTTTGAGTTAAATTCTGTGGCTCAATTTTGGGTAGTGGAGAGGGAAAGTGGAAATTTGTGTTTTCCATACATTTCTATAGTAATTGCACAGACTTATCTAGAAAAGGTGTAGACCAGGATCTTGATGTGGATGTGGAGATTGATAAATAAAGTGGATCCCGAGAATATGAGCAAAACTGTGTGATTAGAACATGGCTTTTTTTGACCTGCTTTGAAATAAAATGGATAGTGAGATGGGTGGTGTCAGTGAAAGAGTCATTGCATCAGCTTATAGTATACATGTAGTATGTTATTGACACCAGTACGTCTAGACCAATCAATACAGGTCGTGATTGGCACTTGAGCCTTAATTGGCTGTTTTAAAATTAAATAGTTGGTTATTATAGCTGTCCAATTAAAGGGTGCTGTTAGTGAGTATATGGGTAGATATTCATCTTTCTCTGCAAATTATCCCCATTTAAGTGACCAGATACGTTTTAACTGAATCTGAATATGGTCCCCCATACAAGAAATACTTTGTTACAAATTCTCTTTCCTCTATATCTACATTGCTGTCTAGTTTAAGTATTAAATAAAACTATTTATTACCCATCTTATGTTTTCATATTCACAGATTGGGTCGGACTTCCTTCCGACAGTTAAAAAACAAACGTGACTACCACAAGCATCGAGGTAATGCGTCATGGCTCTATCTCTCCCGTCTGGCAGCCATGCGGGAGTTTGCCTACATGAAAGCTTTGTTTGATCGCGGTTTTCCCGTGCCCCGACCGGTCGACTTTAACCGTCACATCGTCATCATGGAGTTACTTAGCGGTTACCCTCTGTAAGTTTATATTCACCTCAGGTTCATATTGTTATAGCAAATTCATAATGCTTTAAAAGCCTCTAGGGAATTGAGCTTTAAAATTTGTGTGATTTAGGTCAGTTTTTTTTTTCATTAATGCCACAAATAGGTGGAACTAGGCTGGATACGCGGCAGCGCCAAATGGGTCAATAATGATTATATGGCCCAAATAACCCCAAAACATACAAATTCCTCAAAATTGAAAAAGAAAATTGAGGGTGGCATGCCTGAGTAGTTAAACCTCAAATGCAGAGCTCCTCTCACTCCTTAGAGACACTGACTGAGCTTGTCTAATTAGGTGTTGGTCAATATGGATAAAATTCTGGGAGCATTAGGAACATTTCATCTTTGCAAATCTGTGTCCCTCAAATAAGCTTGACTGAAGCCCACAAATTAGAATGATATCTTAACCAGCACATATCAACAAGTGGCCTATTTAGTATTTATAAAAACAAAATCTACATATTTCAATTTGGATACAGCTTTAACCCTTTAAATGTCAATACCGGTAATGCATCATGCCATTGGTCAGCATGATGCATCAATGAAGTGCTAGTGAAACTGTTCGCCAGCACTTCGGGTGTATCAACCACACAGGTTAACTATAGCAAGCTATGTTTCCGGTAACATGGTCCAAGAAGTTGAGGACGGTAGGTCGGATCTTCTTTTTTTTTTTCGTCCAAGGCCTCATTATTGCCATTCTCTACTGTGTTTTCACTGGTGGGCGTTAGGATTGTTTATTTCTTGCATGGGATATGAGAAAATGATTGGGAAATATGTACATACATGTCAAATTATAACAATTTTGGAAAAGATTCTTTGAATTTTGAGGAAAAAAAATTCCTCGAAAATTTAAAGAAAGAAATCTTATACCCATGTACCTCCAGGTGTCAGGTGCGTGACATGGCGGACCCCGCGGCGGCGTACAACGAGTGTATGGAGCTGATTGTGAAGCTGGGTAACCACGGGTTGATACACGGAGACTTCAACGAGTTTAACCTAATGGTGGACGAAAAGGACCACATCACCATGATCGACTTCCCGCAGATGATATCCACCTCTCATGAAAACGCTGAATGGTGAGCGCAATATTTTCTTTGCCATGTTATGATTTCAGTACAAAGTTTGATTAGGACAATCTTTTAACATTTCTGGGCTCTTATTTCACTTTAATAGTGGAATATTGTAAGGCTTGCGCCTTAGGCTTGTATGAAAATAATTTTTGATGAGCAGTTCGAGGTTATTTTAATGACGCCTGAGTGGAGAATGGGGGCATGGAGAATGAGATTTAGTTTCTTAACGCCCCTTTGAAAATATATGGGATCCCAAATAAATCTATAGTAGTGTTTCTTCATGAGTTAGCCTAAAAGCAGGATTCCACGAGGCAGAACTGAGTGAAAGCCTGCGTTGAGGCAAACGAGTGAAGAAATATTCAGTTTGGAGCAAATCAAGTAGATCTCTGTATTAATTACAGGATGTCATTTTGGTAAAAATACCCACAGATTATCTTTTGATAATGGGGTTGAGGCTATTTTCATTACGTCAGAGAGTGGAGAATGGGGGCATGGAGAATGAGATTCAGTTTCTTCACACCACTGTGAGGAATCCCCATGCAAATCTATAGTATCTAACATGAAATAAAGCAGTTTATAGCAGAGCTTGGTTTAAATGTGTGCGTGTTTTTCGTTCCTGTAGGTACTTTAACCGTGATGTGCAGTGCGTCAGGGATTTCTTCATGCGGAGGTTCCACTATGAGAGCGAGCTTTTTCCCAACTTCAAAGACCTCAAGTAAAAATACTTTTCAATGTAGGAGAGACATCGATAAATCAATGAATCATTACGAATTTCACATGAACTAAATCCTGATATTGATACAAAACCACCTTTAGACCTTTTCAAGAATTGAGCATTTTTTGGAGATATTCCAACTGTATAAAACCAATTAATTTCAAAGTATGTAGCTTGTAAGTTATTCATTCAACCCTGATAAGGGCCTGCACCGTCAGGGTTAAAAATGTTGATTCCCATTCACAAGTTGACGTCCTTTTACTTATCCCAAAAGTATTTTTAAGGAGTATGATGTGACAAGTTTTGTATATACAATTGTTGTGTGTTCCAGTCGTGAGGGTAAAATGGACGTGGACATCCAAGCCAGCGGGTTCACCAAGGACATGGAGAAATCGTTTGACGATGTGAGTCATTTACTTTAATTATACGTTGTCTGGGTCCACCATGTTTACGTTTTAAAGGCCGCTGATGCAGGAGTGCATCATGACGACCAATGGGCATGATGCATCTGCATTAGCGGTCCTTAAAGACTTAAGGCCTCGCGATGCCTCCATATTCATACTCATTGACCGGTGTATCATGCCAACCCTTCAGGAGTCTTATCGACTTTCAAGAGGCTGATGCATGGGTGTAGCCTTGGCAATCTATCAAAAGATTTCCACTCCAATCACATCATGTTTACTAAATTGCCGTCCATTTGACACCCATATATTAGGTACATACCTCCCGAGGATTTATCTTGTCTGAACCTTTGCGTGCTCATTTTAAGGAAAGGCAAACCTTTCGGACCCAAAGTGGGGCTCTTAGTTTTTCTCAGAGTTTTAGTTTCATGATATGTGAGTGCAGCTTATATGCAGGGTTTCGTGGTACAGTGTGTAAGAAAGGGTTTTATAGTAGGAGTATGGTGAAACTAAATGCCCAGACTGTGGCTAAGTTGTTAAACACTTTAATATTTCAGGCGGCAGCAGAAGTTGGTCTCCGAGGGGGGCCAGAAGAACGAAGTGGTTCTAAAGACGAACAAGACGACGGAGAAGACAGTAGCAGCTCGGATGAGGAGCTATCAGAGTGTGATGAACAGGAGGAACTACCAACTTTAGAATCCATGCCAGAATCCCCCAAAACACAATCAACACAAGACTCCACGACAAATCTTAATAATGTGGAGGAGTGCCTGAAAAGACTTGGGACTGAATCATGTGAGGGTGATCAGCCTCAGACTGTGTCGGCCACTGATGTATCCGATCAGCGGACTGAAGATTTATCACTTGGACAGTCAAAGGATGTGATTGAGGGAAATGAGGAGGACCAGGGACCAGTAGGGGAGGAAGGGGAGACTATAAAAGGTGATGATGGAGATAGTGATATTGAGGAGGGAGAAGATACTGTTGAAGATCTGAGTAACGTTAATCGGCAGTTCCGACCATTCCGTGATGAGTCCACATTAAGTCATGTTAATGACCACATGGTGGCGTCAGCGTCACGGCGGCCCCGGAGCAGCGACAGCATGACGAGTATGACCTCTGTGACCTCTGTTGACCCCGAGCAGGTCAAACAGCGGATAAAGCGCCAACTGAAGAAGGATTCCCACAGGCAGGCTGCACGGAGAACGAGGAAACACGGGGAGGCCGCACTTGTAACACGCAAACGGAGAGACCACTCAGACAACATAAAGTGCAGTCTGAGCGCAGAGTGGTATTAGATGTGGGGGTTATCTTGTGTTGGACGTTAATGATATTTTGTATGATATTGTAAATCCTCATGTGTACGCTCCTGTAACTTATAGGATCATCCTAAGGATGGGGTACTGCTATTAAGAGCCTGGGGGGGGGGGGCTATTTGACAAAAAAAACAGTAGTACTAAACCTACAATCTTCAAGCAGCCCATGTAGCGTATTGCTCCCTCTTTAAGTCATAGATGAAGATTGTATGAGAGTGAGGAGATTATACGGTATACCTTGTTATATGACATTAAACGATGTCTTTTGTTTTGTCCATGAGAGTTGACATTGTCATTTCTCAGAGCATTTACAATAAAATGATAATATAATGTACTGGGGGTCCTTACAATTCCCAGTTTTAACAATGTTTAATGTTATATGTATTATATACGGTGCTTCACAGGCTTCCCTAGCCCACTTAAAAGAGTCTGTTTCTCCTCTTTCCTATCCCCTCAGGATGTGTGTGGTGCACATATGCGCGGGCACTGACACATTCCTCTGTTGAATTGTGTAATGTAGTTCTCGCCATGAATATGACCTTAGCTGTCGAAATGGCGTTAAACATCTATTACTCACTCACTCACCCACTCATGGTGCTTCACGTGTAAAAGATGACGCCAGAATTCTGATGAAATGCTATATACCAGGCTTGAATTTTGGCAGTTTAGTCAGGGGTGTGAAATTTCCGCGGAAACGCGGAATTCCGCGTTTTTGATGCTCACATGGACCATTCCTGAGAACTGCGCAAATCCACTGAGAAAATGAATTACCATTTATGGGGGGGGGGGGTCTTAGAACCTTCCCAATGTTAGGTCTAATGTCAGCCCAAATGGAGGTAGATAAAGTATCCCAATGGTAAATTGTGGCCTCATTGTACAGTAGAGACTGATATAATATAGCAAATTGAATAGTTAAATCACTTTTATCTTAGGTAATAATGTCAACTAGAAATCCTTGCAAGGTGGTAAAATGTGCTTCAGAGGAAACTGGTTTCGGGATTTCACACCCCTGTGCTAATCTAAAATGAAAAAAAAAACTAAACTCACTCCTAAGGTGTACCTTCACGTTCAGGTAAATTTTACAAGACACAGTTGGGGCTGACCTCGTGCATAAGTCGTGCCTTTCAGTGGCGGATCCGGGATTTGAAAAAGGAGGGGGTGCCCCATTTTTGTGCAAATTTTGGGTTGCAGAATATGCAATAGAAACTGTAAGTACCAACAAAAGAGAGGGGTGCAAGCCCCTGTCTAATTCTGCCACTGACATATAACGACCTGTCTAGTTCAGACTACCGTAATCTCCCGTGTATAAGACGCAATGCGCGTATAAGATGCACCTAGAGTTTTGGAAAATTCTCAAAGAAATGAAAAATTAATAACTTTGGTTCTACTAAATCAATTTTCAAAGTTCAAAAACCTATGTGTAGCTTGAGCCCCCCTGGGCCCCCTTATATCTTATTATGACTAAGGGGGCATGTAACATATCAAAAGAAAGGTCTTGATGTCCCCCTTGTGGATCCAATGAGAACTAAAACCCCACGTATAAGACGCGGCTTATACACGGGAGATCACGGTAGTTCCCTGGAGGACCACATGCATACTGACATCAGGGACTTCCAAGTTCTGATCTCGCATTTCTGAACAACGCTAGAAGTTCTAATTAAAGTGGATGGGAGATAAAAGTCCTGTAAATAATCACCTGCTTTTATTTGGACTGCTAAAACTTTGTAAATATTCAATAAATTTGGTAATTATTCCTCGGGAACCCTCGGGGTTGCGGGGAATAGGAGAGAGGTAAGTCTCTCCTATAATAAATATATAAAATTATATTATAAAAATCTAGCTTGGGATGTGAGACTCAAAGGAGCGGGGGAGGGTATGTCAGAGGTGATTCATCCAGATCGAATAAGATCTCATTTTTACATTTATATAAGGGGGGGGGGGGTCTTAGTCAAATTCTACACTAATACATCTTCAAAAACCACAACAATACATATAATTAGCCTCTGAATGTACAAAATTTCTTGGGACACTCCCAGCATACCTGCAAACTCCTCCATTTTTCAGTTTTCTCAGTTTTTTAAAGATTCGTCTGAGTCAATTTTTCATCCAGATCCAGTGAGATCTCAGTTTAACATTTATGTGGTGGGTGGGGGTCTTTCTAAACAAAGGATGCACACTGCATAGGGAGTTGGACTAGGGATCTTAGGCTGCAGGTTCGAGCCCTGCCCTGGTCAAGTCTATCATGGGTTTTAACATGTAACATATGACATGAGAGGCGTGCGGGTTATCCATGGATAACCGCACTGGGTGCGGGTTATCCATGGATAACCGCACGCCTTACAAAATTGATGTCACAGCCTATAGAGTGTGCAATATCGACAGATATGTGGTTGGGAATATCCACCAAAAAGCACTGAGTAACCAAGAAATCGTGGTATAACAATAAGTAACCTTTAGGTAAAATATTTTTCATAGGACCGATGGTGCTGGTCCGTACTAAATGGCATGATGGGAAGGCATGATGGTAATCGCCTAGGTAAGATGTTATTGCACTGAGATGGTTATAGTGCTGACATGAGTAGCTAGATTTGCTTGTTCATTATGTGGAGTGGAGGAGGTGGTAGATCAGATCCATCCCTGTCTAGTTGGCACCTGAAGGTGAATTGACTACAAACTATAGTCCATCCCTGATAAGTTGACACCTGAATGTGAGTTGATTAAACTATAGTCCATCTCTGACTAGTTGACACATGAATGTGACATGACTAAAAGCTATCCAAGGTCTCATCTTTTGTTTACAAAAGACACTTAGCTATTACGTTATTCTTGTTTTGTATGTCGTAAATCAAGATATTATATGTGAGAGTTGTTCGATACCTGTTGGCGACACCATGTTACTATGATAAATTTCAACTGGTACCATAATCTCAGAGACTCACCTTGGGCTGTAGATATGAGGAGAACCAAGGAAGCACATGTTCACTGTACTAGGTCCTAGGTTCCACTGCCCTGCCCTTTGTCCACATGGCTGCAGGGGTCACACTTTGGGGGTGCAGGGAGGACCCTGGAGGCACCCTGAAGGGGTTGGCCCCAGTGTCCATTCTCCAGGAGGGGCCTGTCACCCCACAGGCGCCTCCTGCCTCCCCTACACATATCACACTCTTCCCCATTCCATTCTTAAAGGAGAGCCTTCCGTGCTGCAGGGGATAGCTCCTGGCTCTGAACATGTAAACCAGATTTGTGACTGTTCAGATTGCCGGACATTAAGCCCAGCTTTTGATAAAAATGAATTCAGTCCCAATGCCGGACATTGAGCCCAGTATTAGTGGGTGGCTGTTCCCTCCTAGCTGAATATATCAATCTTCATGACAGCTTCATAGCGCCGGACAATGAGCCCAGCTTTGCATTATAATGAACATGACAGATTGCAGTGCCGGACATAGATTTAGCCCAGCATGTCATATTTCACTTTGTTAGCACTTGATATTACAGTTCAGTCCATTATCCTGGCATTTGCTAACACAATCATTTGTTCACAACATTTTCATGCCGGACAGAGCCCAGCCTCTAGCATCTATGATCTACATAAGCTAGTACTACATGCTATATACCTAACTATATTAACACTTGGTTTGACTGTCAGGACATCCATGCTTGATTGCTAAGTCTATCATAGGTTCACATTTTAGTGCCGGACAGAGCCCAGCATATTGACTGCTTGACTCCCTGGTGGACATAGCTGACTCTCCACCAGGCCTTCTTTACTCCTAGCCAGACTTGATTGACTCTCATTCTGTAGTGATTGGCTCCCAGCCAGCCACTCTGACTCAATCTGAATACTGCAGCTGACTCCTGGCTGATCTTGATGACTCCCAGTCTGACTTTGTTGATTGGATAATGTCACTGACTACTCTGGTTGTTCCTGTTGTTGACTCACTTAATTAACTATGCTGACTCATGGCCAGACCTTGCTGACTCTAACCTGGTTGACTCCTATCCTGACTTTATCCTCACACTAATGACTCTTCAAGCTGGTCAATTTGACTTCTAGCCAGATGATATTGACTCTTGCCTAGCCTACCTAAGGCCAAGCCTGATGACTCTCAGCCCAATATGGTTAGCTCTCAGCCTGAACTTGATGACTCTCAGCCTGGTCTTGTTGACTCTCAGGCTGACTCTGTTGACTTTCAGACTGATGCACATGACTCAGGTTGTTGTTGACTCAACCTGACCTTGATGACTCTCTGTTGACTCTAATTCAATTGTGGATGACTCTCAGGCTGACTCCTTGACTCTCAGGTGCATGTTGGCCCTTTTGACCTAACCTTAATGACTCACTGCCTGAATGTTGATGACTTAACCTTATTGTTGTTTTGACTCTCACCCTGCAATTTTGTTGACTCTCAGGTGGATGTTCATGACTCTCAGGTTGATGTTGATTCAACCTGACCTTGATGACTCACATACCGCTTTGTTGACTCCCATTCTACTAGGGCTTGTTGACTCTCTACCTGATCTTATTGACTCAAAGCCTGACTCTGCTGACTCTCTGTTTCATGCTGATGTTGATCTCACAGTCAGACCTTCAGGTCAATGCAGTTGACTCTCGTCCTAACTCTCAGACCCTGTTGACTCTAGGCTTGATGGTGCTGACTCTGAACATTATTGACTCTTGACCCAACCATGTTGACTCCTAAAGTTGATGTTCTTGACTCCTCACTTAACTCTAATGACTCCCAGCTGATGTCTTATTGACTCTTAGGTTGACTCCCAGCCTGACATTGATTCTCAACCTGACTTTGATGACTCTCAGGTTGACCTTGATGACTCTTACCCTGGCCCTATTGACTTCCCACCTGACTCTGTAAACCAGTTTCTATAGTTAGGAGAACACTCCTGACTCTAAATATGAGGATATCATATTTAAAACCATAATATCAGATTGCCCTCATTCCAGTTTTTATAGTTAAGAGGACACTCCTGACTCTAAATATGAGGATATCATATTTAAAACCATAATATCAGATTGCCCTCATTCCAATTTCTATAGTTAGGAAGACAACCCTGACTCTAAATATGAGGATATCATATTCAAAATCATAATATCAGATTGCCTTCCATAGTGAGATGTAAGATAACAGTTTATCTTCCTATTGTGGTCTACAGGCTGTGTAAACCAGTTTCTATTGTTAGGGATAGACACTTCACATCATATGCCAGATAATAATTATTATTGACCTTGATGACTCTTACCCTGGCCCTATTGACTTCCCACCTGACTCTGTAAACCAGTTTCTATAGTTAGGAGAACACTCCTGACTCTAAATATGAGGATATCATATTTAAAACCATAATATCAGATTGCCCTCATTCCAGTTTTTATAGTTAAGAGGACACTCCTGACTCTAAATATGAGGATATCATATTTAAAACCATAATATCAGATTGCCCTCATTCCAATTTCTATAGTTAGGAAGACAACCCTGACTCTAAATATGAGGATATCATATTCAAAATCATAATATCAGATTGCCTTCCATAGTGAGATGTAAGATAACAGTTTATCTTCCTATTGTGGTCTACAGGCTGTGTAAACCAGTTTCTATTGTTAGGGATAGACACTTCACATCATATGCCAGATAATAATTATTATTGGCTGGGATGAATATGTAAGGTGTCTGAATGTCTATTGCAGATCAGCTGTTCCAGTCTTGAACAACAGTCAGTAACCAGGGTATAGTTCAGGATTAGACAAGTGTTTGGTCAGGGTGGACTGTGTCAACAATGATGAGTTGGGGGCTCTAACCTAGACCCTCCCACTGAGTAAGTTAGCTGGTGGTGGTGGGTGGGTGGGTGGGGGCTGTGAGGTAACTTCCTCCAGGTCCTCCCACCACACATGTACACACCACAGCTGGCCTATACTTATTCTTCTCTAGTCAACAAGTGGCAGTCTTGAATTATAGGTTTAGTCTTCTATGAGAAGGGGATGTTGGAGTGTGGGTCTGAATATATTCCACAAAATCAGCAATATAGATTATCCAAATGTCAGTGTTCATTAGCAATTGTCCATTCTTCCTGTTATGCCAGATATTGATTGATATTGGCCTGGTTAATGTCCCATTTCGGGGTTGAGGTGGTTGAATTTAGGGTAGAATTTTCTCCTATTGCAGAACTCTTTGTCTATCAAAATTCCAAAATGGTTTTTCACTGGCAGAATAAGTAATTAATATCTTTTTCCAATTTACGGTAGGCTTATAAACATACATATATAATCATGAATTCTAAAGTATAGCTAGCAGAAAGTTTGAAGGTGTCCTAAAGTTCTGTGAGTGCTATTTGATAGGCAGGATACTAGTGGTTGTGGTGGTCACACATGGAGTGACCACAGCACCACTCAGGCAGGGATGCAGGAGTGAGTGTATGGGATGGGAGGCCATGCACCCTGGAGCCTTTACTCAGTCCCACATGGCCATGCTCCAGTAGGCTACATGTGGTAGGTGATGCATAGGCCTTACTCACCCTATAGTTGGAGGCACTTTTATATAATGTGAATGGTTGTAATCCAGGTTTCCAATGGATAATGTACATCCTCCTTGTGGGGCTATCCTGAGATAAGGACAGACCCTGCCCTGACTCCTCCTGGGTTGAGTAATGGAGAGATGGGCATGGTGATGGCTGGTAGAGGCTATCTACCAGTACCATGATGATGGGAGGTCTTTCCTCCTTCATGATTTAGCACATAAACTATATGTACTCTTTACAGCCACATGGGTAAGTTCACTGTACTAGGTCCTAGGTTCCACTGCCCTGCCCTTTGTCCACATGGCTGCAGGGGTCACACTTTGGGGGTGCAGGGAGGACCCTGGAGGCACCCTGAAGGGGTTGGCCCCAGTGTCCATTCTCCAGGAGGGGCCTGTCACCCCACAGGCGCCTCCTGCCTCCCCTACACGTATCACATTACCATAATCTCTCTTGTATAAGACGCAGCTCGCGTATAAGACTCACCTAGAGTTCAAGAATATGGTCAGAATTTTTTGGAGTTGCAAGCTGCATCAGTGGCCGGGACCGTAGCAACTCCATAATGTTTTCGGTTTTCTCCCTGTCACCTATGACGTCATTGGTGACGTCATGCTGCCTCAGTGACGTCACCTGCAGTGGCTAGTGATGTTGCCATGATCTATGAGCGCAACTCCTATCTGTGGTAGTGGCCACATTTTTCTTGTTTTTAAAAAGTCATGTGTGTACAGGTGAGTGGCGGCCTGGTACCCATCATGCTGGCTGTTATCAGTTCTTATCTCGCAAGGTCCCAGCTCAACCATTAAGGATCCCGCTAACCAGGAATACACAGGGTGCTATGGAATATCTTTAACCACCAATTTATCTGCCTGGCATGGCTAAATCTACGGGCTTAGGTCCTATATCAACTAATTGCAGCAGGGCTAAAGGTGAAACCATCTAATTGTGAAGAGTGATGTTCCTTGGGCAGTTAGAAAGGGGGGGGGGGAGGTCACTTATCCATCCAAGGTGGAGGTAGGGAGAGAGTGGACAGCAACAAAGAGCATTTCTGAGGTCTGCAGTTCCTTGTGCCTTGCCATTGTGTAATGGTCAACCCTAGGTTAGCAATAATTTGATTACTTTAAGAATACTTGACTATTCTATACATCATGTTTACCTATAACTAGAGAGAGAGAAAATGAAACAGAATACGGTGTATAATTAAGATGTCCAAAAATAAGTGGACAAGTTATATGTCGTGTCTTATATCGAAAATGAAAGAAAGTACTTAAATCACCTTCATGTTCATACATCGTGTTTACATAAAATGAAAGAGAGAGAAAGCGAAAGAGCATACGGTGTATAAGCAAAGAGTTTGGGTCACAGTCTAGAAACACCCCCCTAACTTTCAGATGTAATGAAGGAAACGTGACAGTCTTTTGACATCAACGAGGGATCTCATGATTGAGATTATGGGCATTATATATATGCAGGCTGATTAATGTAACTCAAAAGCTGCTATAATTGATCATTGTCCTCAATGTATGTATCTTGCATTGGTCTCATGAAATCAGTTGTAGGAAGATGAATTTTGATCTTGGCAGTTTCCAGAATATTCAACAACTACTTATAACTTTAGATGGCATTAGCGACTGTTTTTAAAAATATTTGGACAACCTTATCTCAATCTAGATATAAAAATAGATTAGCAGATCCTCTTTATGGTAGTTATGACACAAGTGCCTCATAAAATGGCATTGCAATGGCTAAGGTTAGGGGTGCCAGTAATACATTCATCTATGCCAGTAATAATGAACTATTTAAATACATTCCAGTCAATTTTCACTTATACCCTATGAGTAATGTGTAAAAGACCTTCCATTGTCAACATGTAAAAGGAAATTTGAAAAAAAATATTCATTGTAAAACCAAGCGGGATGAAATGCCCTTAAGGTGCCACGGCTACTCTAGCTTCATAATAAAACTGGCTATAAAGCATATATTGCTATATGTATCAACTTATGAAGCTTTCCCTCATCTTCAACTTAAGCTTTCAAAAGATCTGTCCTCAACATTTCAGACATTCCACAATTGTTCAATAAAGTTCAGTATAGATATTTTAAAATTGGTCTATCTAACTGTGTTGAGTAAACGTGGTGTTTCCTCCTCTTTACCACTACCGCATGAATGAAATCCATCAAACTTTGTTGAAAAATCTTGGTATTTTGGATAATTCTGGAATGATAGTGTCTTCTCTCAGCTAACAAAAGTAACATGATGTATAGGATCTGTAGAAGTTAATACAGGTGTTTCAGGTAAAGCTAAAACTGTCAAGTTTTATGAATTCTAAGTAAAATATTATTTGGTACATAGAAATTTTTTTTCAATAATTGCTTCTCAGTGTAAACACACCTTTTCCAAGACTAATTACCCAGAATGCTGAGTAATTTTATCCTGATCTTCTACTACATATGCAAACCCTTGCCTCTCTAGTAATTCTGAGAAATTAAATGTGAATGTTGGTCGTTTTGGGATCACTAACGTATAGTGTGAATGCTTTCTGAAAGTATTATTTTTTCAGGGTCCTGAAGAACTGGTTCCATTAATACTGGTTGGGCAATTCGTTGCTAATTCAACAATCTTTATACAGCAAATGTATAGAAAAGTATCCTTTGCCCACCTATATCAGTTAAACCTGCCCATTGCACTGTGACTAGCATAAAAACCAAGCACATAAGGTGAAATTCCTGGCTATTTCTATGGGGCTAGACACTTACCTGTTCAGCCATGTAAATTTCAGTGGAAAATGGGCGAAAACAGATTAAAAATTACACTTTTTGAATGACAACCCAACTTTGAACAGCTCTGTAGACCTTAATAATTGGAGTATCAACAAAAGAAAGAAAAAAAAGCCCTCCGAAATCCCTCCAAAATTAATCTGAACTCACCAGAAGTAACACATATGTGACCCATCCTTACAAAATGGTACGGAAGTCGCACATACAAAATGTTTAGTTTTTGGCATATTCATTTACAGCTCATGAAGAGCTTTCATTTGGTATATAACACTTGCATATTTGAATCAGGTGGTCCTCTAAGGATCTTCCATCGGTAAATTTAGTCGGATGAATTAAAAATCGATTAAACTGAGATAATTGACATTTTAAACATATAATAATTTATAAATTCTTTATAATTCCCATGTAATTCTATATAACCAAGAAACCTATGGCTATGTCTTCTAGGCATTTGGGACTTAAATTCAGTTTAGTAGGCAAGGATTCTGAAAGATATCTACCCATAGGTTAGAAAAATGCTAAAATATCAATTTTAAAAAATCTGATATTTTTGACACTATACCACTTGAGAAGGCTATATCTAGGCTTCTAAATGTGCGACTTCAGTACCACTTTGTTAGGATGGGTCACATATAACAAATTTCTATCCTGTAATGATGTTCATGGCAAAAGAAGCTAAAAGAGAACATTTTTGTTCCATTCACATTCTATAAACAACAAAATGTTACTGGGTGGAAGGAAATTGATAAAGGCACTAATTATCCTTCCCATGACATAATATGTGCAGTTTTGTTGTGTTTTACACTTATTTATCATGAAAAATTGATTTTGTGGAATCTCCCCCTTACGACCCGTTAAAGAAAACCATGCTGTATGAAATTAGCAATGCCAGCTTGGCAACATTTAGATACATAATCAGGGTGGTCTCACTGTTAAGAAAGTACCCACTATGTGTCCTTGCTGTACCTAAAAATATCTGAAATGCACCCCTTGCCAACAGCAAACCATCACAAATTGTTCACATTCTTGCCAGGCACCACAGGGTGTTGACATAACACAATGTACACACAATGTGGTACAAAATGTCCATAGAATACACATTTTCCCCACAAACCTTCACAAAGTGTTCATACGGACACATTTTAGCCTGTGGACAAAATATAATTTGTGGACACTGTGTATATATCTTGTGGACTCGATGAATTTTGTTCAAGACGCGGGGTTCCGTCATACTAGACATATCCCCATAGCATACATGAATGTTTACTATAAAGTATGATCTATATATATATATATGTGTATATATATATATATATATATATATACAATAAAAACCCTTGGAGATGAAATACCCAATTGTGTTTTCTTTCCAAATGGGCTAGGGAATTTAAACACAAGCTCTACTACTTGATGCTAGCATGAGATCATTCCCCAAGAATATAATCACATCACGAGCGGAGATGGGATTGAGGAGAAATATAAACCACGAGTGGAGATTGGAGTGAGGTGAAAAACATAACTGGTGGAAATCCGAGTTCGATCATTGCATCGCAGCTACCCCCATTAAAAAGGTGCACTATTTTTAGAAACCCCATTCAAAACAACAAGCCACCACCTCCTCCCAGTCTTTCCAGGGGTTCCTCAAAGAAAAGAAACTCCAACATTAGAACCAAAACCCCGACAAATCCCTCCGCCTGCCATAGCCCAAAGTGATCTTTTTAACTCATACCTCAGTAAGATATTAAAAATGATTGTGGCATGATGGTCTTCAATGGAGTACTACACAAGGCGATGTTGGGGGGTGGCGAAAAAATTTTGACCCCTCCTGAAGGGGTGGTGGAAAAGATTTTGGTACCTCTCGAGGGGGTTGCGGAAAAAAATTTCAGCGGTCCAAACTTAAACTCACCAACTCCCCCCTATTGTTAAAAAATTAACTCTCCCTAAGTACATGACGTGACTATGTTTACTGCACCTCTATATTGACCTGGCTCTTCATCTATCACTTTCAGTATCTCAACATTTATGTAATGATTATTTAGCCTTTACTCAGAAAAGGGAAGAAAAAGACACAATTAACCCTTTCACTTTAGTGGCCACACATACTAAAATCAGAATGATTAACATGCTGAGGCTTTTCAAAGAAGGGTTATGACTGTTTAAGTGCTGCATCTCTGCCCTAGAGCAGGACATACTATTTGTTGTCTATTCAAGACCTCCCTTGAATTCAGTCCTCCTTTATGGCAGGTGTAAAGTCAGTTTAAGTCACTCTATCTTCCCCAAAGCTATGTGCCTTGAATAAAAAAGGGCCACAGTTGAAGTTAGTCTCACTTTGGAAAGAACTGGAAATGTAATTTCATCCAGTTCACAAAACAGACAATATCGACTCATAATTTGGTTGCCTCCATCATGATTTTGAAAAACCAATAACTCCCCCACCTACAGATATGGAAAAGATACCTCTGTAATTATCTTTATTATACTTTATTTGGTATATAGTGACATTTTGAGTTATATTCTAAATTTAGTTTAGAGACATTTTTCCAGTTTCTTCCATTTCTTCCACTTTTAGGCAGACAAAACCTATTTCTTCCGGACGTTTTTTTCCATGGTTTTTACTGTTTTTGTCTGCGCTGTGCATTAGAACTCATTAATAATTAAAAATGGCTGCCATATATTTTAGTTTGTGTTTCTATGTTGATTACAAGAAAAGATATTCCTTTTTCAAAATCTTTATAGCATTACATAAGGTAATTAATGGCTGCCATATAGCAATATTCACTCGAGTGTTTAGATTGTGCAAGATAGCCATCTGACACAAGTGTCATGACCTTAGTGGGCCATGGGGCTCACTATTACATTTACATATCTCAGATATTGTCACGAAAATGTCCATAACTTTTTGAGAAATATCTTTTTTTACATAAAAAGGAGTGATTCAGCCTATTGGTCATCATGATGCTGCAATGAAGTTCTAGGGAGAATGCCTGCCAGTCCCATCATGCTGATGCTCTGGGACAGTATCAACCCCGTAGAGTTGGCATAAGTGTAGCCCTGGCGAGTTATTCTCCAGGGCTTGATTCTTGGTATAATCTCTTGTTTATGCTGAATTTGCTGAAGTTCCCGTTTTGTTTCAGATATTCCCTAGGTTTTGGAGTAGCTCCAATTATCCCTTCTAGTCTGTACCAAAGCCTCATGTGCCATCTACAGCCATGTCACTCCATATGCTATTAGATATACCGGCACTGTGATGCATATATAGTATGCTGCCACTTCATGAAGCCTTCTCTGATATTATCAGGCATTTCATATATGAACCTTGAATAGTGCATCCCTTGCATAATGAATATTACCAGCAACAAAAGGCATTGGAATAATCTCATCTCATTAGACAGGGCATAACACAAAATTAATTGAAAATAGCTGCCACATACAAAAATCTAACTAGCATAAATAGTTCCAATGACCTGAGAAATGCACTTTCGAAACTTGATTCAAAGTAGAGATCAGTAGATGACATGACAATGTGCCCCTGTTGAACTCTATATTGACCTGGCTGTTCATCTTTCACTTTCAGTATCTCAATATTTATGTAATGATTATCTAGCCTTTACTCAGAAAAGGGAAGAAAAAGACACAATCAGAGATGCCACTTTTCCTGATTTACCAGGAATTCCTGGTTTTGATTCCTAGATTTCTGTAATAGATTGTGTTCCTGAGAAAAAGTGTCGCAAGTTCAGTTTTCCTGGTTTTTCTCGGCCAGTGAGTGGCATCTCTGCACAATTAACCCTTTCACTTTAGTGGCGACACATACTAAATTCAGAATGATTAACATGCTGAGGCTTTTCAAAGAAGGGTTATGACTGTTTAAGTGCTGCACCTCTGCCCTAGAGCAGGACATACTATTAGTTGTCTATTCAAGACTACAACATAGAGTGACTTTTTTAACTGGAGAACCCTGTGGGGTACATGTAGCTTAATAGTAAGCTATTAATCTATGTTTCCTTCTTAGTTAAGTTAGCAATCTCGAGACATAACTCTTGCTGCTTCAGGAATAAGTCTTGATTGCTGTCTTTCATCGAATTCATTATATCTTCATTTTTCAAGATACATTGATCTCGAAGTTCTAATAACTTATCTGCTTCATGCTTATATTGTGCTATTTCAGCCTTAATTCGGTCTGCTTCATTCTTCAATTCAATATTTCGAATTGTAGAAGTAGCCTCTAGTTTTTCGAGATCAACTTCTTGTTTAAGTTTCTCATTTTCCCACTCGAGCTTTTTCTGAATTACATACATTTCGTATTCCAGATTTTGATTCAATGTCTGTTTTTCTCCTGTTTTTTCTTCTAATTCATCAATTTCGTTCATTAATTGTTGTTGTTCGATTTTATATCGGTCACTCTATTTTTCCAAGTTCCTTAGTCTTAAGACTTTTCTCTCAGAGTCCTCAACTCGTGGCAATCCCTGATGAATTCAAACTTTATTCATTGCGTCATCCCTTAATCTTGCTTGTTCATACAAGTATGCGGTGGCTGATTCTTTAACATTTTTTTTCGAACCTCCTATGTTGAATACTGAAACATTAATATTGTCCAAGGATCATCTTGTATTAGGTGTATATGTCTCCGAAGTAGCCAAAGCTTGTCGTTGTGCATTAGCTGTCATCATAGTTATTGCTGTAGTATATTCCATAGAATGTCTATTTATTCTATAAGTAGAATTCACAGTTGGTTCAAGTATTTCCCGTGCTAACGGTTTTCAAATTACTTGTTCCACATTTGGTCCACTTAATGAGGTGTACCCTTTTATTCCATTTTGGTTTATACCATCAATATTATCCATTTCAGTGTGGGTGGATCCCGAGGTATTTGAAGTTCAATCTCGGGATCCATCATGCTCGTGTTCGGCCTCCAGGGTCCCGCACTAAGTACCAAGAACTGGTCACAAGGTTGTCACTCTAACAACATTATGTAATCAGTTTGACTACCTTGGATGAGTGTGTTGACCTAAATCCATCAGGTTGACTACCCTGGGTGCTTAATCTGATGACCCTAGGTTGTAGATTTGGGTATCGTCAGTCTGACGACCTTGGGGCTTTCAGTGCAAGGGTTATGCCAGGTGTATGAACCAAAGATTGATTGTCACCATATCTATTCTCTACAAACAAGGGTTATGCCAGTTTTATGAACCAACAATTGATTGTCACCATATCTATTCTCTACAAACAAGGGTTATGCCAGTTTTATGAACCAACAATTGATTGTCACCATATCTATTCTCTACAAACAAGGGTTATGCCAGGGGTATGAACCAAAGATTGATTGTCACCATATCTATTCTCTACAAACAAGGGTTATGCCAGTTTTATGAACCAACAATTGATTGTCACCATATCTATTCTCTACAAACAAGGGTTATGCCAGGGGTATGAACCAAAGATTGATTGTCACCATATCTATTCTCTACAAACAAGGGTTATGCCAGTTTTATGAACCAACGATTGATTGTCACCAAATCTATTCTCTACAAACAAGGGTTATGCCAGGGGTATGAACCAACGATTGATTGTCACCATATCTATTCTCTACAAACAAGGGTTATGCCAGGGGTATGAACCAACGATTGATTGTCACCATATCTATTCTCTACAAACAAGGGTTATGCCAGTTTTATGAAGCAACGATTGATTGTCACCATATCTATTCTCTACAAACAAGGGTTATGCCAGTTTTATGAAGCAACGATTGATTGTCACCATATCTATTCTCTACAAACAAGGGTTATGCCAGGGGTATGAACCAACGATTGATTGTCACCATATCTATTCTCTACAAACAAGGGTTATGCCAGGGGTATGAACCAACAATTGATTGTCACCATATCTATTCTCTACAAACAAGGGTTATGCCAGTTTTATGAACCAACAATTGATTGTCACCATATCTATTCTCTACAAACAAGGGTTATGCCAGTTTTATGAACCAACAATTGATTGTCACCATATCTATTCTCTACAAACAAGGGTTATGCCAGGGGTATGAACCAACGATTGATTGTCAGCATTGATTACTACAAACTCAAACTTGGCATGCCTCCTTCTGAGCATAAAAAAAACATTTTTAACATCAAAAAACGTTTTTATTTGGTTCGTAAGTTTGCCAAACATATATTTCTTTTATAAAAGAAAAACCAGCAAAACATGCGTTTTTTAATGTAATAATAAATTAAAAACCCTTAAAGCATTGAAAAAAATGTTATGAACGTTTTTATTACATTCAAAGGTTTTTGACAACAAAAACCTTTTAAAATGAAAAAAGCATTAAACGTTTTTCATCCAAACTAAATAAAACCATTTGCAATCGTTAAAATACATTGTTTTTGTTGTTGCCAAGTAGGTTGATTACTGAAAATTCATAGATGCTCCATCATTTTGGTATTTAAACATAGGGCATTAAGAACACAGGAGACATTACCAAACCAGCCCCCTCAGGACAACGATGAGAGACATACCTCGGGTATAGCAGCCTTCCACCTCGACAGGTAAAAGGTTCACTCTGCCAACTCTCATGAAATAAAAATTCATTGTGAAGAATTGATGGAACAGAACAGCACTGTTTGCATTAAATTTAAAGGCTATAACAGGTAAAAAAATCTCAGTCTGCCAATTCTCATGAAAAAAATTCATTATGAAAAATTGATGCACCATTACAGCACATTTTGCAGTAAGTTTACAGGCTGTAACAGCCATAGTCCACTAGGCCTTATTCACCAGATTTTATCTATACGGTTAGTAGGGCCTATTTGTGCGATAAAGGCCAAGTGGATCATGATCAGTGATTGTGATGATGAGTGTAGATTTGATTCTGATGTCCCTTTTCAAGATACATTGATCTCCTTTACCTTTACCAGGATATTGGGGTTCAGGCGTGCTTTCCCCAGTTCAGGACATATCATTAGTATAAAGCACGACCTGAGAACACCCCAAAGACAGCAGCACTCACATGTACAAAAAGTCTGATGGTAAGGGTTTATTTCATTTTGAATAGTCCATAGGTTTAACCGAAGAGCCCAGCCACGTGGCAAAAAGACATACTTTAGCGTTTGCAAACGTTTTTATTTGGTGTGGGTAAAAAACAACAACGTTTGTGAAAGCAGTTTTATTATGTTAAAAAATCGTTTTTGTTCAATAAAAACCTATTGTATGAAAGAGTTTTGAATATTTGTTAGTTTTTTTTCAACGTTTTTCTTTAAAGGTGTGTAAAATGGTGTTTAAGTTACACAGTTCTTACATTAAAACGTTTTTAAACTGAAATAAAAATGATTATAGAAAGTTATTTGAGAACATGTTTTGATGTTTAAAGGTAAAAACAACGTTTTTATGCCAAGAGGGCATGGTCAATTCAAACGTGGATAGGTCCAGGGACATCTGGCCCAGCCAGTGCAGCATCTATGCCTCATATCCCTTGTTGGGGTTGATACACCATTTTTCAGTAAATACTGGCTGTCGGTCGGTCGGCCGTCAGTTTATGTTGTTTTTGTATACAACATAATGTATAAATGTAGCACTGGTGAGTAACTTAATTGCTAGGGCTACACTCATGCATTATGTCCACCTTATATGCACTCCAGATGGTCGTCATCACTTCATTGGTGAACGATGGGCATCATGCCCTCCTGCGTCAGCGACCCTTTAATAAAGGGTTAAAATGTTCATGGATGGTTCCGTTTCACAGAGGGAAACATATAAAGGGCGAAAGTGTTCATGGATGGTTCCGTTTCACAGAGGGAAACATATAAAGGGTGAAAGTGTTCATGGATGGTTCTGTTTCACAGAGGGAAACATATAAAGGGTGAAAGTGTTCATGGATGGTTCTGTTTCACAGAGGGAAACATATAAAGGGTGAAAGTGTTCATGGATGGTTCTGTTTCACAGAGGGAAACATATAAAGGGTGAAAGTGTTCATGGATGGTTCTGTTTCACAGAGGGAAACATATATAAAGGGCGAAAGTGTTCATGGATGGTTCTGTTTCACAGAGGGAAACATATAAAGGGCGAAAGTGTTCATGGATGGTTCTGTTTCACAGAGGGAAACATATAAAGGGCGAAAGTGTTCATGGATGGTTCTGTTTCACAGAGGGAAACATATAAAGGGCGAAAGTGTTCATGGATGGTTCTGTTTCACAGAGGGAAACCACTGCCAGTGCCTGCGTCCTACATGTGGCAGGGGCTGTCTGCACGCGATGATCCTCATGTGCGGCAACCCAGACATACTAGAAATCTCCATGACACTCAACATAGGTGTCCTAAAACTGGTAAGTTGTTATAAATATGTGACAGGATCTACGAAAAAGGCCCTCAGTGCAGGGTGCATTAAGGTCCCAATACCCAGTACATGTCACATCATAGAGGTCTGTTACGGTCCTGTAAATTCTATCATTCCGCAGGCCCAGGTTGATTTTTGTTATAGTAGGACTGAGTACTTCAAGATTATTATTGTTAGGAAAGAAATAATGAGAAACAAGAATTAACTTGATATCTTAATCATTCAACTATTCAAAATTTATCAAAATTAACACCTTCTTTTTTAGGTTGTTAAAACCTAAATAATGGTCTGATTTGCAAGCCATGAAAATCAAAATGTAGCGCAAGGTCCCGGGATCACAGTCAGATATTCAATCTGGTAGTCTGACAATTCCCGTCGGCCCAGCAGTGATTTTGTCGGCAAAAGCTGATGTCTGACGAGTTTTCGTATTGACTGCTAGAAGTCTTCATGACACTTGACATGTCTGTGCTAAACCTGGTGAGTTATTGTATAGAAATGTCCATATACACTGTAAAAAAAGATGTCATTGAAAAACGACTGAATCCTTTTCATAAAGTTGCCAGAGATCCGTTGTGATTTTCACAGAAAGTCCTTGTGCATTTGAGTAGTGTGTACCACAGTACTGCCACACTGGACTTCATATACAAACTACATTGGTTCACTGCAATGCAATTACAGTGTTTCACTGTTCAGTTCTACAAGGATCCCTCGAACAATTTCTTTTTATGGTGAAGACAAACTAGAGGTCCCCATGACACTTGGCATGTCTGTGCTAAACCGGGTGAGTTGCTATTATAGAAATGTACATATATACACTGTTAAAAATGTTGTGGAAATAACAGCAGAATTCTTATCCCAAAGTTGCCAGAGATCCGTCATTATTTTCACAGAGATTTCTTGTGAATTTGTGTACCACAAAACTGCCACCTGGGGCTTCTTGTGCATGCTAAACTGGTTCACTGCAATACAATTCACATGGTTCACTGTTCAGGTTTACAAGGATCCCTGGTAGATTCAACAGTTGTTTTGACAGCGTTCATACAAGATAAATTAGAGGTCCCCATGTCCCTGAAGGCAGGGTGCTACTTATAGGTTGGGTTTCGAATTTAGTAGAATATTCAATTTTAGTGTTAAATGTTTGAAAGAAAAATACCACAGCTGGCTTGTTTTGGCAGTCGTGATATTAAATAAATGATTTTGACTTATATCATCAGCACATCTGACCCATACATTTTTCTTGTAGAGCACACGGCCGTATCCATGGAAACGCTCCTTCCTGCTGCAACGTTGGAACGAGACTTAGGCTACAAGATGCAAGGCACCATTCACCCCATTAGGGTTACGTTTCTCGCAGAAACTCTCACTATCTCACAACTGCTTCGACTTTTCTCTATTTGTTATGTTTACTTTCAAACCCCAATTTCTTTAATATTTAGCAGATTTCATCCATTATCAAGCCAGATTTTGATAAATCAGACCAACTTTTACCGATTTTGAAGTGGGATTGAGTTAGTTTTGCCTCTGGATTAAGCTAGACGACCTCAAAATAAACATAACAAAGAGGGAAAACTCGGCGGAGCCTCAAACAAACAGCGCCGAGAGGCCGTGAGTTGGTGCGAGAAACGCATCCTTAATGGCCTGAATGGGAGAAAGACCAATCGTTCTGCAGAAAACTAAGAAAAAAAACTCCGTACAATGGCAGGATACCGATGACGGCGGTCTAGCTAGTCCTGAGGACTAAGGCATCTGCCGCGTCCGCATTGACGCAAATACGCGGACTCTACGCGGAGCCTCCCGCGGTGAGTGTAGGTGCGCGGGCGTAGTGGTAGTCCTCAGGACTATAGCTAATAATGTGATGCTTAAGTCTAATGCTGCTAGTACTAGTAGTAGCTAGTAAGCTAGTAAGTTAGTAAGCATAGTCCTTAGGACTAAAGCCTAGTCCCCAGGACTAAGAATATGAGGATATTGTCCTAGGTACTAATTGTACATTCCCATGAATTACCTTGCAGACCACATGATTTTGTATAAGATTGTGCTGTTAGTCTCCAGGACTAAGCTTTTAGCCCCTGGGGACTAATTTGTAGACTCAGGGACTACTTGTTTAGTCCTGAGGACTACAAAAACATTTGCCTAGTCCTTAGGACTAATGCATGTGGTTCTGAGGACTAATTCATGCATTGATGTCTAATGTAATTGTGACTAGGGATGTAGTCCCCAGGACTTCAAATTTAGTCCTGAGGACTACTTCTTAGTCCCCAGGACTGCTCTGTCTGTGTAGTCCCAGGGACAATGTTGCAGTCCCCAGGACTGTATCTTTAGTCCCTGGGACTGCACAGTAGTCACTGGGACTACAAGTAGTCCAATGGTGACTAAAGGACTGAAGGTAGGCCTATGGTCCTAGACTAGAGCATAGTCCTTGGGACTAAGACCCTACATCCCACCTACCCCTTGAGACTTGGCAGATATGCATAGTCCTCGGGACTAAGACCTAGTCCTCAGGACCGGCTGGACTGAAATAGTAGTCCCTGGGACTATGTCTCTAGTCCCCAGGACTACATCTTTAGTCCTGAGGACCAGGCAGCTACATCTTTAGCCCTCAGGACTTAACAGTTAGTCCCAGGGACTGAAACTTTTTCGTTTCAATGAAGTCAGGCGACTTCTTTTATTCAATGTAATCTCACGTGGAAGATGGTCGTAAGGTAATTCTTACATTGAATCGAATCGAAATTGGTGGATTGCAATCCATTGACTTTAGTCATATGAGTAGTATAATATTAGGTCTTCTTAAAATAATTATTTTAAGAAGACCTAATATTCTGAAAAATTTAGATTATTTAAAAAGGAGGTCGATTATAAATAAATGGAATAAAGTATGCACATGTTAAATGGAAAGATGTTAAATGGAAAGATTATGGAAAGACATGTTAAATGGAAAGATGTGATAAAGTGAAATAAAAAGAAGAATCAAGATTTCATTTTTATTGTTTCTTTTATTCAAAAACAATATCATTTATCAGTTGATCCAAAACCATTGTCACCTCGCATGGTTTCATTAAGGATATCACATTCTTGAATGACAGGCATGTAAATTTTTTCCAATATCATTTGTGCTATCCTGTCTCCTTGAGTTATTTTATATTCTTTTTCTCCGAAATTAAAGAGAATGACTCCTACATTACCTCTATAATCTCTATCTATGACTCCAGCACCTACATCGATGAAATATTTTAGCGTAAGTCCTGATCTCGGAGCCACACGAGCATAGCAACCAGGAGGTATGTCCAGTGCAATATCTGTTTTTATTAATTCTTTACTTTTAGCAGGGATGATATAGTCATAGGCACTATATAAATCAAGTCCTGCTGCATCACTTGAAGCACGAGTTGGAGTGAAAGCTCTTGGAGATAATTTCATGAACTTTAATAGAGACATCTTCAATGAGATGACAGTATACTAACTGATTATTTCTTGTTGACAGTGCATAAAACTCATTTCACTTGCTGTTTATCCTATTCACAGAGATGTTTGCGAAGAAGTTGTCTTTACTTGAAGAGGACTCCAGTTGTCTTTACTTGAAGAGGACTCCATCATCTTTTTTATCTGATTAGCACCTTTCAGGAACCGATGCTCTTCTTCATATATCTGATTACCTATTTTGTTGTAAGCTGCATCATAACTTTCTTGATCTTCAGGGGTTCTTTCCAGCTTGTAACATTGTTTCAATTTTGAAGTGCATATTTTTTGTAATATAAGCTGTGCAACGGCTTCTCCTTTCTTTATTGTGGCTTCTTTCTCTTCTTTTTCATTAAAATTGTGCAACATAACTTTAATTTCTTCTCTGTAATGAGTGTCTATTATTTTTGTTTCAACATTTACATCATTATTTCTTTTTTTGCTTAAAGGCGATATAATACCATAATAACCATATGGAACAGAAACTTGGATACCTGTTTCTAGGAAACGACTTCCTTTAGGAGGGATGGTATATTCAGATGGACTGTATAAGTTGTATCCTATAGTGTAATATTTTTGAGCAGGAGAGATTGCATTAGGATTAATTTTAACGAATTTTAAGACTGGAGTTTCCATTTTTCAAGATGATGAAGTACTATCTTCTTTTTCTTCCTTTTTTGATGTATGTTTTATGTTGTTCTTCAATGATTGAGTACTATGTATATATGCTATTCTCATGATATCTCAATCAGGTTATATAAACAAAGAACAAAACAAATTATATGATATATATATATATATGTTTATTTTTTTATTTGTATACAAAAATTAGGTTTCTGTTGCTCTTTTCTTTGTTGTTTTCTTAGTTGGTTAGTTAGTTTCCCGTTCTTTTATCAAATTCTAAAAACAGAAGCTTCAAAACATCATTTCTTTCCATTTCAAACAAAGCTTTCATTAGTTGATGAGTGGCACTGTTCTTTGATCTTTGCCACATCTTTAAGACATTAAAAGTTAAATGTTTTATGTCTTGTTCTGGTTGAGAGGATATGGTTTTTATTTCATCCAGCGTGATGTGCAGATATATAGCCACATTCTTCCAATCTCTTGACATTCTTTCACTTAGTACAATGAAGAACATTTGGACAGCAGTTGACTCATCACTATGTTCTTCTAATTTTTTTTCTTTGAAGAATTCTTCTGTGAATTCAACCAAGTCCATTCGTTGGTTTTCCTTGAAACTCATTATCAGTTCTTCAGTTCTTAAGTAGAAAGGAACTCCTCTCCACCACTTGTTCAGCATTTCAAGACCCATGGTTGTAGTGGTTTTAGTTTTGTTCATGTTTTCAAGTTTTGTATGAGGTATTCCAAGATGTACACCTAGTTTCATCCATTCATATCCTAACAAGACTGAAATCTTTTGAAGAAATAGATCAGAGTAACCTAAATCTTCTTCGAAATAGTAAGACGGCAAAGGCATTTTTTTTCTTACTGCAACAAGAGCAACAATATATAAATGTAAGTGAAAAGTGCTGTTGTGTATTTGTCTAAGGAAAAATACATGTATACATGAGCAGTTTAAAAGATATGTCCTATTTCATATAGGTTTACACTGTTTTCTGTTTTATCTCAAAGATATAAACTTGATGTGACCATCAAGCAAGACGTATCTTATGTAGATGTATACATATTATAAGAACGCATAAGAATATGACATATAACACAACAGGATCTGGTATGAAAGCATTGCTCAGTCCTGACATGAGACAGTAAGCGAACAGCATCTTAATTTTAGTAGCTTATTTTTTATCTTTTTTTCGCATATCTCAGCTTGATTAAGGAACGGGTATTTCAGGCAGCTGTATGCATGTTATGAAAAAACATATCAGCATAGAACAAACAAGAATAGGATAAGACATAACAGTACTTATTAATCCGGACATGAGACAATACATAAGAAAAATGCATATAAATTCATGTGATATTATAGTATGGGTATTTTTTCCTTTTTTCACTTTTAACATAATGGTATGGTTTTTTTAATGCCCATATATATATATATATATATATTTATTTTTTATTTTTTCTTAAGATTTTACAGACAAGATATTTTTCCATAAAGAAAGATATTCTTTCACTTTCTCCTTGTCTTCTTCTGTGTATCTTTCTAGATATATAGGATTTATGTCTAAAAGTTGAATCACAGCAACTTCTTCATCTAACATATGATGTACATTTATTTCTTCTACCATCAAATCTCGTTCTGCATGACAAGCTATCATATCTAATATACTTTCAATCAAAGCAAATTTTTCCATGTTGTCACCTTTCCAGTACTGCGGATGGTGATCATTTTCATCGTAGTGATGGTTGAGAGCCATTTCCCAACAGAATTTTTCTTCTAAATTTTTAGGTCCAGTTTTGCTTTGAAATTTTAAGGTATAACCTATAGCTTCTTCTAGAGATAACTTAGACAAGTCATGCATGTTGACTCTTGCCAGCATTTGTGTTTTCTCATCTTTATTTTCGAATACATTTTCTAACAGATAATAAACAAAACATAACATTTTTCTATGTTTGAAGACTTCTTCGTAATGCTTTAACATAAGTTTCAAGAAAGAAGGAGAACAAGAAATTTTTTGATTTCTTCTCTTAATGTAAGCGAAAGCTTTATCATCTTCCCATTTCCTATGTTTAAATTGTTTCTTTATCTTGAAGTATTGCATTGCCATGTTGTAGGTGACTTAGAGAGAGAGACAAGAGTTTTCCTTCTTTTTCTGCTATTTTTTCTGAAAGAAAGCTGTTTCTTTTTTCTAGAGATCTTATTCTTTCTTGATATGGTTTTCTTTCAGCTCGAAGGATGTCGATATATTTTCGTTGACATATTCTGATCTCCTCTAGGGTTCTTATTTTATGTACGCAATCAGAGCATATCTTTTCTTCCGCTAAAGGTTCTCCTGTCTCACTATAGTTTAAGGTATTCATGTTAGATGGGTATGTGTCTGTTGGAAAGCATCTATCTCATGTCAGTTATTCATTTGGCATATGCCTGTACATATCCATTAAGCTATCAGGTGGCAAAGAATCTGGAACGTCAGAAATTTGATTGTCTCCTTCTATGTTTTTATTTTCCTCAGTTTCAGGATTGTCTCCATCTTCTGAAGTACAACCATAACGATCGCGAGCTATCCTTGCGTAGCATTCATTTTCTGCTTTTGCTATGTTGTAGGCTTTCCTGTGAGATAACATATTCATAGTTTCATTTTGAATTTCTCTTAATTCAGTAGAAAGAACAAGATTTTTTTCTTCTTGTTCTCTTATCATGTTTATGTGTGTTCGCCTTTCTTCTTCTAACAAAGATATGTAATTGCTCTGATGGAAGCAAATTTTTTCTAGCACTTTGTTCCTCTTTGCTCCTAAAGATTGATCCATTTTTGTTGTATTTGTTTCATAAGTTTATAGTAAGAAGACAAGAGCTTTGTTATCACAGGATGTTTTCATGAAGCAGTTTTGATCATAGTTTCTGTAGACACTGGTTTGGAGGTATCTCTTTCAGGAAAGCTTGAGAGAAAAGCGTTTCCTTCTTCATCAGATATATGATTTAAGTCAAGGTTATTTTTCATGTCCTTAGAAACAGAAGATCCTAAGTTAGGGTAAGACCATGTTTTTCTGTAATTTAAATTAGTTACATAACAGCTGAGAAAACTTTGAGTCTTCTCATTGTTGTGATAAATGTTGCCACTTTCACTGCAAGACAGAAATATCTCATCTCCTTTCTGAAGAGAGGATGACATGTTTAGTTTACGTGTCTCTAATATTATGACTGCTACTGTTAAAATAAGAGTGACAAGTGCTCCTCCTGCTCCTACTTTACCGTTAGAAACTATACTGTTTATTTTGTTTAACCCTTTCATGCTGTCTTTTGCCTTAGGTTCATTCATTTCCTAGAAAAGATATTTTTTATCTTTCAATAAAACTAATATATCAGTGAACAACTTCCAAGACAACAGGAAGAAAAAATAATACATGGATATGAATATTTATTTCTTTGTTTGGTTTTTTTTCAGGAAAAGATATTTCGTTGAACAAGTTTGACTGTTGCAAGGCAATATTTTGTCTGTGAATTCAGATTTCTTATTTTTTTCTTTAAAATATTTTTTTACTTTAAGATCATTCCAATCAGTGTTTGTTGTGAAGCAAGATATAACTTCTTGCATAGACTTATTCTCAGCTCTGTTTTCTATGAAGAACAAACAATAGAGACCACAAGTTTCAGAAAAAAGACCTTGAATAGTATGACATGAATATTTATACTTTGAAGGCAAAGCTTCTAAGAAAGTTTCTCGTAAAGGACTGAAACCATATGAATCAAAATATTCTGCTAGTTTGTTAGGTTTTTCGTAATAACAAGCTACCCAATGTTCCCCTGGTAAGTCACTGTTGTCTGTGTTAACTACATAGCCTGTAGGATAAGATTTAACTTCAGGTATAGTATCAGCTGAATACTTTCCTTTTTTTTCTTTTTTTATATCTTGCAGATATAAGTTTATTTCTGAACCATTCATTTCGAAGGATTTGAAACAGAGCTCTTAACACGTCACTAGAATGGGATTTGAGATTTAGCTCTTAGCATGTTACTAGAATCTAATCTCAAGAGTTCATCGTGTTCTAAATATATCACAGCTGCTACTCCATGAGTCAATTCTTCTTCTAGTTTTACAACAAAACCTAACGAACCATTTTCAGAGTATTCAAATGTTCCTGATGTAGCACCGTTTTTCGATATGTCAAAACAGTAAAGGCAATAACCGTTTTTGAATTCTGTAAAAGATATATCTACACTGTCATCTCTGAAGATGTCGCCTGTTGTTTTCAGTAGAGACAGATAAGCCATGTTGTATTGATCGTTTTCATAATCTAATTCATACTGATAAAATGGTGTCCCCCCATCATTTACTTTCAGTTCAATTTCTTTAGCCTTGAAATGTTCAAATCTGAAAGGGTTACGATTATGAGTTCCTGTGAAGGCATCTAAGTGTACGAGCCCTATTATAACTCTTTTCGGGAGAGGTGTGTTGTTGACTATATGTGAGGCTTGAAGGATAGATTTATTAGGACCAAAAGTAACATATTTCATGTCGACTTTATGAACAGGATAATCGAAGAAGGGTTTCAGCATTCTAGCTTTGCTCATATCTTCTCTGAATTTTTCTGTTACTCTTATTCTTTTAATGTAAAGATGAATACTTTGTATATCTATGACATATTTTTGAGCAGCAGTGTGATACATCAAACAAAAATCTTCATCTGCTCTGTCAAATTCTATAGTAAGAGGTAAATCTCCAGGCAAAGCTTTAACTTGAGCAAAAAGTTCATTATGTATTCTTACATGTATGTCAAATAATTTACCGTTTTTTGTTTTATTGTAACGAGCCTTTACTCCTGCATTGTGATCGTCACTGTTAACTTCAGTGACTTCATTGAAATCTTTAGTGTCTTTGTCATACATCGCTAAAGCTCCTATATGTTTAGCAGCAGTAGGACTGTAACTTAGGATGAATTCAAATAAAGATCTATAACCATGCAAGTCATTGCTGTCAGATATTCGTATACCTCCTACAGATACCTTAACGTTTTTGAACATGGTAGCACCGAAGTAATTGACTGGAAAGACTTTAGCTTCATTTTGTATGGTTCCATTAATAGGAGCAGCAGGATTTTGTTTGTTTGCTTTCAATATTTTCCCTGATACATGCAGGAAACTGTTATGTAAAGAAATTAAATCTGCTTGTTTAGATTTTATCGTAAATTGTACTGTGCTGCTGTTTGGAGAAGCTGTAGGTTCTACTTTTTCATAGTATGTTTTTGCTCTGCTCGTATCAGTTGGAGGAATTGAGGTAAAATCAAATTCTGAACTGATACAATGACACGGATCATCATCTAACAGAGACATGTTAAAGTTTTCTTCAAAAATTAAATTTTATTATATAGCTGATAAATTTTTTTCTTTGATTTCTATGTTTTTTTACCTTATCTCAGTTTAATTTTAGTCAAATATGTCCTTTCTCACATTTCTTCTCTTCGATGAAACTCTATTTCTAGGTTTAGTCTTAGTTTTCCTCTTTTTAACTATATGCATCATGGCTTCTTTACTTAAATCTTTCAAACTTTCTTGAGCTTCACGCTTTAAAGCTTTTTTAATGTTTCCACCTTGTATAACGTTTTTTGCGACTTTAATTCCACCTTTCAATGCTCTTTTACCTATTCCTTTAGCGGCTGATGTAATTGCAGGTTTCAATAAAGGAACGACTGTCTTGAAAAGTCCTTTTAAAATACCTCCTATTCCGTAACCTCTTTGATTTCTGCTGCCTTTGAAAGGTGCCATAAATTCAAGGCCTCTTCCATATTGAAGATTAGGATAAGATCTTCTAGATATAAGATGTTTAAGGTAAAAGTTATCTGGAGTTGAATTAGCATACATATTGACAATTTATTTTTTTCTTGAGCTGGATTTCAAGGTAAGAGGTTTATCTCAATACAAATTATTTCTTCCAGTCAGTCAGCCATTCTGAGGAATAATATTTAGGGTTGGAATGAGTTTTTCTTCTTTCTCGAGTCTCATAAGGAGGTCTCAAATTTATTTTTTTTTTAAGTTTAGAAGGTTTTATTTTTCCGAAAATGTCTTCTTTAGATTTATTTTTTGGAGAGGTTTTCTTCAGGGAAGATGAACTGCCTTCTTTCTCTTCTAAAGAGGAAATTTCGTCTTCTTCTGAGTGAAGAGGGGAAATATCGTCTTCTGTTCGAAGAGGAGGAATAGTTTTAACTTCAGAAATTCCTTCTCCTCCTGTAGCTTCTCCTAACTTATTTTCTTCAGGTTTTTCCTTGTCTTTTTCTTCTGCAGAAAGATAATTTATGTCGCTGTCTATGCTTTCAGTGTCATGTGTTTCAGACCTGACAAGATGAGGTCTTCCTTGAGGTTGATCTTTTCTTTTTAAGATAGAAGAATGAGGCGTCACATTGTCTTCAGAATATTCATCATCTGTTGCTCCTAGAGAAAAGTCACTTCCTTCAATGTTTTTCTCAGCCATCATTTGTTTTTCTAGAGGATATTTTCTTACAGAATAAGGCTTAGATTTATTTTTAGCTTTCCTTGGTTTGTTGAGGAACCACGATTTAGGTATATGATTCAAAAGATTGACCCAAACTTCTTCTGTTCCGATAGGCTCTGCTTTAATGCTTGTGTTAGAGAAGAACTTCATTATGTTTATCACATTAGAGTTTCTGATCAATTTGCCTCTAATTATAATTTCTCCATGTTCGTTCCATAAGTAATTGAGTTCTTTCATTTTTCTTAAAATTCCTTTGATATAAGGTATTTGTGCTTGTCTGATATGAGATAAAATTTCATTTACAGATATTCCAGGTTCTATGATTTCTTTCTTAAGAGGAAAAGAAGACATAAGGTTTTCTTTTAAGATATTTTGATTTGTGCTCAAGACATCATACGGTTGAACGTTATACATTCTTTGCGCTAACAATTCTTTCTGTCTTTCAACGACAGGATCCATTTTTTTCTTTGGTTCTTCTTCTGAAGTGTTTTTTGCTGCAGAAGATAATTTTTTGTATGTGGCTAAGGGAATAACTATACTTTTTTTAAAAGAAGCCATGTTTTAACTTTTAGCTCCTGCTAGTCCTCCTAACAAAGACACTGCTAAAGGTATGAGAAGAGGAAGAAATCCTCCTTTTTGCTTAAGAGTTGATTTCCTCTTTTGATTATTCACACGTTTATTTATCAGGTATCTTAAAGTGTTCCTGTATTTTTTAAGCTTAGAGAAAGAGACTGAATTCAGCCTAATGTTTCCTGCTAAAACGTTGTGTATTATTTGACATATAGCATCTAAGTCTTCTTTCCCTGCATATTCTATGAGGAGATCTCTTTTTTTCTTGTTCTTAGTGTTTCCTAGAACAGTTAGATAAGCAAGTTGTCTAGGAGATTTAATACTTCTTTTCTTGTTCCTTTTTTTCATCTTAGAAGAAGGATTTCTTCTTTTCTTAGGAGATGATTTTTTTAAAGAAATATTTCTTTTTTTTTTCAGTGATTTGTTTTTTTTGGAAGGTGGCATTTTTCTTCTTTTAAAGCAAGAACAAATTAAGATATGTCAGTCTCACATGTGTGGTATATATTTTTTATTTAATCTCATGAACTTTTCACACAAAGTAGCACATCATGTATCATGCAACATATATTATGTTTTACTAGGAATGTATACTTCTTGTCCTACATCAAATATGTTGCTTCTTAGTCTATATTCTGCTGGAGTTTTTTGATGACCGTCTATGAAAAGATATGAATGAGGTTTCCTTGTGGCTTCATTGAAAATGTTGACAAAAGTCTTATAATTTTTAGGTAAAAGTTTTCTCCCAAGTGTCTGTGGTATAGTCTGATCTAACGGAGAATTGAAAATAACCAAATAGGTTGCATTTCTGTTCACTGTTTGTCTTTCTTTACCTTCAGAATAATAATTTTGAGAAATATATATTACATTTAGTGATTCATGATGACAAGTTTGAGTGAAAAGTTTTCCTATTTCAGCATTGCTGCTACATTCTTTCATCAAGTCATCTAAAATAACCACACCATTTAAATCAGGTTTTATATATTTTTCAAAAGATGAAGGAATGCCATTTAAGAAAATTATATTTTTCCCTTCCATGAAGTCTTTTTTTTCAGGTGGAGTTTGTCCGTAACACCATATGATATAATCTAATTCCTTTTCTATTATTCTATGACTGTTTTTAAGCAAGTTGTGCACGAAAGTGGTTTTTCCGCTGTTGCTAGGACCTGCTATTATCATAGAAAAAGGTATTCTGAGACAAGCATTGAACAAAGGAAATTCTTGATAATCCATTTTTTACTTTCCTTCTACTTTATTTAATTCTTCTTTATAGAAGCTTCCACTTAATATTTCTTTATTTTTATCTATTAAGACGTAAGTTGCAGGCCATGTTCTAAGGACATGAGCTACAAGAAATATTTCTTCTTTCCAATGAGAAGAATATCCTCTTCTAAAAATAGTCTTGTATTTGCTGATACGTACTTTATCTCCTACTTTGAAAGGTAAATTAGCTTTTTTGCTGTACAAATATTTTCCATATTGTTTCAACCATATTTTTTGTTCGTTTGACTTATTAACAGAAGAAGGTTTGATACCTATAGTTCTATGTTCACTATGGTTGTAACCATGAACTAATTTTGGTAGAACATCAATATATCTCAGACTCTTTTTATAGGTAAGATATTTGTATATTTTGTCTTGTATTGTACGATTGAACCTTTCTACTATAGCACTTTTAGTGTCTTGTGAAGTGCTGAAGTATTTTATGTTATTTTCTTTTAAAAATGTCCTGAAAACGCCTTTGAATTCACTTCCTTCATCAAATTGTATCAATCTAGGTTTTACTTTACTTTTCAACAAAATTTTTTTGAAAGCTTTCAAAGCACTGCTTGCAGTTTTGTCTAGCATAGGTTCTACATAAGCAACGCGTGAAAAACAATCTATGCAGGCTAACAAATACTTAACTCCATCGTTTTCTTCTTTTATGTTGTAAACACTGATCAAATCTATTTGCCATTGATCATTTATACCTTTAACAACAGTTTTTCTTCGAAGAAACTTATACTTTATTTTCTTGTGTGAAGTATAAGTTCTTGTGTTGCGAAGAAAAGAGACAACATCTTTCTTGGTTATTTCTTTGTTTATTTTCTTTGCTGCTTTGTATAATTTTATCACAGAAGAAAAAGACGCTGGATGTGAAGGTGAAAAATATATTTTCTTTAATGTTTCTTCTTTTTTCATATTGAAAAAAAATAAGAAGAAAACTTCAAAGAGGAAATAGTTCGAAACGTTTGACAGAGCTAGATGTATGAAGAGTACAAGATTCAATCAGCTTAGGAAGTTTCATAGACTATCTCAGCATGTTATGAAATGTTTGTATGAAAATGAATGATATGTTTCCTTGAAGATGAATGACATGACTTTCCAGTACGCAATAAAATGGAAATCCGATATGCTTTCGTTCTAAAGTTAAAGGTAGATGCGTGTGCACAAGGTTAAAGAACGAGGCATATAATCACGTGATTTTACTCCATTTCTGAGCAAGGAAAGTCATTAGTATTGTCATGATAACATGTGACCTGAGTTGAAACCACAGCCTTTTATTAGTGCAGTCTGCTAAGGACCCTGCTCTTAGAACTAAGCCACATGTTCTAAGTTTCCGGTTATCCGTGAAACAAAAAAAATAAAAGGAATATCAGCTCATTCTAAAGCATTTATGTCAGTGAAGACAGGGACATAACCTTCAGGCAGTTTAAAGTAGTGAACGTTTCCCCCTGCCATCTTTATCATATCAGATTTCACTGCTTCTGATTTCAGCAAAGTTTTCTTCGTAGCTGCTCTCTTAACAGGAACTTTTTTTTCTTTTGTAGAAGAAGAAACATTTTTTTTCTTGCCTTTGTTGAGGTCTTTTTCGTGTTCCTTTCTGAGACCTTCTTCTTCATTGGAGAGAGTGACTCTTCTTCTCTTGTTCTTTGGTTGATTTTCATTTTCACTTTCTGCGACGGGTGATGAAGTTGCTTTCTCTTCTTCTG
Source organism: Acholoe squamosa (assembly GCA_949317995.1). Classification (NCBI taxonomy): domain Eukaryota; kingdom Metazoa; phylum Annelida; class Polychaeta; order Phyllodocida; family Polynoidae; genus Acholoe; species Acholoe squamosa. The sequence continues at coordinate 6,894,835 of OX439039.1, forward strand.
ATTCTTCTGAGCTTGTTACATCTGACTCACTGCTTCTTGTGTCAACGAGCTTAGACGACTTGGCTTTGTTTCTGATTTTTTCTTTAATATATTTTGTGTGACATGAATTGCATCTTAAATGATTTTCATCTGATGAGAAGAAATGAACAGAATGAAAAGGTTTGTGGCATCTTATGCATTCTTGAACCATGGCTTGCTCACATTTTTCACAATATTTTTTGTTTTGAACTATCTTCCCCTTTCTTCCACAATATTCACATTTCATTTTGTAAAAGTGCAGGTAGCGGTTGCAGGTTTCCTAAGAATAGAAAGCTTGTTTGGCTTTATGTCTCAAGATTATTTGCTAGCACAGTTGATGAATAGAAGGTAAGATGCTTGAACACATACGAGTTAAGCTTATCTCAGGTTTATTTTCAGTCACTTTCACTGTCACTTGTGGCCATCTTATCGTCTTCACTGCTACTGTCGCTGAGAGATTTTCTTTTCTTTTTTTTTCTTTTTTCTCCCTTGGTCCCCTCACTTACTTTTTTGACTTCTTCTATTTTCTTGTTTATTTTGTTTCTCAGCTTGAACAGCAAGTCATACTCTTCCTTGGAAAGAGAAATACTCTTGTCTTTCATTAAGTCGTTGAAATGCAAATAAATTTTTCCATTGAATTTACTTATGTCTATGCGTTTTCTTTTCCCAAAAGCAATGGTAGGATGCTTGCCTGACTTATTCATTTTCAGTTTCTTCAAGAAGACGTTGATCTAACAAGTCTTTGCTTAGAGTCTTCAGCTCCTTCTATCTCACTGACTTTAATTCTCTTGCATGGAATGTTCAGAAGAGAAAAGTTTTTTTTTCTCTTAGCAGGAGGTATTTTGTAGTGACCATAAGCAAAAGACTTTATTCCTCCTCTTCTTAGATATCTTTTATCTTCGAAAGGGGAAAGAGATACTTTTCTTTGTGACATAGTATAAACTTTATGATTTAAACTTCTTATGTTATTAAATTCTGCTTCCTTAATCTTATTTTCGAGTAAAGTCTGTTTAAAGTCTTCATGTCTCATTTTTTCTATGCTACATTTCTTAACTCCTTTCACCTTTTTTTCTTCTTTTCCTTCTTCAAATAAAATTGAATACATTTTAGGTCTGAGAGCGATAAATTCTTTTATCTTTTTCCCTGCTACTTCATCTTTGAATTTGCCTAAGACTGCTTTATTTGACTTGTCATATAAGATATGACTTTCAGGTAAATTAGAGAAATCAAAAAAATTATTCATGCTTTTTATTTTTGCTACATAGACAGGATCTTTGATGTAATATATCAGAGAATCAGTGTCTGTATATAAAAGCTGTATAGATGTGTCTTTGAATTGAGGCAGCATGACATTATAATGGAAGTTAAACATCCATAATTTAGATAATTCTAGAACTGAAAAGCCTATGTACATAGGTTTGTCCAGGAGAAGGTTTTCTTTGCTGTTTTGGATTCCTACAAAATCTCTTTGAAAAACATGAAGAGACTTAAAAGTAGGTTTTTTTATAAGATTTTCAGTGACTGTGGCATCTGAAGTTAATTTCATGCAGGTTCTTTTCTTCACATTTTCCATAGTTTTCCCAAAAGTTGTGTTATTCATTAGCTTAAAAAATGCTTTCATGAAAGCAGAAGTAGCTAAAGTTCTTTCTTTGTTGTTAAACAGAATGTATGATTTCATCCAGTCTTTCTGATAAAAACTTAAAACTCTATGTATTTTACTTATTTTTAATCCTAGACTAAGATACAATTTAAGGTTGCGATAATGAACAATATAATTAAGTTTACTTTTCAGATTACATATGAGCTTCTTTCCTCCTTTCTTGTAAGATGTTTGACTTTCTTTCAATATAATTTTAGCATATGGAGACAATTCTTCTTCTCTGACTGCTATTTTTTCAGGAGCTACAGGGAAATCATTATGCATGTCATGGATTTCTTCAGGATAATCTAAATTGACTTCTAAGATATAGCCAATTTCATTTTCATCTGGGACATTTTCTATTTTCAATTCTTGTATTTGCTTAAGACTGAGCCACTTGAAATTGGAATGTGGTAAGAAGTCTGCTAAACATTTACCATATAAATTATTGCAGTCTATATATAAAATCACTTCGTCTGAATCTTTCACTTCTGCATGTCTCCTAGACACATTAGTTATTCCACCTCTTATCCCGCTTTCTATAAAGTTATACATTTCTATGTCTGATAGCAGTTCCAATTCTACTCCTGTATGTTTCAGCATAGCTTGATAACTTAAACTAGGTGCAGTTAAAAAATGTGCAGGATCTAAACTGTAATAATTTAATGTCTTTTCTCTGAAAGACTCAAATATATCACATAAAAGTAACACATCTATTTTTAAGTAAGCTTTTAAGTAGTCTTCTATATTTTTACATTGTAATGCTTCGAACATATGAACAGCATGATCATATTCTTTGTTTGTTATGTCTTTCTTAGTTAAAGAAGAATAAAATTTGTCTTTAGTTGGTAATTTTTTTTCTTTCAGAACTGACCATGAGTTGATATAATCATAGCACATGACTCCTTTTCTTATCATGAAAGGAATAAGATTCTTGTCTGCAGTGTGTTTCTTAGTCTGAATGAAATCTTTCAAACCTTTTTCATGCAAGAGTTCAGCAAGTTTAGAAAGAGAAGTGGGTAAGAATTGAAAAGAATCTAAAATTTTAAAGTTCTCGAAACTTAAAGTCAAAAATTTTTCAGAAGACTTAGCTATAACTGATATAGTTTTATTTTCTATATACTTGTACAGTTTCTGAATAAGAAAATGAGTGTCATAGTTCATGCTGTTATGTATTACAATAGGTATTTTGAGTTTGTCCATTCTAAGACTGGTATAAGTTAGATTGCATCGATTGCAAGCATAATTCAAGTCCCTGCCTTTTCCTTCTTGTCCTAGATGAGCATGATCCAAAACTTTTTTCATACCTTTTTTTGTGAAAGATATTCCACAGATGTAACAATTTTTTTGCTTTATTATACGTGAAATATCTTTAGGAGACAACGACAAAGGTTTCCTTTTATGGTCTAAAATGTATGAAATTTCTGCTCTTTTTTGATATAAGTAGGACGTAAATTTTTTGATTACATTTTTCCCTACGTAGATGAAAGGATCTTGACTGTATTTGTCATATTTCGATACCATTATTGCACCAAAAGCATTAAGTTTGTGCTCTTTAGAACAAAAAGATTTACCTTTTTGTATTTTTTGTATAGTTTGATTGTAGCATTCGAAGTCAGCATATATAACAAAAGGACTTTTAACTTGATACTTATGCTCAGTGAATTTCAAAGTACTTCCTTTAGAAGGAGTAGAGTAACCTTGACCAGTATATACATTTTTCTGACAGTTATTGCTTACATGTTTTTCATATCGAATTTTAGAGCAAAAAGAAATTAAGCATTTATAACAAAAAAACCTAGTTTTTTTCCAGAAGAAAGGTCTAATAAATTTATGTAAGTTTCTTATCAGATAAAAATGATCATTCAGCAACAATAAATCTACATGTCGTCCTTCTGCCAGAGGTGAAGAAAGGACAGAAATATACATAGGGAACGGCTCGCTTTTTTTCTCTAACATTCCAAACACATTTATAGTTACGTTGTTCTTTGTTTCGAATTTAGGTATTTCACTGAGTTTAACAGGAAAGGAAAGGAAAGAAAGATTTAATTCGTCTAAATAAACATCATAAGACTGAGCTATATTAGCATTTTCAGTCAACTTATGAAGACCTGCTAGGACTGAATATATGAAGCACTTATTTCCACTGCCTTTAACGTCAAGGACTGATCTCTTCTTTCTGATAATTTCCTCACTAGTTTCTTTTTTTTTGACCTCCAAAAGGATTATACTTGAAAACAGACAAACGCAAAACTTTAATTTTCTTTAAGAACCATCCTGAGCCCATATGTAAAAAAGCATCAAAGAAGCCTAAAATTACAGAAAAAGAGTCTCTTATTAATTCTTCTATGTTGTGTGAGTCAAAGCTGACTTGCATAGAGCTTTTAAACCATGGTCTTATTTCAAAGTATTCACTTGTCTCCAAGTTATATTTTCCTAAAACTGTGCACAAAGCTAACTGAAATTTTATTCCTCCTTCTTTTTTCTTTTTATGCTTCAATATCCTTTTTATTTTCTTCAATTTCTTCAAAAGGAATAAATCAATGTCATATTTGTAAGCTACAGGAACTAAATCATATTCAACTATTAAATTCTTGAAAGCTTTCTGGCGTTTCATTTTAAAGAAATCTTCTCTCTTAATCTATAAATCTTGATTTTAAAGGTCGAAAATGAAGAACTATAAAAACAGTTCCATACTCAAATTTCACGAGTTCCCCTTGATCGTCACATATTTTAATATGTATCTCCTGAATTTCATTTCTTCTGAGTCTTTTGTAGTAAGGATTAACGAAGACTTCTTTTATGTCGTCTCCAAATTTTTCACTGCAACGTATAGTTCTCAGAAGTGGCATTTGAACATCTCCTACTACTTCATTAGATACAATGTCTGTGTATATGTAAATGTTAGACGAAACATGATGCAAATTTGGTACTCCTCCTGCTTTGAAATATTTATAATGCTTGTACCTTTCTTTTGTGCTCATTAAAACTTGAAAATCTAACAAGGTCCTTAAGGGAAGACCTGTGAAACTCACTACTTTATCGTCATTTATCTCAGCCTCGTTTGCTGTATCTAATCGTAAAATACTGCATAAATATTTAGACATAGTTACTCTGTCTCCTCTGCCTACTTTCAATATAGGTTTCAAGTTTTGAAGTTCTGTTTTCAGGGGGCCAGATAGCATACCGCCATGGACTCACAGCCAGAGCTGGCCCCTACACTCCTCCCCACCAGCTTCAGCCAACCCTACTCCTCCAACCCAACCTCCAGCAGGTGACTAGTTTACCCCTAGCAGGTTGAAGCGTTAACTGTGTCATACCAGTCCAGGTACTACGAGGTCGGCGGAAAACGTCTTTGGAGAAACCGGGACTCGAACCCGGGACCTTCCAACTTCGAAGCGGAAGCTCTTCCTCTGAGCTACTTCCCCAGACCTGACGTTCTCTACCTTCCACCTACATCTGGATCGGTATAATACACAAGGGGGGCAGCTTATACCAGCTGACCAGCCCCTGAGGGCTGGTGCAACCGGAACGGGGCAGATGGCCTACCGCCATGGACTTACAGCCAGAGCTGGCCCCTACACTCCTCCCAACCAGCTTCAACCATGGCCAACCAGCACCAAGCATTCCTCCCAACCAGATCGATTGGGCTTTATCAAGCAGTGTGAGGCACTCCTGACTTCCCAGTTGACCTACCAGTACACAGTACTGCCAGGGTCGAAGCGTATCTGTATTATACCGCTCCAGGCACCTACACCTGGACTAGTATGACACACACGTAGGGGGAGCTACCACCAGGTGCCAGGTGACTAGGCTGGTACACCCGGAACGGGGGCCAGATAGCATACCGCCATGGACTCACAGCCAGAGCTGGCCCCTACACTCCTCCCCACCAGCTTCAGCCAACCCTACTCCTCCAACCCAACCTCCAGCAGGTGACTAGTTTACCCCTAGCAGGTTGAAGCGTTAACTGTGTCATACCAGTCCAGGTACCGAGTTCTCGTAGTCCCCCCTCACACGGGTCAGGACCAACTCGGTTTCTCCACCAGTGTAGAGGTCGGCGGAAAACGTCTTTGGAGAAACCGGGACTCGAACCCGGGACCTTCCAACTTCGAAGCGGAAGCTCTTCCTCTGAGCTACTTCCCCAGACCTGACGTTCTCTACCTTCCACCTACATCTGGATCGGTATAATACACAAGGGGGGCAGCTTATACCAGCTGACCAGCCCCTGAGGGCTGGTGCAACCGGAACGGGGCAGATGGCCTACCGCCATGGACTTACAGCCAGAGCTGGCCCCTACACTCCTCCCAACCAGCTTCAACCATGGCCAACCAGCACCAAGCATTCCTCCCAACCAGATCGATTGGGCTTTATCAAGCAGTGTGAGGCACTCCTGACTTCCCAGTTGACCTACCAGTACACAGTACTGCCAGGGTCGAAGCGTATCTGTATTATACCGCTCCAGGCACCTACACCTGGACTAGTATGACACACACGTAGGGGGAGCTACCACCAGGTGCCAGGTGACTAGGCTGGTACACCCGGAACGGGGGCCAGATAGCATACCGCCATGGACTCACAGCCAGAGCTGGCCCCTACACTCCTCCCCACCAGCTTCAGCCAACCCTACTCCTCCAACCCAACCTCCAGCAGGTGACTAGTTTACCCCTAGCAGGTTGAAGCGTTAACTGTGTCATACCAGTCCAGGTACCGAGTTCTCGTAGTCCAGCCATTACCATTCGGGTCCAGGTTGTGGACTATGGGCACCTCACTTATCCGGACTCTACTAGTTCGGCCATGCTTATCCTGGGTTCTGATGTAAACACCCCCTTGATCTACGTTCCGCGAAGCATTATCATTTACAAAAGGATTATACTGCGGATTCTTCGGTGTAGAACAGGAGACCGGGTCGCCCTGCACGGTGCTGTTTGTAGAGTCATTAAGGGACCGGTTCAAACAGGCATACGAGGCCGTTCGGAAAGAACTGCTGAAGAGTGCGAAGTGGCAGAAGGTGGGCTATGACACCAATGCTAAACGAATTCGTTTTAATGTTGGGGACAAAGTACTAAGGTACTACGAGCCGCTGGATAAGCTGAAGCTCGTAACGCCTTGGGAAGGTCCATTTAAAATCGTTCGCGTCATCTCCGAGTCCACGGTGATGATAGAGGACTGCCTGACGGGTAGGAAATGGAAGACAAATGTCGGAAAACTTCGGCCCTGGAAGGGGCGCGAAGAGGCGGAGAGGGAGTTCGGTTACAAACCACCTGAATCTGTCCCTAGCGGACCGAGCGTGGTAGTACCGACGAAACGCCCTAGAGGCCGGCCGAGAAAGACGCCGGGAGACGAGGTTATAGTAAAAAAGAAGACGAAGGCCAGGAAACGACCTAATCGTAAGAAATGGAAGAAAGTCTCGCTGAGTGAAGGCATTACGTATGGGAAGGGTCCCGCTCTGACTAAGCGAGATCCAGAAAAGGCCGTACGTAAAGCCGGGAAAAATAAAATGCTAACCGAAGGCGTTAGACGCAGCCCCCGGTTGAGGTCTGCTGTAACCTAACTCAGTACACAACGAGCTGCTGCGTGTTGTCCGCCATAGGCAGGCAACATACGTTCCACGGCCTGAGATGTCGAACGCGCCCTCCCCGGGTGGCTGTATCCCGTGAGTGGCGGTCGGATTAACCGGTACATTCGCTTTGAAGCGTTGTATACACCGCTAAGCTCCAGACGATAGCACTCGGGTAGTAGGCCGCGTCTCACATGTCGAGTCGAATGTTGGTTCGGATCTAGTTCCCTAGGTGGCGCTGCTGGTGTGGCGGGAAAGCGCGGAACTAGGTCACCGGATAGCCATGGCGGGATCTCGCGAGACGAGAGGTCTGACGTCATACTGGTCATAACTAGAGCGGACTCGTGGTGGTTAGACGCCACCCGTTTTTTGCTCTAGTTATTTGTCGGCGGTTATACAGCCTGTAGCTGTCGTGTTAGCCTAGCTAACCCCCCAAAAGCCTTTCTGTTGGACGAATCCTTCGGGAGGAGTCCAACAAAACTTGCCAATTAATTTTGGAAGTCGAACCCGGTGCCATGGCACAGGGAACGATTGACGCTGCGCGTCAAACAGCCAACATTCCGTTGGAACAAGACGAGGACCCGAAGGTCCCGTCTCGGGTCGAGGAATCTATGGATTCTTCGACAGAGGAGGCCGCCCGGACGCTCACGGCTATGGCCGAGGCAACCGACCGGGAGAGGATGCCACCTCCACCCCCGCCACGCCCGGAGCGCCCGTCAACAACAGACGCTTCGGGTAGCAAAGTGGATGTCCTGGACATTCCAATGTATCCTCCGGGATTCAGGACGCAGATCAGACGTCTAGCACACGTCGATCGCCAGGAAGGTATCGTGTATACCTCCTGGGGTACGTACATCCCTATGCACGCCTCCATGTTCGGATGCGGGCCCATGGCGGTGGAGCAGGGCGTGCCCGAGCCCATACCAGATGAACTCAAAACTATGGTAATGGACTCGTGTAGTGACGAGCTGGCTGACAACATGCCAGTTTCTTGGCTCCGCAACTACCTAAAGTTGGCGGAGAATATGGCGACTAACGAGAATTTAGCTCGAGCCGTCTTGATCTCTGCGGGCATCATCCAGAAGGCCACGGAGTTAAGGGAGTCCGAATCCGACATGGATACAGACTCCACGGTAACCTTGTCGTCGGTGGAAACCGACCGGGTCAAGCGATTGACCCGTAAACCTGCACCCAAGGGTCCTCTCACTGAGAGCGACCTGGAGGCTGAAGATGTCCGCATCGCCGTCGAGAGGTCCACGACCGAGACCGACCCAGCTGCCGACATCCCAGAGGCACCTGGCGAGATCTCTGAAGAGGACATCTCACGCCAGCAGGCTGCTGTAGAGGCAAAGCGAATCGAGCTTGCCAAGCAGCAGAAGGAGCTCACCGCAGCTCGCCGGGCCCATCGCAAGCAGCAGGCCCAACGAAAAACAGAGATCTCTTCCGACTCTGACTCCCCAGTCAGCGGAAGGAGGAGCCCTCGGACAGGGGACAGGAGCCGACGCGAGTCGGATTCCAGTCCCGAAGTTCCGGCCCAACCGACTAAGGTTGTGCGCCGGAAGAAGAAGAATGGAGCGAAAGCGTCTCCGGTAGAGCCCACGCCCCCCACCAAGCCGAGGGGTAAGGGCAAACCGAAGACGCCCGCTCCCACCACTACAACCACCACGGTAGCCACCTCGGTTACTGCATCTTCTGCAGCCAGCACGTCGGGTGCAAAGACGAAGTCCCCTACCAAGGCTCCGACTGGTACTACCACCTCCAGCCGAGCCGGCCGTAGGGGAGCTGACATATACACGGACAGCGAGGAAAGCGAAAGCGATCCAGAGCTGCCCGAGTCTGCCAAATCTGATTTGGAGTCCGTGACAACGTGGGAAGAAATGACCACGGATGTTCCCAAGGACGACAATCAGAAGTGGATGTGGAAGAATGCAGCCGAGGGGTTCAAGGAACGGACTCCCCGCTGCTTCGCGGACTGTGCTTACGACACAGTCCATTATATGTGTCCGAGCGCCGTCAATAAGGACGGTGACAGCGATGACGAGGAGTGGATGAAGTCCGGCCCCTCAGATACGCCAGTAGGCAAGTTCTACCTGATTTGGATTGACCAGCTCAAGTCCAAATTAGGCTCGACCTACAGCTACGAGGCCCGGACGAAAGTCCAGTGGGCAATGACCCAATGGGGACCAACCGGCAACCGCCGAAGGTGCCCGTTTGAGTCTTGCCAGCTGTCTCTCACGGGTGAGAAGATGTTCGAGACGAAGCCCCGCTTCGCTCGACACATCGTTGAATTTCATATGCATCACAAGCCTGTGATGATGTGTGTGCTCGGGGACCGCCCGAGTAAACATTGTGATGGCTCGTTCAGCACTCACCGGCGCCGAGACATGGCTCTGCATTTGCAGAAGGCCCATGGCATCGGCCTGGAGAAGACCAGGAAACGAGCCATCAAGTGCTTCAGCGAGCTCCTTGCAAATTGGTCCGCGCTGAGCATCAAGGAAGTGAAAGAGCAGGCATTCGAGACCGGATTCTGCTCGTGGAAGAGCGGCAACTTGCTGACTTACTTCCAGACGAACTCCTCGTCCACAAAATTCGGGATGCCCAGCGAGGTGCACCTGAAGGTGAAAAAGTGGCGAGGAGACGACAAGCGAGAGAAGGCCAAAGCCCGCTCTAAAGGTCCAAACGGAGGCACAGTCACGACTACTGCTTCCAAGAGGACCCGAGCAGACCGGTCCGTGAGCCCTTCGGGTGGCAAGGACCAGCCCAGACCAGCCAATCCAGCTGATCGTCGCGAGTCGGGACAACAGGTCTCGGCTCTGGAGATGCCTGGCAACCAGGCCCGCAGGTCGGGTAGCCAGGCGACCGCATCGGCGACTCCAGCCACCTCCACACCTGCACCCGCGGAACAACGCCCGGGCGAAGCCTCTGGCGGCCAGGATGATGGGGGCGAACTGCTCGCTCCCCCATCCGGGTATTCTACTTGGTGGGCTGGAGAGGGATCCTCCGGCAAACGCCCCACGTACAGTGAGTACGCGGCGAAGTTCCCTTCAATGGGACCGGCTGGACCCGAGTCGCAGGTCCTTACCCCCTTGGACCGGGCCAAAGCTCGTGGTAGGGGCCGCGGTGGGCTGGAGTCCACCCGAGGCTCTCCGGGTGGTGGCCGAGGCCGAGGAGGCATCACGGTAGAGGGCCCGTCTGCTCCTCCAACAGGCACCCCGCCTGTCTCAGTGGAGGCCCCAGCGCCACCACCAGTGATAGTTCCACCAACAGGTCCTCGGGTACCCCTAATGGAACTAATCTCCGGTACCCTGTCAGGTCTTCAGGATCCGAACACGTTCGTCGACCACCGCGATGTCCGAACGGTTCAGATCCAGAATGAGCTGATGGAAGAATGGCAGGCATTGCACCGCCAGAAGTCTGTTGACTACTGGCGTGTGATGACTGAAGCCACCGTCAATCTGGTCTACGAGATCCAGAGGCGGGAGGAAGATAAAATCAGGGAGCTGGAAAGGAAGAAGGTCGAGGAGGCCCTCGAGTCCTGCCGGCGAAAACAGAAGGAAGCCGAAAAGCTTAAAGAGTTTCACGAAGCTGAAAACTCCAGATATATCCATCGATTTAAGGAGGCGGACCTCAAGTTTTTCTTGGCATTCGGGAAACATCTGGAGGAGTGGGACGGCTTACCGTCGTCTCTCATCTTCGTTCCAGAGATACCCCCGGATGCCCCGCCAGCCCCGGCTACTCCACCGGTCCTGGCCACTCCACCGGTCCCGGCTGCTCCGCCGATTCCGGCAGCTCTCTTGCTCCCACCCCCCACTTGGAACCGGGCTGTCCCAACTGCCACGGTTGCTGCACCAGCATCCGAGGCAATGGACAGCCCGTCCGCAGTGATGAGGGCCTTGAGCTTGGGGAGCGAGACTCCCAGCGAGGCTTCAGCGGCGCTCTCTACGAGCAGCTGTAGCAGCTCGGCTCCATCTGCCTCAGTTGAGCCGGCTGAGAAGATGGACACAGATCCTGAAGATCTTTGAGTGTCCATCTGTTGGTGTCTCCTGGTACCCGAGGGTAAATGCATTTAATATGCCAGAGGCACTGTTCCTTACGCTGGACTCCTGATACCTGGATCGTAACCTGCAGCGAGGATGGACGCTAACCCGAACACCCAATGGACTACAACATCTAACCGGGTCTCCATCTTCCCATCTTCATCAGGGCACATCATAACAGCAACGTGGTTTGCCACCACACATATGTCGCCGGATGGAGCTGCAGAAACCAGTCGTTCCAGGTTCGCCGGAAGTCCGGTATATTGTAAGGGTGATCCTGCTACCCTGGTAGGACACCTATATTTCATATTTTGTATAAATTTTTTTATATATCGTATATTATATTCTTGTAAGTAAAAGTCAAAATTTTTTCGGGTTATTTACCCCACCTCGGGTCGGTAAAAAACATTGTAAAAATTTTTCAATATCACCTTACTACACATCGAATATTCTTCGTCGCGTCTCATGTTTAATAATAACACACGTGTAATATTATCACCATAGGTCGATGGTCCATAAGGGGCCACTTCCTATTTTTGTTATTATTTATAAACACTTCGGGTTATATACGATGATGCCTTATTGTGTACATATAACTTATAATGCCCCTTAAATGTTCTATATTTAATACGAACTGTGTATATATAGACTTACCTATTTATTTATAACACCACTATATAAAGTCAACAATAGTTACTTGTTAATTACACACAACCCTAGGTAAAGTCTAGTGGGGGTGGTGTAGGGGCCGGCATCATTGTATATATATTAGTGCCGTTCATCCGAGAGACGTGTTCGTGTGGTGCTTGTTCCTTCTATGCTAGCTAGGTGTCGCTTTGCGATACCTCGTTGGTACAAGAGGGGGCAGCACCATGCCTCGCGTCCAGCTCCTACTAAGGAGCCGGACGAGCGGCAGAAGGGGACTGGACATGGTCCAGTCCAGACGCTAATACTTTGTCATCAGAGAGATTGAATAAAGTCCTACCCGAGAGGTAGGGGTTTCTGGGGCTTTGCCCAACCCGAACTACTCGTGTTGTGTTGGTACATCTAGTGGTAAGCGAGCCAAAGAGCCACCCAACATATAAGTCAATACGAACCATTACACTGGTGCCGTGACCAGCTTCCGCCTGCAGGTTGGAGGGTCCCGGGTTCGATTCCCGGTTTCTCCAAGACGTTTTCCGCCGACCTCTACACTGGTGGAGAAACCGAGTTGGTCCTGACCCGTGTGAGGGGGGACTACGAGAACTCGGTACCTGGACTGGTATGACACAGTTAACGCTTCAACCTGCTAGGGGTAAACTAGTCACCTGCTGGAGGTTGGGTTGGAGGAGTAGGGTTGGCTGAAGCTGGTGGGGAGGAGTGTAGGGGCCAGCTCTGGCTGTGAGTCCATGGCGGTATGCTATCTGGCCCCCGTTCCGGGTGTACCAGCCTAGTCACCTGGCACCTGGTGGTAGCTCCCCCTACGTGTGTGTCATACTAGTCCAGGTGTAGGTGCCTGGAGCGGTATAATACAGATACGCTTCGACCCTGGCAGTACTGTGTACTGGTAGGTCAACTGGGAAGTCAGGAGTGCCTCACACTGCTTGATAAAGCCCAATCGATCTGGTTGGGAGGAATGCTTGGTGCTGGTTGGCCATGGTTGAAGCTGGTTGGGAGGAGTGTAGGGGCCAGCTCTGGCTGTAAGTCCATGGCGGTAGGCCATCTGCCCCGTTCCGGTTGCACCAGCCCTCAGGGGCTGGTCAGCTGGTATAAGCTGCCCCCCTTGTGTATTATACCGATCCAGATGTAGGTGGAAGGTAGAGAACGTCAGGTCTGGGGAAGTAGCTCAGAGGAAGAGCTTCCGCTTCGAAGTTGGAGGGTCCCGGGTTCGAGTCCCGGTTTCTCCAAAGACGTTTTCCGCCGACCTCTACATGGTTCTCTGCTGTTTCTGTAAAGTTCTTCGTCTGAGTATACATCAATTTTTTTCAAGGCTAAATTAATACATCTTATTAAACTATCTGAGCTCGTATAATTACCGTAAGGAATCCTTTGCACGACATATCTTTTCTTTATGTCTATTTCATCTAAAGAAGTTATTTTTTCTTCGTCTGTTTTAAGCTTAAAATCAATTCTCTCTGCTATAATAGTTCGATTTTTTTCTGGTATTTCTGGAAAGTTATACCATGAGACAGGAACGTTGACTTCCACTAATGCTACTTCCCATGCTCCCTGAAGAAGCAAAGTAGTAGGAAGCTTTACATAGAAAGAACTGATCTTATTTTCTCGAGACGGATGAATCGTGTTAGAAGGTAAATTCACAAAAAAAGGAGAAGAAAGAGCCATTTTAACTTCGAAATAAAAGACAATGAACTTTCTTTCTTATATCTCTTTAGCTAATTAAAAATAAAGGAGACCTCGTTCTGACAGGCCAGGAGGAGCCTGTTAAAGTTTAGTGCAGCCCTTCCTCATCCAGAACCTCAAAGAGTTTTCCTTCCTGCTACCTAGCGTTCATACTGAGCGTCTCTGATCACTGAAACATTTCTGATGTCTACAGGTGAAACAAACATATCTTTTAAGTGAAAAGTATGTGATACCTTATGGTTAAACTAAAGTCAAAATTTTCTAACACAGAGTGGTAAAAATGGACTTTTCTTGTCCCTCAAACATTTCTAAACTCTAGCGGTGAAACAAAAATTTCTTTTCTCTGAAAAGTTTCTGGCATCTGGTGGTTGATTCGAGAATTTCTTATTTTTGAAACATTTCTGACATCTAGTGGTGAAATAAACATTTTTGCACACTGAAAAGTTTCTGCCACCTAGTGGCTGAACTGAACATTTCTTGTCCCTGAAACATTTCTAAACTCTAGCGGTGAAACAAAAATTTCTTTTCTCTGAAAAGTTTCTGGCATCTGGTGGTTGATTCGAGAATTTCTTATTTTTGAAACATTTCTGACATCTAGTGGTGAAATAAACATTTTTGCACACTGAAAAGTTTCTGCCACCTAGTGGCTGAACTGAACATTTCATGTCCCTGAAACATTTCTAACATCTAGCGGTGAAACAAACATTTCTGGTCTCTGAAAAGTTTCTGACATCTGGTGGTTGATTCGAACATTTCTTATTCTTGAAACATTTCTGCCATCTAGTGGTGAAATAAACGTTTTTGGACACTAAAAAGTTTATGCCACCTAGTGGCTGAACTGAACATTTCTTGTCCCTGAAACATTTCTAACATCTAGCGGTGAAAGAAACATTTCTGGTCTCTGAAAAGTGTCTGACATCTGGTGGTTGATTCGAGCATTTCTAATTCTTGAAACATTTCTGTCATCTAGTGGTGAAATAAACCATTTTTGGTCACTGAAAAGTTTCTGCCACCTAGTGGCTGAACTGAACTTTTCTTGTTTCTATAAGATTTCTAACATTAAGGAAGAAGTGAAATAAATTTTTCTAGTATCTTTTGGTGTCTAAAAGATTCTAGCATTTGATGGTTAATTTAAGAATTTTTGATCCCTGAGACATTTCTACCCTTCAGTGGTAAAATAAACATTTTTAGTATCCAAAAAGTTTATGTTATAATGTGGTAGAAATAAACATTTCTGATCTCAAAGATATTTCTTGTCTCAGAGAAGTTTTTGATCTCAGAGTAGTTTCTGCTAGTCAAAAATGTTTCAGGAACAAGAAATGCTCAATTTAACCACACTATAGCAGAAACTTCTCTGAGATCAGAAATAGCTCTGAGATCAGAAATTGCACTGTGATTAAAAATATCTGTTTCACCAATTTCAGGTGTCTAATTTTCTGACGTTTATTAAAAAAATGGACTTTTCTGACGTTGACTGGTTAAATGGACATTTCTGGTCTCTAAAACTTTTCTTCCATCTTAAGGTGAAATAAACGTTTTTGGTTCCTGAAACATTTCTGACATCTACTGGTAGAATGAACTTTTCTGGTCTCTAAAACTTTTCTGCCATCTCGTGGTAAAATAAAAGTTTCTGGTCCCTGAAACTTTTCTGACATCTACTGGTAGAATGAACTTTCTGGTATCTAAAACTTTTCTCCCATCTCGTGGTCAAATAAACGTTTCTCGTCCCTGAAACATTTCTGACATCTACTGGTAAAATGAACTTTTCCGGCCTCTAAAACTTTTCTGCCATTTGGTGATGAAATAAACATTTCTGGTCCATGAAATATTTCTGACATCTACTGGTAATATGGACTTTTCTGGTCTCTGAAAGAATTATAACCTTTAGGGGTAAAATTAAGCATTTTTGGTCGGCTGTAAAATGTGAAATAACAGAACACAACAAATGATTAATTTTTTCATCTTTTTATTTCATCAGGAAAAAGACACATCTTAGGCTTTCTCTTTTCATGCAGGATAGAATGAGCACTTGCATTCCTTGACAACCATAACAGATAATCATGTTCTCCTTGAGGTTTCTTGTTGTGCCATTTAATATCACAGTATATACATTTCTTTACAGGACTGTATTCATGTTGTTCATCTAAAAATTCATGGAAACACTTCATGTGGACTGGCTTCATGCAGCAAAACATATAACATACGTCTTTGCTTTTAGGTGACATTATCAACAAACCAGAACACAGCATACACATCATATATTCTGTGGACATCTTGTGTATCTTTTGTCTTTTTTTGTCTCTAAATTTTCTAGTTATTCTGGAAAGAACGTAAGAAGAAGGTTCAACTCCTACATTACCTTCTAGCCTCAAAGGATACATCATTTCCGTCACTACATTGATGAATTTTATGTCTAAGAAATCTGCTGCTATGAATAGCATCCTGTAATAGAAAGTTTGATCCTTCATACACCAGCAAATTGTCTTCAACGCTCGTGGCATCAACATGATATCATCTAACACTATATTGATTATTTCTTCTTCCAGGAAAGATGAACGAAAATAATCAGCAAAGAATATAAGTGCCTCTATCCTTATTTCTTTTAAAAGAGGCAAGCATTCGAGTTCAGAAAGAGCGGAAAAAATCTTAGTTGCGTCTTTTTCGTTCATATGTGATTGTTGTGGGAACGAAATATCTATTTTCTCTAGAGGACGTCCTTCATATTGTAATTGACTTCTCAGGTAATCAAGACGAGTGCATAAGAGATGGTAGTTTATGTTCACATTCATCTTACAGAAAGATAAGAAAAAATAGATTTTTTTCTTTATGCTTTATTGCAAAGCCAGTTTACATGAGCTAATACGCTTTCATGCGAGCAATATTTCATGATTGCACAATGTCATACTTTCATTTCAACGTCAAGAGAACATCGTTTTCTGTCAACGTAAGAACAATTGTACACATGAAGCAGCACATGTCACAGATATCAGTAAATATTTCCAGAGAACATGTCTAGATATATCTTTCGACTAGTACTGATAAAAGAAGTAAAGCACTGGTTACAATAACTTTCTGGTTAACATGTACAAGAACATTCTTGCATGAACCAAAAGACTGAAAAAATTACAGTCTTTTAAATGTTAGTCTTTGGGTCAGGATATGAGTTATAGATGAAAGAGTTCAGGACATGTCTTGTCACACACTAAGTTTTATCTACTTATCTCAAGGACATAAAATGTCTCTTAAAAACTTCAGCTGCTTAAACCTGTTTTAAAATTCAACGGCTTAAACGTCTTGGGAGATTATGAAAACGAATCCTTGTTTGATAAAAACTCTTTCTTAAATTGGTGTATTTCTTTCTTTGCCATTTCATAAAAAGTTTTGTGCAAGCAGGTTTTCCTTCAAACCAAAAAGCTCTGCAGTCTTTACATTTAACTTTAGGTTGCGAGGGGGTTGTGAAGGATCTAAATCTTAAGTTCATATAACATCGATGATGACAATGAGATCCGCAGCAATCTAAACGAAAAGTATCGGTCTCGATGTCCCCCTCTTCTACTGTATGATCATCTCCACAGCCCCCACAGTGATAAGATATAGGGTATTGCTCCATTTTTATTTGTCTAAGGAGACGTCTTATTTTTCTGGTTATTTTTTGGTCTTCGTAGCAAGCAAAAGAGCAATAATCATCCATGCTATGATCTTCGCAGAAGAGGTCTTTCAATATATTAAAGACAGTGTAATCTTCTCCTACCAAATCATGACAAAAGTATATCAACGTTGTACATGAATCATGACATATGTTGCCACAATAAGCATGTACCTTTAAATTTTTACCTATTTCTTCTATCTTATCTTGACTTCTTTGGAGCAAATATTCAAACAAGAACTCACTTTGAAAAAAATTAGCAAAAAAAGCTATAGATCCTACGTCTTGGACTTTATCTAAAAGCTTATGACATTTTTTCTCGGACTTGAAACTTAAACAAGATATGTATGAAAAGCATTGTGACAGAGAGAGCAAAGGAAGAAAAGGTATCTCTATATTTATTTCTCTTGGACTTTCTTCTTTCAACTCATAGAAGCTAACATAGGATTTAAAATATTCACTTCTAGTACTTAAAACTTTCAAGTCTAAAGATGTGAGGCGTTCCATTTTTTAATAGTTAAGAGAACTTATTAAATTTATTTCTAATTTAAAAAGAAAAGCTACAGTGAAATTCTTGTATAGAAAGCATGGTAGAAGACATGTCCTTTACATTTTATTCTTTGCAATGGTGATGGTCTATTAAGTGCCTGATAAGATCTTGAGACGTGGAGAAAAGCACGTCACAGAACCTGCAGGACAACAAGGCTCTCTTGCAGGAACTTACAACAACCTCCCCTGCAGGAAAGAAGTGGGTTTTGCAAAGCTTGCAGTCTCTGATAACAGAGAAAGGGCTCCTTGCCGTGCCTGAAGCCGGTTTGCGCAACCTGGAAAGCATGCACTGATCATAGAAATACCTTCCTACCTCAATTGAACCAAATATTCTCTCAAATCTTTGCAGAAGTCCTTCTCTGTCTCTTAAGTCAGAAGAAGAACTGTTCTGTTGACTGGTAACAGGTTGTGAACCAGAAATGGAAGAGACAGGTTGGTTTTCTATGTTTTGGTTACTAACAGATGCGTCAGTGGAAATGGGAACGTGAGCAGGGTGACTGTTAAAACTAAGATCTAGGGGGACGTCAGGAGGTTGGAGACGGGCAGTGATATCAAGAGGGATTATGTGTCCTGTCCTCAAGTTAAAGACAGGAATCATAGGATTAGAGGAAGTTGAAGGGTGAACAGGCGGGACTACAGGAACTCCAGCCTGAAGAGAAGCAGTAAATCTGACAGGTTGGGAGCCTGCTTGAATATGGTCGGCTTGTCTAGTATCTACTTGCGGTCTCACCACAGTGACAGGTCTGTGGAGTTGAGAAGCAGTTATAGGACGAGAAACAGAAGGAGTACAGACAGGACGTGCACAGGATGAAGTCATATAAACTGGAACGCTGTTAAGCTGAGGGACTACAAAGCTGTCAGTCTCTGAGGAAGCAGGTTGAATGACCATAGGTTCTGACAAGCTGCGAGAACATGGAAGCGGAAATCCGAGAGAAGCATGGTGAGACGGTGATGAACCAGGAGGAGTCAGCTGTGCTGTATCGGTTATAGGTCTAGCAGAGTTCGTAGAAGTTCTCACACGTCCAGCTGTGATCGATCCTGTTTCAGAAGAGGCCGAGCCATCTGCTTCAGGGCAAGGTGAGGGAACACAAGAATTATTTTTCCCTTTCTCCTCAGAAGGTGCTTCTGCGTCCTTCCTACAGGAAGGAGGGAAAGTAATTCTAGGTCTATCGTTGCTAGACATAGAGGGAAGGGGATTGTCAAAGATACTAGCTACTTCTTGGTCTTCTTCGTCAGATTCCTCCTTACAGACACAGAAGTCTGTGTCTTCTTCCACAGCTTGTTGAGGGTAAAGCACAGTGGACAAGAGAGGGTAGTTTTGAGAGAAGGAAGAAGTGAGAGAAGCAGGTGCAAACTGTTTCACATTGTTTTTGACAAACTGATGGAAAGCTTCCTGGTAAGAGAGAGGAGAAACATAGCTAGAAGAAGAAGGAACAGAAGCAGAAGCTGAAGAGAGGGGAACAGAGCAGGTAGAAGTTGGAACGTCTGCAGAGACAGAAGCAGAGGAGGGAGGAAGCAAAACAGAAGTGGGAGAAGCTCTGCTAACAGGAAGGGGTTCAAAGGCAGCAGAGACATAGGAAGTAGAAGTTGAGGAAAGAGACAAGGGAGGAAAGCTAGAAGAGACAAGAGAACTGCATGCAGAAGAGGGTCTCCATGTAGAAGAAGCAGAGGTTATGCTAGCAGGAACTGAGTTAAGACGAGCAGGAACAGAGGCTTTAAGAGCAGAAGCCTGAGAGACGGAAGAAGAAGGAGCAGAAGAGTTCCCACCTGAGCCAGAAAGACGTGGAAAAACCACGGTCGAAGCAGAGAGAACAGAAACAGGAGAATTAATAGAAGCAGAGGAGGCTCTGGAAGTGTGAGGAATCTGACGAGAACAGACAGTTTTTTTCGGCTGACGAGCCTTCTTAGTTTTAGGCATCTGTAGAAGAAAAGAATGTAGACTACAGTTGAACATAAAACTATATCGGACACATTTTCATTTTTTTTGCTTTGTTTGTTTTAGGTCCTCTCTTATCTTTTGTACATTTCAACAAAGCAGAGGAACAATGCAAAGGACACCTGGCACATTTCTCTAAATTCTCAGGCAAAATATTGGAAGCTAGTACTCTTAAATGTTTGAGTATACGCTCTATCACAAGAAAGCAATGTTCTAAGTTCATTTGACTGGTCTCTAATTCTGATTGAAACAAAGTAGCTAAAGGTTGAAAGTTCTTCAACATTTCTACCTTATCTTCCACGCAAACTTTCTTACAAGGGCTTGCTTTCTTCATTTTGTTTTTTGTTGTTTCTTTTTTAACAGTTTCTTCTTCACTTTCAGAACATTCTAGGTCTTCTTTCAAGAAATCAAACTCATGTTCACTCGCACTTTCTTCTGACAGGTATCTACCTTTTTTTTTCTTTCTGTTAGCACTTTTTGAGGTGTCATCGTCACTTTCACTTAAACATTCAAGAGATGTGCTAGATTTTTGTTCTGTAGTTAAAGCATGAACAAAATTTTTCTCAGGTATTTCATCTTCTTCGCTACTGTCTGATAATTTTTCTTTTTTTGAAAAATTTAAAGGCATAGAAAGTGAAGCACGATCTGAAATTTTCTTTTTGGAATCAAAGTCTTTTTTTGCCTTCATCCTGTTTTCAGTTGGATTACCTTCTTTTATTTCATTTGACTCTTCATTAAAATTTATGTAAACAGCGTTAGGTCTTAAGTTTTCCAAAGGATGAAAATCAGTGCTTTGATGCTTAGAAGAAAAAAAAACATTGATGTTGAGTATTTCACAAATGCATTCTACTAAAACACTGCGAGAAGAAAGCAAGTCTTCTAATATTTTGTCTTTGCTGTCCGTGATGCAATACCCGTAATATTTTCTGTAAGCTTCATCTTTTTTCATGAAATTTAAGAGAGAACTCCATGTTTCCTCTTTCAACAAAGATATAACTTTCTCTCTTGGAATTCTAGATTCTTTTTGTCTTTTCCTGATAATCTCTGTCACATAGAACAAGCAATGAGTGTCTGTTTGCTTTACTTTTCTCCAATATTCCTGATTCTCTGCTCTATCTTGACATAATAAGGTTAATAAAACCAAAATAAACTGTGAAATTATTTTGCTCTCTTTCATTTTGAAGGAAGAGGAAATTTCTCTCTCTCAACTTCAACCAAAACCTCTTTCATTTCAGAACATATCTTCAAAAATAACTCTACATTTTTTACTATGCAATTTCCTTTGAAATTATGTCCTAACGTGAAAGTTATTTCTTTGGAGCTTATCCTGAAAGAGGAAAAAGCAGAAGCTCTTTGGCTGGTCTCGATCTTATCATCATAAAGAAGCCAAACAGACTCAGAAGTATTACTCTCACGTACTCTATATTCATAAGCTACAGGCCACTTGGAATAAAATTTCAAAAAAAGTTCTCCTAATTTTATTTCTTTTTCTCCTATATTTATTTCTATGCTTAATTGAACATTCAACAACTTGACTTTGATTTCCTTAAATTCTGTCTCAGAATATTTAGAGAAAAAATTAGAGCAATGCAATGTAACAAATTCATGGATTTTATCTAAAACACAAGAAAAATTATTTTTAAGAAAAATATAACAAAATCCGTTTTTAGTGAACTTCAAAGAAAAATTTTTCTTGCTTATGTTAATAGATCCTCTATATCTAGAAATATTTTTCTTATGAGACGTGAAACTTTCTACATTTATCTTAGCACAAGGACTAGTAACTACAATAAGAACAATATTGTTGACTGCATATTGAATAGACATATGTAAGATAACATCTTTCAGACAAAAAAGAAAAAAGACAATGACCTTGGAAGAGAATTGCTGTGCGAAGTCGAGGCTCTAGAGGAAAACTTCCTGGAATCTAGTGAAGATTTACCTTCCAACTTCTAACGATCGACTCTTAAGGCTGGCTTAGCTTCACCTTTAAAAAAAATAACAATAAATAAATAAATAAATAAATAAATAAATGTAAAATAAAAAAGAGGGGATTTTAAATGAAATAAACAGGAAAACTTCTTATTTCACAGTCTAGGTTTGAAACCGTAATGTTCAGTTAGCAAGAAAAGTTTCATATGAATCAAATCTATGACTTAAAACTTAAAAGTGACGTAAAATTGCGTGTTATGCATAATATATTCTATAGATCACGGAAACATAGCTTCTCCTGACTTACTTTGTGCTAGTTGCAGCAGGCTTAGATGAAAACTTCCGGAAGTGCTATGTGCTTTAAGACCTGAAAAAAAATAAGGAGTTCTTTTTTTATCTTCACATCATAATAATAATATCAAAAGCCTATTTCTAGACTTTTTTTTACTTTGATCATGGTAACTTCAATCACAGGAGTATATGTCTCTACAACGCACCATTACGATGATCAGTGTCCTCACAGACCCTAACTTAAAAAGTGACGTAAAATTACGTGTTATGCATAATATATTCTATAGATCAAGGAAACATAGCTTCTCCTGACTTACTTTGTGCTAGTTGCAGCAGGCTCAGATGAAAACTTCCGGAAGTGCTATGTGCTTTAAGACCTGAAAAAAAAAAAATAAGGAGGAGTTCTTTTTTTTATCTTCAGATGATAATAATAACATAAAAGGCCTATTTCCAAACTTTTTTTTACTTTGATCATGGTAACTTCAATCACAGTAGTATATGTCTCTACAGCGCACCATTACGATGATCAGTGTCCTCACAGACCCTAGCGGAAAACAAGGTAACTAAACTTTAGCTGGCCTCGCCTGCTCCTCTGGTCTTATATTCATGACGACATACTTTTCAAGATAATCATCTTCTTTAATGTAAAACTCTTTTCTTCTGGAAAAGTAAAAAGACTACGTACCTTGCTCTTTTTTAATCTGTAGCTTGTTATGTCAGAAAGGAGGATAGAGAAGTTCTTGTTGTGAACGAGGCATCAGTTTGTTCACAGTCTGTGATAGAAGTTCACATGGCAGGAGTTCACAGCAAGGTTCAGTTAAGGACAGAGAACTGTTTTCCTGAAAAAAAGGAACATAGATTAAGACATGAGCTCCTTGCTCTGCTTTCATGTCTAATTTATTAGAAAAGCTACAGTTCCTCTCAGAATTCCACTTCTAAAGAAGTTATCTCACTGCGGAAATTATGGAGCAGAACAGAGAATCAAACCCATACAGCTGAAAATTAGTTTGCAGCTTTAACACAAGAGGGGAGATGCGAGCCATGTATGACATACATCGTATAAGACTTCAAAGATTGAAACCGGACATAACGAAACTAAAGAAAACATGGGTGTGCAAACGTAGTGCAGCATGACCTTAGAAGAGAAGTAATGTGCAGATGATATTGTTCATGTCTTGATGTATGTTCTTTGACAACAACAGCCACATGACTAAAGAAGTACACTGAAAACACAACGGACGTTCCCCAGCAAAATAAAAAATGTTAGCAGCAAACAGGATTCGAACCCATGCTTCCTTGATAGAGAGACGAGCATCCTAACCGCTAGGCTATTCTGTCCCCCTTTGTTACTGGCGCTAAGAAGGTATATTTAACTTATAGGTCTCTCTAGCCAGACTAACATCAACTGCTTCCTGAACATAGAAATGTGAGTCATGCGGCTATCTTCCGGAAGAGCGCTTTTTCTGAATGTTTACTGTCTGCCATGCATGTATTCTGTTTCATTATCTTACTGCATGAACAGAATCTTATCTTAATAGGACAAACTAACTTAGCCTTATTTTCTCATTCACGATGAAAACTTTGTGGCTACTAGCTGTGTTCTTTCCTGTCTGCTACATGCAGACTGTGCTAAACAATTGTCGTTGTGAACACAAAGGATCTTCTTTGACATGTGAGCCTTACATAAGATGTATTCAGGCTATTCCTCCCTCGCACTTGTCCTTTCTTACAACTGAGATTCTTATCAAGGATCAACAAGGACATACAAGGAAATCAATTGTCTATGATCGAGATGTTTTTCCTTTCCTAGACAAATTGACTACAAGACATGGAATATATATCTGTGACGCAGGCTTTTGCAGGTAATTATTTTCGTCTATCTATAAGCAAAGACTACTCATAGCTAGAAAAGTTGAAACACAGTGAGACCTTGATTATCAGACCTCTTATTATCTGACATACAAAGGGTCCTAGACGGGAGGTCCTATGTCACTTGTCGATTTTAAGAAATGTGTTTTGTCTCTTGTCACCCAACCCCATGTCCCTTGTCGATTTTAAGAAGTGGGCTTGTCCCTCTGTTGATTTTAAGAAGTGGGTTTGTCCCTTGTCACCCAGCCTCATGTCCCTTGTCGATTTTAAAAAGGGGCCTTGTCCTCTCGTCGATTTTACCTGTCTGGGGCTCTATACAAGGGATCCAGTCAAGCTGTATTTGAGAAATTCCAATGCAAATCTATCATTATATGCTTTAATAATCCAGCAGTTTTGAGGTCTGAACAAAATATGTCTGCAACAAGAGTGGTCGAATAATCAAGGTTTGACTGTAATAATTTAGTCACATTTTTCAGTGATTTCAGTTAAAGATTTAAGTCAAAAGAAAGAATAAAATAACATCACTCTGATTTACAATAGCTTAAATGCCATGCTTAAACTCTTAACTGCAGTTAGACCTTGATTGTCTGACCCTTGATTATCCGATGTACACAGGATCAAGCCATTCTGAAGCTGAGACTTTCAACACAAATCTATTGTGAGGTGTTTAAATAATCCTTTAGTTCTGACTTCCTTGCAAAATATGTCTGCGACAAGAGTGATCAGATAATCAAGGTCTCACTCTACATGAAAAATAGTGCTAAAGCATAACTGCGTCTCTCCTCTAGACCTGACTCACCAAATGAACCTTGCTTTACATTTTCTTATGTCTATTCTGTTTTATGTCTCTGCAGGTTAAATGAGATAATATCCACCTTGAGATATTCTTCTACAACACAAAATCCTCCTTCTGCTTCAAAACTTATGAAAACTTATCCTGCTTCCATCTATGTCTCCAGTACAACGCCAAAAATTAACAACATGAAAACCTCGTTCCCTGAAACAGAGACTAAGCTCATGTCTTCTCTCAAAGAAAAAAAATCTGAAGCTTCAGGAGAAAATATTTCTTCTGATGACGCGCTAGCTTCAAAATTATCTCCAAAGACATACACTGAAACCTTACCTGAAGACGTTGTGACTCAACCCTTTCTCATTACGTCTGACTATCTGAGCATAGAACAGAAATCTATGAAAGGAGATTCAACAGAAGCACCTACAAGAAGCTTCATAGACAAAATATCAAACCACAATGCAGAACCTTCTCCTCCTCTGAAAGATGTCTCATCTTTATCTCCTACGAAAAAAGAAAATTCATTTTTGTCTACATTAATAGATCTAACGTCTACTCGTCCTGACTCTAGCTTCTTCAAACCAAAAGAAAATGTCAACTTTCCTGAGGAAATCAAGTTAGTTACTTTGCATATTCCTTTTTTTGTTCTATGGAATGTTATCTCCTAACTGTAATTTCATCAAAAAATAAAAAAATAAGACGAAAATAAACATTTTAAACTTTTATACGTTTGAAAAAACAGTCATAACTTGTATAGCATCCTTCCTTTTGTCTCAACGACATAATATATCAACATAAAGAAATTCAACTCGTAACTAAAGAATGCATAAAATCATTTGTGAGATAGGCTTCCCTGCTTATCATTGAGCATGACGTATTTCTGCATCAATGCACTCTCTATATAGGACAAATTTTGGGATCTCAAACATATAGTTAAAATCTTAAGAACTGACCTAAAGGAAGGAGGGCGCACCCCTCGCGCCCTCTATGTCCGTTACTGCTTAAAAAATAAGCTAATCTTACATTTCCAATTCATTGTTTTAATTATGAAAAGGATCAGAAAAAAAAGTATAGAAACCATATACCTTTCTCATTTCAGGAAAACACTCACCTCTATGAAAGGACAGAAGTTGAAAACTGCCTCCTTGCCTGTTTTGAATATGACATCCACGCCCAATTCGAACTTCAAATCGATGCTGAACTTCGATGCAAAGTCTTCAAAGACAGGATCTGTTGTGCCCTTCTCCTCCAGCTCTAGAGTATATATAGTGCCTCAAAAGAAAGGGGAGGGGCTCAGCTTCGCCGCTGTGAGCCCTACTCCTATTTCTCCCTCTGTTAACCCTTCTTTTGGAAAACAGCGAATTATCGTAGGATCAGTCATAGGAGGTATTTTCATCCCTCTTATCATAGCAGTTCCTTTCTTTATTGTATGGAAAATAAAGAAACGTCAAAGATCACGTATATATAGACCTAATCGAGCTGTTCCTGGCGCAGCTAGAAACATGATAGAGCTTCAGCCTTTGAGATCTTTTCGAGCCTGATTTCTGTTTAAATCTACAAAGAAGCCCTTGCAGGATTAAAAGAAAAGGACATTAGCATATACATGCATACCTTTAAGTGGAAAATAATACCTTGCCTTATATGGCGGACAAATAACATGGAACAAGCTAAAAAATGGTTCCTGTCAGTTGTTTCCATAAAAACATGTAGCACGCCCAAAAGGAAATTAACATAATACATTCTAATATATGAAAATACCTATCCTGAAAAAATAACTGTCAAAAAAGGGTTAACAAACAATAGTTACTGCGTTCTGTCATGGAAACCTAAAACCATGAAGCTTCTGTCTTTTTTTAAAGACATATAACATATGGAAACTTGGAAGCATCACACACTTGTGTTATCATAAATCAAGTTAAAAAAGACACTAACACGGGTGATTGGTACGATGCTCTCTGACTCTCTTAAGGTCTTAGTGGGAGAAGTTCTCTCTTACCCCCTTAAAAGTGGTAGTTGCAAAAGTGCATCATGGTCGTTGCTCGTCATAATGCATAAAAGAAGCATTGATGAAACTGCTCAGCAAAATTTCATGAAAGCATAATGCCTACCCTCTAAAAATTTATGTTTCAACTCATTAAAGTTGACATGATGCTTCTATGTAACTCTAACAAACAGTCTCATAAGCATTTTATTTAAGCATAACGCTGACTAATGGTCATGGCACTTTAATGCATTAATCATAATGCTTCTGTGAAGAGTCAGCAAAGGATCTTCTGGAACTGAAGATAAATCTAAAGATAAAAAAGAAGATTTATGTAAGTATGTGTCAACTATGTTACCTATTACCAAGTGCACTGAGTTACATCATTAGTTTTTCTCTATGGTACATTTTAAAGTAGGAAAGAAAAGAATCCCTATCCCACTGGGCACATCAATGTTGATTCAGCGTTGAAACAATGTTTGCAATGTTTGCATATCAACATTGATTTAGGGTTGAAATAGAGTTGAAATTAAAAGTAGAAACAACATACTCAAAATCAACTGTGATTCAAAATCTAACCATCAGCGCTGATTCAATGTTTGTGTTTCTATGTTGACTCAACATTGTTTCAACAATGTTGAAACAATGTTGACAGTTGTTTTGTTGACATATCAATGTTGAATCAACATTGTATCAACATTGAAATCAATATTGTTGATTCAACATTGACAAATCAATGTTGAATCAACGTTGAGTTGACAACAATATTTCAACATTGATATGTCAACTGTTGACTGGATGTTGAAATGGTAATGGTTGACAACGTTGAAATACAAATATTGAAAAAGTGTTGAAAACAGGTTAATCAACACCATCAACATAACATCAACTGGTTTTCAATGTTGATGCAACATTGTGTGCCCACTGGGATCCTGTCCTGAAACCTTTTTGTCACGCACTTAAGTTGCAGTGCTTTAAAAGTTAGTTATGTAACTTCTGTTATACACTGACATTAAAATTGGAAGCAAAAGTTCTCACTGAAGTAAGCTTCTATGCTTAACTGCAGAGATTTATCACATAGAAAAAAGATTATTTCAGATAAGTATACAAGTTAGATATATATCCATAGAACCTATGCTTTCCTGTAGTAAGATATAGCCAACAGCATTAAACTGCATGTTAATATATGTAGGAGAAATACCAATATCATGAGCCTATTTCCCTGTGAGCTTGCTTCCAATGTAAAACTATGCAGTGTAGATTTTGCAAGAAAGTTCCAATTAAATATTTAGTTCCAAGTTTTACGTAGTCATCTGCTTTAGTCATATATTACCAGCTGTTTACCTTCTTAATGTAACAAAGAACGTAAATATTCCAAAAGCAAAATAAAAAGTCATGTATAAAAACTTAAGGTTGTTTTTTCTCAAGATATATATATATAAGTTTTTATGTACCAAACTACGTGAAAGCAGGCGAAAAATCCGCACTTGGAATAAGTTTTTACTCTGGATATTTATGAGAGGCTTTTTCTCAGACAGCTTAGTGACATCCAAGAACAACAACATATATTTTATGTATACATAAGAATATTTAGCACGTGCGGCAAGAAAAGGTCTTAGACCCTCTGCACTAAGATCCCTTTTCAGCGAATCATGTCACATTAATGCTGTATCCAGGGACTCTTGCGCAACAATGACATATTCTTTTTTTTCTGTGAAAAAGAAAAACATAACAGTCTACCAATTCGATAACTCATTGCTTGCTCACTGCGCTAACTGTCTATGCTATTCTCTCTTGTATCTAGGGACAACAACGTACATTTAAATCAAGTTTTTTTCTTGGGAAATTCCTCTTGTATCCAGGGGGACAACAGCATATATTTTCTCTGAGGAATTCCTCTTGTATCCATAGACAACAGCATAAATTTACATTCAATTTTTCTCTGGGGAATTCCTCTTGTATCCATAGGCAACAGCATAAATTTACATATGACATTGCTAGGCAACAAGATAAATTTGCATAGATATTAGTTCTATGATGCTGCTTAAAAAATCGTGTTGTATATATATATATATGCCTTGACTTAAAGAAGATGGAAAAGGATCAGGAAAATGGAGAAGGCTGGTTCTATGCAGGATGTCTTGGTTATCTTTGCTAGAATTTTGAGATATAATCTACCTGTGTTCAAGGTGAGTGAAGTTTCTATTAAGCACAAGAAAAAGCGAAATTCTTACTGGATATGTGACTGTCTGGACGGTAAACGTAGAAAATGTGGTCGACAGTCTGTGACTGATTTTTTCACAGAACAGGGACATATCAGAATGTGTCCGTACCATGATTCTCTACGACGAGTGACACATAGCTTATATAAGGCAGCTGATGATCAAGCATATATTTTCAGGCAAGAACCTTCAAAGAAATCTTTTTACATAGGAATTGAATGTGCTTTAAGAATACTTCAAAGTATCATGCTCTTTAATTGTCAAATGGATACAGGACATAGTTTCTACCTCGCTAGACTAATATCAAAAATCATCAAAAGGAATGAAATGATTTCCTGTATCAAATCTGATGACTTTCAAACAATACAATCTAAAAAAAGGAGATTCTCAAGAGAGGATTTCATTTATGTCTTGGCTCAAATGTTCTTTGAGGGTACATATTTTTCTCACAGAGAAAAATCTCTAGAAAGAAGCTTTTATGTAAGAGATGTAGACTTAACTATGACAGTCATCAAAAACATCGAGGAGTGCGGATTGTCACATGTCTATAAGGAATTTTCCTTTTACGAAGCAATGAGAAACTCACTCCAGAACCAGTGCCTTCTTGATTTTCAATTAAGTTAATATCTAAAATTACGCATTTGTCTATATCTAGAAATAAAGCACATGTAGATATGTGTATATGTGTACATAAAGCTAAGACAGCGCAAAGCATCCCTTTCTCTTGATATATTATCTGGCGAAAGGATGCTTGCTTCTTAGTGACTGCAGGTTACAATTGCTATTAAGATCATAACTTAAAGCAATAAAACCAAAAAAAAAAAAAAAAGCTCAACAAGATATCTTCATTTCATTGGACGTAGGTTAAATGAAATGAAATATAACACAAAACAAGCTTCATATGCAGCCATGTATACCTCATATATCTGCATGACATAGAAATATAGACAAGTCATGGATTCTGTTCATAAAAAAATCTTTTTTAGGCTCTATATGTCAAAATTATGTCGGCTTATAGCAGGCAAGACCTTCACGTGGTAGCCGATGGATGTATATTTACATGCTGTAAATATGCAACAAACAATGCCTGCCTTCATTTAATTAAAATTTTCTTCATAAATGAAGAAGCTAGCAACCTTTCTCCAATACAACTCGAATTTAACCCTGCATTTCTCCAAGTACATCAGATAAGGTAAGTTTCAATTGATATAGCTATTCATATGATCTCTGCCCTTTCTATGATGATTCCTTCACCTTAGCCCATTCTATGTTGCTTCATTTCATCTGTGTTCTCGCTATTATGCTTAACAGTCTGAGCTCATATTTAAAAAAGATAGGCGAGCTGCTCCTTGTCAAGTAAGTATCCTGTGACTATCCTGTGGAACGTGCTTGTGCTGACATCTAAAGGACTTGTCAGTCACTTTCCATCCAATCCTGTGTTACGTGCTTGACCTGCCATCTGGAGCACTCATCAGTAACTATCAATAAACAGCTCACATACTAAGTCCTTAAGGGAAACATAGAGATTATTATTTATGATCAACCTCCTTTTTAAATAATATTATAGAATATTAGGTGTTCTTAAAATAATTTAAATTTAATTAAGTTTCAATTGATATAGCTATTAATATGATCTCTGCCCTTTCTATGATGATTCCTTCACCTTAGCCCATTCTATGTTTCTTCATTTTATCTGTGCCCTCGCTATGATGCTTAACAGTCTAAGCTCATATTTAAATAAGATGCGAGCTGCTCCTTGTCAAGTAAGTATCCTGTGACTATCCTGTGGAACGTGCTTGTCCTGACATCTAAAGGACTTGTCAGTCACTATCCATCCAATCCTGTATAACGTGCTGGTCCTGCCATCTGGAGAACTCGTCAGTAACTATCAAAAACCAGCTCGCATACTAAGTCCTTAAGGCAAAAATAAAGATTATTATTTATAATCAACCTCCTTTTTAAATATTCTAAATTTTTCAGAATATTAGGTCTTCTTAAAATAATTATTTTAAGAAGACCTAATATTATACTACTCATATGGTATTAACTACTTTTCATCAATGATAACATGTGTATCACTCTCTGAAGGGTCCTTTACAGTTCAGTTTTGTCCAGGCATTCTATGCCGTGTCTATTGGTTTGGCACATTGTGTGTGCATGAGAGTCACTTATTGATATGTATTTCATATAAATGTGAGATACAGCTTAAAACTAGGAAAGTAGCTCATTAGCCATGTGGCAACAATCATTACAATCAATAGAGCTATAACATATAGTAATACATATGTACCATTACCAATATCATTTTATTTTGTGCAGTTGTGGAACCCCTTGAACCTTGTACCAGGGTATAGATATGGAAAAGGCTGCGTTGATCAATTTCTAGCCTTCAGAACCATTCTTCTAGCCCGAGGACTACACTTTGCGTCCTTAGGACTAAAGTTGTAGGCCTCAGGACTAACGTCCAATCACCAGGAATGTCTCTAGTCACTAGCACTAGGTCACTAGCACTAGATGTGTAGTCCTCAGGGCTAAAATATCATCCTGAGGACTATAATCTTTAGTCCTCAGGACTAAGTTTTTAGTCCCAGGGACTATGTCTTTCTAGCACCAAGGGCTGTTCCGCGTACCCATGTGGTCGTAAAAATAAAACGTAAGGCCTTAGTCCCAAGGATTGTCCCTGGGACTACACATTAGTCCCAGGGACTAAAGATACAGTCCTAGGGACTAGATTATAGTCCTTGGGACTTAGACCCTGGCTCATAATCATCCAAGAGGAGCGAATAGTCATTGTGCCCTGGGGATGGCATTCATAGTCCCAGGGACCACCTGTTTAGTCCTGAGGACTAAACTGTAGAACGGCGAGTAAAGGCGCGTTCTAGTCCCCAGGACTAGATGTCGGCGCGTGGCTGCTGCTGGCCGCTGCAGCGTACGCGGCAAACAGGGCCAGCGCGGACGCGGCAGACGCCTTAGTCCTCAGGACTAGCGAGACCGCCGTCATCGGTATCCTGCCGTACGATGAGGGACGCAGGCTGCTCGACCTTACAGACCTGGCCGTATTTGACTTAATTCTTACAAGGTATCACACTAGGCATAAAAACGGTTTCAACATTAAAAGAGGATTTTATTAGGTTCCTAAGTTTCCAAAACGTGTGTCTGTCCTAAACCATCAAAACATGTAGGCCTACTCAAAAAACGTTCTTTGAGACGCTGAAAAACGATAAGAACACATCTTTAAACCTTTTTTCAACGTCTAAAATCAATTTTTAAAACCTTTTTACCGAAACCATTTCACAGTTTGATGATGCGTTATTCCCTCAGGTAATATGGTTAGGACGTATT
The DNA here is from genome assembly GCA_949317995.1 of Acholoe squamosa. Taxonomy (NCBI): domain Eukaryota; kingdom Metazoa; phylum Annelida; class Polychaeta; order Phyllodocida; family Polynoidae; genus Acholoe; species Acholoe squamosa. The sequence goes on from OX439039.1 coordinate 6,926,987, forward strand.
ACAAGACCAGTTCACAGTTCAGTAACGACACGTTTATCCTACATAATTACAACTCACGCAGGTAAGCTCTCTCAAATGATCCCCAAATAAAATGATCAATTTTTAACAAAATATTGGTAATTTGGAGGGGAAGAAAAAAGACTTTGAATCCATCTTGAAGGGGACAGGACAACATATTTTAGAACATTGTTTGTAAGCATTTAGATCATTCAAACTTTAGTACATGTATGTGTTTTTTTTCCCTGGGGGATTTTTTTCCGTTCTCTTTTTTTCTGATATATATGTTTTGGTGATGTGACACACATATTCTTTTTTAAATTTTTCTGTTAGCATTGTTTTTTGCTTCTTGCAGTTTGGCAAGGCGTACCATGACGAGGTGTCCATCCTAGCCCCCCTGTACCAATGTTGTACCATCAGGACCTCCACCTACCACACCATCCTCCACCTGGACATGGGGGAACACCCCCTCATGCAGTGACGTCATGGCAGCCAGTATGTCACGTGACCCACTATCACCCATCCTATTGGACCAACACCTCTTGGCCCTGGACAGGCGGAGGGTTAAAATCATACTTACGGTGGTTTATGACTGTATTAATCTGAATGGGGACTCTAACGTAGTGATTTCTGATGGAATATGATTTGGTGATTTACTCCTGTATATTTATGTGCCATTATCAGTCTATACGGAAAGTTTTTCCCTTTGCAGGTCATCCGGTCCTGCAGATTTCGTTATTCGTTATTGGCCTGGATTGATTTTGGTGGGACCAAGAATAGTGAAAAACAACAATTAACTTGCTATAATAATCATTTAACTTTGTAAAACTTAACAATCAATAATGTCTTTTGTTTTAGGTTGTAATAACATTTATAATGATCATATTTGCAAGTTGTGAACACCCAAATACAGCCCAAGATCCCAGAATTACAGTGAGACATTTGATCCTGCAGTCTGGTCATTTCTGCAGGTCCGGCAGCAATTTTGTCGAGAGTTTTCCTATTGACTTCTGCTATTGCTGCTGCTGCTGCTGCTGCTGCCGGGACTCCTTCTTTCACTACTTCTTGTCCTCCTCCTCCTCCTGCTGTTGAGCGTGAAAACCACCACCCCTCCTCCTCTGCCGCCACCGTGGTATCCCACACTCCCTCCAATATGCCTTAATACTACAGACAGGCAGAACAAGGTCTTCATCCCGACGCCGCATTACACCAGGAGCCACAGTTTATCTACAGGGACTTGGACCTAGTGTTGAAAGATCCCACTTTGAAATCGCATGAAAAAATGCTGACAAGAGGTTGTTGAATAGGTTACAATTTTTCCTCGCAAATCCCAACAACCACACAAATCCTACATCCGCTCCTCCTGTACCACCATCTCCGCCTGACCTTTTAAATTCTCCCCCTCTCCTTGAGGTGTTCCTCGACCAAGTTCCACAGAGGAAACGCAACGCCACGACTAAGCTTTTTAAGAGACTGCAAAAATCTGACTTCTGAATCGATCAACAGTGGCAGTTAAATCTGATGGACATGCAAGCTTTGGCATCTCACAACAACGGGTTCCGGTACGTGGTCAGGGCCATCGACATTTTCTCCAGTTACGCGTGGGCTACTCCCACCAAATTGAAAGGTGGTGCAGCTGTCACCAAGTCGTTCAAGGGAATGACTACCGAGAGACACCCGCGCTCCGTTCAGACAGACAAGGGAAAAGAATTTCTGAACAAAACCTTCCAAGATCACCTGAAGAGGAAAGACATAGAGGTTTTCACCAGCGAAAACGACGACATCAAAGCTAGTCTAGTGGAGCATGTGCAGGAAAAGCTGTGGCGCTATTTCACACACAAGCGTACATATCACTACCTAGACGTATTGGATCAGGTGGTGTCTTCTTAAAATCGCACTCACCACAAGACATTGAAAATGCCGCCTGCTGATGTCAGCTCGGAAAAAAGCAAAACTATTTTCTACAGACACTACCTCCCTACAAAGAAACAAATCGAGGAAATATGGAAAAAGACAAACCCTCGACACTCCGACACCGACGTCATCGCTCCAGGCGACAGAGTGAGAATAATGAGAGCTAAAGGACCCTTCAAAAAAGGATACGAGGGAAATTGGAAGGAGGAAGTGGTCAACGTCGCTAAAACGTCAAGGGTAAACGCTTAGAATTCTTACGTTGGTTAGGTTATGGCAACAAGTTCAACGAGTGGCTTCCTGTCAAGAAAATCACGTAGGCGGTTGAAATGAACATCACCCTGCCTAGCAACAGTTCTATGGACTATTTCCCTCACAACACTTTGACCTCTTTCCGAACCCACTTTGACTCACCCCTCCTTCTATCGGAGGACCACGAAGCGGCTCTCAGTGAAATCATCCTCCCGACAGAATAGAGCAACTTGCAAGCCGACGACTCGATCGTTCCTCTGCGCACAAAGAACTCGCTGGCTGAGGCGAAAAGAGTTTTCAACGAGAAGAGAAACTTCAAGAGAAATCCCGAGGTGGAGTGGGAAAAGGTGGACAGAGCGATCAACCTGCAAAAAATCATCAAAAGCACTAATCCTCTAACTAGGGTGGAGGAGAACTTTGTCAACGGAGTAACACCGGAGCTGTTAGAAAAAGAGTTGGAGGAGCAGATATTGAAACCTGGGAAGAAGTCAAGGTATGTGACATTGACACTAGAAAATTCCCTATACAAACAATTCCTGTCAACGTCCAACAAAAGGGGGAAAATGAGGAGTCTGGCACAGAGCATGGTTCAAGACATGGAGAGAAAAATGTGCGTGCAAACGTTGCTGCCCAACATATTCCCCGTACCGCCCATTTTCACAGGAAACAATGCTCAGTTCATCGACCGCTTGAACCTTCTCCTAACAGATAATTTAGAAGGTCAAAACTTCCTGTAAAGTTTGAAGGTGGACTTCTCGCATGATTTGCTGACGAGATGCGTCACCATCAACGTGCCCAGACACGCTTGCGTCCTCATCACTGAACATCTGGCGTACATTCTAGGATTCGGAATCAAGACTCGTTTCGTGACGACGACCACCAACGTCTACATCTTGGACCCCTTCGGAGACGTGTACTCTGTGTATGTATACACAAACTCTATTCAAGAGAGACAAGTGGGTGACATGCACATACCTCTGTTACGCTGCATCGCATTTGATAGAAGCGGAAAGGGGGAATGCAAGCTATCAGTTTTCCACATTTGGATTATTTTCCCTTGAAATCCAAAAGGTGGAACGAGGTTGGCATCTACTTAAGAGACAGAATCGACCATCCCATACCATTCGTAAGAGGAGAGGTGACGGTGACACTACACCTGAGACCCATCGAGCGTTAAAAAAGCGCAGACATGATATGTAAACGAGCACCGTACTTTTCATCGTAGGGTAGCACCGGACAAGGATACAGTGATTACTACAACGCTCAGTTCGGTAACGGTATCAATGTGTACAGCGGACGATCTTTTCAGAACGGTCATGGTTTCGGTGGCACGCTCTTAGGACTTATGCAATCGGCCACATCCTCGTGGGAAAAACACTGTTCCGCCCTGGCGTAGGTGTGGCCAAGGATATAATGGAGGGAGGTACTCTCAAAAACAGTGTGAAACACAGAGGAGTAGGTGCTCTGAAAAGTCTGGCGGGTAAAGTGCTCTCTCCGGGAAAAACGTCACTCAAGAAGAAAGCGGGGCCCAAACGTCGGAGGCGATCTCCTCAAATGGGAAGCGGTTCTTGCAAAAGACGCAGGGGGGGACATTTTCGACCGCTAGGGAGGTGACCTATAAATCAAAGGACTAGAGGACACCGTCATCAGTCTACCACCGACGTGAAGAGGGAACGCTATGGCTTACGTACACGAAAACAGCAGCGAGTGCGCACTCGCTGAGCTTGACCTGCACGCTTTGGGAGACTGAAGCAACATCAATTTCACCATCAGTAAGTCCCAAGAGTACATGGACCTGAACGAAAATTACCTTCATTTAGAATGGGAAGTGCTGAAACCGAACGGCGATGCTCTGGACGCGAACGATGTGGTGGCTACGGTGAACAACTTGGCTCACTCGCTCTTCAAGGATGTGCAAGTCTCCATCGGAGGGTTCAAAGTGTCTGGTAACACCGAGACCTACCCCTACAGAGCTTACCTGGAAGGTTTACTCAACTACGACAAAGGAGTAAAGGACAACATCATGAACATCCAAGGATGGCACCAAGACGCTAGCGGTAAATTCGACACCTAAACCAACAACAACCCAGGATTCAAGGCGCGCAAAAAACTAATCTCCAACGTAGCTTTTCGCTGATGGCGAGACTCCACTTTGACCTGGCTCATCAATCAAAGCTCATAAAACAAGGTGCCCCTAGTTTCTATTTGATGAGCGACGGCACCACAGCACGGTCATAGCTGATTCTGTGGTGGAAATGCATGAAAAGGCTGTGATAGAGCAGGGTCCCTTCGACTACCCAGTCAACAGAGTGGAGCTGACGACCTCCACCATCCCAGCAGGCAACAGAGGTCACACCTACACACACTCCAACACAGGTCAACTGCCCAAGTCCATGATGATTTGTTTCCTGGACCATGATGCCTTCAAGGGAAATTACACCAAGAACCCATTTGAACTGAAACATTGCAACGTCAACTCGCTTCAAGTGATAGTAAACAACTAGAAGGTGCCGAATGACGCCTACGTCCCCGACTTTGCCAAAAAGGAAGCGGTGAGGGAGTACCTGGCACTACACATTGAAGCAGGGATGTATGAGGGTTCACGCTCCTGCGGTATTTCCTATTATGATTTCCTGAACGGTTACAGGATGTTACCCCTGGTTTTAACTCCGGACAGATCGCACGACGGGTGTAAAGTGAACCTTATAAAAGCGGGTCAACTAAGGGTGGAGCTCAGTTTTGGCGCGGCACTGGCAGAGACCACAACGGTACTGCTCTACTTAGTGTGTGACAACGTCGTCGAGCTGACCAGAGATCGACATCCCATTACAGACTACCACATGAACTGAAGACAAGAAAGTATATGAATACACTTGAAATAGACAAAGTATTGAAGGAGAACATTCACACAAAACACCATTTCCTAGGTGTTTTCTCTTGGGACACTATCCCCAAGCACCCTATCAAGGACACTTTTCTCGTGAGTAACAACATTTACCAGGTCAACATTGGGTGGCGTTTTACGTGTCAAGGACAGGAGAGGTGTACTACTTTGATTCATTCGGTTTACCTCCGCTGAGCGCAGAGTTCTTTCCTGAAACGTTCTGCTCCATTCAAGTGGCAAAGAAACCGTATTCAACTCTAAGACACCTGTGGACCTCATTGCGTACATTTCCTGATTGAAGCATGTCATACAAGAAACCCCAAGAAATGCGTTATGCAAATGAGCAAAAACCCGAGACTGAGAGACCGGTCGGTGAGTCAGAGGATCGCGATGATGATGATGTGAAAAATTCAAAAACCGAGGAAACGGGGTGCGGCAAGTGTCTACATTTCATGCAGACAAAGGTCCTATATCTGGCCGAAATAGTGTTGGATTTATCCAAACTAGTGCAATGTATATTGGAGAAAGTTAAAGAATGTGACACTGACAAAGTGCGACTTTGCGGGCTGTTCGGACGTCAATCGAAAAAGAAAAATCATAACCTTGTGAACAATGCTTGACTGAGATGATAATTCAGGAAAATATAAAAAAAATGAAAATGATTTATTTTGTTGTGTTTTATTTCATACATATCTTATTTAAACTATTCAACTCATGACAAAGAATTCAGGAGTAAAAAATATACAAAAAAATTATATCTCATTTGCATAATTAACCCCACCCTTTTGTTTACAAACAAAAGGTCATGTGACTACACCACATGTTGTTTACAAACAAGAGGTCATGTGATCGCGCTCATCCCCTAATTAGGTTATGTTATCATGGTAACCAGAATGCTGTGCTCTAATTGGTTGAAGCAAGGGGTTACTAAACTACACCATGTGATCAAGGGGGTGTGGCCTATTATGCAAATGAGCACTAATCCTAATTAGGTCATAATGGACGCTACTAATCCCCTAATTAGGTCATGTTACCATGGTTACCAGAATGCTGGCCTCTGATTGGCTGAGAGGTGGTCGTTAATCCCCAAAGTAGATCACAGTGTTGATAGGATAGGGGGTTTAACCTACATCAAAATTTCTTCAAAAGTCCTCTTCAATTTTCAAAATGGAGTCAGATGTAGGGAGCCATACTATTGACTCATAGAATACTGAAGACTCATCCTAAAAAGTCAACTGTATGGCTACTGATATATTCAGAAAATGTTGCCCCATCTCTCAGCACTGTCACCTACTTTTGAGTGGCACGGCTTGAGGCTATTTTACCGCCATCGGGGAGGTATATGTAACTATAGGAGATTTGGGGTTTCCGGTAATTTTCTTTTACAAGGGCTTTCATGAGAGTGAGTGCAAGCATAGCACATGCCTGCTTGGGGCATCCTGTGGTCTTTGACATTTCTGCAACGTGCTTTTGCACACCTTTGTGGTAAGCCTTCCACACCTTGTCGATGGCTGCAGACATCATCACACTTTTTTTTTCAAGGCAGCCATTTAGCCATTCTAAGCTGTCCACAACTTTTTCAACTGGAAGAGATCAGGGTTATCAAAACATTCTATGCAAAAAGGTATATTTCTGCCATTACAGTCTAGATAAAGAGGATTGCATGTTAAAAATTATATGGATGGTACACTGGGATAGTACACTGGGATAGACCCCCTACCCCCATAAAGTAGCAGCCAAATTTAAGGATATGCCTTGCAGACCAGGTTTTATAAGATAAGCACTAAACTATTCCCACTGATGCACCCTATAACATTTTCTCAATTGCAAGTTGCATTATGGTATTACAGTATGTCAGATGAAAATTATGAAATTGTAATCAATGCTTTAATTTGTGGTCTTTTTTTCTTTTTTCCCCCTAAATACTGAATCTTACCAGGTGCACTCCTTAAGCTGGTCTTCACGCCTTCATTAATAATGGTGCAGTCGGTCATTCTTTTAATAGAATCCACAATCAGTTGCCTCGAGAGAAGTATGAGCGCCTGAAAAAACAAGGACAAAAGATGTCCATTTCGATATTTCCATTTAGTTTGCATATTATCAAATAAGGTCAGAAGAAACCCACAAGTTGCATTTATGTTTTGTTTTTTTTATTTAGAAAAAAAAAAAGAAGAAAAATAATTATTCTACTCCTCAGAAAATGTTCTACTGTACAGACTTCAACTCACCGGAGATTTTATAACAGTGGAGGTTTTCTTATTGAATTTGGCATCCAGTGCCTGAACCTCAGCCTCTATACTCTATTTGAAAAAAAAGGAACAAGGAATGAAACAGCTTAGTTTGGTTTTGGAAGAAACCAGTACAGTAACGGAGGGTATTATTGGACACTTAAGACATCATTATCAGTTTAGTTAACATAGGTTATTTATATAATATATTATGTAGGTCACATTAATAATCACAACTGTCACATGGTTTAAATGGTTTGTAAGTATTAAATTCAATATAAAATAAATCTCCTTGACTTTAACAGAGATGATTAAATGATCAAAACAGTAAAATCTGGACTCATAATGAATTATCAGATTTCAAGTGTCCGGTAATACCCTCCGTCCGGTAATACCCTCTGTTACTCTATTCTGTAATGAGACAGCAGGCATGACAAAACTTTGTCAGTGCTCATGAAAAAGCAGACGCTTTTTTTCGAAGTGTGCAGAACAAATGTGGTGCGTGTTGGCTTTAAATTTGCTATCGTCCCTGTCTACAGCTTTGATTAACCTAGCCCTCCACTGTGGATGTTTCGACTTAGATGGGAAGCCTATGTAACTGATAGATGATTCTTTATCCTTTGTCTTCTTGTAATAATTTGTGCAGTCAGGCACACAACAGTTGTTACCACCGCTCGGCATTTATGTCTAAGAAAGGATAATAATTTATTATCATTGATGAATGATGCACAAACATGTATTTCTACATTATGGGCATGGCCACATAATTACATATGCAGCAAGGAGGGTGGGGGTTAGGCCAAATGCGTACACGTGTGTACAGGGGAGGGGGGTCTAAGGTTTTTTTTGGCATATTATGCATTGTGTATGCCCCGGGGGGGGGGTACTTTCAACCAGAATTTAGGGCATTTTTGAGGTGTTTGACAATGGCAAAATGATTATCTACTTGATTTTTTTCTGCGTGTCTGCGTGCAGACCCACCAAGTTGTTAAAAAATTATCACTCCCTACGGGGCATATTACCCCAGGGTTGAAAGGGCCTCTTACCCTGTCCTACCCTAGGCTAGATAATTTTTGCGTGTCTGTGTGAAAACCCACCACCTCCCCGCCCCCTGTTTATCCTACCATACCGGTACCCTTTTGATAAATAATGACCACTTTGGGGGGGGGGGCACCTGGTGGGTTTACGTGTGGATGTTCGGGTTAGACGGGGAGTGTTGAGTGGATGTTCGGGTTAGGCGGTGCCAATTTTAGGGACTGGCTTGGGGCCAAAAAGGCCACTGCCTCTATTTTTGCCAGTCCAGATCAGGCTGTCAGTTGACTCAAAAATACAGTGGTTTGCACTAATATTTTGTCAATAAAACTACTGAGGCTAGTTTAATTAAAGTCATATCTAACCATAGTGCCACTTTGTCAGTGCTCATACTTTAACAATGGGGGGGGGGCCTGGTGGGTTTGTGCACAGACACATAAATGAAACGATACTACTCAAATGAGCCAACAACTCATTACTACAGTAATGCTTTGCCAATACACACTATACTACCGAGAATGTCAGCCCACCACGGCAGCTGCAGTCAGCAAAACACTGGTCTAAACAGTTGGCAAAACAACAGATAACAGATGTGATTCCAACTTATATGGATGGCCAGGGGTCTTGGTATGCAGACTCATTACAGTAAGTGAGTTGACATAGTAAAAACAAGTATTTGAAAGTGGTTTTGGGGAACTTTCTATGAGTGATGATTGATGTATTTAGGCAGTGACAGCCTAGGCCTCTAGATCTATATACAGGGGCCCTATGCACACTTGGACTGGACACAGCTTTCTACTGTCCAATGAAGTAGAAATAGGATACCATTGTTCCTGACTTTATTGCACAATAAATTCCTCATACAAGGGCACTACTTACATGGAGAATAGCCTCAAGTTCATCCATGTTTTTGGGTTGAATCCTACTTTCGTATGTCGGTACGGTCGGTTGCTCTCCCGGCCGGTGGGGGCGCTGCGGTGCGCAGCACACGAGAAAATCTACACTGGTGCGCTGCTCTAGGCTAAGTGCTCGGGGAGCAGAGAAAGCACAGGCGAAGTCGGCGATCCCGTGAGGATATACGTCTACGCCGCCATCTTTGAATCTTGTGGTACTTGCTTCGGTCCCCTATAGAGAGACACTCAAACCCTTTAAAGCAAAAGACCACCAGGGAGCTTCTTTGATGTCTTCTATGACGTCACAATAGACCAAATGCATCAATTTGGGTGCAATGCTTACCACATGTATAAATAGAACTGCATCATACATGTAACCCCATCACAGGAGGGTCTTGCCAAAAAAGAAACATGAACCAAAAAGGAAAACGTGCATGTTTTTTACCCTATAGGAAAAGGCAGTATAGTTTGTCGCTGGTCCCCACCCCATTGAAATAAGCTTGACTGCTTGCCAGAAACAGATAAACCAAAAGAGGCTAGATGAAAGTATGTACTTTTTTCAAAATTAACTCGATTTTTTTCCCCAAAGTTTCAAGAAATTTTATATTCTAAGGTGTCCATATGTTCTAAAACTTGATACCTGCATATAAATTTACAGAGCTCTCAAGTTTTGATGAAGCCAAAGAGTGAGACTTTGCTCGAACGCTCAGAAATATCTTAACCTTTCGGGAAATATCGCAATAAACCTAAAAGTGGGGGGTTTGGGGCATGCCCCCAAGAAAATTTCGAAAAATGTAGAGGTGAAATGGCTGTTTTTTGTACACCAAATAGTGGGTAAAAGTCCAAGTTCACTATACAAGCCTATACAAAGCACATAAGTGTAAATGAATGCAAAGGACATTTTGAATGAATAGTCATGTCCATGACATGACAACAACAGGCAGAAATTCTTTTGCATGTACCCGCCATTTTTTTCTGCAAAACAAGAGTATTGACATAGCATATCTGTAGAGGATTATAAATCTTTTACAAGAGAGATGAGAAGAATATACCGAAAATGTATTGCTACCTAAATACCATCTCAAAATGACCCAACATAGTCAAAATATTTAAATCTGAAATCCTGAAGTGAGCATATCCGAGAGAAACTGTTTGAAGAGTGCTGTTGCTACGTTGTTGGCGGGGCTCGCTGTATCTGGGTCAAAGGTCAAAGGTTCGGCAGATGGCGCCACAAAGGATTAAGGCCTTGAAACTCATCTCTAATAGGACTCAGTATAGAAGCCTAGTGGAGCCGCCATTTTGAATTTCGCTGGTTGAGGTAAAACCCACTGATAACACATACCCTGGTTGGTACCTTGTCCCTGGTTAACACCCACTTCCAGGGACATGCTGGTCCTATCTTATCAGTTCTTATCAGTGTGTGTCGCCAGAACCAGCTCCAGACCAGCTAGTGGCCAATACAATTGTTACCTGGGAATCGTACTGCCCCCACCCCTAGTGCCGAAGGCACTAGTGTATTGCTAAAAAAATTGTTTGGATAATCGTTTAGATGAAACTTGCTTGTACTTTTTTTGTCAATACTATGAAACCAAGTTAGGCCATACACGTTTTCCTCAGCACTCCCTGAAAAGATTTACAGGCATACTTCCTCGTTTTCCTTTGGCAAGACCCTCCAGAGTGTATGAACACAATGACCTTGGTGACCTGTCTGTGTGAAAGACCATAGCAGGATCAGTAAAAGGAGAGGGGTATACAGTGGCTGTAGTGACTGTTGTAATACCCCGCGTATCTATAAGCTGTAGCTTTTGTTGGAGAATATAGAGCCCTTGCTGGACCTTATAGAATCTGACTGAAGTCAGGGTGTGCATTATAGAGGAGGGTGTAATACTATAAAACATCACTAAAATCTGACCCCAGGTGTGTCTTATAGGTCTGGGGTGAACTCAGGTTGCACTTTATATGTGAGGTGCGCCTTATATGCGGGGTATTATGGCACTTAACGGTAGGATGGCTATGTGTGACACTGTATACATGTAGCCTGTAGATGTGGCAGAAGTGGTACTATTATAATACTATATGCATAATAGTAGAAGTGGAGGGGCACTCACAGTAGCATGCAGGAAATAGAAACAGTAAGTACAGGGGTTACTTATCTTGTCATAATATAGCATTGTTATCTGCCTACAACAGTATCTACTTCCTGAGGTCAAAACATAAACTCCCAGAGGGTCAGCATGATGCTCCAATGAAGTGCTGGCCAGCAGTCTCGCCAGCACAACCAATGGGCATGATGCACTTCTGCATCAGTGACCTTCAAAGGGTTATGGAATGCATAGATAATGGTCTATTGCTGTGGCTTATTTTCACATCACTGACGATCTGGAGACACATGTTGTCACCGGTAATTCTGTCCAATGGTCTCAATGTTATCATGTATATAGAATTTGGTTGAGCAGTCTTGGTTCTGGACGCACTAATAAAGGACACTATGAGTGCCAAATAGTGGGTGGCCTGGCGATTTCAGGCACATGTTGTCACCTTGGAGAGTGAAATGAGTCCCTGATATGATGTTATCCCATTGCAATGTGTACTGGGCCACATTCTATCAATGCATCATTCATCTATCAGGAGCCTAACAAACCTCAACGGTCAGCATGTTACATTAATGAAGGCCTGCTGGTGCATGGAGGCATCATGCTGACCTATGTTGCATGGAGGCATCATGCTGACCTATGGTGCATTGAGGCATCATGCTGACCTATGGTGCATTCATGCATCATGCTGACCTATGGTGCATTGAGGCATCATGCTGACCTATGGTGCATTGAGGCATCATGCTGACCTATGTTGCATGGAGGCATCATGCTGACCTATGGTGCATGGAGGCATCATGCTGACCTATGTTGCATGGAGGCATCATGCTGACCTATGGTGCATTCATGCATCATGCTGACCTATGGTGCATAGAGGCATCATGCTGACCTATGGTGCATGGAGGCATCATGCTGACCTATGGTGCATTGAGGCATCATGCTGACCTATGGTGCATTGAGGCATCATGCTGACCTATGTTGCATGGAGGCATCATGCTGACCTATGGTGCATGGAGGCATCATGCTGACCTATGTTGCATGGAGGCATCATGCTGACCTATGGTGCATTCATGCATCATGCTGACCTATGGTGCATTCATGCATCATGCTGACCTATGGTGCATAGAGGCATCATGCTGACCTATGGTGCATGGAGGCATCATGCTGACCTATGGTGCATGGAGGCATCATGCTGACCTATGTTGCATGGAGGCATCATGCTGACCTATGGTGCATTGAGGCATCATGCTGACCTATGGTGCATGGAGGCATCATGCTGACCTATGGTGCATGGAGGCATCATGCTGACCTATGGTGCATGGAGGCATCATGCTGACCCATGGTGCATTCATGCATCATGCTGACCTATGGGGCATTGAGGCATCATGCTGACCTATGGTGCATTGAGGCATCATGCTGACCTATGGTGCATGGAGGCATCATGCTGACCTATGGTGCATTCATGCATCATGCTGACCTATGGTGCATTGAGGCATCATGCTGACCTATGGTGCATTGAGGCATCATGCTGACCCATGGTGCATTCATGCATCATGCTGACCTATGGTGCATGGAGGCATCATGCTGACCCATAGTGCATGGAGGCATCATGCTGACCTATGGTGCATTGAGGCATCAGGCTGACCTATGGTGCATTGAGGCATCATGCTGACCCATGGTGCATAGAGGCATCATGCTGACCCATAGTGCATGGAGGCATCATGCTGACCTATGGTGCATAGAGGCATCATGCTGACCCATAGTGCATGGAGGCATCATGCTGACCTATGGTGCATGGAGGCATCATGCTGACCTATGGTGCATTTATGCATCATGCTGACCTATAGTGCATTGAGGCATCATGCTGACCTATGGTGCATGGAGGCATCATGCTGACCTATGGTGCATTCATGCATCATGCTGACCCATGATGCATTCATGCATTATGCTGACCTATGGTGCATTCATGCATTATGCTGACCTATGATGCATTCATGCATCATGCTGACCTATGGTGCATTCATGCATCATGCTGACCTATGGTGCATTGAGGCATCATGCTGACCTATGGTGCATTCATGCATCATGCTGACCCATGTTGCATTGTATCATCATGCTGACCTATGGTGCATTAAGGCATCATGCTGACCAATGGTGCATGGCGGCATCATGCTGACCTATGGTGCATGGAGGCATCATGCTGACCCATGGTGCATTCATGCATCATGCTGACCTATGGTGCATTGAGGCATCATGCTGACCCATGATGCATTCATGCATCATGCTGACCTATGGTGCATTCATGCATCATGCTGACCCATGGTGCATGGAGGCATCATGCTGACCTATGGTGCATTCATGCATCATGCTGACCTATGGTGCATGGAGGCATCATGCTGACCTATGGTGCATTCATGCATCATGCTGACCTATGGTGCATTCATGCATCATGCTGACCCATGGTGCATGGAGGCATCATGCTGACCTATGGTGCATTGAGGCATCATGCTGACCTATGGTGCATGGAGGCATCATGCTGACCTATGGTGCATTGAGGCATCATGCTGACCTATGGTGCATTCATGCATTATGCTGACCTATGGTGCATTGAGGCATCATGCTGACCTATGGTGCATTGAGGCATCATGCTGACCCATGGTGCATTCATGCATCATGCTGACCTATGGTGCATTCATGCATCATGCTGACCTATGGTGCATTCATGCATCATGCTGACCTATGGTGCATTCATGCATCATGCTGACCTATGGTGCATTCATGCATCATGCTGACCCATAGTGTATTGAGGCATCATGCTGACCTATGGTGCATTCATGCATCATGCTGACCCATAGTGCATTGAGGCATCATGCTGACCCATAGTGCATTGAGGCATCATGCTGACCTATGTTGCATGGAGGCATCAAGCTGACCTATGGTGCATTCATACATCATGCTGACCCATGGTGCATTCATGCATTATGCTGACCTATGGTGCATTCATGCATCATGCTGACCCATAGTGTATTGAGGCATCATGCTGACCTATGGTGCATTCATGCATCATGCTGACCCATAGTGCATTGAGGCATCATGCTGACCCATAGTGCATTGAGGCATCATGCTGACCCATGGTGCATGGAGGCATCATGCTGACCTATGGTGCATTCATGCATTATGCTGACCTATGGTGCATGGAGGCATCATGATGACCAATGGTGCATTCATGCATCATGCTGACCCATGTTGCATCGTATCATCATGCTGACCTATGGTGCATTCATGCATCATGCTGACCTATGGTGCATTGAGGCATCATGCTGACCCATGGTGCATGGAGGCATCATGCTGACCTATGGTGCATTCATGCATCATGCTGACCTATGGTGCATGGCGGCATCATGCTGACCTATGGTGCATTGAGGCATCATGCTGACCTATGGTGCATTCATGCATCATGCTGACCTATGGTGCATGGCAGCATCATGCTGACCCATGGTGCATTGAGGCATCATGCTGACCTATGGTGCATTAAGGCATCATGCTGACCTATGGTGCATTCATGCATCATGCTGACCTATGGTGCATTCATGCATCATGCTGACCCATGGTGCATTGAGGCATCATGCTGACCTATGGTACATTCATGCATCATGCTGACCTATGGTGCATGGAGGCATCATGCTGACCCATGGTGCATTCATGCATCATGCTGACCTATGGTGCATCTAGGCATCATGCTGACCCATGGTGCATTCATGCATCATGCTGACCTATGGTGCATTCATGCATCATGCTGACCTATGGTGCATTCATGCATCATGCTGACCTATGGTGCATTGAGGCATCATGCTGACCTATGGTGCATCTAGGCATCATGCTGACCCATGGTGCATTCATGCATTATGCTGACCTATGGTGCATTCATGCATCATGCTGACCTATGGTGCATTGAGGCATCATGCTGACCTATGGTGCATAAAGGCATCATGCTGACCTATGGTGCATGGAGGCATCATGCTGACCTATGGTGCATGGAGGCATCATGCTGACCTATGGTGCATTCATGCATCATGCTGACCTATGGTGCATGGCGGCATCATGCTGACCTATGGTGCATTGAGGCATCATGCTGACCCATGGTGCATTGAGGCATCATGCTGACCTATGGTGCATGGCGGCATCATGCTGACCTTTGGTGCATTGAGGCATCATGCTGACCCATGGTGCATTGAGGCATCATGCTGACCTATGGTGCATTCATGCATCATGCTGACCTATGGTGCATTGAGGCATCATGCTGACCCATGGTGCATTCATGCATCATGCTGACCCATGGTGCATTCATGCATCATGCTGACCTATGGTGCATTCATGCATCATGCTGACCCATGGTGCATCTAGGCATCATGCTGACCCATGGTGCATCTAGGCATCAGGCTGACAAGTTATTAGGCATGTCAATGTTACTGCTTATTCATGATAAACCATTGCATCCTTTTTCCTTTGTTCATCAAGATATATATGTCTCTGACTAGTTTTGCCAAAGGTAAAAGGCATTAAAACTGGTACCAACAGATCAAAAGTCCCTAATCTTTTCAATGAAAGCATTTATTCATAGTCCCTAAAATCTATTGTAGGTTACTTAAATGGAGATGAATTTCCAGCTGCCAGTTTTTAAAACCTTTCCAAAATGTTTTAAACTGGCTTTTCCTAAGATAATTTGATGTCAGGGCTGGTAAACTGTGTTTGATATCAGAAAGTGCCTTCTACAGAAGAAAGTTATTCAGTGGTGTCCTCTCATAAAAAGATTAGATTTTGTTAGCTTTTATCATTTTCCCTTCGATTTCAGCGGGTCTGTCACACATTAAAAGAGATATTTACTGGGTACAGATTTGTCTCCAAGATGAAGCTCCTTGAGCGATGTGCTGCACTGCTCTTCTTGACCGTCCTAAACATCTCCCTGTGGCTTACTGTGCCACTCTTCTACAAATACTCCGACCCAGGTCACATGGCACCAATCACAGGCCTCGGGGCTCAGCCATGGAAGGTCAGGAGTCTACAGGCTGTCAGTGATAAACACAGAGCAAATTTTGAGAAACTATACAATGATGACCGCCGCTTCTTTGGATCTGGACAAGATAGAGCTATTGACTTATCGCCCAAAACCAAACCACATTACTTCATGGTGGACGACAAAGAGGAAGATGAGAAATTTAAAAGGGAGAAAGTTAAAATTATAGTATCTAAAATGTTCAGTAAATCTGATACACTTAGAAAAGTGGACAATATTAAGAGACTGCTAATTGCTGCTGAACAAATTCAGAAACAAGTCAATGTCAGTAGTTTAACCTTCAAAAGTGTCCTTCAGATAAAGAAGGGTGTTTTGGATATTGTGAAGGACATAGGGGATTATGGGAGGAAACTTCAGTTAACGAGAAGCGAGAAACTGCTTATGATGTCGGTAGTGCCACATAAGAGAAAGGAAGAAGCAAAAAACAAAGCCAACAGAGAGTCTCCAAAGTACTTTGTGTGGCAACCCAAGGAAGATACCGAGTAAGTCAAAAATAATAAATTACTATACAAATTCAGTTTTCCATCCAGGCATATTACAGATGAAATTCATTCATCTGTAATAGCCAAAATACTCAGAAATTCAATGTTGCTATACAATCTGTTTGATTTTCGACGTTTTCCATACTATAGCGTATGGCCACAAGAACTTTCGTAAGTTTGCATGAAACAATAATGGAAATGTTAGTATCCATCCATGGCAACAAGAATAACATGGGTGGCTGAGGAAATTTCACGTCATTTTTCTTTTTTTTCTCCCACCCACCCTCACCATAAATATAATGTTCACTAGATGTCACACACTGCATAAACTCGGCCAAAAAACATCAACAAAAACGCCAAACTGATTAAACTGAGGCGTTCGGGGTACATTTTTTGTCTGACTAGATCCAGTGCATTGTGGGTGGGGCTGACCTCGAACGCTAACTTACACCACCTTAGCTGGTTCCCTCCATCCCATCCACCCCAGCCAGGTCTGGCTAGGTAACAGTCCCTAACTAAGCTTGGGAGGGTAGTAAGTTGACCCAGGGATCAACATTGACCTACATTGGGAGGACCAATGGGGAGTGGCCTTACAAACCAGCATAGATCCCTCGGCCGTACTCTGAATGCCTCGACAGTGTCCCCAGGTTGAACAATTTAGCGCCACCTTACGCCCAAGGCACTGCCCGTTCAACAACAATGGAGTTTGTTAGAGCTATTTGTCATTCAACAGCACTCCCAGCATAGTCTATGCCATCCCTCTGTACGGCCAAAGAGCAGAATGCCTATGAGAGTCTCTGCTGGGAGAGTGCTCCATGCAAGCCAGTCGAGGCCTGCCGTTTTGTATATATTGTATATATATTGGCCTGTAGCTATCAATTGAAACTTGCATAGCATATACCTCATTTTGATAGTGTCCTGAAAAAGAAATGCTTTAAGGTTCCTTTCCCATATAGAACATTTAGGGGAAGAAAATATGTGGTACATATGGTTCCTCACTGCGTGACCCCATTTCGCAGGACTTGACCATATACCATCTACTGTTATACATTATTACCACTCTTTATTACATGATTTCTTTGATTTTGGCTGCTTTTTCTTGATATTCCTGTTCTATTATTAATAGCATAGATGACCATTAGACTTCCACTAGGTCCTTTTATCCCAGATGGAGGGCCGAGGCGAAGCCGAGGTCCTTTATCTAAGGATATCAGGATATCAATGGTTATCAGGCACCCAGTGCCTGTTATCCATGGATATCAGGCACACCTTACATGTCATATGCCACATGATAAAACCTATCAGAATTTTATTGCCAGAGGTAGGGGTCGAACCCATACACTACTGATCCAAATTCCACCTCCTTATGCATTGCGCCACAGGAACTGATGAGAAATAGTTGGTTAGAACCAGGTCTGTATAAGTCATTGATATGATACAAAGCCCGGGGAGGTCACTCACATATAACTAGTATACAATAAATGTGTGAAAATAGGGAGGTTTAGCAAGCACGACGTACGTCACCCGTAGCTCATTTAACGCAGACGTATCAATGCTGAAGGTATGCTGTACGTCTGCGTTTTATTTTCTACGTTGTGGCCGCTAAACCTGCCTAATATCCTGCAGTCTGGGTTGTGACCCAGCCCCCACTCCCTACCTCTCTGTCCGCTATGGTAGTCGCTGACAGCTTGCAGTACTGTGCACGACTGGCCTGGTTATGGGTCAAGGTGGGAATGGATTGGATTACTAACATAGCTCTAGTAGCAGCCGGGGAAGAAGGTGTGTGTACGATAGTATAGTGGTCAGCAAGTCGCACTCCAAACCCCAGGTGCAGGCGTTCACGTCCTGGCCTGATTCATTTTTTTCGCGGTGTAAGGTGTCAAACCTTGTGAACTTTGTATTGATTATTTATTGATTAATCATGTAATGAAATAAGTAGTCGATGCCTAACATGTGACTCGCTGTTCACTATATCATGATAGAATTGACTCATATTTTTTTAACATTAAAAGGGCACATTTTATTAGGTTCCTAAGTTTGCCGAAACGTTTGTTTTAATGTTATAAAACGTCAAAACATGTTTTTAGAAATGTTATCTTAATAATGTAAAAATAACATAACCTAGAAATGTTTAAAAAACGTTTTATCATGTTCAAAAAACGTTTCATCATGTTCAAAGGTTTTTTTTAACGAATGAATTGATTTTCACAAACGTTTTTTAACCAAACCTAATAAAAAAGTTTACAAATTTATGTAAATTATACGAGTTTTTTGCCAACTGGAGAACCATAACTTCTTCAATATCATAATGCTTAGTCTTATACTAAATCAATTATCAGAATATGGCAGTACTTCATGTAGAAATATGCCATAATTCTCACAGTCTGCACTGTATTTTTTTCTGCACTGTAAAAATAATTGAAATAACAGTACAATCCCAGCAAATTGGAGTCAGTGTGAGTCATAATGAGCTGCTATGTGTGAGCACCTTTCGGGTTATAACACCAGTGTGTTAGCTCGTGTCACAAGGTGTCAATACTCACACTGTTTGACTCATTATGACACTTAGTGACTCATCTCCACAAGACATAATGTGGCACAAGTGTGAGCATGCGTCAGTCTGTGTCAGTAGTCACACAGTGTGACACATAGTGACTCATTTCCTAACCCATTTGAGCTAACAGCGCGTCAGTATGTGCCAGTATGGGTGAGTAGTCACAGGGAGTGACGCATAGTGACTCATTTCCTTATTTGCATGAGGTGACACTGAGTGAGCATGAGCCAGTCTGTGTGAGTAGTCACACGGACTGACCCATAGTGGCTCATCTTTCAAAAGATAGGTGTTGACGCTTGAGTGAACATGGGTCACTATGTGTCAGTACTCACCTGCAGTGACTCGAAATGGCATCAGTGTCAGTATAAAGAGACTGGGGAAATTGTATAGTTCCACTATATACTTGCACTTTGGGTTTGGGCCAAATTAGGGAATTGCTGTTTCTATTGATGCTGCCTTATAAATCAAAGTGTTTATAGATGATATCTATCAATATGTATATAGGGAATATAATGGTGACTGAAAACATGGGTTTATGTTCTCTTTTGGTGTATTTTAAGACAATTTTCTTTGTCTATGGGAGATAACACTGAGTTTCAATTATCAACCTCCTATGTGGTATTCAGGCTTACATTAGTCTTGGTGTAGTAATTCCTTGAAAGTATGGTGCATCCTGCCCAAGGTGATGCCATATTACCATGAGAAATAGGTAAGAATTCATAATATGAGGTGAATTATAATGTTGTTTTGGGTGATAATAGGAGCAAAGTGCCTCACTTCAACAAACACAACAGGTTCTGACACATGCGTCAGTATGCGTCACTATGTGTCAATACTCACACATATTCACACACCTTGACTCACAGTGACCCATCCTGAAATTTTCTCTCCAGGAAGTACCTGACACATGTATGACCATGCGTCAGTACTGCGTCAGTATTGTGTCTGATTGGTTGATTTCAAACTCCTGGTCCCTCATTGGTCCATTTCAAAGTTCCCGCTCTTTTCTTGGTTTCTTTGTTCTCAGTATTTCACAACACACAGACACAGAACAGCAAGGAGAGAAGACAAGGTGGGTAATCATACAGTCCTACAGAACTCCAAGTA
Source organism: Acholoe squamosa (assembly GCA_949317995.1). Taxonomy (NCBI): domain Eukaryota; kingdom Metazoa; phylum Annelida; class Polychaeta; order Phyllodocida; family Polynoidae; genus Acholoe; species Acholoe squamosa. The sequence goes on from OX439039.1 coordinate 6,947,494, forward strand.
ACCTACAGTAATATATCATAGTATCTTCTTTTGTGCCCACCTTAATCTTTAGAGTCTCTTACAGTATTGATACAGTTGATATAGCATATGTCAGTAACTTGCAGGTTTGGGGGCCTGGGAGAGTGGTGGAGTAGGTTGTGGTCAGTTTGAGGGGCAAGAATATTTCTGAGGGGGGGGGGGGTGATTTTGTCTCCAAATAATTTTATCTTCCCCTGCCCCCATTAAAGGTCAACTCATTCAGGGAGAGGGTATGTACTTGGCTCAGGGGGAAATTCTAGCCACCCCCCCTCCAAAATGAAAATATCTCACAACATATTTTGGAGGGAGGGGAGGAGGTGAGGAGGGTAAATAATCTTGTGCTGATTATATTAAAGGTATTTGTGTAATGCATTATTGAACTTAAATGTTTAATTTTTGTTTGACAGGCACAAAGAAGGCATTTTGAGGAATGGAAAAAGTGAACAAAGGAATCTACAGGAAACCCTTCCATGGACATAGACATGCAGCTCAATTGATGACAGTGATTCAGAATAAAAATGAATGCAGAATAAAGTCATACCCCCACCCCCCTCCCAAACCCCCTCCCCCTATCCCTATCCCAGGGGAAAAAAACCTGACGCATGTGTCAGGATGAGTCAGTATGTGTTAATGCCCAGGTGTCAGTATGAGTGTGCATGTGCTATGACACACGTGTCAGGCCTGAGTCATTGTGCGTTATAGCTCAGGTGTTAGTATGAGTGTTGATTTGCCATGACGCATGTGTCAGGCATGAGTCAGTATTTGTTATAGCCCAGGTGTCAGTATGGGTTTGCATGTGCCATGACACATGTGTCAGCATGCGTCAGTATGGGTCATCAGTCACACCTGGTGGCGCATTTTTTTTCTATACAGCACCAGTGTGAGTACTCACACACAGTGACTCAGAATGACACCAATTTGCTGGGAATGCTTTTGTCGAAGTTGCCAGAGATCCGTCATTATTTTCACAGACAGTCGTTGTATATTTGTGTACCACCATACTGCCACCTGGGGCTTCTTGTGAAAAAATAATACTGGTCCAATGCTATACAATTACAGAGGTCCACTGTTCAGTTTTACGAGGATCCCTAGTAGATTCAACAGTAACTTTTGTTTACAGCCTGACTTTGTGCTGCTTCATTGCAGGGACCAGGTTAAGCAGACAGGATGGTTCTCCTTCTACACCCAGGTGACACCATATGAACTGTACAAGGAAGGACCTACCCTGAACAAGGTCCTGAAGGAATTATCCACACACCAGGTCACCAAATTCTGTAAGTGTCATGCAGTCTATCTTTGACAAATATCTCCTCCATGTTCACCTTCGGTCTACTTAGCCCTTTCTCTCTCTTTACTGAAATGTCTGTTTGATATTCTCTGTCTGGCTCTGCCTTTCTATCTATGTGTGTGTCTGTCTGTTTCTCTCTCTCTCTGTCTGTCTCTGTCTGTCTCTCTCTGTCTCTCTCTCTTTGTCTGTCTGTCTGTCTCTCTCTCTCTCTGTCTCTCTCTCTGTCTGTCTCTCTCTGTCTCTCTCTGTCTCTCTCTCTTTGTCTGTCTGTCTGTCTCTCTTTCTGTATCTGTTCGCACTATGTCTCTCTCTTTCCCTCTGTTTGTCTCTTGGTCTCTGTCTGTCTCTCTTACAACAGACCTCGAAATCACCCATAAAAAAATTATCTTAGCAACTTGTGAACAAATAAAGATTGAATAAAGAACTGATCAAAAATGGCCCGAAATAGTACTTTCTTTGAAATTGAGAAAAAAAGACCCTATTTTGTTATCTAAAGGTAGGGCTGATTTTTCATGATTTTTAATCTTTACCCCATCTTTTTTTACTGCAGCGTTACCACATCGACTAGTTAGGCTGAGACCTACACTGGAGCTGGCAGGAGGAGCCACCGCCCACTTCTCACCCGCCATGTAAGTGTCTGCCTGACTCATACTAGAGGGATTCATGGAATATTTGACTACCCTCGATATATGGTCTGATATTTACTGCCCAATTTTAGAGAGTTATTATGGTGACAGATTTTGTTTTCCTTTTGAGGCAATGTGTTCACTGTCGCTCACTTGTTTTACCTTTGTGTTTTGGTAATGAATTCACTACTCTGGTACACTTGGACTTGTACAACTTGTTATTTTACTCAGCAATGAACTCACTGCTTGGTATTGGACTAACACAAGCCCCCTCCACCTGGCAATAAATTACTCTGCCCTTAAAGGGTAGCTAGCACGGCTAAGACGTACCGTAATCTCCCGCGTATAAGACGCGTCCTCTACGCCAAACAAATGCCTGGTGCGTCTTATAGGATTTTTTCAAGTTGGGTGTGCATCTTATACGAGGGGTACTTTTATTATAGAAATGTACTAATCTTACAAATTTCATACTTAAAATGTGCGTCTTCTACGCGAAAATGCCTCTGCTGAGTTTGGGGTGCGTCCTATATGCCCAGCGCGTCTTCTACGCGAGAGAATACGGTACCCGCGTTAGCAAGTCACGTGACTACCCCTTGACCAATGAGGGAGTTGCAAATTTTCCGCTTGGTCCCGCGAGTTTGTTAAGATCTTTTGGCAGGTACCCATGTTGTAATTCGCTAGCCCCCCTTTAAGCCTTCATTGCCCTTTATCATCAGGAGTTCCCGAACCCAGGAGACAATACCAAATCACCTTCCCCGAGATGACGTGAACAGACACACTGCAGAGATTGCAGCTTTCCACCTAGACAGGCAAGTTCCTGATCCCTGATATGTATCTGGCCGGGGTATCTGGCAAAAGAAGAAACACTTTTGTTTAACGTTTGCAAACTTTTGGAAAAGATTTCAGTAAAAAGGGGTTGGCTAAATCAAGCTTCTAATGTCAAGATAACGTTTTGTATGTTAGACACACATTTTGAATGTAATCTAGCGTTTCCTTTTCTCAACGTTTGTACTAAATGATAGACTTATATAAAAAAAAACAGTGCTTTGAGTACATGTTTTTGGCGTTTTTTTTTATGTTTAAAACAAATGTTTGGAGAACTCCCATCATCAGAAACAGGTTTTGAGTAATGTCCTCAAACTTTACACAAACAGAGTGCTCGGGTTCCGGCGTGCGTCTCCGGTGGCAGGTCGTACGTTTAACATAAGAAGGGACCTGACGGACCATGCCACCAAGAGCTACCGCGTCATCAATAACTTCACCTCGTTAGGTGTGATAGTTAAGGATTTGATTTTTCTGATAATCATAAATGTTATATTCTATGGTGTCCTTCTTACACCAAATCATTAATATCTATGTTTTTAAATTGTCTATGTGTTTATAATGATCTCAATGTTTCTACCAACTTTACTGAAAGAAGTGTTCTAAAAAACGCTTTTATTTCTTGCTTAAACATGCTTCCTATTATTTTAGAAGCTCTAAAATTAAAATTATCTTTTGTTTACGTGTTACCCGAACATTTTCAAACGTTCCCAAACGTTATATTCAACAGAGTTCAACTTGTTGATCTTAAGCTGTTGGCCTATTTTTTCTTAGCGAAGTGAGAATTAATTAAATAATTATTAATTACAGAAAATGGTTTGGAAGTGGACATTTATGTTCTTTCCTTATAATAATATATTCAGAATACATTTAAAACGTTTCTCGATTTAAGAACATATCTATTCCAAATGTTTTAACCAAATGTTCACACAAAAAAATATTCTGAATATCTTAGGCCTTTCGCCTAACATTTGTTGGACTTGCTAACCCAAGTTGGGAGTTTGCACGTCCCCAAACCACCGAAGATTTCTTGGGAGTTTACGCCTAACCCTTAGGAAAAATGCCCGACTTGCCTGATTTCTCCTAACTTGCCTTAGACTTTTCCACTAACTACATAGGCTTTCAAGCAACATAGCAATTCTCTTAATTTTGAAATGGTAAGTGTAAACTCCACATAGGTTAAGACATCCAGAACAGAGCCTCTCCATTTGAGAAGCAAGTTCAATACCTCACATCATTTTCTTTGCAACCCGTGAACTCAGTTGCTCTGGGTTTATCATAATATCAAAGATGTCGATATATGAGTAAATTATATTTCCACAGAAAAGGTGTTTCCATTGTTCTTCATTGCTCCTTCAATAACAAATATATATTTATTAAGTATATTCTGTTAAATCACATGCCAGGTTGAATTGTAGAGGCGTTATTATGTCGATAGTCATTGAAAGCACCATTATTCTGACATTCATAGGCTTTTCCATGATATGCACTTACCATAAAAATCCTCATGCAAACCACACTGCCACCTGTTGTGAAAAAAATCTACTACCCCTTAGACAAAACTGCTACCCCTCAGACAAAACTACTACCCCTTAGACATGGCTAAAGTCAAGTCAGCTTGCCTTAATAGGTTAGTTAATACTACTAACACATTAGTAAGATGTTACTAACATGTTGGGTATTTTGCCTAATGGGTGATTTTGTCTAAGTTAGATTAGTATTTACTAACTTGGATTATTTTCTGTGTTCTAACCAATACGTATTCCAAACGTTCTCAAACGTTACATTTAATTTTCTTTTTCTTTTGCCATGTGTGACATGTCTGCATATTTCAGAGGGTAACACGTGTATTTATGCCCTGCCTTGTAAGAAGTGTCACTTTGAGGAGCGTTCGTTCACGTGCGGCCGTCCTGACATGATAGAGGGGTCCATGCTGCTTAGTACTGACATCATAGAAGTGGTAAGTGATATGATTGAGGACCATGGGATAACACATGACTCCCTGCTGATTTTTCACCATATATATATCCTGCACTTGAAGATCCCCATTTACTGTAAAAACAACTCAAAATAATGCTGGATGGTTGACTTAAGGTACCCAAGGGGTCGAGTCTGGGGGCCCCACTAGGGTCTCCATACTTTCAAATATAGTACTGTTATGGTAATAAAACGTCACCTATAAGCCATATCCTGAATTCTATAATCAACAATAGGACTCTGAAACTATCCATAAGCTGTGGCTTCTATGATCGGTTTTGAACTAATTTTCTCACCTATTCTAGGATGTCTGTACTTAACAGCATGGACCCCTCTATCATATCTCTGACCACTTCTAGGGTATCTGTACTTAACAACATGGACCCCTCTATCATATCTCTTACCACTTCTAGGATATCAATACTAAGCAGCATAGACCCCTCTATCACATCTGTCACCACTTCTAGGGTATCTGTACTTAACAGCATGGACCCCTCTATCATATCTCTCACCACTTCTAGGGTATCTGTACTTAACAGCATGGACCCCTCTATCACATCTCTCACCACTTTTAGAATGTCTGTACTGAACAGCATGAGAACATCCAGAAAGCCACCACTAAAGTCAAATTTAAAACTGAAATACTGAAGATAGATAATTTGAGGCAGAAATTGAAAATTGGTTACAACTAGTATATATGAAGCAGGTGTAGTTACCGTGCCGCTTCCAGATAATTGTGTTGAATCCTAATTACCATTATGTTACTGCCTAATACACTAACATGAATGTCAAATGTTATGTAAACCTTAGCTACTATACCAGTACATTATATCTTATACTATCTTATAACAAAAATGCATGTGTGTATGTTACTATGATCAGTCGACCAGCTCCTGAACTCTCCAATGTTGTTGATCTTGTACAAATTGACTATTGTCATGTTTTGTGTTTTGTAGTTGCTGTTCCTTATTTTGTTGTTGAAAAATCTAATAAAACTTGGTCTGCTCTATAGCTTCACTTAAATGAACATAACAGTTCATTGATGCAATGAGCGAGTCCAAAAAAAAAAATCATATCTCTCACCACTTCTAGGGTATCTGTACTTACCAGCATGGACCCCTCTATCATATCTCTCACCACTTCTAGGGTATCTGTACTTACCAGCATGGACCCCTCTATCATATCTCTCACCACTTCTATGATGTCTGTACTTACCAGCATGGACCCCTCTATCATATCTGTAACCACTTCTATGATGTCTGTACTTACAAGCATGGACCCCTCTATCATATCACTCACCACTTCTAGGGTATCTGTACTTACCAGCATGGACCCCTCTATCATATCACTCACCACTTCTAGGGTATCTGTACTTACCAGCATGGACCCCTCTATCATATCTCTCACCACTTCTAGGGTATCTGTACTTACCAGCATGGACCCCTCTATCATATCACTCACCACTTCTAGGGTATCTGTACTTACCAGCATGGACCCCTCTATCATATCACTCACCACTTCTAGGGTATCTGTACTTACCAGCATGGACCCCTCTATCATATCTCTCACCACTTCTAGGGTATCTGTACTTACCAGCATGGACCCCTCTATCATATCTCTCACCACTTCTATGATATCTGTACTTACCAGCATGGACCCCTCTATCATATCTCTCACCACTTCTAGAATGTCTGTACTTACCAGCATGGACCCCTCTATCATATCTGTAACCACTTCTATGATGTCTGTACTTACAAGCATGGACCCCTCTATCATATCTCTAACCACTTCTAGGGTATCTGTACTTACCAGCATGGACCCCTCTATCATATCTCTAACCACTTCTAGGGTATCTGTACTTACCAGCATGGACCCTCTATCAGATCTCTCACCACTTCTAGGGTATCTGTACTTACCAGCATGGACCCCTCTATCATATCTCTCACCACTTCTAGGATGTCATACTTAACAGCATGGACCGGTTGAATTAGGGTACCAACATGCCTAGTGGTTGAGTCAGGGGAGACTTACCTTATTACCTATAGCTTTTGTCAAAAGTTGTGGGTGCAGTCTACATTCTTTTTTGCGCCTTCCATATGCTAATCTCTGCAGATTCTCGTTCTCAACATAAAATATTGTATTTTACTACAGAAATCCATCCCCTACCCCTGGGCGCGTTCCCAGGTGCTCAACGAGCAGAATGCATGGGAGAGGGACGACCATTTCTGTCTACAGGTGCATATGACGGCCCCATACTATGGGGGAAGGAGGCTCCTGGACTTTGTCGACCTGGCCGTAATGGACTTCTTGCAAGGTATAGACAACCAAACCTAATAGAAAATTAATGCAGTATTATTTTTCAAAGGAGGTTTACTCATAACGATTTTGAATCTTTACAAAAAACAGAAATATATAACACGATGTCCTCAGCGAGTGGTGTAGGCCACACCAGGCTAGCTGATTCTAGTACAGATCAGTAAAGAAAAAAATACAACTTTAGGTTCAAATGGTGCCATATGGTTGACCCTTTTGGGGGCACTTAAGCATTCATGCATAATGCCCTTAGACCGGCATAATGCACCAATGAAGCAATGCCAAATCTGTTCACCAACACTTCATATCATGCTAACCCTCCAGGTGTGCTTCAACCCCGTAGTGTCGGCATGATGCTTGGATGTAACCCTGGCGAGTTACTTGTCAGTTTTGATAGCCATGACAAACATTAAACTGTACACATCAATACCATGTGTACCCCATAAAACAGATCAATGTCGAAACTGACTATTATTTTTATTTCTTTATATCTTTCCCCCAGGCAACAAGGATAGGACGGAATGTCAGGTGTTTGAAAAGTTTGAAGAGGAAGCTTTCATCTTACATAACCAAAATGCTCGTGGGTAAGTTAATATCTTATATTGTTGGTCAATTAGAAGATCCTAGTGACTCTACATTTTTTTGTTTGTTTTGTGAATTGTTCTGTAAGCAAAGGCTTTTTTGGGAGGTTTTTCCTGATATATATTCATCCATTCTATGCAATTTGAATGTGCTGTATAAAGTGTTGGACAGCAGTGAACAGTTCATTCCAGATCTAACAGGTTCTGTCATTATTGCAGGTTTGGTCAGGCGTACCATGATGAGATCACCATCCTGGCCCCTCTCTACCAATGCTGCCTCATACGCTACTCCACATTCCAAACACTGCTGGCATTCGAGCTGGGTCCAATTCGTCTCAGTGAGCTAATGGCTGATAGCTTATTACGTGATCCTCTAGCTCCTATTCTACTTGACCAACATTTACTGGCGCTTGACCGACGTGTTAGTATCATGTTAAAACTTGTTTATGAATGTATCAAATCATCTAGTTCTGATAACGTTGTTATAGATGATGGGTTGTAATTTCTTTTTCATTTCATTGTATGAAAAACCGAGTTTATTGAAAAGATTTTTTTTCCTGAAAGGATGGTCTATCAGGCTAGGGTATATAGGTTAGAATTAAATATACATATATATATATATATATATATATATATATATATATATATATATATATATATATATATATATACCCCAAATTGTATGGTGTTAGGAGACATTGATTGGAGGTTGTGATTTAATTACTGCTTTTATTTAGAGCTAATGTTAATTCATACTTCGTCAAAGTAGCATAGGGGAAAGGGTCACCTGTGCATCCTCAAAGTGTATCATCGTATTATTAATGTGTTTTTTTTTGTATAATTAATTTTTATTGTTTCACAGTTTTTTAAGTGAAAAGTGAAAAGGTAATAAAGGCCTATTGTGATAGAAATGTTGCATTGTGACTCTTGATGGCAGCACAAAGTATGTATTATCTAGTCCATTAAGTGCAACTAAAAGTTATAGGGCTAGAAAATAAAACAATATATATATATATATATATATATATATATACACACAATATATATATATATATATATATATATATATACATACATATACATATATATATATACATACATACATATATATATATATATATATACATATATATATATATATATATATATATATATATATTTATTTTTACATGTTTAGTAAGATTCTGGACTCCCATAGACTAATGCACGGTAAAGCATATTGTGATTATTTACGATATATGGATTCGTATTTGCCAAAAAGTTATTTGACATTTTTGACTGTATTACCCCTCCTTCCGGCCTCATCACGGGGCGCAGGAAACAAACCCATTTCCGGTTGGCAAGGGACTACTTGCGTTGTCTGCTATTTATGGCTTCGTATAGAAATTCTACCCAAGAAGCAAGAAATAATGCTGATACGGCCAGACATCAAAATGCTTTATATTTTGTTTGACATTTTAGGCTTCAACCCCCTAAAAATCCTTAAGAGGCTAAAAACTAGAGGAATTAAACTAATATTTGGCGCAAACCCCACCCAGAAATTCAAAATATTAAGGTCAGGAGAAATTATTTACTTTTAGCTTTGTTCACGTAATGATAAGTCTATGGGGACTGTACCGGTAGAAGCACTGAATGGAACACTTAATATACGAATTTTTTTAAGCTAGTTAGGCCTACATCTCTGCACTGAGGTTAATACACATTAAACTTGGGATATTTTACTTCGTTCCCATCATATTCCCATTAAAAAGTATGCAGTGGTTAATATGTTATAGCTGTTTTAGTTTTGGTCGACATGGGCCTATTTTAGCATTGAAAGTATATGGAAATGACTGATACGGCCAGACATCAAAATGCTTTATTTTTTGTTTGACATTTTAGGCTTCAACCCCCTAAAAATCCTTAAGAGGCTAAAAACTAGAATAGTTAAACGAATATTTGGCGCAATCCCCACCCAGAAAATCGAAATATTAAGCCCAGGAGAAATTATTTAGTTTTGACTTTGTTCACGTAATGATAAGTCTATGGGCGCTACTCAGTATAGAACTGAATGAGAATATGGGACGGTTGTATGCTGGCAATGCTTAAGATAAAACATCTGCTCGGAGATTAAGTTATATGTATGGCAAGTGTAGGCGATCAGCTGATCGGTGAAAATCTGGGTCAAGGCAACGAATTTAATTATTTTCCGGCTTAATTTTGACAAAAACAAAAAAATAACCCCCCCAAGCACTGTAAAATGATGAAATCTACCATGAGAGTGGTGTAATTTCCCATAAAAGGTTCAAATAAAAATTTAAACTGCAAATAATGTACCGCTGATCTGAGCCTCAGTGCAATCTCTATGGTAGCAATGTCACGGCCAGACATCAAAATGCTTTATTTTTTGTTTGACATTTTAGGCTTCAACCCCCTAAAAATCCTTAAGAGGCTAAAAACTAGAATAGTTAAACTAATATTTGGCGCAATCCCCACCCAGAAATTCGAAATATTAAGCCCAGGAGAAATTATTTACTTTTAGCTTTGTTCACGTAATGATAAGTCTATGGGGACTGTACCGGTAGAAGCACTGAATGGAACACTTAATATACGAATTTTTTTAAGCTAGTTAGGCCTACATCTCAGCACTGAGGTTAATACACATTAAACTTGGGATATTTTACTTCGTTCCCATCATATTCCCATTAAAAAGTATGCAGTGGTTAATATGTTATAGCTGTTTTAGTTTTGGTCGACATGGGCCTATTTTAGCATTGAAAGTATATGGAAATGACTGATACAGCCAGACATCAAAATGCTTTATTTTTTTTTGACATCTTAGGCTTCAACCCCCTAAAAATCCTTAAGAGGCTAAAAACTAGAATAGTTAAACTAATATTTGGCGCAATCCCCACCCAGAAATTCGAAATATTAAGCCCAGGAGAAATTATTTAGTTTTAGCTTTGTTCACGTAATGATAAGTCTATGGGGACTGTACCGGTAGAAGCACTGAATGGAACACTTAATATACGAATTTTTTTAAGCTAGTTAGGCCTACATCTCAGCACTGAGGTTAATACACATTAAACTTGTGATATTTTACTTCGTTCCCATCATATTCCCATTAAAAAGTATTCAGGATTTATTTAATGACAGCTCATTTACTTGTGGTCGACATGGGCCTATTTTAGCATTGAAAGTATATGGAAATGACTGATACGGCCAGACATCAAAATGCTTTATTTTTTGTTTGACATTTTAGGCTTCAACCCCCTAAAAATCCTTAAGAGGCTAAAAACTAGAATAGTTAAACTAATATTTGGCGCAATCCCCACCCAGAAATTCGAAATATTAAGCCCAGGAGAAATTATTTAGTTTTAGCTTTGTTCACGTAATGATAAGTCTATGGGCTTTACTCAGTATAGAACTGAATGAGAATATGGGACGGTTGTATGCTGGCAATGATGTGCGGTAGATTTAAACTAAAAATCTTTCCTGTAAGTGCTAAACTACCCTCATAAATTCTATTTTAGTGCAAATAAAAATTATTTTGAATTGAAAATTTATGAAAGTGTCAGTTAATCGTAAGATGATTGATTTTTGGATCAGAACTATATTTTCTGCGGTGCATTGACAAACCGAAGTCCGCAGTTGAGTAGGGTGTCATGGCGTCCCCCGTACTGAAAGTTCAATTAAACAGTGAGTTTTTGTTTGATTTCATCGCTTCCCTGTGCCTAAACATGTAAAAATAAATATAGGAATGACGAATTTTGTGTATAGAATGTTTGTATTGACATCGAGAGCCGGTCATATTTCCCTCGAGTGAGTTATACGATACACAAAATTCGTCATTCCTATATACATATATATATATATAAATATATATAAATATATATATATATAATATAATATATATAATATATATATATATATATATATATATATATATATATATATATATATATATAGATGTATCTATACATTGCCGTCGTAGTGCAAAAAAAAGTTGTAACTGCATATGGGTCACCAAGCTTAATGGTGTCTCCATGGGACCCTTCCGGATGTACCTTTTACCTTGTTTGCCCAGATGCAATTACAACCTGCTTGACTAAGTCAACTCTTGTGATATATCCACGCCATGAGGCTACAAGAGTCACCATGGTGCATGAATGTAGCACTAGCAAGCTATCCACCCGGGGGAAGTGTATTGATTGATGTTGACAGCTAATGGAAAATTTAAATCTGTAGGGTTAGGGAACCTATGCAGCAGCAATCACTACTTGCCACCAAAACATTCATTTTCTCCTACCATAATCCCATGTGAATAAGGCGTGGCTTTATGAGAAGGATAGGCACTTTCTGCTCCTTAGGAATATATATATATATATATATATATATATATATATATATATATATATATACCATTTAGGTTCATATATATATATATATATATATATATATATATATATATATATATATATATACATAACGGTATTCATGTCATCAGAAGTGCATCGTACAATAAAGTATCTTGTTGATCTTAATGGGTTTCAAGAGATTGGGAATTTTGTTTTTATGGACACCTAAGACAAATAGTTGATTTAGAAATGATGAGGTCGGTGGAAAAAAAATATCATGATCGTTTAGAACAATAACTATGAAGAAATTATAAACGATTGCCATGAAAGATTTTCGTTTCCAATGAGATGATTAATTTGAATATGAAATGATCCTGACCGAATTCTTGCTGTTATCCGTTGGGAATAGCTGTGATTCTCTGCAATGACCGTGTATAGTGGAGCCCCACCTATGTACGGGACAGAGCCATTGCTATTACCAAAGAAATTAGCTAGGTGGCTCATGTAGTTGGGGGCTAGACCAGCAGTTGGCCTCTTTGTACAGTTTACTTCGGTTGGCCCTTCCTAATAGTCTATATGAAGCTATATTCTAAAAAATTATACCTTTGGATAGCAAATGCTTTAAACTTAAACAATATAAGCTTTATATAGACTTAGTACTTCAAATACAAGAAAAATTAAACTTTAAAAGTTTTCTTAGAGGGCACATATAAATCCAGGCTGAGTAAAACCAAGACATTGTCTCCCTATCAGGCTAATTCATTCACACCTAAAACAATGGACAGGTACTTAAGGTGATTAAGATAGGGGCTGGGACAGCTTACCAGTCTTATCAATTCCCATTGTTTTCTGTGGGTGGAAGGGAAGATAAGACATTACCCACAGTCCTCTGCCAGATCCAAGATGGCCGCCAGGGGGCAGTTACATAACTGATTTCAAGATGGCCACCTCCATACATGAATGGCTCTGTTCCCTATACATTGATTAGCGAGTTGTACATAAGGCCTGCATTTATGAATAAGGACAAAGTGACCTCCCGCTTGGCATAAAAATGTAAAACTTATTTGATGCCAAAAACGTTTTAATTTGCTTTCTAAGTTTGCCAAACGTTTTTTAAATTCCAAAAAAAAACGTCAAAACATGTACACGAAAACACATACTTTTTAACGTTTGAAGATGTATAGAAATTCGTTGGTCAAAACACTTTTTTTAATGTAAAGAAACCTAACTAACAAACGTTTTTATTTGGTTGAAAATTGGTTGAAAAGAAGACAAATGTTTATATTTGGTTGAAAAAAAAAAAGACAACACATTTAAAACGTTTGTTCAACATGATAAAAAACGTTTTTACCCAAACCTAAAAAAGCCGTTTGCAAACATTGAAAATACGTTTTTGCATGGTGGGCGATCACATCAATAAACTGCATATCATTTCTGATGAGTATGTCAAACTCACATATCACTGTTAAAATAATTACCAATATACAGAAGTAATTAATAATAATTGTTCGTTATTCAAGTGCATATCACCTAGCTGGTTCTCACCTTAAATATATATAGCCATCAGATCAAATTGAACACAGTGAAATAAGTTGAGGTTTTAACACTGTTTATTGGCTAAAGAAAGCACCCCGAATGGAGTTGTAACAATCAGTCGCCTGATAAATTGTAAATAATTACCATCAAAGTCATAACCATAGGTTGAGGTTTCTATAGTACCAAGTGGTTTCCATGAACTTATCGTAACATCTTCTATGTCGTTAACATACAACTCTTCACAATTCACAATCTACCCAGTGCCACAAGTACATCTCTCAAACTAGCTTTAAAAGCACCCATAGCAGTGCAGTAATAGGGCTCCAATATCTCTGCAATTTTGTCTGTTGTGGTGTATAGCCAGTCTCGCCCGCTCGGGATTCTAGGGAATACCTCTCTCGTGTATGGGGATGATGGTCCCCATTTTCTGGGGATGATTACTACGCGAGGTACCTGCCTACAAATAAGCACTACAGCAACCAGCGAAAAAAAACTTCTTTTACCCACAAACGCTAGGTGCCAGAGACGACTCACGCTAGTGGTCGAGCTGGGGCCAGATTGGTGTATAGCCTTTGTGAAGGCCATAACACATTCAACTCATTCAGAATCCCACAGTGGTTTAGGGTTAAGTTTGCAGTAGTCCTCGCGCTTTCAGGCCTCAACAAGGGACATACAACACAAGAGACAAAATTGCAGAGATATTGAAGCCATATTTTACCACGTGGGTTTCGACCTATTAATTAGATCTGGCCCCTTCCCAATTACCTCCTCAAAAGAAAGAAAGGAAAACAAAAGGAAAAAAGGGGGTTACACTATGTAGGCAAGTGTTTTTCTGATGACTCAGCAATGTTGAGTGAATTGAATAGCAACTACCCGCAATAGAAAATATAACTAACCCCTAGCAAATAACTTCTAGTTAATTTTAACTATATATAGAATAAGACTAGTTTTAATTCCATCTTATAATGATGATTAAGTTATTTGCGCACCCCAACGTGAAGCATCAATGCATCGGAAAGTAAACAAGGTCATTGAAAGACTATATTGTCTTAATTTCTAACCCTTTCAGGAGCACTAATGCGGGCTTTTTCATGCCCATTGGTCGTTATGATGCAGCAAAAATGTCTGCTCGCCAGCACTTCATTTGAGCATCATGCCGACCCTCCAGGAGCGTATCAACCCCAAAGGGGCTGCATGATATAGATGATATATATGGGGTGCTGGAGAATAACTTGCCAGGGCTGCATTATTGCAACGTGGATATGACACACTAATAGAGAGAACCAAACGACCGTGGTGTACCCTGAGGGGGGGGGGTGTCATCCATGAGGGCGTAGCCCGAGGGGAGACACCCCCCCCCCCTCCCGAGGTGTGGATCAGCCATTTTGTACACCAGGGAGTTTAGTTCTCTATTTATTTTATGCTTTTAGAGGGTTTAATAGAATGAAAATTAACAAAATTTGTTGGCTGCGGTCCGCCATTTTTAATGTTTACATGCACCCAAAACAAGGCTGCAGTGCTGGATCAGCCACAGTAGTGGATTGGCTCATGTTACGCCTCTGGGGGTGTGCGGATCGGCCCTTAATTCAACGTTAAGTCTACGGGAGGAAATTATTAGCATAAAATAAAAGCATTAATGGCCCTTGGGCTTGTTCATTCATATATGTTTCTGATTTTAAGACACCCTTCATGCTCCGGTTCAGTTCATGTCCTTCCATGACATGGGTGCTAGAAAGGGGTGTGGGGGTGGGAGGGAACGCACCAGGTCGATTCTTGACCTTTAACTTTAAGGTGTAGCTTTTAAAAGCCTTCCCCCCTCCCTTGTCCTTTAAATAAAATGACATATATTGCCATCTTGGCAAACAACACTCAGAAACTCAGCTTGGGCTGTAGATATGAGGAGAACCAAGGAGGCACATGTTCACTGTACTAAGTCCTAGGTTCCAATGACTGCCACTGTGTTCAGGGGGTCAAAGTTCTGGGTCCAGGGAGGACCCTGGAGGCTGGAGAGGCTCTGAAGGGGTTGGCTCCAGTGTCCAGTGTTTCCAGGAGGGGCCTGTCACCCCACAGGCGCCTCCTGCACGACGAAAAGGCTGACAAGTTGACATGGGTGTGGTGAGGGTGTGTGTGTGTGTGTGTGGGGGGGGGGGGGTTATAGATACACCATGTAACGGTACGCTGGGCATCTGTGGCACTGGGTGAAGACCTGCACTCACCACACAAAACTAACGTCACCTGCGTTATTAAGCCACGTGCAAAGAGTATACCCTTTTTTCTACTTCCTCTGAATAGAGAAAAAGGGTATTTTTTCCTTCCACCGACTGCTTGGATTTTAGATTTTTTCCTTTGGCCCTAGCTGAAATTACAAAGAGGGTATTTTGTTTGAAGCATGGTCAAGAAGGCATAAATTCCCACTCCCTAAAATGAATGTCCCTGTTTGAGGAGGTAGAAGAGGAATGAGGGAAATGTATTGCCTATATTTATAACCATAGAAAAGGGGGTACCTACAAATCGATGGGAAAGAGTCAGTGATTTGTGCTGGTTAAAAGGATTATCTTCAAGCTGTATAAACTTCTATCTCTGTAACCACGCTAATATAAAATGTATACGGGCTGATGCTCTGCATCATTTCCCATACTCAAAAAAAAGAAAAAAAAAGTAAAGTCGAGAATGCAGGTGAGGTCCCTGTTGTGATAATAAGTGCAGAGAGCAGGGGTGGAGTTATAATTATGGGAGAGGACAGAGTGGGGCATGGTGCAGTACACACTCTACGTAGTATATTAGGACTAACATGTTGTACATTCAGATAGCTGTAAGTATGTATCTTCTACATATCACATATAATGTGATTAACATTCTAGCCTTAGGCCTTTAAAGGCTGTTAATGCATCATGCCCAATGGTCGTCATGATGCATGAATGCATCCCCAGGCCTGCATTCCCAGGCCTGCATTCATGCATCATGACGACCCTATTGGGTTGATACAGTCCCAGAGGGTGGACGACGTGATGTTCTAATGAAGTGCTGGTGAGCAGACTCACCAGCACTTCATTGGTGCATCATGACAACCAATGGGCATGATGCATCAATGCATCAGCAGTCTAACTTACTCTAAGGGCCCTATTGCAAGGAGTGCATCATGCCATTGGGTCGTTACAATGCACAAATGTACTGCTGGTGAGTCTGTTTACCAACACTTCATTTGAGTATCATATCTGCCCTATGGGAGTGAACCGACCCAATAGGGTCGGCATGATGTATGAGTGTAGCAATGGCGAGTCAGGTCTGCATTCATGTGTCATGATCCCGGGGGGGGGGGGGGCACTCACTATATGTCAGAGACACGGGTGTGCGGCCGTCGTGTGTTGGCCGAAATCCTTTTCACCAAGGGTCTACTTTTTGCAAAAATCTCATTAAAGCGCTGGTTCCACAGGCATAAAATCGGTCGGAATAGTCTTAATCCGATGATTTATAATATATCAAAAGTATAGAAAAAAATCGGTCGGATTAGTGCTCATCCGACCGATTTACTCCTATGGAACCAGCACTTAAGGGTCACATTTTGCTGACATCCCTCTCACCTTCCAATGGTCACTTTTATGAAATTTCAATTGTCGAATTCAGGAATTTTTACCTAAAAATCCATGATTAATGGTCACTTTTGAAAATCCCTATCAGCAAGGGTTAGTTTTGGCAAAAATCCCTCTCGGCAAGGGCAAGGGTCGCCGCGGGGCCAGCCGCACACCCGTTTCAGTACAAAGTCAAGTGCCCCGCGGGTCATGATGACTAATGGACATAAATGCAGTAGTGGCCCCTAAGGGAGTGATCATTTTTTAACAACAGGGGGGGGGCAGAATTTTTTCAACCCCTTGACCGGGGGGGGGGGGGTCAGAATTGTTTCAATACCTCTGATGGGGGGGGGGTCAAAATAATTTCACCTGTTTTCAGTGGAAAACCCCTTGCGTTACTATAGGCTAAAAGGGGATGTTCGCGCGCGATTTTTGTCCCTTATGGGGGAAATTTTTTTCGCGCGTCCGCCCGCAAACCCACCAGCCCCCCCTGTTGTTAAAAAATGATCACTCCCTAATATAGAGCCATGCTGTGCTGAAGTACACACCTTGACCGTCATGGTACATGAATGTAACTACAGTGTGTACAGGGGCAGACACACATGCCGGCTATACAAAAACTGTTCCCCTCACAGGCCATCATTCAACTCTTTTAATCTCAACAAGCAGTAATGCTTGTTGAGATTAAACAATATAATGTTTGCATACATACATGTATACATGTCGTTGGCCTGGGAGTGATTTTGCCGGCCAGGGATATGGGGGCAGCACAGTCAGGCAATGGAATTATCGAAAATCAACAGCAATATAAATAACATCTGAGTAAATTGTGATAAAACCTACCCTGGCCACGTTATAATGCGCTACATATCCTAAACATACCAACACACTGATTTCATACATGTATGTATACATGTATGTATGTATACATGTATACATATATACATGTATACATACATACATGTATATATGTATACATGTATGTATGTATACATGTATGTATGTATGTATACATGTATGTATGTATACATGTATGTATACATGTATGTATGTATGTATGTATACATGTATGTATGTATGTATGTATACATGTATGTATGTATGTATACATGTATGTATGTATACATGTATGTATGTATACATGTAAGTATACATGTATGTATGTATACATGTATATATGTATACATGTATGTATGTATACATGTATGTATGTATGTATACATGTATGTATGTATACATGTATGTATGTATGTATACATGTATGTATGTAGGCATACATGTATGTATGTATACATGTATATATGTATGTATACATGTATGTATGTATACATGTATATATGTATACATGTATATATGTATGTATACATGTATATATGTATACATGTATATATGTATACATGTATGTATGTATACATGTATGTATGTATGTATACATACATACATGTATACATACATGTATGAAATCAGTGTGTTGGTATGTTTAGGATACATGAATGTAACTACAGTGTGTACAGAGGCAGACACACATGCCGGCTATACAAAAACTGTTCCCCTCACAGGCCATCATTCAACTCTTTTAATCTCAACAAGCAGTAATGCTTGTTGAGATTAAACAATATAATGTTTGCATACATACATGTATACATGTCGTTGGCCTGGGAGTGATTTTGCCGGCCAGGGATATGGGGGCAGCACAGTCAGGCAATGGAATTATCGAAAATCAACAGCAATATAAATAACATCTGAGTAAATTGTGATAAAACCTACCCTGGCCACGTTATAATGCGCTACATATCCTAAACATACCAACACACTGATTTCATACATGTATGTATACATGTATGTATGTATACATGTATACATATATACATGTATACATACATACATGTATATATGTATACATGTATGTATGTATACATGTATGTATGTATACATGTTTGTATGTATGTATGTATGTATACATGTATGTATACATGTATGTATGTATGTATACATGTATGTATGTATACATGTATGTATGTATACATGTATGTATGTATGTATACATGTATGTATGTATGTATACATGTATGTATGTAGGCATACATGTATGTATGTATACATGTATATATGTATGTATACATGTATGTATGTATACATGTATATATGTATACATGCATATATGTATGTATACATGTATATATGTATACATGTATGTATGTATACATACATGTATGTATGTATACATGTATGTATGTATACATGTATGTATGTATACATGTATGTATGTATGTATACATGTATGTATGTATACATGTATGTATGTATACATGTATGTATGTATACATGTATATATGTATACATGTATGTATGTATGTATACATGTATGTATACATGTATGTATGTATACATACATACATACATACATGTATGTATGTATATGTATGTATACATGTATGTATGTATACATGTATGTATATATACATGTATGTATGTATACATGTATGTATACATGTATGTATGTATACATGTATGTATGTATACATGTATGTATGTATACATGTATGTATGCATACATGTATGTATGTATACATGTATGTATACATACATGTATACATACATATATACATACATACATGTATACATGCATACATGTATGTATGTATACATGTATGTATGTATACATGTATACATACATGTATACAAACAATTATACATGCATACATGTATGTATACATGTATGTATACATACATGTATGTATACATACATGTATACATACATATATATATACATACATGTATGTATACATACATACATTTATACATACATATATACATGTATACATACATACATGTATACATACATACATGTATACATACATACATGTATACATGCATACATGTATGTATACATGTATGTATGTATACATGTATGTATGTATACATGTATACATACATGTATACATGTATGTATACATGTATGTATGTATGTATGTATACATGTATGTATGTATGTATACATGTATGTATGTATACATGTATACATACATGTATACATGTATGTATACATGTATGTATGTATACATGTATGTATGTATACATGTATGTATGTATGTATGTATACATGTATGTATGTATACATGTATGTATACATGTATGTATGTATACATGTATGTATGTATACATGTATGTATGTATGCATACATGTATGTATGTATGTCTAAATGTATGTATGTATATATGTATGTACCTATAGATAAACTGTGTTTAATTTCCCTGAAAGCCATTTTAATACTTACAATTAATTACCCTGTCGCTTCTTTACTTCAGTGTTTCAACTTCTTTGGAACATGTCATGGGAGGTTCCCTATAATTTGGATTAGCTTTTAATTTCATTGGTTCACAATGGTCATGTGACCCCACCCTGATCATGAGGTTCAAAGAGAGGTGTGCTGCATTGCTCTTCTTTACCATCCTAAACATCTCCTTGTGGCTCACTGTGCCACTCCTCTATGGACACTCTAATCACTCTGCACAGCTTGTCCCATTCACGGGTCTCCATGGTCACCCTTGGAAGGTTAGGAGTCTGCATGGTGTCAGCGAAAAACACAGAGCTCAATTTAGAAGTCTCTACGATGATTACCGGCGCTTCTTTGGATACGGAGAAGAAAATCCAGAACCCTTAACATTGAAAACAATGCCTTATAAAAATGAACTTCTGGATAAGGAGGAGAATGAAATATTGCAAAATGATAAACTTAGGAATATTGTTCAAAAGATGGTCCATACCACTAAAGTCCTGAGACAAGTGGATGCTATGGAACAACTTTTCATTGCGGCTGACCAAATTAAAAGACAAGTCAATGTTAGTGTTTTGGCCTTCAAAAGTGTTCTTCAGGTTAAAAAGAAGGTTATTGGCAATGCAAGGAAAATGGAGAGTTATGGGAGGATCATCCAGTTAACAAGGAGTGAGAAATTGGCTCTGATGTCAGCAGTGCCATATGTAAAACATGAGGCTAAGACGAACAGGGCGAAGAAAGAGTCACCTAAGGAATTCGTGTTGACACTGCAAGAAGACACAATGTAAGTGCCACATATTTTCTCATTTTACAATGTGGGAAAATTATATAGACTCTCACATAATTTGCTAGATCACATGGTCACAGCGTCCTAATACCTCATATCAAATGTATGCCGAACAGAAAGCATGACGGGTTTTGGCAGTTTAGATGAAAAAACAAAACAAATGAATAACATAATAAATTATATTTAAGGGAAAAAAGATAATTAGCATATTAAAGGGGGGCTAGCACGGGAAATTTCAACATGGGTACCTGCCAAAAGATTGTGCACTAATCCGCAGGACCCAGCGGAAAATTTGCAACGACCTGATTGGTCAATGGCTGGTCATGTGACTTGCTAACGCGGGTACGTCTTAGCCGTGCTAGCCGCCCTTGAAGCTAACTATGAAAACAAGGAGGACATTAGGATGTCATCATTTGATAAATCAAATATGGGAGATCTTGTTGATCCTGATGCCTGTTTAGATTGTGATATGGTAGTTTTCTGGAGCAGTGGTGGGGCAGTTTACTTTATGTGTGTGAGACTGGTAGTTGTGCTGCCACCTAGTGGTTATAGTGAGAGGTAGTGGAATTATAAGCCAATCACAGCAAACCAATCCAATGTCTGCAGAAGACCACTCTGCATGGCCATATAAGGCAGAGCATCCATCTATGGGTACGACTTGACTGGCGGGTGGCGAACTGGAAGGGCGCAGCGGGGCACCATTAGGTGTCCCCCCTTCTGGTCGCCCCGGCGCCTGGGCGGACCGGCTATCCGGCTTGGTATGGGGGTTAACCCCCCTGCCCAGTCCGGGCCGGCTCTAGCCGGTATCGTCCCCCGTAGGTCCACGGTATGTGAATAGCATGGTGGGCACTGCGGGGTCCAGTGGCCTCCAGCCAGTCTGGTCTGGGGCCCTGTGGACAACCTTGTGGTTGGACTGCCGGTGGTGACTTGGCACCGGCATGGTGGCGGCCATGGCCGCCATCTTGCTTTTCATGGACCTGGACCTTCCTACAGTGGTTTTCATCGCTTCACTCTCTACTGGACCATACCTCATCTCATCTCATTTCACTACAACTACCCTGGTAAGTCAACCTTACTTACTGTCTCACTTAGGGTCTCCTTTATTGGTGCACTCTTTGTGGGAAACTACCTCCAGTTCGGGCTCATGGTGTTGGTGCACGTCGCAGACCTAAGTGTGCGTCCCAGTATAATCGTTTCCTTGACTAGGTTCAGCATGCCCTGGTGTGTGTGCACTCTAAATGTATGGGTTTATTGCTCTGCATTTATTGGGTACAGACACCTGTGGCATTGTTGCTAACTAAGTTACCTATGTCTTGGTCTCTGGGTGCCGTCTGACCCAGTCTGTACCGGCCCATGAGTGGGTCCCCCACGGTTTCGCCCTGGGGGAACCAGGTAGTGGTTTGTAATGGTTGACTGTAAATACCTTGTACTCACCCTGCTACTTGGCAGGTGTTCTTTTTCACCGCTTACTACCTCGCTTCTTTCTTACTTTCTCCACCTTTCACAGGTCTTTTTTTTTTTTTTTTTTATGGTGCGACGGTCACTCCGCTATAGCACCTGTTCCCTTTCAACGCTTCGCGCTTGGGGGGACAAACCCTTCAAAAAAAAAAAAAAAAATCTATGGGTTAATGGGAGATCATATATTGAATACCACACTGATATACACTAAAGGGTTTTTAAAAGGTCAAAACTTATAGAATTCAATAGATCTCACATAAAGATTGTTAATTTGCCGTCCCTGGTTAACATATATGTACATACACAATGTTTCAGCCTGTGTTTAATATATGTGTCTATTACAGGGGTGTATTGTCAAACCTTACCAGGACCTGGATGACCTTCTACACCCAGGTATCCAGGTACAGCATGTACCAGGAAGGACCCCTGCTCCACAATGTTCTCCACCAAATGGCACATCTGCCAGTCACTCAATTCAGTAAGTCTGTCAATTGCCAGGGCTCCACTAGACGTCACGGGGCGCAAGCGTCACAGGTTTTCCTTGCATTGGGGTATCCTTTCTGCTGCGTTCCTGCATTGGCAGGCAGAAAGGATATCCCAATGCAAGGAAAACCTGTGACGCTGCCGGCACTACTGCCGGCCAGTGGCGCCTAGTGGAGCTTGGGCTTATAGGTTGAGTCATTTTTTTAAGAGCAGTGGATTTTTATATGGATGGGCGAAAAAATTGTTGTCCCCCCTTTGGATGGGCAATTTATTTATTTATTTATTTTTTAAAACCGCATACAAGCGCCTTTTAACCTATGGTAGTTCACAGGCTTTTTATGTTAGAAACAGGTAAAAATATTTTGAACCCCCTCATTGTGGTTGAAAAAACTTTGCCCCCCCCCAATCAAACCCACCAGCCCCCCCCCCTTTGTTGATGAAAAATGATCACTACCCATAAATATGCGTTATGCTGGCAAGAGGGTGCTCATCCAGTTTGTCTTCAAATTTACAAATCTTCTTTTTTATCTCCCTAGTGTTCTTCATGATTTTTTTTCCATAGTACTATGACTGATAAAGCTTATCAAATATTGCCAAATCAAATACTGCTTCCCTTCATGCTCATGTCCTCGTCTCCTTGTATTTCTCTCTTCCTATCAACTAGATTTTAACTCATTTTAGCCCGAGGGGGCAGCCTTGGTGAGGTACTGGTGAGGTAAATACTCATATTCTAAAAAACAAAATTTCAAACCAAAATGACATGAAATAAATGCAAAGGTTCACTCATATTGGGTCTGACTTAGGCTTCACCTCATGAGATACTCCTCAGTCTCCTGATCCTTCGCCTATATACGGTAGTTCACCTTCCCCATATATGTTTCAGTGATGTCGCAGTATGGGTACAGACTGAGACCAGCGCTGTTGTTATCAGGGGGCGCCAAGGCACACTTCTCTCCACTCATGTAGGTAACATAAATCCTGCATTTAAGCCTCAGTGTTCCAGAACTCTGGGATAGGCGTATATGAGGGATTTTACTCTGGTAAGGAATTGCAACCATTTCAGATCCACATTGTAGCTTAGCTCTATGTCAACATGAGACACATCTCTAAGTGAGGCCATTTAATTCTAATACTTTGATTACGGATCTGCTGCTGGAAGTTTCTAGCAAAACGGAAAAAATAAAATTCTATTTTTATATTTATGCCTCTGGCCACTGTTTTTTTTTAAAAGAAAATACTGGAATAAAAAAAAGAGAAGTTGATGTTCACCAGCAAACTACTAACATGCCCCCCTTTTCTTCCATTACTTGTCAATATTTGACATTTGATTGTCAAAATGTTACATTTGATGGCAAAAATGCCATTTTTCATGCCATTTTTATTTTTTCCCCTCTAGCCGCTGGGATTTTTCAGGTGTCATTTGGTATTTTTTTTTTTTTTTTTTTGCCTTCTCGGCCAAGAAAATCTGTAATCCAAGCAATTATAATGACAAAGCCTTACTGTAGATTCCCACACCCTCGTATAAGGCGCATCCCAGAATGAGCTATAAGCCGCACCTGATGCTTGAATATTGTAGGTTTAATACTATTCTAGAGTTTAAAATACCCCTGTATAAGATGCTGCCAGATTACTCACCCGGAAACTCCCCCCCCCTAGAAAACCCCCCCCCTAGGAAATTTCCCCCTTGTAAATTACACCCCCCCCTCCTCTCCAAGTCTGTAAAGGGATAGTGTTTAATTAGGGTGAGGGATAGGATGGGGAATGGGGTTAAGGATAGGGTTAGGGATAAGATTAGGGAGCGAGTTAGGGTTAGGACTAGGGATAGGGAATGGGTTAATGATAGGGATAGGGTTAGTGATAGTGATATGGATAGGGTTAGAATCTTTAGTCCTCAATAAGATTTAAAAGCAGCCATTTCTGACTGTATCTGTACTATGTAAAAGTGATGGGGGGAAATTCCGGGGGGGGGGGTAATTTCCAGGAGGGAAATCTCCTAGAACCGTATAAGACACCCCCCCCCCCTTACTTTGGGCCAATCCTACAATCTACACTTTGATTTGGGGTCTGATACTTGGTCTGATATCATACTGGTATGGTCTGATATTAGGTCTGATACCATACTGGTATGGTCTGATATTAGGTCTGATATCATACTGGTATGGTCTGATACCATACTGGTGTGGTCTGATACTAGGTCTGATACCATCCTGGTGTGGTCTGATACCATACTGGTGTGGTCTGATACTAGGTCTGATACCATCCTGGTGTGGTCTGATACCATACTGGTGTGGTCTGATACTAGGTCTGATACCATACTGGTATGGTCTGATATTAGGTCTGATATCATACTGGTATGGTCTGATATTAGGTCTGATATCATACTGGTATGGTCTGATATTAGGTCTGATAGCATACTGGTGTGGTCTGATAGCATACTGGTGTGGTCTGATTCTAGGTCTGATACCATACTGGTGTGGTCTGACACTAGGTCTGATAGCATACTGGTGTGGTCTGATAGCATACTGGTGTGGTCTGACACTAGGTCTGATAGCATACTGGTGTGGTCTGACACTAGGTCTGATACCATACTGGTGTGGTCTGACACTAGGTCTGATAGCATACTGGTGTGGTCTGATACCATACTGGTATGGTCTGATAGCATACTGGTGTGGTCTGACACTAGGTCTGATAGCATACTGGTGTGGTCTGATACCATACTGGTGTGGTCTGACACTAGGTCTGATAGCATACTGGTGTGGTCTGACACTAGGTCTGATAGCATACTGGTGTGGTCTGACACTAGGTCTGATAGCATACTGGTGTGGTCTGACACTAGGTCTCATACCATACTGGTGTGGTCTGACACTAGGTCTGATAGCATACTGGTGTGGTCTGACACTAGGTCTGATAGCATACTGGTGTGGTCTGACACTAGGTCTGATAGCATACTGGTGTGGTCTGATAGCATACTGGTATGGTCTGACACTAGGTCTGATAGCATACTGGTGTGGTCTGATAGCATACTGGTGTGGTCTGATAGCATACTGGTGTGGTCTGATACCATACTGGTATGGTCTGATACCATACTGGTGTGGTCTGACACTAGGTCTGATACCATACTGGTGTGGTCTGATACCATACTGGTATGGTCTGATACCATACTGGTGTGGTCTGATACTAGGTCTGATACCATACTGGTGTGGTCTGATAGCATACTGGTGTGGTCTGATAGCATACTGGTGTGGTCTGATACCATACTGGTGTGGTCTGATACCATACTGGTATGGTCTGATACCATACTGGTGTGGTCTGATATTAGGTCTGATACCATACTGGTGTGGTCTGATACTAGGTCTGATACCATACTGGTGTGGTCTGATACTAGGTCTGATACCATACTGGTGTGGTCTGATATTAGGTCTGATACCATACTGGTGTGGTCTGATATTAGGTCTGATACCATACTGGTGTGGTCTGACACCATACTGGTGTGGTCTGATATTAGGTCTGACACCATACTGGTGTGGTCTGATATTAGGTCTGATACCAAACTGGTGTGGTCTGATAGCATACTGGTATGGTCTGACACTAGGTCTGATAGCATACTGGTGTGGTCTGACACTAGGTCTAATAGCATACTGGTATGGTCTGACACTAGGTCTGATAGCATACTGGTGTGGTCTGACACTAGGTCTAATAGCATACTGGTATGGTCTGACACTAGGTCTGATAGCATACTGGTGTGGTCTGACACTAGGTCTAATTGCATACTGGTATGGTCTGACACTAGGTCTGATAGCATACTGGTGTGGTCTGACACTAGGTCTAATAGCATACTGGTGTGGTCTGACACTAGGTCTGATAGCATACTGGTGTGGTCTGACACTAGGTCTGATAGCATACTGGTGTGGTCTGATACCATACTGGTGTGGTCTGATACCATACTTGTGTGGTCTGATATTAGGTCTGATAGCATACTGGTGTGGTCTGATAGCATACTGGTGTGGTCTGATTCTAGGTCTGATAGCATACTGGTGTGGTCTGATAGCATACTGGTGTGGTCTGATTCTAGGTCTGATAGCATACTGGTGTGGTCTGATAGCATACTGGTGTGGTCTGATTCTAGGTCTGATAACATACTGGTGTGGTCTGATAGCATACTGGACACAAATCATAGGATTTCCACTTCAGGGATGCCACTCACTGATCCCCAAAAATTCGGAAATCCTCCTAATTTTCTCATTTTACAATAGGAAATAACTATAGGAATGAAAATAAAAAATTCGGAATTCCTAAAAAGTTAGGAAAAGTGGCATCTCTGCCACTTCTTCCTTTTTTGACATATCACAGCTTCGCTATCGTTATTCGTTTTTTACATTAGGAGTTCCCGCACACAGGAAACAATCCCGAATCACCTCCCTCGTGACGATGTACCCCGTCACACAGCAGAGATAGCAGCCTTCCACCTGGACAGGTAAGTGTATCAATCCCATAGGGTCGGCATGATGCATGAATGCAGCCTTGGCGAGTTACTCACCAAGGCTGCATGCATGCATCCCTGACATGATGCATTAATGCATCAGTGGCCCTTAACCCTTTAAGGGCCGCTGATGCAGGAGAGCGCGCCAGCACTTTATTGGAGCATGATGCTGACCCTGTGGGGTCGGTGCATAAACTCCCGGAGGGTCAGCATGATGCTCCAATGGAGTATTCTCGCCAGCACTTCATTCGTGCATCATGACGACCAATGTGCATGATACATTCATGCATCAGCGGCTCCTAAAGGGTTAAAGCCATCTTGTTGGATAATATTAGAAATGGCCTACCTGTACTTTAATCTTTATTGCATAAAACTCTATAAATGTTGGGTCACAAGAATATATATTTATTTGTGTTATTTGGCATATATACATGGTTACAAGTTATGTGCACCATACACCAGTATGATCCTATTCCTTCCCTCTGTCCAATCCAAATCCATTTTATCAGGATTTGGTAGCCATGGAAACGGAAATCAGGAAAGCTCTTTCCATTAGAACGGCCTTAAGGGATAGATAGCTGAAGTAATTTCCTGATTCGATGATTGAAGTCATTATTTGGAGACCTTTCTTTTTCGTTTCTTGATACATGCATTCCAATTATCAAGATCTACAGAACCTTTCAGAGTATTACTCTACATATACTCATTCCTCTTTCACAGAGCGCTTGGCTTCCATAGGGCATCACCGTGTGTCGGTCGTATATTCAGTCTGTCTAAAGATCTCATCCCAAAATCAAAAAAAACGTTTCAGCGATATAATGTCTATACATCATTAGGTAAGGATCTATGTTCTGCAAAAACTTCTCAATCTATTTGTATTTTTCATAATTCTTCTTTGAAATAGACATCCAGTCTCATCACGTTAATCATGTGAAGAAAGAAAAATTAAGTAAAAATTTATACCAGAGACATAAAGATATCTCTGATTATATTCAATTGTACCACAGAACTGTATTTTGTGAGAAGGGTAATAAAATTGATTTTCAAATTTTGAAAAAAAAAAGTTAAAGTCAAACATTACTTTACAGAGGGTAATCTGTGCATATATGCAGAGAACTGTTATAAATGCTCACCACAGGAGGTGGGTGAAGCGTGCGGCAAGCCTGACTTGTTAGAGGGGTCTATGGTACTGGACACCTCCATACTGGTATGTATAAGATTTATAAATACAGGTCCCTACTTCTACTATCTAATCCTTCAAGGGCCGCTGATGCATTAATGCATTACGCCCATTGGTCGTCATGAAGCATCATGCCGACCCTCCGGGAGTACCCTGGAGGGTCGTCATAATGCTCCAATGAAGTGCTGGTGAGCAGACTCACCAGCACTTCATTGGTGCATCATGACGACCAATGGGCATGATGCACTCCTACCTCAGCAGCCTTTAAGGGGCCATGTACATCATTCGCTGGTGCCCTGCAGGTATTGAGAGCATATACCCTCAGGCCATGTCTGATGATAATTTTTGAGTTTTTTCCCCTAAAATATCTTTTTGGCTGACTTTTACTTGATCTTTAAGGAAAAACCGTTTTTAATTACTTTTCCCCTTCCCACTGTACTTTGCCACACAGAGGGCGCCATCGGTATGGACCAAGAAGCATCCCTTTGTACAAGACAGCGACATCACACACAAACTGCCGCTTACCCTGCCCACACAGCATATCTCCCTACCCTACCCATGGGCCCGGGCACAGACTCTGAACCAGCATACGGCATGGGATCACGACGACTTCTGCGGCACCCTGCGGGTTATAGACCCGTACTACAGCGGACGGAGGTTACTGGACCTTGTGGACCTGGCTGTGTTTGATTTCCTACAAGGTGAATTTGGCATAATTGCCTACCCGTATATGATCTGGCCTATTGACATTGAGCATTGTGAATAGGTATCTCAAAGCACATGAAGAAAATCAGTGTATTTGTTATTCCATTGTCATGAATACTGATTCATTCTCAAATCATTACAGGCAACATGGATAGGACCATGTATGAAGTGTTTCATAAGTACCCTGACGACTCGTTCATACTACACAACAACAATTCCAGAGGGTAAGATTTTGTCCTATATGCCCTGAACCCTTTAATGACCACTAATGCATTTATGCATCATGCCCATTGGTCATCACGAAGCACTTCATTGGTGCATCATGACGACCAATAGGCATGATGCACTCCTGCAATAGCAGCCGTTATACAACGGTTATCACATTTTAGAACAATTTTGGGTGCCCAAACTGGATAACCTGAGTGTTATTTAGGGAATAATCCACGGGGCATGGCTGTAGGAGTGCTCTAGACTGTATTGAGACACCAATTGGCCTTATAGGCTCCGAGATGTCTCAATACAGTCTAGAGCAAGACCACAGCCATGACTAAGTGCATTATTCCCGTTATAACACAGTAAAAATCAACCAACAGCCACCTGACAACACATAGATGTTAATTGTGAAGTCTAAAGGTGAGATGAAGTTAACCTCCTTTGCTGGGAGTGCATTATCCATCTAAATAATGCACGATCAAACATCCAATCAGAACGCAGTGTTCAGGATAATGCACTCTGACTTAGCCCAGCTATAACACAGGATAAGGCACTGAGTTGACTCTTGAATATTGACAGTGTTCTTTTTCTAAACTATTCCTATATGTGACAGCAGCTCAGGTGTAGCATTGACAGTGGTTCATACAGAAAAAAACCTTAATTTTGATGTCTAGTTCCATATTTAAATACCCCACACATAAGACCCACCCTGAGTATTCTATAGGTTGCAGGAGGCTTCAGATTCACATATAAGATACGCATTATACGCGGGACATTACAGAGATTATAGCCATTTTGGTATTCCACGAACTTGAGGTGAATCTACCCTATAGAACACAGGTTATCCTGCACTATCTAACAGTTCATATTATCACTCCAGGTTTGGTCAGGCGTACCATGATGAGATCACCATCCTGGCCCCTCTCTACCAATGCTGCCTCATACGCTACTCCACATTCCAAACACTGCTGGCATTCGAGCTGGGTCCAGATCGTCTTAGCAAAGTCATGGGTGACAGTTTATCACAAGACCCTGTAGCTCCTATTTTACTTGACCAACATTTATTAGCACTTGACCGACGTGTTAGTATCACTCTTAAACTTGTGTATGAATGTATTAATGCTTCAACATCAACCAATGTTCTCATAGATGATGGATTTTAGCGAATTCTGTCTGCATTACTGTATTCAATGCAATTAGGGCACATAGCCTAAAGAGCACAGGCTCTCTGATGTTGCCTACATCTCAGAAAAGGAATGACCAAAGATACTCCATTTCTGAAGCCCACTTTAAAGCTTAACTATTAGACATTGTACCCTAATTGCGTCGAATATGGTATACCAAATCCATTCCTTGTCATGACTGTGCATACAATTGGCAATTAACAGGTATTTCATCTCAGACACACCTTGTACATTTGTATTTATATCTCCGGAGTATTGATGTCAATAAATATTCATTTTTCAACATACTTATCTTTTTCATCTCAAAATTAACAGTAGCAAGAGAATGATATCAATTATATATTTTTTAATTCTAATGCGTTTAGCTGATAAGCCCCCCATAAACAAACATAAAAAATACCAGTGCCGGGTCATTTTCAGACCCTTAATTATGTTTTCTAACAATCCTTTTTGTCTTGGTCAGAATTTGAGTTTTGACCTGATTTAGAAGGAGTCTCTAGTGCATATTTTTCTACATCACATTTAACCTCATTCTGTACCATAGCAGCTTCACCATGTGGGGTTTCACCCTTGGACTCAGCCCCTACAGCTGGCTCTATGATAGCTGTAGGTGCACCAGGTTGAGATTTCTCGGCATTAGTTAGTTCGGTCTCTGCTGTATGAGCACCATTTATAGGGACTGCTGTACTTTTATCAACAGAAGTCGCACCCAAACCTCTTTCAGCTCCTACAGATTTTGTGTCATTATCAGTGTCTAAATCCTCTACTTTAGCTGAAGCCTCACCCATGGTTGCTTGATTCTCATTTCCTTCTTCTTGCTCCATTTTTTGGTCCTGGTCAGTTTGTTCTAGACCCCCCTCCACTGCTCCCCCCTTGTCCTCCCCATCTTCCTCACCCTTTTTCTCTACACTTTTATCACTCTCACTGACTTCCACCACCTTTTTCTTCACTTTGTTCACAGTCCGTTTGGCCACAATAATTTCTTGCAGGTTATATTTCCTGAACTTTGTGAAGTCAGTGAGAAAGCCAAAGCAGCACACCGTCTTCAGCACGTCTATGTTAATGATGACCTCGGGGTTGTTGAAGTCGACGCTGGCGTTTGGATTAAGCTCCTCGATGACTCTCCCAAGGACTGGCAGGAGGCTGGTTCGTGAGACGCCATTATTGTTGCGCACCTAAGGAATCCCAAAATAAAATATGTTGATTTTTTTTTCTAGAAAGGTTATTAACTCACTGTCATTGTGATATATTGATGGAACTGGTGAACCCGCTGTATCAAATTGGGATTAGTCTTGACTCGAAGCCGGGCAATAAACACACGGTTGGTAAGTCAATATACCAACACCGTATTAGGTCATCATGCTGACCCTGGGCTGCCCTATCCCTCTTAAAAGGGTTCCTATCCCCTTAGAAGTGTGTGGTGCACATATAATATATATATATATATATATATATATATATATATATATATATATATATATATATATATATATATATATATATATACATATGCGTGAGCACAGAGACATTCCTCTGTGAATTTGTGTAATGTAGTTCTCATCATGAATATGTCCTTAGTCGTTGAAATGGCATAAAACATCTACCGTAAAACCTTGGTCATAAGCCAACCGCAGTCATAAGCTGGGGGTAGACCTCAGCAAAAAGTTATAAGCCGATTTTAGAGCTATTTTAACATAGGAAAAACCCAGGTCATAAGCAGGGGGGTGAGTATGGGGCTTTGCCCACCCCCCCCCCCACAACCCCCTCTGACCTCCCAATTTTACCTCATTTTCATGGCCATTTCAATTATTTTTAACAGTTGTCAGACGTGTTTTATGATGTTATAATTATAAATATTATACACGTATAATTAACAGCCTAAGTGAGACGTTGAATCATTATAGTTTGTCTATATGTTTGTCTAGAAAAAATGCCATCGAAAAAGATCTTGGAAATGAATAAATTTTTGAAAAAAAAAACGGTTATAAGCCGGGAGTAGACTTCAGCAAATAGTTATAAACCGATTTTGACCAAAAATAGCAAAGACAGATCAGCTTATGCCCGGGGTTTACGGTATTATTACTCGCTCACTCATGCTGACCCCATGGGGCTGTTTGTTGTTGTTGTTGAAAAGTTTTATTGGCTTCATTTGTCACAAACTAAATGATCTCCTCCAATGGAAGCCACTGACAAAGTAACAAGGCCAAAAAAAAAATCATTTATTTCAGGTAACATGTTGAAAAAAGTTAGGTAGTGTAGGTCTGATTTTTTTTTTTGTAATTTTTTTTTTTAACTGGTACAGTGACCTGCAACGATTCCCGGTGACTCCGGGACGAGTCGCAGTGACTCCAGGATGACCAAATTGGATAGGAAATAGCTAGAAAATAGATAATTTCTTGAAAATTGAAGAAAAAAATCCTAGGTTCAGCCCTTTTTAGCTAGGTAGGGTCGGGTTACCTGAAACAAACAATAATTTTTTTTGGCCCAATGACATCAAAACATCAGTCAACACTGTGCAATCTGCATTATGCACAAATGCAGGTGAGTTACTCGCCCGGGCCACGATCACTGATGGGCATGATGCAATAATCAGGGTTCCCACTACTTTTTGGTCATGGTTTTAACTGACTTTTACCTGACATTTATCAACTTTTAACTGACCAGATATTGGATGATTTACAGGGCTAACGAAAAAAAAATCATTCACTCTCAAGCGAGAGTGTTTTAAGAAATTTTGCAAACTCGCATGATAACTTGACAATCACCTCCCTAAATCAGTCAAAATACCATTTTTAACTGACTTTTTCAAAATATATCTTTTTAACTGACCTTTAAAGAAAATTATGTTTAACTGACCAGTGGGAACCCTGAATAATGCATTAATTAGCGGCCCCCAAAAGATTTATAAATAGACCCCCCCCCCCAATCACTGTATATATACCAACCTTAATATGTATAGAGTATGTGATGGGGCGGCCATGACCTATCAGTGGCTCGTACAGTTCTAATGCTGTGGTAGATACCCTGTTATCGTGTGTCGTACAGGTTCCAATTACTGGCAGCAGTCGGAGGATGAAGCGGGATTTACTCTGCTGGGAGGCGATGCAATCCTCGTAGATAGATCGTATCAGCTCTGTGGGATTCTCGAGGGGAGTGCGCACAAAGACAACATTGTTTGTACCCGTGTCTACTTGCTGAAAGACAAAGGGTGTAGGATTTTAGAATTGATATACCATAATCTCCCGCGTATAGGGCGCACCCTGCCTATAACGTGCACCTAGAGTTTTAGAATATGGTCAAAAAAATAACAAATTCATAAGTTCTCTTCTACAGAATGGATTCTCAAAATTCAAAAAGCTATGTGTTGCTTGGGCCCCCAGGACCCCACTGGATCCGATATGCAGCAGATGTGGCCATATGGGAGTGTAACATATCAAAAGAAAGGTCTTGGTGTCTCCCTTGTGGATCCAGTTTACTAAAACCCCGCGTATAAGACGCGCCTTATACGCGGGAGATTACGGTAATAGGTCTCACTCACTACCATAAATCCTCATGTATAAGACGCACATTGTACACCAGAATCACCATCATGTTATAGTATTTAGCTCAACTGAGGGTGCGCCTTACACGTGATGAATCTACACTATAGAACAGTATTAAAATGCCCATAAATTGACCCCTGGTGTGTTCTGTTTGGTTTAGCCTAACTCACGGTGTGTACTATATGAAAGAATCTACGGTTACACAAAGTTCAAGAAGTACATTTTGCTGGGCTGTGTGAAGAAACTACGGGCGATATCACTAGGAGTCTTGTAAAAAAAAAGAAAAGAGAATGGTTGAATTTTTGAAAATCAAGCTCAGTAACAAATGTGTGATTATTCTCTCCAACCTGGTTGTATCACCTAGGACTATGTAGTTGGGATAATAGGCATTCATAAAAGATTTTGATGGAAGCTTGAAAACGACTTCCAAAAATTCCGTCAAAGTCTACCAGGTATACCACTCACTGATCACTCAACTTTCGGAAATATTTTCCATATTTCCAATGAGGAAAGCCTTATCCTCTAGGAATTATTGCCAAAAAATCGGAATCCTAAGAAGTTAGGACGGCTTATGAGTGGGGTCGGCTTCTGATTGGGGGTAAAAGGTGAGTTTTGATCAGACTGTAAATTGCCGCATATAAGACGCAGCCTTCTTTAAACCACCACCCCCTCCCCCGATTTAATACAGCCTAATAACAGTGGTATAAACTGCACCTGATTTAATACAGCCTAATAACAGTGGTATAAACTGCACCTGATTTAATACAGCCTAATAACAGTGGTATAAACTGCACCTGATTTAATACAGCCTAATAACAGTGGTATAAACTGCACCTGATTTAATACAGCCTAATAACAGTGGTATAAACTGCACCTGATTTAATACAGCCTCATACCAGTGGTATAAACTGCACCTGATTTAATACAGCCTAATAACAGTGGTATAAACTGCACCTGATTTAATACAGCCTAATAACAGTGGTATAAACTGCACCTGATTTAATACAGCCTCATACCAGTGGTATAAACTACACCTGATTTAATACAGCCTCATACCAGTGGTATAAACTGCACCTGATTTAATACAGCCTAATAACAGTGGTATAAACTGCACCTGATTTAATACAGCCTCATACCAGTGGTATAAACTACACCTGATTTAATACAGCCTCATACCAGTGGTATAAACTGCACCTGATTTAATACAGCCTAATAACAGTGGTATAAACTGCACCTGATTTAATACAGCCTAATAACAGTGGTATAAACTGCACCTGATTTAATACAGCCTAATAACAGTGGTATAAACTGCACCTGATTTAATACAGCCTAATAACAGTGGTATAAACTGCACCTGATTTAATACAGCCTAATAACAGTGGTATAAACTGCACCTGATTTAATACAGCCTAATAACAGTGGTATAAACTGCACCTGATTTAATACAGCCTAATAACAGTGGTATAAACTGCACATGGGGCTGGTAATTTGAAGGTTTAGTGCTGTTCTATATTATTATAAAACCCTTCTATAAGCTGCATCCCTTCGTTGGGCTCAATTCTCAGATGACATTTTGTTTTCTGACGAGGGGAGTGATGAGCAACAACCTTTTTTTGAGTGGCAAAGGAGAGTACCTGGAAGCGGCGCTGGGTAGCCTTGGTCTGTTTAAGAGAGGCAACTTCCTTACTTAATGCGGCTTCGATATCTTCCTCCTCTTCCTCTTCACTAGACGCGTCCCCAGAATCAGGCTTCTGCAAATAAGTTGCATGTTATTAGAGGAAACATACAGTACAAATCAGTAGTATACGTAGACCGGGGGTGGGGCGGCAGGTGTGGGCACACTCCTTATTTTCTTCTACATGGAAGCAAAGCAGAAGAAAACAGAGTTCTTTTTTTCTATAAAATGGATTTGATTTCAGTTTTTTTTTCTTTTGGATGACGAGTTGAAATAGATTTAGGTTTGGTACAAAGAAAAAAAGATGAAAATTCCGTAATGTTCTTTAACTCTTTAAGGGCCTTACCCCTAGGTTCATGCCCATTGGTCGTCCTGATACATGAATGCAGCCCTGGCGAGCACCTGGCCAGGGCTGCATTTATGCATCATGAAGACCCTTCAAGCTGGTGATTGATTAATTGATTTGTTTGACATCCAAAAGTGGGACCCCCTCTTTATGTGACTATCTCATTAGTTAACGGAACTTCAGTCCTTTCTTTCTCAGTCTTGACAGGTTTTTGAAAGCTGAGTGTCTATCACAAGCTGGTGATAACCCTCAAGGTTCAGCGTGATAGTCTATGGTACGTGCATCATGTCGACCACTTTTGATTTTAGGCTCATTTCCCTACTTGACTTTTTCTTTTAATTTAACAGGGCGGCTTATGCAGTAGTGCATCATGCCGAACGTAGCATTGGCGAGTAATTCGCTAAGGTTGCATTGATGTATCATGACAACCAATGGACATGATGCATCAATGTAGTGTTTAACCAATACGGCATGCAGCCTTAAAAGAAATTGGAAAACAGTGCCAGATTCATCACCTACCTGTTCAGGCCCGTAGAGGCGGTCGGCATACTCATTGAGTATATTGTAGGCCTCCCTCACAGACTCGCGTTCCCTCTTGTTACATGTGATGATAACACCGCGCATTCCTGCGTCCAGCTTACTGCCATAGCGTGCCTTTTTTGCACCTTGTTTGTAGAAGTTTCCTTTCCTCTTCCCCATCTTTGATCTTTCTGCGCTGATAAACTAAAAACAAATTACCATATTACAGTAAATTCTCTTGTATTAGCCGCACCCTCGTTTAAGCCGCACCCCTGACTTTGGAAGAAGCTATAACCCATAGCCGAGGCTTGAAAATTGGTAACTTCATTCCTCTTTTTTAGTGTAAACTAGTGCATTCGGCACTACGGAGAGAGGGGGGGGGAACTGTGCCTGCAGATCTACCCCTACCAGTACTGCAGTTTCACATGAAATTTTGCCAATTATCTTGGCAAATTTTGGTCCATTATCTCGGCAAACTCTGGCCCATTATCAAGAAGGGAACCTATACTATTCTTGCCATTATCACGACAAATAGTAGCACATTGTCACGGCAAACTTTGGCCTGTATCCTCGGCAAACTGTGGCCTATTTGATGACGCCACTGACGTTAGCTAGCAAAGTGACGTTACCAGGTTACATGACTTTGCTAAGTGACGTGATGTTGCGTCATAAAGCTTGAGAAGTTTAGGATCAAATATCTCGGTACTTTTGAGTCTTTTTATCACTATATTTCTAGAGCTGACAGTATGGACGTATAGTATAAATATTACATAGTTTTTATGCATAATCTAGTTCGACTGACACATTGAATGAGTTCAAAATTGTGGGATTTTTAAAAATTACTTGCCTCTTGTTGTTATGCAAGAGGCTAGAGATTATTTTGCTGAATGCGTCTTGTTTTTAATTGCATTTGAATCACAGGATTTGGTTGGTCAGGATAAATAAAATTGCACAGGGGTACTTCAAAATGTTAAAATCCCTAAAAACATGGGAAAAAATCGAGTTAACTCTGAAAAAAGTACATATTTTGATGTAGCCTCTTTTAGTTTATCTGTTCCTGTCGAGCAGTCAAGCTTATTTCAATGGGGTGGGGACCAGCAACAAACTAATGCCCTTTTATACATAGGGTAAATACCCTCATGTAACCCCACCCAGACTTTAGGCTATTCCTAATCACCTCATTTTTATTTGTGTTCTTGTATTAGCCTCGGTACTAAACTGGTGAGAGTAAGGCCTCCTGTAAGAAAAACTGCATTTTGAATGTAAAGTTTAATATCATTGACATAAAAAAGGGTGACTCTACACCAGTTACCAAATCTCGGCCTTATCTCGTTGATTCATGCAGCTCTCAGTCAGGTATGATTCATTTTTCCCTCTTTGTGGTGTTTAATATTCTATGGCCACTGACAAATTACCCATACATTTCTCACTTATATCATTTCTGATCACTATAGGTACATCAAAGATACTTATATGCCATTTCATTTATATTAATATTTTTGACAAGTTCACAACTTTTTCATTTCAATGGTGACCCCCCATTTTTCTTCTTTTGAAATGTTTGTAAAAATGTCCTTTATTTATATTCAGAGAGTTTTGTAGATGCACCAATAGAAGATCATTCACTCTGATGCAAAATATGAAAAAATGTTTTTCCGTATATACGGTATTCAATGCCACAAAATAGACGTTTCCGTGAAAGGAGGCGAGAAAGTGCTACGGTTTTGGGAACCTCAACAGGCTCTATGTATAGGTATGTGAATGAAGAAAATGTAAATGCTTCAGACCTACAAAATTAATAGATAGTCCTTTTGGGCAACATCTAAGAAATAACATGCTTTTGGAATTATACCTCTATCCCTATTTTGAGGGGAGTTAGAAGGATTTAAGTGAGCCCAAGTTGGGTGAATTTTGGTTATGAAATTAAATATTACAAAGAAGGATGCTGTGTGATCATAACCTATATTTTGCCAAAATTTAAACTGAGATAAATCATAACAAACTATATATCACCTGAAAGGCAATAACCTTGCGGACATATGGCAGTTTAAATGAAACTAATTCGACCTATAGAAGCAGAGATATGATTTTTTTGAAAATAAAAAGTACCGTAATCTCCCCCGTAGAAGGCGCGTCTTCTACGCCAAACAAAATGCTGCTGGGTCTTATACGCGGGAGGGTAATTGCCTTTAGTTGGGGGTGTGCCTTATACGCGGGTTTTTCCAACATCTCAATTGGGAAAACACCCCAAAATAAGGCCCACCATGCGCCGATGACAGCTTGAACTCATAGCGCCAGCACCGCGGCAGACCGGGAGGTGTCGACGGGTGCTCGGCGGCTTCAAGCCGACCGTGTGCCGATGACAGCTTGAACTCATAGAGCCAGCACCGCGGCAGACCGGGAGGTGGCAACGCGCTCGCCGGGAATAAGGCCCACCATGCGCCGATGACAGCTTGAACTCATAGCGCCAGCACCGCGGCAGACCGGGAGGTGTCGACGGGCGCTCGGCGGCTTCAAGCGGACTGTGTGCCGATGACAGCTTGAACTCATAGAGCCAGC
Organism: Acholoe squamosa; assembly: GCA_949317995.1. Lineage (NCBI taxonomy): Eukaryota > Metazoa > Annelida > Polychaeta > Phyllodocida > Polynoidae > Acholoe > Acholoe squamosa. Next base: position 6,986,970 of record OX439039.1, read on the forward strand.
ACCGCGGCAGACCGGGAGGTGTACAATAGTGGGGGGGGGAGGGGGGCACCTTCTACGCGAAACAGCCCCCCTGTGAGTTGGGGGGGAGCGCCTTATACGCGGGTTTTTCCAGAAATCGATCCAGAAGAGGTAGGTGCGCCTTCTACGTGAAAAGGCATTCTCTGAGTTGGGGGGCGCCTTCTACACGAGCTGCGCCTTCTACGCGGGAGATTACGGTATTGGGAAACCATCAAAATTAATTAATTAGCAAAACTACAGAGCTTAGATAGGTATGTGCGCACCATTTAATCTTCTTCAAACTTGAAAGGCAGCAAGAGAGATTATAGCGTCATTGGGCCTCCCCGAGGCTAAGGATAAGCTACAGCCCCCCACCAAGAGGATTCAATGGCTGGGTGTCGTCCTGGACTCGACTGCCATGACCATGTCTGTACCAGACAACAAATTGGCTGAGGTTAAGGGAAAGATCAAGTACTATGCCAAGAGACGCTCAATTTCACGTAAACAGCTCCAGTCACTACAAGGAGTCCTACTCTACATTCCCAAATGCATTAAATCTGCATGGTTATTCGTCTCACGCCTACTGGATTCACTACGGGATATGCAGGCTGGATACATCAACCTGAATGCCAGCATGAGAGCCAACCTTTGTTGGTTCGAAGAATTCAACGCCCAGTGGAACGGCCCTGCCATCATACCGGTTAGCATCCCCCTACGCCACACAATATACGTGGGTGTGTGTGGTAATGGTGAGTGTGGTAATGGTGAACGCATCGCCTCGGTTTGAGGCTATTGGTTGTCATTGGCGCCGCCTTACCGGAAATACACCTCAACTCCATTATCGCCATTACTTCTACTTCATCATTCACCTCCACCTCATGTTGTCAACGTAAAATTTCCTCTCCAACCCACCCTTTATATTAAAAAGCAGGTACTATTACATCACAAATATCACCTCCATTAACATATCAACAAACTCATTGTCATAACTCCATTGTCAATATTACCTCACTTATATTAACTCATCAGGTACTCTCAAGTTCCAACCTTCATAACTTAATTGGCACTCACAAGGCCTAATGTTTTACATGTATTTTCTGTTTGTATGTGTATATATCATAATATTTTATTAATTCAATGGTTATTTAATATCAACATAAAATTTATTCATCAACAATAAATTTTATTATCCCATCACACTCTTGTGTACTTCTGTGGGGGTGTGTGGTAATGCTTAAAATATATCATCTTAGTTGTTTATATTAACTCCTTATCACAGTTTAAATACTCCTTTTATTGGCCCTGGGGTAAAGGTTATCAGCAGAAGTTGATGTTCATCTTAATCAAGCTGTAATTAATCAAATATCAATGCTTCCTAGAAATTAATTTAAGATAATGGCAGTGTAGTCTGTAGAGAATCTTGTGTACATAATATTTGAATTTTTAAAGTGAAATGATATGTCAATTTAAACCGTATTTATAGCCTAATAACTGAGAGCTACCTCTGAACCCTCAAATCCAGTCCCAGAAACAAGTGACCCATGTCTGTGCTCACACAGTGTGACAGTCACACTTACTATACACCGACTTACAGTAGCATTGATGTTCACATACCTATGACTATGTATATATAGTATAATACGCAAAAAGGTCACTTCTTCTTGCAGAATTGACCTGGCCCTCCATGGAGACGAATGTTGATGCCGCCGCGCTTCCCTGGGTGCCCGGGCTAACGGGGGTTCGGGGGCAGAGGCCCCGATCAAGGATATATGCCAGAACTTATCTGAATTTGAATTACATTCAGATGAGATCATCTGAAACTTATGGAAACTTAAATGGAAGATTATTATTCAGATGAGATCTCATCTGAAAACAGTCAGAAGTGTGTGACAGCATGGTTCCACCACATCCCTAAGGAACTAAGGCGGCATGAATGTTTGTCTCCAGTGTGACGTCATTCTACTTCCGGCCAGGTCAAAATCCCAAGAAGCAACGCAAAAGGGTCACTTCTTGCAGATTTGACCTGGCCCTCTGTGGAGACGAATGTTGACGCCACCGCGGTTCCCGTGGTGCCCGGCCAAACGGGGGTTCGGGGGCAGAGCCTGGCCCCGATCAAGGATATATGCCAGAACTCATCTGAATTTGAATTACATTCAGATGAGATCATCTGAAACTTATGGAAACTTAAATGGAAGAATATTATTCAGATAGTCGGATCTCTGATATCCCATAATGCATTGCACAGTCAGTTTCCGGTCTGCCTAGTGTACAGGCCTCACCCTAGAGGGCACCACTAGCACACATAGAGAAAGAGGGAGGTCAGAGACACCTATTGTTTGAAAATTAAACTATGCCAGACAGGAACCTGACTCCCCAGGTGGGCGATAATACAGAATCGGCCTACCGGTGAAGACTCTATCAGATCTCATCTGAAAACAGTCAGATCTTATCTGAAAACAGTCAGAAGTGTGTGACAGCATGGTCCCACCGCGTCCTTGAGGAACTGAGGCGGCGTGAATGTTTGTCTCCAGTGTGACGTCATTCTACTTCCGGCCAGGTCAAAATCCCAAGAACGGGGCTGTGTACAAATGACGTCATACATTTTTGGACCATTTTTGACCCCCCCTCCCCCCCTTGTCATGTTTCGTCATACAACACTTGACCCCCCCTCAGCATGACGTCATGCAGAGAGATACCCCCCCCCCAAAGTGCATGAATAGTGAAGGCCTATAGGCTATAAACAAATTAAAATGGTTCAAAGGGACATATAGTGGGTGTGAATTGCCAATAAAGGATAACATGCATGCAAAGTGAAAAAATAACTAGCACTGATCAACAAATGAACAGAGAAACATGCCAAACACTGTCAGCTTATATAATGTATGGGTCCCTATATGCAGGATGTACCATTTCCGTGCCTTGTAGTTGTAGGGGCTCATGGAGCGTTATATATAGTGTTAGCTCCCTATTCGAGAGGGTGGGTCGATCGGTGCGGTTACCACCGGTAGGACCAGAGGTCGCTTCGATCTCTGGCCGCTATGTGCCGGTTGCACAAACCCAAGCTAACTTGTCTGGTTTTACTTGATATTGACATATCTCGAATTAAACCGAAGTTATATAAGAACTCGAACCATTACATAGTTATACACGGAGTACTATGGTCGTGATCATACACAAGTATTTCCTGTCACAAAAGGGCTTAAAAACTGTCTAGATCAATAGTCCAATACAGTTAATAGTCTGCCTTCTTTACAGCGAAGAGAAAATCAAGAATAGTTATTATTAAGGATCATATAGTTCAAGAGCTTGAATGTATTGATATATTGAATGTATTGATTTAATCTGTAACTTTAACCATATACAAGTGTACTAGAAATAGGTTTCAGGGAGAACACTCTGAACTTAGTGAGTGGCCTAATAGAAAAAAAAAAACTCAGAAAGCATCACAAATTCTCAGGAGACCATCGATTGCAATCATGGTTCCAATTTGTGATCTTACAAAGCAATCGAGTCACCTCAGCATTTTACTCTAGAATCAGCAAATAAGTTGAGTCTGATAGAGTTCCATTCAGACAAAGATGTGGAGAGTAAGCTTGGGGGGAGGTCCCCTTTACATCTCCCTTGACACCTCAAGAAGGAGGGGGGGGGGGGTGATATCACACCTTTTCAAAAAGAAGCCTGTGGATGACTATGGATGCTGCCTTAAGGCAATAGGAGCAGTTCAGGGGTATTTTAGATGCATCATTTAAATCCTGAGGGCAGCAGTGGCCCTTTTCAAAAAAGGGTTAAATTGGTATAGGTAGGATAGAGTAGTAATGCCCCCTTATAGTGGCCTGGATATCACCTTGATTTTACACTGACATTGATGGCAGTGATACTCATTGAGTGAGATGTCTGAGGAATGCATGCATGTAGGGCCTATAGGTAATAAATTTATGTCAGATGAATGCATTAAACTTCCCTACCTTTAAAAATCTTTTTACAAAAGTTTTTGTTCTTGCCAAAACCAAAGCATATTGTGATTTCTTGATGACATGATGTCATGCAGCCCATGACCCCCCCTCCCCCCCTTGTCATGCTTGGTCATGGCAAGTGGGACCCCCCCCTCCCCCCCCTCCTGCATGACGTCATTTGTACACAGCCCCAACTCAGAAGTGACCCACATGCAGAAGAGACCCACATGCGTATAATACTGCTGAACTGAAGTTTGCTCGTGTCTCTAAGCGATAATAGGGGATCTTTACAATACAGTTGCTATTCTGTGTTTTTATCACTTTGATTTGCAATGAAAATAGTCCAGATGTTACCCCACAGCCTCCCGAAAATAAATCCAGTCACTACACCACCAGAACACGATAAATAAACTTACAAATCAGCCTGTCACTCACTCACACGCTGCCGGAAATCTGAAGCTTGTTCCCGCGGTGTTTCTCTCTCAGCACAGACCTCAATTGAGAATCTGGGCGGAGAGTGACAACCCGAAGAACGCTGGTGCGACATGCCAATTGCTAGATTCGCGCCATCAGCAGGGCCGTTGGTCAACTTTCTGTGTCCCTGAAGGATACAAGCCCTTGTGTCCTTCAGAGATACAAGCAATTGACCAATCAGGAGCCAGTCTCTGCAGCAGCAGATGGCAACTGCTAAAACCAAGATGGTGGACCTTCTACAGCCTGCATTCAAAGCACAAACACACTGATTTCTGAATAAATAGGCAGAATTTTTCTTTGTTATAGAATTTGACAGATCAAAATATTGATAGAAAGAAATTGAAATGCTCATTTATTGTGTCCATGGATGAAGATCCTGGATTCAAAGCTTTGTTGACACAGTGCATGGGTGGGCTAGCCTTGTGTCCCTGAAGGACACAACACCAATTCTTTGTTGACACATTGGGATGGGGTAGTCTAGTGTCCCTCAAGGACACAACAGCTAGCAGGTCTAAAGGAGTGGTCATCATTTATCAACAGGGGGGTGGTGATGGGTTTTTGTGTGGACGTGCAAAATCTTTTTACACCCCCTCCTTGACTGTAAATTTTTTGCACCCTCCCCCCGTCGCGCTGAGAATTTTCGCACCCCTCTTTGATCTTTAGGGGGCTGTGTACAAATGACGTCATGCTTCTTTTGGCCATTTTTGACCCCGCCTCCCCCCCTTGTCATGTTGCGTCATACAATGCTTGACCCCCCCCCCCCCCCGGCCCAAAGTACATGAGGAGAGTATAGCAAATTGAGATGGTTCAAAGGGACATGTATATATTGGGTTAACTTAATGGTGCTGGAAACAGGTGGGGCTTATTCCACCGTCCCTGGTCCAAAACCGTGCTGGGCTAATAATGGGTGTGAATTGGTAAGGCCTAAAAAACATTGTTGTGTTCAGGTAATCGGTCGAAAAAAAAATTAGAAGTTCTAGAAGCGCCTACCCTAATTTTTTCGACCTTTATTATATCCATGGGGGTAAATGGTTTGGGGTAGATGTCTGGGGGTAAATGTCCATGGGGGTAAATGGTTTGGGGGTAGATGTCTGGGGGCAAATGTCCAGGGGGTAAAGGTCCTGTTACCTCACATCCTCATGAGAGGTAAAGGAAAGGAAATAAGAGAAGAAATCAGATCTAGCCGACAGTTACAGTGGCTTCACTGAATTACAAGTGTAACATTACAAGTGTGGTAATATGATTACACATATATAATTAAGATCACACTTACAAAACAATCATTTTACTGTAAGGCATAATATAAGGCATAACCCCTAGAGTCCCATTCAGAAAAAGGAGAGAATAAGATGTTTGTTTCCAAGGGACAGTTTGTGATATATCAACAGGGGGAGCAGGATGCAGATTGAGGGGGGAGGGAGGAAAACAATTTTGACACCTCAAAGTGGGGAAGGGGGCAGAGAAAAATGTTATGTCTTTTCTGTGAACTACTGTAGAACAGGAGGGATGACCAGGGCAATCTGTCTGAGGGGGAGGGGATCATAAAATTTTCAGATTTCTGCACGTCTGTATGGCAATCTATCCCACCCCTCAGGCCTGTTGATGAGTAATGAGCAATCCCTAAATTACCAATGGGTTTTTGAATTGTGAAATTTATCAAATAGAATAGAAGTTGGGTCATTTGAATCTTTCTACTGAATTCTCAATGCCAGGGTGCTTCTTACCCGCATAGATCAACATATATATGGGGTCCTTTGGTTAAATGAGTCCAACTAAAAGGGCATTTCAAAGTGGTATGGGGCCTGGGTTAGAGGTAGGATAGAGAAGTGGACCAACACTGACACTGATGGCAGTGACAATCATTGAGTAGGGTGTCTGAGGAAAGCATGCCTGTATAGGTAATATATATTTCATAACAGATACATGCATTAAACTTCCCTACCTTTATAAATCATTTTTTTTTCTTGCCAAAACTGAAGCAACTTGCAGTTTTTTTTATGACATGATGTCATGCAGCCCATGACCCCCCTCCCCCCTTGTCATGCTTGGTCATGGGCAGTGGGATCCCCCGTCCCCCTCCTGCATGGCGTCATTTGTACACAGCCCCTATCATTTTAATTCCTCTATGAGCTCCTAATGAATGAAAAAGATGTTAACATGGAAGACTGAATAGAACGCTTAAATTGTGGAATAACTCGCTTTCGCGAAAGGGTAAGGCGGGAAAGTATTGTGGGAACTAGGTCAAATGACCTCATTTTGATAATAAGGTCAAGACGTAAGGTTAAAGTGATGCGCAAGAGTGTGCATGTGCATTGTTTCAAATGACATCAGGTGACGCTTTGGATCCCGCTACTTTGCGACTTGGCTTGATCCAAACCAGACGTGTGCTGGAGTGCGCATTGTTTTTTAGGGTGTAAACTAGCGTGTTGAGAAGGGAAAAGTTAATTAAAGGTATAATCCTTGTATAGCTCACATAGCCATTATCAGCTGGGGGCCGCCATTAGACCCTGACGGCACTATGACTAACACCTTCAGCCCCCGACTCCGCAGTATATGCCAGCGATGCCTCCCATTGGTCAATAATACAATAGCCATGTGCCGTATACCGCCATCTACACAAGGACTGTTGGATGGCTTCGATTCAACCACACATACTGGGCTAATGACCGAGCGAGATGTTCAACTGAACCTTGCAAGCGGCAGTGGGGGTAGCACCCCCTCATAGTGGGCTCAAAGGGGGAGAGGAGGAGACTAATGTGTCACCCACTAGTTTGGGTAACCGCCAGGAGGAGGATGATCTCTTGGGTGTGGGAATGCTAAGCATATGGAATGCTCAGAATGAACCTCAAATCAACGACGAATTCGAGGCATTCGGCCAATCGTACATTGGGACTTCTGACTCTTGAGAATCGGTTTTCAAGTGACCCAGTATCATAACTATATTGACAACAGTGGAGGCAGCTGACCAATCTGCTTCCAGAGGTGTCGGGCCTCGACCTGAGGACCCGAAGGAGTTTAATCCTAACGATGAAAAGGATTCAGAACTTCGCAATGTGATTCTGAGTACGTTAACTCAGAAACTGGTTGAAAATGTATGGTGGATGTGCTACCAGTGAAGCTCAGCATGAATGGTTTACCAAGATTGTTGAGGAGCCAGCGCGAAAGGTGGTGTGGACCCGAAAGCACCGTCCACAGTAACGGTCGAGCCTCTCTCTCAGAGTGCACATGAATCTGAGAGGGAAATGGAGGTGGACCAAACGAAGACTGTCAGTGACACCGCAATGGCTTCTAGATTGTCTAAGAAGAAAATCGAGAAGGTTCCAACAGCGGCTTCTACACCCAAGGTGGGAACACCGAAGGCGGAGTCTAAAGAGACCTCTCCCAAGGAGGACAAATCTACCTCTAAACCTAAGAGTGGCAAGAAACAATGTCACAAAAGGAAAAGAAATTGGCCGCAAAGGAAGTCAAGGACAAGAAGCTCAGAGACGAGGCTTTGGCCAATGCCGCTGAGCACCAGAAGCGACGTGACGATGCTCAGAAAGCTCTCGAGAGTGATAAATAGGATATGGATGTCGAGAAGACGGCTCTGACAGAGAATGACAAAGTCATCTTTGCCAACGCCCTGTCAAATTTCAGTAGGTTCAAGTCTATGAGCTTCAAGGACTGTCGAATGGACACAAAGAAACATTGTGCTCCACCTGCTGTTTACCCTGACGGCATGGAGGACGATGAACAATGGCTCCTTTGGAGTAACGAGGAAGAATTGGTCTTTCAATGTTATTGGGACTGGTTAAATTGTGTCATGAGGATGGATAAAACATATTACTTGAAGGATCAAAAGCTTTAGCTAAAATGGGTCCTCTCGAAGTTTGACAAAACAAAGTGCTGCTTGGTGACTTCTTGTCATGACAAGCAAGTAAGCGACCGAGTTCCAAGGACCTGGCCCTCGAAAGACAAGTTTCTGAGACTAATTTACGAGGTGCACTATCATCACCATGGAGTGTATGAATGTGTCCCTGATGATAGGTTTCAGCAAAGTGCCGTGCGTCATTCGAATATAGTTCGCCATATGAAAGTTTGTCATGGGACTAAGTTCAAGGACGCTATTCGAAAGGTAAAGGACCTCCATACAGAGTTAATAGCCGGTTTCACAACCAAAGATGCTATTGTAGTGGAGGAGGGTTCCGGGACTAAGGCCCTTAAACTAAAGGAGTCAGTTGGTGAACATATCAACGGCAAACTGCAAGTGAGGTATGTTGTTTCCTTTGTGACAGACAGATTGCACTTGCAAAATGCCCATTACGAGGAAATGAAGGAATGGGACAAAGCTGCCCATCCCTCTAAAAGGAAAGCAGATGAAAAGAACGCCTATGGACTCGAGTCGAGAAAAGTGGGACTATCTATGTCCCAGGAGGCATTTCTGTTTTACAAAAAGTAGAACCAAAAGCAAAACCGGTGACCCTTGATTCTAAGAAGACTGATTGGAATCAGAATCCTAGCTCAAAGGCTCATGTCGGGAGTTTGTCTTCTTCCTCAGCAGACGACTTTCCGACACTACCTCCTAGCGGTCCCCAAAGTCAAGTGGTGACACCGGGGAAGGCTAAGAAGCCAAACTCAAAGGCTTCTACCTTGAAACAACCTGAGGTTCCTCCCGGAGCCAGGGTTGTAGAGCTGCCTAAAATTAAATATTCTAGCACTGATAACATCGTTAGCTTCGCCATCCAGGAAGAATGGCGAAGAATTGGCAAGAGAATTCTCGAGTCTTTGGAGATACAGTGGTACAAAACACTTTGGCTTGTGTCAGTGGCATACATGACGCCGAAAAGGGGGCACTGTACCCACAAGAGCGTCTTTGCGATAAGGTCCAACAGGCTGACAAATGTGATAAGGAAGCCAAAAAGAAGGAAGAGTATTGGGAAATTAAAGTTGCCCAAGAGAGATCCATCTCTGACCAACTTCGAATGAAGTTCGAGATGTGTTTCAAAGGACATACCTTCGAGGAGAGGAACGGTAAGCCCTCCCAACTGCACGAGTGGGTGAAGGATTCGGATAAAATATTTTATTCCCAAATCAGATCGCAGAGTCTGCTATTTTTAAACTGAATACCAGATCTAACAGCTATAATGGACCGTCGTATGTTTTGAATATACACGCTGTCGGGACCTACCAGATGCAGACCAGTACCTTGAGGGCTGTCAAGAGGATTACCTGTATCACCATTCGAATACAACTGCTGAACATACGAATGGGACTCACGTTCTTTATGTACCTTGGACTTACCTGAACAATTATCATGAAGGAGTTACCTATATGTGTTCATCTTCAAGGACTTATTCTTCTGGTTTGTTGTACCATCATTGGATAATATGTACTGATATCTCAAAAAGACGATTTATTATGTTGATGTGTGATTCTTTTGTTGCAAACAAGATTACTTTTTATTTACAACCTGGTGCGCGGATATAGGTTGTGGACCTTTCTATTTATTGTTATTCAAAGCGGAGCTTCCAGATATCTATTACTCATGAGACTCATATGGAACCACTTCAGTGTCAACCCTGGAGGTAGGTTATGGACTACCTTGATCTTTCCAACCAACGGAGGCTGAATGAAGTAGGTCTCTCGAGGTTAGGCAGGTTGAACTCTAAGTTATATTTTGTTGTTATTAACTGCTGCTTTACCAATGTATACCGGTATCATGTTATAACCTTGTGGTTAACTATCTCTTTTATTTCGAGATTGTTATTATGAATCTCATATATTTATGTTGGGGTTACATGAACTCTGTTCAAGTCCTTTTCAGGACTAGTTATTTGGGTTTCTAAAACAGATATCACGTATTATATGCTATAGTAATAGTAACATCTCATTATCATCTCAATTCCCTAGGTGAAATGTATAGATAAACTATAGTAAAATCATCATTATATCTATTACTATTTTCCCCTAGTGTTATCAGGAGGGGGGTAGTGTAGGGAATCATATTTACTATGTATCGAGGTCCGTATTTATTTGAGACTGTTACTATGTACAGTATCGTGGTAGGATAGGCGCTCTTCGCGAGCGTCTCCTACGTCTCTCATAAGAGGGCACCAATGGTGGCCTTGGGCCGTGATGAGAGGTATATATTCCACCGTCCTTACACGATCGGGGGGATTTCGCAGTCCTACCGAGCTGGTAGGCTGACCCTGTCTCGAAACGGCTATCTAAGTGAGAGAATTACCACCTTATAGGGTACTGGCTATAGGCATAGGAAAGGTTGAAACACATTTGCAAGTCGTCTTGTAACAGTACCGTAATAAAGTGATTCTGAAAGCTACTCAAACCAACTAATCTATGATGTGTATATAGGGTGATGTGTAATTGCCTGGGCAATTGTTGACATGATGTTTCCCATTTTTGTACCTAAACATGGCACAACTATGAAATTAGGGGTGTTCATAGGGGGTATGTGGGTGCACCAAATGGACATACAGTAGGTAGTTAGATAACAAAATTGTCGCTGTGCTGCAACTAGGTACGACAACTGAGCAATTGTTGACATGGTACCAAATTGCATTGGTAACCATGGCAACAGTTTACATTTTTAAGAATAATTACCTGCGCAATAGTAACTACCCACACCCAAATATATTGCATACACTCAACCCATGCCAAACCTATAATGATGCACCTTGGATCAATTTAAGTCACCTTTGAACTTGTCTATGGTAATGAAGTCTTCGCAAATAAGGCACACCCTAACTTCTGGCAGATTGATTGTATAATGCACAGCAAATGTCTGTCCTCATGTATAAGCCATGAGCGGTCTAGGAGGTATATAGACAAAGGTTCACAAGGATAAGGTCTGACTGTGGGTAATCTGACAAGGTTATTCCATGGGGGATGTGAAATAAAGAGCTCTTTATTTGAACCTATGGGGAGTCGCAAGATGTCCAGGCTCTCTAGCTGAAGGTAACTTCAACAAACGAGTTGTTTTTGTATTCAAAAATTTCTTGTTGCTCACAAAAACCACCGTGCTGGATTGGGATTAGATTACCCAAATTATTTTTATTGTGGTTTTAACAAAATGAGAAGAAAGCTTGAATAGCTATGAATTGTAAATGTACTGAATAAAGCATATGACACTGATGGCATTTTCTGAAATTTATTCTGTTTTCAAAATGCGCTACATGGTCAAGGATAACATACAATAACGGATATCGTCAGAAGCCATTGCAACTTGTCAACAAAAATTAGAAATGATAAATGAATGTCAAACACAACTGTATGTGCATAAGCAACCTAACTATGCTAATTGAGAACTTCTGATGACCCCCACACTAAGGATGCGGAGCCACCAGGTTCTTCTAAATGAGGCAGAACCTGTCGAGTTTCCACTTGGTGGCCCTAGCACAGACTTTTCATAATGCCAGGGCAGACAACATAGTTTTGACAAGCTTTTCCTTAATTAATGTTGTTAACTTTGGATAATGAATTTCTTCTTTGTACATTTATTGTTGGAGCATGTTTGGTGTAATGTGATTTCCACCCTATTATCTCTAGACAACCTCGGCCCAGTTGATCCAAGGCCAGACCAAAGTATGCATCCTCTATTGCAAGATATGGAATATCAGGTGATATTTCTACCAACTCCCTTGTCAGATTAAGTGAAGTGAGAAAGACGGTACCTAATGCATAAGGTGGTGTTATGTCCTGGTCGTACTCTAATGTACTTAAGTAACCTTTATAATCTGGTGCTCTGTATGTTTTGTGTTCCTTGAGGCAAAAACCAACTTGGTGTTTCTGGAATGCCTCATCGGTCCCATGTTCGTGGAGTAGAGAAAATAACTCTGGTATATTTATTGAAGTGTCATCAGCAGCACGAATGACAAACCTTGTTTGGGGGCACTCGCGAAGTACCCATCTAAATCCCATCAGAACCTTTTGTGTAAGGTTGTAATAGTTGTCGGTAAAGTCATCCATAAGAATGTCATTATGCACTTCATTTTCCTTCATCAGCAATTTTATTTGAGCATCTGGCCACCCACCTCCAAATAGAAAGATCAGTTCATATCCATACCAATCTTTTAGTTTTCTATGTCCCCATGTCTTTCTAATGCTCATCCTGTTCTCTGCATGTCCTGGCACAGTTGTGACTATGATAACACTGTAAATACCACCCCTCTCCTTACATGAACCTTCTGGAGCTATGACATTCTTGAAGTTATACGTAAAACACTTATTACATGCAAATCTCCTGTGCTCTGTTGGGAACTTCTTTGTATTTAAAAGGGAAAGATGATGTTTGATCATACCAAGATATTTCGGGACTTCCCCCCTTCTTCTTGTAACAGAATTATGGATGTAAGAATAGAGTTTGCTAGCTTTATCCCGCAATGTCTGTGACATGTTTTGGTTGTGGTTGGTAATTAATAATCCTGGGATGTCAGTGCTCAATTTGCGAGCCCAAGATGGCTTGTGCTTTAGCACAAAATTAATGATGTCTAACATTTCTGAAATTTCTCTATTTCCCAGGTAAATCTCCCTTTTTTCTAACCGTGGAGCAGTCAGATATCTGTAGGGAAATATTGACATACGTGGTGGTGGTATACGGGCATTCAGGTAGACTGTATGGCCGCCAGGTGAGTCCCTATGCTTAATGTTCCTTGTTACCATCCGTTTTGTATTTAATATCACAAACAGGAATCCCAGCATAATCAACAGGATGCAGAGGAACAGATTTTTGCGGCTTGATCGACTCAGGAGTATCATTATGATGTTATACATGGAACAACAATCTGGAAAGAAAATGATATACTTATAAAGACATTATGACATGGGGGTGGTGGTGAGATTGAAGAGATTAAGATGCATCCAAATGCATCACATAATTATAAGAATATAGAAAAAGAACACTGTCAATGTTCAAGTGTCAACTCAGGGAAACCAATAAAAAAATTTCAACGTAAAAAAAAAACAATATTTTTATGCCAAGTGGGCAGTTCTAAAATGGGATAACTGTGTTATAATCAGTATTGACCCTTTTGCACTGGAGAGGGGCACCCCTCTTTGAATTATGGGTTTATGCAACTTTGTCCCCATAAAATGGGCGGCCTTTTTAATATTGTCATAGTATTTCTAATTAAGCTTCTTGACTATAACAAACCTATAGTCTCATTCAGAGGGATCCGACTTACTAAACAGATGACTAAAACTCACAAAATAGGAATAGCAATATTCATGTGCTTGTGACCATGTGGTTAGCAGACTGTGGTGCATGGTTAAATATAGTGGTTGGGTTTGTTTGGCTAAAGCCTGCTATAGCACAAGTGAAACCTGTGTTGTGGTATCTCAACTCAGAGGCCTCTGTGGTAGCTTTATTGACCAATTCCTGTTTAACGGTGTGTAAATTACATATATGTGCACTGTGCCGTAATAGACAGCCAACTTAAGGTGGATGGCTACCTTGCCAAACACGTCCTCTGCACATATTTATGCGCATATATACCCCGGATATATACACTTTCATGGTTATTACGAGACTGACAAAATCGTGGTGGCAAGGTGCAGTGAGTGAGGGGCAAAGTCACGACCTTCACGTTCCCAATCTGGCGCTCCTACCCATTGGGCTACAGAGCCAGCGGTGTGTGAGTGATGGAGGGGTACTATTTAAACCTACATGTGAGAGCTTGGCGTTTCATAGGATTTGTATTTCAATATGGAAAAAGCATACAAAGGGGTGGGGACCACCTGATCAAGACACATTTTCCGACAAAAAGCTTGATGACCATTTTCTGGGAAAGTTATACAACAATCTAGTTACTCTTTAATGACATTCTATGCATATTATAGTAAATCTCTGCATAACCCTATGGTAGCCTGATGTGTAACTATCTCAAGAAATCACTTGGGACCCCTATATTCTCTTTGCACCATAGGAAAGAACATGTCATTTGAAACCTCTGGCGAAGATTTGGGGACAATTTACTCTTAGCCGATGGGCGCCATCCACCTTAACGTTAGTGATCCCTTTGCCCACCGGTGCCGAAGCTGCTGCATATGACATAACAGTCATCTTCAGCACATGTCATGCACCCACCATTGAGAAATATGAACCATGTTCACCTTAGCAGTACGATATATATAAACATAGTAAAGATTTCTTATAAAAAAAGTGCCTAGAAAATAATTATCGATGATATTGTTTATGTGTCCCCAAAATCTGTGCTCTATACGCTCATTATTTCACCATTAAAACCAAACACACATTTTCAGAAAGAAAATAATAAATAGTGAATTAATGCACTATCTTTGATCTCCATGGTAGTGCAATAATGGACTATCGGTATGCAAAGGATTACCTTAACAAACTCTCTACAGACTGCAGCAGGGTTACTTGTGTGGCATGCCTATATAGCCTAGCTCCTATTGTCATCACTCAATTAGGGCTGGCAAATCCGTATCCATCACGCAGATTTCTGTAGATTTCAGTCACTGTACCACATAGATGAATAATGATCTAGAAAGCCAATACATAGGGGCATGCTACATATATGGCAGCCAAATTCAGTTTTGTGGATAAAAGTCTTGGACAGGACATATTATGTTTTATTTATATTATTTTACTCAAGTCAGACTCAGTCAAAGGCAAATAGAGGTAGCATCAAGATCTTTTTACCGAAGTAAAAGACTAAATGCCTCTATCTACAGGTGGTAAAATCAAAGCTGTAGGCACTTTCCTAATTAGCAATATCATGGGTTTGAATAAATCTCTCAGACGGGCCATAATGTGAAAGTCCAAAAGCAGAGGGGTGTGGTGAAAATAATTCGATCCACATCAACTTCATGCTGGTTCTACCTATGACTATATGCTATGGAATAAAGCAATTAAGATACCCTGGCCTTAATTTGCTAAAGAATAGGTACGGTTTGAAGTATGGAATTAAAAACAGTGCCACTTTCAGTCCATTTTTCAACATAGGAACATACTAACTGCAGAAATGATAGGAATTTATATTTTTTTCTGCTAGCCCTACCTGTGTCTGGTCCAACAGGATCATAGAAGACCTGCTTAGGTCATAATAATTTGATATAGAACCACCCAACCCAAAAAGAACCTACAAACCACCAGATGTGATGGTTCAGGCAACCTGGCCCAGATATATTTGACAGAACTCAATAGAGGATCCTTGAGACTTAGGGAGTGATCATTTTTTAACGACGGGGGGGGGGGGGGGGGGGCTGGTGGGTTTGAGGAGGGGTCAGAATTTTTTCAACCCCTTGACCAGGGGGTCAAAAATATTTCATCTGTTTTCAGCGAAAAAGCCCACATGTTACTATAGGTTAAAAGGGCGCATACACACACGATTTTCTGCCCTTCGAGGGGGGAGGTAAAAAAAATTGGGGCCAGAATTGCGTGCAAACCCACCAGCCCCCCTGTTGTTAAAAAGTGATCACTCCCTTAGATTGGTCCACTTTAGCACTAATTCAATGCCCACTGAACAAGATCTCGAGACTTACTTAGGAATTTCTTGAGTCCCGACTTGTGAATACAACAAGAATAAAGAACGTGATTTTCCCTGGAAATTTGGACATGCCATAACATCTTATACCCGAGAAAGTTCTCTAGTCTAGATCTTGAGAATGGCTCAGGAATTTCTTGGGAAATACTCAGGAATTTATCAGAAAATACTCCGGATATTCCCAGGAACATGTTTTTTTTCTCGAGGATAAGATGTTTTGGCATGTCCAAATTTCCGGAAATAATCACGTTCTCTTGCCCAAGTTGTGAACCTTCTGAACTTGGGTCCTGTTCAGTGGGTGTAGAATAGCCTTACCTGTAAGGCTCACCTTGACTTCAGGTAGAATCTGTAAGGCACTGCTAGGGACTATCGTCACAAACACTCCGTCCACTAAATCCTCCCAAAAACAAGCTGTGGCACATACACATGTGAGTTTGTCCTGCTACAGACACTTTGTCTTTCCCATGGAACTGGCATGAGGCAAAAGGTGTGTGACCACTAGATGTATGACCGAAAGGTGTACATAATTGATCTACAAGCAAAGTGCACTGTGAGAAATAAATGTTGAATCTACCAGTGATCCTTGCAAAACCACTCTAATCATATAGCAGGGGGGCAGTGTAATTGTTACAAGAACCCCCTGGTGGCAGCATGGTTGTACAAAGGACGCACTGTGAAAATACGAACATCTCTATGAAAATAAAGATGGATCTCTGGCAACTTTAGGATGAGGAATCCTTAGTTATTTCGACGACATTCTTTTTTTACATTGCTTTATGTATACATGCCTGTGGCAGCCAGCCTTGACCTTCTAGTTCCCGATTCCACCACAAGGGCTACAGTGGGGCTGGACCAATCCTGTAACCACATTTTAAAAATCCTGGATCATTGTCCAATGCAGTAGGGCCTACCTGGGCTCAATGTTGGTGCTTTCACGTGGTTGCCATGCATGGGTTGGGTTGTCATGATGCACCAATGAGGTGCTGGTGTAACTACTCGCCAGGGCTTCATTGGAGCATCATGCCGACCCTCCGGGATCTTATGTATTGACCCCAGCGGATTGGCATGATGCTCCAATGAAGTGCTGGTGAGCAGTCTTGCCAACACTTCATTGGTGCATCATGACAAGCAAATGGCATGATGCATTCTTACATCAGCGCCCTTCAGAAAGGTAACTGTCAGCAGTTTGAAAAGGAGTCCTATATTAGGACACAACTCAAGGAGTCTTCTCAATGCTGCAAACTAACCAAACAATAACATTACAGCATATTCATCTCTCCAGAGTGTATTCAGTTTAGTCTGGGTATTAAAGTCTGAGGAGACTGGTGTCACCCAGCCAGCCTTTGAGTGTGAGCTCACATGGTTTACTCAGTTACTGGAAGGCACTTCTCAAGATGGTACGACTGAACATGGCTACTACGATTTGAGACCCTCAAATTCATATTTTGGTGATCGTATGTAATGCACTATGACTGCTTAGGACTTAATGCTTACTGTAAATTCTCTCATATAAGCCACGGCTTATACCAAGACCCAGATGAAAGTTAGATTTATAGGATCAGTCCAAGGAAAGGGTGCGGCTTATAGGAGGGGTTTTCAGACCGGGTTTTCACAACATAGAAAAGTTCTAAAATGCCAATTTTCAAGCCCATAGCACACTTAATTGTAACCACATGTGTGCACACATAACAATGTCTCTCGAACTCAGGGTGCAGCTTATATGAGAGTGCAGCTTATACAAGGGAATTTATGGTACATATAGGGTTTGGTAGGGCAGTCGTACCAATGCAATAATTAGTGACCATAAGATTCCAAATCTGTAATGTCATTAAGTTGAGGGATCCCACTAGTTGTACCATCTTGAGAAATGCCTTCCAGCACCTCTATAGCCCAGACTAGTTACATAAGTCCTTGTCGCCTCTGTGCACGTGGAGTTGTGATCTAGAGCCTGACAGATGATGTGATATTTGGGGGGGGGGGGGGCAAACATGACACTGTATGGGTCAGGTCGTCAGAAAGTGTAAGATTTTGCCCTTGAAGGCCCTGAAAAACTAATTTTCTAATTACTTTATATAACCTTAACAAAATTGTCAAGGTACATCTCCTCAGCTCAGAAGACCAAAAAATACTGATCTAGGCCATCCGGTTCCATTTTTATTGCTTGTTTTGTGTTAGGTAACGTCCGGTACCAAAATAATGAAATATGGAGGTAATTAAAGTTGCTCTCAGTAATATAAAAATGTCCCATTATGCATAACAAACACATGAAATAACAAGGCCAATATGTCTATTATTGACTTCAATTACAGAATGGAACAAAATTTGAGTTATGGATGCACAGTAGACTGCCTCCTACATGATGATAAAAGTACCGGACGTTACGTAACGTCCGGTACTTTTATCAGAATTATTTCACATAAGCTGCTCTCATATGGAGACAAATGCTGGTAGACACACAATTTCTTCACCAAAGTAGGGGATGATAGGGCCCTTCATATGGGTAATAACAAAGATTTTGAAGCTTCATTTTTTCCATGTTTTATAACCGATTTAGATTTAGGTACCAGACGTTACAAATTACAGATTTCCATTTTGAAAGACACATCATGAAAAATTCTCACTTAGTAACATGTCCAAACCTCATGGAAATGATAGCTATGATCATATACAATACAAAAAAATAACTTTGGGATACTCTATAGTGTTCTTTATTCAATACAGGACACTTGTAAAAAATACAAAAAGTATAAAAAAGAACAAATTTGGCCGTTTTTTCACTTTGGCAGGCTATAAGTCCTAAAGTTTTTAATGGATGACCACAAATTTACATTTTTCTGATAGCCCTAAGTGTTCTCTATCAAATGAGTCTATGTAAGACAAGATTGGTTCACAACTTCTTTCTCCAGAGCCATAAAAGTCCAAAATGACCCAAAAACACAAAATCTACTGCTTTCTGGCGACCTGACCCGTATACATGGCACAGTGGCACCTAATCCCAGAAACTGCCTCCTAGATCCCCACAGTAAAATAATCTATACCGAGTTAGCGGGATGAATTACCAGCCAATGAAATAATCCCAACTGCTCTCTCCAGGCCTCTTGGGTGTAGTGGGGGGGGGGTAGTTGGTATAGGACTCAGTATGGAGGCCTAGTGGAGCCGCCATTTTGAATTTCGCTAGTTGAGGTCAACCCCACTGATAAGACCTACCATGATAGGTACCTTGTCCCTGGTTAACACCCACTTCCAGGGACATGCTGGTCCCATCTTATCAGTTCTTATCAGTGTGTGTCGCCGGAACCAGCTCCAGACCAGCTAGTGTCCAATATATCTGTCAACTGTTATCAGTGGTAACTGCTGGTCACCAACATTAGTAGGACAGAGGGGGTCATGATAAGCCTTATATGCAATTTTTATTTTTTTCCTGACTCTAATAAAGACACATAACCTTTGGTCCTTAAGATGTTTGTCAATATCATTGGCCATAACTTAGCTTCATGAGATATCAATTATATCTGATTTTTATAGTTTTCGTGATAAATAATGACCACTCCCTAAGAAAAGCCAGGGGGACTGGTATATGGATATTCAAATGTATTTTCTTCTCATTGACTTTTTAACAATTTCATCTCAAAATGAGAAAATTCCTGCAAGAAATACTATCTTTCTGTGATAA
Organism: Acholoe squamosa; assembly: GCA_949317995.1. Lineage (NCBI taxonomy): Eukaryota > Metazoa > Annelida > Polychaeta > Phyllodocida > Polynoidae > Acholoe > Acholoe squamosa. Next base: position 7,006,571 of record OX439039.1, read on the forward strand.
TGATAACAGATAATGGGATCCTATAATACCTTAATGAATGTTGAAGGAACAATAAAACAAGTATTTGTGATTTAAAAGTGTTTATTCCAACATACAAATGTCCAACTAACAAGGAGTCTTCATAAGCTGTATCCTGGAGTGAGTATAATCATAAATTCATTCATGGCACCATTAAAGAAAGAAGCACAGTACCTTCAGACTTTATGCCATGGCTAATATCGACGACACTATAGATTTGTACTACTTATGCTTTACTCAATGGGGGGATGGATTACGATCCTTGCATATTCAATGGCGCCATTTTGAAATTTACACAGAGCTAATTAGTTTTGTATTTAGGTATGGTTATTAGAAGTTTTACGGTAAAAAGAACGATTGGAATAGTTCAATAATTTTATGTTATGACTTGTTTATGTAAATATAAGATAATCGCCATGTTTAAAATGGAAAAATCCCCATGCATAAGACTTAATATGAAACTAAGGGCTTGAACTCTACTGCTAGCTCCCAACCAAGCCGAGCAAGGTGTCATGGCGGATCAAAACAAACCATGATGACTTGACCTCTTCAAAATGAGTAAATATCATTGTTTTTCTTCATTTAAAAGCAAATTCATCCCTTAGAGCCATGGCATAAATGCAAATGTCAACTCGCATGGGATATTATAATGGCTTCGTTGAATACGGCAGAATCACCTCTGGGAATACGATGCAAAAATATCCCATGCTCATTGACGTTTGCTTATATTCTTTTCAAAACCTAATTATTCTGTTGAATCAACTAGTCGATGGCAAAAAGAAAGAGAACTAGTAAAGAGAAAGGTGAAGGTGAATGTTGAAGATGTAAAGATGGACGGAGAAACATATGGAGACGGGCAGACATGGAGACAAGGAGAGAGAGAGAGAGAGAGAGAGAGAGAGAGAGAGAGAGAGAGAGAGAGAGAAAGAGAGAGAGAGTGTGTGTGTGTGTGTGTGAGACACACACATAAATGGAGTTGGAGACAAGAGATGGAAAGCACAAAGTTCCAGAGAGGCGGTGAGATGGAGAGCTTGGACTTATTGCATGTGCAACGAAAAGAGGAGTGGTGCCAGTGGAAGACAAGGAAGAGGTAGACATTGAGTGACAACGAGCTCCATGGTTGTTGGAGCGATGAATGAAGAATGATGGATGATCTATAACTATTCTCTCGTGATTGACTTAAATGAGTGTTCCACAAAAACAGATGTTTGTCCTTTGAAAATAGGGTATTGTAAAAATGGATAATGATTTCTATCCGTCTGATTTAAGAATATTGTGTATCAGTATATGGATATCTAATTAGGCTTGAATTAGGCAACAGTGACTTGAAAAGATATATATGAGTAAACGTAATTTTAAAGAAATATGAAAATGATTTTGCAACAGTTTTCTTGGAAGACCCATTTGAAAAAGAATTAGGATATTGTGCATGTGTGACAAAAATACTATATATATATATATATATATATATATATATATATATATATATATATATATATATAAATATATATATATAGCTTTCTCAAAAATATGCAAACTAAATTTAACAACATATCAATGTAAACCAAAACATTAAGCAAAATGTAAGAATTGTTAGAACTTTTACATTAATCAACGACATTTTCATTACATAAACAGTAATTAATATTTTGGTTTTCAGAAAAATGGACATCCTTTTCTTAGTTTCTTTTGAATTAAGCCAATTGGTCCATAGAATATCTGAATTTTACATATTGCAGTATATATACTAGACAAATGGCCCAGTTGACCTGGAGGCCGTTTCACCGCGTTCATGAATCAAACACGGACGTCCGTCTCTGCAAAGACGGACGTCCGTGTTGTCCATATCCGTACACCTACTGACCCCTACCCCCTCCGTGTTCCAACTACGGACCCTAAAACCGAAACACGGATGTCCGCCTCTGCAAAGACGGACGTCCGTGTTGCGGAGACGGACGTCCGTGTTTGATTCATGAACGCGGTGAAACGGCCTCCTGGTTGGTCAAACAAGTTGAATAAAACAAATAAACAATTGAAATACAAACTAAGCACTAACATGAATCAGGTACAACCTCAACCTTTGAATCCAAAGTGAAATTTGAAAACTATGTAAATTAAAACTGGGTAAATGTTGTATGTATACTATAACAAGAGAAGCCGTGAAGAAAAAAGAAACACTCTCAGTCTAAGATAGTAAGGCACACTAGAAGTCACACTCTCAGCCCGAATTGTAATGCGGCTATAAGTAGCCCTGTAAATAGGCAGTAGGACCACTTGGTAAGTGGGTTCATGCCTACACTAGCTACTATTGAATAACAACAATTGTGCTGTATATCTACATGCCGGGCTGAGAGCAGGCTCGCCCTCTCCAGCCCGACAGAGTACGGGCTGGCTTCAGACCTTCATCTGGGTAGATCGTCGCCCAGGCGGCGAAGCTCACTCCCCAATCATATTCCTAATTCTGGTAGTGACCCAGACTCAGCATGGAGAATGAATACACATTCCAGTTCAATCAGATCCTTATCTAGATCAAAGGGGGCAATAAAACAATTAACTGGAATACACATCCAGTGAAATGTAGAGGTGACCCCAGGCTATTGAACTGAGTATCAATAGACGCTGGCCGAGGCTGGGCTGAGAGTGCACCGTCAGCATTAAGAAGGGACTGAGATTGTGAATAGACCTACTGTGATACCCTGATCAGGAGGCACGGCTTATACAGGAGGATCTACCCCATATATAGGTAAGGGAAGACTTTTTTTCTGAAATCTTTCCAAGACTACATTGATAAGAACAAAAGTTAAGTCACTTCTATTTTTTCTCATAACCACAGAGTGTAGGTGCGGCCTATACATGTAAACAGGTTGTACCTAATGAATGGGGAGGTACTTCAGGCAAGATAAGTGGTTAAATGCTTCACATTTGTCATCATGATGCCTCAACACAACAGCCGCCAGGTGTGTCCGATTTGTGAGGTGTGTCTTATATTCAGTGTATTACAGTAGGAAAACACATAATAGAGCATTACTAAACACATGGCAGGCTTTGTAGATTAATATGGTAGCCTTATCTATCATGCCATTTATACTGCCCTACATACTATAGAATTCCAAAGCAAAGCTGGGCAAACCAGATGTTTAGAAAAGGGATCTAAGTTTTAAAGACACCGACCTATGGACCAATAGTAGCTTTTCAGGGTCCTTCTGAAGGACTGAGACAAGTATCATGCATTCCTCTGCCTGCAAAGTCATGCAAATAATACTTGGTCTATTTCTCACCGGTCGTTTCTATATTTTTAGCATCACATTTCTTGAAATACAAGAATACCCATCACGAATATACAGGTTATGTAACACATCCATGGTTCACTATAAAATATGTTTTAAGATCTTCCACAATTAAATCACAAACTTATTTTCTCATGGATCAGATGCTGTGTACATTTACACAATAAAACTACATTTTGATCCATCATGCCACCCTGTAATTGTGTATTAGTTTCTAGATATAGAGCTATCTGTCAAATTTTATTCAGAGATAATGCCAGGTCAAATAATTTGAAATAAAAGAATCATGAAATGCACCCTCCAAGTGGTTTACACAGAATTAATAATCTTATCAGCATTGGGCTGACCCTATAGAAAGAAAACCCTAAAAAATTCTCAATATTCAATAGTTATGCGAGTAGCTTAATAGGAGTATTTTTCTTAGTTGGTTCAATATGATGAAACTGTTTGATTTTTCTAGCTCACTTATGTTAAACAAATTAACTTTTTCCCGAGGGTCCTCGAAGATTTTCTGTCAAATTCCATCCATGTTCTTCCTTTTCTGTCTAGAAGAATGGTCTACGCTTAAAGTAGCCAAGCTGCATGCCGGGGCTGAAATTGAAATTAGAAATCATACAACTGCTAAGTAGCAATAAGGTCGGAGAAATGAACTCGCTCTTCTGAATTGAATTAGAGCTGAGATTTCAAAATCAAAGGCCCAAAATAAATGTGTTACACATCAAATCAAAGTTCTTGCTATACTCAAATTTGCAAATATCACAATATTTCATATCGAAGAAATCCAAATTGGGTTTAAAAGTTTGTAATTTACACAACAAAAATATAATACAGTGATGCATACCCTGCATAGGTTGTTGGACCTCCATACGCGGGTTCTGCAAGATGGGTGCTTGAATGGTGGACCGCAGGTTTAATGCAGGCGGGACAGCAACAGACGATGATGACCAGGATCAGGACAATCACAGCGAGAACCATGCCAACAATGGCTATCACCAGCGCTTCCGACACCATGGGTCTGTCACACGCTACACCATCATAGTTAGAGAAGCACCTAGAAATAAGATAAAATGATATTGATATCCCATATAAAAGGTGCTGAAGTGATTGTTGCAAATAACCTTTGTTCTCAAACAGGGTTGTTTCAATTATGTCAGTAAATACATTTGTAGGTCAGAGTGCTGAAGCAATAAAAGTTTCAACCTACGTAAAGATTTCTGATAAAGCTTTGTTGAATTTTCCAAAAACGAGTCAAAGCCGTTTAGTTCTTATATTGACACACAATGATGGTATCAAACTGTTCCATCATATTGAACTGTTAGAGGTATTGAACAAGTAATCAATGGATAATTCATGACAAGCGTGTGTTAGTGAAGGATAATTACACGAGGCTGTAGGCCGAGTGTAATTAGCCTTTGCTAACACACACGAGTCATGAATTATCCATTCACTACTTATTTTATACCACGAAACCAATAAATAATCAATAGAATACCAATAAATTCAAGTTGAAAACAAATATTATTCCCCCTCCCTGGGACTCGAAGCCAGCCATAGAGTGTGTACACAGGTACATACACCTCCTTGTCACCCGGCACCTGACAGTGACAGCGCCCGTCTCGGCTAGGCTTGGCAGCAGCACACAGCGAAAAATAGTGTTTGTACAAAGCGCTAACCACTAGACCACCGCGTCTCCTCCTTCAGCGGCCATCTCGGCTTGGCCATATCTGAATGCGGACAGTAGGGAACAAAAATATACGCCTGGACCGGGGCTCATCCCGCCTACCTCTACAAGCTTTCCAAGCAAACCCAGACCATCACACGTCAGTCCCTGTGGCGCATTGCATAGGGTGTTGGATCTGGGATGTGAGAATGCTGGTTCAATCCCTACCCTGGCCTTGTAAGTTTCGTGGGTTTTAACATGTAACATATGACATGGATAACCGCACGCCTTACAAAATTGATGTTACAGCCTACATGGTGTGCAATATCGACAGGTATGTGCATGGGAATATCCAGCAAAAAGCACTGAGTAGCCCAGAAATCGTGGTATAATGGTCGATAACCCCCTCACCTCACTCACCCACCTGGGTGACCCAGTGCACACTTTCCACACACACACACACACACACACACACACACACACACACACACAGACACAGACACACAGGTACACTCCCTCACACACAGGTGTGCAGCCATTCAGCCCCCAGTTCAGTGTTATTTTTTCTCTTAAAAAGAAAGGGCTCCGGAAATAGGTTGAAATCTTTGGCATTTCTCTCACCACTATAACCTATACCTGGTGAAACAGCAGGGGCTATTGTCTGGCCAATTTGAAGTCCCATGGTTAATGCTTTGGTTCTCTATAATATGCATTTGGATTTTTTTTTGAATCACATAAAGACAGATTGGCCATTATAAATCCTCAGATAGCAATAGTCATGGGTGTTTGAGGTGTTTTCAGAGTAGTCGTAAGGTGTACTGTATTGACAGCTTTCAAGGGCTAAATCAATACAGGCATATAGCCAAGAAAAAACATGTGGCTAGAGTGTCTACTGTCAGCACGCATCATAAAGCAGTCTTTCAAAAGTTAGAGGGAAAATGATGTTAAATTTGAGCTAAAACAAGGAAGTTGCAATACACCGAAGCTGATTTGTTTCCGATTTGAATCAGGAGCAAGGTATTTCCACCCTCTTCCAGTAAAACCAATGCTTTAATTTTCCTGGCATCGGGAGATTGAGAAACCCCCTCATGAAAAATTCATAAAGTTTCATCCATTATTTCTCTCATATTTGATAACATTTGGGCCAATATTGGGCTGATTTTTGTCGATTGTCTTTGGTGGAAGCAATGCCTAACAGTGCCAACCTGCAGGATGCCTGCCCTCCCTCTACGTAACAGTTTCCGTTCTTGCAGAGGCCCAGACTGTTCATCAGGTCACAAGGGTTGAGGCTTGGTATGGAGACTAAAATCAAATAAAAGGTGTAAATAGTGGATTAGATTCAGATGGTATGCTATTATAGCAAAGTTTGTGGCAGAGCAAGGATAGTTTATTGGAACCTTTCTGAGATATTTATGATAAATTCTCCATTTTTAAAAATATTGTGAAATGATATATGGTCAAATGTTTACATTCTGCGTGATATCCAGTACTGGATCAAATTGAAAAATCAGTTATTTATTCTAGAGATATGTCTACCATGCTTTAAATCACATTGGGAACCCTCACCATTATATACAATATATAGTCCTTCATCTTGTGAGCATCAATGGTTGTACTCGCACTACTGCCATACTTATCCCTATGTAATAACTACAAAAGTGCTGATTTTACAAAATAGTTGTAGCATATTCCATATGATTTCCCACTCTAATTTTGAGGCTTCTAAATTGTAGTGGCTGTGTGCAATCATATTGACTTAAGAAATGGCTTAATGGCCTAACCCCAAAGAAAGTGAGTGAAAGCCACCTACTATCCAGATCAATACACTTGTTGGCAGGGTCTCTCTGATACCATGGCACACAGGAGCACATATAGCTCCCCATGGTATTGATACAGTCCTTGGCCACTGTCCCGCAAATACCCGGCTGTTCCTTGCACTCATCAATATCTGTAACACAAGTGAATCTATGAATTCACTGTATGTTTTTCTTGAACAAATCTGCCATGAAGTTTTCGATAAGAGTTTGAGGCTATTTGGTGACATCACAGTAGAGTTTGGGGCTGTTAGGAATGAGATCCAGTTTCTTAATGCCCCTGTAGAGAATGACCTTCCCTATAGCCACTGTCATTCTCAACATGTATATAGGCAAAGGTGCACGAATGGGAAGAATCTCGCAGGGTTATCACACACGCCATCCAGCTCACTATGCAGCAGTTGGACGGCAAGTGCGATAACCCTGCGAGATTCTTCCCACGAGTGTTCCTTTGCATTTATCTCATGAATGGTTACATCATGTACTTACATTATCTTGATTACATCATCTACAACCCTTAGAATTCAGAAGAATCTGCCTGTACAAACATGCGTAGGATTTGTTTACATCGCCATCTTGAACCTATGATGTCGTCAACAGGTCATGTGACCTTGGCGTGTGATATTCGCGCTGGTTATCTAACGGGGGTTGTTAAATACGGCGCTGCACTGTTGAGGGTATCAGTATCTCAGGCATATCGCCATGAGATAAATAGGCAAATGTTCACGAGGGGGGAGAATTTTCGAGGGTTATCTCACGCGCCGATCAGGTGCCTTATCGCACGATGCCCGCAGGGCGGAGTGCGATGCGGCACCTGATCAGCAAGTGAGATAACCCTCGAAAATTCTCCCCACGAGTGTTCATTTGCATTTATTTCATGTTATTTTTATCTAAAACTGCTGAATTACAATAGAATTTACCAGAATGACTCCCCGTGCGCATTGTTTACATCGCCATCTTGGAGCTATGACGTCACTAAATGGTCACGTGACCTCGGCGTGTGATATTTTCGCGGGTTATCGCACGGGGGGTGTGAGATACGGCCCTCGAGTGCTAGAGCTATGGGCTGTCAGTATCTCGGGCATATCAACATGAAATAAAATGATATTCTTAACTATACAGTGAAATGGAATGTTAGCACCATATAAATGTTGCCTGTAGAGGATACCACCCTAATGTAGTCTTCCCGATGTCATTTTTCATTATCACAGCTTCATATACCCAATGTATTTTTTTTTCAATGGACCATATGGCCACAGGGAACAATGCGTTTGAGTCAGAAGTTCATAATATACAGCCATATCTAAAAATATTCTCACAGATCCCCCATGGTACAAATAGTAATTTTGAAAAAGCTTATAAATGATGGTAGTAGTATAGACAAGTATCATATAGTACCAACACAACAGGCAAGGATATTTAAACTTGGTAACAATGGTAAACTTTAGAATTTTATACCTAGTTGATTTTGTCTTTGCATTACATCGTAACTAGGAATTATACAATAGTGTAAATACAATTATATATCAACTTGTGGGGTTTTATGGTAGTTGGTCATGCGAAATCTTGTGAATCCATATTGATGCAAGAATATGGTCTGTATCCAAGGTGAATTATAGGTGCCAGAAAGCTGAGGAATCTGCAAAAAACACCAATTCGGTTAGGAGAACACACATACCTTCACACGTGGTGGCAGAAGTCCAGGTACCATCCTCCTTACACGTGATGGTGAAGCTGTTCTGGGTGTAGGCACTGAGCTGTACCTTTGGTCTGTAACCTGACATACAGGTATATGTTATCTTGTCCTCATAGTCCCACCCCAAACCTGAGCGCTGAGCGTTCACAATGTCTCCAGGGTCCTTACAGTTCACAACTGGTCGAATGAAAGAGAGGAAATTGTTTGGGGAATTTTAAATGGAAGGGTTTTTGTGTGCTCATTTGTCTTCATTTTGTTCTTAAAAGGTTCTGGACCATAATTTGTATTTATGCTTGTAGATCTATCTATCATTTTGAACATGTACTTTAAACATAAAAGCATAGCTGGAGAGATTTAAAAGACTGACAACCTCTTTTTGGTCAAAATGGTGCATTCAGATTCAGACATTAGAAATGATGTAGGCATATTAGTTATCAATATGATCAGGCCATCTTAGATAACCTTTCGATCCTGACAAGTATTGCAATTTGAAATTGCGGGTTTATGTTAATAACGCAAGAAATATATCAATAAAGTTTCACATGGCTTCCTTTTAATTTCATTTATTTCAAAGGGCAACTGAACTTGGAAATGATCTAATTGGCACTTGTGTGATTGAATAAAAACAACAACTTGTGTGATTGAATAATAAAAAAAAGAGTATGAACAAAATAACTTACGGTTGCATACAGGCAAGGGGAATGGTTCCCACTGACCAGAGGCCATGCACTCTACTTGGAAGGTGTTGAAGGTGATATAACCATAGTAGGAAAGCACCACCTGTGATACCGAATACTGGTCCAACTATAAACAAAGCATATAATCAATTTTATTGAATCAAATGAGGGGCTCAGGGACAAAAAAAAAGAGATTTAGAGGATACCGATTCAATACCAAAATAAAAGTATTTAGCCCTACGTGAGTAGAGGCAGGGTAGTAGTTTTAGATAGTAGTTGTTTAAGAAAAATGCATAACAGTGTAATTTCCAAATGGCCTGACATATCCCCCCCCCCCGCTGGAGAATCCTTGCTTATCACAGTATTCTTTGGAGGTTTATTCAAAAAGGCTCTGCCATGTCTACCTATGCGATGTTGCTGATTTCCCTCCACTATTTCTTAAATGCAATGATAAGGTCAGCCTGCCTTCCTTTCTGATAGCCAGTACTATTTAGTGAGTGCTGTTAATCTCATCCCTGCTTTCACGATTCCAAGCAGACCACACTGTGCACAGTGGTAACAGGTCCACAAATAGCAGTGGAAAAACTCGTTCTCTCAAGAGTCCCTACATTGTTTATGAGCTATTTATACCCTGTCGGCTGCACTTGACCTTGAAATGTCTTCAAGTATATCACCAACTAAAAGAGAGAAGGGAAGCATGACGTTACTATGCCCTTAACACATGAGTAGACTCAAGAGCCGTCAAGGACTCTCAGGAGGTGCATTCACTCTTGAGAGGATGAATGTCCCCTCACAGGTGCATTTGCACTCAGGAGAACCACTATCCTTTCTCAGACTAACATAAGGGGTGGCGTTAGTACTGGAAGTGGAATAGTGAAGGACTACATAGTACTTGCTATTCCTGCCTGGCCCAATACCACTAAAAAATTAAGTGTAGGTAGACTAGGTCTTATTATATGCGATGGTAGACCCTTTTGAATTAACCTCCTGTCCACATGGCCTACACTATCCAATTAGGCTCTGTCAGTGGACGCACAGAATACACAACCAGGGCACAACATGTTGAATGCACAATGGCTCGAGATCGAGTGTACACTCTGAGGTGTACACTCTGAAGTGTACACTTTCAGGATTAGCTTAGCCATAGTTAGGGAGTGGTCATTTTTTTTTTATCAAGGGGGGGGGGTTGAGGGAGGGGCGTAAAAATTTCAGACCCTGCCCGAGGGGGGCACAAATTTTTGACTGCAGTCGAGGGGGGGCTAAAAAATTCTCGCGCATCCGTTTGCTCCTGATGTGATCATTCAATGAGAAATACAAAAAAGGGACAGGGATGGTAGGGATGAAAAGAGAACAGGCATGGTTAACAGTGAATCAGCAATATTTGGCAAAAAACCACTACCCAACCATCAAGACCAATTACCAGTTTCTGGACACTAATTAGAGAATAGACAACGATATTCTTCACATCGAGACTGTCTGATGTCCTATAATGCACGAATGCATCTGTCTGCATTATAGGACAACAGGCAGTCCAGATGCGAAGAAGAAGTTGTATATTGTCTTTATAGTACCAGGAGAACTGAATAATTGAGGTGTTAGTTTGCTACAATGCATGTCAGGAATGCTAACCTGATATCCTTTGAGGCACACATACACAACCTTGTCACCAAACTCCGGGCTGGTTGGAGTGCTGGTAGTTGGAGTAGCATAGCTCAGTAAAGGAAGCTGTTCACAAGTAGCCTCTGGAAATATAACAGACATGATGCTGGAACACTTACTTAATGGAAATACTTGTCCTACTGTATTATGTGCTTTAGTAGCCTATGGCTTATCTTCTTTAATTCTAATGCAATAGCCAACAAGGTTGGAACTATTATAAAAAGGTGATTAAGACACATCATTATAGGCGAAGGTGCACATGCAATAACAGCTTTTTGGTGAGGTGTAACTGAGTGAGAGAATTATTACTTCAGAGAGACATTCAAATCCATCCCCTCCTGTATATCTATTTCATGAAATCACTTAATTCAATAATCAGAGATTATGCCTTTTCTAAAGTCATATCATATTTAACGCTAATAAGTAAAGTTGAATTCAGGGATTCAAAGAGTTCTGAGAAAGGAAGACTGAAATGTGACAGAGTTACTGTGAAACAAAATACATACTTTCACAAAGCCCGGTTGCACTGTCGTAGAGTTCAGGACGGGCGCAGGTGCAGAGGAATGAACCAGGAGTATTGATGCACTGAGCATGGAAACCACAGGCATCTTTATCGCTGCACTCATCGGTGTCTGAAAGAATAAATAAATGCCTAAAATAATTTAGTTGCCCCAACCCAAATAGGCAGAGCAATACCTTCCACATCTATTGTTCCTTGGGTATTCTTTGCATCTAAGTCTTAATCAATAGGTACAAAACAGCCAATAAGAAGCATAACATTAATCTAAAAATAGAAACTCAAGAAATACAGTCCTTGGAGTGTGTTCTTTTTCAGAATGGGCACACACATGATACAATGCAATGTTGATGTCTATGCTGTCAGTTAGGTCTCCTACAAGTTTTGTGAATAGAAGTGATGTGCCACTCACCGGTTTTACAGATATTGCTATCGCTGTCATACAGGTCTGGGTGGCGGCAGACACACTGGTAGGACCCTGGAGTGTTGATGCACTGACTGTCTGCTCCACATTTATTGGCTGTCTCACATTCATTTGTGTCTGCAACAAGGAAAAAGTATGAAAAGGAAAGCAAAGTGCCATTATCATTCATTTCATTAACAGTAATTTTCCAAAGCTGTATGGTCTCATCTTTTCATGTTATTTGTGCACCACACATATATATCACATGCTGTAATACCACATCAAGCTATTTACAGCACTTTGCTTTTATTTTTAGAAAACAGTAAGAAGTGCTGTCAGTACAAACCTAATGACTCTACAGTAAATAGCCCCATACCCAGTACACGCCAATGTGCTGTATATTAACAATTGGGGCTGAGAGTGGGGATTGGTGGGTGTTTCACTTCATCACTTCTGTATATTACAACTGGTCAAATTCATACTTCTACTATCAAAATTGATGGTCGGAAATCCTGTACGCTAGTGAAATACCCCCTTTAGGTGCAAAATCAGGGCTACCAAATATTTAAAGTTGTATACCTTCATTGCAACATATAACCTGTAAGGTTGAATCCCAGAATGCATACATTCTACGAATCTACTTTATATTGCAATTTAGGTGGCCCCTACATGCAAGATTTTCTTGTTGAAAATCGTTTTCTACTCTATTCTGTTGTTATTTAAGGTATCTAAAGTAAAACTGTTAAATCTCAACATCCCACAACATGACTTTTACAGGAAAGTTTCTGTAATCTGTTGCGATTCCCCTGTATATTGTAACAGGGTAGTTTTTCTCTTATTTTGAAGAAATCTTTGTATAATCACTTTAGAGAAAAGTGATGGCAGGTACAGATGTAAGACCCCGGAGTGTTGATACACTGTGCGTTTATTCCGCAAATATCTGCAGTTTCACATTCGTCTTCATCTGTGGTTATAAAAAAAAACAAACTTACCATCATACGTTGGGAGAACTGTTCGCTAATCCATCAAATTGCGGTGCATCTCTAATCATTTGATTGTGCACTAGAATTTCATCTGGAGGGCATTTAAAAAAAACTGAACTTCCCATCAATTATTTGGAGATTTTAATGGAGAACCATTTTATCACCACAGGTTCCTCCCAATATATATGTTATCAATTGTGTTGGCTTGTCATAAAACTGATTGAATTTATTGAAAATTTGGAAAAAAGGGGTGTCGTCAGCTATTTTGAAATAAGCGACTGTTCCCTTAATGTTTGGAGAACATTGAAATTCTCTCACAAGTTCCCTTTCCTAAGAGTCAACTATGGAATTATATTTGGAAATATAGCATACCTGTACAATCAACTTCATAGGCATTAGTGCTGGTGTAGCCACCCATGCACTCACACTCCCATCCACCTCTGGGGTCAGCATGGTTGGTACAAACAGTGTTTTCAGCACAGGCCTTTCTCTTAGTGCAACTGTCAGGGAATGGTCCTGTGCAGCCCATAAGGGCACCTTCCTGACACTCATCAACATCTGTTTAATGATAATGTTAAGAATGAGACTTTCAGATAAGTATGTACATCGTTAATTTCACCGAAATGTTAACTCCATCAGAGAAACTATATCTGAGAAGTCAAGGTTATCGGATTGATAGTGTAACATAAATTGGCTACTCCAAAAGACAACGACCAGCCTTTCGGGTTACCATGAGATCCTTTATTGAGCTACTCCAATAAAACAATGATACAATCAACCAAGATGTCCTCTTATTTATAATAGCCCAATACCCTAGCTTCATGTGACGATGCCCCGATTCATCCCGATCCGTCCAGCCTCCACCCTCGTCTTCCGCAGCAGAGTCAGGAGAGTGCGGCAAATGGGTACTCAGTCCCCCATCCACCACACTATCCCCTTGTTTAATCAGCCCCTCCCCACCCTAGAATACATCGAGATGGTTACATTATGGGTGTGGACCACTAAATTTGACATGGTGACATGGCAATTTCTTAAAATCGACATGTGACATGAGAGGTTCTTAGAGATGACATGGGACATGGGGATTTAAGTGACATGTGACATAACCATTTCTTAAAATCGACATGTGACATGAGAGGTTCTTAGAGGTGACATGGGACATGGGGATTTAAGTGACATGTGACATAACCATTTCTTAAAATTGACATGTGACATGGGGGACCCCCCATCCACACCCCCTACATTAGTCAAAACAAGTTTAATACAAATACAAGGTGACGAGTGAGGGGGACTGGCTGCTGCTCCCACCCATGCCGACTTGCGTAGGCTTGAGGTTCATCGTGGCGTCTGCCTTGTACTTCACAATCAATAACCGTACTTAAAGTGGTAGGTCCAACCACTTAATGCTTTGGGGTCTCTCGCCACGTGGCATGTAACATAATCCCCAGGATGCGTCCCGATCCATAGTTAGAACACAAATCTCTAACTGCCCCTTAAGGGCCACAATCAGTCAACAGTGTTAACCGCGGTGCATATTCCTCCGAGAGTTCCATAGGCACCCTGTGCTTATACAGACAGGCTGGGGTGAGTTTCTATAAATGTATGATCCCTCGCGGCCTCTTTTTCATCAGCTTTGCATCGCAAGTATCGATGCCATGCAGCGCCGCCTCCGTCCAGCCCATATCCCCCTCCAAAGGAGAAGGTCCCCAGGTGTGCTCGTACCAACTCCCTCACTCTCTCCATGTTAGGCGCCTCTATGTCCTGACATAACACTTCCACGGTGTCCTCCCAGGTCTCTTGTGCATCCACGCCCAATGGAGGTGTCCCTACGACCCTGCACTACTGGTTGTCGTTCCCGTTAACCTCCACCCTGACAGGTGTGAGGCGACCCAGCATGGTGTTCTGGTTGACCAGCACATCCTTTCTCTCCAGGTTCACCAGAAGCAGTGGGGTCTCCCCTTTTGTGTCGGGGCACACAATTCTGCATCCGACCCTGAATCCTAGCTTCATTCCATGGGCATCCCTCCACCACGCCAGCTCGATTCCAATTCCTGGGTAGGGTCCTTCCGTTTGGGCTGTGACAACTGTCTGTTCTCCTGCACGCAAGATGCAATCGTCTCGGAACACTGCCTTGCACATAGCAACTCTGACCCTCTTTTCGGGTGGTGATTTGGTTTCCGCCCACAGCAACCGCTGTTGATTAAGGTCCACCAGAATGCTGTCTATTCTGAGCAAGTCAGCCCCCAAGATGCCGTCCAGGGAAATATCCGCCACCAGTTTCTGCACAAACTATGGTCCTCTCGTGGTGAGACAAGGTTCTCTGCACCTGGTGCTGATCCCATTACCTGACGGAGAGCATACTGATAGATGCACCAGTGTCACCCAGCAGGCGGATGGGCTTGGCTAGAATCGTCCCCTTTTCCTCCCTCCCTTGTACTGACGTGATATCAGGCCATTCGTCCTGAAACAAGATGGTCCCTGGCAGGCCTATTGCTGGGACCCTTTGTTGTTTTCCAATACCTGGGGCCTATCCCCCATCATGGAGGCACAAGTGGGTGGGGCAACCACCCCTTTCACATCCTCCGTGGCAGCCCTTGATAGGCACTCCCTCTTGAAGTGGCCTTCATTACCACACGAATAGCACAGCCGTGGCCCAGCAGCTTTCTGATGCGCGCCCTGTGCACCAATGTCCTTCCTCAGGGCAGCTAGCTCCTTCATGAAGTCCTGCATTTCTCTCGTCATTTTCTTCTCAGCGAATTCTCCCAATATTGTGGCGTCCATGGCCTGTACCCGGTGAGTTCGTCCTGATTCCCAGTCCTTCTTGATTTGTGCTTCTCCCTGTACTCCTGTCGTCACGGCATTGTTAAGGGACTTTGAACCAGAGTAAAAGATCCAGTATTTTAACTGGTTGTCCTTTAAACCATCAAGAAATCTGTCCTTGGCTAGGCTGTCCAGGGTAACCTTGTCAGCGTCTGGATACACCAATCCCACCGGTCACTCCAGCTCCTCCAAATACGTCAACAGTTCCTCCTCAGCCTTGTGCAACTCAGCCTGGTTTCGTGCCTGGAAGCGCCGTTCCAGAGCCGTCAAAAGCTGCTTATATCCTTCCTCGCTGAATGGCTTGATTTCTATCAGAAGCTGCCTGGCGACACCCCGAAGACTCAAGCCAAGGAACATCCCGGAAGTTGGGCCGTCCCATACTTTGGCACGTACACACAATTTGAAGTAGTACATGAAACTGCGCTGGCATGACAATAAGGCGTTTTTCTGCTTCTCCTCCAAGCACTGCGCCATCCACTAATCCTGCCATAGCCCCCACGTTTTCAAGCTCAGTGTGTGTTAGTGAAGGATAATTACACGAGGGTGTAGCCCGAGTGTAATTAGCCTTTGCTAACACACACAAGTCATGAATTATCCATTGACTACTTATTTTATTCCACGAAACCATAAATAATCAATAGAATATCAACAAATTCAAGTTGAAAACAAAAATTATTCCCCCTCCCCGGGCCTCGAAGCCAGCCATAGTGTGTGTAGATCTACAGGTACATACACCTCGTCGCCCAGCAGCGGACAGTGGCAGCCCCCGTCTCGGCTTGGCGACTCGC
This sequence comes from Acholoe squamosa, assembly GCA_949317995.1. Taxonomy (NCBI): domain Eukaryota; kingdom Metazoa; phylum Annelida; class Polychaeta; order Phyllodocida; family Polynoidae; genus Acholoe; species Acholoe squamosa. The sequence continues at coordinate 7,022,893 of OX439039.1, forward strand.
GGTTATGGCAGTGGCACACGGCGAAAAATAGTGTTTGTACACAACCGGTACATACACCTGGTCGCCCGGCAGCGGACAGCTACAGCGCATACGGTGAAAAAAAGATGCGTCTCGCGTTATGTTTGTGTATAATACACCTCGTCACCCGGCAGCGGACAGTGACAGCGCACATGGCGAAAAAAAGATGCACCCGGACCGGGACTCGACCCGCGTACCTCTAACGGCTGAGCGCAATGCACTAACCACTAGACCACCGCGTCTCCATCTACTGTGCCTGGCCTGGCTTGCTTTGGTTTGAATGCTTCTGCGTCTCGCGGTTATGGCAGTGGACAGCCCGCCGTTATGCGAGCAATAGCGACAAAGCTGGGGGGTGACTACCCAGAATTCTGGGGATTTTCACACTTTGAATGTATAGAAGTTATATGTGAGTGACCTCCCTGGGCTTTGTATCATATACAGACCTGGTTCTAGCCAACCACCACCAGCCAGTCCCTGTGGTGCAATGCATAGGGAGTTGGACTAGGGATTTGAGACTGCAGGTTCCAGCCCTGCCCTGGCCTTGAAAATTTCGTGGGTTTTAACATGTAACATATGACATGGAAGGACATGACAGGCGTGCGGGTTATTCATGGATAACCGCATGGTGTGCAGGTTATCCATGGATAACCACACGGCTCTCAAAAGTGATGTTACAGCCTTCAGGGTGTGCAATATCGACAGGTATGTGCATGGGAATATCCAGAAAAAGCACCCACAATCCCAAAAGTCGTGGAATAAATTTTTCTAACCAATACCAACAGTTGCTATTACTGTTCTAGAAACTCTAGACCCTCTAAACAATTCTACTTACCAATACCAACAGTTGCCCAATATGGATTTGTGTTACTATTGGCATTACACTCGGCTGCATTGCCATCAGCAAGACTTTTATAGCAACGCTCAAAACAGAAATCATCAGCAGCAGCAGCATTGTCACAAAGCTGACCACTAAGGAATGCATCTTCTGGATATTTTACCACTTCAGCCATACTATCATCCAGTGGCACATCAATATCACTTTCTGAGTAAATATCACATCTGCGTAAGTGAATAAAGAAATTGTGTCAGCTTATTCCCAATCGGCATTTGAAGCATATCATTTCCCATACACAATCATGCATGTAGGGTTGAGGAACCACTCATTCATCTTCGTTGGAGTCACCCTAACCGTTTATTGAAGAATATCGTTAGAGAAAAACACTTTAGGAACCAAAGCCCCACATGGAATCAATACTGTTAGCTTACAAACCTTACCCTGAGTCATCAGACAAAGATATGAGGAATGCATTATTTTTGTACAATTAATTTTCTGATAGTCTATATACCCTAGATTAAATACCACTGGTGAGGGCTCATTGCAGCTATACATACTCCCTCCATTAATGAGGATAATGAGGAAAAGTATGCCAAAAGTGGGCATTATATCTCAAACATACTGAGATAGTGTCCTGACATTGACTATTAAGACCATCCTATATTCGTGACGATTTCATTCGATAGGTGTTGAATCGAATAGAAATACTGTGGCAAACTGCACCCATTCAAAGAGGGACCTGCAAAATGGAGTCCTTGGGCCCAGACACTTATCAGTAGCAATGTTGGATGGTAAAGCTGACAATGCTTTGAGGATTGGTACATGTCTAAGGACCCCAAATTACTTTGGACTAATACATTGTTAGACTCCATTCGCCACTGGCCCACAGTGACTTTAACGGTGAAATCAGTATCTAGGATGTGTGATTTATACCATGCTTTAAAGAAATGCTGCAGCTTTCTAAGCATGCATAAACGATACACCTATTTAAGTGTGATCAACTTTGGATCACACATTTCTGTTTGTTGTTTCAATGATCATATGTTAAAATGACTACCATCAACATTGAGAGGATATCATTCCAATAATGAACTTAATGGACGGTAAATCGTGAATAAATTCACTATAATCCAACTGCCCACAGCCAAACTTTAATTCACTAAATCTGTGAAAACGAAATCTGAGATTGCTTCTGTTTCATCCACAGTCAAACGGAACGGGACATGACTTCTCTCCATGAACATAGACATCTGAACAATAGAGTTATTCATGGTTTCTATAATAAACCAAAGAACAATATAGTCCTGGGGAGAATTGGGACTCCCTCTTACTACACAAGTAGTAATACTTACATGAATAACATTATCTGCTCATCTCCAGCATTGAACCCAGCTGGTCTGTACATGTTGGTTCCCATCGTGTAGCATGCCCTCTGTGCAAATGCTTCAGTTGGAGGAGACTTAACCAAATTACATATCCTCTCCGCTCCACTTGTTGTATGTTCGAAGTTGAGATAGCCGGTACAGGGGGCATCTGTTACACCCCTTGTTGGCGAGGCTAAATTGTTTGAGGCATCCATTGTAAGTTTAGCTGAAGTAGTGAGCAGATACAGAAAAGAAATTCAGTACTTTCCTTGATCAGAATCCTGTTGCTCAGATACAAGTTAGGGCCAGATAAAGAGGTGGGGATAAGCATGCAGGATCAATGAAAAACCATCCATAATTATCATTATTCTTTCTTATAGAAATAACCATGGTAAACATGTATGCCTTAGTAGTTGAAGAATTTAGTGGTATCAATAAGTTTTGAGAGCCAAAGAAGATGTTTAGGATAATCTTTGAAAGTTGTTTTGTTAATTCGTTGTTCACATTTTCCTTAGTCTAGCTTAGGGAAGAAGATGGCCATCTTCTCACAAAACCTGGATATGGTAATGTAAAAATGTAAGAATCCTAAAATGAGAGTTGGATTGTAGTTAAACACTCGATCATGGAGATATTTTGCAAGTTTGGGGTCTGATTTGGTGACCGTGATGCTGATTAAAGTAATATTGTTCTTGTTTTTTAAAGACAGCTAAAGAACGATGCATTTCCTGTTCATAATGATAATGCATGGTTTCCCGAGTGTTTCACAAAATATTAAGTTAAAAACAACATTGACTGATTTCCCTTTTCTTTCAAATCAAAGCTGGATAAAACAAGAAATGCCGTTGTGACCGCGTAAAAAAACGCCTCCCACTGTTATTTTGTATTGTGAGACCTCATCACATGGGGCAAATGAAATCATCATAGCGCACTCCCGTACCGCTTCGCGGTACCGCCGCTACGCGGCGTGGGAGGCGCTAAAAAATGCAAATACCTTTTGCCTTTACATTATATTCCCCTCGTGCTATTTGAAGTTTAAAACTCATGATGTGGATAATATCAGCGTTGTAACTTGTATCAACACCAGGAAGGTATTTCTCAACAGGGTACAACTGCGCACATTCACCATGATTTGAAACCCTCAAAATCTGGAGGGTGTTGCTCCTATAGTAAAAGGAAGAGCTGGCTAAAAATGCCCTCATTTCAGTACTTTCTTTTCATGTAGCTATAACTTGTCCCTTTTGTTGCTCACAAGTGGTCATTCAAGTATGGTGCTAGAAAAGGGGGATTTGAGTAGGTACCTATTTGGGAGAAGTCAGTCAGTATAATATACTATAGAGTGTGTGACATGAGTAGGTAACTGATAGTGCAGCTCTCTCTGTTTTAAACAAGGCAGGTGACTTTTCAGACTAATGTGGTGAGTGCAAGTTAAATGGTGAAGCAGAGCGTGACTTCTTTTGAAAAGAGGGTACCTACTGACAGCTCTTTTTACCATAGGAGCAACAGTCTCCAGAGTGGGTAATGATAGGTGATGCGCTACAACTGCCCTGTACAATCAGCACTTAATGTAATGATTACATAGGGTTTAGTATAGTCGTACCAGTGTAATGATTAGTGACCACTTGATGCAGGGCCATAGTTTATAATGAGGGTTCCCACTACGATTGGAAGAGGGCATGGTCGTATCATCCTGATAAATGCCTTCCAGAGCATGCTCATAGTTTAAGCTCATTGTGGTGGCCTTGGCCAATGATTGCAGACAAAGTCTTTGTTACAAGTTGACTTGTTGACAGGTTTATTGCTGAAGTAGCCACAGGAGGCCTAATCCCCTTTGGTAGACACTTATTTCCTATGGTTGTCACAGTAGCACATAGTAACACACAAATGTCCTCAGGTAATATAACATTTCAGCATAGAGTCCATTGAACATAACTGTGTGCAATAACATTCAGTAGTCCAACCTTAGCATGGATATATCCTTCAGGGTAATCTGGTATAATAACCTTCAGGGTAATAACCTGTACAAAGAATATTGCCTCCTCTTAGTCCTCAGGTACAAAGTCCAGTATATCAGCAAGGTAGTCCATAGGGTTGATGTGAACAGCACAGATCAGATGTAGTGATTGAGGAGGAGGAGAGAGGGACCTGCTTTTATATGCTATCTAAAGGCTGAGATCAGAGTCTCACATCATCCAGAAGTATGAGGTCAGACTGATGTCAGATAGGGAGACAAACAGGTGACTGATGATATCAGCTAAAAGGATGAAGTAAGCACACTGAGTGGTACACATGAGACAAGTATGACATCAGCAGGCATGAGATCAGCCAGTGGATATGTTCCAAGAATGCTGATGTAGGCTTACCACATAATACTAGGTCATTGAAACATACAACCATCAACATACCTTTACTGTACTTTGATTCTAACCCATTTAGTTATAAACTATGACATTCTCAATGTTACAGATATAACCAGAAAATACAAACTTTATTTTATGACAATCTATACAACCCTACTGTATTCTTTACCTTACACTACATTCCCGGCCCCTTAAATGTGAACCTTAGAAGTGAACATTTACAATCCCTTTTAACCTTTACAATTATCAAAAAACAAGTTTAACCATACAGAAATGATTACATTATACAACCTTGTATAACTGATGACATGTTAAACAATATCTTGGGTATGACTATTACCATAGTTACAACACAAAATGCAATAGCAATGTCTCATGTATCCTTTTCTTATTTCATACAACACAATGGGATTTACACAATGAGCATGGTTACTCTGAATCAAATATAACATCACATCAGATGACCTTTATTCACAAACACAACTCAATGATATGTCTATGATGTGACTGACTCAAGCAAACAAAGCTTATCAATAGGTCTGACAAGTACATTTGTAGCAGTTTTGACCTCTGCAGATCGAACTAGACCATCTTTACCTGGGAAAGCTTTAACAACACGCCCAAGAGGCCAACTATTTCTTGCTAGATTCTCATCCATAACTAATACAAGATCATCAGTTTGGATATTTCTCTTTGTGTCTAACCATTTTTGTCTTAGCTGCAGTGTAGGGAGATACTCTTTTACCCATCGTTTCCAGAACTGGTCTGCCAGGTACTGTACATGCCTCCACCTACGACTGTACACGTCTTCCTTTCGGAAGGTTCCTGGGGGTGCTCTAAGCCCTACACCTAACTGAAGCAAGTCATTTGGGGTGAGAGGTTTCAAGTCCTTTGGATCATCTGACACTGGAGTGAGTGGTCTACCATTGACTATGTATTCAACCTCACAGAATACTGTGTTCAATCTCTCATCATCCAGGACTTGATCTTTTAGTATGGAGTTCAGTACCTTGCGTACTGTCCTGATTTGCCTTTCCCAGACTCCACCCATGTGGGATGCAGCTGGCGGATTGAACTCCCACTTTATCTCTCTGATCAAGAGACTTTCCTGTGTCGTGTGGTCTTGATTCCACCTTTGAATTGACTCCCGCAACTCTTTATTTCCTCCAACAAAGTTGGTTCCATTGTCTGACCTGATCTTTTCAGGTTTTCCTCTCCTAGAGATAAACCTGATTAGTGAGTTGATGAAAGAATCACCATCCATTGAGCTGAGGATTTCTATATGTATTGCTCTGGTTGTTAAGCAGGTGAAAAGACAGCCATACCTCTTTTCTTGACTACGGCCCCTTTTTACATAAAATGGGCCAAAACAGTCCACACCAGTGTAGGTGAAGGGAGGCTTGTGAGGTGTGACTCTGTCTGTTGGCAAGTCTGCCATCTTTTGAACTCCTAACTGTCCTCTCAGTTTCGTGCATATGATACATTTCTGCAATACCTTATTCACTAAGGGACGTCCTTGTGGTATCCAGTATTTTTCTCGGACCTTTGAGAGTACATACTCTCTACCTGAGTGTCTGGAGGTCCATTCATGTGTGTGTCGCACAATAAGCTCTGCAATATGATGGTCCTTAGGCAGTATCAAAGGGTGCTTGGCCGAGTCAATTATCGGTGCACTTTGAAGTCTGCCCTGTACTCTGAGCATACCATCCTCATCTCTGAATGGCTCCAATTTGAAGATTGTGCTCTTGTGAGACACTTGCTTGCCTGATTTTAGGCTTCTGAACTCATCTGAATAACAATTTTGTTGTACATGCTTGATAATGCTTCTCTCTGCATTTTGAAGTTCATCAACAGTTAGGCTAGGAGTCAGTCTAGGCTTTCCTTTTGTCAGCCAATCACAGAAGCGGATCAGCCATGCAATTGCCCTTTTTAGACGATACCAGCTTGAGTACCGCTTGAACATTTGCTCCAAGTGATCAGGTGCATCAGTGACTACAACACATGCCTTTGCTTCTTTCTTCACTTCTTGGTCATCTGCTAGCATGTCAGGAGATGTTTGAGGAACAACCGGCCACTGGGACTCATTCTCCCACAAGAAGTCCGGTCCCTGTTTCCATCTTTTGCTAGACAGAATTTCATTTGCACTGAGGCCACGTGAAGCATCATCTGCTGGGTTTGATTTGGTATCTACATACCTCCATTGACTTGGTAAAGATCCATCATGGATGATTGCTACTCTGTTGGCAACAAAAGTCTGGAACCTCTTGGTAGTGTTCTTGATGTACTGCAAGACTATCATACTGTCAGTCCAAAAGATGGATTCTGTGATTTTCAGACAAAGTTCTCTTCGCAGTAAGCTGTCCATCTTCACAGCAATCACAGCTGCTGATAACTCTAGTCTGGGAATTGTCATGTGCTTGATGGGAGCAAGTCTTGATTTGCCTAACAGGAAGGAGCAGTGGATTTGTCCTTGTTCATTTACCACACGAAGATAAGATGCTGTGCCGTAAGCTTCTTCAGATGCATCAGAAAAGTGGTGAAGTTGGATCTTCACACACTTACCAAAGTCCTGTGGCACAAGGCAACGTCTCACTTTGAACTCTTCAAGATGTGGCAGTTCTTCCAACCACCTTTTCCACTTCTTTACATTGTCAGGCTCCAGCTCATCATCCCAACTTTTATCTCTCTTGCATTCATCTTGAAATATCTTCTTTGCTTGGAGAATGAATGGGCATACAAAACCTAAAGGGTCATACACAGAACTGACCACTCTGAGAAGCCCTCTTCGGGTGAATATCACTTCTTTTTCCTTGATTTTAATGCCAAATACATCTTCATGAGTGTCCCATTGAACACCTAGTGCCCTTTCCACTGGAAGTGCCTCTGAGTCCAGATCAAGATCTTTGACCTCCTTTGCTCTGTCCTCAGGGGAAACAGATTCTATGACCTCTTTGTTGTTAGAGATCCATTTGGTCAGCCGGAAACCTCCAAGGCTTAAAAGCTGACAAAGTTCATCCAGCAATCTCTTTGCTTGATTTACTGTTGATACTGATTTGAGACAGTCATCAGCATAGAAGTTCTCCATTACAGTCTTGACAGTCTCTTCATCAAACTCAGTCTTGTGGTCCTCAGCTGTGTGCTTAAGAGCAAAGCTTGCACAGCTAGGGCTCCATACTCCACCAAACAAGTGTACTGCCATTCTGTATGTCTCTGGGGGAAGATCAGGGTTGCCATCTTTCCACCACAGGAACCTTAGTACATCTCTGTGTTGTGGAGACACACGTACTTGATGAAACATGGCTTCTATGTCACCCATTATTGCTATGTGGTCTTCCCTGAATCTTAGCAACACTCCAATCAATTTGTTTGTCATATCAGGGCCTTGCAGCACTTGCTTGTTTAGTGATGTGCCACCATATTCTGCTGCACAATCAAAGACAATCCGAAGCTTGCCTGGCTTATTTGGACTTGTGACAGAATGGTGAGGAATGTACCACTTGACACTGCTGTCATCTTCATTTTCCTGGACAGGTTCTGCATATCCTTTCTGAACTAAATCCTCTATACCTTCCTTGTAAAGCTTATGAAGATTGGCATCCTTGGACAATCTTCTGCCAAGACTCTGTAAGTGTTTCTCTGCCATTTTCTTATTGTCTTGCAGATCTGGTGGTGTGACCTTAAAGGGTATGTCCATCTCATAATGGTTATCTTTTAGTTTGATGGACCCATTCCAGACATCCAGAACCCTTTTGTCATCTTGAGACATCTGTGGGAGGCTTCCAGCCAAAGTTTGAGCCACATCCAATTTCCAGAACTGCTCAACTTGTGCTTCCAGACTTATATCTGGTCCCTGGTCAGCTTGAATGAAATTGCAAAGAGCAGATCCATCTTGGTTCTCACCTTGTAGAGGACCATTGAGTGTCCAGCCTAGAATTGTTCTAGTGGCATAGGGTTCATTTTCCCTTCCTCTCCTCACTTCAAGGGGGATTAGAGCATCTGGGACATCCTGACCAATAAGAAGAGTGACATCTGACTTCTCTTTATGGAATACTGTCAGATCCTTAAGATGATCCCATTTCTTTACATCTCCTGAAGATGGTATACTATCCCTTAGCTTTGGGAACCTTGTCAGGGCATAGACTCGTGGTAGTTGAACTACTCTTCTTTTCTTCTTTGGCCCTGTAGTTGCTGTGACTTCAAGAGAGATTTCAAGGCTATCCATATCTTTACCCTCACCAAGAGTTTCTAATGACAGGGAGGTCTTTTCTCCCTTTACTTCAAGTTGCTTTACCAAGTCCTTTGAACAGAAGGTTTTGTTGCTTCCTGGATCAAGCAGGGCATGGGTACGTATGTAGTTGCTCTGTCCCTTTCCTCTGACATACACTGAAACTATAGGTAGGGCGACCTTTGAGCTTACAATATCTGATTGCCCACAGGCAAAACTTTTGGCTTCTACCTGCTTATCTTGAGACTTCTGATCTTCCTTTTGTTCCTCATCCTTTGAGGCCTCTGACTTGGTGACCTTTGCTGGTTGATGAAGCAATGCAGAGTGTTTCCCTTTACACTCCTTTTCTTGACAGCCTTTTGGTCTTTTACACTCCTTAGAAGTGTGATTACCAAAGTCAAGACAATTGAAACATAGTCTTTTCTCTTTCACAACTTCCCATCTCTTTTCCAGGGACATCTTCTTAAACTTGTCACATCCACTCACTCTGTGACCATCAGCATCACATATACGGCACTTGTATTCCTTGGGCTTGTTCTCTTTTTGGGTCTGATCTACAGGTTTTACTTTGACATCTTTGCTTTGGGTGTCAGTATCAGTCACACTAACATTAAAGCTTGATCCTTTCTTCTTGGACTGGGAAGGCTTGCCCTTTGGTTCCTTGGTGACTGACCCTATATTCCCAAATACTGGGTCATTAGCCTCTCCAGCTACCATCTCAAGGAACTGGACAAATTCATCAAAGTTTGGGTATTCCCCAAATCTCTCACGGATCTTAAAGGCCTCCTTACGCCATCGAGTTTGGATATACAATGGCAGTCTTGTCAAGATCTTCACCATTCTATCTTGAGATTCTACCTCTTTGAGCTTAGTCATAGCTCGAAGTGTTTCCATGCAGCCCCTAACATCATCAGCAAAGTCCTGAAGAGCTTCACCATCATTAGGCTTCACTGCTGGGCCTTCAGTTATCTTTGAGACCCATGCCTTTGAGATCACAAAGTCATTACCAAACCTCTGTTTCAGCAGGCTTCTGGCCTTCTTATAGCCTTCTGACTGGGCCATTAATGCACATGGCTGTATTACCTTTGATGCCTTTCCTGTGCAATACTCAAACAGTCTGTTCAGTTTATCACTAGCCTCAATATTGGCCTTATCTACACTAGCATCAAAGGCATTCATAAAGGTCCAGTACTTCATAGGATCCCCATCAAATTTCATCAGGCTAGTCTTTGGTAGACGAATAACATCTAGCATCTGACGTTGGATTATCTGGGATTCTAAGGCTGACTGACTTTTCTCTTGGATTTCACCAAGAGTTTGATCTATACCCTTGAGGCTGGGGTCTGATGGCTGTTTCTCATTATTCCTATCTGAAGCTTGTGGTGATTTCACTAACTCCACAATCTGAGCTACTTGTCCAATGGTGAATGTCTCATCTGATCTTCTATCATTGTAACCTGTTATAGGTGATCCTGACCATTCAGGTGCAAAAGGGTTTTGGTAACCTGCTATAGGTGACCCTGACCACTCAGGTGCAAAAGGGTTGAGCTTTGATTTCCTCACTTCTGGTTCTTTCTCATTTGAACTAAAGGTGGTAGGTTTTCTGGCAGTACTAGTACCTATAGGACCCCCCGAATGATGAGAAACCCTATTGTCATTAGCTGAAGTGAATATACCCCCACACTGCAACTTTACATCAGTATCATCTCTAGCAACAGCATTTTTAGACAAAGGAGCAAAGCTATTACCAAAATGTCTATCAGGAATATTTTGACTGACCTTTGATCCTTTATACACATAATCAGGATACTCAACAAACTTGGTCAGGGCATCTTCTTCAGCTACTGCAGCCTCAAGTTCAAACTGCATTTGTAGTTGTTGACGGCGTAGTTCCATTTTCTTCCTTTCACGCTCCAGCCACAGCTCCTTCTGCCTGCGCTGATGTTCAGCCTCTTCCTGCTGACGTTCAGCCTCTTCCCGAATCTGTTCTTCTCGGCGGCGTGCCTCTGCTCGCTGCTGTTCTTCTCGACGGCGTGCCTCTGCTCGCTGCTCTTCAACTTCTTGTTCTAGTTGTAGCTGGGTAAGCTCAAGCTCTTGTAACTCCCAGAGGGCTTTAGCCTTGACTTCAAGAGCAGCCCGTTTTGCAACTGCCTTAGCTCGTGTGCTTGATGCCCTTGATGCCTTGGAGGTGGCACCAGAGCCAACCTGAGACACACTGTCATGAGCATAAATACTGTCCTGCAGTCTCTGCTGTTCCAGGAGAATGTCATACTGTTTCTTTGTGTCAACAAACCTTCCCTCTATCTGGGAATACACAGCCTCTTCAGTTGAGGCCCTATCAGGTTGAATGTCCACTACTAAATCCATGATCTCCTGATGCACTGAATAGAAGTTTGAGAATGCAGTTGCCATTTTCTCAACTGCAACTTTGAGTTCAGGCAGTCCAGCATCCTTGTTCATCAGATGAATCACCATATCAATTTTCTTAGTTAAATGTCCAGCATACCCACCTCTTGAGCGGCGCAGTGTCACCAGTTGTTCAGTCTTGACACTATGTGGATCCAACATCCTGCTTGATTCCCTGTGCCTGGAACCAATCTGTGACATGATGACTTGCTTAGTCCTTGCTGAGGATCCTTGAAGATTATTCTTTGTACCAAATATGGTGGCCTTGGCCAATGATTGCAGACAAAGTCTTTGTTACAAGTTGACTTGTTGACAGGTTTATTGCTGAAGTAGCCACAGGAGGCCTAATCCCCTTTGGTAGACACTTATTTCCTATGGTTGTCACAGTAGCACATAGTAACACACAAATGTCCTCAGGTAATATAACATTTCAGCATAGAGTCCATTGAACATAACTGTGTGCAATAACATTCAGTAGTCCAACCTTAGCATGGATATATCCTTCAGGGTAATCTGGTATAATAACCTTCAGGGTAATAACCTGTACAAAAATATTGCCTCCTCTTAGTCCTCAGGTACAAAGTCCAGTATATCAGCAAGGTAGTCCATAGGGTTGATGTGAACAGCACAGATCAGATGTAGTGATTGAGGAGGAGGAGAGAGGGACCTGCTTTTATATGCTATCTAAAGGCTGAGATCAGAGTCTCACATCATCCAGAAGTATGAGGTCAGACTGATGTCAGATAGGGAGACAAACAGGTGACTGATGATATCAGCTAAAAGGATGAAGTAAGCACACTGAGTGGTACACATGAGACAAGTATGACATCAGCAGGCATGAGATCAGCCAGTGGATATGTTCCAAGAATGCTGATGTAGGCTTACCACATAATACTAGGTCATTGAAACATACAACCATCAACATACCTTTACTGTACTTTGATTCTAACCCATTTAGTTATAAACTATGACATTCTCAATGTTACAGATATAACCAGAAAATACAAACTTTATTTTATGACAATCTATACAACCCTACTGTATTCTTTACCTTACACTACACTCATGCACTGTGAGAATCCAACAAGAGTTATGTTCATACCGTCTATAGTGTCTGGGTAGACTTTACTTACCGCCACAATCAGGGTGCCTTTTTGTTGGATTATTGACTTGATACTTAGGTTGACCATCAACACAGTGCAGCATTACAAGAATGCATAGAAGGGAAGCACTTGCTACTATAGTTTCCATCTTCCTGCAAAAAGAAAGAAAAAACAAACAGCTCATAAGTGATACATGCCGTTGAACTGGCATGTAATGTTTGGAAGAATGCAAATACGTGTTTTGATTAATGCAGTGTTTTTTTCCAAACACTGAAACGACTTTGAACCTGTTCTGATGGTCTATTGAGTTACAAAATTACTGAGTTCTGTTAAGCCATGTGTCCACACGGCGATAAAAACCTTTGTCGACTTTGCCGACTTTTGCAAGTAAATCTACCACATTTGTCGTCTATTTCCGACGACAATCTCTAGCATGTTTGACTTTTATCGTCGGAAATGGACGATTAAAGTGTTCTTGTCTTTGGAAATGGACGATTTGGGTGTTTGCCGACGCAGGTATTTTGTCGTTTGCAGATTTTGTCACAAGGCTTTAGACTACCTACCGGTAAAGCAGATGCTGCACCAGCAGATGGTGACCAGTGCCAGACCCTCTGGTTGCACACCCGTCGCTGAGTATTCAGTAAATGGGTAGAGTGTTATATCTGTCTGCTGGGCTGCACTTCTTGTCTCTGATCAAAGCTCTCTCACACACGCAGTCTATATCAGGTCTTACCAAGGGTCTAAACAGGTGTAAACAGGTGTAACATGTGGGGATGTACCTGTATTGAATGGTCTGGCCTTATGCACGTTACATATACCATACGTCTTTGCTCCATCCTGTGTTGCGAAAGCACGTTAATCTAAGCAACGAAGGAGTAAATTTTAGGTATCAGAGTTCTAAAAATGATTGTTTTGAATAAAACATACTTTTTCTGACGTTTTCAGGTCAAATGACGTAATTTTGAGTTGGGTACTTAACAAATGCTTTTACAAAACGGTTTATTTTGAATTATGTTTTTTTTTTATCCAAATGTGAAAATCCCTTTGTCATTTTGTCGAGTGGAACAAATTCGTCTTTCGGGATCAAATACAATGTACTACATCTCTTGCTAAACTTTCTTGGGCCCCCTTTCTTGTAGAGTAATTATGTTGTCCTTTGAGTATTGAGAGTTTGGGGATCACTTTTCAGACCATTTCTACGAGTTTCCTTTTCTTTCATCTCAACTTTATAAACTATTAGAACACAGATTGTACGGAGCTTCAGTTCACTCTACACCAGATCAGGCCGTATACCTAGACCCCAACTCACCCGCCCCTCAATGTCTCGTCAAAAGAATCACATTCAAGAATCTCCATTCTGGACGGGTGCTCGGAGGGGAGGGGTTATGCCATTCACGAAAGATATATTTAGCCAAGTGCAATCTCGTTCAGATGTATCATAGTATAATGGTAAAGGTTTACGATAATTGGTTTAAGTGAACCATTATATGTATCTCATGTTGTTGTAGTGAGATATTTTCCAAATTTTATCTATCTGGCAGAATATATACTGATTCGATCACAGATAATTTCCCTTCAAGGAGGAAGCAACTAGCTTTGAAATACTGGAAAGGGTTTTTGCATGGGGGTGTGCAATACGGGTTCCTTGGTTCAACCTATGGGGCCTCCGTATTCAACTTGAGATGAAGCCACTGGACTTTATAATTTTGGGAAAATATCGAATCATTAAAGTATGACAGATACTCCTCCCACAGGGAGGTTATACACGTTATTTACTACACTATGATGTCAAATAAATATTTCTTACCACTTTCATGGGTCTTTGATTAGGTTTTATAAGGATTCTGCGAGTTTTTAATTTTGGCTTAATTTTCGATAATCAAATTCACAACAGACGGACGTGAATTTAAGTAACATTTCTTTAAGAAAGGAAAGATTCTACTCTTTCAACATTAATCCACGACAAACAAATTCATGTAAGTATAAACATCTGGCAAAGGCAGTGGTGGATCCAGAAATTGGAAAAATTTGGGGCGAGGTGCCATTGGAATATTTCATCCCCAGTGTCTTTTCAGGCAAATCTAAATCTGGGAAATGAAAATTTTCTCCCAAAAAGTACAAAGGTTGTAAATCAAAGGCAACTATTTCTAGCGATTCTGTTTCCATCCCAATACATTGACACATGATCTACCCTAGAGGAATGGAGGAAAGATTAGTGATAGACAAGCAGAAATGATAGCCTATGGATGTTGCATAGATCCTTTATTTTCCTTGCTGTACGTACAGGTTCAGCTCATGCTAGAACTGCCAGGACTACATAGATACATGTTAAATGAAGTGTGTATCTTACAAAGAACCCGTATAAAGCTATAGCAGACACACCTAGTTACCTATGTGTGTGTGTGTCTAGTGTACTTAGACAATGGAGGGTGGAGATGGTAGATTTGGAGAGAGAGTACTTCCTCCACATTGGATCTAAAAGACATTGTCCACTGCCAGACACTCACTACAGGTTCATTGAAGCATGGGATGCGGCTTTAGATCTGGTGGTGAGAAAAGCCCGAGTGTCCTTTTATTTTGGGGGACTGTGATATGAATGATCTGTTCTTATCTATGGTCAGTTTTGGCAGGTGTGTACATGTATTGGTGAGCTTCAGTAGGTGGGAATATTCACTGATCATGACTCATCATGTCGCAGGAGGAGGAGAGTTTTCTCACAATAAATAAGACCTCACATGTTGGACAGGTAATACACAAACACTGACCCATACAATGGTATATTGGTCGATGCTCCTATGTATATTATGTTATTGAACATCTTTGGAAATACCTTTTGTTTTAATATTTTATAATTTTCATCCATTTCTTTAAGGATCATCTGTTTGTTTTCCGTTTATAGCTTTGTCATTCATATCTTTAACATATACTTCACATCTCTCATGTCTTCACCTTAAAATCAAAGAATCTGACATGTCTGCCCATACTTTTCTATAAGGAAAACACCCCTGCTAAGGGTGCACCTTTGACACAAGATATGTAGTACCATAAATGTTTTCGCATAGGCCATAGCTTATACTAGAACCAAAGCCAAGGTACAGCTTACAGAATGTGTCCAAAGTCGGGATGTAGCTTATAGAACAATATTAAAACTTCACTTTCAAGGCCTTGGGTCATGCTTATAGCTTCTCCTAAATATGGGGGTGCAGCCTATAGTATAGGCCTACCAGTGCACATGTGCGCCTTATGTGAGAGAATTTATTATAGCACCTATCCCAGCTACCTAACATTGTAATGCTCTTATGACATGGAGTGGTCAATTGCACTGAGATGGGGACAAACCCATTTGACAAAACCAAGTTTTGGATATTTTTCATTTCCATTAGGTGGGTAAGGTCAGGATCGTGCTTGGAAACTATGGTTTTGCCCATGTATCATTAATATTTAAAGCAGCAGACTACAAAATATAAGCTTTTTATGGGGTCAAACGTTTTTTCATAGTGCTTCAAATGGTATGCGACAAGGTAAAGAGGAAATGCATTGGAAATGTATAATCTTTTTACATTTTCACTACCCCCCAATATTTAGCATTATATAATCAATTCAAGAACTATTCCCCTTATCCGCCTGGAGTTATTGCTAAAAACCTTGTGGTGCAGGTAAAATGGAACCATATGTGCCTCATTCTTTATACATGATAGTGGGGAGAAATAAATCATATTTATCAAATGCAAAAATATAATTAGAAAGCCTTAGCTGTCAACTATCAGTCATTAGGTAAAGAATTTTAGATTCATTAACATTATACCTCAGTATTGCCCTATTTGAAATGTGATTTGGTGTAGTTTTAGAGGAACCACACGTGCCACATAAAGTGATTCCTCCAGTGCACAATTATGGGAGTTCCTAGAGATGCATTGTCATAAAGATTAACCACTTATGCACCTATCTACATGTCAATATTACAGTCCCATTATGCAAATAAATGGAAATCTATGGCTGTTTTTCCATGTCAGGAACCATACATGCCACATGGAACCATACATGCCACAATTTGTATTATGCCTGAAATATTATGAATTAAGACGTTTTGTTGTTATGACAGATTACTATTATAAAATGACAATGCCCAGCATCATGCAAAAATGATATCATATGAATCTGTTTACTTGATGGTGGATAAATTAACTCCCCAAAAATGAGCCTATTTGGACCAGAAACCCATAGGAACTAATGCTAAATAATGGGATTGACTCTAAAATTGGCAATTTGTGATATTAGTGTTCCCGATTTTCAGGGTAAGTGCCTCAGTGCACCAGTATTTTGGACACACAATTTCAGAACAATCCAAGCAGTTTAATTTTTACCCCTTAGTGAGCCCTGTGTGACCCGAACTCAGTGCAATTGACCGTATATGAGAGACATATCAATAGGTATTGATCGAGTGAGACTCTTGACAAATGAAGTAATTCTTTCCACTCCCTACTGAATATTCAGCGTGCAACTGATACCCAGAGGTCCACTTTCCAGTTCTCCTATCTTTTTATAGTTTCTATGACCCCCCCACCTTTTCAAGGGAATTTAAGGACTAAAACAGTAAAAGAAGGGGGTCGAGAAAAGCTGAACCTGAGAAGGACACCCCTATCACAGGTTCTTGTTTAAAATGATAGAATATCAAAAGGTAAATATCAACAAAATGTCTCAGATAACATTACTGTGTGGGTTTCAGTAATCCTTGTAGGAGATAGCATTTCATTTGATATAAAAAGGTACCCCTTTACCTCCAAGATTGCCTCAAATGATACCCTATATTCAAGGGCCCTCGGGGGCCCGTGCCTAGGGCCAAAAAAGTACCCCTTTCCCTTTCCCTTTTCATTGTAGCACCATCGCACCAGTTTAACTGAGGGTGTTACCAAAACTGTTTTGACATATATTTTAAGATCTACATAAGTGGATCTATAGTTATGTATCGACCTATTCTTATACATGAAATTGTTTGGTCAAATAAAGTTTAAATTGTTCAAACAGTGATCGTGTTCACACATAGTAACCATTGAGTCTTAGGATATATAAAACATCACAAACAGGGGTTTTCTATCTATCTTGCTCAGTATCTATACTGGAGGGTGTTGCTCCAATGGTAAATAGAGCTGTCAGTATGCGCCCTCTTTTCAAAACAAGTCATGCTCTGCTTCACGATTCAACTTGCACTCACCACATTGGTCTGAAAAGTCACCTGCCTTGTTTAAAATAGAGAGAGCTGCACTATCAGGTACTTACTCATGTGACACACTCTATGCAATACTATACTGACTGACTTCTCCCTACTAGGTACCTACTCAAATCCCCCTTTTCTAGCACCATACTAACATGACTACTTGTGAGCAACACAAGTGAAAAGTTATCACTACATAAAAAGCCAGTTGAGCAGAAGAGGCACTTGTAGAACTGCTAGCTTTGATGATGATAAGAATGCTATGTTGTCATAAGCTAGATGTTGAGATTCATTTCCAGAACTCATCATTTAGTATTTTGAGATGTGCCTGTGGTCTTCAAATCTATCGATTTGCAACAAACATCTTTAGGATTGCAACTTGTAACATGACATGAAAAAGGTGATATACCTCAAATTATTTAATAGGGTGGCGGACATAATGAAGTTTTGTATTAGGCACCCACATATAAACTGCACCCACATATAAGCCACACCCTGACTTTGGTAGATTGCTATAAGCCACAGGAGGGGTCTGGAATGGTCTCCTCTCCTTAGTAAAATTTATACATGTAGAACCCAATGTATAAACCACACCCCAAGTTCAGGAAAGTTCTATAACTTGCCCTAGGCCACTGACATGGTCTGTAAGCAGCAGCTTAATATGCGGGGGTTTATGGTTAATGTACTTTGCACCTGATGAAGACTCTATGGTAGGCTATGGTGTTCTAGGTAGGGGTATTTGAATTGGTCCATCTAAGTGACATGGTCTTAAATAAGCAGTTGGGTCTCAAATGAGGGGCCTTTGGCAAACTGAGCTAACAGGTAGTTTAGTATATAGCAATGCTTTCTAAAATATCCAAGAGGCCAATTTCAAAAGGATATTAGAAAAGAAAACTTGTCCGCAGCCAGAACTTGTGGCCATTCCACTGGACGATTGTTAGTATCTGCCCTTGTGGTTGGAACGAACCTTATCACTAAAAATCCCTTATCAATAACACTAGTTTTCAAATAAGCACAGGTTGCATGTTGAGGCCAAAGGCAAAAAAATATATAGGCAAAGGTTCACGATTTTAATTTTGGAGGGTTATCGCATGTGCAGTTTAGTTCCCACATCGTGATAACCCTCCGAAACTGGAGTGTGCCTTTGCATTTATTTCATGTTTTCTGAAGAAAATAAAATGCAATTTCAATAAATTTCACCTTAATTCGCCACCATGCACATTGTTTATCTCACAATTTTGAACCTATGACATCATCAGAATTTCATGTGACTTGGGCGTGTGATATTTTCTCAGGTTATCAGACAGGGGGTGTGCGATACGGAGCTGCACTGTAAAACCTATGGCCTCTCAGTATCTCGGGCATATCAACATGAAATATATATAATATAAATATATATGGCTCATTCCAAGAAATACTGCACATGGGGGGCCTGGATCATGAATTGACAAACTCAGCATTTCTTAATAACATTACATTTGATTGATAGCCCTATATCTTGGCATATTAAAAAGGTTCATTCAAGGATCCAACTCCTAAGATGTCAGTTTTTATCACAGATGCTGTAAAACCTTCTAAAACAGGGGAACATTACTGATAGTAATCATTCAAACATGAATAACACCACTGATAACACTCCTAGAAACACCAAATATTGTAGCCAGACTGGTACAATGTATGACTTTATGTATACCAAAAAGTTTAAAGTGAGGCTTGAAAACTCTTGAAGTTATGCATTGGCGGAAAATTTGGAAACTCTGAAAATTTGGGAATTTATTCTTCCATTTCTTAACTTTAGCCTAGCTCATTCAAAATCCTTCATACAATGACTATATTAACTGTCCATTGTTGCTAGTAGAACTACTGTACAGAATAATTACAATTAGCCTGATATATAATACTTGTACTGCATAGTCAGTACCTGCATAGAGGCCATATTGCATGTACCATCAGTAACATTCCCTATTCATTAACCTCTCAAAGAATGGCCACAGCTCATCTACATGGGTCGACCCGATTGACTCGGGAGACACCAGTGATGACATCATCGGATCATGAGAGCGATGATGAAAGGGATGGTGAAGATCCAAGAGGATCCACCACCGCCCTGAGGAATATTACCCGAGATGCGTTACCGCGGAACACGGAAATGTATACTTTGGGATTATCCTTAGAGGAAGTTCTGTCGGACTCCGTATTTAATCTGGGTGGGAGCCGCAAGTCCAGACATGGACGTCGAATCGGCCCCGGCTATAAGTCTACCTCAGCTTATTTGAAAGCCAGGGACCATGTAGAGCAGCAAGCTAAGAGACAGCATGAACAATTCATAGCTGCACAAAAGAAGACAGAGGATGAGACACGAGAGCGGATCAATAAGCTCCGCTCTATTGAACAAGAGGCGATTCTAAAAGAATTTGACCTCAAATATCGGTTGTCTTCCCTTATCCATCGGGTTGAGCTGAAGACGAAGGATGAAAAAGAGAGAGACGATAAGTTGGCTGACCCGGAAAAGGAAGAAGCCAATAGACGAACAGCGATTGACAAGGCTAGATTCGAAGAAGTTGCTAAAGCTTGAGATGTAAATAGATTACAATCCGGGTTAAGTGCAATGGAAGAGAAGTTAAAAAGACTTCAACCTTGTAAAGCCGAAACAGAGTCTAAATTGATTTCGGAACAGGATGAGATCCGTAGGGAGACCACCGAGTACCAAAGGTCTCAGAAAGAAAAAAGTGAGAAGTATCGTTTGTTAAAAGATACTTTGAAGAAGGAGGCACAAGCTGCTCAGGCAGAACGGAACCGAGCTGTATCGGACAATGAAAAGATCAGATCCGAGATCTTGTCCAAGAATGCTCAGTTAAAAGAGGAACAAAGGAACCTGACCACAGACGTGGCAACCCTAACTCTAAACAAGTCTGCTATGGAAAGCTACTTGCAGGAAAAGGAACACTCTAATGCACCTGCAAAGAGTACAGATCAGAATCCCTACTCTACTTTTGTCAAACAGGGTGACTTCGTCTCCTGCTCAACACCTAAGCAGCCAACAGGGGCTTATAACCCGTTTGTAAATGATAACGCCTCTCGGAATGTCGAACCAGGTAGTGTCTATGTTAGGACCCAAGATCAGAATGGCCGGACTAGTAGAGTCTGCATTAGTGAAGTTCTGACAGTCCATAACTTGGACCCGGACTTCGTGCCGAGAGATTGTTCCGACACGATTGCTGAAACAAGTGGATTCCACACACACATGGATCACACTGACAATGTCGGGTTGGACGCTGCTAATCCGGGCAACCAACAGAATGCTCAGAGTAGCACTAGTCAGCAGGGGCAGGCTGGCCAAGCTCCTAACGCCGGTGGCCAGAGTGGAACTGCCAATGCGAGCGGCCAAGGGGGTAGTGGTGCCTCGGGTACCAACCCTAATGCTGGTAGTGGAGGTTATGCTGGTTATAACGGCTCACAGTGGAATTATACCCAACCACCACCACCTCCGAATAATAACAGTTTTGGAGGGTTAGGAGGCAATCGAACCTTGAACGAAACCAAGGTGATTGAATGGAGCAAACAACAGTGTAGTAGATTATTGTATGCTCATAACTCAGCCCGGAGGGTAGCCATCATCCCTAAGGAATACGACGGTACTTGGCCATAGAAAGAATGGTTCGAAGATTTCATCGATGTGATGAATTGTAATGGGTGCACCCCATACGAGGCCATGTTTAAAAGGTGGTCCGGGACGCATGGCGGTTGAGCAGTGGCGTACCTGGTATGGCCTCGCTGGGAGTTTTGAGTAGCTCGTTGAATCTGCTAGTGGACTATTATGCAATATGGTCAAGGAGGATCCGATGGTACGTTTTAGAAAGCGCACCCAGAAGCCTACAGAAGCTTTTAGAGCATATGGATGGAACTCCATGCCCTATTGAGTAAGGCCAGACCCGGAACAGAAAACCAGGATTGGTACATGGACGACTTGATAACTCAATTCGTCAAGGGTCTATGGGACCGAGACGAGCAGATTGCTGCAAGAGACGCCTGGAAAGAAGGGTCGACATTGCACGGCATATTCAATGGAATAGATATGGCCGTGAAGAAACGTACAATGCTTGCCGGGGACATCCCGAACATAGCTGGACCGGCCCCGGTAGTGTCTGCCATACACCGTTCAGAGGTAGATAACACCTCAGATGACTTTGAGTTGATAGACATCAAACAAGAGGATGGAACCTTTTGGTCTATGCAACTAAGAAAAAACACTTCCGGTAGGAAATATATTCCGAGGAAGGTTTTTAACAAGTCAAAGGATGCTAAGCCAGCATCCGAGGCTAGGGGTGAAGCTAAACCCAATGGCAAAGCTTATAAGCCAACAGACAGCTCTAACAAGGTGAGTAGTCAGTCCCCGGACATGACTAAATTGATGGAAGAGATGTGCAAAAAGATAACTGATGCACTCCAAGCCAGTCGGTCGAGGCCCAGAGTGGATCGCTGAACTGTAAAATGTTTTAGATGCCAGAAGATGGGGCACTATTCGTCCGAGTGTACTGCTGCAAAGCCAGTAATGGCGGCTTACTATGAAGCCGAAGCCGAAGCCGAACAGACCGATCTGTAAGCCCGGCTGGCAATAAGGATCAGTCCAGACCAGCCAATCCAGCTGATCGTCGCCAGTCGGGACAACATGTCTCAGCTTTGGAAATGCCTGGCAACCAGACCCATCAGGTGGTTAGCCAGGCCGTACTACCACCACCTGGCTACACGGCACAGCACCCCCCGGGTGTAGACACCAGAAGTCAGGATGATTGGAGCACCTTCTTCAGTTCCAAAACCGGCCACTCTTCGTTCGCCCAACAGCAGCGCCAAGCGAATGAGGAGTACATGGCGAGATTCCATGCCATGGGACCTGCAGGACCCGAGTCACAGGTCCTGTCCCCCTCGGGTCGAACGAAAGCCCGGGGTAGAGGCCGTGGTGGATGCGAGTCCACCCGGCCAACCCCTGGCACCGGCCGAGGACGGGAAGGTATGACGGTGGAGGGCTCAGTAGTCCCTAACGCAGGCGCTCCGCCTGTTGTTGTGTCATCTCCGGCACCAGTACCAGCTGCTACATCATCTGGGGGCTCTCGGGTTTCCACAATGGGTCTAGTGGCAGGTCTTCAGGATCCGGATACGTTCGTCGACCATCGAGACGAGCGTACTTGCCAGATCTAGAATGACCTGATGGCAGAATGGCAGTCCCTGCACCGCCAACGGTCAATTGACTACTGGCAGGACATGACCGAAGCCAGTTTCAATCTGGTCTTTGAGATCCAGAAGAGGGAGGAAGATAAAATCAAACAGCAGGAGATAAAGCGGGTCGAGGAGGCCTACAAATCCTGCCGGGATAAACAGAGGGAAGCCGAGAAGCTTAAAGAGTTCCACGCTGCTGAGAACTTGAAGTACATTAATCGGCACAAGGAGGCGGATCTAAAATTCTTCCTCTGTTTCGGTAAGCATCTGGATGACTGGGACGGCAGCGCGTCGTCTCTGGTCATCCCTTCGGATGCTACTGCCGACGCAGCGGGGGATACTCGGTCTGAGCGTATGGGTGCTCTGAGCCTCCTTAGCGATATGAGCTCCGATACGCTTAAGCTTCTCACCGTGGAGAGTAGCAGCTCGGCTCAAGAACCTAATCCGGAGCCAGCTGAGAAGATG
Organism: Acholoe squamosa; assembly: GCA_949317995.1. NCBI lineage: Eukaryota > Metazoa > Annelida > Polychaeta > Phyllodocida > Polynoidae > Acholoe > Acholoe squamosa. The sequence continues at coordinate 7,046,092 of OX439039.1, forward strand.
GACACTGGAGACGAGTCTGATGACTTGTAAGTGTCCATCTGCCGGCTTCCCCTTACCAGTACCCAAGGGTAAAGGCATATGAGATGCCAGAGATTATTTCCCAGAGGACTACCTGGATCCGATGGACTGGAATGACGAACTGCAGCTAAGATGGAAGCCACCTGAACCACTCATGGATTACCATATGAACAGGGGGCTCCATCTTCCCATTCTCACCAGGGTACTACTCACAGCAACGTGGCTTGCAACCACTCGTACGTCGCCGAATGGAGCTGCAGAAACCAGTCATTCCAGGTTCGCCGGAAGTTTAGTTTTATTGTAAGGGTGATCCTGCTACCCTGGTAGGACACCTCTTAAAGTCATATTCTTATGTATAATAAAACTTATTTTTCTATAAACTATATTTTTATATAAACTAAACACAAAATTCTTTTTTTTTCGGGTTACCTTATCTCTTGGGTCCATTGACATTTCATATTGTATATAGTACGTTTGTACCACACTATGTCATATCCTTAATAATATATATATTTAATCACGTCTTAACTATAATAACTTTGTAACATTGTTACTCACATATTTCACCATAGGTTGATGGTGCGTAAGGCACCAGCTCCTATTTATTATTTAGTTACTTTGGGTTATATATGACAATGCCTATTATTATGTACATATTATTCATAATGCCCCATAATGTCATACACTTTGTACAACATTGTATAAATAGACTTACCTATACATACTGTGATATAACTTTAAACAATAGGTAGTTTTTAACACCAACCCTAGGTAAAGTCTAGGGGGGGTGGTGTAGGGGCCGGCATCGTTGTGTATATATTAGTGCGCTTCATCCGAGAGATGTGTTCGTGTGGTGCTCGTTCCTTCTATGCAAACCAGGTGTCGCTTTGCGACACCTGTTTGGTATAAGAGGGGGCAGCACCACGCCTCGCGTCCAGCTCCTACCAAGGAGCCGGATGAACCGCAGAAGAGGACTGGACCTGGTCCAGTCCAGACGTGTGTGATCTTCTCTTATAAAAGCCTACCCATGCGGTAGGAAGTCTGAAGTCTTGTTGTGTTGGTGACTCTAGTGTTAAGTGAGCCAAAGAGCCACCCAGCATATACGAACCGTTACACATGCATAAGGCCCATCTTTGGTGTCTAATATCACTTTGAAAATTAAAAATCACAACTTTTTTTTACATATGTCACTACTTGCACATCCCATATGGTGCTAAAATATATCTTTCCATACACCAAATAGTCTTTTCTCATTAGCCAAACATGTCTACAATTGAATACAAATGATAGAAACACCATACAATATAATAGGTTGGCACTAAAAAAGTAGAACTCTAATCATCTAAAAAATGCTTGTAGCCATCAGTAACGTTCCCTATTCATATGTGGTGCTAAAATGTATCTTTACATACACCAAGTGCTCTTTTCACATAAGCCAGACACGTCTTCAATTGAGAAGAAATGCTACAAACACTATACAAGGTGGTAGGTTGATACTATGAAAATATAACTTTGACCATCCAGTAATATCTGTAACTATCAGTAATGTCCCTGGAACGTTACTGATCGAGGTTTGCATTGAAAATCACTTATAAATATGTACCTGGCATGGGTAATTCCTGGAGTACATACAAATTTTTTTTCATGGAAGACCCCCCCAGGGAACCTCTTGATTGCATATAATAAGAAGACTGGTGATATTCCCTAAACAGGTTAGATTGACTCTATCATTAACGTTCCACTCTTGAAAATTCTTAATTAAATGCTTATAATAAACAAATTATGCCCAAACCATATGGAAATCTAAGCTATGACCCACCACTAAGGAATAAAAATATTATTGGTGGTGTAGAAGTGATTCCCTTGCTATTATATGCCAAAGGAACCACATGTGCAGTAAATCTTGGAATGACCCATATATATATTGTGGCGGCAAGCGCTAGGCTTGCCGCAGGACTTTGCGGGGAGGTCTGGTTTGGTCCCGCAGTGACAGGGGGAACGGCGGCAGTGACGAGTATATAACACGTTGTGGGACAGCCGCCTCCTCAGTCGATGCTTGAGCTCGGTTCGCTGTGGACTGAGTCAGCCCTCTACGCCCAGTCGACTTGAGGAATGATATATGGAGACCTATGCTTGACCGTTATTACTGCTGTACTATTATCTGAAACAAATATATGGGCACCTTTTTCCCTTACAGTAATTATCTGTCTTTGATTCCTGTGATCAGCTTAGATACTCTACATTAGTGACAGCGGTTCACTTGGCATACTCACCAAGGGAACCTACTGGCTAAATCTTTGGTTGGTCACGTAAACAAAGAAAATGTTTTTAGAATGGCAAGCATAGGCACTTCTAGTGACGGTCTGACATGAGAGTAAAGAGATGAAATGATGGCTGGAGTACGTGGAAGCTTTATCCAAATTGATGGTATGCATGAGACCGGGACCCTCAGTCTGCAGGACCCCCTGGTCTCACAGGACCCCCTGGACCTGCGGCGATGGCCACACAAACTTCTAGGACCTTGACTGTCACAGACCGTACTAGGAGAGGAGATGGCCCTCAGCTTCCGGGACCTTTAGGGGGAGTTCCTCAGGTGGAAGGAGAGTCTCACTTAAAGAGAAATCTGGAACCCCATTCCATACGCCCTGCCCTGGAGGAAGTGGTTGTGGGAGCGGAGGGTGGATTTTCCCTGTGAGGGCGGACCTGGTACCCTGGGCTTTGGAACACAATCCCAGACCGGAGGGTAGGTTTTTTGCCAACTCGGCTGGTTGGAGGGTGGACTCCTGCCCCAACACCCAGAGCGTGAGGAGGATCGGTCCGCTAGACCCAAAGATCGCACCTTGCTGCTGCTAACTGGATTCCAGGAGAGGTTGGCAGTGGGCGGAAATGGAACTTGGCTGGAACCTGGCAAACAATATTCCCCATGGTCTACCCCATCTGGGTTGGACGCCCAGGTTCCAGTTGCAACTGGGAATCACATAGTGACTCTGGGGAGCGCTGAGGAATCGGCAGGCTCTGACTCCCTTGTGGTAAATGAGGAACAACGTCAAGCTCAGTGGCTGCGGGAGTGGCGTCAGGCCGAGGAACAGCAACTCAAGGATGCTCAACACGAAGCAGCTCAGCTTACCATTTGGTAACAACAAGAGGAATCAGCCTGGGCTCAGCATGAAGAAATTAAAAAAAAGGATGAGGCTTGGTCTGAGGAAAATGGTGAATTGAATTTCTCAGATGCGGTTGGATGATCCCCACCCATCACCTGCTTTCCAGCCAGAGGAACCACAGGTTCCCACTATGGGAGAGTTGGTGCCAGAGGGTGGCCTGTCATTGGCAGAGTGGAAGAGATCAGTAGCGAGTCACAGTTGTCAACCCTCTCCCCCATCTTGGTCAGGGATTGAGAACCAAAAGCCGCAGGACGTAGTAACTCTGCCTACCGGCATGCATTCTAACAGTGATTTAGGGGGCATGGTGGGGGAGCCACAACCACAATCTAGCTTACGGAGGCATTCAGTCTACCCCATTTGGAAATGGGGTCCCGGGGACCGCCTTTCCAAACCCATCTTCATGCCAGGCAAGTTCAACAGGACGGGTCACGTCCCGGAATACTTGGCGCATTTTGATCTGTGCTGCTGTGCGAACAAATGGACTTACTCAGATGCTGGGGTCTTTCTGGGGCTCAGCCTCACAGGCATTGCCCGTCAACTACTAACTTGCGCAGAGGCTGGATACCTTCGTCTCCGCAAAGCACTGGTTAGCAGTTTCCAGCTGCCAAATAAGAGTGCCATATACAAGGCGAAACTCAAAGCGTTAGAATGGGCAAAGGTTGCCTGTTTACAATCTCATGCCAAGGAGATTCAATGGTACATGTGCTTGGCATACACATGTGCGGACGGAAATACTGTGAACATAATGTGCCGCAATCGATTCATGAAGAGTCTCCAGGATGAGGGTCTACGGCAGCGGATCCATCAGACAATTTCTGAGGATTTGGCAGAAGCAATCCAAATAGCTCTACATGCTGAGGCTTGCCTTCTCTCGGGCAGCGGTGACCGCAGTGCTGCATTGGCCTGAGCCTCGTCTACCACCATGGCTGAGGAGCTGGCCACCTGAAGGAAGAAGGTAGAGGAGGGCCAGACTCGTTCTGGTGCCTCTATGGCTCAAACTGATGCAGCCTTGAAAAAGGTGGACCGTCTGTTTTATTGCATTTGTGGGTGAGAGGTTGGAAAGAATCAATGATCCACCTAAATCCATCAAGCCCCTCCCAACCAGGCAATAAATGACTCGGCCCCTAAGGATAACTAGGTGTATCTTGGACCTACTCCAGTAGTATATACATGCAAACTGAGCGCAATGGATTAGCTACTAACTAGGTCATGACCTACTGGTAGACCGGAAGTGACCTAGTTTCAGCCAATCAGAGGGCTGGATTTGACAGGAAGTGACGTCATAAGGTCATGACCTAGTTTTTTCGACCAATCAGAGAGCTGGATTCCATTTGACCTAGTGACCTGACCTAGTTGCATAAATTAAAAGAATTGTGCAATACCTAGAGCTGACCTACTTGCAAACCGGAAGTGACCTACTAACCTACTTGCAAAAACGTATGACCTACGTATGGGGGTGCATTGCGCAATGTTTGTAAGAATTTACACAATGTTCTGATGCAATACTTTTATGGATTTACGCAATACTTATGACTCATTTTGTTATGTCTCTTCATTTCATGCATTAAAATAAAACACAACTCATTTATTTCACATAAGAGATTATATTTTTATTAGACACAATATTTACAGATGAAGACAGATTTTCCATTTCCGGGGCGTGCACATATACTACAAAAACATTTGTTGTGTGTGAATTTACTTGCTTGATACCAGCTTTGACCAGTGAGACTAGTTTTCCATGTGTTGTGGAAACAATAACTGTTAAGTTTGGCTATGTTAGATATAGCATGCTCGAACAAAGCCTGGGCCAGGAAGTAAGTTTGACTGTTTTTGGGTCCAGGTAAAAGACCAGATAAAAAACCATCCTTAAAGTTTACCTCAAAGGAGAAATGATTTTTCACTCCAGGTATACTTAAGGCATGAAGTTCCAGTGAGACCTGCAGACATGTGAAACAAATAGTTTTAGCAATAGCAGATACTTCCAGTTTACAATTACACTGACAAAACACTCCTACTATGGGGTTACATTCTAACTCTTGGAGAGTAAGAGCAAACTTTCTTACACTTCCTAAAGTGTACCTTGTGTAGTGTCTTGGGCAGCCAGGTTCAGTGTGCAATTGATATACTCCTATACACCAATCATGCATTATCAAGTTAACTTTTTTCACTCGACAATAGTACATGCAGTTTCTGTAGGCGTCCCAAAAAGCTGAAGAGAAATATTTGTACATTTTAACACTAGTTATACAGTGGTCAACAGTGTCTGGTTCAGCTCCTCTAAAATAACCAATGTTTTCTGCAGGTATTATTTCCCAAAAGAAATTCTCTGAACATCCACATGCTACAGAACTTATATCATTGTCAGGTGTTGTAGAAGAAGCTTGATTATATGAAGCAACACTTTGTAAAACTGGACGCATGTAATAGTCATAAGGTGGAGTTTCTGTGGTTTGCTCCACAAGCATAGCTTCTAAACTTTCCATGTTAAAATGGGTTGCTTAAATCTAACCAGATACTAATAATCTGGTGAACGTGACGCTATGAGTTAAGAAATCTGGTACCACTTTTTTTTCTGTTCCAACTTAATTTCTTCAGCGCCGGATTTTTTATTTTTGTTGTGAACATGTACAGCGTTCACTTTTGTGAAAAGTTTTTTTTTTATTTTTTGGGTGATACAGTTCACTTTTCTTACTTTTTTTATCAGTTTTTTTTCATGATACAGTACACATTTTTTTACCTTTGTTTTTATTTGAAAAATGTTCATTTGAACAAAAAATATTTTCCAGTTTAACACTGTTTTCTATGGAAAAAAATGTTCATTTGAACAAATGTTCGTTTGAACAATTGTTCAAATGAACATTTTCCATTTTAACACTGTTTTCTATGGGAAAAAATGTTCATTTGAACAAATGTTCGTTTGAACAATTGTTCAAATGAACATTTTCCATTTTAACACTGTTTTCTATGGGAAAAAATGTTCATTTGAACAAATGTTCGTTTGAACAATTGTTCAAATGAACATTTTCCATTTTAACACTGTTTTCTATGGGGAAAAATGTTCATTTGAACAAATGTTTGTTTGAACAATTGTTCAAATGAACATTTTTCAGTTTAACACTGTTTTCTATGGGGAAAAATGTTCATTTAAACAAATGTTCGTTTGAACAATTGTTTAAATGAACATTTTTCATTTTAACAAGGAAATTTGTTCATTTGAACAATTTGTTTAAAATGTTTTCTTTCAACGAAATGTACAACTGGAAGTGAAACTAGAAAAAGAAACCATTTTTTTATATAGAAAGGGGTAGGGTGCTTACACCGTCTTCACATACTTGTCTCTTTATGTACTGATAGGTTAGACCTTGTTTCCTTTGAGAGTAAGTCGTAACGCTGTGGTTAACTACTTTAAATCCTTTGTTGACTACCGTGACAACATTTTCACTGTCCAGTACTTCTTTGTACTTGTCAGTGGTCAGGGGGTTTTGTTTTTGAATTACACCTTTGCAACTCATTTTAACGGGCATATTTACTCCTGTGCCTATGTAACATTTGGAGTTCAAGGCAGTCATTTCATCACCTTCCCACTCCACTTTGAATAACCCGGGGGTTCTCTTGTCAAACGCCAGACGGCTCTTACAGCATGGTTGAGGCAGCCACAGCTCACCCAAAACTTTGGTCTGAACATATGTCTCTCTGTGGTGACTGTTGTCACATGATTCAGAGGGCAACCATTTGTGACGTTCTCTGAAGAAAGCTTCACGTTTTTCAGGAATAATTACGTCTTCTATGTTCTCTGCACTTAAAGCAAAGTAAAAACTGTCAGTGTCCATTTCACACATTTCAAAATCTTTCTCGTCTATGTATTCAAGGAGAAAGTCGTAATAGAAAGCCAACATTTTAAGTTTGGCATATTGGTATACCATGAACCCTATTTGAACTGGGAGGTCGTAGGTGATGGAGGTGGGCAAACAGGACAGTTCTACCGTGTTGTCACTTATGTCTTGCACGTCTTGCACTGACCAGTGCATGGCCAAACGTCTTGCCTTAGAGGGGTGAAGATACTTTGTTTGAACAAAGTTTTGTTTGTTGCATATGGTTTTTCCGTATGAACCATTTCCCAAAAGTTTGTACAGATCTGACAGAATCTTACAGTCTATGTTTTCATCTCCCTTCCTCCTAGCTTTGGTCACTTCGTCCATGAAGGGTAAAAAAGTCTGTTCTGGTGTGTATTCTACGAGAAGGTGTACTGTTGTAACTACCAAACCTTTCTCCAGGTACCACTTCAAGAGAGGAGTTCCCAACAAAATTCCCTCTGCGTGGTAGCTGCCTATAAGTTGGCGTTGCGGTTGTTTCAGCTTACCTGCTGCTTCCAGGTAACGTTTCATATGTTCACCTACGTCTTTTTTTTCCTACTAAACAGTTTTTGAAAATAGGTGTCATTTCACTGAATTTTTCTTTCAAAGATTCAGGTGTTTCTATGTCTACCTGGATAAGTCCAAAAGTTGTTCCTTTAGAAACCCCTCTCAGTATTTCATCCTGACTTTTTCTGCCTTGGCACAATGGTCTTTTAATTTCCCATTCACTTTTTGTTTCTCTGCACGAGTTTTCAGTTTTTTCTTTCAACCACATACACTCATACTTTTCCTCTACTTGGTAACCTAACAACTGAAGATATAGGGTAGTCAAAATGGTATTTTGGTTTTTTTCTTCTAACCATGCCTTTCCATTGGGGTCTCTCAAAACTGATTTAGTGAGGTGACATATGTGACCATGCCAGTAGCACCCGTGAAACTGGTATACTTTTTTTGAAGCTGGATCATAGCCGTCCACTTTTATTTTCCTTGAACCCAATACTACTTCCCCGTAGTTGTATTGGTGTAATATCTTCACTTTGTCTGTCACAGTTTTGTATCGCAACCATTCTGTGGCTGAGTAGCTAATTTGTTGACTGCAGACAGCTTGAAAATCGTTTTCTTTCCTGCGCACCACATAATAACCTGTGCAGTGCTCTTCACCCATGCACTTGAGGTACAAGCTGTTAGCATCTACCCCTACTATGTGTCTGCATACTTTGCTTTGTGACCCGTATTTTTTTTGTCTTATTCTTGTTTCTCCACTTTTGTGATGTCTGTGAAAAATAATAGAGGGACCCCCTACTAAGTTGCGTCTGAGCAAGGAGTGAACATCCTTTTCTTTCTCCCCAAAAAGAATGTAAGGAGTGGCATTAGGTGCAGTGTTGTTGAAAAGAAACTTCAAGGTTAAACCTGGCAAAGTTAAACCGTTTTTGAACATGTCTACCCCACGATCTATAAAAAATTTTGTGTGCTCGTTTATGGCTAAAACAAAGGGTTTAATGTCCAGGTTGTTGTAATATATCAAGTAGTCCTTCATAGTTTTCATTTTGTTTTCTGTCCAGACCTTTTTACATTCAAGATAATCTTCTTTGCTTATTCCACTACCCGACAAAGAACTGTAGAAGCAGTGGCGTGGAGGAAGAGCTTTGTTGTTTAGTTTTCTTATGTTGTCCATCCACTCGTAGGGAAAAAAACCTTTTTCAGCTTTCCCTTTCAGAAAGGCTTTCAGGTAGTTTGCGTAGGAATAACCTGGTGCCAAATAGTTAAACATGTCAAGGAAAAGAAGATGGTCTGTGTACACTGCTATGTACTTGTTGCATTTTTTTATGGTTTTCATTTCTGTCTTGTCTGTGTCTATAAAAAAAGAATGAAATTCCTTTTTTATCAAATTAATGTCATACTTTCCAGAGTTGAAACCTAGAACAGGGACTCTTTCTATGTAGGTAAGAAGTTTTTCCTTCACTTCAAGAACATGGGAGATTTTTTTTTTTGGATTTTTTTTGTTCTTTGCTGGAAAAACTTTGCTAGCTTTATGTTCTAGTTCCTTTTGTTTTTCTTCTAGAGAGTCTAGTTCGTCTAAAACATCTCTAAAATTCTCTTTCACCTGTTCTCCTATCAACTGCCCCAAGTTGTTTATGTGTTCCAACACATTTTTAACCAAAGGATCGTCGTCCCTGTTTGAATTTCTGACAAAACACACTGGTTCTGTATGCCCAGGAAAATCAGAAGCTACACTGGCAGAAAGGGGTATGTGAGTTTTTTCTATCACAGTGTTAGCATTTTCTGGGGACGAATTTTCAGGTTGGACGAAATAGCTTTCAAAGTCAAAAACAATTTTATAGGGGTATATTTTTTTCTCAGGTGAACAAACTATTCCCAGTTCCTCTAAAACTTGAAAAACTGTTTTGGATGGATTGTATGCTCCACCTTTGTACCTGAAGCTGACTTTGGTGCAATCTTTTTTCACCCCATTGTGTTGTTTCAAAAGCAAGCTACGAGTGAAAACTTTATGACACTTTTCACAGGGGTACATTTTACCATACAGTCCCATGTTAGTTATTAAACTTACATGGTTTCTGTGTAAGTTCAAGTTCATGATTTTTTTGGATGAACACATGTTTGACCTTATAATTTTAGGTCGCCCCTTTCTTTTACCAAAAGAGGGAAGGTAAAAAATTCTTATGTTAACTTCAAACATTTTTTCTAACCTGTCTAAATCTCTTATGTTAACACCCTCAAAAGTCTCCTTGTTCACCCCTGGATAGGCTTCAAGGAAAAGCTCTTGAGTTTTTTCTAAAGATTCATACAGGAAGAAAGACAGACATCTAAAGAAACACAAGTTGTCCTTGTACGCCCTTTTGGTTTTAGGATCTCTGTGAAAGTGTTGCATTCCTCTTTGTCTTAAACCTGGTGGAACAGTTTTCATTTTACCTAAAAGATATTCCCCTCCCGTAGCCCTTATGAGTGTGATGTTGGCGTTCACGTTGCCTATTACACTCCATTTAGTAGAGGGTCTTTGAGTGTCTTCTTTAATGTTGTTTTCTATTAAATCTAAACACTCTGCAAAGTCTTTGTCATCCCTTATAAAAATGTAAGGGTCTCTATGACTTTCACTGTCATAGAACAAAGACGAGTTGTTGGCAGAAGCATGAAAGTACATGACTTTCTCTTCTTCTTCCTCCTTAGAGGAAGACAACAACCTTCCAAAAGAGACAGCCACTTTGTAAGCCATAACTTGATTTCTATGAATAGAGGTAAGCGCCTCTATTACCTGTTTGGCTCCCAAGTCTTTGTTGAAACTTGTCATTCTGACGTTGAAAATGGACTGAAGCTTACCAAGCACAGCCAAACCTGAAGCTATGGACTTGAAGTTGTCACGGTAACTGCTTTTATGCAAAGAATTTTTTTCTATTTCTTTTGGAAGTTCTAAGCTGTCGGAAAAAGTTTCTCTTCTACAAGAATTTGAGTTACATAAAGTTTTTCCACTGTTTTCTACAGTGACCAAACGTGGAGGTCTAGGGGTGTTACACATTGGACAGTTGACGGTGTAAAGTTGTTTTACCTTTTTGGGCGGCATTTTTTTAAGGTTTCTTTTTCTTGTTTCACTTTATGTTCAATATACAAACTTATAACTAAAACCTAACCTAAGTATTCATGGAGTACATATAAAACTTAAACCTACGCTGGGCTATGTTGACTAAAAACGGAGTACATCTAAATCTAACTACAAATTAGCTGATATACATGATAATGTAAAAGCACTGAACAAGGAGCTGTTGACCAGACACTATACAAAGTTGACCACTTACCCAGAGTAGAAATCGGTCGTTTCGTCTAGGAAGGGACCAACTCGTGATTTTATGTCCTCCAGAATGAAGGGGGACACAGTGTGTCCGCAGTGTGTGGCTGAGGAGGGCATCCTGAAGCTGGAAGACACCGAGGCGTTCATTTCCTCCACGTAGCTGGTTGTTCCTATGTGAACTTTAGGAGTTCCCTTGTACAAGTTTACCAGGATCATAGCCCGGCCTCCACTGGGGTCGGTGCAGTCTTGGTTCAAGGACAACAAAAGATTATCCACCTTCCTCTCTCCAAGGGCAGCTAGGCGGTGTAACTCCTTGTACTTTCCTAGGATGCACTCTATCTGGTCCACTAAGTTCCTGAATTCACGCGCCTCTAGGTTCAAGCACCGCTCGTAAGGTTTGTCCAGGTAGGTCCTCAAGCATACTCCCCTGATGCTAGGCTCCCTGTATATTTCTATGCAGGCGTTGTTATCCCCTTCTGGATAAAAAACTTGGTCGGGGGCAGGTGACTTTTCTTGGAAACCAAATCGAGCAGGCCACTTTTTTGCCACCAAAGGGACTGACCTAAAGCCCACTAGCTTGCTGGAAGAACTGGGGGCAGTGCCCTCCCCAAACTTTTGCCTGTGTGACTTGTCTTTAGAAGAAGGAACACCTGGGACAGAACCAATTGGCTCGGCCCCATAGGATGAAGTCGCTGAGGAAACTGAAGCAGGGGTAGAGACAGGGGTTTTCTTGTGGTAGGCGCGCTTCTGTCTTTTTTTCTTAGGCTCCCCTTCTCTCTCACTGGAACAGTTTCTTTTTTCCGGCGGGCTTTTAAGAAGCAGCTCCTCTACCGGAACCGGGAGAGAGTACAGAGGAGAAGGGCCGGTCAAATCTATAACCTCTACCTGTGAATACCCCCCGCCGTAAGCAGGTGAAGGTGTCCCTTGTGTTAAGTCCACCACTTCTATGGGGTTGACTGCCGGTGATGAGGTTGTAAGGTCTATAACCTTTATTGGACTGACCTGGGGAGAAGGTTCCTCCGGAGTCACGGGCGAGTAAGAGGCGGACGTAGGTGCTTCAGTGGGGGGTTGGTAGTTCAAAGGTGCCGGGGGATTGATGTATTCCCTGATGTCAAAATCGCCGTCGCCAGCTTCCTGAGGAGAGCGATCCCGGACGCGATCCAGGAAATCAGTGATTTCGCCATGAAGAGCTGCAAGAGCGGCTTCCTGTTCTCCTGCATTAGGCACTTCAGTTGGAAGCCGAGCAGGAGTTGCAGGTGGTTTATCAGGTGAGGCTGGAGAGGTAGGAGGAGGGGCGATGCCCGACGCCTTTTCCACTGTCTGTTTAGAAGTAGTAAAAGTCAGTGGAGCCAGTTTTTTAGCTCCTCCTCTCCTGACACTAAGTCCCGTCTTCATGCGACCAGGCATTGTTCTCCTTGAAGATGAAAGGGTGGCAGGGCTGGAAGGTGCAGGAGCAGGACGGCGAACAGCAGACAAACGTCAGAAAAGGTTTGATGAAGATCGAGCAGCTCAAGGCTACTTTATAGTAACTATCCTGATACGATGTTGGGACGTTCCCTTGTCGTTCAGATAACGTACAACCACGTCCATGAGTCGTAGATAACCGTGCTTTTCCATTCATAGTATGTTTTACACTTAGTCAGTGTTGTTTTGGAAAAAAGTAAAAAGCTTAACTCAAAAAAAAAAAAAAAAGTGATAACGCTCAGTCAACGTTCAGGGTGAGGCTTGTAAAACGAATCTTGTTGTTGCCATTCTGTCATTAACGCAGACCATTCGTCATTTATCAGAACTAGCTTCTCTCAAGCAGACATGGCTAACTTTTGTCCTTTGCCTTTGTCTTTGACCGTAGGTCACAAAAGGCGTCAGGAGGTGTTTATTTCAGACATCAGGAGGGGCGTAGAAGAAGGTAAGGTGTGGGCTGTGTGGAAATTCTGTCCTGAAAATTTGAACAGGGATCTTTACATCCCTCCTAACTGTAACTTCAAACAATGCTTCTTGCACAACCAAACCACTGCATTGGTTCCTGGTGGACCCTCTGTGAAAAAACTTATCTCAGAAAATGGGGAAAGTTTTTTTTCAGGTGTTCTTTTGGGACATGGTGCCATGGTACACTTGATGTCTAGACATTCCATTTCCTCTGGAAGTTCAAAGAAATTCATTTCAGACAGACAAAAACCCTTTTTTCTAAGGAATCAACCTTTGGGGGGAGGGCCTGGTAATTCAGTTTTCATCGATTCTACTATGGTGAAGGCTTTAATTAAAGCCACTTTACTTCACCCAGACAAAATTACACACTCTTTAGGTTCAAAAATTTTCTATGAAAGAGGATTCAGGACAGAGATTGGGCACAATTACCATGGATGCTGTCATGTTGTGAGAGTTATAACTGAAATAACTACCTCCCATGAAAAAGGTCAGCTGAAGGTGGTAACAGCCTACCCCGTATCTAATTTTTGGTCCTCCTAATAAAACTGAACAAAAAACAAACGATGATCCTCCGGGTAAGGCCCCTGGGCCAAACCCACCCTTCCACATGTTTTCCCCTCTTTTCAAAACGCTCAGGCACTGACCCTGACGTTTGTTTCGTCCTTGAGCAATAAATCATTTCAGGAAAGTGCGATAAGGAAAGACTGACAGGTTTCCTATAAAGGTTAAACGGGGACTAAACCATCGTTATTTGACACAACAACCTTCGCCCTACTATGTCGCGTTACTCCCTGCAGCGTGTATTAGAACAACGTCACCCCGACGACACTCAAGTTCTGACATACGTGAGGGAAAGAAATGAAATTATATGTTGCTCTTCAATTTGTTTCAGGTATGTGTGCAAATACTTAAAAGAATGTGTTCTTCACCGGAAGAAATTATACTTAGTTTTTTCTTCAGTGCAATCAAGTTTTACATCCAAAGACAGAAAAACCTTGAGGAAAATGGTTTTGAGTCATAACTTGTCAAAATTTTCAGCGGTGGAAACCTTGGGTTATGCCCTGAAGCATGGAAGAAAGGGAAAGGGCCCACTGAAAAACCCCTTCCATTTGGAAGCATTGAAAGCGGCAGAAGAGCATCACGCCAAAGAAAATCCCCGCCTACTTAACCAGCGTCTTCATTTCTTCATGTCTATTTTGGAACTTCTAGCTGAGTGCTTAGAAACCAAAACTTTGTTTTCCTCCTGCCCCATATTTCACATCCCATCATCGTCCCTGGATCGTTTCAGTGTAGAGGAGAAAGAAAAAGTTTGGTTTTATCTGGCTATGTGGTGCACCCAGCTTATCTCCCTTACTCACTGTTTTCACCACAATCAGCTCGCTTTACACTCAACATCATAACAAATTTAAACGAACGAAGAACGTTGTAACAGGCTTACCTAAACAGGGGGAAGGGAATGGAAGAGATATATAGAATAGGGTAGAATAGGGTAGGATAATATAGGGTAGGGTAGGGTAGGGTAGGGTAGGGTAGGGTAGGGTAGGAATGGGTGGGGGTGGGTTTAAAAAACTATGGGGTGGGGGGGTGGGGGCACCCCTCAAGTATGGGGGGTTTGGGGCTTGTTGGCCCGGGCTGGCCACCCAAATAACCCACCTAACCCACCCACCCACCCACCCACCTAAACCACCTACCCACCTACCCTACCCTACCCTACCCTACCCTACCCTACCCTACCCTATATAAGTTAACTGTATGCTTTCTAGCCTGTCATAACCTACCTGCCTTCCTGCCTGCCTACCTTACTTGCTGAACACCTTTTTTTTGGTTGCTATGGAGTTTCACCTTTCGGACGAGTTGTTATTCAAGATCAGTGAAAAAATATCGGAAAAAGACTACCCTCGATTAGGGGTTTACTTAGGACTTAGACTAAGTTTAATGGATTACATGGAAAAAATACCGTCTCTTCGTTCTATGGGGAGACAAATGCTTATTTCATGGAGCAGAAAGAACGTGCGTTGCAAGTGGATGGTATTGAGACATGCATTAAGTGACATAGGTCGTTACGATCTAACTGATTATTGTAGATGGTACATGGGATATTACAACGTAGTGGACCATTGTGAAATTCCTCCAGAACAGTGGAAAGTTGATACTTTGTTCGTCAACCTGACAGACAAGTTCAAAATGCTTGACTGGAGGAAGCTGGGAACTCAGCTTGGATTGAGCGACCACGAACTTGACCTCATAACCACCCCTGTTCCAGGGAAAAAAGGTGTCACAAATCCTGTTTTCGAAGTTCTAATGGTTTGGAAATATAGAGAAATATCTCATCCAAGCTGCCTTATAGCCAGTCTATACAACATGGGACTTTCTGAAGTAGCTCTTTACGTGGAAGGTTTGAACAAGGGTTCAACTGGTTTAAAAGAGGACGAGGTTGCTCCTTTGGTCACTTTGGTTTAAGATATCGTCCAACATGGATCACAAGGAAAAGGAGATCATTTTTGACCCACGTCTACAAAGCCCCTTTACAATGATCATAGCTGGACCTACTTCTTGTGGAAAAAGTCAACTTGTTTTCAAATTGATTAAAGGTGTAGACGAGCTTGTTACTCCAAAAATACACGACATATACTACTGCTACAGTCAATGGCAAGATGGATTCGACGAAATGGTGAAGTTGGGGGTTAAGTTCAACAAAGGTCTTCTTTCAGAAGACTTTTTGTTTGAGGATGAAAGAGACGTGACTAAACATGGACTGGTCGTTATAGACGATCTCATGGATCCCGAGTACGTTCCCACCATAATGAAACTTTTCACTGTGGGCTCTCACCATCGCAGTTTAAGTGTAATTTTTATTACTCAAAACTTGTTTTTCAACAATCCTGCCTTCAGAACCTTGAGCTTAAATGCGCACTACCTAGTTGTTTTTAAAAACCCTAGAGACATGAGTCAGATAGGGCACATCAGCAAACAGGCCTTTCCAGGACAGAAATCCTTTTTGACGGAGGTATATAACTCAGAAACCAAAGAGAAACATTCATACATCCTATTGGACTTTAAGCAGAGCACACCTAACGAGCTTAGGGTAAGGAACAGCATAACAACTCCTTGGAACACCTTGGTTTTCATTCCTCAAGCTTCAGCTTCGAAAAGAAAAAGATAGAATGGTGACCAAAAGATCTGCTTCTGGAGGAAAATTTAAAACAATAAGGAAACATTACCACTTGTTGAAACACATATCCAAGTGTTCCTCGGCAGAGTGTTCCCACATCATCAAAGGTCTCAGTGATGAGGTCATTAGGTTGATGAGTCAAATTTGCGTCAACGTAATGAACAAAAACCTGTTGCGTAACGAGTCCGACGCAGTCAAACGTTTATCACCCTACAAGAAAGAACTCAAGTCAGTCACAAGGCACAAGGCTACCGTTAAGCAGAAGAGGAAAACCTTTGAGCAAAAGGGTGGATTTTTGGGAACCATTTTGGGTCTGGCCTTACCCCTGATAACAGGTCTCATAGGAGCACGTCGATAAAAATCATGTCTTATTCAAGGATGGCCCTCGTAAGGGCGGATCTTGTTCCCCGAGAAAAAAGCCCTTCTTTTGTTAGTCCTTCCTCTCCTCCCCAGCCTGGACCTAGTGTTCAAGACCAGTACTACAGCACTCAACTTTTAAGAGAAGGTTTAACTCCTGATTCCAGCCTGGTTCAAGTCCTGAACCACCTTCAAAGTAAAGCACATGAGGTGCTTAACTCTCCTAACCTCAAACTGAAGGAAAAGTTAAGACAGTACAATCAACTTATGATAAAGTCGGGAATTTTAACTAAAAAAGCCAAGGCCTTAGGACAACGTAGGGAAGGTCCCTATCCTGGTCGAGCAGTAGGACAAGGCCCTGCAGGAGCAGCAGCAGCAGCTAGGGGTGTGAACAATTCTTTAGAAGACACCGACGACGGTGACGACGATGACGACACTTTCACAGAGACTAGAGACGATCCACCACTTCCTGACGATTCAGACGGAGAGAGTGTAGACGAATTCAAAGGGGCGAAAGGGTTTAAACCTCGTGCAAGAGACAACACAGAGGGTATGGACGCCGACATAAAAGAAAGAATACCCGCAACTTACAGAACGACTGCTAAAAATCTCTACAGAGAATTATCTCGTCACGGAAGTCAAATTTTGAATTGGAACAGAGACGGAGAAATATATGTTAACGGGGAACGTGTGCCTGGAACTGACATAACAGATTTGTTAGCTTTTGCTGCCCGACCAAAGTCTTTGAAAAAGGACCAACCTAAAGGCAGCCAGGTTTTCATGAGAGCAGTTAAAAGGCTGAACCCCACCTTAAAATTTGTCAAAAACAAGTCGGCTTTTGCAGGGCACAGTCCTTCCTTTGCTGCCAGTCCCTTGAAAAGAGCTTCCCCTATAAAGAAGAGGAAAGTAAGTCAAAAAGGAACTGGACGTAAGTTTATATGGCGCACAAGGCTTTGAAAAAAGATGTCCTCAGGTTTTACACAGATCCTAAACAACCTGGAAGTTTCACCAGTGTATCTAAACTTCAACGTCATCACTTCAAGAAAACAAAGAAAAAAAACATAGAACAAGCTTTGGAAGATGTAGACGCTTACACCAGACACAAACCTTACAAGAGAAGATTTCCAAGAAGAAAAACACAAACATGGGGGATAGACAAACAGTGGCAACTTGACCTCATAGACATGCGAGAATTTTCAAAGGAAAACAAAGGATACCAGTACATTCTAGCGGGAATAGATGTTTTTTCAAGGTATGGTTTTGGACAACCTGTGAAAAGTAAGAGAGCTGATGACGTGACAGAGGCTTTAAAAAAAATGAGCAAAGAAAGAAAACCTCAACAAATTCAAACTGACAAGGGCAAAGAGTTTGTCAACAAAATTTTCAAAAAACACTGTGAAGAAGAAAAAATCAATTTTTTCACAGGAGAGAACGACGACGTGAAGTGTGCCTTAGCCGAAAGGTTTAACTCTACTTTACAAGGAAAAATGTGGAGATGTTTCTCTCATTTCAATAACTACAAATGGGTTGACTTGCTGCCCGACTTGGTTAAGTCCTACAATTTGACTTACCACAAATCCTTAGGAGCTGCCCCTTCAGACATAAATAAAGACAACTCTGAAGTCTTGTTCTACAGGTTGTACGATCAACCTCAAAAGAAAAAGGTTCCTGTCCTTCAGTTGAAGAGAAAAAATCAAGTGCGAATGTTGAAAACAAAGAAAACATTTAACAGAGGGTACGAACCTAACTGGACTGAGGAAATATACACAATCGACAACATTTCGCCCAAAGGGTACAACCTGAAAGATCTCCTTGGAGAAGAGATAAAAGGAAGCTTCTACGAACCTGAAGTTCAGAAGGTGCAAGTCCGTCACGGAAGACGCTACAACATAGAAAAAATAGTAAAATACAGAGGAAAAGGCAAGAAAAGAGAAGCCTTAATCAAGTGGAAGGGTTATGGAGACAAGTTTAACTCTTGGGAACCTGTCAAGAACATAAGCAAATGGCGTTTACCTTAACTTTACCTAGTAACTCATCTATGAACGTTTTTCCTGACAACACTTTAACTAGTTACAATACAATTTTGGCAGAATACATTAACTCTCCTACTCAGTTAGAGTGTGCTCTTCAAGAAATAACCTGTCCTACCACGTGGTACAACGTCAAAGAAGAACCCATTCTCTTGGTACAGGGAGAAAACGACCTGACAAACAACCTCCGCTCTGTAGTAGCTTTATTGAACAAACGCAGAAGAGAATTTTTTCCTCTGGAAAAACCAGGAGCCCATAGTGTCTTCAGTAGAGCTTCAAGCTCTACTTCAAATTTATCAGCCCAATCTGCTTTGAAGAGAGGAGTAAAAATAACAAAAAACCTACGTCATGTCAACCCTGTGGGATCGACTGAAACCATTCCTCCTGCTGGTCCTGAAAGTGAAAGTCCACCAACTCCTGCTGCTGCGACTGAGACGCCATCTGGAGGATTCACTTCTAACCAACCCACGCCAGACAAGGAGGAAAAGGAAGAGGAGGAGGCTGAGGGGGAGCGTGACACGGCAGGCAGAGAGAAAAGGGAAATATCGTCGGCTGTGGCTGAAGTGATGTCTATGGATGACAGGGAAAAAAGGTCTCTTTCTTTTTTTGAAGAAAAGGCCGTCTTCACAGACTCTGCTAATGTTTCTCCTCTCTCTCCCAGTCAGTTACAGGCTGTGAAAATATGTACACGCTTCAAGGAAATTAGCAGATACCTGTCTAAGTATTACTTCAAGGAAGGAAGTATCTACAATATGTTTGCCTTAGAAGGTGTAAACCTGGAAAGCAACTCAGAGTTGATAGGATACTTGAACAGGACCATAAATAAACTACAGAGCATGTTGGTGAGAAAACTAAGAAACTACAGGAAAAACAACAAAGCCACCGTATTTCACTACAACAAATACACAATGAAAAGTGTAGTTTCCTTGCCTCCTGGTGTGGTCATGCAACTCCCAGAAAACTTAGGGAACAATTAGGTTTCGACGGAAGTGTTTTCCTTAGTGGAAAAACACAAAGCCCCTACGTGGTAGACCTTCAGTACAAAAGTCGATGTGCTTTCGTGTACTCTGACATAGTCAAGCACAGTCTTGTGGGTGACTCTAAAGCACCCCTTCTGAGGCAAATCAACATAAATCGCTACAACGGTGACATGCAGACCATAAGTTTCCAGAACTTGATATATCTGCCAGTCACTAAAACCACCTTCAGACAGATAGGGATATACTTAAGAGACAAGACTGGGGAACCGATACCATTTGAAAGCGGATCAGTGTCGGTGGTACTTGCCTTCAGACCTCTTCAAGGATAGAAGTATATTACCATGCTTCACTACTATGGAACACCTCCATACCTGGCCCCTAGGGGTCAGTACGCTGAATACTACAGAAAATCACAGTTTGGGAACGGTGCTTTACCAGCGTACGGTGGCAGGGGCAGACAAAGAGGACACGGACTTGGTTCGTTGATAGGTGGTTTACTGAGAGGAGCTGTTCCCCTCTTAAGTAAAATAGGACGCTCAGCTGCCAAATCTGCAGGCAAAGCCTTGCTTACTACAGGAGCTGGAGTCTTGTCCGACGTGGTATCAGGAAAAGGTTTCAAGAAAAGTGTAGTTAGGAGAAGTAAAGCAACAGGGAAGAACTTACTCAAAAGGGCTGCTTCTTCTGCTCAAGGATACATAAGAGGTACATCTGAACCTCCTCCAGTCAAACGACGAGCAACCGGCAAGCGCGGAGGACGTAAGGGGCAACGCGGCAGAGGTAGAGGACAAGCTAGAGGAAGGACCTTGTTCTAGTCATGAGTCTCCTTCATCCCAAGGGTCAGGTATGTGCAGTAGGTGAACTAGACCTACATGCCTTGCCTGTCACTCAAAAGGACATATTAAAGTGTCAAAAAATAACCAAAACTACCAACAATGCCCTGACTCCACACACTGAATCATTTGACTTCACCTTCGAACCAAGCAACCTGTACACAGACCTCTCAGAAACTGAGCTGTACATGGAACTGGAAGCCGTGGCGGCAGACGGAACAACTCACCTTGCCGTCGGCATAGAAGCTGCTCCAGTCAACAACTTGGCACACGCTCTCTTTGCTTCCTGTCAGTTGCTGATAAATGGGGAGAAAGTCACCGGCAACAATGAAGACTATGGTCTCAAGGCCTACATTTTGGACACAATTTGTTGCAACAAAGAAGACAAAGAGACTCGGTTGAAAGGGTGTCAAAAGTACATGAAAGACACCTGTGGTCACATGGAAGCCAGAGCGGGCGAAAATGCTGGATGGACGGCACGGAGAGCAGAGTTCAGTGCCCGCAACAAACATGCCTTAGTAATGAAGCCGCACCTGGATTTAATTAAACAGTGCAAGGTGCTGCCTCCAAACTGTGAAATCAAGTTCATATTCGAAAAAAATCAGCCCAATTACTACATGATGCAAGCAGCCGATCAAAACTACTGGGTCAAAATCACCAAAGCTGAAATGACACTTCTCCAAAAATGTGTCGACGACGAGGTGGTGAAAACTCATGTCAGCAGTGTCAGGAATCCACATTGGGGCCCTTTCAACTATCACATAGCCAGGTGTAAAGTAACTAAACACACTTTGGACGGCGGCTCACAAGACTACAGTTGGACTCAACCTGACACTACTCAGATCCCCACCAGGATAGTCTTGTGTATGATAAAGGAAACAGCAGCTGCTGGGACTAAGACAGAAAATCCTTTCAACTGCAGGCATTTCAACGTGAAGGAAATATGCGTGAGATATGACGATCAAAAGTTTGAGTTGAAGACCGACTTCGAAACAGGCAACTGCATCAGAGCCTACAGTCAAATGTTCATAGACAGTGGGCTGTCGGCTTTGGGGCAAGACTGTGGCATAACTTTGGAAGATTTCAAAGATGGGTATTCCTTCTTTGTTTTCGACCTCACCCCAGACAGAGCACCTGAAGACAGTCGTATAAATCTCATCAAGCAGGGAAAGCTGGGCATTTCCCTTAGGTTTGCCGCCCCGACTACTCATGCCATATCTGCCGTCTTGTGTTCCTTCTACGACAACAACATCCAACTAACGGCTGACTGTCTTCCTGTCACAGACTACCACATGAACTGAGAAAAAAATGAGAACTTCAGACATAACAGGTGCACTGGGAAACCATCCACACACAAGGCGTTTCTACCTGGGAACTTTTGCCAGTAATCAATGTCCTAAAAAACCAATTCCCTCTACATGTTTCGTCAGTAACACAGATCCAAGCTCTAAACCTGGTCAGCACTGGGTGGCATTTTACGTTTCTCATAACGGGAATGTATTCTACTTTGATCCCTATGGCTTACCTCCATTTACTATATATCACCAGAGGTTCATGCAAAAGTCGTCAGATGGTCACGGGTCGTTCAGCAGAAAACAAGTGCAAAACTTTTACGCTAAAACATGTGGAGCCCACTGCATTAACTTCCTCATAGAAACATGTCGGACCAAGGATCCACACCACACCGTGAAAAGGTTTTCTCAGGTCCCCTTCAACTTAATGGACAAAATAGTCAGGCCCTTCCTGAAAAAAAGAGAGAAGAGGCAATGAATTTCGAGATGAGTCCAGAAGAAGTAGCAGTCAAAGCAGACGTGAGCAATCTTTTGGTGGAAGGAAAAGTTAAACGTGAACTGGACGTGATAGACGGGCTTCAGAGCACGGCGGAAGTAATAGACAAGATTCTCATGATCATGGCCGAGTTAATGGACAAAGTGGTAGCCCTGGAGGAGAACGACATAGGAAGAAAGGCCTTGAAGGATTTAATGGAGAGAATGCGGGCCTTAGAGGACCGTAGTCAAAGTCCTACTCCAGCCAAGACCGGGTGCAGTTGGTACTGCAACAAGAATTCATTTTCCATATAATATCCATGTACTCTGCTTGCAAGCATATCTGATTATAATGATTCATACCTAGCATGTACTCTGATAGGAAGAAAAAATAAAAAGATTGAATTAAAAAACCGAGTTGTGTCTTTGTTGCATTTAATCTCATATCAAAATAATGAGTCATAAGTATTGCGTAAATTCATAGGAACATTGCATCAGAAAATGAGTCATGGTTATTGTGTAATTTCTTTCAAGGATTGCACAATACACCCTCATACGTAGGTCATACGTTTTTGCAAGTAGGTTAGTAGGTCACTTCCGGTTTGCAAGTAGGTCAGCTCTAGGTATTGCACAATTCCTTTAATTTATGTAACTAGGTCAGGTCACCAGGTCAAATAGAATCCAGCTCTCTGATTGGTCGAAAAAACTAGGTCATAACCTTATGACGTCACTTCCTGTCAAATCCAGCCCTCTGATTGGTTAAAACTAGGTCACTTCCGGTCTACCAGTAGGTCATGACCTAGTTAGTAGCTAATCCATTGCGCTCAGTTTGCATGTATATACTACTTACTCCCATTAGGGATACTTTGGGTGAGGCAACCTAATTCTGAACAGATCATCCCCACAGCTGAGATGGACAAGGTAGATTATCAATTAACCAATATGTCTGATCATGTGTACTTTTGATAGGCTGAGAAATATGACAGAGTGGCTTCATATGATTCATCAAAAGGTGACTACAGTTGGTAGAATACTTTCATTTCTGTAGGTTTCAAAATATTATCATCAACACACCTTCCTAGCCTTGTGCATATATAATCGTCCAATGTTACAGCACATTGCAATTCAGGAATTTACATAACAGGTGCACTGGGAAACCATCCACACACAAGGCGTTTCTACCTGGGAACTTTTGCCAGTAATCAATGTCCTAAAAAACCAATTCCCTCTACATGTTTCGTCAGTAACACAGATCCAAGCTCTAAACCTGGTCAGCACTGGGTGGCATTTTACGTTTCTCATAACGGGAATGTATTCTACTTTGATCCCTATGGCTTACCTCCATTTACTATATATCACCAGAGGTTCATGCAAAAGTCGTCAGATGGTCACGGGTCGTTCAGCAGAAAACAAGTGCAAAACTTTTACGCTAAAACATGTGGAGCCCACTGCATTAACTTCCTCATAGAAACATGTCGGACCAAGGATCCACACCACACCGTGAAAAGGTTTTCTCAGGTCCCCTTCAACTTAATGGACAAAATAGTCAGGCCCTTCCTGAAAAAAAGAGAGAAGAGGCAATGAATTTCGAGATGAGTCCAGAAGAAGTAGCAGTCAAAGCAGACGTGAGCAATCTTTTGGTGGAAGGAAAAGTTAAACGTGAACTGGACGTGATAGACGGGCTTCAGAGCACGGCGGAAGTAATAGACAAGATTCTCATGATCATGGCCGAGTTAATGGACAAAGTGGTAGCCCTGGAGGAGAACGACATAGGAAGAAAGGCCTTGAAGGATTTAATGGAGAGAATGCGGGCCTTAGAGGACCGTAGTCAAAGTCCTACTCCAGCCAAGACCGGGTGCAGTTGGTACTGCAACAAGAATTCATTTTCCATATAATATCCATGTACTCTGCTTGCAAGCATATCTGATTATAATGATTCATACCTAGCATGTACTCTGATAGGAAGAAAAAATAAAAAGATTGAATTAAAAAACCGAGTTGTGTCTTTGTTGCATTTGTTGGTAGAATACTTTCATTTCTGTAGGTTTCAAAATATTATCATCAACACACCTTCCTAGCCTTGTGCATATATAATCGTCCAATGTTACAGCACATTGCTCAGTTTGCATGTATATACTACTTACTCCCATTAGGGATACTTTGGGTGAGGCAACCTAATTCTGAACAGATCATCCCCACAGCTGAGATGGACAAGGTAGATTATCAATTAACCAATATGTCTGATCATGTGTACTTTTGATAGGCTGAGAAATATGACAGAGTGGCTTCATATGATTCATCAAAAGGTGACTACAGTTGGTAGAATACTTTCATTTCTGTAGGTTTCAAAATATTATCATCAACACACCTTCCTAGCCTTGTGCATATATAATCGTCCAATGTTACAGCACATTGCAATTCAGGAATTTACATAACAATATAGTTAAGTTTGTAAGCTAATTGATACAATTTTGTGGAATAGAAGAGCCTTGCTAAATGCTTACAGATTATGGAGGGTGTTGCTCGTATGCTACATGGGAGTAGGTGCCCTCTTTTCCAAAGAAATCATGCTCTGCTTCACCATTCAACTTCCGCTCACAATTTAAGTCTGAGAAGGGACTTGCCTTGCTTGAAAATGGAGTGTGCTGCTCTATAGGATACCTACCATATTGGCGTTTATAGGTGCCAGTCTTGAATAAGCACTTTGAAATTTTGAAATACACTTTACTTCAAGTATTGAATAAGCGCAGGTCTTGAATGAGCACCAGGGGTATGGGCTACATGAAATAAATGAGTGCCTGGGTGCTTTTACAGGCCAATACAGTACTTTTGTCACATACTCATTCAAGTACTCTTGTGTTCACCACTTGTGTGCAACACAACAAAAAGATAGGACTACAAAGAAAGAGATGGCTACAGGTGAGGCACTTCTTAGGCAAAACTACCTTTTCCCCTAGGAGCAACACCCTCCTGGACTACCGGGTTCCCTGTTCCCACATTATGAGGTGCATGGATATACACTTGTGAATGGGTCTTCTGTTGGTATCTGGCACTATTGTCCAAGAACCATTTATATGTTTACTTATTGCTGGCAATAACCAGGGGAGAGAGGAATAATGCAGTACTACATCATTGTGGTATTGTAATGAGTGTATGATGAATGAATGCTACCTTGGTTTATTTTATGTGAATAACTTCTTCCCGTAGAGATAGCATTGCGCGGCCGATCCGCACACCCCCAGTGGCGTAACGTGTGCCGATCCACCACAGCGGCCGATCCACCACTGCAGCCTCGTTCTGGGTGCATGTAAACATTCAAAATGGCGGACCGCCGCTCGTACGGGGCAATACGGTAACGGATTTTGTTAATTTTCAGTTAATTAAAGACTCTAAAAACATAAAATAAATATAGAACTAAACTCCCCTGGTGTCCTCGGTGGCCGATCCACCCCTCGGGAGTTGTCTCCCCCGAGGGCGTTAGCCCGAGGGGGAGACAACTCCCTCGTGGTGGATCGGCCACCTCGTACACCACGGTCGTTTAGTTCTATCTATATATCTACATATCCACATTGAGGCAGTGCACCAGAGCAGCATCATTGGGTTATGGCAACAAATGCGCTGAGTGCATCAAAGTATACCACAATGGTATAGATCAACCTCTTGTTAGCCTCTTTGTGTATAATTGCTTTGTCGCATACATCACAATTATTCACCACAAAGATTGATGAAATAGACCAACCTCAGCATTGTTTTAGTGTGCAGAATGATGGCGTTGGTCAGCAGGGTGCAGTGGACTCTAATAGTGGTGTCCTCCGCAGCCGCTCAGCCATACACCATCAACAGCAAGCCTTTAACCAACTCTACCACCTTGGCAAACAGTAGGTATATATGTTCAAATACTTCATGTTGATGTGCAGGATAATACCCCTTGCTAGTAGACTTGAAACTGAGATACTCAGATACTTAGCTGATGTGGCAGAGGATGCCAGGAATTTAACAATGTTAAAGGGAAACAATACCCTACTTTCATGACATCATATTTTAATAGCCTTGTATTAAATAAAAAGAATCTGGCATAGTTATTGAATTATGGATCACCATAGAGGTGAGCAGCAAGTTTAGTTGATGTATCTGATGACATCACGATTGGGCTAAATGCATTCCGTTAATGCTTGCACAGCACTGTTACCCTACAATCAGTTACTTTTTGTAGCATTTTGTTGAAACAATTTGTCTATTTTCTTAGAGAGATATTACAAGATAACCCTATAGATGGTTCTCATATAAGATCATGATGGTGTATAATTCATTATTCTAATTATGATACATTCTGTCATACCCTCCATGCATAGACAATGCCACACCTGCTGCATTTACCCCAACTGTGACGTTTTGAGGGGATGATTCGTGTCTTCTATTCTCCAAATACTGAGTATAAGAAATGCTACAATATTGTGTGTGTGTGTGTATAGCATGGATTCCACTGAAGCCGATAGTTGTCCGATTTTGTCATCGGGTTGCATCGGGGACGCATCGGGCAGCATCGGGAACTATCGGCCAGCTATCGGGCACTGTCGGGCTTCTGTCGGGCAAGAATCTGGCTTAAATCGTCTTTGGTGGAAGACCTATTTTTTTTTCATCGGGAACCATCGGAGATGCATCTCCGACGGTCCCCGACAGTGCCCGACAGTACCCGATTTTTTCTAACTGATTAGAAAAATCGGGTACCTGTTGGGTTACTTCGCTGTCGGGCCGACAGAAATAGTTCACTTTTCTCTCACTTGGGGTACCGCTGTCGGGCTGCTTGTCACGTGCAAGTCATGTGACCTTCGCTTTGGCCGTAAACAAACAAGATGTCGGGTAGAGCAGGTTCGAGGCGTCGGGGAAGGGGAGGAAACAAGGGTTTCAAACCCCCTAGAAGTAAAAAAGACAGTTCAGACGTAGTCATAGAGACGCAGGAAGAAACCAAGGCTCCTGCGAAACGTTTCACTGCAAGAGGTAAGGCCCGATTGCCCGAGTTGACACCAGATGAGTTGGGAGAAGCTCGCACGGCCATGTCTAAAAAAAATACCGGTACACATACTACTACCAAAAACCTGCCTGTCGTGGACGATGATTCAGATGAAATTGACATTACAGAGGACGCTGCACTAGACCTAAGTGTACAGGAACCATTTTTATCTTCCACTCCTGTGTCTCGTGACAAGTTGGAGGAGTCCACCTGTGCCCGTACTTCAGGTCCTCTGCCTCGTCTCCTTAACAAGAAGGGTACCAAGCGTAACCTGCTGCCCGACATGGAAAAGGGGGAGGGGTCAGTCAGCCCTCCACCTTCTCCTCGTTCTCCGACGCCACCTCCTCCAAAGAAGCAGAAAAAGGTCGTACAAGAAAAAACACAAGAGAGTTCCTGTTCATCAGGACCTCCTGCAAAGAAGGCCTGTATTAAATCCCCTCCATACACCCTTTCTGGTAGGAGCGAGCAGGTCCAAGACGACAGTGAAGATGAAGGTCAAGGTCAGGGAGACGATGGTGAGGAGATTGAAGAAGCAGACATCCCCGACAGTCAGGCTGTAGTCACCCAAAAAAAAACTATAGGAGAACTTAAGAAGAAACCTTCCGGAGGAGCTGGCAGTGGGAGGCAGTTCTTCAAGGATCCAGAAGTTCTGGAGCGATTGTGTGAGCTGTGGCAGCAGTGCACCCACCTTTATGACAAGAGTCACTCCTTGTATAAGGACCCCACTGCAAAGTGGACAGCTCTAGCTAAGATCTCGGATGAACTCAACATTCCAGGTAAAAATAATTTCATTATTTTCTTCTGTTGTCTTTGCTACCTGAGTATAATATAGTAGTTAAAATATTTATTCTATCGTTTAAAATTTTAAGTAACAGACTATATGAATGGTTTTTTTTATACAGTCTTTTTATCTTTTGTTACTGATATTTAAAAAAACCTTTCCTTTCAGCTTACTTCATAAACATGCGTATGACGTCTTTGAGATCGGACTACCAGAAAATCGTGTCTGGAAAAATTAAATCGGGGTCATCTGCTGAAGAAGGGAAGCTCCCCTACATGAAAGCCCTCATAAAACGGCTGTGTGGGTTCTTAGATCCATGGTGTAAGAAATTGGAGAGTGACACCAATTATCCACAGAAAAAGGTAATCATTAAATATTTCTGTCTGTCTAAAAAGTTGACCCAGATTCCATCCCGATTTGTATGTAATAACTATAATTTTTAGTTGACCGATTCTACTCCTAATTTTACCTGATATTTAACAACACACCTGGCTGAAAATTTCTTTCTGTTTTATTTAATACTCAACCATTTATTTCACTGCAGGAGGTCGTACGACCCAAACACCTGGAGGAACCATCCGAGGAGGCCGATGAGATGGTGATTGAGGTGAACGACGACGAGGAAGACGACACTGTCAAGGACGTGGACTACAATCCTGAAGCAGAGTCTGGAGATGAGACCGTAGACGATTCCATCGCCACTAGGACAAGATTTTCTCCCCACAGAAAGAACACTTCTGCAGGTGGGTCTGCAAAATCAGATGCAGCTCCTCCGACTTCTCTTGATAAGGGCAAGGGGTCTGGTAAAAATTCTAAGAAAGGTGCTGTTCCTTCTACCAGTGGTGAAAAACGGAAGACTATTAATTACAATATTCCAAAGAAAAATGTGGTTACTGAAGCTGCCAAGGCAGAGTACCTGGAGAAGAGAGAGCCACAACACCTTAAAGCTGGAGAAAAGAAACAGAAGACAGTCTCAGAGATACTCCAGTCTAGAGAAAAGTTTTATGAGTCATACGGGGATTTGTTGAACAATCTTGTGACCTTAGTGGGCAACAGAAACCAGGCTCAGGCCCGACCTCCCCCCCTGAGAAGGAGGTTTCTCCTGACTCACAGTGGTGCAAGATGTTAGAGGTGGAGATGGCACGCATGACCCAAAAGGTGAAGGACAAATTTAAGGTCCATGTTTATCTGACAGCCGTGCAGGCTGTAAACGGGGAATGGGATGGAAAGTAGTCACCTAGTGCTAGAGAGATTTCATGCTTGTTCTGATCATAAAACTGTCGGAGACGCGGCCGATAATTATTTATTTGTTTTTTCTAGTCTGTCTTTTCATATGATAAAAACTTTCTGGTTGGATTAAAGAATAAATAAATTTATTTTTTTTAAACAAGAAAGTTAAGATATTTTATTTGCAAGACATCGTGCATCTGTCGTGTTGCCATAGCAGCAGACACAATTGTAGTAACATGATTTCATATATCAACATGGACATGTAAAGATCTCATGATTTCATATATCAACATGGACCTGTAAAGATCTCAATACTGTCAAGTACTCCAGGATATATCTACATGCTGACATAACACATATCAGGTGTTTTTATGTTTACTTTCATATAGATTTAGGTATGTATACTCAAGGTAAAAAACTTGCCTCATCCGATGCATCACTTCTCAGGTAAAATCGTGCCTTATCAGATACAATATATACATTTATAAGTTATCTGACATGTCGTAATCATATATAGATACCAAGAAAATATAAGTTCTTGTTGTTTGAAGTCTTGAATAAAAAAAAATTTGAACTGACATCTCTGCTTTCTATTCCTGAGTAGATTATATATAGAGACAAGCAATCCTAGACATGGAAAACATGTTAATTATTAAAACCATGTCCACCTGTCGTCCAAGACGTCGGGTACCTCACTCACTGTCTTCGTCGGGGATAATGTCTTGGGCAGGAACACCTGCTGCCTCACGGTCGAAGAGGTACCCATAACCACGGCTTCTGAGGTATTTGTCCTGCCATGGGACCCGACCATGTCGTGATGAAAACCACTGGCACAGATTCTGCCTCATGCTTTTGGCATCTTGTGGCATATTCCTTGCAGCTCCAGCTCTGTCCAGGCCTTCCAGCTCCCCGTCCTCCCTCCACTCTCCAGGGTGAAGCTCATGGTCCTTGTCTTCATAGTCCACAGCCCCATGGGGTATGTAGTCCGACGGTGACCTTGTCCTGAGGAAGTTGTGAAGAGCTAGGGATGCCATGACTAATTTCTTCACCCCCTTGGGCTCCATGTCCTGCTGACGGAGGAACAGCCTAAATCGGGTCACCCATATCCCGAACGAGTTCTCCACACACCTCCCCCTAGACATCCGGTAGTTGTATGCCACTTCCTTAGCCCCCTGATCCTTGACTGCAAAGGGCTTCATGAGATTGGAGGCCAGGCCGAAGGCATCGTCTCCGACAATGTAGTAGGGCAGAAGGTCTCTCATACCTGATACCTGAAGCAGGAGGAATCTGCAGTGGATTGTCAGGATCTGCCATGTCCCTGTACATAGGTCCTTCTTTCCATATACGGGAGTCCCCTGCCTTTCCCTCCGATCCTACATCCACGTACAGAAATCTGTATCGGGCATCTACCACCGCCATCAGAACAACACTGTAGAATTTGTTGTAATTGAAGAAAGTGGCTCCACTTTTCTTTGGCCTCCTGATCTTGATGTGTTTCCCGTCCACTGCCCCGATGCAGTGTGGAAGCTGCCAGTCGTTAGCATACTGATCTGCAACGGCCAACCACTCCTCTGTGGTGCTAGGTAACTACAGAACAATAAATTAAAAAAAAAAGTGTCATGTACAACTCATCGGGGATGAACATGTTTTGAAATTGTATATTAATTCCGTGTGTGAAGAAAATGACCTCAGTTTTTTTAAAGTTTTTTTCTGGAGAAATCGGCCTAAGAAAATCATGCCTCATATATATATAAAAAAGTTATTGAACAATAAAAAAAAATTTACCTTTAAATAATCGTCTCTCAAGACGGCGGTCAGTGCTACACAGGTGTCTCGGATGATGGGAAAAATCGTGGACGACCCAACTAGATGACCATGGTGGAGAGTCTGGCTGCTGTCCCCTGTTAAAAAGAAATACAAATATATATAGACTGAAAAAAAAAATTATTCTCTCTTTTAAGAAGAACCATTGGGAAATTTCATTGTTAAGTTGTAGCGCCTTGAAAAATGACATTCATAATTTACCTAGAGCAAGGTATCGTAGTGTTATGTCCAACCTCTCATCTGGTTTTATAGCCGGGCGAAAGTTGGTGTCTCGACGATATATAAGGGGGGTCACTTTTTGCAGCAGTTCATGGTATAAGTCAGGCCCCATTCTCAGTGTGTGTTTGAACTCAGCATCCTCTCCCATCTGAAGCAAAGAACAATTTCGGTGAAGTTATGCATATAGGAGTGGGGGGGAGGGGAAATCGGACAAGAAACATTATATACATGAGCTACATTTGCCAGCTGACCTACATAAACGCATCAGGTACCCCCCCACCCCCCCCCATGTTAATGCTTACAGATATCAGGTCTCGGTGGAGCTTGGTAAAGTGTTCCTCTGCGTCTTGTCCGTCCTGTCTTTCAGGTATGGGGCGGCATGATACCTGTGCCTCCTTCTTGTCCCCTCGATTATCTCTATTTCCTCCTGTTCTAGAGCCAAAATACCTACTGTCGCCTGCACGAGCAGAACCACCTCCTCGGCCTCCATTGTGAGAAACTAGGTCATCGGCGATCACGTGACCGGTGGAACTGCTCGCTGAGACATCGGGGACGACTGTCGGACACAGTATCCGACAGAGTGAGAGCTTGGTGGAAGAACTGAAATCGGCCAGGTCTGAGTAACCCAACAGTGGTATTCTCGGCTGTCGGCCAGTGATCGGCCAGACAATTTTGTCGGACCGACTACAACCCGACGACACTTTTTGACCCTGATCGGGCCTCTGTCGGCCCGACTAATTATCGGCTTCAGTGGAATCAATGCTTATTCATGTTAAATACATACTGGTATACTATATTAAACTAGTACTTTTTGTATTCAGCAGTGGTATTTCAAATCTCTGTTATAAATGTATTGCTACATATGCTTACAAGTACAGGGTTTTTGACAGTGAACATGACAGTGTTGAATATGGAGAAGTTGAGACCAAATGAGAAAAGTTGAGAACTTCTCTCAACTTTTTTGCTGGTGCTCAACATGACCCAATTAAGGTACCAGCGGCGAGTACTTGACTTTGGCGTCATGGATCGCAACAGAAATGGTAGGAAAAGGAAAATTTACCTTGAAAGACACAAACCCTACCGCTAGTGGGCAGAGGGGAGGTTTGTTAAGAAGTAGAGACTTGGCAAGAGGCGTGTCAAGAAGATAGCAAAGGACTTTGGGCGATGGAGCACAAGAACTAATGGCTCCAGTATTGGAGGGGGCCTGTCATATATTGAGCAGGTGAGTTTGTCTTAGTATTAGTACTTCGCAATGGTAGGAGGTGTGGCACTTTCATGCCTTGAGAGTCTACTTAATTATTTTTTTTTGGGTTACTTTCTTTTTGGTTGGGGATGGCCACAGTAATGTCATATTTGATAATTTGTACTGTAAAGTAAGCTTAATACCACCATGTGTGATTTTGTTGTTGTTTTTTGTATTTTCGCACACTGGGGGCTTTTTACATGGTATGATTGAGGAATGATTCTTGGGCTACCTCAAATATGGATGATATTGTAGGGGTATGGTGTTTACACTTTACGTTCATGTACCCGTGAGACTCAGACCCAGGTCCTTCGGGTGTGGTGGGGGAATCCAGATGGCAGGTGGCAGCACCTGCCTCTGGGTTCGTATCCATCACACCAGGGGGCCTACCACTCGTCCGCCACACGTCACGTGGCCGGTCTGAGTTTCGCGGGCTTTTCCCCTATATAAGGCTGGTCCTAGCCCATGTTCTTCAGTAGTGGTTTACCCACTGCTCAACCAGGTCGTTACCCGAAAGGGTAACCGAATGCCCTAGTAGCATGTAGTCCTCTGAGGCTGTGATCGTATGTAACACAAGCTATGAAATAAAAGCTCGGTTGCCTACCCGGAAACCTTTCTCTCTCTTCGTTATGATTTAATCTAACTTAACGAGACGAACCACTACACTGGTGCCGTGACCAGTTGGTCTTCGGGTAAGCGCAGTCAGAAATGACTGAGCTGAGCCCAGTTAGGGGAAATGGCCCAAATCATGAGCTAAACTCCCCGATGGAGGATGGT
Source organism: Acholoe squamosa (assembly GCA_949317995.1). NCBI lineage: Eukaryota > Metazoa > Annelida > Polychaeta > Phyllodocida > Polynoidae > Acholoe > Acholoe squamosa. The sequence continues at coordinate 7,079,076 of OX439039.1, forward strand.
GAAATCAAGTCACCACCCCAAGAAACAGAGTGGAGAGATCCACTGGAAAACTACCCTGATGGGTTAGAGGATGTAAGAAAAAACTTACATGATGAACTGGATGAATTTGGAGACTCCTTATTCATGCCAGGAGGTACTTCGAAACCTGCACCAATGCATAAAACTACTGCTCAATTTGGTAAACTACCATTTGAGGTACCAAAGCCTAGTGCAGGTATGTTTGAAACTCCATATAGTTCTCGAATTAAACACCAGAAATGTGGATTCGAAAAGAACAAAATGGACAAGCTTGAAGACATGAGAGCTGAATACGAGAAGATCCAGAAGGATCTTATTACACTGACCGGAACCCGAGACAAGATTCTGACTGAAAACAAACAATTGATATCAGAACGTCTTGATTACGATAAAAGTTGTAGACGCCAACAACGATTGTTATTGGATCAGATGGAGAAAGAAAAACAAGATTTCCAACTCCAGCACGAACAGTATCGTGATGCACTACACACGGCAGATCTAGAATACAGAGCCTCGTGTGATGAGTTGAATAGAACTAAACAGGAGTTAAATTCAACTCAATCGGCCTATGGCAAGTACCAAGAAGAGCAGATTTGGCTGTCAAACAGACAAAAATGATGGATGATTATTCCGAACTGGAAGCTAAAGCTATCCAGATGTCAAAGTATCTAGAAGATACTGGTCGTGCAGTAGGCACTCTTGAATCAGACTTCACTGTTTCAGGAATTGCCCTAAACACGACGAGTAGCCAGATGAACTCTTTGAGGGGCGATGACGGGGTAACAGAGACAACTGTACCTCGTTATGAAGGAGTAAAGAGTCATCAGGTTAGATTTACGGATAATACCTTAAAACCTCTTGGTTTAGGTACGGGAAATAGTGGGGGTAAACAAAGCCACTCGGCAAAAACCTCCACCTTTGACGGCGGATGGCCACAACAGTCGCCTTTAGGGGGACCGAATGGCCCGTATGCCCAGTATGGATGGAGTCAGTCCCAAACAGGAGCGAATCCGTCCAATGGTAACACCCGGAACATGTCCGGAGGAACAACCGGACAATCATCCGGGAATTCCAGTCCAGCTGGAGGGCAATCTGGATGTGACCAAGGATCCAGACCTTCAGGAGATCGTTCCAGAAGCAGACCCTCTGCCGGTTGGACTGGTTTCAACAATGGAAATCAGTCGTATGGAACAGGAGGAAACACTAATCCCAATAGTGGTTTCTTTAGCTTTGGTGGAAATACACAACCCACCAATAATCCAGGGCCAACTCCTCAAACTGGCGGATACACCTTCTCACAGGTGCCTCCATACGGAGCAGGGGGATCAGGGGGTGGAGGAGGACCACCGTCCGGAGGCTTTGGAGGTACTTATGGTACAAATCCTCCAAGGAAAAAGAGACTCAGTCGCCGGATATCTCTTTCTCCAGGGTTACAAGCGCTGCATGACTCTAATGCAGCGATTGCTAACTTAGGTGTTGATTGTTACAATCAAGGTCTGGACGATACGGAAATCATGGAATGGAGTAAGGGTTTAACCCTTACTGGATCCACGAATCCGGCTCGTAGAGTAGCTAAGATACCTACCCCCTTTAATGCCAAGAACCCTTGGAAGGAGGAGTATCAAAGCTGCGCAGATGTCTTTAACTGCAATGGATGGGGCAAAGCGGAAGCTCTCCCTTCTCTAGTATGCTGGTTAAAGGAAGGCGACAGAAAAGGAGCCGTGGAACAATGGAGAGATTCTCAAATAGTAGGACTCTCGGCCCATATGAAATATGATGAACTCATAGAGATTGCTTCATATTTATATGGGAATATAGTTGGAGAAGATCCTTGGCTGACGTTTACTAAAAGAACGCAGAAGCCTAAGGAATCTGCCAAAGTGTTCGGCTTAGAATGTCAACGACTGTTGCACAAAGCCAGACCTCAATGGAGACTAGATGATGAATGCTTCCTAGATGAAATGTTTAAACAACTCATCGAAGGATTGCGGAATCAGGAACACAGGACAGTAGCCTGTGAAGCTTGGAAGAATGATGCCTCTCTGACAGATTTGTTCCAGTCTCTAGATCATTATGATCGAAAGGCCCGTATCTTTGCCGGGAAGGTACCTCAACGGATGTCAGCAATGATAATCCCGGAAGGAATACCCGAAACCGATTCATCCGAATCAGGGGAACCTGACGAAGATGAAAATGTTGGGGCCATTGGCCAAGGGAACCCCCGGTACAACCGGAACTGGGGAAAGAAACCGGGTTACGTCAAGGAGAAAGTGATTACTTCCAAACCTCCTGTGACTCAACCCGATACCAAACCTACTGCCGGTCCGTCTTTATCAGAGGACCTGGTTAACAATTTGGTAAAGAAGATTACTGAAAATCTTAGGAGACCTAAGCCTGATAGGAGCGTTGTGACATGCTTTCGATGTCAGGAAACTGGGCATTATGCTGCCGAGTGTGAGGCAGATAAGCCAGTTTATAGAAACACTCGTTACCGGAACAATCCGAGTAAGGAGGACTCAGTAAAGAAGGAAAACTGAGAGGGGGTGTCCATGAAGGCAACCGGATTACGCCCCGAATGAGTGATTGCCATGACTGCCAGCCTATCGCCGCTTGCGGTACTGGTGAGAATCCTCTAGCAATTTCGCCCAGCAGTGAAGCTAAGGAGCCTGATCAGTTCCTTACTCATGAGGCTGGGGAGACTGATAGTACACCAGGTGTCAAGAACCGGCAGAAGAACACAGAGGGGAAACCTGATATCAGTCCAGAGGGAGCGGCCAATGAGTTGGCCAGGGTGGGGTGTGCCCAGTTCCCCCCGGGTCATCCTTGTCTCGAGTTTTTGAAGGGATGTGGATTTGACCTCGGCGCTAAGACGGAACTTGCTAAGTACGCAAGTAGTCCTACTTACTTGAAAGGTAGGAGGTGGTATGCAGTTGTATCTGTGAGTGGTAGATCCGCTGAGTTTCTTGTCGATACGGGTGCTAGCCACTCCTGTATTGCTAAGAGATTCTACGATCTTTTGCCTACGAATCATGAAACTTTCACAACGGAAGGAAATGCTCGTACGGCCGACGGTAGCATGATACAAACGTTCGGTAGAATATGTATGAGGTTCAGTCTACAGGAAGATAAGGACTTCATCCTTACTCCTACTGTGGCGAACATCGCGGATGATGGTATACTTGGTCTGGATTTTGCTGCATTATATGGAGCAAGGTTAGATTCCCAGAGGGGAATATTGGAAGTGAGAGACCCGTATCATCTCGAAGTACAATGTGTACTTAGGCAAGTAAGCAGTGTAGCCAGTGTAGCCCAGACCGTTAAGATACCACCGAGCACAGCCTGTGATGTCTTATGTCGAGCGGACAGACAGTTTTCGGGAAAAACTGGAGTTATAGAGCCAGACATGGCCATGTTGTCAAGTATCGGATTGGAATCCACCGACGTTCTAGTAGCTAACGCTGCTTGGACGGTGGTTCCTATATCCAATACCGGTAATAAGACTGTCTACGTACAGAAGGATACGATCCTCGGGTCAGTTGTCCTGTCTGAATTGGTAGAAGACTGTAAACATGTTTCGGCACCCGGAATCCCTTCCTCACCCGAAAGGAGTCCGGAACTAGACACTCTAGTAGCCGAAAGCCATGTAGAAAGTGATGAACAACGTGAAGCTCTAACTGACTTGTTATACAAGTACCGTAAAGCTTTTGCAGCACCAAGTGAAAAATTGGGGCGTACTGATAAGGTACTGCATACGATTGACACTGGTGAGAATGAACCTTTTAAGATTCCTTATAGAAGACTCCCACTAGCCAAAAAAAGGGTAGCTGAGGAGGAGATAGCTAAAATGCTTGAACAGGATGTAATAATTCCATCAACCAGTCCTTGGTCTAGCCTTGTGTGCATGGTGACTAAGAAAGATGGTACCATCCGTTTCTGCATAGATTACCGGAAATTGAATGGTATGACCAAGAAGAATTCATATCCCTTACCATGGATTGATGAGACTATAGACTCCCTAGGAGGTAAGCAATGGTATTGCTCTCTAGACTTACAATCCGGGTACTGGCAAGTGGGTATGCATCCGAAAGACATGGAGAAGACGGCCTTTTCCAGTCATGTTGGGTTATTCCAATATAATGTGATGCCGTTTGGATTGTGCAATGCACCGGCGACATTTGAAGCCATGATGGAAACTTTATTAAGTGACCTATTATGGAAGAAATGTCTCGTCTATCTAGATGATGTGATTGTCTTTGGGAAGACATACGAGGAATGCTTGGAAAATTTAGGTATGGTTCTGGAAAGGATCATAACTAATGGTTTGAAGCTGAAGCCCAAGAAATGCGATCTTTTTAAAAGATCTATTAATTACTTGGGGTGAATAATCTCGAATGAAGGGATTAAAGCCGATCCGGAGAAACTGGATGCCGTGTCCAATTGGCAGGCACCTACGAATGTGAAAGAAGTTAGATCCTTCCTTGGATTCTGTTCCTACTACCGGGACTTTATCCCAGGATATTCAAGGGTTGCCTTTCCTATCCAGAGTTTGTCCCACTGGACACCCGGGGTGAGAAAGGAACGATTCCCTTGGGGATCCGAACAAGACGAGGCCTTTATGAAAATAAAGGATTTGTTTGCAAGTACACCTGTGTTGAAGTACCCTACGGAGAATGATCATTTCATTCTAGATACTGATGCTAGTAATGAAAGCATAGGAGCTGCCCTTTCTCAGGTCCAGGATGGGGTTGAAGTTCCTATAGCCTTCGCTAGTAACACGTTGAGTAAATCTCAAAGAAACTATTGTACCACTAAACGTGAGTTGTTGGCTGTGGTGGTCTATACGAAGAAGTTCAAGCACTTTTTGTGGGGGAGTGATTTCACTCTACGGACTGACCACTCTTCCCTCAGATGGTTATTGAACTTCAAAGATGCAGAGGGGATGATAGGTCGCTGGTTAGCGCACCTATCTGAATTCGGTCTAGATCACAGCCAGATTGAACACCGAGCCGGGGCATAGCATTTGAATGCAGATGCTTTGTCTAGAATCCCAGTGAGGAAATGTGCAAATGCTGAGTGCACTGATTGTGGAGCACACAATACTGTGTTGGCAGGGGTTCGAGTTCCATTCGAAACCCATCCGGAACATGTCTTGAATTGGTCCTTGGAGACCATCCAACAGTTCCAGGAATCTGATGCAGTCACATCACGTTTGATTAAGTTCCTTAATCAGGGTATCTGTCCTCCAAGACCCGAAGTGTCATTGGAGAACAGAGAGATGAGACGGTTCTTAGCTCAATGGGCCGAGCTAGAAGTCCGGGATGGTATTCTGTTTCGATGGAAGAACCATTCTAATAGGAAGAAAACCTTGCAAGTTGTCATACCTAGTGCTATGCGACGAGATATTATGTATTTCTGTCATGGGCATAGAACTAGTGCACACTTTGGAAAGAAACGGTCTCTAGAACGTCTAACCAGACGATACTATTGGCCCGGCATGACTACAGATCTCACCCGATGGGTGGAGACCTGTCCCGAGTGCTGTAAGAACAAACCAGGACCCGGGTTAGGCAAATTGCCATTATCCCAGGAACTGTTTGGTGTAAGGTTTGCTAGAATAGCTGTTGACATTATTAGTGGGATCCACCCCACTCCTAGTGGCAACACGTGTATGATGGTCATGTTTGATTATTATACCAAGTACACCCGAGTGTTTCCTTTACCGGATCATAAGGCTGTTACTTGTGCTATGGCCTTTGTAAAAGGGTGGGTGCTGCACCTAGGTGTCCCACTCATGTTACATAGTGACCAAGGCAGAGAATTTGAGTCTAGTCTGTGGCAAGAGATGTGTAATTGTCTGGCAATCTGCAAGACAAGAACTAATCCCTATAGGCCACAGAGCGATGGACAGGTAGAGAGATTCAATAGGACTTTGATCCAAGTATTGAAGTCTCTAGTAAATGAGCAGATGGATGATTGGGATGAACAATGTGAATTCGTGGTACATGCCTATAATGGCACTGTACATTCGAGCACAAACTGTTCTCCTAATCTCCTCGTTTTTGGAGAGGATTTGATTATGCCAGCAGATTTGGTGTTTGGCGTAATAAGAATGAATCCGGAAACCCCTTGCCAGGTGATGTTTGTAGAATCCCTACGGGATAATTTTAAACAAGCCTATGAGAGGGGTAGAGACGAGTTGCAGAAAACTGCGCGTTGGCAGAAAGTTGACTATGACACAGGTCTAAAAGCTAGATTTTTTAATCTAGGGGATAGAGTACTGCGTCTACACCAACCTCTGACCAACCTGAAATTAGCCAGCAATTGGGATGGACCTTTCACTATAACTCAGGTTATTAGTGATTGCACAGTGATTATTAAATCACAGCTTGGTAAATGTTACAAGTCAAATGTAGCGAGACTACGCCCATGGAGAGGGAGGGATACCTCCACCGAAATGTATGGCGATGGTCTATTGGAAGTAATGGAACAGAGTCGTGTTAAGCAACTCGAAGTGGTACTGACCCGAAAGCGAGGACCCGGGCGGCCACGGAAGGTTGCAGACCCGTAGAGGGTGGTGCCCCCTGTCGTAACATCCGGAAAACAGGGGAAGATACAAAAAGTCTCGGCAGGTGCAGGTAAAAATAAGAGGAAAGGTCCTTCTAAGGCTAAGAAGACCTTGGAAAAGGCTCTTATGGATACCAGGTCAATAAAAGAGGCCTCAAAACCTCTTAGACGCAGTCCAAGGTTGCTAAAGACTGCCGTAACCTAGCCTGTTAACACAACGAGTGTGTTGTCCTGTACTGTGTACTGTTATATGTTGTAACCTAGTTCAATGTATATTTGAGCCGGTCATGAGTTTCTGGAAAAGGTCCTATGACAATGTACCCATGGTTTTGGAAGGATAATCCGGTGGATATGCTTATGCTATCCATAAACTCCATAATACCTAGCGAGTTGTCATGGTTGAACCCTGAGTACGGACGGACGACCAATCGGGTATTGTATTGTTTTTATGTAAGGGCGCGTGACCTAATTAAGGGCACGCGGGAAAGTTGTTGACCCATTTTCGAATGGTCACGTGAGGCGCCGGTTTGATCATGCGCAGCAATTCAAGTTCGAGTATCCCGCCATATTGTCTTATTCCTGCGAAGGAAGAAGACGTGGCCGAGGGTGGTCTTACTCTTGTTGAAGTCTGATAGCCCGTGACAGCCATATTCCGAGGTGTGCCCTCGTTAAAAGGCACCCATCTTTCACTGGGTAAGCAGTCCTTACTGCTTATCCGGTGGATTGGGATATTTAATCCCCGAACAGCCACTTCTGTCGATGGCAGAAGAGGCCGTCCACCTTGGCGGTGGTGCCGGTGCCAGCACCCCGCCGGAGTATGGAAGTGGTTCTCCCCAGAATCCCACTTATACATATGACAATCAGCAATACGATGCTGATTGTGATCAGATGGATCAACAAATGAATGTTGATCAGTACTTCTCTGGAGTAGACGGTAGCGACGTAGAATCATTCTACGACGCATCCGACAACTCCAGACAAGTTAGTCCTGAACGCCGAGGTGTTCAACAACGAATTGATGTAGGTGAGCCTTATGTAGCCCCTCCATCCGAAGGTTTGAGTGGAGAGCCGGCAGGAGTCCAGTCTCATGACAGGGCTCTGATGCCACCTCCCCCTCAATTGCCGCCCCGTCTTGGTGGGAGTACCTCATTCGGTGCTTTGGGACCTGCTTCTCCGGTTGACAGGCCAATGTACCTAGAGCTGCCCCTCCCAGACAGTCCAGAATGGCATGATGTAGCCGGTCCCTATGACGGACGGATGTTAGCAATTTCTGAGGAAATGCTGATACCCACCTGTTATGGGACGCCCAGAGAGGTTGACGAGCGTGTTGTCAACGCAATCTGGGAATGTGCTCATCCGCAATGGGCTAATAACTTTCCGGAGTCCTGGTTGATGGATTACCATCAGATGGCCAAAGGATTGGTAGTCCACTTATGGTTTCGTAAAGCCGTCTGGCTTTCCGAAGGAATACCTCTTATAGGCCTTCCTACGTGTCTGACAAAACGGGTTACACCGGTGTCAAGGCAGATGAGGTCTCTAGATATATAGATAGAGACCAGATCCTAATGTTAGGCACAGCGGATGAGTATGAAGCAGCAGGTAACGCTGTTGTGGATTACTGTCCAGGGGTCCCCATTACATCTCAAACCATTGAGGCAGAGGAGGCCCGTATTGGCGTGTCTCCACTAGACAGACTCCGGGTGATTCAGGACCTCGTAGTACGTCTATTGGAAAGGCAGTATGCACTGGCGCATCCGGAGCTAGTACCCGGACCCGCCCCCGTGCAGGTAACAGCCAAGATGGCCGATCGGATGGACCGTCTCATGTCTCCTGCTGTAACTCCTACCTTGGGAGACGCAGCAGTAGTACCTGAGAAGGTTCCATCTGGTGCAGATGATTCCCCTACAACTGCTCAGTCGACTGCTACGAAGACTGAGGTGGTAGGGAAAGCAGCTGGTGGAAAGGGTAAAGGAACCCCCACCAAAGGTAAGGGTAAAGGAAAATGGTCAGGAACCGAACCCTCTACCAGCACAAGTGTGGCCGACAGTACCCGAACCCGTCGGGTGTCCCCACGCTCGGCCAATAAGAAGGGAGCTAAGGCTTCGGATGTCTCCGGCAACGAGACAGATGCATCCGAGCCCGGCACTTCTACTAACGGCAGATCCCGCAGGCGGAATAAGAAGAAGGTTAACCAACGCAAACCTGAACCTATCGAGGTAGACATTCAAGCTGAAACTCCAGAAGCTGAACCGGCTGTCCCAACCGTAAAGGTTGAGCTCGGTGTGCCAATCGTCAAGCTACATCCACAGGTAATCCTAGACCTATAACTGAAGATTGGACATAATTGTGTGTCCCGAGGTGCTATTACCTAGGTATTGTTGGATAGGAAACCATTTTTTATCCAACCCGTATTGATTTGGGTACCAAACTGTACCCTAATCCGGAAACTGAAAACAGAAGGAGAAACAAACAAGTCACTCTGGAGGAGGAGTACGAATGCTGTAAACACCATAATTGTATCGTGCTATAACATAATGACTGTGCCTATTGTAAAATCATGGACATTTTACGCTAATATGGACTTTTGAACTATAAACTGGATTTACTACTACACCACTACTATTTGTGAGCTAGCACTACAGGCATCAGGGTTTAGCTACGCCCATAAAGTCCATCAACAGTCTACAACTGGATCTACTATTACCTCCAGTTAGCTAGCACTACAGGCATCAGGGTTTAGCTACGCCCACCAACAAGTTCTTCTATAGCACTTCAGGCATCAGGGTTCAGCTCGCCCATACCAAGACATCAGCAGCATCCGACTCCTGTTACATCCTCCAACCATAAGAACAAGTAACTTTGTTGATAATATTATATTGTATGTAAAATTGTATTTATAACTATAAAATATCTTTTATAAAGATATATTATTATATAAGGGTACTTACCTATAAATATACTGGATCTGCGAATCCTAAAAGTTGTTTAAGGTAATCCTAGACCTATAACTGTCTATATAGGTCATTCCTGGTCTCAATATATTAAGAGACTATAATTCTTCTGTAACTTGTAAATACAAAACACTAAGGTATAAATTGAGCTGCGTCTCAAAAATATAAATATTTTTCTATAAAATAAGAGAAGGTCCAACGGATTTCTCTAAACTTAGTATTATATTACTCAGGTCAATACCTTATTGTGTTCATATAGTATCAGATTAATTGTTCATATCTGATCATTAATATTCAATTCACTTTATAAAGTGGACAGAGTTGTTAATTTAAAAAGTCGAAAATTTTTTTCCGGGTTTAATAACTGTAATACGATCATTACGTACAACCACCGGTCCTTTTCAGGACCCTACTGTTGTCAAAACGTTACTATAAATCTGTGATAATTGTATATTTATCATTTGTGGTTGTTATAAGCTACTGGTGGAAATGAAATGAAAGACACTCGATGCTATTATTGTATAATTTTTCAGAAATAGGATAGTCTTATACTATAGCCTATTTCACATCGAGTAAGTGTAATTAATACCCCTTTTTAGTATTGTAAACAATCACTTACTAGGTTATTAATACACTGCGGTTTAATTACCCCCAAGTTATTGTCTAAGGGGGGCAGTGTAGGGGTATGGTGTTTACATTTTACGTTCATGTACCCGTGAGACTCAGACCCAGGTCCTTCGGGTGTGGTGGGGGAATCCGGATGGCAGGTGGCAGCACCTGTGATGGATACGAACCCGGCAGCACCGGGTTCGTATCAATCACACCAGGGGGCCTACCACTCGTCCGCCACACGTCACGTGGCCGGTCTGAGTTTCGCGGGCTTTTCCCCTATATAAGGCTGGTCCTAGCCCATGTTCTTCAGTAGTGGTTTACCCACTGCTCAACCAGGTCGTTACCCGAAAGGGTAACCGAATGCCCTAGTAGCATGTAGTCCTCTGAGGCTGTGATCGTATGTAACACAAGCTATGAAATAAAAGCTCGGTTGCCTACCCGGAAACTTTTCTCTCTCTTCGTTATGATTTAATCTAACTTAACGAGACGAACCACTACAATATTAATTGAAATGATGCAGACCCTTCTACTCGCTATGAAGTTTATTTGTTTTCTCTTCCTGCAGGTGTGTTTTGCCCTCCAATATTTTGTGACTAGGGCTTCTTTCTGATCCATATCCGAATCCCAACAAGTTTCACATGCCACTGTGAGTCGCTTGGTTGAAGACGTGTCGCAGTACTTTTATGAGAACGCGGCCAGGTACATTGTGTGGCCTGCAACGAGGTTAGAGAAGATAGCAAAGGTGGGCCGGTTCCATGCTTGACATTACCATAAGCCATTTGTGTTTGGCTGCATCGATGGGACTCATATCCATATTATCTCGCCCAACAACACCAGGTATGAGGGGCCACATCTACCAGAGGGGGTCTTTGTCAACCGCAAAGGCTTCCACTCCATCAACGCCATGGTAAGTCATAGTTTAATTTGGATTTGATTTTAAAATGTATGAAGTAATGTATTAAGTAATAAATCTTAAGATCAAATGAAAAAGAATGACTTTTCTCTCCATTGGGAACCCTTAACATTCAATTCTATTTCAGATTGTCTGCCATACCGACCAGTACATAACACACATCAATTCATCCTTTGCGGGCAGTGCAATTGATCAATACTCGTTCTCGTCAAGTCCTTTATACGATGAGGCCGAGTTGGGAGAATGGGGAGATTATTTCCTTCTTGGAGATTCAGGGTAAGGTTTCTTTACTTGTTTGTAAAACCAACTTGACATTCTATCTACCTTTAGAGTAAGGAATCATTTCTGTACTATTTTCCTAGGTTCATATTTGTCAAATATGTATGTCTCTAACTCCATTTTCAAATATACGCTCACCAAGTACATGGTTACTCCATGTGACAACCCTGTTGGGCCCAAATGATGCGCCTTCAACCGGTGGCATAGGTCCATGCGATCTCTTGTAGAGAGAACCATAGGCATCATGAAGCAAAGATGGAGGTGGGTAAATATCTAAGAATTTATTCTCTAGGTTAAATTTCCATAATTCTATCATAGTACCATAAAGGTACTTAATCATTTCTTGATCTCATCATTTCAGGTGTATCGATGCTAGTGGGGGCTATCTGCCACATCAACCTGCAAAGGCATGCCGCATCATAACTACTTGTCTACATAACCTTGCTCTAGCTGATCGGATGCCACATCGTGATGCTGAGGACGATAGTTATGACAGGTTCTAGCCGGGACGTAGGACACCAGCTGGACCGCAGGACTATAATCAGGATGCTGTCGATCCTCCTGCCCTTGATCACCGAGACACTTATGTCCAAACCCACTTCCGACGTCGTCGTAGACGCGTAGCTAATGCTCAAGGTGGTGCTCAATGAGGTTACTCGGAAGGTTCCGAGTCGTCTGCAGCAGAGAAAGGTCTAACAGACAACAGTGATAGCAACGCTCAAGATGAGATAACTGTTACTTTTATTTGTATAATTTATTTATGCTCAGATCGCAAGTTGCCAACCTTTGTTACACAAGTCATTTACTTATTTCTTAGAACTGTTCTAACTTTCTTGGCCCTTCTTCTGGGTTGTGCATCTCACTCTGAAAGTGGGGAGGTCTGCTCTGTAGTCAGGTCTGTCCTCCCGTTTGTAATTCTAAGCAGCCAAGGCCAAATTCTGGTACTTCAGCATAGAACTCATTGTCTGCTTTTTTTATAGTGGGATACCGCTGCAGCCAGGAATACCTGAAAAGTGTATTTTTATTTTATCAGAAACCATCTACTGTGCAGTACTGTATTTTAGTGTTTGTTGCATTATTGTTATTGTACTAGCCTTAAGATAAAAAGTGACATAGAATGCCTATGAATACATATTGCCTATGTTGAACATGTTTAGCTTACCTACAATGCCTTCTACACCCATGTATGTACAGGTACAGGTGCTCCGTGTGTGGGATACCTCAAGTTTAAGGTAACGCATGAAGACATCGGTGCACTGACATCTCTAAAGATGTGTGCTTTGGGTCCAGTGTTTTTCTACAAGGAAGCTGCAAAGAGAGCCTGTTACACTCTGGGGGTGAACATGTGGAGGGATCCAAGTACAGGAGAGGAAGTCATTCTCTACAGGTAATAGAATATAGGACAGGTCCATAACTAGCCCTTATCATAGGGCAGTTTGATTTTCGATACGGTGGAACTTGATCCCCTCAAGTGTGTAAACTGCCAAAAATTTCATACAATAAACAACAATTTTATATTTACTTAATTTGTATATAGATTGATAAGGAAACGGGTCATTTGAGAGAAAATGTTCTGATTTTAAGGTTTACTCCCTAAAAACCGTAATAATTGTCCAATTTACAAGCCACAAAAACTGGCATATAGGGGCCTGGAGTGGGCTGACTGAAACAACCCCAAGATTTTATAAATACATATGCCAAATCACTCCACATTTAGACTATAGAGGTTCATTATAACATTCCAGTTGTGACACTACATGGATGAGAATATTGAAATTCCCACTGGAACCACTGATGTATCAGGTGTCGTTTCGCCCAGCTCCATACACTGACTGTTCCGGAGACTGTTATGGCATAATAAGTGATGCTGCTTTTCTCACAACCGCTGAGGGGGATGACTGCACTGGTGGTGTGGTGCCGTTTGGGGCAACAACATGCTCAGGTAAGCTCAGGGGGCTCAGGTATTGGAAAGGGACTATAGTTAAGTACTGTTTAATACTCACTCGACCTGCAGCCAATCAGAGGGCTCCATTTGCTCACGTGACCTCCACATGACCTACTGACCTACTTAGGTGATCACGTGATCAGCACTTAACCTAGTTAGGTGATCACAAGATTACCATGTGACCTAGTTAGGTGACCATGTGACCATGTGACCTAGTTAGGTGGTCATGTGACCTGACTACTTATGTGTTCACGTGACCTCATTTGCATAATAGACCATGCCCCCTTGAGTTGAGTTGAGTTGAAATTCTTTTATTTATCCTGCATAAAGATAGGACCAGGTCCTGTCTTTCCTTTTACACAGCAGGTAAAGAGCTGATCATATCAATAATAGTCATACTAATGGCCTTATGGGCAACTTATATACAGATTATAACTGTGGGACGGATGGATAATCAAAAGATTACCCATCCCTTCCACAGTACATACAAACGTGAAGCAAAGTAGGATAGGAGAGAGGGTAGTGAAGAGAGAGATGGAGAGAGGGAAGAAAAGAGCAGAATATTATAGGTCAGAAGACACATTAGTGAAATTTATATATCAGGACACTAGATGGAAAAAGTCTCTTTTTGGACTAGGTGTTTATCGTCCAGGCTGATGTTTTTGCCTAGTATATATATATATTTCAATTGTTTGACACTGATCTTGTTGTATCAGGACACGATGTTATTGTGTCTATTTGCATCGATGTTGTGATGCAGTTGGTGAGCAGATGAGATTTGTATTCTATTCTATAATGATTACTTATAACAATTTTTTTTTTTGAGAAAACAAATAAGTGTTGATAGATTTCAATGTGAATTGATATACTTTTATTGATTTGTTAACAAAGTTATTGACTTTTTTTATAAAAAAAGAAAAAAAATTGGGGTTTTTAGTTTGGCATGCTAAAAGCTTGCCTTAAAAAAAGAAAAAAATTGGGGGCCTTTATTTATTAAAGTAAATCCACCCCTACCCTTTTGAGGTAGGGGTGGGTTTTTACTTGATGCAAGTAAAACGTCAAAGTAACGTAATAAGTGGGTGGCGCCACCTGTCGTGTTTTTCTTTTACTTTTTATTTGTACTTATTCGTTCATATACTGTGTTCGCAGCAAGCATTCACACATTGTGTGTACAGCATGCTAAGGGGAGATAAAATAAATGCTACTTTTCTTTCAAGTGTTAGCTGTGAAAAACGTGTCAAACTCTGAGTGTACAGTGAGAATGCAAAGGATGAAGGGTACATATATATGTCTGTCGCTCTAGTCTAAAAAACACAACTTCTTTCTTTGGTGTCTTGTACACTTCATCATCAACAATGTATTCTAGGATGCCTGTTTGTGAGGTTAAAGCTTTTCCAATGGATTTAGGTACTTTTCAGTAAGTATTTACCTTGTTTACCAGTATAACCATATTTTATAACCTTGAACCTGTAGAGGAAAGGTCACATGTGTGGTAAAGTATTTCTAGTTGTTAGAGTTATAAGATATTATGTATGTTTAATAATGACAAAAAATAATTTGTATCATTACATTTTTTTCAAATATTCATGTTTTCATTTTTTTCATTTATAAAGGTCGAGAGGTAAAAATATATCCAAAAAGGCAGACACAATGCATCTGTATAGAGTATGCATTAACGACTACATAACACTTCAATACTTTCTCAAGATCTCAAACTGTTTGGAGGCTGTAATGATAGCCAAAAGGTAAAGAGCTAAAGCGTCAATGGTTACTACAATTGTGGAACGGCCAACAGCCAGGTTATTAATGACCGACACTTGTCATTATTTACTTCACCGGGAGTTTAATAGGACAGTAAAAGATGAATGTTATGGATGTAAAAAACATAAGTCGGAGGTTGAATATTGTAATAACCAGAGTCGACAACTTGTATAAAGAAGTGAATATAAAGTTACAGCCGTTGTTGTTGTTTTATTTCTTATGGACTTTAGGGACTAACAGGCACTTGTCATCACTTACTTGCTTCTACTGATACCGGTACTTATACTTGCTTAGAGACGCCACTCTGTTGGCTAGAAACCAGCCACCGAACTCCCATAGGAAGGCTTACACATAGGCCACCTGAGTGTCTGATCGCCTCTGACTAGAAAGCCACCGAACACGGCGTTTTTATAGTCCTGGCCGCCGATGGTGATGTCACAAAGCTGTGAAGTCACCACCGACGCGCCCCCTAGCGGCCACCGCGCGAACCCACCACTTGGATTCGGTGGCCACCACCGAGCTGCCGACTAGTATTTAGTAGATATCAGGTAGGCTGACTTATAGCTAAGTTTTGATATTTGTAGAAGTCCTACTGCACTGCCATATTTTTTTCAACCTATTGCGAGGGTAGGGAAAATAAGTTTCGTTATTTCTTGCAAGGGGTTTTCATGTGTATTGTAGTAAAATGTCAATATTGACTAAACTAAATGAATGTGTGTCAATTTTGCCTGCCGTAAACCCTTGCATATATAATGTTGAAAATCATTTATATTTTTTCTCTATATTGTTAGGTTTACCGTAGTAGTCATGGCGCATCCATCGATTCTCCTCCTTTCTGTCACCTTTGGGATCATTGCAATGACGCATTCCCAGGTAGATTTTAACCATTTAAAGGTGGCTGATGCATTCATTCATCATGTTCATTGTTCGTCATGATGCACCAATGAAGTGCTGGCGAGAGTGCTTGCCAGTACTTCATTGGTGCATCATGCTGACCCTGAGGGGTCGATACACAAACCCCTGGAGGGTCCGCATGATGCCTCAATGAAGTGCTGGAGAGCAGTCTCATCAGTACTTCATTTGTGCATCATTATGACCAATGGGCATGATGGGCATGACAAGCTCGTGATCTACTGTTGATAATAAAATCAATACTTCCAGTTCATAGCTGATTGATATACTAACGATTAGAAAATTCGCAAGTTCTGATGCTTTCTTTTATAACCTTCAACATGGAAACATAAAGATTCTGTCATAGCTAATATAGGGGTCCCAATTGAAATGAAAAAAAAAGCCATGAATTTTTCAGTGATACAATTATTTCCTTACCATAGAATCCTATGCATAACCAGACTGCAATATAATGAGACAATAACTGTGAAAGTAAATCTATAAAGTGCTTTTATAGAATAAATCAGGCTAAAGGAACCCATTGCATTTACACGACAAACTTATATAAAGCTTTTATAGGCTACATGGTCGAATCCCACGATGCAACTTTGGCTGAAAAGCTTCTGCAATTTAGTCATTTGTTGCAATTTGGGACTCTCTCCTTATATTGCAAGACCTATAGTGGCTATGGGGGCAAGGAATCCCTTGTAGATTTGCACTGAAGTTAAGATTTTTATAGGTCGAATCCCATGCTGCAATCTAACCCTGGAAAGTTCTTGCAATTTGGGAAGTCTTGCAGATAGGGGGACTTGCCCTTACTGCAAATTGCAAGGCTTCTAAAATGCCATTGCATTTTACAAATCCGACTGTTGCAATTAAACTGACCCCTCACCCTTGCAATGTAGATCTGTAAGCTGCGTTAGATTGCAATGCCATTTTCCTTGATATTGAATTTGCAAGCTGTTGTAGGCAAGCACAGTGCAGAATGAGACCGAAATTGAACTCTCTGTGTAATTTATACAGGCATTTCTCATATGAATTGCAGGGTATGGGGCAAGTTTAGATTGCATAGTTGGATTGGTTTGCAAGTTGAAGTGAACACACATCCTTTTTGTCAATGACTTATCCACATTTCTTTAAATTGCAAGTGAATTCTATAAATTGCAGAAACTTTTCACTTAAGAACTCATTACAGACATAGATTATAATGTTAATTTTGATGTTACCCTATCCTTGGTGTCTATTTGAAATACCTGTTGCTTAAACAGAGCACCGTGTTACACAAACACATGCTTGAGGAAAATGTAGAATGCATTGGATTTACTATTTATAAAATGGTTTTAGTGCAAGCATTCCATATGTACCAGATCATGCCATTAAGGTTGGTCGCTACTCTTTGCATAAAGTCAACAGAGAATCTTCATTTTTTGTCCTTGGCTAGCTTTTCGGATATTCTCACCAATGTCCTGGCTCTATTTTAGACTGACAAATTTTTTTCCACCCCTTATATTTATGGCACAATTGGCAAATCTCTTCTCTGGTCAGAAAGCTTCACATATTGAAGGTTTCTGACTGGGGAGGTTTCTGACCGGGGAGGTTTCTGACCGATGACTTGATGAAGAATACAGTGCTAGTATGCAACTTATCTTGATCTTCAGCCTTCCCTCCTTTTTCCTTAGATGGACATCTTTCTATCCCTACTGTTTTTCCTTACTTATTTGCCCTCTCTTCTTTGTTTTAAGGGGAAGCCACTTCTTCTAGAAGGTCTCTTACCTGATGGAGGTTTCTGACCGGGGAGGTTTCTGACCGGTAGTTATAAGAACATTCATTGACCTGTAGTTTGAATTCCATCACAGAAAGGTATAGTTTTTTTTCAGTCAATATAGGATTGATCCTATCCTGACTTTATTTGAGATTGATAAATTTCTTGCCACCCCATATATTTGTGGCACAATTGGCCATATCTTTTTCCCGGTCAGAAACCTTGGTCAGAAACCTCGGTCAGAAACCTCCCCGGTAAGAAACATCAGTCAGAAACCTCCCCTGTCAGAAACCTCGGTCAGAAACCTCCCCGAACGTAGCTGCATCAAACTGGTGAGACATGTCCTGTGCATAAGTTAACGGCTTTGGACCATTAAAATAATAAAAAACAAGGACCCCCAAAATGAATGAAATTCAATATTTGCAGTATTTCATGATGGTTAAAATGGCTATGATCATGATATAAAATTAATTATTTATATAACCTTAGTTATTAAAACCAAGATACCCATGTCTCTTGCAATGCTAAAACTATTTGAGGGTTAGAAATACAATGTATAAATTTATGTCCGTAAATGCTGAATTTACTCTACGTGAAAATATACCAACATTTCAATGCCCCATAAAATAGTCAATTGTCTTTGAAATGATCCAAAGCTTCTTGTGCATATTGGAGACATAACATGTCACACATTATGTAACATATACTGATTGCAAGAATTGGTCCAATTTGGACAAAAATAACTTAGAAGGTCAGAGACAGGCACAGAATGTTGGTTTTAAAGTAGCGACCACCCTTAAGCATATATAAAGCTGCTGAAATATGTGAGCTCAGAGAACTTCAAATGTGAAGTGTGCCTTGATGGTGAGGTTATATGGTAACTTAGCTTTAGGAGTTATTTTCACCAAGGACAATCTTTGTATTTCCATTACTAATATTTCAGATTACCTCGCCTGCATTGCACATCCATCAGCCATTGGCTTCAGCAATCCAGTTTCTGTCCATTACTTTGGATGCTTTACGAATGTGAATAATTTCTTCACATCTCTTCAGCCTCTCACCTATGACCATTATTATCAAAAGCTGATAACCGATATTGACAGCTTCTCGGGCAGACTTCTACTACACCAGTAAGTATTCACCTTGTAACATAACCGTAAGTCAAACCCTGTCCTCATGAACAATTGTCCTTTATATTTCATGTTTTCTTAGTCAGATATGTTAAAAGATATATGAATGTGTTTGATGAAAGTTTGGGATGGTGTTACTGAATGAATCATGTATGATACCCTCCCAGATTGGAGGAGGTGGGCGCTTTTATATGAGAAATTTCTTCAAGAGGTATGATGGGGTGAAATTCTTTATTCATAAGGTCAACATCTTACAATAGTCAATATAGGGTATACAAATAAAACAATAAAACGTGCAGAATTCAGTTTGCACTGACATCGGTGCCTAAACCCAGGGCCTGAACACGCAAGAGATGAATCCTTAATTCCTATTTCTCTTCATCAATTCTCTATGGGCCACAACCTGATGCCCAATTGAGTGTTGATGTATTCCTGACAATATTGAGTACCAATCTTGCCTAGCAAACCTAGAGGCTGTTGCGAAAAGATTTGGATTTGGTTCTGTCAGAGGTGCTATTCCCAAAATGGAACTGACTGACCTCAGGGAATCAATTCACTGTTGGGTTGCTAACAGATAACGGACATAGAAGTGGTTTAGGAGTGGTCGGGATTTGGTGAATGCTCCCTAATCGAGATCCAAATTCCCGGCCAGTTCCTTTCTCCTATTCCCTGGCATATCTTTTTTAGGAAGCATTTTTAGGTGGAACCAATCATGAAACCAGATCCCAAACTTTTTTGGCAATACACTCTAATAGAGGGGTATGATATTGAATGTGGGAGAGGGCAGTTGAAAATAAACTACATCTGACACCGCTGAACCCTGTAGAACTGCTGTATGATGTATGTGTCCTGCAAAACATATCATTACACCCTACCATGAGCCTTTAGCCCACGAGTCCAGGATGGTATCACAATATCAAATAGAGTGAAAATTCATGAAGGGAGTGAAAATTGTAACTTTCACCAAGATTTCCTCTCCCTTTCAGATTAGCCATACATGCATGAGAATACTCCCTCTCTCTTCAAAAAGGCTGGTGTAAATAATAAAACTCATCTGCAGTTACCTCCTGGAGGTATCCTAAGATGTCAAATTCGCTATTTTCCTATACTGTCTGCAAAATTCACACGACAGAATATTTGCCAAGATTCAAGTCTGACACCTATCTATTTTAGAATTGCATCCCATGTTTACACACAGTAAACTTGCCTGGAATTTCACTAAGTTTACCAAAACAAAAGAATATTCACCAAACTTTCTGAATTAGCTTCCAGAGGTATCTGAGCTGAATTTCTCATAGTCACAGGAATACTATTTGTCTATACAACCCTAGGACCTGGTTATATAGCACAGGATTTGTTTCTCTCCAAGTTCCCTTGTGCCTTTGAGAGGATTTATACCCACATCCTGAGAACTTTTAGCCCACTGCTTTGCTGTCTGAGCCATCAGGACCCATGCAATTATAATAGTCATGGAATAGCTTAAGTACTAAATCTGGCTTTTAGTACTAAATGAGAGACAGAAATATAAAATCCTCTGTGGATTTGAACCCAAGTTCTGAGAACTCAAATAAGAAATACCCTGTACTCTAGCACCACTCAGGACTGACACTTGCTGATCTGAGGTTAATAGTTGATTAGTATTTGATTGGCTAGGCTAATGAATAGATAAATGATAATTGAATGGAAATTGTTAAACATGGCATATTACCCAAATCTTGATTAGTCTGGGAACACCCCTTCCACAGCAGGACGTCAAGAAACTGGATCCCATTCTCCATGGCCCCATTCTCCACTGTGACATCATAAAGATAGCCTCAAACCCCTCAACCAAAAGTTAATTTTGAAGGCTCCTTTAACTACAAAACATGAAATAAAAGGGCCCCATCAGATCATTGGGAGTGGTCTTTTTTTTTTTTAATTTAGTTCCTGTTGCCTACTGCCTCGTGGGAGACTGACAACCACGCGTGAAGAAACAGCCTGAAATGACAAATCATCATTGAACTCTGTCTATTGAAGCTGTATTTCATATTCTAAGGCAGATGATACTGTTTTCTTTGTTCCTTGCTGATAATGACCCTGAAACTACTTGTAAAATGATGCAAAATCAAAGTTGATGATAAAAAAAATACATCAAGTGGATGATTATAAATATTTGGGAGTCATCTTGGACAAACGTCTCACATTTGAAAAGTTTGTAAAACACCAGTTAAAAACAGTTAGTTTCAGGATTTATCAACTTGTTAGATTAAATGTATTTATTGCTATAAAAACAGCTATACTACTGTAAGACCTTCATTCTGCCAGTGCTAGAATATGGGGATATTTTATGTGCAAATATTAAAGTTAGTCTTAAGTTACAGCGTCAATGAGCACAAAATAGGGATTTATAGGTTGCTCAGCGGTCTAATTATAGACCCCCATAGATGATGTGCATGCTATCGCTAATATGAACATGCTTGATCATAGAGTATATATGCTCACCAATTAGTTGAAGGGTACAAAAGGTCCAAATTTGATAAGTATCGTGATTTTAAGAATTCAAATAGGCATGGAGGGAACCAATGTTAAAAGTGGTAACCCCTAATGGGGCTTCTTACACGAGGAGTGTGGAGTACCCGGTAGCGCACGCATGGAATGACCTTGACCCCGAAGATAGATTACTTGATAAATTAATGATTGAAGTGAAGAAATTCCCAACCCTAAATAAACCGAAATTATAGGTTTGTCTCTGTCCTCTCCTCCTCACTCCCAATTATGATATGCAATCTGTATATGTGTAGGTGTAAAAAACTGCTAGTTTGATATGTTGTATCGATTCATTTATTGTATCATAATGGTTTTCATCCTTTGGAACAAATTTACAGTCCAACATGTGAAATACATAGATATTGTAGTTAGATTGTGAAAGTAGTTGAACTAAAGAATGTGGCTACTCCATTGGACGCTTATAAAACTGGGTAAGGCTGACAGAATAAGTCAGTAGGCTTAGCAACAACCTATACTTTATTGCTATATGATACATGATTTATGTTTGAAGTACATATTATCATCATCATCATCATCATCATCATCATCATCATCATCATCATCATCATCATCATCATCATCATCATCATCATCATCATCATCATCATCATCATCATCATCATCATCATCATCATCATCATCATCATCATCATCATCATCATCATCATCATCATCATCATCATCATCATCATCATCATCATCATCATCATCATCATCATCATCATCATTATTATTATTATTACGCCTCAAGGTTTCTGAAAAACGATGAATGATTGTAACTGTCAACATTGTTTAACAGAAATAAATATATGAATTTCTCTACACAAAAAAAAAGCATTTTCAGCATCTAGATTCCGGGACTGAGATGAAATAGTACTACCATTGTGAAGAGCAAATTTTCTTCTGTCTATCAGTGCCTTTTTATCTAACTTTGGACAAGTTGACTTGTGGCTGCACTATAGTGGTGCACACTGATCTTACTCTGTGTGTTAATTAGCCTGGTGACCTCGAACCTGAAAATATCTGGTTAATATCAGATTGTAGTGTGTGCTGCAGGCAAAGGTTCTTATCTCTTGATCTGATTAGCCTTAAACATTGAATCCCCTGTTGCACTTTGTAAGGGATATCTTCCAGTTCAAAGTCAAACCATCACAGTAATCAGTGCACCTGTTGCATTATGAGCAAACATGCATAGTTCTTATCTACTCACCTTACAGGACATGTAGTAATAGCGAAAGTAAACGTTGGCTACCCAAAACAGTGTATGACCAATTGTCATGAATCATCCAGAAGTGGGCTGCCAGGGGGGTCCAACATTAAATCAGGACCAGCCTAAAAAGTTTTAGGGTACATATAATACAGGTGTTGGGGCTTAGGCTCCATATATGTGGGTAAGTTAAATATCGTTTTTAAATCCAGGGCTCAGGGCCAAAGTGAACTACCTGAAATATGCGTGGCACCCGTCGTAGACCCTGCCCTGATGTAGTATATTAAGCGTTTAATGTATGTTATGGGTACGCACGAGTGGGTTTATGGGTTAATAATCCTTCGGGGTCGTGGATTATTAGTGCGTACCCATGTTATGAGTGCGTACCCATAACATGCATTAAAGCGTTTATCATCATATTTTTCCATTTTGCATCAATTTCTTACCTTATAACCCAAGAATTAATCCAGGATAAGACATTTGGTAAGTGCATCCTCAGTACGGTTTGCCAAGCCAGCGTAGCCATTGTTTTTACTCCACTCGTCAAACCCTCGTCTTTCCAACGAATTTTCGGGTATAATCCAAGGATGTCAAGCCCTGTTATTCTAACAGCGCCAAATATACGATCTCTAGTTGGTGTTTGCATACATTTTGTCTCCATTTTCTTCGAAATAAATAAGAATCCATTGATTTTCCATAACGATCCAACGCACACGGCCCGATACACGGCCATTTCGTCTTGTTGACCAAGCGGATAGGTGCCCTGATGTACCTGACCTACTTTCGGCTGAACCCACTTCCGGCAAGGAGGTCAGCCGGGTCAGTCGCGTATCGCTATGGAAAATCAATGGATTCTTATTTATTTCGAAGAAAATAGAGGAATTTGGCATGGCATGTTCATCTAGGATATCTAAGGATGGTTCTCTGTTAATAACTCCACCAGGCTCCATTGAAATCTATGCTAACGAGGTCTGCAAACATCAGGTATGTGGGAAAAAATTTTCAAATACTGGATGTACAATGCTTTCTACCACCGGTCGGCTTGGTATAGTGGACAGCGAGCTCGCCTCCTGCCCCAGCGGCCGGGGATCGATTCCCCGTTGAACCTAAACGGCTTTAACTGGAAAACTATGCCGTGGTTGACTTTGTATACTTCGCCAATTTATTATCATGTCCAGATTGAAACTAGCAGCCTCTTGAAGACGAAGAAAAGGTCTGAGAGTGCGTTATGGCTGGATAACGCACTGGGGTTATGAGCAAAAAAGCACTCCTGAGGCTCAGATAGTTAGATAATGAACAAGTAACCAATGGATAACTCATGACGAGTATGTGTTAGTGAAGGATAATGACACAAGGCCGTAGGCCGAGTGTTATTAGCCTTTGCTAACACACATGAAAGATCCAAAGTTATCAAGAAGGACGCTGTTATGTTTGTGTATAATACACTTCCTCGCCCGGCAGCAGACAGCGACAGTGCAAACAGCGAAAAAAATATGCACCCAGACAGGGACGCGATCCGCGGACCTCTCACGGCTGAGCGCAAGGCCCTAACCGCTAGGCCACCGCGTCTCCTCCCTTCTCGGCTTCGTTATGTATGAATGATTTCCACGGTTATGGTAGCGGACAGCCCGCAGTCGTCGCCTTCCCGGGCTTTGTATCATAGCAAGACCTGGTTCTAACCAAGCTTCTCTCGTCAGTCCCTGTGGTGCACTGCATAGGGAATTGGACTAAGGACCTGAGATTGCAGGTTCGACCCCTACCATGGCAATGAAATATTCTGTTGGTTTTAACATGTAACATGGAAGGACATGAGAGGCGTGCAGTTATCCATGGATAACCACACTGAGTGCGGGTTATCCATGGATAACCGCACGCCTTAGAAAATTGATGTTAAAGCATACAGGGTGTGCAATATCGACAGATATGTGGATGGGAATAGACACCAAAAAGCACTGTGTAACCCAGAATTTGTGGTATAACTGGCAATAACCCACTTCTGGCTACCATTGAAAGATCAAAAGTTATCAAGAAGGACGAAAAGTGGCAGCCACCTCCATCCCACTCAAGGCTTTTATTTTAGCAAATGAGACCGATTTGAACAAACTAGTGGTCAAATCACCCTCTAGCCAAAATATCTGCAAATCAGAAAAAACTCTCTAAAAAAGTTCAATGAAAAACCGCAAGATGGTCATCAAACCAGCTGATAAAGGGGGCTCTATAATCATACAAAATAAATGTGATTATAATATCCAAGAAGGTCTCAGACAACTTTCGATAGGCTCGTTATGCTTAAAGAAATGACACCGACAGTTGTATCTGTTAGCCAAGATACACAAGGGGAAACCCCCCCACCAGGCAGACCCATAGTCTTGGCAAATGGTTGTTCCACTGAAACGATCTTCTGCTTAGTGGACCACTATTTAAGACCTTTCCTACCCATGACAAGGTCTTATCTATGAGACACCACTGACCTACTTATAAAATTACAAAATTTAGGCCCTTTGCCAAAAGGCTGTATTTTAGGTACCCTTGACGTAACCTCTTTGTACACCAATATCCCTAATGAAGAAGGCACAATGTCTATCTACAAATATTTGTACTTCAACCGGAAACCTAAAGAAGGCAAAATGTCCAATGAGGCGATTTACACAGTTGTACATTGTGCTCACCAAGAACAATTTCGACTTCAATGGCAAACATTACCTACAGGTAGGAGGTACAGCTATGGGCACGAGAGTAGCACCCACATATGCCAATCTCTTTATGTCCCATTTAGAGGAAACCAAGGTTTACACCTATAAACTCCAACCACTTCTGTGGTTGCGATTTATAGATGACATCTTCTTCATTTGGCCTCATGGCCAGCTTGAACTAGATGAATTCATTGTCTACTTGAATAGAATACATGATTCCATAAAATTCACAGTGGTGACGTCTGCCACTAAAGCTGACTTTCTGGATACCTCTATACAACTAGACAATGATGGTAAATTAACCACTGATCTGTACACTAAACCAACAGACAGCTGCTCATACCTCCACTTCAAATCTTCCCACATAAGGCACAGCATTAAAGGTATACCATATGGTCAATTCCTTCGAATTAGACGTATCTGTTCTGATGACACCAAGTTTGTGGAACACTGTATCCACAGGGGCAAACACTTTGTCAGACGTGGGTACCCAACAGCCTTTATAGCTGAGTGTTTTCATAGAGCCAGTCAAAAGGACCGTTCATCCTTACTGGAACCAAAGCCCATGAAACCCTCGGTTGAAAAGGAACCAGCCTATCTGGTGTCCACCTACAACCCAGGCTTCAGTGGACTACACAAGTTGGCCCAAAAGAATTGGGACCTGCTAGGCAGATCCTGTAGTACCCGTCCAATTCACCTAGGGGGCTTTAAGATGTCACATCAACGTCGCAAAAGCCTAAGGGACCTACTTGTAAAAGCTAAGTTTTAAGAAAATAAAAAATCTTAAAACTGGTAGTTTTGTCCATCAGGTAAGTTTATTTAAGATTCCAAGAAAATTATTTTTAGCTGTGCAGTATGTCGGCCAGACAGAAAATGCCATAAAAACTCATTTTTCTGACCACTGTGGAAAGAAAAGGAGAAAGGAATTCAGAAGGAGTGATGTATCTTGCCACATAAATACCTGTTCAAAGAGAGGTAAAGGCACAAAACACAGAGACATGACCATCACTGTGGTGGACTTTATCCATGCTCACCCAAAATCGGAGAAAGCCAAAAATCTCCGAAATTTTGATTGAGTACAATTGGGTTCAGAGGCTACACACAAATGCCCCCTTAGGCATGAATATGAGCAACCCTCTAATCCATTAATGACATACCCGGATTATAGGGGGTGGTGACTGAGTGGTTGCCATGTACACCTAACACAATTTTCCTGAACAGGAATATAACCTAATGAACCCCCCCATACATAGTGCTATGAAAACTTATCCATACAAAAATGACATGTCCAGTAAATCATTCTTGATTTATTCTGACCGCCTAGGAAATTATCTATGGGACCGAGCCACTGAATAATTTCCCTAAAATTAACCATGTTAATTTCTTTAATCACTGGTTACAAATTAAAATTGTTCACTTGACAAATTTAATTCATTCTAGTGGTTTTGAATTTTTTGACAACCAGAACACTGTATTTGAAGTCAATAAAAATCCCCCCTATTGTCCCTGTGACAATGGTACCTCATGATTAATTTTGGAATTTTTGACCTGCACTAAAGTTTTAAAGTTAATTTTATTTCAAAGCAGTCTGAGGATCCCCACAGGTAAAACTGCCAGTTACTCATATTAACACACTGTTGTTAAACTACCATATATAGAATACCTCGGCCCCTGAATGCTGGCCAAAGGAACTGTCAAAACGGAAGTAGTATTAATGGCGTGATTAGTAAAAGCTTAAAGATAATTACCCATAATTTTGATTATTCCTTTAGTTCTTCTTTATTCTTAGGTCTAAAAATACCATTATTTCTATGCATATATATATTCTCTTCAAGAGGGTTTCAATGGTTTTGTTAACTTTTTGTCCATTATCACAGTGCCGTAGGCGCTGATCAGAGTAAACAATGCCCTGGTTACCTTCCATCATGGCAACCAATCAATTGTCAATATGATCGTGAGTCACTCAGAGTGACACATGATTGGTCAATCTAGGTCACATGTCAAAAAATGCTCTCATTCTAGCGGTAACTGCTATACCAACAGGATACCCCGTACTAACCTAACAGTCTATTTTTTAAACATCTGTATAGGAGAGACATGTGCACCCTTGAGGTAAAAGGGTGCCCCTTGTCAGTAATTGTGAAAACAGGGGATGATTGACTGGTAATTTCTTAGGCAAGGCCTGCCTGTATACATGTCCCCTGTATACAGGCAGGTCGCTAACCAAGTCAAGAGCTAGGTGATATACCATTTAATCCTTTAAATGCTGCTGATGTATTAATGCAGCATGCATTACATTGAACCTACAAGGCTCATGCACAAACTTCGGGAGGATCACAATGATGCTCGGGGGCAGGTCCAAGCAGATAGGTCCATTTTGTCCCTCCATGACACTTCCATTTTAGACTCTGGAATCCACATCTAAAAGAATAAAATTATTTCTTTTGATGGGAATTTATCTGTATGTCTGGAACCAAATTCCCACCAAAAGAAATGATTTTATTCTTTTAGATGTGGATTCCAGAGTTTAAAATAGGAAGTGTCACGGAGGGACACCAACTTGGACCTGCCCTCTTATAAAGTGTTTGTGAGCAGCCTCACCAGCACTTCATTGGTACATTATGAAGACATCATGCACCTCTGCACCAGCGACCCTTTAAGTTGCTAAAATAAATATGAATAAAAGTCTATAACAAAAATCATATCCACTCACAGAAAGGCCACAATATCTACTGCCCAGGGGACATTGTGCAAAGCAGTCTACATTAGGAAGTTCCATAAGTATAGTGGCATTCTGTATACAGCCAATAGCATTGAGAGCTGCAAGAAGTAAGTATAATTATTTTATGTCAATAACTTCTTCCCGTAGAGATAGCATTGCAGGGCCGATCGCCACACCCCCAGTGGCGTAACGTGTCTCGATCCACCACAGCGGCCGATCCAGTACTGCAGCCTCGATCTGGGCATATGTAAACATTCAAAATGGCGGACCGCCGCTCGTACGGGGGACTACGGTAACGGATTTTGTTAATTTTCAGTTAATTAAATACTCTAAAAACATAAAATAAATATAGAACTAAACTCCCCTGGTGCCCTCGGTGGCTGATCCACCCCTCGGGAGTTGTCTCCCCCGAGGGCGTTAGCCCGAGGGGGAGACAACTCCCTCGTGGTGGATCGGCCACCTCGTACACCACGGTCGTTTAGTTCTATCTATTTATGTTGTGTCTAAATAGTGAACCTCCATCACAGTGCAGAAGGTACTAGCAGTTACTATCCCAACATGGGGGGTCTAGAGGGTAGGGGAGGGGGCGGGTTCCCATATCACTTGTCGGTTTTCAGAAAAGCCCGTGTCGCATGTCACTAAATTTGCAATTTCCCCTGT
Organism: Acholoe squamosa; assembly: GCA_949317995.1. NCBI lineage: Eukaryota > Metazoa > Annelida > Polychaeta > Phyllodocida > Polynoidae > Acholoe > Acholoe squamosa. Next base: position 7,107,710 of record OX439039.1, read on the forward strand.
CCTTGTCACTTAGCTCCATGTCACATGTCGATTTTAAGAAAATCCCATGTCCTGTGTCACTATCTTTATTGCCCCCCATGTCCTTTGTCAATTTTAAGAAAAGGCCACGTCACACTGTCGATTTTTAGGGTCTAGACCGATACCATTACATGACTCATGTTTAGTAAACATCAGTACATATACTGATTAATCTCACTGCTATCTATACTACATAATTACATGATCCTTCATGTTCGATTGGGTAACTGCCAGTTACCTTATTACCTTCTACTCTGTTTCTTTGCAACACCATAGGGGAAAAACTACCCTATTTCCGTGGTAGCCTATTTTGATGAATTATTTGCCAAATAAAAAGATTTTAGCATGAATAGTAAAATATGTGTCACAATATATAAAGGAGATCGTCACGTTAATCTGATGCATCGGGTGAAATCACAATTGCCAAAATGCATCCCAGTTATGCTTTTACAGCGCTGTCATTTTGTAATCAGATCTGCTGATACATTTTGTCAATCATGACATCACTATTTTAATCATTTAACTCTATAAAGCGATACCATACAGTTTACAGCATGTACCTTTGGGGCTGTTTGGATAGAAGCAGTTTTGTCAATTCTTAACTTCTTGGTAAAACAGCCTTTTGACTCACAATCGTCTTCTGTTATCTGCGGGAAGCACTTATGTTACGGCACTCATGGGCTAGTGGGCAGGAATAACATTTCAAAAAATGATTTAAAAGAGTCCTAGTTGCTAAAACACCATATCTGTATTCATATCGAATTACACAGCTTACATTTGTGATGTGTTTCTATGAAATGACGTAATCTATCAATGCCTCTCCAGATATGTGTTAGGAATAATTTTATAAGGGAAAGTCTGTATCAGAAATAGCATGTCGGGTGCTATAGAAACAGTATAACTCCCTGGATATATCAATCAATTTAGATGATTTATTATTATACATGAACTATGATACAAAACAGTTTTGGGTGGCCATCTTGAATTTCTCAAACTTCTCATCAGCTTGACATTATCAAGGTTCTGAAAGTACATAAGATACTGCACCCAAATCACTCATAACTCATTGGGGATATTCTTTGAATGTTGACTGGAAATCCCCCCTTTGCAACCAGACTAGCAAGGTATTACAATATAATACTCACTCATTCTAGCACCTGTGAGCAGATCTTACCTAGTGTGAAGGGATGCTAACATAAAAACAGTGTGTACCTAAGGCAATGTGGGCAAATATGTGTATTCTTCCATCCTTTGCATTATCTAAGGACATACGTTTTTTTCCCCTTTTGCAAATATAGGTGCCATATGCTGCCTACTCACACTATGCCAAAAGTGATATTTACCTGTGTTTTTCTACAACCGTAAGACCAATAAAAATAATTGTAAATGAAGAACTGATAAGCCTATCATATACACATGGTCACTAGATTCAAGTCCATATCTTAATCATTACTGAGGTATTTATAGTAAACATTTTAGGAGCAAATAACTCAGACTATGCCAGGATCTGCATCGATCATGTAACACTCTACCTCAAGGCTCTACCTGAGAAGAACCAATGTGAAATATGTGTGAAACATCCAGGAAATAGTGTGAATCCGAATAGGTGGACTGTGGGATAACAGTAAACAAAGGATATGGAAGATGGTGTCTGTAGCTTGAGTCTGTGTCAGCAGAGTCGTATCATCCGAGCGTTTTTTTTTTAAAGTGGTTGAAAATATATATCCTACAACCACCAGGTGAAGTCACTGGTATAAACTATACTTGGTCACTGACCAGTTAACAAGTTTACCTAACTCAATAAAGCCCTTTTTCAGTGTCTTCCCACTGATGAAAGTCACTAGCCTCTTCTAATTAAGCATGAAATAAGGGAGTAAAAACCTGTCAAATCTATAACTCTCCAAAGTTACAACTTTAGAATGCACAAGCAGATGGCCCTCCCTGACAAACATTGAGTCATAGGCCTTGCTGGCTTGCAGTTAGTTGTACATTTAGGCACAGAACTAGGATTAAAAAGTCTCTGTGCCAGGTCTTACAACTATGGGTTTGTAGGGTTTCCTCATCTAGGCCCTATTTCATGCAGATATGTGCCATTTTGAAAATCCTCTGTTTCAGTGTGCCAATGCCACTGTTGTCACATGTGTGTCCGAACATCCAATAATCATTATCACAGCTGGTGGGAAACCAAGTTTATTCCAGATCCCAGCTATATGGGGCCCCACAGGCTAAACCAGCGTTGCATATCTTTTTTGTTTCAGTTTACTCCTCACCCCCCACCCCCCCCCCGCATAACTAGGACCCAACACCAAAAACTATTACTTTACTCTATATAGGACAAAGATGACATTTTTAGTGTCTGTATAAACGTCAATGGACCAGATACTGAGTTAGTGTATGCAGTTTGGTGTATATTGGGGAGAAGGGAGGACGTGGACGTGATGCTGATTAAGGTAGCACAGTGATTTCTACGGTTATTTTGTTGGGTAGATGCCTGGTATAAGGAGTCCTTTAGGTTAACCTACCCTAGTTTGGCGTAGGGAGGTCCGCTCCTGACTCTGCCCAAAACTTGACTATAGTTATAATTGAGATTATACCGAGGGAGTGAGTTGGTAATAGATGTGTAATGCCATTTGGACAGTTAAGGTCATATTCATGGTGATATTACCGAGGGAACCTGGTGGTTCAGAGAATATGCGTGAATGTCAGAAAGAGTGCACATATCTGGTGCAAACAGCACAGAAATAGAAAAGCCAAAAAAACATTACAAATATTAACTATATTGATAATGTAACATGTTGACCCTATAAAAACCCCAGGAGGGTGTTGCGAAAGGACAGGAATTCAATTCTGTCGGAGGTGCTATTCCAAAATGGGAACTGACTACCCTTAGGTGATGACTTCTCCCCTGTTTTACAGCAAGGTTATAGAATTGATTCTTAAGTTTCCATGAATTGGGGAATGCTTCTCAGTATTATTCACACAAAGAGGATTGATTCTGAGTGTAGGGTGAGAAGTTGGTTCTAAGCAGCTGACCAGCCAGGAACTGGAATGTGAGTTACGACAGTGAGAATCCGTTTCCGATTCTTTTCGCAATAGCCTCATGGTGGACTGGCTTCCTACAAAAACTGCAGTTTTTATTCATGGTCAACCAAATTTCAGCAGTTCTTGTTAGGCGTCTGCAACGAAAACTCCAGGATTGCTATAAAACAAGTTAGGATGATCACAGCAACTAGAAATTTGCTATGCAAGTGCCTGTTGGCAAGTTGATTAAGCATGTAAGATTTCAAAAAGGTATCTCTAATTATTTTAATGAGCGCCGGGACAAAATTATTGAAATACTGAAAATTTGAAAGATTTTGTCTTTGAACCACCAACTTTACTGTAGTTCTGTCAATAAGGCCCTGATCAGCTCCAAAATTGCTCTAATAAATCCTCATTATGTCTAGAGTTGGGAAAATAAACATAGAGGCCTCACTGAAAGCAATTTTGTACCGTTTAGTGTTCAATGTGCGTGGAGCTTGAAAAAACTGAGAAAAAAACACATTTCACACCAGGGGAAGGGACCCTTAAAAGATATTTTTAGCAATTGCAATGCTGCTTTGTAACAAAATGGGCTTAGGGTAGGGGCATTTTGTGGTAAAGTATTAGTTGGTTATGTGGATTGAAAATGTGTTTTTTTGCGGGAAATGGTGAAATGAGGCGTCTGCGATGAAAACTAAATGTGCAATAAATTTTATCAAATATGCTTGAAATGTAATTATTTTGGGTCAGGACAGTGAACAACATTGTGTTATAGTCTACCAAGAATAGATATTGCATATATGATGCTTTGCAAAAGTTACAGGAGCGGAATTTCATTTCCATCCGAGGCGTCTGCGACAAAAACTCATTTCTGCACTTCAGGCCTTATTGTGGCCAAATTGATGATCCCATTGTAATTCTAACACACAGAATTGATGTACAGAAGTACAAAAGACTGATAATTAAAGAAAAGTGAATTGGATATGTGGGAATTTCTGGAGCAATTTGAGACAATTTTGGGCTTTAACACATTTACAACCACCAAATCTTGACTAAAAATCATCAAAACCTGTACCAAATACCCTAAAATAATTGGGACACATCATTCCTACACATTTCAATCCATTTTTTACCCTAGGGCAGCATATGGTGCGAACTGGAGAGAATTTTGTTTAACCAGAGTTTTCATCGCAGATGCCTCATGAATACGAGTCCAAGATGCCTATTGACTCAATCAAGCTATACTGTCTCCATCAAAATAAGGCCAATTTAACCAAAAGTAAGCGTAATCAGCAAGTACTGGTCGGCATAATCTTCCAATTGCAAAAGAAATTTCATCAGATTCCATTTCTGACAGTAAAATATCCAGGTGGCAGTATTGAATCAGCAATACTTTTTTTGTTCTTTTATTGAGAATTAACAAAACCAGAGATATGTACTTTTCCGGATGGATGTCGCCTGCTTTGATATTTATGAGAGAGCCAAAGCGACAAAAATAACATGACACAGCTACAGTTTTTTTTCATCTTATTCTTTTCTTTTTACAATTCAACAATCCCTTCATCCTATTTAAGTACTGGTTCTGCCCTGGTTACCATATTTATGTTTTTACTTATAAACCTTTTTTTAATATCTATTTCATGATAACGAGTAAATACTATATACATACAAAAGTATATCACAGATTGCTATCACAGATTGTATACAAGCCAGATTGTATACAAGCACATGTTTTATATCTCAGGGAGTTGTTATTTGTTTAACAACAGGGTGTAGTGGATATTCCAGAATCTAGAATACCCCCCACCCCCCATTTTTTTTTGTTTTTATTCTATAGTAACATGCAGGTCTTTTCAGTAATATTTTTTGGGGCATAATACAGGCATGCCTTGCCTAAGAAGTCAATCATCCCCTGTTTCCAACCACGATCACAAGAGGACACTGTATCGCCTAAATGGTTCACATGTCTCTCCTATAAAAGATGTGTGGAATATAAACTGTGATCGGAGATCTCAAACCTCCATCTAGGGGAGCTCGAGTGAACTAAATCCCCAGAGTCGGGGTAAAATGTCATCACACATGGATTGTGGGTATATGTCCTTAATACCCTCAGGGTACCAGCAAATTATTATGCCTATAAATGCCTGTGCATTTTAATCTACCTCAGCATCCATTATTACCTCCAGGTTTCCCATGTCTAAAGGATAAAATAGGACTTAATTCAAAATGTCACCAAAACATTGATAAATGCCATCCACCAATCAGTGTTCATAATTGTCAAATTAAAATTGTACGATTTTAATTTGCCTTTTGTCTGTTTTTTTTTCTGTAGGATCTTCTTTTTCTGAAATATCTTTTTTAATATATAATTGAATTCCCAGAAATCAAATTGCATTATCTGGACCTTTAAATGGTTGCTCATGTATCAGAGTACCATGGATGCTCATGTTTTGGTCAGAATGATGCACCAAAGAAGCCCTGGCGACTCTGCTTATCAGTGATATCTCTTCTTTTACCGGACGCGCATTTTTGCGAGTAAATCGCCGATTTTTGGCCGATTTTTGCCACCCTGTCTCTCCCTCAGATATGGATGGAATTTCACCATTTTTTCAGGGATTGCCCTTTGGCATGGGTCCCCTTAGTAGTTCAAACCATTAGTCTCTACTCCTCTTTCCTGAGATATTGTGAACTTCTAAAGATGGTTGACAATTGAGAAAAGTTTGGGCTGATTTTAATGAGTATTTATGGCAAAATATTATGAAAAAGGTAAAATAATTTAATTTTTTCAATGAAAACTTACTTTAAGTAGTTTTTCATGAAGAAAAAGATAATACCAACGATTTTGGTGGATTTTGGTGGATTCCTGACCAAATTATTGGTTACCATGGCAACAAACATACTAAAAATAGCAATTTCTTATAGATTCGGTTGTCATGGTAACCAAATGGAACAGGTATCATGTGACAATGTAATTCAAAAATTCTAAAAATATTCAACAATATTTACCATGTGCCTTTTAATTCATGTCAATTGATAGAGGGAGTCCTAAGATATCATCATTTGAAGTTTTATGAAATCATCATTTTGCAGGAGAGGTATGCTATGTTATTCCCATCCTATCTCCCTTATCAGAGGAGATACAGACAATTAGGATTCCAATTATTTTTGTCCATATGCTTACCTTGGATACTCATTACTTAGCTTCTAGTAGGAATATCAATACAATTCAAACAGTATTTGAAAGATAATGACTTCTCCTAGAGGCCGATTTTAAGCCAAAAACAATTTGGTAGAAGAAGAGATATATATACTTCATTGGTCCATCATTCTGATCCTATGGGAGTATTTCAACCTCATAATTATAGGCTGATCCATTAGTGCACTATCGGGTTAACGGCATGCTGCACTACGTTGGTCTATTTTAACGGAAAGTGCAAATGTCCTAACACATTGTCCTGTCCTTAGAAAGCCCAATATGACGGTATCTCAAAGAGGAAGAACTGCTGATATATGTATACATATTTCATTGCTTTACCTCCAAGTTATGCCTCCTTTTTGTATTTTGAGCTCATGAGTTCCCAGCCACCATATACCCTTTCACTGTCAGGCCCATAAATATACAACGCCCATGTGCATCAATGAAGAAAAATACTGGACATAGAGATTTCGAGTTGCTGAAATAGTTTTGTCACGTATCGGTTCTCCATATTGATAGATATGCCTCTCCCTGGTCAACAAAACATTGGTTAATATACTAGAGGGGGTTATCATGAATAGGTATACAGAAGAATTTGATTTTCTGCAGAGGTGCCCCACGCGAGGTAGGAATTGTCATTGGCAGATATGAACTGCCTTTCCATAGGATTATTTATACATGTATCCATGTATGACTAAAGTGATACCCCATTTACTGACACACTAGGCTTTGTTGACTAATTGAGATAAGGTAACAGCACAAAGTGCTAATGCCGTTATAGTCCGCATGTCTTTTAAACATGTGTTAGGGGCTCGTGGAGCCTTGTATATAGTGTTTGCTCCCTATTCGAGAGGGCAGGTCGATCGGTGCGGTTTCCACCGGTGGGACTAGAGGTCGCTTCGATCTCTGGTCTCTTCGCTGCTCCAGTCCCTACCTGGGACCGCATAGGTAGCTCAGTTGGTTTCTGGCTATGGCCAGGACAACACCTGAAGAGAACCAAGCTATCTTCATAGCGCCACTTCGAACTTATGTAATCCTGAAATAAACATGTGCCGGCTGCACTAACCTGAGCTAACTTGTCCGGTTTTGCTTGATATTGACATATCTTGAACTGAACCGAAGTTATATAAGAACTCGAACCATTACACATGTACTCTTTAGCCTGAAATGGGGTGTCATTGATGTAAAAGTTTGTGTTGTTTTAAGTAACACTGGGACACTAAACTCAAGCTAAAATAAATCTACATGAGTAGCTCTGCTTTATTGTATGTCCATTCTGCCTGTCCCATGACGTGTTTGACTTCTTGAGGATTTTCATCTGCCACGTCCATGTTTCGTTACTGCCTATCCATGGTTAGCAACAGGTTGTAAGGACTGGGCTGCCCTCAAATGGACTGCAATGCCCTCTAGTGTTTGAGGTGAGAACTACAGTCAGCGTTAGAAATGCGAGCCAAGGGCAATGGAGGTCTCGAGGAAATGGCGACAGTTTCTGTAGTTTATGGTGACTAAAATTGCAATATATGCATCACCAACACAACTGCTAAGCCTAAGTGCAACGTCTCTGTCTATTACTTTAAGTCATATTGTCATATTAGATAATTAGCCAAATATTCTAATGGAATTTCCGGACTGCTGTCTGTGGCCATTATCTATAGTTTTTGTTCATAATGGTAACCGAATGCGCCCATTGCATCTACAGACTGCGGCGGCCGACTAGCCATGATTTTACTGAGTTCGTTCATACTGCGTTTTACTTTGTGTCTAAACACCCAGGGTAGCTCTCCCCTGGACACCATCATACGAGGAGGCGGCATAGACCTGTGAGGAGGAAAAACATAATTAGTAGAATGAAAGCAATGCAGCTTTTTAAAACTTAAAAGTCAGTTAACAGGGCTTCTAGGAACTAAAATGTATTGCTATATATCAAGTGGGGACTTAAAGTTGGACTGTAGGAATAATGAGGTAGACTTTTTATACAGATAACTATAGCTGTGGGGCCCTTATACCACAGCCAGCCCTAAGACCTCAAAAAGGTCAACAAACTTTTGTGGCACTAATGCACAAATGCCCTTATACCACAAATACCCTGTGCTTTACGGCCAATTCACTTTGTTGCTTAGGTGACCTTGGTGACCCCCACGCTTCTGATATCCGTTTGAGGCCTACGGGCTGTTTGTGGTTTAAGGGCCCAAAGTGGCCTATAATATAGACATTTGGATAGCATTGCAGGTGCATTGCAGGGGTAGACACTAACTCTGGCCCAGGAGCCATTGGCCCACCATTTGGGCTGCTGACCTGCAGTTTCCTCAGAAATTGCCTTCCTGGTAAAACTGCAAGCCAATGCTTCCAGGCCAGCGTTATAGTGTCTAAGCCTCCAAAGACATATAACATGCCTATGCTAATAGGAATGGCTATACCACGGTTATCACATTTCAGAACGATTTTGGGTGCCCAAGCTGGATAATCTGAGTATTTTTATCACAGGAAACACTGAGAGTTGACACTTGAATATTGACAGTGTTCTTTTTCTAAAATATTCTTACATATGTGACAGCAGCTCAGGTTTAGCTTTGACAGTGGTTCATACAGGAAAAGCTCAACATGGGTGGGGCTATAGAATGAGGGACCTTCTGATCCAAAGTGCTTTATGCTATCCATTTGTGGTTTGAGTCTTATGTCTGGGACCCTATGGATACCATATATGTTTGTATGTCAGAGAATGTACAAGGCATTCTGATGCAGCCTATTGCATCCTAAAGGTGCAGATCATGGTATAAACGCAATGTGTGATGATTACGCTTGCACGCATGCTTTTTAGGGTCTTGATAGAAATCACCTCGTGCCTCTATTGATATATAACATGCCTAACATGCTTCGCCTTGCGCCTCTATCAGTACCTAAAGGGCACTAGTGCAAGCATAATCATCATCATCATCATACTCATTGGAAAGAGAAAATCATCAGGAATCTATAGCCATTATTATTAAGTAATGGTATGAATAATGAGAAATGCCCTTTAATTTATCTTTTTTAAAAAGTAAACTAGCTATTTTGGGCCTGCAGCTTTAGCTCTGTGCCCATAGATTTCTAAATCTCTGGGCCTGGGTGGCCAGTAGCTGGAAAAATTACTGTTTACCCCTGCATTGATAACCTGAGATTATGACTTTCTCTTATAACGTGTCATGAAATTATAAGTTGTATGATCTGAACTAAGATAGAGTAAGTAAACACTAACGTGAGGTCACCACATGATGCATCAGATGTGACATGCGGGTACACGGGTGGCGTCATGGATAGTGCGTACTGACGTGTGTGACATGACGTAGACGATGATGACATGACGGTCGGGTTGGATGAACGCGCTATGGAGGATTTGGCGGAGGGTGCACGGAGACCTCCGGTAGGTATGTTGTTGTCACTCACCCATAACGCCGCCTCCTCCGGCGCCAACTCTAGCACGAAGGGTGGGGTCTGCTGTAAGAAAAAAAGACAACACTGGTCTTGAATAAGGGGCAGGGGTAGAGGGAGGTTGAGACCTACATTTGCCGGGGTGGTGAAACAGGCCATTACTGTATACTGTAACAAAGTATGGGGTCTGCGGGAAGGAGACGAGACTGATAATATTACAGAGGCAACATTATTCTGAACCTGTTTTTTTTTTTTTTTTTTTATTCATAAATCTGAAAAAGATATGTGAAATGGCAGACAATAAGAGACAAGAGATAAGTGGTAAATGAAGGTATATTCAAGGGGAAGTTTCCAATGACCATGTTGTTGTTTGGAAACACTAGGTGGAGCCAAGGCAGGACACCTTCCCATATGTGCTGGTTAGACCTAACACCTACACTGTAAAAAGTGTTGTCAAAATTAAAATGGAATCCTGGTCCCAAAGTTGGCAGACATCCGTTGTTATTTTCAGAGATTCCTTGTACCACCATACTGCCACCTGGGGCTTCTCATAATATCTAAAAACTACACTGGTTCACACTATGTAATTATGGTGGTTCGCTGTTCAGTTCTATGACGATCCCTATTAGATTCAACAGTGAATTTTTCACAGTGTATAATTTGAGTACAGGAATGTTTCAGTTCAGCTTTATGTTGGCTTGAGTGACTGATTCTATGATTTATGGCACTGAGTGGGGTCAGATATAGGTGACCGGATCAACAGTGTGGATTATCCCTTAATCTGTGACAAGTGATACTAAGCTACCAATAGGTTAAGGGGGCTCACTGCTATTAAAGCCAGAGACAGCAGGGGTCAGAATCACCATATATAATACTCTGCTACCAGTTCTGCGACCAACACTTTAAGGGCCAAGCTTGTACCTGAGGCAGGAGGGTGTTGTAAAAGGATAGGTACTAACTTCTATCAGAGGTACTATTCCTAAGACACAACTGGCAAACTTCAAGGAATCAATTCTCTGTTGTGTTGCCATAAAGATAATTGGTTATAGAAGTGTGTAACGGGTTCCTTTCTCCTCTATTCTATTCGACAGACAAGTCAACAAGAGGAGGATTCGGGTGTATGCGAACAGGTTTTTATTGCAGTTCGGATGACACAGACACGGCTACCCGGAGGTAGCTCGGATAGTTTGTAGCAGATGCCGGATTCTCTATTCAGTGTTAGAGAGCTTCGTACAGCAGTGGTCTTACTATCTCTGACGCGGCGACTGAGCCCTGTCCTCCTCTTATAGGTAGGGACAGTGGCGCCCCCCGTGCCTCTCTCACACCACCCGAACAGATGCTGCCACCTATCTGGGAAGTGGAGGGCGAAGCCCGGGTGGCTGACTCACCCACCGCGCCAAAGGACCATAATGTAACATATATATATGTATACCCCTACAAGTGGTTCAGGAGTGGTCCTGCATTGGTAAATACTTACCAAGTAAGAACCAATTCTTGACTAGTTCCTTCCTCCAATTCCCTTGCCGACCTACTATGGGATGCATTCAGGTGGAACTAGTTCCCCAACTTTCTACAACACAGTCTGGTTCAGAGGAAGTCAATTTGAGTATCTATAAGTTGGGAGTTGGCTTCTCAGAGTGGAGAATCGTGGGGAATTGGAAGGGGGTTAGCAACAGTGAGAACCTAATTCCCGATCTTTTCACAACAGCCTCCAGAGCCACCTGGGGTTAGATTCCTAAAGTGTCTGTGATACCCAGTTACGTCCGAGTTCAAGAACATTATTGGTAGCAGAGTGAGGAACGTTTCAATAAAGAATCACAAATATTTTTAACAAAGATTCTGCTAATAAAACTTCCTTGTTGTATGGACCTATAGTGAAGCACCCCCCTCCTTGTGTTCCTGGGTGACATAGGTAGGAGATAACGATATATTCTAATCTTATTGTACCCATAGTGGATATACTAGTGACAGTATCATGTAGGTTGGAATATATAGGATGCCCCTCAGAGATACCATGCCACAGTATTGCATTGTAGGAGGTCTGCATATTTGAGATCCACTATACTTCCATTAAACCCAAGAATGTAGGAATTGGCAGGGAAAGTTCCAGTTGCAGATTTCCCACTTAACATAAATCCTTTTTTAATACAAGACAAAGTTTGGAAGTTTTATTAATTTGAAAAAAAACAAACTTTTTTTTTCAAATGGTAGAGAAAACAACGGTTTTTTTTATACGTTGAGATATGTTTCTCTATCACATGAGTTAGCTGACCCCTCCTTCCACACAATGCAGATTTGCATACATAATGAACATGGTATTTCAACAGCCCATTGACCACTCCCTGAACAGTAATACTTATATACTTTGTAGTGCCCTTTTGTATATGCAAACACTATGGAGTATGCATACACTATTATCCCATTTAAGCACCGCAGTCTCAAATAAGCGCCTGTGGAAAATAAGCGCCAGTGGATAAAGAGAGATGGAAATCAATCTTAATGACTCTATCTACAGATCTAATTAAGCAGAGATATTGAAATTAATGAGCACCTGGTACTTATAAAGGGGCCACTATGGTGGACAGACCTATTACAGGCAGAGTGAGGTACATCCCCCCATACTACTAAAGTGCCCATGTATTGTGTAGGAGTGTGTTCCAACGTCTAAGGTTGGCGAGAAGGGAGTGCAGCCGGTGAACAAGGTAGTCCCAGAGTCATGTTACACTTCCATGCCAAATGATGCTTCCAAAGTTATGTATCTTTGTCAATAATTGTGATGCACAATTCGTCCACTGCTGGAAAGTTTACTGCATTGGTGCATCATGGCGACACTCTGAGAGTGTATCAACCCCCATTGGTTGGTATGATGCATGGCGGGTAGCTCATCTGTGCAGCACCACTGCATCATTTTATGGGATTACTGCACTATGTGGCACATATAGAGCTAACACTAAGTCGTAATGGTTAGAGTATAGTCGTGTTGACTTATACTGGAGGGTGCTGCTCCTATTGTAAAAAGAGCTGTGAGTATGTGCTCTCTTTTCTAAACAAGTTGTGCACTGCTTCACCATTCAATTTGCACTCAGCACATTAGTCTGAAAAGTCACCTGCCTTTTTTAAAATAGAGACAGCTGCACTACCAGGTACCTACTCATGTCACACGCTCTATAGTTTATTATACTGACTGACTTCTCCAAACTAGGTACCTACTCAAATCCCCCTTTTTTAGCACCATACTTGAATGACCACTTGTGAGCAACAAAAGGGACAATTTATAGCTACATGAAAAGAAAGGACTGAAAACGAGGGCATTTTTAGCCATCTCTTCCTTTTACTATAGGAGCAACATCCTTCTGAAGTAGTATAGAGCACTGACTGTATATACACAAATGGGCAGTATAGCACCAACTATTCTAACACTTTTAGTCAATGGTTGCATTTCACAATGCCTAATTTCCATGCAAGATGCATGAGTGCAGCTCCATGGTTGCAGTCATCATGCTGATGCCCTTAAAGTTAGCCCTTTATTGAGAACCACTGATGCAGGAGTGCATCATGCCCAGTGGTCGTCATGATGCATCAAAGAAGTGATGGTGAATTCCTTAATACATCAATTCCGATTGTAGCAGTTCTGCAGGGTCAGTATAAGGTACATAGGCAAATGAATGCGATGCTAAAATATCCCATGGGGAGTTGACATTTGCATTTATGTCATGGCCTAATGAGTTATTTTACTTTTAAATAAAAAAACAAATGGTTCAGATCTGTTCAAAATCCAGGATGGCGGACGCCCATTGAATACGGCCACATTGTATTCCATCCCCCCCCCATTGAATACAACATGTTCAGTACTGTTCTATAGTGACGTTTGTATCAGCCATGACATAAATGACTGTAGCCCTGGTGAGTGACTCGCCAAGGCTACATTGATGCATTATTGCGACTAAAGGGTAGAATCAGCCTTTAAAGGGGGCAAAGCCCTATTAATAATTTAGAGGCCGGCTGATACAGGAGTGCATCATGCCCATTGTGGTCATGATGCACCAATGAAGTACTGGTGAGACTGCTCACCAGCACTTTATTGGAGCATCCCTACGGGGATGATACATAAACTCCCAAAGGGTTGGCATGATGCTCCAATGAAGTGCTGGTGAGTAGTCTTGCCAGTACTTCATTGGTGCATCATGATGACTAATGGGCATGATGCAATAATGCATCAGTGGCCCTTAAAGGGTTAATGTTTTGGATCTTGTTGCACAACAATGTACATGAATTCTACCCCTTGCAGACTTTAAGTACATACTTACCCTTTAGGTCCGACTGGAGGCCTCGAGTTACAGTATTGGCATGATGCATTAATGTAGCTCTTGCAGGCATGAGACAGGCAATGCATTTGTGTATCATGACACTGATTCATAATTGTATCATGTTGGCTTGGATAATAGCTGGGTATAATTCATCTAGATGTCAAACGCACACATAGCTTTATCTTTATGTCCTAATAACATAGCTGTGGTGATAGGGAGGTGCATATGATGTGTAGCTTCTAGACTACTAGATCTACGTCTTTAGTAGAAAGTCCTTGGGGATGGAGGAATGTCCTCACTATTTTATAAGCTAAGTAGTAGATACCTCAGATACTTTCTGAAAGTACTATATATAAAACCATATATTTGTGGATCACAGTAGATATATTTCACATAAAAGTGATTCACCGATGGTGTGTGGGCTGTAAAGTTCATACAATGACCCATGGGTTATTTCACTTATCTCTTTCTCTCTGTCTCTGTCTGTCTGTCTGTCTGTCTGTCTCTTTTTTTCTCTCTCTCTCTCTCTCTCTCTCTCTCTCTCTCTCTCTCTCTCTCTCTCACTCACTTTCTCCGTTTCTCTCTTATTCTCTCTGTCTGTCTTTTTACCTGTCTGTCTGTCTTCGTCTCACTCATCCTCCGCCTCTTTCTCCTTCTTTGTCTGTTTGTCTCTCTGCCTCTCTCTCACTTTGTATCTGTCTCTATCTCTCTGCTTCTCTCACTCTGTCTGTCCGCCTGTCTGTTTGTCTGTATCTCTCCCTTTCCGTCAGTCTCCTCGTCTCTCTCTCTCTCTCTCTCTCTCTCTCACACACACACACAGCTTTATTTGGTGATCACTTTGGCAAGCCAACACCTTGTGAGTTTGAGTTTTAAATATTATTTCACACATCAGAGAATGGGATATACCTGTGCTGATTAGGCACTAGTTAACATCATGCTGTGGAACAGACTGACTGCAGTACAACACCAGGATGGCATATCTCAATTGGTTTGACTTTGATACACTCCCGAATGCTCGGTATAAGCCCAATGAGCAGTCTAACCAGCGTCATGACCAATGGGTGGTTCTTTAAGGGTTAAATGTTGTTCCTGATGAAGTGTTCAAAATGGGTGTTTAACATTGTTAATGTGGGTAACTTAGTTGCAATCACGTTGAAGAACAGGGGCCAGCTAGAGCGCTAATTATTTGGATTTCCTGAAATCCCAAATCTCCAATCGAGCCCATATCCATATCATATCATACAGACATATTGCTTTCGGCCCAAGGTTTGATCTTTGAAGTAATTCATATAAAACTGGACAGCATAACATTACCAGAATTGAAACTTGTCAATGCAAGTCCAGAGAAAGGTCCATACAGGAGGGCATTTCTTAATAATGCTAAATAGCGGTTGCTTAGTAACAGCAAATTTGCATAGCAACAAGACCCCATATATGCAAATATGTACAGTAATATACATATGTACTTATCTAGGAAGTCATCTTATTTTATTCTATCAGCTTCAAGCTATGGATTAGTGATAACGGTTGGATGCAAAGTGTATTCATGTATAGCAACAGCCATTTTATTGCCTAGCAACAGTATACTCTTATTCAATAAATCATAGTATGGTACAGCAACATACATAATTAGGCCTTTGAGAGGTCATCTTATCTCATGGAATCAACCCTAAGAAATCAAATACTGATGATGGTTTGATATCAAGGGTATTTATGCATAGCAATAGCCTATTCTTTGCCTAGCAACATCAAGCCTTTTATCAATTTGCCGTATTATGCATGAGTGCACAGTGGCAACATTATATATCCTGTCAGAGAATTCTGATATCCCCTCTCCAAATAAGCAAATTCAAGGAGGAAATTTGTGTTGTTGGGTCAATGCTAAGGAATTTGGTTGCTTGGAAACAACTGTTCTGATTGACCATTGAACAAGTAACCAATGGATAACTCATGAGGAGTGTGGGTTAGTGAAGGATAATGACACGAGGCCATAGGCCGAGTGTTATTAGCCTTTGCTAACCCACACGAGTCATGAGTTATCCATTGACTACTTATTTTATACCACGAAACCAATAAATAATCAATAGAATACCAATAAATTCAATTTTAAAACAAAAATTATTCCCCCTCCCCGGGACTCGAAGCCAGCCATAGTGTGTGTACACAGGTACATACACCTCGTCGCCCGGCAGCGGACAGCGACAGCGGCCGTCTCGGCTAGGCTTGGCAGTGGCACACGGCGAAAAATAGTGTACATACACCTTCTCTCCCGGCAGCGGACAGCGGCAGCGCACACGGTGAAAAAAGACGCGTCTCACTGTTATGTTTGTGTATAATACACCTCCTCGCCCAGCAGCGGACAGCGACAGCACACACGGCGAAAAAAGAAGCTTTTCGCAGTTATGTTTGTGTATGAAACACCTCGTCGCCCGGCAGCGGACAGCGACAGCGCACACGGCGAAAAAAGAAGCTTCCCGCGGTTATGTTTGTGTATGAAACACCTCGTCGCCCGGCAGTGGACAGCGACAGCGCACACAGCTTTGTATCATATCCAGACTTGGTTCGAACCGAGCATTTCTTGTCAGTCCTTGTGGCGCAGTGCATAAGGAGTTGGATTTGGGATGTGATACTGCAGGTTCGATCCCTACCCTGGCCTGGACTATTTCGTGGGTTTTAACATGTAACATATGACATGGAAGGACATGAGAGGCGTGCGGTTATCCTGGATAACCGCACGCCTTCCATGGATAACCGCATGCCTTCCATGGATAACTGCACGCCTTCCAAAATTGATGTTACAGCCTATAGGGTGTGCAATATCGACAGATATGTGGATGGGAATAGACCCCAAAAAGCACTGTGTAAGCCAGAAATCATGGTATAATTCATAATAACAGAGCCTTACTCACTAGTATAAAAGGGACATATTACTTTGCATCTGCACCAAATCTATTATTTCAGTATTAGCACTTGTTCTGGTTTGGTATAGTGCATATGATAACAAGTTGCTTAGGAACAGCAAGTTTGCATAACAACATGTCATGCCCTATGGCACCATGCTAAGAAATCCATTGGTGATAGTAATAGGGATTGCTTACTAATAGTGTTTTGTACATAGCAATAGCTAATTCACGTGTTACGCAACTTAGGCTTACCTGGTCTCAAACTTCTCAGTATTACCTTATTATCAGCCATTCCTTCCATTCATTACTGATTTCTTGGGAGGAAATGGTACCCAACTGATACATCTTTCAGTGATATTGGCAACCAGGTGAGGAAAGGGCTGTGGCCACTGGATTCCCAGAACATTGCTATACCCTCACATGTCTTCTTCCCCAATATCTCACTGGGGAATTACCAACAAGCATGGTATTCTGGGTGGCTCTCGATAAATGACATTCGATTGTATCTATAAATGGAATGAAAAGTGAATGAGTTTGCTTCGCACATTTAGATGTGAAAATATAGGTAATTTGGTCTGCAACACCCATGGCCCATGGTGAACTTGAAATTTTAAAGACCCTCAAGGCCCATAGGTAGAAAACCCTACACCGGGGATTGTAGTACCTAGTTAATTGGGAAAGAGACTTACAAATGCCTTTATAGTTTCAAATCCCTGTCATATCACCTATCAAAGGGTGTTCAATAGGCTATGTTGGTTGGAAAAGGTAGCTTGGATCCGCCTGTGTTTACTATAGGCCATATCATGCATCTGAGGATTATATATCGCAGTCAGGAAATGCTAAGTGTATGGCACTAGCTAAATCTTCACCTAACCTTCAAAACCCATACTCTATCTAACCTCATGGCTATCTTCGGTTGACCAACTGCTGTAATACATATATTTGCTGCCATGTATATTTTCATGTAGACAGCAAAACCCATGCTCTATAACTTGGAAATTGAAATGACTCAACAACTCCAATAGAATCCTTGGATTGAATGTACTGAGCTGAGGGGGGGGGGCAAAGAATTCATGTAGTTGTCATTGCACATTCTTGTGTACTAACATAGTGTACTTAACAGCTGCTGCTTCTAGGTGAGAAATTCTTGTTACCATATACAAATGACCTTAGTGGTGTTGTGGTCACAGCTAAATTGTCATCTGAAAGGTTTACATATGAATACAGTTATACATGTACACAAATAACTGTATGTTCTAAGCAAACTTACAGTTCCTAAGCTTCTGTTTGTCCTAGATTCAGTGGCTGTAGCTAGGAATTTAAGCTATGAACAAAGCATACCTGTATTGCTATATAAATAACCAATCAGAACACCTGTTGCTAGGCAACCATTAGGCTTAGCAACAATCCAGCAGCACTACCCTTTGGTTTAATTTAAATGGGGGGAGGACCTGACAATTTTCTACCAGGACATACACATCCAAATATGTAGTTGCCACTGCACATTCGTGCATACTATGATATATTGCATAAGAGTTCACTGTTGCTAGGCAAGAAAATGGCTATGCATGAATACACTTTGTATCCAACCATTGTCCCTAATAGATATATGGATGTTGATAGAATGAGAAAAGATGACCTCTCAGACATCTACATATGAATATTGCTGTACATGTTTGCATGTAGGGGTTTGTTGCTATGCAAATATGCTGTTGCTAAGCAACTGCTTATCCTAGCAAAGAAATATGACCACCAAAATATTCCTTGGTCTCATTGAGGGGGTTAGGTACAGTTTCCATCTTTCTTAAAGCAATGTTTATGCCACTAAAAAAAGGACTTTAATCATTTGGCGGCCATATTGGATTATGTCATGATGATGATGCGCACCCAGGAGGTATCAGGACTTTTTACAGCCGAATAGTGATATGTAGACAAGTCATACCTGAATGTTTCAGTTTTACTTTATTTAATTCCCGTTTGGTGAAAATTTTGACTAAAGGTCCTACAAGTTAATTAAGAGAGTGAAGCTGTAGTGTTGAGAGCAGACACCTGCTACCACCTGGTGGTATAACATGGTGTAACACCAGGCAGCTGCTAATCCTATTACTACATTAACACTTTAACTCTGTCATGATGCAGCCATGTACCGAGGGCAAGGCAATAGCTCACCTACACTCATACCTAGACCTAGTGCCGTATGATGGCGCTAGTGACCACTAGAATGGCCCTGAACCTGCCACACTGCAATTATATATATGTTTGAGACTAGAAAATAGCAACCTGTGCTTGAAGAGTGAGTAGTATTTTTAATGAAGCATTAATGCAGTGATTAGCACCCCAGAAAGCTGAGCATGACGCATACATGCAGCCATTGAAAGTTTCCTCAGCAGTCACTAAAGGGTTTATGTACAGTGTATTAACCTGGATTGGCAGCAAACAAGGAGTAGAGTAAAACACAGGCAATATGTAACAGGCTTTAGTACAGTATTGCCACCTTGACCCATGGAGGGGGGGGGGTACTCCCCATATGTTCTATAGCTTCTAGCCTAAATTCTCTCATATAAACCAGGGCTTATACTATAACCAAAGCCCAGGTGCCGCATTTAGAATGCCCAAAATCACGGTGCGGCTTATATGGGGGTACATAGCCCTATAGAACAGTGCGAAACTTCCTCTTTTCAAGCCTTGGGTGCGGCTTATAGGTTCTCAGAAAGTTGCAACTTAAATGAGAGTGTGGCTTATATGAGAGAATTTAATTATCAGAGGCGTAGAAAGCTAATCTTCATTGGGGGAGCAAAGCGAAGGCCCCATCACAAACAGCTTGAACTGTTGGCTCGACCGCGATGACGCCTATACATATGTACATATATAATTTGTATAGAAAAGTAATTTTGGTCAATTTTAGTTCTGATTTTAAGCTTAGACCCCCATCTCCCCTATCCCATCACAATATTAATCTAATTTGAGATTAAATGTTTTCTATTCTTTCCGCTGGCCCCCACTTTTCCTACACCCCTGTATATTTGCAAAAGATCCCCCAGGGTTTGGTACCCTGTACTGTGCGCCCGCCACAAGGGTTTTACAGTGGAGTACTTCTTATTCTGGAATACAACTGAGTCAATGTGGTGGAAGGCAGCTCACCCACATAGAAAGGGCTTGATAGAGAGAAACAAACAGAGACAGAGAGGGACAGAGACATTAAACTGAGTAACTGTTAGTCCCTACACAGCTTAGGGCTGAGTACTTCACCTTATAGTGTGGACGTTATCCAGTCTAATCCTACATATAGAAACACATCAAAGGAACACAGACCATGCAGTGCTGGTAACCCTTTAAAGGTCACTAATGCATTAATGCATCATGCCCATTGGTCGTCGTAATGCATTAATGCATCATGCCCATTGGTCGTCATAGTGCATTAATGCATCATGCCCATTGGTCGTCGTAATGCATTAATGCATCATGCCCATTGGTCGTTGTAATGCATTAATGTATCATGCCCATTGGTCGTCATAGTGCATTAATGCATCATGTCCATAGGTCGTCATGGTCCATTAATGAATCATGCCCATTGGTCGTCATAGTGCATTAATGCATCATGCCCATTGGTCGTCGTAATGCATTAATGCATCATGCCCATTGGTCGTCATAGTGCATTAATGCATCATGCCCATTGGTCGTCATAGTGCATTAATGCATCATGCCCATTGGTCGTCATAGTGCATTAATGCATCATGCTCATTGGTCGTCATAGTGCATTAATGCATCATGCCCATTGGTCGTAGTAATGCAATAATGCATTATGTCCATCGGTCGTCATAGTGCATTAATGCATCATGCTCATTGGTCGTAGTAATGCAATAATGCATCATGCCCATTGGTCATAGTAATGCATCGGTCATCATAGTGCATTAATGCCACCCTAGCGAGTGACTGGCCTGAGCTACATGTATTTCATGTGTCATGCTGACCCTTCAGCTTTGATAGACTCCTGGAGGGTTGGCATGAAGCTCCAATGAAATGCTAGCAAGCAGTCTTGGTAGCACTTCATAAGTGCATCATAATGGGCATAATGCGCTCCTGTACTAGCGTCTCTTAAAGGGATAATCTTCGACTTAGGGCTGTAATGAGTGCTAGATGTTATAAAGTGTTACATGACTACAATTTAATCTCTTTAGAAACTAATTCTGGAGATCTAATTTTCAGACGTGTGAAATATCAGGGTTGGGGATGCATTTTCCATTTCAATAGGAATTAGGAAATCAATGATTCTAGTGCTTAGTTTCCTGATGGGTTTAGAGTGATGTTGTTCAGTGGAAGCTCAGGAATTCTTTTGAAAACATTGGTCTATGAGAGCTGGTTCTGATTGTGGCTGATTGTTGCTTCAAAATGGATTTTGTCTTTTTAATCCCACTCTTTCTGCACATTACCTGCCTCGAATTTCTAAAGTGGCATCAGGAAAGTGGAATTCCACTTATATCAAGTTATAGATGTGTAATGAGATAACTAGGACCTATATTCTATTACCTGTATTCTAGTATTTGTTATAGAAGTTGTGGTTGACCTGTGAGGACCGTGTTAGTCAGTCAGAATAAATACACTATATGATAAATAAACAGATGTAAAGAGACAAATAGATTAATAACAACAAATCTATCTTGATCTCAAATCAAATCAGTGCAAGGCTCTCATGTTGCTTTGGGCTATCCCCTGTATATGAGTCTGTGCCAGCATATACATTATATATGCAGCCAAACCCCAATCCTGCACCTCTCAATGTCTGCAAGATGAGAGAGATATACATGTATGTGGAATTAACCTTCCATGACAGTATGGTGCAGAAAAGGTCCTTTGGCTGTTTGGTTCTGGTCCTGATACTTAGATATGGCATTGGTGGGACATTTACATGAAATGCATTCCTGCATCATGCCAACCCTATGGGGCATGATGCACGCCTGGAGGTTCAGTATGATGCACCAATACAGTGCCTGTGAGTTATTACCCAGCACTTTATCAGTGCATCATAACAATAAATGGATATGAATCCCTTACAATATCATGGCATCTATAGACCCACAGAGGGTTAGACATAGGGCTGAGCCATGGCCAGAGGCGTCAACAGAAGCCCAACATGGGTCCAACGACTCCACATAGTGGTTTGTTCAACTAATACCAACATGCTACATGCAGGTACTAACCCTGCATGGTCAGCATCATGCCACAATTTGATAGTTAATACACAAAATAGTGCTAGAGCTGAATATCACCTGATTGACCTGCATTTGGGTGTAATGCAAATTATGTAGGGTCAAAACACTCCAAAAGGGTCGTCATGATGCAGCGATGCAGTGCTGGCGAGTGTAGATGCACCAGCATTGTATCAGTGCATCATGAGTATGAACATGAAGGCATTATGCTGCCTTTACATAATTAACACTAACATACAACATGAATGTGTATAGGCCATAACACACGTCCTACCAACCTGTGGTTGCTGCTGTACCTGGCGACCTTCACTTATTTATCTTACACTGCTGTGGGACGGAGCTGCAGCTCCTGTACCTTATATGTTACTGTTAATTCTGAAAGGTATGTCAATGCCAAGAGAGGTGGGGGTGTTCTTCATGTCAAATTCATGGTTCGAAATGCATATTCTATGTAGTTTGTTTTGCATATTAAGCATCAATAACATGATTATGTAATGTGCATAGATCTAGATGTCAGAATTCATAATAACATAATACTGTCCCTGGCTGTCCAAAAGGGAAATCAAATGGAAATACATGTAATTGACAACCTGCAGGCCAGATTCCTTAAAGATATCTGTATTATAGATAAATCCATTCATTGATTACAAGCTATATAGGTAAACGCATTGATAGTATTGCTACATTTTATTCCCAGGGCATCACATCTGATTTAACATTGTAGACTATTCAAGGTGTGAATTTGACTTTATATATATATATATATATATATATATATATATATATTTATTTATTTATATATATATATATATATTTAATTTTGACCTATCTGAAATGGATGACAAGTTATCATATGGTAGAAGACATACAAACAGAGAGTCAAGGGGAGAGAGACAGGGAGAGACAGACGTTCAGAGATAGAGACGCACATACAGAAGACAGAGAGACAGACAGAGAGACAGACAGACAGAGACACACACAGAAAGAGACAGAGATAGAGAGAGAGGCGGACAGAGATAAAGACAAACAGAGACAGAGAGAGACAGTGACAGAGACAGAGAGAGGCAGATACATAGGCAGACAGAGACAGGCAGACAGAGCCAGACAGAGACAGCAACAGAGACAGAGAGAGGAGAGACAGAGAGACAGAGAGACAGATACAATGACAGGCCAACCACCAGCACTGCTTTAGAAAATAATGACAATGTTAAAATCTTGTTGAGTATATATGCCACCCACAACACAGGTGAGACAGCAAATATCTCTATTCATCTCATATAAGGACATGAAATTTATTGGTCTACTGCAATGGTGCTTCATGCCCATTGGTTGACATGATGCACCGATCAGCACTTCATTGGAACATCATGACGACCAATGGGCATGATGCACTCCTGCATCAGCGGCCCTTAAAGGGTTGATGCACTGTCAGCATATAACTAGATTACATAGAAAGGGATGCAACCTACCATCTCAGCTCTCTTCCTCTTCATGTCCGCAGCAAAGAATGAGTTATCCCTGAGTTTGACAGGAGGGAAGAATCCATCAGCACCCATGTGTCTGCCCTGATGTACCCCCCTGTGGGGGCCGCCATGTTTCCCCTTGCTGCCCCCAGTTGCTGCTGCCCTGGGTGGGGGCAGACTCTTGCTGCCCACCTGGACCACCTTAGTGGACACTGGTCTCCTGCTCCTGTACCTAGGGCCTCCTGTGGTAGAACTACTGACGGAACCATCACAGGCAGCCCCTGGCTCACTGTGTAGAGGGGAGGCTGAGGCTCTGTGGGCAGGAGAGGGTTTGCTGACAGGTCTCTGTGCTGCCCCTCCTCCTGTCCCTCCTGCACCCATAGAGCCCTGCATGGTAGTACTAGGGTCTGACAGTTGTGACTTCTTAGGATTAGTGCTACTCTTGTTGCTGATATTGTTGCTGATTATGTTGTTGATGTTGCTGGCCCTATTATTGATATTATTGATCCTGTTGTTGATACTGGTAGTGTTAGTGCCTAGGATGGCCTCATAGATATAGTCGGTGTTGGGTGCGTCAGCATACTCTGCTGGCACAGTGGCTCTGTGATTATGTGAGTTTAGGATAACCCTCCGACTGAAATTATACACAGTGCTACTACCATTACTACCTCCTAGTACTGTGTGAGCACGTTGTATAGGTGAGGCATGCTTGCTGCTAACACCTCCTATTACTTCTCCTGTGTTGTTACCAGTGCCTCCACGGCCTGCCCAGGAGGAACCTCCTCCATAGTCCTTACCGTGCTGGTAGCTGTAGTACCCTCCTCCCCTACTCACACTCCTCCCTCCACCCCCTGTACTACCTCCAGTACCAGGGTGGTAGGACCTTAGATTGGCTCTACTAACAGATGCTATAGGTCCTCCTGTGGAGTTTATAGGCTGTATATGTGTCCTGTCCTTACCCCCAGGGCTGTTTGTGCCTCCAGGTGGGTCCCCCAGTACAACACTGCTACCTCCCACACCAGCGTCCTCCTGTGGGAAGTGGACGCTGTGTGGTGGTGCTGCCACCTGGTTGTAATGACTAAAACTCACCCTAGGGGGCGCCACATGCTCTGACATGGTGAGTGTCTTCCCTGAGAGCACTTGTAACCCCTCTAAAAAATTTCTCTCTCTTTCTTTTTTTTTTTTACACAAAGCCTACATATAGAAGTAATGTAATCACCCGACTTTTTGCTAGCAAGGTTAGAAGTTAGGTGTCTTTTCAGTAATCAAGTTTCCTGGTTTAAGCTTGAAGAGACTCCACCCTGGACTTTCAAATTTGTTAATATTGAATACATGTCTATGATGGTTTTGTCTCTTCTGTTCCGCTTGCCTGTTAGAGATGCTCAAGAACGTCTCTGTCCAATCATGCATGCATGCCAGAATCGCCTATTTACGTGCAGGGGTCTCAAATGAGCGTAGATCTCATTTGAGCACAAGGCCAACACCCCTGAAACCAAACATCTCTCTCTATATGGTTTACAATGAGTGCAGGTTGTGAAAAAGCGCAAGGACACACTTGTATTTGAAATGTATAAGTACAGATACGAGTTATCAGACAATAACAGACAAATCCTCAACCTTGAAAATTCTCTTCAAAAGTTCATAGTTTGAAAGGGCGCAAGCATGCATGCAGTGTTTTTAAAATGTATTAAATCATCTGAAATTGGAAGTACTGCATCTGGCATATACAACACCTGTTGATAAAACATGCACAATTGACGAAATCACTAGAGAGTGACACAACTATTATCTCTGTTATGATATGATATAAATATCACTATCACTATAGGTCTACCAATGATGATGTGACCACTTCATCCTACACTCAGGCGACAGGCTTATATATATTCCTGTCATAGCTGTAATAGAATACATCCATCGCGTGTCATTGTAGATGTTCCTACACCAAGTCTAGCTATACATCACCACCTCCTCCTATCGGCACTGATTATAGAGGTTTCACACATAACATGATTAACTCCGGGTCGAGATATCAATGAATTTGTCAATAGCTTCAACAATCTGTCCTCCTCTCCTGTTAAATGACTCCATAAATCCAGGTTCAGTTTTACTCACAATGGCACAGAGACCCTTGTGTGTCGTCCCTCCTGTAGCGGCTGTATATATCCATATTCATAACCTTAATACTGCCCCCGTGTATATACAGAGCCCACACAGTGTGTAACACAAGGCTATGTAGGGAGGAGAACCGCCGTGTGGTTATTATTTAGTATAGAGTAAAAGCAGACAGCCCATGAGGACCTCAACTCTCACAGCCCACTACGTCTGCACTCATAACCTATTCTGACACCATCATCGTTATAAAAATGAACAGAAAGGCAGTGCTGTTTACATTGAATAAGGTTCCCAAACTCTAAGATAGAAAAAGGTTGGGTTTTTCTCAGAAGGAAAACTGTGAACAATCATGATAAGAGGGTATGTCTTTTTTACTGATTTGCTCCAAATAAAGAGGGAGCAGTTTCACGTTCAGAGTGGGAGATTTTGAGAACTGAGAAGGAGAGCAAATATCAAATATCTTTCTGAAATTAAAGGGGTACCTGCTCTTAAGGGACTAAAAGCATAGACTTGTTTGTTTGTGTAGGGGTATGGTATTTACACTCTTACGTTCATGTACCCGTGGGACTCAGACCTAGGTCTTCGGGTGTAGTGGGGGAATCCGGATGGCAGGTGGCAGACCCTGCCTCTGGGTTCGTATCCATTACACCAGGGGGCCTACCACTCGTCCGCCACACGTCACGTGGCCGGTCTGAGTTTCGCAGGCTTTTCCCCTATATAAGGCTGGTTCTACCCCCATGTTCTCCAGTAGTGGTCTTACCCACTGCTCAACCAGGTCGTTACCCGAAAGGGTAACCGAATGCCCTAGTAGCATGTAGTCCTCTGAGGCTATGATCGTATGTAACATAAGCTAAGAAATAAAAGCTTGGTTGCCTACCCGGAAACTCTTTCTCTCTTCATTATGATTCCTTAATCTAACTTAACGAGACTAACCACTACACTTGTTTTGTTTTTTTATGAAAAAGTACACTTCACCCTAAATTCATTAAATGGGAGTTTTGGAAATTGATGATGGTGTCCAGTGTTGGGTCTGAGTGCAGGGACCGGACTAGCAGCATGGTGCCAGCAGTGCTCCTTCTAATTCACGCTGCCCTTTGTTTCTCTATCAGCTAGTTAGGCCACATGAAGAAACATGTGATTCAGGGAACAGAGTTAACAAAAATGTGACTATGCTGGGTTTCCTTTCTTTCCTAAATAGATAAGGGCTTGTTTCTACCTCTCAATTCACTCAACATTGACCTATGATTAATGGTTTTGACTATAAGACTAGGAATTGAAAAGACCTAATTCACAAAGTTAAAAGAGAACTGTCTTAGATTGATATCAGCATGTTTTGTTCGCTATACATGCTTAATAGCTTTGTGATGCTCTGTTCAAAAGGACAAAGAAACATATTATGTTACATTAATACACATCTTTACATCAAGAATACGAAATTGAAACATGTAAATTCTAGATTCCAAGGCTCATGATTGCTCTGCTGATTTATGGATTTATGGATGTAAGGGAAGATACCCATCTCCACTCTTCCTCTTAATCTTACATACAAACAGCAAGCTTCATCGGAGAAGAGAGCCAAAATTGAACACAAGCCAGTATTCAACTGTGTGACACTAGCTAAAACAAACAGAAGGGCTTTTTATACTTAGAAGCAACGTGAATATCGACGGAATACATGTGAAATATAGGGGAATTACATGTAAAGAAACATGTAAAATATATGTTAGCCATGTGTGAAATATTTTGTTAAATATGTATTCAATTACAGAAAAGCTGAAAAGATCAATCAATCGGTTCAAGACATTGTCACCAGAGGGAACCAGCGTCACTACACCCTGATCCCTTTAAACACGTAGTGAAGCATACAGTATAGTGTAATATGCATGTTTGGTGTGATATATCAGAGGGTGGTCGATGACTTAATGCTAATGGAAAGGATATATATAGAGAGAGTCTTAGGCCACCCCCCCAGGCCCCCTTCACCTCCCCCATACACTAGCACACACCGTTCCCCAATATACACCCGTGGCTTTACTTAGCCTCACACAAACAAACCCAAACACTTACACCTTAGATATAAAGTGTGTTTTACGTAGCATCGATAAATTCTATATTATCAGTAAACATCTATATACTTTCCAAATATAAAGGTACTTTTCTATTAAAGCTGTTACCTTTGAAAATTTCTAGAAAAGCTTAAAAATATGGGGAACTGTTACCTAGCTATTTTGTTTCGCTTGATTGACCATTCCTCGCCTTGTTCATATCTCGCTTCCTTCTTTCCCCCAGTGTGATTTTCAGGTAAAGGCACCCAGACAAGGGCAAAGGACAGTACTCAAGGGTCAAGTGCACCAATAATATGTTGATGTGTGGCTCAATTTGTGATACACAACCTAAAATGCCAGAGAAGCTATTAGTTCAATTTTACCCAGGCTTTCGCTGCCAACTTAAAGCCCTTAAATAGCTATTTAACTCACTCATTGCAATCATCAAAGTAGAGCTTTTATGGCGTATGGCCCTTTAGCCCCAGCAACATGTATTAGGGAGTGGTCATTATTTAGCAACAGGGGTTTTTTTCCTGCAGGTGCCCAAAAACCTGTTATGCCCTCGACAGCAGTCAAAATCTTTTGTGCCCCAGGGGAATTTCCATGCCCCTCTTTGATCTATAGTAGCACACAGGCTTCTTTGCTAAAAAGAGGGTAACATTTTTATGCCCCCCCCCCACCCTCAGGAGAGTCAAAAGTTGTTATGCCACCCTCCCTCAGGAGGGGTCAGGTTTAACCCTCCTCACCCCCACCCCCCGCTGTTGATAAATAATGACCACTCTGTTCCTGGTCTGCACTATACTGCCACCTTACTGCAAGGAATGCAACTATGCACTGTCAGCCCTAATTGTAAATAGGCTATAGAGACCACAGCACTTGGTACAGGGCTATCCGCATCGTGACATAGCATTTGTACTTACAGTAACTCCTGCTGTTTTCCAAAAATAGAAGCGATCTACTGCAAAACCCCTGACCCAGTCTAACAGTATGGTAAGTAATTACCCAGGACTACATTGATGCATCATAGCAGAGGACTGGGCAGCATTTAGATGAATCATGCTGGACTACATCACGACATCATACTGAAAGGCTCATACTGTAAGGCAGGAAGGAGCCGTGGGTTTAGTTTTGGGCTGCAATATTCATTATACCAATTAAAAATTGAAAATAAAAATAATACCTGGGAGAGACTATACAAAAAGAATAACTTGTTTTTCTTCACATGATCATATGCCACATACATATTTCATAAACCCCTCTGTTATTAGGGCTGAAGAAAGTCTTTTGAGAGTAATAAAGACTTTCTTTAAAGCACTAAATGACACACCAACAATAGAGTAACATTTAGAGGTAAGCCGGTTAGCACAACAAGTCACTAAGACCTCTTCATTATAGCTCCCTACTTGGGACCACTTTGTTCACTCAGGCCAAAT
Source organism: Acholoe squamosa (assembly GCA_949317995.1). Lineage (NCBI taxonomy): Eukaryota > Metazoa > Annelida > Polychaeta > Phyllodocida > Polynoidae > Acholoe > Acholoe squamosa. Next base: position 7,136,826 of record OX439039.1, read on the forward strand.
AAAATAAAACTTGCCTTTCACTTAGTATGCTTGGTCAAAATATAGGCCTTATGGATTCCAGCTTTGGATGAGAGATCTCCTGCATGAGTACACAGTCTTTGTATTAGTAATATTCAGTAAGGCTTTGATATGCTCTAAGAATATTAGTATTAAGGAATTGAAAAAAAATAGATTTCGGTCACAACTACAGCAAGCAGTTATATTGATTTGAAATTCTTCAAAAATCATTTGCATCATTTGCATCTTTTCCTTTGTCGACTGAACTATAAATGACAAATTAAAGCTGGAACAAGATCTGAAATATATATGTGACACGATCTGCGAAAAGGGGGCTTAGTGCAGGGGTCCCAAGACCCCTTTTCCAAGTACATGTCACATATAGATTTTCCAATTTCTGCATACCTATTATCACCCCTCCGGTGAAAGTGTCCTGCCAAAATTTCAATCTAATAAGTACATTCTAACCATGTCAAATTCAAGCATGTATGTGTGTAGAAATAAAATGCTTCCAGCATTTCATTCATGTCAACAAGCAGTCTTAATTGTACCAGCACAGCGGCTCCATCTAAAGCCATAAACTAGAGTATTGTATAATGGTGGTGAATTTAATTTGGATGCCGGGCAGCAGAGCAGACACCACTCAGTGCTGCCACCAGGAGGCTTTGACCAAAACTAATTAACCAAGAGGTTTCCCTTCCCACCAAAGAGGATAGACCAGCTGGAACTAAAGTCCAATGATGTGCACATAATGAGCCATATCGTGCCATAATAAGTGGCACCCTATGGCTTGGGAAGGGGTATATAATCCTCTGAAATACATATCAGACAACACTCTATCAGCTTTTATACCAGCTTTAGGTTAAATCATAGTAGTTTACAGAACACAGCAGAAGTGTTGGTAGATATGGTTTGTGACCTGAAACACTGAATTACTTGTGATGTGGACATTTTTTGGGGGTTTTTTCCCTGTACAAACATGTGTGTGTTCATAGAATGGCAAATCACAGGTTTACTGTGTGTGCTTTACTGGTAGTGTGGGCGTGGGGATTAGGAGAGGTATGTGGTGAGGCAAACAGGAAGGAGGTCCTGTGAGAGAGCACCTGGCGTACCTTTTTCACCTACCTGTGCACATTATGTTTATCGGTGATCAGTTTTGCTGACAGACTAGGTGGGAGTCATGTGATCCGTCTGCTGGAAGCTATTTCTTAACACATTACTACTAAGCACCTCCACTGAAATTTGAAACTCTCAGGAATAGTGCAGTTGATCGTAGGTGCTGCTCTTTAGGATAAGGACCTATGTAGTAATTACAGAAGTTTTGATAGAGCGGCCATACTGATTCAAGCATCCGTATCCACTAGTGTACAATACTCCCAATACTGTAATAGGAACGCGGCGAGGCTTCTCACCTTGAAGAATGCAGTCGAAGTGTGTTAAGAAATGACCTCCAGATTCCAGTAGGCACACTTATAATGTTGAATCAATATGGATACCACATAGTTGGAAGTTTGACCATCAGCCACTGATGCATGGTTAATTTGAAGGATAAAGTTGATATTTATTAGTTCATTCAACATTGAATGGTGATAAAATGAATTTTGAACCAATATGGAATTGAGAACAATATTTCAATGGGTGATATGTCTGTCATTGATCAATTGTTGAAATAGATGATGGTTAACAAGATTGAAGAACAACATCAAATACACATATGTCAACGGTTTATATGCTTGGTCTGCACATAGGTAGGTAGTGTGTATGTAGCTGTGTTAACCCACTTTGACAATACCAAGATCTCAGGTTAGGATTGTGTAATGGTTCGAGTTCTTATAACTTCGGTTCAAGATAATAATATATCAATCAAAACCAGACGAGTTAGCTTGGGTTAGTGCAACCGGCACATGTTTATTCCAGGTAGTTACATAGAGTTCGAAGTAATGCTATTGGTATAGCTCTGGCCGTAGCCAGAAGCCAACTAACGTCCTACGCGGTCCCAGGTAGGGACTGGAGTAAGGTGACCAGTGCTGCGATCACCCCGTAGGGCCGTTGTGGCCAGAGATCGAAGTGACCTCTGGTACTACCAGTGGTAACTGCCTAAAAGTTCACTATAAACAAAATGTGTTATTAATTTGGATTTGAATAGAAAGGGGAAAAATACTACTCTCAAGAAGAATGAGTTTGTCACAACCGAGTTTTGTCATAACCCAGTAGTATATAGCCAGGTAGTCATTACTGTACTGCCATCATAAATTATGTTATTCTATGGGACTACTGTAGGTTAATATTGGTGTTGTTTCACCAGAGTAGTAATTGTCCATTTTACTCGAATCTATAGCAAAGTAGGGCTGTAAGATCTATGGATTAATTACCCTATCTATCATGTTTAGGAAAAGGCTAACAACTACACTATTATAATAAATACTTTATTCAAATAAATCACAATTGGCTGTTGTAAGTTCAATAAAATGTTGTGAATTTCATGGGATGTTCAATCACCAGTTGACACCATGATATAATACTCTTTATGTGCGTATCAACATCAGCGACCAGCACCTTTGAATGTCAAATACTGCTCTCTCAATTTCAATGTTCAGGGCTATGGTGGAAATATGTTTATGGCTGCCTTTGACCATGCCTCTGTCCAAAGGCTCTGGCAGATGGGCGGTAACCATGGATCCCTCGGTTACCACGAGGATGTTCCTCAGAGCTGGAGCTGTCCTCCTCCTCTACTTCAAGGTCATCTCCACCTTCTACTTCTTGGTCTAAGCCACCATTGTCCATTTGACGTTGACCAAAGGCCCCTTGACCTTGTCTCAGAGGTCCTGAGCCAAAGGCACCACCCTGTTCTTGACCGAAACGCACAGTGTCACGATCACCTTGGTCATCATTGGCATCATTACCTTGACCTTGACCAAAGCGACCATTTCCCCATTCACCTTGACCAAAGCTTCCATCAGTGGTTGGACGTCTTCCAGAAGGCCTGCCTGCTTTCGATTGTCTGAAGATATCCTTCAAGACCTGCTTACATGAACCCTCAGCCTCATCCTCCTCATCCTGATCATGGTGACCTTGACGATGACCTTCAGGCAGACACCAGGAGGTGGTGCCAAGCTGCTGGCAGGTTTTGTTTGTTGGACAGGTGCTGCCATCTGCTGTGCAGTTCTGAAAGAAAAATGTATAGATGAAATTTACTGACAGAGTTTACTGAGTGGTTGCTCTTATCTATATGCAGACTTTTTGTTGTTAATTATAAACAAGTGAGAAGGAGGATATGTCATTCTATTATCTATGATAAAGTGGACTTTCAATTCATTGATAACTCATCATGGCCTCGATTATTGATGTTTTTGTTTATGATGATACTAGAAAATTAGTGAGCTTAACTACAAAAGCAAACATAATAGTTATTACAAATTTAACATTTGGCCAATTGGAGTACTACTCTGACAATCAAATACAAAAGAAACTACAAAAGAAAACTTACCATTGGCCTACAGAAATGGATTCTCAAGGACTGGTCCACTGGGCGGTGTCTGTCCTCATCAGCGGATGTCGGGACACACTGAGTGAATTCTGGACATGACATGAAGTCATTACACAGCATGATGTTAGATGTGGTGTTTGTAATAAGGCAGGGCTTGAACTTCAGTCCACGTCGACCGCTGCCATGACCCCGGCCTCCATGCTCCCTGCTGTCTGCATCATGGCCAAGGGCATTCATAACAACCTCTCTGCAGCTCTCAGTGTCATCATCTTCATCTTCCTCTACCTCATTCTTTTCAAAATCCTCAACAGATTCTTCAGAAGATTCCTCAGAAGAAGAAGACCCAAAGCGGTTTCGGCGCTGAGGTTGATCCTGCTCCATAGGGATGCACCTGGACTCTGTGCCTAGAAAAGTACATGTTGCATCTGCGGGACAGGCAGCAGGGTTTTCTGGGTCACACACCTATGAAAATAAGGGGGAAATGTAAATATCAGTTACTTGTTTAGTACCTTTTAATTAAACAGTAGGAACTATACAAAACTTCACAATTCATTTTGTCTTTTGTTCCATTTAAATTTCAGGCTCACAAGATAGCAGAATTTATCAGGATAGCAGTATTATTGAAACTTAAGAATTGATATTAACTTCATGTAAAAGAATCTGAATAGACTGACTACTTCCTCTTGTAAACCTTAAGGGGACAAAGGGAAACCAGCATTCTAGCCAACAACAACGATTAAACTGAATAGATTTAATCAAAACTGACCTGTCTAGAGGAGCAAGCAATGAATAAGGCCTAGTTGACTGGTCAACTCATCAAGAAAAATAAATCACATCATTGAATACAAACATTTATACAAAACAATTGCTTACCTTAGGGATACAGTTATGGATGACCAGGTCGCCTGTAGGTGGAGGTTGTGGTACATCAGCAGGTGGCGGGGTACACATGGTATAGTCAGGACAATGACCAGAGTTATCACACAGGACGGTGAGCGTAGTACCATTTAACACCCGGCAATAACCTCCACGAGGCCCCTGATGTCTCCTACCTTGTTGTACTCTATGACCTTGGCCTCCCTGACCTTGGCCCCTCTGCCCTTGACCCCTTTGCTGTCCTTGACCTCTCTGACCTTGTGGACCACGTCTTTGAGGTCTGGCCGAGATGTCATTAAAGGCCAGTGCCAAGACCAGAATGCACAGCGCAAGGTCAAACGCCTTCATCTGAAATTATATTGGTTTTACAGTGTTTTTATTTTAAGTCTGTGATGCACATTACTTTGATATGAATAGGTGAGATCATCAATGTGCACCATGCCATTGTTGTAATCATTCACCATGCCAAATCCATTGGCTTCACACTTTAAAGGCCGCTGATGAATCAATGCATCATGCCCATTGGTCAGCATGATACAGGAATGCAGCCCTGGTGAGTAACTCACCCAGGGCTACATTCATGCACCATGCTGACCCTGCAGGTTTGCTACTCTCCTGGAGGGTCAGTATGATGCACCAATAAAGTGCTGGTAGGCAGACTCACAAGCACTTCATTGGTGCATCATGACGACCAATAGGCATGATGCACTCCTGCATCAGCGGCCATTAAAGGGCTAACATATACAGGCATTCTCTATTTGCCTTAGAAGACCCTGGGGAAGAAATCCCCATCCCCCCGGTTTCTAATTTCTGGATTTGCCACTGGTTAAGCATAAAATACCTCGTCATTTGTGGTCCTTGGTAGAACTATTTGATAAATATGAGCACAGGATAATCTCATTATACATTTACATATGTTATTTGTGTTAATACGATCCAAAATGTTTAGAATCATTTTAAAATCATTTCTATGACCAAATGGAGAAGTGAGACAATGTGAGTGAAAGTGATTACCTTGTTGTGCGTCTGTGAAGTATTGAGTGGTAAAGTTGTCTTTGTGAACTGTTGTAGTTACTGGAAGGTTTCTCTGAGCTGCTGCTGCTACTTTGGAGGTCTGTAGGGTTCTGTCTGACTCTGCATTACCAGGAGTCTTATATATGGGTGAAACATGAACAGTCGTGACCATTGCAGCTTAGACAAACCACCTAATTTGGCCTGAGCCATTGAGGGGAGGGTGAAAAAGAAAGAGTCCTACTCAGGTATGTGGAGAGGAGGGTTCCCGGGGGGGGGGGGGCACCTGTGTTCAGAGGTATCCCCGTTACTGGTGTATGCTATAAATAGACGTAAAGACGTCATCACGAGGCAGGGGTCTTACCAGGTTATTTCTAGCTGAGTGGTTTTGTATATAATTATACACAGAGAGTTTAACCCTTTGCATGTAGCTTATACTCAAGTTATAGCCAGAGGAGGGGGGGATGGCAAGTAGCTTATAGCCAGGGGGAGTGGCAAGTAGCTTATAGCCAGAGGAGGGGGATGGCAAGTAGCTTATAGCCAGAGGGGGGTGGCAAGTAGCTTATAGCTAGAGGGGGGTGGCACGTAGATTATAGCCAGAGGGGGGATGGCAAGTACCTTATAGCCAGAGGGGGGGATGGCAAGTAGCCTATAACCAAAGGGGGGGTGGCAAGTACCTTATAGCCAAATGGGGGATGGCAAGTACCTTATAGCCAGAGGAAGGGGGGGCGGCAAGTAGCTTATAGCCAGAGGGGGGTGGCAAGTAGCTTATAGCCAGAGGAGGGGGTGGCAAGTAGCTTATAGCCAGAGGAGCAGGGGGGCAAGTAGATTATAGCCAGAGAGGGGTGGCAAGTAACTTATAGCCAGAGGAGGGGGTGGAAAGTAGCTTAGAGCCAGAGGGGGTGGCAAGTAGCTTATAGCCAGAGGGGGGTGGCAAGTAGCTTATAGCCAGAGGAGGGGGGTGGCAAGTAACTTATAGTCAGAGGGGGGTGGCAAGTAGCTTATAGCCAGGGGGGTGGCAAGTAGCTTATAGCCAGAGGAGGGGTGGTGGCAAGTAGCTTATAGCCAGAGGGGGGTGGCAAGTAGCTTATAGCCAGGGGGGTGGCAAGTACCTTTTAGCCAGGGGGGTGGCAAGTACCTTATAGCCAGAGGAGGGGGATGGCAAGTAGCTTATAGCCAGAGGGGGGGGTGGCAAGTAGCTTATAGCCAGGGGGTGGCAAGTAGCTTATAGCCAGAGGAGGGAGGGTGGAAAGGAGCTTATAGCCAGAGGGGGAGATGGCAAGTACCTTATAGCCAGAAGGTGGGGGTGGCAAGTACCTTATAGCCAGAGGGTGGGGGTGGCAAGTATCTTATAGCCAGAGGAGGGGGATGGCAAGTAGCTTATAGCCAGAGGGGGGTGGCAAGTACCTTATAGCCAGAGGAGGGGTGGTGGCAAGTAGCTTATAGCCAGAGGGGGGTGGCAAGTAGCTTATAGCCAGGGGGGATGGCAAGTAGCTTTTAGCCAGAGTAAGGGGGGGGGGCGGCAAGAAGCTTATAGCCAGAGGGGGGTGGCAAGTAGCTTATAGCCAGAGGAGGGGGTGGCAAGTAGCTTATAGCCAGAGGAGCAGGGGGGCAAGTAGATTATAGCCAGAGAGGGGTGGCAAGTAACTTATAGCCAGAGGAGGGGGGTGGCAAGTAGCTTATAGCCAGATGGGGGTGGCAAGTAGCTTATAGCCAGAGGGGGGGGGTGGCAAGTAGCTTATAGCCAGAGGAGGGGGGTGGCAAGTAGCTTAGAGCCAGAGGGGGGGTGGCAAGTAGCTTATAGCCAGAGGGGGGGGTGGCAAGTAGCTTAGAGCCAGAGGGGGGGGGGTGGCAAGTCTGCTCATCAGAGCTGCATTCATGTATAATGCTGACATTACAGGAGTGCTCAACTCCACCAACTGGTGAGTATTGAAGCGCTTGGTTTTATGCAATAAGGCACCATAGCACCATCACATCCACTAGTCATCATGATGCAGGAATGCAGCTGGGCACTCACTCACCAGGGCCACATTCCTGCTTCATGCCGACCCTACCGCATTGATACACTCCCAGAGGGTCAGCATGATGCAGCAATGAACAGCTCGCGAGAAGACTCACCAGTGCTTCATTGGTGCTGCTGACCAATGGCCATGATGCACACCTGCATCAGCGGCCTTGAAAGTGTTAAATAGTTAAATCAGGTTAAGGTAGAAGACACACAGGAGTGCCACAAGTGAGTAGGTATGTAGGGCAGGGTGCCAGTGTGGCCTTAATGACACACAGCACGACTACAGCATTACACATATATAATACTGGTATGTAACAGGTGACACATTGTAACACTCACTTGTACAGGAGCCTGACGTTCCATGGTACATGAACATGACCATGTGTAGAAACTAAGGAGAGATTATATAATTTTCTTTTTTTTAGACTTAATAATTTTAACATGTATACATACATATGGGAGTAAACTAGAAAGTAAAGTTAATTTGGATAATTGAACCGATGGATATTCCAGCTCTTCTGTTATCCCTTTATTTAAAGGGCCACTGATGCAGGAGTGCATCATGCCCATTGTTTGTCGATGCACCGATGAATTGCTGGCGAGTCTGCTCACCAGCTCTTCATTGAAGCACCATGCCAAATCCCTGGGAGTGCATCATCCCCGTAGGGTTGTCTTGATGCATAAATGTAACACTGGCGAGTTACTGCATTCATGCATCATGACGACTGATGGGCATGATGCACCAACGATGATGCACCAACGCCTTAGCGGCATGAAGTGAGTCATTGAGGTGTAATGGCAGTAGTCGTGTGGTGTGTAACACCTGTATAGGACCTGACTCACTACCTGACACCTTTAACCACTCACCTGTACATCATGACTTCTATACACTAAGCTGTGCTGTAACCCTTTAACACTGCATCGTGCATTGTCACTGTAATATGCCACTTATAAGACACAGCAGTTATTTCATGTTCAGGACAGTGGAATATGAATGCCCCAAAGGTTTAACCTTGGAGTTCCTTATCTCACACTCTCCATGAGATGCCCCACCTCTATATCCAACGGACAGGAACAGTACCCAAAATGAACAGAAAACATTATAGATAATCATCATTTTTTGTCAATTTTAAATACTTTTCTATGTTTCTGACTGAAATAAAATTAAATAAATGCAAAGGGTCCCTCGAATTGGGTGTGAGGAGGGTTATCTCACTGGGCTTCACTTCGTGAGATAACACTTAGTTATACCAAATGCACATGAATAGTTGCTAATAATCCAGACATTAGATTGCAATGACCAATGAGCAGCCAATATCATAAGGGCGAGACTTCTTACTGATGCTGACCCTACATGGCTGATACATAGATAGAACTAAACGACCGTGGTGTACGAGGTGGTCGATCCACCACGAGGGAGTTTTCTCCCGAGGGGTGGATTGTCCACCGAGGACACCAGCGGAGGTTAGTTCTATATTTATTTTTTGTTTTTAGAGTGTCTAATTAACTGAAAATTAGCAAAATCCATTACCGTAGTTCCCTGTACGTGCGCCGGTCAGCCATTTTGAATGTTTACATGCACCCAGAACGAGGCTGCAGTGGTGGATCGGCTGCTGTGGTGGATCGGCACACGTTACGCCACTGGGGGTGTGCGGATCGGCCCTGCAATGCTATCTCTATGGGAAGAAGTTATTCACATAAAATAAAATGCAGAGGATGATGTACCAACCAATACAGGCTAGTGCTGCATATGTGCATCATGACAACAGAAGAACCTAACCCAGTTTAGTTATCCAGCCCTTCAATGGTTAGAGTAATAACAAAATGCTCCTGTTTAATCTAATATCGGTGGGCATAGGCTATTCAGGGAAATATAGGAAAGTAGGTCCCATAAAAGAAGTTTGATTTTACAATTAGCACAATTTGGATGATGTGGACCAATAATTCTTCATATTATATTATAATAAACTGGATTGATATGTCCATGATAATCTATAGACTTACCGAACCTAGGTTAATTGTATTGACATATTTCTACCACCACTGACCAGTTGTCAAAAGTAAACAATCTATACATGCTAAAATAACTGTTTAAGGGGTCGTAATAGGCAGATTCCACAAAAATACTTTTAAAAGTAAAATAAGTGAAAAACATGTCAAACCTGTACATAGCATACATAGTTGGAAGCGTATATAATTCCCAAATTGATTTCCTCCCATTTCACCCTAAATATCCCACTAGGCAACTTTGAAGAGCTCTGTAGACCTTAATAATTGGAATATCAACAAAAGAAAAAAAATGTGCCCTCAGAAATCACTCCAAAATTATGCCCCACCCAACAAAACTGAAAATTTTGACATGATTCCACCACATAATGTTTATTTGGTTCCTGCAATGAAAAACCTTATAGAGCATCAAAAATGATATTTAGAGAATGGGGTATTTTTCTTCTTAGACTAAGGCTGACAAAGATCCTAATTTAGCGATTTAACGGTCTAAAGCCATAAATTATGTTTTGAAGTTAATGACATCGCCAACAGGAAATTACTTCATTTTGAATCTCAGTAATTTGTTCATTTTAAGTACCCTTTATCCAAACAAAAATATCAAATAGAATATATACAGCTAGAATTAGTCATCTGAACGTGTGTATATTTACAAAACCAGCCAGCTGCGAATAACCCAGTAAGACCCCTGCCTCGTGATGACATATTTACGTCTACTAAGAGCATACACCAATGAGGGGGATACCTGTGTTTGGGGACCCCTCCCCACACACACACACACACACACACACACACACACACACACACACTACCTTACACATGCACCCTTCCCCCAACACATGAGTGTGTGGCTTAATGGTCACGACGTCAGAGGTTTGAGCCATATATAAGACCCCTGAGGATGTAGAGTCAGACAGAAGCCTCTCAAGTCTACAGATAGAAGGGGGGGGGACAAGAAAACAGAGCATCTGCCTACACACAACATCTACAGAACCCCCAGCACACTCTAGAGATCCTCTATAGAGCCAAGGTAAGAACATTGTTAGCATAACTATACTTCGATGTACTTTTTCTTCAATTCCACACATTGTTATGGAGTGTCAATTCATGCAAATGATTGGTCAAGGCCTCTCTTGCCTTAATATCAGATTATTCCCACTATTTCTCTTGGTTTACTTGGTACTTTTCATTATAAGAAGAATCCTTTTTTTTTGCTACCCTCTGCTAATTTGACCAATATTACAATATGCAATGCACCATGAGCTGGTGCTTGCATTAATCATTAATTTACTCTTAGTGTATCAGTGATCTATGATAACAAATAATCTTGGTATTTGAAAATGGAAAGCTTTAAAAAGTTCAATCGAGAAAAGCTTTTTTTTTTAAGCAGACTGCGAAATTTACTTTTCTATAGCAAGTGAAGGTTGGTGAGAAGCTTACAGTTTGAAAAGAAAAAGAGTTTTTACTTAATTTACCTGACCACCTGCATGCTTTCAAATCCATATTGAAATTAAGACTTCAGTGTCTATCAGAATTAGCAGCTGAAAGTGACATAGATAAATCTCATGCAAAATATATTTCAGATCATAAACCATTGACGTGACTGTAGATCCATAAAAACATTAGCCTACAGAGCAGTTATATGTGCTACACTTAAACCCCCTAATGAAAGCACTACATGAGCTTTCAACCTAGTCAAAGAGCATCAAGATACTGATAATACAATTGATTAATTTGTATACTAGAAAATACTAATCCATAAAAATGTTGTATTAACATCTAATAGATTTAGCCACAATTTCATCATGATAACAATCATCGCTTTGATCATCTAAAATCTTCCTTTCTTATAATTTCAGATGAAGACGTTTACACTTGCACTGAGCATTCTGGTCCTGGCCTTGACCGTCCATGACATCTCAGCCAGACCTCACAGACGTGGTCTGCAAGGTCAGAGAGGTCAAGGACAGGAAAGGGGGCATGGTCAAAGAACAGGGCAAGGTCAGGGAAGCCAAGGTCAGCAAAGAGGTCGGATATGGCATCACTTCCATGAACGGGTGTGTTTGGTGGTAAATACTACAACACAGATGGTTGAATGTAACAATACTGTAAGGTGTCCTAACTTCACCGCGTGCTCCCCACTACCTACCGAGATCGCTGATATGGTCATCCATACATGTATCCCTAAGGTAAGCTACTACCTTCAAACCTTGCTTCATCGCAAATGCTGATGGTATGCAGTGTAATTCATCCTGTCCAGAATTCACTCAGTGTGCCCCAACATCGTCTTATGGTGACAGCCGCCATGCTGGGCAATTGGAAATCCATTTCTGCCAGCCAGTTGTAAGTTTTTCACAAACTGAATCAGTTTTCCCATATCAATGGTTTTTTTTTTTTGCATAATCTATGTTAACAAAAAAATGTGAATATCCTTCAGAGCAGATATTAAAGTTGGCATATCTGCTAAAAAGGCAGATTTGAAAAATTGTAGAAACTTCTCTAAATATTTCGTAAATGTTCATGTCTTATCACTGCTTGTCGAAAGTGCCTCAAAATGATGTGTCTAATCACAACACAATACTCTTTATTGGATGGCCACCTGTTGACTAGTCAGACAGGCTTAGAGTAGTGTTTAGTACACCATGACAATTAGGGCTGGCTCATCATCCACAGCACACAGGCTCCCTCTATAGGAAATCAGACACACCTGGTTTAAATAGAATGTTGTCTAGATGGTGATTGAAGGAAACCACTAAATTTCATAATGTGATAGCAGACATGCCAACTTTCACAAGCTTATCTTTGTTCAGATTCCATAGCATGGAAGAATTTAATTCAACCATACACAATTGAAAGCAACCTTTCAAGATATAAAACTTCTAACATTGAAATATAAGCCTAAGAATCTATTTTTCTTCAAAGATTTGTATCACAGCAGTAAGTGTGTCTCAAACTGTTAGAGTAAGTGGATTGTACAGTGGGATAGTCCAGTGGACCAAAAAAAGATTTCCTTTTATTTACAGAAATGCACAGAAGATGGCACCACTTGTCCTACTAAGACAACCTGCCAGCAGCTTGGTCCCATATCCTGGTGTCTGCCTGAAGGTCACCCTGAAGGTCACCATGATCGGGATGAGCAGGATGAGTTTGATGGTTCTTGTACTCAGTATTTGAAGAACCTCACAAAACACTACAATGGACGCAGGCCTTCTGGAAGACATCCGTCTTCTGAAGAAGGCTTTGGTGAAGGTGAAGGTGGAAATGGTCGCTTTGGTCAAGGTGAAGGTGGAAATGGTCGCTTTGGTCAAGGTCAAGGTGGAAATGGTCGCTTTGGTCAAGGTGATGATGCTGAAGTTGACCAAGGTGATGTTGACAGTGGAGGTTTTGGTAAAGAACAGAATGGTGCCTTTAGCCTAGTTCCACTCAGACAAGGCCGCGGTGCCTTTGGTCAAGGTCAAATAAACAGTGGTGGCTTTGGGCCAGCAGCAGAAAATGAGGAGGAGGACAGTTCCAGCTCTGAGGAACAGTCTCGTGGTAACCGAGGTAACCATGGTAACCGCCCATCTGCCAGAGCCTTTGGACAGAGGCGTGGTCAAAGGTAGCCATAAACTGACGAATTTCTAATATCTTTTGTATCTTTTCATTTTATTTAGATTGAATATATTTGAATGGTGCTGGTCACCACTATTATGTTGTCCACTGAGAGTGTTGAATATATCAATTGGTGCTTGAATTCTTTGTAAAATCTTCTACTGAACTTACAACAATTATTGACAATTACGTAATAAAGAGTTTTGTAGCTGTGACATGTCTGTTACTAGTCTCTTCTTAACAGGACACAATAATCCTGGCCATGCTAGGCAAAGCATGTGTTATTCGTAGATCATGAATGCATTTATTATCAAATTACTTCGACTGTGCCTAGGAGATGTCCATTAGATCAGATATAGAAGAAAAGAGGTTTTGCAGAAAACCACTGATGCCACTAATGCTAATTACCTAAAACCTTGATTATCAATTGGTGATTGAAGTGATCTGCAATGATGCCAGGCAAACCAGTGGAAATTTCACCAAAGTATGAAATACTAGATCAGACATGCCTTTCACACTTGTCAGGGTCACATTGTGATGCTATATTCAATTTCTATTTACTGACTGTTAATGAGGCTTTGTTATAACGTATATACAAATTAATTTTTTTTGGGAACCAGCGTAGCCGGGTACCAAAACTTTTTCACAAAAATTATATACAAATTAAAGTTTGTGAATGCATTTACTAGTCCAGAGGTATCTGAGTGCCAGGTTTTCTTCAAAAGTCTACCACATGTCGAAGGAGAACACAACCCACAAGGCAAAAAAAAAACGTTTTTTTTTCAATATTTTCAAACGTTTCAATTTGGTTTGGGTAAAAAAACCTTTTTTAAAAAACGTTTTTATTATGTTGAAATAAAAAGCGTTTTTTCAACCAATAATCCACAAAATAAAAATGTTTGCTTTTTCAACCAATTTTCAAGCAAATAAAAACATTTTTTTTATTTACATCTCTTTTATGTGGAAAAAAGTTTTTTTTAACCTAAAATTAAAACGTTTTTATAGACACGTCAAAATATCTTTTTTTGAAGCATGTCTTCACGTTTTTTTAAGATTGAAAAAAAACATTTGGCAAACTTAGGAACCAAATGAAAACGTTAGTTAACGTTAAAAAAACGTTTTACGCCAAATGGGAATACTGCTCGTCTTGGTGGAAGTCTGAAGCATAACTTTGACATCTGAGGGCCTACGGGCTTCCCTAACCCACTTAAAAGGGTCTATTTCTACTTCTTTCCTATCCCCTCAGGATGTGTGTGGTGCACATATGCGCGGGCACTGACACATTCCTCTTTTAAATTATCAACCTGTGAAGCACTGGATAGCCACTTAGTGCCGCTAAAGTGCTGTAAAACACAAATCAATCAATCAATCAATCTGAGGGCCTAGAGTGGCTAGTTCATGGATAAGTATAGTGACCCTTTGTGAGAGTCAGTATGAGATAATATACTCCCTGCGTGCTGAAAAGCAATATCATGTCTTATCCAATACATGATATTGACTTGAGGCAGCAGGAGTATATATCTGACATACACCCCACTTTCATAGACTGAATTTGTGCAGTAAGCTTATTACAGGCCTAATTCTCTTATAATGGCCCATGTAGGTTATCTGGTATAACCCTCATAGGAGGTTATGTGACAAACACACAGCTAAGAGACCATGGCCACTAAGTGTCTGGTACTTCTGGTTAGTATTGATGTACTCAGGGTACGAATCCTGTACCCGGCAGCTCTAAATTTCAAGTTTTTACTAGAGTCAATATTCTATGTGAAATGCTTATTTGTTGATTGATTTCATTCAAAACCCATGCCAATCACTGGGTCATTTGCTTTTTGTCTGACATGAATGAGTTACCGGGTATAGGTTAAGGAAAAGCCGAACCGATATTGTTCTATAGGACTACATGCCCACATTTTGTACAATTGTAAGGCCATACTTTGTGGGATTCTCTCATAAATATAATATTCCACTTCCCAGACTAATCAAAATTTGGCTACTATGCCATGTTTAGTAATTTTCATTCAATTATCATTTATCTATTCATTAGCCTAGCCAAGCAATTACTAACCAACTATTAAGCTCAGATTAACATGTGTAACACCTAGTGTAGTGTAGTGTAGAGTAGAGTACAGGGTAATTCCCATTTAAGTTCTGGTAACTTGGGTTCGAATCTCAAGAGGATTTTATATTTCTGTCTCTCATTTAGTACTAAAAGCCAGATGTAGTACTTAAGACATTCAATCACTATGATAATTGCATGGGTCCTGATAGCTCGGACAGCAAAGTGTTGGGCTAAACATTCTCGGTATGTGGGTGCGAATCCTGTCAAATGCACAGGGGAACTTGGAGAGAAACGAATCCTGTGCTATATAACCAGGTCCTAGGGGTGTAAAGCGAACTAACTTCTAATGGTAGAAAGAACCTACAGACCGGCATCATTGATACCTAGTTAAATGTAGGCATGATTTTCAAGCATAAGCAGAGGGTCTCCCCCATTTGTATTACACGCAAGTTTCATTTTTGGAAATATATATGATAAACATGCACTAATAACATTGTAGGACATACTAATTTTAGGATTTCCGACAGTAAACTGCTAAAATGAGTCTGTATGGATTTCTCCTTTCTCATTCATCTATATGTCTCAAAGATATATCAAGTAGATACAGGCAACACTATTCATAGTAGCCACAACACTGGATCGATATATATATATATATATATATATATATATATATATATATATATATTTATACCACGATTCTGGCACTTCCGGTGGTTTTATATGCGATATATATGTGGTACATTCTGCATATACCACTCATGTGCATTTTTGAAATTTTTGGTATATACTTTTTCTGGGTCAAGTTGGACATTTTTGGAAATTAGGCAGCTATACAAAGTTAATCTAGCCATTTTCCACAGTGAAAAATTGTGCCAACTCGTAGGAGAATTGAACCCCGGCCGCAGTGGAGATAGGTGAACACCTTAGCCATAGCGCCACACTGAACGGTGATGAAATCCAATGTGAAAGTAAATAAGTTTTAACCTGAGGTCCTAGTGCTATGTTTCCAGTCAGTTTTCGTCTTGATTCCAACCTTGACATGTTATAATATCAAAATCCCAAGAAGTTTTCGATCCATAGACGAGGAATGCATGCTAATTTTCTCCATTAAATAAGAATCCATTGATTTTGCCATCGTACGCAAGTCGCGGCCCGGTTCGCTCTGTGCGAAGCTATTGTACCTATACTAGAGTACTGCAGTTTTGTGCAGGAATGTGGACCAAAAACTATTGTAGATCATATAGAAGTAATACAAAACCATTGCCTACGAGCATGTCTAGGGATAAAGAATGCCCAAGATACATATAGCTGACCTTATAATGAGATGTAGAGTGGAAATGCTCAGTATCAGGCGTATAAAATCATTAGCATGTTATATGTACAAGTATGCTCGAAATGAGGAAAATGTCATGATTCCCACTAGAGAACTAAGAGGATATGATAAGATGAAACTCCTAGTAAGTAGACCCAAGAAAGAAATTTATAGAAAAAGTCCGTTATATCGTGGAAATCAAATATGGGAAATATTACCAGCAGAAATACAATTAAAGCCTAATATAGAATGCTTTAAATCGAGCTTAAAAGGAGAAATCTTAACAACATTGGGCAGAATATGAATTATATTAAGAAATGTACGCGATAGGAAAACATTGTACACGATAGTTCATGGAAACCATCTGTCTTTCATATTATTCAAATCCCTGTAAACTGTCTACATGATATTTTGTATTTTGGCGACTGATTATAATAACTGCATATGTAGTGTTATCTTTAGCCAATAAACAGTGTTAAAACTTCAAACTTCAATTGTTTTTGTTCCTTGCCGGGAGAGGTACCGCCGTGTTCACACTCAATTTTTGTATGGAATCCAACCATGACAAATCGAGAAATTAACAGGTTCATATCCTTAGATAGTCTAGATGATCCCTCCATACGTATTATGTCCAATATATTCAAAATAAAGGAGAATCCATTGATTTTTCCATCGTAAGCGAGTCGCGGTCCGGCCATTCCCACCCGCCTCCTTGTCCGACTAAAGTGTGTCAGTGGCCCCGATGTAGATATAGGTCAACTGCTCGCCGTACAAGAAAGACGCCGAAAATTTCGGACTGTTTTGGAAAATCAATGGATTCTTATTTATATCGAAGAAAATGGAGCAAATTAGCACGCATTCCTCGTCTATGGATCGAATACTTCTTGGGACTTTGATATTATAACATGTCATGGTTGGATTCCATATGATAGTGAGTGTACACACAGCGGTACCTCTCCCGGCAAGGAACAAAAACAATGGCTTCAGGCAGAGTGGCCACGGGCCGTATTGCTTGCACTTACAAAATGTCTTCGCCTGGCTATATTCTTTGGATATCAGGTAAGAAATTGATACAAAATGGAGGAAATCGTGGTATATATATATATATATATATATATATATATATATATATATATATATATATGACCAGGTGGTATATGACCGGAATTCTTTTTCAGACATGATACATCCAGCCTAAAAATGTGGATAGAGTACAGAAACTGTAATGAAATTTACTTCTGTTTAAAGGTAAAAGACCTTGAGGTGTGAGTGAATTGAAAATCACTATTATCTACCTGGCTTGGGTAATTCCCGAAGTACATCAAAAAGATTTCCATGGAGGTTACCCCTCTTGATTGTATATAATAAGAAGAATTGTGCTCTTTTTTAAGGGCCTGGATGGTCACAAATTCACTCACGCCTCATGGTGTAAAATTCATGTTTGAATGTATATAGAAGATAAATTATGCCCCAGGACCCACCCAAACCATATGAAAATCCTAGCTATGACCCTCCACTAAGGAATAAAAATATTATTGGTGGTGTAGAAGTATTTCCCTTGCTACTATATGCCCAAGGAACCACGATAAGGAACCACATGTCCAGAAAATCTTGGAATGACCCATATATATAAGCAGTGTGGTTGAGAATATCAAGTCATGCTGGGGTCAGGAGTGCATGGCACTTGTTCACTGTAGTTCCGATTCTCCCCACTCAAAGGTCTGCATGCTGTACACGCCACCTACACATGCGGAGAATAAACAAAAATATAAGAGAAAATACTGGCATTAGTTTTGATACCCAACACAAGGTAGCGGCATAAGACAGAAATCTATCTAGGTCAGTTTAGACATGTCCACATAGGAAAAACATTAGTCAACAACAGGAGGAGAGCCCAGTGCTTAGGCGCCACCTTGTAGCAGACTAGAGTATGACCATGTCTGACAGAGCTAGAAGGCAAGGATATGGTCAAAGTATGACACAGTGGAGACATCATGTGAGTGGCATGGGAACTAAGCAAACATGAAATGTACTAGAAATGACTTCACTGAGCTCATATTAGTGGTAATTGAAATATCTTTATCACAGGAATGGTGCTCCAATGTTCTCTACTGCACCCCCTCATACATTAGACATTGAAATAATTTTCACAAAAAGTAGATTTAATGGATTTCAACTCAATTATTTTAATGAAATGCTCAAAGTTGACCTTTAGAACAGCCCATTGCCAACTGAAACAGGATGGATTTCTCCATACTGATACATTGAAATGCAGCTAACCTGGACCCATTACATAGAGTTAAGTATATGTGATGTAAATGTATCATAGGATATTTGACACATGTGTTAATATAGCAGAATTTAAGTATTTCCTCAGGCATACTGATCTATACACACAAACATGAATGTTACAGTTGCCACAAGATGGCGCTGAAGCACTGGTCACCCCCCTGAGTCAACAACATATCCTACAAGTCATATTCAGCTGGATAACCCAGATGTCTAGCCAAGTGATTTAGGTTCCATAGCTGATATCTAATAAAATATTATGACGATGGTTCAGCATTCCCAAATGCATTATTGAGGTTACTGCACACGATACACTCAGGAACTAAAGAAGCTTATGAAGGGGGCCCTTGATGGGAGGGGGTCCCCATGTCCCATGTCGATTTTAAGAAATGACCATGTCATCATGTCAATTTTAAGAAATTGCCATGTCCCTTTGTCGATTTTAAGGAACGGATGTCCCTGTGTCGATTTTAAGAAATTGCCATTTCTCATGTCACTAAGCAAAAAAAAAGCTCATGTTGCCATGTCGATTTAAAGGGGCTCTGAGCTGGCCGTTTTCAGATCGCCATAGACCCGCCGATCTGTAAGCAGACACTGCGCCACTCCCAGGTCACTCAGTCCACTGTGAAGCTTAACCATTGAGACCCTCACTGTGACCACTGCAGCCCACCCCACCCAGCCAACCCAGCTGATGGATGTTACATTGGACTGGGCTTGGGTGCATTTACATCTAGGTTTCAAACTTTTGTAGAGAACAACTGAGAAATACTATAGGATGTGTCTGTGAGTGGAGGGGGGCAGAAGATTTTTTGGGGGTTGGGGCCATTTACCCCAGACCCCCCCCCCACCAGAAAATTTGCAATTTTCACCAAAAGCTTTAGAACTATAGTTGCAAGCCATACTGGAGCAAAAATAAGAACTACAGATTTAAGATGTGGGGGCAGAAGATGTTTTCCCCATAATTTTGGGCTTGGGGCCATTCATCCCAGAGCCCCCTCCAAGAAAATTTGCAATTTTTACCAAAGGGTTTATAGATCTAGGTTGCAAACCTTTCTAGAGCACAAATGAGAACTACATATCTATGGTGTGGGTGGTAGGAGATTTTCTGGTATATTTCTAGGACTTGGGGCCATTCACCCAAGAGCCCCCCCCCTGAAAATTTGCAATTTTTACCCAAGGCTTTATAGATCTAGGTTGCAAACCTTACTGGAGCACAAATAAGAACTGCAGATTTAAGATGTGGGGGCAGAAAATGTTTTCCCCATAATTCAGGGCTTGGGGCCATTCACCCCAGAGCCCCCCCCCTTAAAATTTGCAAATTTTTACCCAAGGCTTTATAGATCTAGGTTTTTTAACCTTTCTAGAGCACAAATGAGAACTACATAGTTATGGTGTAGGTGGCAGATTTCTTTTATATAATTCTAGGGCTCAGGGCCATTCAGGCCAGAACCCCCCCCCCCCCCAACCAGAAAAATTGCAATTTTCACCAAAAGCTTTAGATCTAGTTCCAAACCTTACTGGAGCATAAATAAGAACTACAGATTTAAGGTGTGGGGGCAGAAGATGTTCTCCCCATAATTCTGGGCTTGGGGCCATTCACCCCAGAGCCCCCCCTGAAAATTTGCAATTTTTAACCAAGTCTTTATAGATCTAGGTTAAAACCTTACTGGAGCACGAATAAGAACTACAGATTTAAGGTGTGGGGACAGAAGATGTTTTCCCCATAATTCAGGGCTTGGGGCCATTCACCTCCCCCCTTAAAATTTGCAAATTTTTACCCAAGGCCTTATAGATCTAGGTTGTTAACCTTTCTAGAGCACAAATAAGGGCTAAGGGCCATTCAGGCCAGAACCCCCCCCCCCACCAGAAAATTTGCAATTTTCACCAAAAGCTTTAGATCTAGTTCCAAACCTTACTGGAGCATAAATAAGGACTACAGATTTAAGGTGTGGGGGCAGAAGATGTTCTCCCCATAATTCTGGGCTTGGGGCCATTCACCCCAGAGCCCCCCCCTGAAAATTTACAATTTTTAACCAAGTCTTTATAGATCTAGGTTACAAACCTTACAGGAGCACAAATAAGAACTACAGATTTAAGGTGTGGGGGCAGAAGATGTTTTCCCCATAATTCAGGGCTTGGGGCCATTCACCCCAGAGCCCCCCCCCCTTAAAATTTGCAAATTTTTACCCAAGGCTTTATAGATCTAGGTTGTTAACCTTTCTAGAGCACAAATGAGAACTACATAGTTATGGTGTAGGTGGCAGATTTCTTTTATATAATTCTAGGGCTAAGGGCCATTCAGGCCAGAACCCCCCCCCCACCAGAAAATTTGCAATTCTTACCAAAAGCTTTAGATCTAGTTCCAAACCTTACTGGAGCATAAATAAAAGCTTTAGATCTAGTTCCAAACCTTACTGGAGCATAAATAAGAACTACAGATTTTAGGTGTGGGGACAGAAGATGTTTTCTCTATAATTCTGGGCTTGGGGCTATTCACCCCAGAGCCCCCCCTCCAAGAAAAGTTGCAATTTTTACCAAAGTCTTTATAGATCTAGCTTGCAAACCTTTCTAGAGCACAAATGAGAACTACATATCTATGGTGTGGGTGGTAGGAGATTTTCTGATATAATTTCTAGGACTTGGGGCCATTCACCCTAAAGCCCCCCTGAAAATTTGCAATTTTTACCCAAGGCTTTATAGATTTAGGTCACAAACCTTACTGGAGCACAAATAAGAACTAGAGAGTTAAGGTGTGGGGGCAGAACATGTTTCCCCAATAATTCTGGGCTTAAGGCCATTAACCCCAAAGCCCCCCCTTGAAAATTTGCAATTCTTACCCAAGGCTTTATAGATCTAGGTTGTTAACCTTTCTAGAGCACAAATGAGAACTACATATATATGGTGTAGGTGGCAGATTTCTTTTATATTATTCTAGGGCTCAGGGGCATTCAGTCCAGAACCCCCCCCCCCCCACCAGAAAATTTACAATTTTCACCAAAAGCTTTAGATCTAGTTCCAAACCTTACTGGAGCATAAATAAGAACTACAGATTTAAGGTGTGGGGGCAGAAGATGTTTTCCCCATAATTCTGGGCTTGGGGCCATTCACCCCAGAGCCCCCCTCCAAGAAATTTTTTACCAAAGGGTTTATAGATCTAAGTTGCAAACCTTTCTAGAGCACACATGAGAAATACATATTCAAGGTGTGGTTGGCAGGAGATTTCTTTTATATAATTCTAGGGATCAGGGCCATTTACCCCAGAGCCCCCGTCCAGAAATCTTCACACAGAGTCCTTCTATAGACAACTTAATGTAAGCTGCTATCTTTCTTAGAGCACAAGTAAAAAAACTACAGATTTAGGGAGTGGGTGTAGGAGATTTTATCCATAATTTTGAAGTTGGGGCCATTTTCCCCAGAACCCGCCCCCCAGAAAATTTGCATTTTTTTTCATCAGAGGCTATACAGATCTAGTTGTAAAACCTTTCTAAGTGCAAAAAAGAACTACAGATTTAGGGTGTTGGGGCAGGAGAACTTGTATCCATTATTCTGGGTTTGAGGTCATTTACCCCCAGACCCCCCCCCTGAAATTTTGCATTTTCTACCAGAGGGAACAGGATATTTTTCCATAATTTCGGGATTAAAATCCTTCTACTGCATAATCAAACTAGTCTGTAAGGGTGGTCCATAGTCAGACTTCAGACTGCATTGATACAATATGGTATGACTGGCTGCAATCAGGCAATCAGATTTTCAGGGGGCTGGGGAGGCTGGCCCCTAACCCCAAATTATGAAAAAAAAAATCTTCCCTCGTCCTAAATCTGGTGTTATTTCTGGGAAACTTATCCAAAAGTATCCAAGTTGTCTTCACATAGTATCTGAGAGAACTTTCATATTTTCTAGGTGGGGGTGGCCCCATAGCCCCAAATTATGGACAAATCTCCCGCTCCCTTGTCCTTAATCCAGTGTTGCTATATATTTCTGCTAGACTTATCCAAAAGTGTGCACCCAAGTTGTCTACAGATAGTATCAGAGAGAATTTTTAGATTTTTGGGGAGAGGGGGAGGCTGGCCCCTAACCCCAAATTATGGAAAAAAAATCCAATTACCTCATTCTAAATCAGGTGTAGTTATTTCTGCTAGACTTATCCAAAAGTGTGACCCAAGTTGTCTACACAAAGTAAGCCCAGAATTATGGAAAAATCTCCCACTCCCTTGTCCCTTAACCCAGTGTTGTTATATATTTCTGCTATACTTATCCAATGTGTGCACCCAAGTTGTCTAGAGAAAGTATCTGAGAGAATTTTCAGATTTTCTAGGGGGGTCTGGTCCCTAACCCCCAAATTATGGGAAAATCTCCTCCTTCCCCTAAAACAAAGTATCTGAGAGAATTTTTATATTTTCCTGGGGGGGCTGGCCCCTAAGCCCCGAATTATGGAAAAAATCTCCCGCTCCCTTGTCCTTAATCCAGTGTTGTTATATATTTTTGCTATACTTATCCAAAAGTGTGCACCCAAGTTGTCTAGAGAAAGTATCATAGAGAATTTTCAGATTTTCTGGGGGGGGGGGCTGGGGAGGCTGGCCCCTAGCCCCAAATAATGGGAAAATCACCCGTTTCTCTTTAGGCTTCTTTAATAAGTTTCTTCTCTAAACTCTCAGATTTGCTAGTCATGATTTTTGTATGGATTAGAATAGGTCATATGACCTGGTACAAGTCACATGAATGCTAGTTGCCTTTTGACACTGTAGAGCTCACTGTGGTGGTGCTCTCCAAGTAGCCTCCTAGTGTTAGGTTGTGGAACTTACTTTTCAGTCAGCTCAGAGCCCCTTTAAGGGGTCTAGGGCCATATGAAGACTCAATAACCTATAGCTAACAAGGATAGAGTTGTGAGTTAAACTATGTGGCCATTAAATGGTTGACATTATTAATGACCATGCAGTCATCAGGGGTAATATATCAATGTGTGTATCAGAGTATGGGGATAATTGGAAGGTGATTCAATGATATCACCTCAATTGTGCACATCATAAAATTAATTCAAATTTTCAATAAATGGAATTGTACACATGGAAAATTCAAATTCAAATTCTACAGATGTGTAAAATGTGAATTAGGCATAAGTGAAATTTGAAATCCACATATGTGTGGAATTGTACATACATATGTAGAATTTCAGTTAGACGTATCTGAAATTTGAATTCTACATTATCATGTGGAATTTGATTCTTACAATTTTAGATATGTGTAATTGGGTTTTATGTTCAGAGGCACCACCAGGGAATAAGACAGTGTAGAGGTCAGTGAAAACATCTCAGGAGACACCAGGATTCGAACCCAGGTCTCCCAACTTGCAAGTGAGTGCTCTACCACTGAGCTGCATCCCCTGGCCTGACATCTCCTGTCACCAACATGGCCCAGGTGACTCAAATTTCCACCTTCCAACTACCACTGGATCGGTATGGTATATATAGGGGGAGTGACCTCCAAGTGAGCCAGCCTTTGAAGGTTAATGCACCAGGAGAGAATCAACCCCTACAACAGTATATTCAGAATGGACAACTGGTTCCCAGTGGTACCACCAGGTGTCACCATGCACACACTCAGGTCCCTGCAGGCTCAGACTGCCACAAATTACAGCCTTGAACTACATATTTTATTTTTGCAAAGGTACAATTTGTATTTTATGTATCTTTGATTAAATTTCTCATATTTAGAAATAGAGACTACATATTGGGAATTGAATTCCATATGCACAATTCAATTTAACCCTTTCCTTACCATTTACTTATATTTAGGTGAGAGGGGTCAACTTCTACATATTTTGTCCTGTCAGGTTTGTGAAAGCATAATTTGAAATTAGGCACACTTAGGTATTTCAGGAAATGGCTTCATTTTTAAATAACTCCTGTCATTGGAATGCTATTGTCTTCCAGCCAAGGTAAAAGTCAAAGGTCAAGAAAATCCCCAATTTCTCTTAACGTCCATGTATCTCAATGAGACTGGGTCTTGTTACAGCTGCCAAATCGTGTGTACTCAACCAATTGACATGTTTAAAAATCGGTAAGACAGTGTAGAGGTCAGTGAAAACATCTCTGGAGACACCAGGATTCGAACCCAGGTCTCCCAACTTGCAAGTGAGTGCTCTACCACTGAGCTGCATCCCCTGGCCTGACATCTCCTGTCACCAACATGGCCCAGGTGACTCAAATTTCCACCTTCCAACTACCACTGGATCGGTATGGTATGTATAGAGCGAGCTTAAAGTACAGCTTTTATTAACATATGTTTAATTCAATTTTACATATGATGAATTGAATTTCCAATATGTAGTAGGAAATGCACATATGTGAAATTGAATTACATATTATGTGGAATTAATTATACATATTATGTAAAACTGCTGATTTAAGGAACCCCATATGCGAACACCAGAGAAAGTGACACGCAACAGGATTACAGCATTAGACATATAACTCTGGTATGTAACATGGGACACATTATCAGACTCAGAGAGGAGTTTTATATTGTGTGGTGCATCTCTAGCCTAAACATGATCATGTATCAAAGCTAAGGATAGACCATAATTAACATTTTTTTGAAAATCAATGTTTATTCCCAAAATATCATTATGTACATGGCTGTAAAGTAGAAAGTAAAAATAAGTGGGATAATTGACAATCATGTATACATACTATAAATATGCTAGTTCCTTTTTTACAAGCTTACTGTCAAAGCAATTTTTGAAAATGTTGGAAGTAAATTTGTATGTTGAAACAATGTGAGAGTAATATTTGATCTGAAAAACCAATCCTTCACCTTAAAAACGTCGTCCTTGAAAGATTATCTAATATCACAGCAAAATATAAGTTACAATGTGTGAAAATAATCATATTTAGCCGATGACTAATTCTAAGACTTACTCAGAACTAGGTAAATATTGCCAAGTTCGTGATACAAGTTCGTGATGTACAAGTCAGGTCCTTGTACATAGTCTACAGATAGCCCAGAATCATGTGGTCTCCATGTGTAGAATAGAAGTATATTGCAACCAGCATACTGCTTTGATGAAGCTTTTTTAAGAGCCCCTATCAGTTTATATTCGGTGCTGCAGATTTTATCATTCTGCAGGCCCGGATTCAAAATTCAACCAAAAATATCACATTTTAGGCTGTAAAAACCTTAATTATGGTCTAAATTGCAAAACAAAAAAAAAAAAGAAGAAATCCAAAATGTAGCCCAAAGTTCCTTAATCTCAGCCAGACATTGGGTGCAGCAGTCTGACAATTTCTGCCATCCTGGCATCGATAATGTCAGTCAAAGCCAATGTTCGCAATGACTGCCATATGTCATAAATATTTTCACAGTACATTGGTCTTGATGATGAAAGAAAACAGCCATTGCACACTAGGACTGCATTAATGCACAATAATTCTACTGTGATAGGTAGTGTTTCCCAAGGATTTTCAACCCATTTTATGTGTGTTAAGCACCCCACTGCTTCTAATGTTAATACCATTGTCACTGGCGAGTAATTCACCTGGGCAACATTTATGTAGAGTACCGGAGAATCGGCATGATGCACCAATGAAGTGATGATGCGCAGTCTTGCCAGCACTTCATTAGTACATCATAAGGGGACATGACTCACATATAATCGCCCCCCCCCCATGATATGACTCAGCATTACCAGATCGGAACCAGAAAGAGACATGTTTACTGACAGTACTAACAGGGTGGGGCAGTAGGACAGAGAATAAGGCCATGAACTACTGTATCACGCTATCCTCCCCCAGGGCCCTACCCCTACCACCATGTAGGCCCATCCTTGTGTGAATGATACCCTGTATCACAAGTATAATGTCATCACCATGATACACCCATACATGTATATGGTGAATGTACCATGATACACTTATATGCTTATGTCATGATGGCCCCATGCATGTTGAATGCACCATGATTTTATTGTCCGACACAATTTAACAAAAAGTGGATAATGACAATAAAGGTGATTCCTCATCCAATTAATCTGTTTCAAATCTAGTTATTTTCACATTATGACATCTATGAATGTACATGATGAAATGAGGACAAACAGGTAAAGAAAATATGTATTATGTACAAAAAATACAAGACTACCATAGGACTTTATGGTCACACAACAGTGACACAGCGGATAACAAGATAGACGGGCTCGAACACATGCATAATTACTTATTACATTTAGTATAAAGTACGAGAGTAAGACAATGCAAGATATGAACTATGTAGTTATTAAGTGACTCCGGCAAATAAGCAATAAAGATTGTCAATGGGTGTAGTCTTTAAAACAGCTCCCACAAACAATGACATTGCAGCACACGATAACGCAACCCTTACTAGATTTCCAAGATTAGGCAACATACTCAGTGTCCAATATGAGTAGTCATTACAACAGCTCCTACTTTACACAAGGGGGTAGTCATTACAACAGCTCCCTCAGAAAGGATTCTTACTGACTTTAGTCAGGTCAGTTATGCCAGATAATCTCTTCTTAAGTATATTCTTATCTTTACCATGATACCAGCTCCCCAACTTATTCCATAAGGTTATGCCACGATGCACAGGTGATTTATTATAACCACAATTTTGAGCAGTGTATTCTTTTAACTTTACATTGTTATCTGATCTTAAACCAGGACGCCTTGGTTCATTCTCTAGATATATTTAGGATTCTTTGCAAGTTTAAACATGTAACACAGTAGCATTACCTCCCTTCTCCTCTTTAAAGTTGGTATATCGGCCAATTTATACATTTCAGTCTCAGACAAGTTCCTACCCCTAAAAACAATCTTCAGACCTCTCAGCTGAACCCGATCCAACTTTTTGAGACAATCCTCATTTGCACCATCAAATACAAAACTAGCATAATCAAATAATGACAGAATAGTAGCTTTATAGACAGTAAGAGCCACATTTTCAGTCAAATTGTGCCTCAGTTTACTAAATCTGAACAGTCTATGACTCACTTTAGAATTGAGATCCTACAATGCACTATTAAAGCTCAAGGTCTTTTCTATTTTTAGGCCTAGGTAACAATAGTTTTTAATCACCTCTAATTCAGTAGTACCAATTCTAAGTGAAGGTACTTTCATCCTCTTTAACTTATGGCTACTACCATACCAGACCACTTTGGACTTATCAATTTTTATCGTCAATCTTTTTGATATAAACCAGGACAGTATACTATCCAAAGCACTCTGCATTTTTCCTTAGGCCCTATCAGCTCTGCAACCAGAAGTTAGTAAAACTAGATCGTCAGCATACATATAAAAATCACAATTTTATAGCACAGTGCCAATATCATTTACAAAAAGAATAAACAACAGAGGTCCTAACACGGACCCTTGTGGGACTCCAAAATGAACTGGCATTACTTGCGATGTATAATTTCCCATTTTTGTAAATTGACTTCTTCCCGTCAAATAGTTCATTAGCCAATTGAGGTTACAATCATCCAGTCCCGATTCCCCCAGAGTTTCAATAAGATATAAATGATGCACAGAGTCGAATGCCTTTCTAAGGTCAATATAACTGGCACAAAATAAGTGTCCTCTATCTCCATTTTCATACAACTTGTTTAAAAAGGCAAATATAGCGTCTCCTGTTCCTAAACCCTGTCTGTAACCATATTGACGCACTGACATTGTATCAGCTCTATTAGTAACATCTGTTATAAGACCATGCATAATTTTTTCAGCAATCTTTCCTGGCACTGAATGCACCATGATGAGGCATGATGCACTAATGCATGTGTCATGATGCACCCATGCATGGTGAATGCATCATGATGAGGCATGATGCACTAATGCATGTGCCATGATGCACCCATGCATGGTGAATGCATCATGATGAGGCATGATGCACTAATGCATGTGCCATGATGCACCCATGCATGGTGAATGCATCATGGTGAGGCATGATGTACTAATGCATGTGTCATGATGCACCCATGCATGGTGAAAGTACCATGATGAGGCATGATACACACATGCATGGTGAATTTACCATGATGCACTAATGCATGTGTCATGATGCACCCATGCATGGTGAATGTACCATGATGCACTAATGCATGTGTCATGATGCTCCATGATGCACCCATGCATGTTGAATGTACCATGATGCACGACTACATGTGTCATGATGCCCCCATGCATGGTGAATGCACCATGATGAGGTATGATGCAATAATGCATGTACCATGATGCACCCATGCATGGTGAATGCACCATGATGCATTAATGCATGTGTCATGATGCACCCATGCATGGTGAATGCACCATGATGCACTAATGCATGTGTCATGATACACCCATGCATGGTGAATGCACCATGATGAGGCATGATGCACTAATGCATGTGTCATGATGCACCCATGCATGGTGAATGCATCATGATGAGGCATGATGCACTAATGCATGTACCATGATGCACCCATGCATGGTGAATGCATCATGATGAGGCATGATGCACTAATGCATGTACCATGATGCACCCATGCATGGTGAATGCATCATGATGAGGCATGATGCACTAATGCATGTGTCATGATGCACCCATGCATGGTGAATGCACCATGATGCACTAATGCATGTGTCATGATGCACCCATGCATGGTGAATGCATCATGGTGAGGCATGATGCACTAATGCATGTGTCATGATGCACCCATGCATGGTGAATGTATCATGATGAGGCATGATGCACTAATACATGTGTCATGATGCACCCATGCATGGTGAATGCATCATGATGAGGCATGATGCACTAATGCATGTGCCATGATGCACCCATGCATGGTGAATGCATCATGGTGAGGCATGATGCACTAATGCATGTGTCATGATGCACCCATGCACCAATGCACCTTGATGAGGCATGATGCACTAATGCATGTGTCATGATGCACCCATGCATGGTGAATGCATCATGGTGAGGCATGATGCACTAATGCATGTGCCATGATGCACCCATGCATGGTGAATGCACCATGGTGAGGCATGATGCACTAATGCATGTGTCATGATGCACCCATGCACCAATGCACCTTGATGAGGCATGATGCACTAATGCATGTGCCATGATGCACCCATGCATGGTGAATGCATCATGATGAGGCATGATGCACTAATGCATATGCCATCCCACATCATGCCAACCTGATATAAAGCTAATGCACTATGTGGTAAACTTCATCAATGGTCACCATAAAGCGAGGAGGGCAAATGCCTCCTAGCACTCATGGAATTTCACTGGATTGAGAAATTGCACGCAAAGTCCATTATAGTATGAATAACATGGATGACAAATATTGATGGGAAGCATAGTCCATGTCTATATGTGTGTCCAGTCATCAAGGTGGAACAGCAGTAGTCGTGCCGAGTGTGGCACACCTCCACTTACTAGTAGTTGCCTGAGTGGCTAGCAACCTTGCAGCCCTTATTAGTTATTCAGACAGCACTTAATAGTTGGTCATATATTACTCTTTGCATATATCTATTGGCATGTTATTAAGCTTTTAATAAATGGAGCAATTCTTTTTAGTGGCTATAGCTGCAGGGCTGCGGAAACAATGCTTATCAAGCTCCATTTTAATGATAGGCCTGCATATTAAGTATTTAGTAGCCAATGTTTTGACGGACCTTACTAAGCACTGAATTCAAAGTGTCTAATAACAGCTTCATCTAACCTCTTAATAGTAGCTTTAACTGCAGTGCTGCAGAAACTGTGCTTATTAAGGCCTATTCATAAAGAGCAGATTAAGGGATATGCATGAAGTACTTATTAATCAGTTATAGAACATGCATTGTTTAGCAGTGGTGTAAAACAGCTGCATATATACACACTTATTAGTAGTTGCAGTTGCAGGGCTGCAGATGATCTGCTTATCAGAGGCTGTTCACAAAGGTCTTAGAAATTGGTCTGTATTAAGTTCTTATTTATTGAGTATTTAGGCACTTGAGAGTAGTTAACACTGTCTTTATATATAAAAGGATGCTTATGAATGGCTGAATTTAACAGGCATGACCTAAGGGTGCATAGCCTATCCTATGTACAATCAAAATTGAATAAACACACACACACACACATATATATATATATATATATATATATATATATATATATATATATATATATATATATATATATATAATAGGGCTCATATGATTGTGAATTATCAGTAGATGCTATGACAAAATTGCTAATGCACTGATGAATTAGGCCAGCTACATTAAAAAAATAAAACCATAAGTTATCTTGAATAAGCTGCAGCTTAAATGAGAACCAAAGCCAAGGTGCAGCTTATAGAATGTGCCCAAAGTTGCGATCAAAATCTTTAGATATCCTCAATTGAGGACTTCTACCCCAAGACATTTACCCCCAGACCTTTACCCACATGCCATTTACCCCCATGACATTCACCCCCTTGGATATTCACCCCCTCAGACATGTACCCCCTCGGACTTTTACCCCCTAAATCTTCTACCCCCTAGGACATTTACCCCCTCCATATTCATGTAGTCCTTGGGACTAGAAATGTAGTCCTGTGGACTAGTAACCAGTTACCTAGTCCTCAGGACTACATTGTAGTTCTGAGGACTACTATGTATACTTCAGGACTAGTCCATTATATCATCAATAAAATAAAGTCTCATTGACTACCTGTTTAGTCCTGAGGATTAAAAAATGTACTGGTCTGGTCCTCAGGACTAAAATGCAGTCCCGGGGACTATGTGTCTAGTCCCTAGGACTAAAGGTGTAGTCCTTGGGTCCTAGGACTACGATTCTAGTTTGTGGTATCATTTTAGTCCCTAGGACTATCTGCCAAGTCTCATGAACTTCATCTTTAGTCCTGGGGACTAGAGGCAGGCCTCAGGCGCCCGCCATATATGCACGACGAGGTCGTGCTTATAACTACCTACTATACACACGACCTCAGACATAGATAGGATATATAGATACCAATGTTGGACCTTGTATGTATGGCTCTGTGGCCAAATGGATAGGGTGTTAGACTTTGGGCCTGAATGTGCAGGTTCAAACCCTCTTGCAGGATGGCTTTGCAATCTTTCTTATTTTTTTAACTTGTCTCCATTAAAATAATCATATCAAATCAAAATAACTATATCAAATTAAAATCAGCATTCTTAAAAAATTCTGCCCCCCCCAACTTGAATAGCCAATGGCCGTGTATATAAAGGGTAGTAACTAGCATGATCGTGTGTATAAGATCTGTTAAAATGCACGAAAGGGTTGTGTGTTTTGATATATACCCCTTATATGCATGTCTGTGTATAGTATGTAAGTAATGTATAGATATCGTCGGGCACTGAGTTGGTTGTATTAAGCTAATAGATCATGGATATTGCAGCCCTAGGGCCGTACATGCTGGATATACCCGAGCCGCGTAGCGGGGAGGGTATATCTAGCATGTTAGGCCCGTGGACTGCAATATCCATGACCTAATAGGTTTATACCACGATTTCCTCCATTTTGTATCAATTTCTTACCTGATATCCAAAGAATATAGCCAGGCGAAGACATTTTGTAAGTGCAAGCAATAGGGCCCTGCGCAAAGCCATTGTTTTTGTTCCTTGCCGGGAGAGGTACCGCTGTGTGTACACTCACTTTTCGTATGGAATCAAACCATGACATGTTATAATATCAAAGTCCCAAGAAGTATTCGATCCATAGATGAGGAAT
This sequence comes from Acholoe squamosa, assembly GCA_949317995.1. Taxonomy (NCBI): domain Eukaryota; kingdom Metazoa; phylum Annelida; class Polychaeta; order Phyllodocida; family Polynoidae; genus Acholoe; species Acholoe squamosa. Next base: position 7,169,212 of record OX439039.1, read on the forward strand.
GCGTGTTAATTTTCTTTGATATAAATAAGAAACCATTGATTTTCCAAAACGGTCCGAAATTTTCGGCGTCTTTCTTGTACGGCGAGCAGTTGACCTATATCTACATCCGGGCCACTGACACACTTTCGTCGGACAAGGAGGCGGGTGGGAATGGCCGGACCGCGACTCGCTTACGATGGAAAAATCAATGGATTCTCCTTATTTTGAATATATTGGACATAATACGTATGGAGGGATCATCTAGACTATCTAAGGATATGAACCTGTTAATTTCTCGATTTGTCATGGTTGGATTCCATATGAAAAGTGAGTGTGAACACGGCGGTACCTCTCCCGGCAAGGAACATAAACAATGGCTTCGCACAGAGGGAACCGGGCCGCGGCTCGTATACGATGGCAAAATTAATGGATTCTTATTTACATCGAAGAAAATGGAGAAAATTAGCACGCATTCCTCGTCTATGGATCGAAAACTTCTTGGGATTTCGATATTATAACATGTCAAGGTAGGAATCAAGACGAAAACTGACTGGAAACATAGCACTAGGACCTCAGGTTAGAACTTATTTACTTTCACATTGGATTTCATCACCGTTCAGTGTGGCGCTATGGCTATGTGGAATTAATTATACATATTATGTAAAACTGCTGATTTAAGGAACCCCATATGCGAACACCAGAGAAAGTGACACGCAACAGGATTACAGCATTAGACATATAACTCTGATATGTAACATGGGACACATTATCAGCCTCAGAGAGGAGTTTTATATTGTGTGGTGCATCTCTAGCCTAAACATGATCATGTATCAAAGCTAAGGATAGACCATAATTAACATTTTTTTGAAAATCAATGTTTATTCCCAAAATATCATTATGTACATGGCTGTAAAGTAGAAAGTAAAAATAAGTGGGATAATTGACAATCATGTATACATACTATAAATATGCTAGTTCCTTTTTTACAAGCTTACTGTCAAAGCAATTTTTGAAAATGTTGGAAGTAAATTTGTATGTTGAAACAATGTGAGAGTAGTATTTGATCTGAAAAACCAATCAATCGCCTTAAAAACGTCGTCCTTGAAAGATTATCTAATATCACAGCAAAATATAAGTTACAATGTGTGAAAATAATTATATTTAGCCGATGACTAATTCTAAGACTTCCTCAGAACTAGGTAAATATTGCCAAGTTCGTGATACAAGTTCATGATGTACGAGTCAGGTCCTTGTACATAGTCTACAGATAGCCCAGAATCATGTGGTCTCCATGTGTAGAATAGAAGGATATTGCAACCAGCATACTGCTTTGGTGAAGCTTTTTTAAGAGCCCCTATCAGTTTATATTCGGTGCTGCAGATTTTATCATTCTTCAGGCCCGGATTCAAAATTCAACCAAAAATATCACATTTTGTTTTAGGCTGTAAAAACCTTAATTATGGTCTAAATTGCAAAACAAAAAAAAGAAGAAATCCAAAATGTAGCCCAAAGTCCCTTAATCACAGCCAGACATTGGGTGCAGCAGTCTGACAATTTCTGCCATCCTGGCATCGATAATGTCAGTCAAAGCCAATGTTCGCAATGACTGCCATATGTCATAAATATTTTCACAGTACATTGGTCTTGATGATGAAAGAAAACAGCCATTGCACACTAGGACTGCGTTCATGCACAATAATTCCACTGTGATAGGTAGTGTTCCCCAAGGATTTTCTACCCATTCTATGTGTGTTAAGCACCCCACTGCTTCTAATGTTAATACCATTGTCACTGGCGAGTAATTCACCTGGGCCACATTTATGTAGAGTACCGGAGAATCGGCATGATGCACCAATGATGCACCAATGAAGTCTTGTCAGCACTTCATTAGTACATCATAAGGGGACGTGACTCACATATAATCGCCCCCCCCCCCATGATATGACTCAGCATTACCAGATCAGAACCAGAAAGAGACATGTTTACTGACAGTACTAACAGGGTAGGGCAGTAGGACAGAGAATAAGGCCATGAACTACTGTATCACGCTATCCTCCCCCAGGGCCCTACCCCTACCACCATGTAGGCCCATCCTTGTGTGAATGATACCCTGTATCACAAGTATAATGTCATCACCATGATACACCCATACATGGTGAATGTACCATGATGCACTAATGCATATGTCATGATGCCCCCATGCATGTTGAATACACCATGATGCACTAATGCATGTGTCATGATGCTTCATGATACACCCATGCATGGTGAATTTACCATGATGCACGGACCATGATGCCCCCATGCATGGTGAATGCACCATGATGAGGCATGATTTTTTTTTGAGGTTTGAAAATTAATTTTATTGTCCGACACAATTTAACAAAAAGTGGATAATGACAATAAAGGTGATTCCTCATCTAATTCATCTGTTTCAAATCTAGTTATTTTCACATTATGACATCTATGAATGTACATAATGAAATGAGGTCAAATAGGTAAAGAAAATATGTATTATGTACAAAAAATACAAGACTACCATAGGACTTTATGGTAACACAACAGTGACACAGCAGATAACAAGATATAGACGGGCTCGAACACATGCATAATTACTTATTACATTTAGTATAGAGTATGAGAGTAAGACAATACAAGATATGAACTATGTAGTTATTAAGTGACTCCGGCAAATAAGCAATAAAGATTGTCAATGGGTGTAGTCTTTAAAACAGCTCCCACAAACAATGACATTGCAGCACATGATAATGCAACCCTTACTAGATTTCCAAGATTAGGTAACATACTCAGTGTCCAATAAGAGTAGTCATTACAACAGCTCCTACTTTACACGAGGGGGTAGTCATTACAACAGCTCCCTCAGAAAGGATTCTTACTGACTTTAGTCAGGTCAGTTATGCCAGATAATCTCTTCTTAAGTATATTCTTATCTTTACTGTGCTGATACCAGCTCCCCAACTTATTCCATAAGGTTATGCCACGATGCACAGGTGATTTATTATAACCACGATTTTGAGCAGTGTATTTTTTTAACTTTACATTGTTATCCGATCTTAAACCAGGACGCCTTGGTTCATTCTCTAGATATTCAGGATTCTTTGCAAGTTTAAACATGTAACACAGTAGCATTACCCCCCTTCTCCTCTTTAAAGTTGGTATATCAGCCAATTTATACATTTCAGTCTCAGACAAGTTCCTACCCCTAAAAACAATCTTCAGACCTCTCAGCTGAAGCCGATCCAACTTTTTGAGACAATCCTCATTTGCACCATCAAATACAAAACTAGCATAATCAAATAATGACAGAATAGTAGCTTTATAGACAGTAAGAGCCACATTTTCAGTCAAATTGTGCCTCAGTTTACTAAATCTGAACAGTCTATGACTCACTTTAGAATTGAGATCCTTCAATGCACTATTAAAGCTCAAGGTCTTTTCTATTTTTAGGCCTAGGTAACAATAGTTTTTAATCACCTCTAATTCAGTAGTACCAATTCTAAGTGAAGGTACTTTCATCCTCTTTAACTTATGGCTACTACCATACCAGAACACTTTGGACTTATCAATATTTATCGTCAACCTTTTAGATATAAACCAGGACAGTATACTATCCAAAGCACTCTACAGTTTTCCTTAGGCCCTATCAGCTCTGCAACCAGAAGTTAGTAAAACTAGATCGTCAGCATACATATAAAAATCACAATTTTGTAGCACAGTGCCAGTATCATTTACAAAAAGAATAAATAACAGAGGTCCTAACACGGACCCTTGTGGGACTCCAAAATGAACTGGCATTACTTGCAATGTATAATTTTCCATTTTTGTAAATTGACTTCTTCCCGTCAGATAGCTCATTAGCCAATTGAGGTTACAATCATCCAGTCCCAATTCCCTCAGAGTTTCAATAAGATATAAATAATGCACAGAGTCGAATGCCTTTCTAAGGTCAATATAACTGGCACAAGATAAGTGTCCTCTATCTCTATTTTCATACGACTTGTTTTAAAAGGCAAATATAGCGTCTCCTGTTCCTAAACCCTATCTGTAACCATATTGACGCACTGACATTGTACCAGCTCTATTAGTAACATCTGTTATAAGACCATGCATAATTTTTTCAGCAATCTTTCCTGGCACTAATGCATGTGCCATGATGCACCCATGCATGGTGAATGCATCATGATGAGGCATGATGCACTAATGCATGTGTCATGATGCACCCATGCATGGTGAATGCATCATGATGAGGCATGATGCACTAATATATGTGTCATGATGCACCCATGCATGGTGAATGCATCATGATGAGGCATGATGCACTAATATATGTGCCATGATGCACCCATGCATGGTGAATGTATCATGATGAGGCATGATGCACTAATGCATGTGCCATGATGCCCCCATGCATGGTGAATGCATCATGATGAGGCATGATGCACTAATGCATGTGTCATGATGCACCCATGCATGGTGAATGCACCATGATGAGGCATGATGCACTAATGCATGTACCATGATGCCCCCATGCATGGTGAATGCACCATGATGAGGCATGATGCACTAATACATGTGCCATGATGCACCCATGCATGGTGAATGTACCATGATGCACTAATACATGTACCATGATGCACCCATGCATTGTGAATGCACCATGATGCACTAATGCATGTGTCATGATGCACCCATGCATGGTGAATGCACCATGATGAGGCATGATGCACTAATGCATGTACCATGATGCCCCCATGCATGGTGAATGCACCATGATGAGGCATGATGCACTAATACATGTGCCATGATGCACCCATGCATGGTGAATGCATCATGATGCACTAATGCATGTGTCATGATGCACCCATGCATGGTGAATGCATCATGATGCACTAATACATGTACCATGATGCACCCATGCATGGTGAATGCATCATGATGCACTAAAGCATGTACCATGATGCACCCATGCATGGTGAATGCATCATGGTGAGGCATGATGTACTAATGCATGTGTCATGATGCACCCATGCATGGTGAATGCACCATGATGCACTAATACATGTACCATGATGCACCCATGCATTGTGAATGCACCATGATGCACTAATGCATGTGCCATGATGCACCCATGCATGGTGAATGCATCATGATGAGGCATGATGCACTAATGCATGTGCCATGATGCACCCATGCATGGTGAATGTATCATGATGAGGCATGATGCACTAATGCATATGCCATCCCACATCATGCCAACCTGATATAAAGCTAATGCACTATGTGGTAAACTTCATCAATGGTCACCATAAAGCGAGGAGGGCAAATGCCTCCTAGCACTCATGGAATTTCACTGGATTGAGAAATTGCACGCAAAGTCCATTATAGTATGAATAACATGGATGACAAATATTGATGGGAAGCATAGTCCATGTCTATATGTGTGTCCAGTCATCAAGGTGGAACAGCAGTAGTCGTGCCGAGTGTGGCACACCTCCACTTACTAGTAGTTGCCTGAGTGGCTAGCAACCTTGCAGCCCTTATTAGTTATTCAGACAGCACTTAATAGTTGGTCATATATTACTCTTTGCATATATCTATTGGCATGTTATTAAGCTTTTAATAAATGGAGCAATTCTTTTTAGTGGCTATAGCTGCAGGGCTGCGGAAACAATGCTTATCAAGCTCCATTTTAATGATAGGCCTGCATATTAAGTATTTAGTAGCCAATGTTTTGACGGACCTTACTAAGCACTGAATTCAAAGTGTCTAATAACAGCTTCATCTAACCTCTTAATAGTAGCTTTAACTGCAGTGCTGCAGAAACTGTGCTTATTAAGGCCTATTCATAAAGAGCAGATTAAGGGATATGCATGAAGTACTTATTAATCAGTTATAGAACATGCATTGTTTAGCAGTGGTGTAAAACAGCTGCATATATACACACTTATTAGTAGTTGCAGTTGCAGGGCTGCAGATGATCCGCTTATCAGAGGCTGTTCACAAAGGTCTTAAAAATTGGTCTGTATTAAGTTCTTATTTAGTGAGTATTTAAGCACTTGAGAGTAGTTAACACTGCCTTTATATATAAAAGGATGCTTATGAATGGCTGAATTTAACAGGCATGACCTAAGGGTGCATAGCCTATCCTACAATCAAAATTGAATAAACATATATATATATATATATATATATATATATATATATATATATATATATAGTAGCGTTTGCCAAACCCTGCCTATGAATAAAGGATGATCCAACTTCGCCAACTTGTGTTCAACTGTTATACTTTATTACCTGGCAGTCTTCGCCACACCATCTAAGTCCTTATGCTGTCTTATGGTGAATACCTGAAGGCCAACCCTGGAGAACGTCCCCCGTCCAGCTCGTAACTCCAACTGTCCGAGGGAGGATCGCTTTCCTATATATATACACCTTCATATCCTCCAACGCTGGCTCGAAGAACCATCAAGTCAGCGTCGGGGGATCTACTCCGCCAACATGTAAACAACGTCGGCTTCTGACATGACTCCGAGTTTAACAGTCTCGCCGCCCCCACGCCAGGGTGGTTTCAGCTCCCCCGCCAAACCCTCGGTCTACGCCACAATATATATATATATATATATATATATATATATATATATAATAGGGCTCATATGATTGTGAATTATTAGTAGATGCAATGACAAAATTGCTAATGCACTGATGAATTAGGCCAGCTACATTAGAAAATAAAACCATAAGTTATCTTGAATAAGCTGCAGCTTAAATGAGAACCAAAGCCAAGGTGCAGCTTATAGAACGTGCCCAAAGTTGCGATCAAAATCTTTAGATATCCTCAATTGAGGACTTCTACCCCAAGACATTTACCCCCAGACCTTTACCCACATGCCATTTACCCCCATGACATTCACCCCCTCAGACATGTACCCCCTCGGACTTTTACCCCCTAACTATTCTACCCCCTAGGACATTTACCCCCTCCATATTCATGTAGTCCTTGGGACTAGAAATGTAGTCCTGTGGACTAGTAACCAGTTACCTAGTCCTCAGGACTACATTGTAGTTCTGAGGACTACTACGTATACTTCAGGACTAGTCCATTATATCATCAATAAAATAAAGTCTCATTGACTACCTGTTTAGTCCTGAGGATTAAGAAATGTACTGGTCTGGTCCTCAGGACTAAAATGCAGTCCCGGGGACTATGTGTCTAGTCCCTAGGACTAAAGGTGTAGTCCTTGGGTCCTAGGACTACGATTCTAGTTTGTGGTATCATTTTAGTCCCTAGGACTATCTGCCAAGTCTCATGAACTTCATCTTTAGTCCTGGGGACTAGAGGCAGGCCTCAGGCGCCCGCGATATATGCACAACGAGGTAGTGCTTATAACTACCTACTATACACACGACCTCAGACATAGATAGGATATATAGATACCAATGTTGGACCTTGTATGTATGGCTCTGTGGCCAAATGGATAGGGTGTTAGACTTTGGGCCTGAATGTGCAGGTTCAAACCCTCTTGCAGGATGGCTTTGCAATCTTTCTTATTTTTTTAACTTGTCTCCATTAGAATAATCATATCAAATCAAAATAGATATATCAAATTAAAATCAGCATTTTTAAAAAATTCTGCCCCCCCCCCAACTTGAATGGCCAATGGCCGTGTATATAAAGGGTAGTAACTAGCATGATCGTGTGTATAAGATCTGTTAAAATGCACGAAAGGGTTGTGTGTATATATATATACCCCTTATATGCATGTCTGTGTATAGTATGTAAGTAATGTATAGATATCGGGCACTGAGTTGGTTGTATTAAGCTAATAGATCATGGATATTGCAGCCCTAGGGCCGTACATGCTGGATATACCCGAGCCGCGTAGCGGGGAGGGTATATCTAGCATGTTAGGCCCGTGGACTGCAATATCCATGACCTAATAGGTTTATACCACGATTTCCTCCATTTTGTATCAATTTCTTACCTGATATCCAAAGAATATAGCCAGGCGAAGACATTTTGTAAGTGCAAGCAATACGGCCCGTGGCCGCTCTGCGCGAAGCCATTGTTTTTGTTCCTTGACCCCGAAAAAGTATATACCAAAAATTTCAAAAATGCACATGAGTGGTATATGCAGAATATACCTCGTATATATCACATATAAAACCACCAGAAGTGCCAGAATCGTGGTATAAGCTAGGATATCACACAAGGTGCCGCAGGCCCCGAGTGTGATGGCTTGCTTTGAAAGCATCCATAGAGCTGTGATAGACTTATAGGGGAGTGATCATTTTTGACAACAGGGGGGGGCTGGTGGGTTTGAGGTGGGGGGGTCAGAATTTTTTCAACACCTCTGATGGGGGAGTCAAAATAATTTCACCTGTTTTCAGTGGAAAACCCAGCGCGTTACTATAGGCTAAAAGGGGATGTTCGCACGCGATTTTTGTCCCTTATGGGGGGGGTCATAAACATTTTACCCACTAAAGATGGGGGGTCGGAATTTCTTTTGCGCGTCCGTGCGCAAACCCACCAGCCCCCCCTGTTGTTAAAAAATGATCACTCCCTAACCATAATGCCATTCTCACCTTGCGCATGTGACAAAGCTAGGGGTCGCTAATAACCATGCCAAACATATGACATTGTGTGCAATGGCCAAGGAGTAAAGTCGCATTGTGGGGAGCTCCGACCTGATTTGGTGGGTCAAAGTGACCTCTCAACAGTCAGTTTCACTGGATATAACCACTAATACCTGTTACAAGTGTTTACCAATTTGTGTGTATAAAATCAATTTAATTACTGAGTTTGTGAGCTTTTTTTTTTAGTTCAAATTTGTGAGTGGCGGTTATGCCTCCCAAGGCGGACAAAGGAACACCCACTACCACTGGCAGTCCCGACAGTAAACCCCGCCAGAGTAGAAGCACAAAGCATAAAACTGTATTCCCCACCTCTGAGCTTAACTCTACAGTAAATAAAAGGGCTAAATCACAGGTAACTGCCTCTGTTAGGAAATCTGTAGCAAAAAGGCCCCGGGGGGCCACTCCCTATCTTTTTTTACAGTCACCATGTGCGTACACAGCCCCTCAGTGACCCCCCTTATAGAGGGGCAGTGATCCTGTAAAAAGCATACCCTTTTGGCGGGAATCCACTGGAAACATACCCCTTATAAAGTTTTTTTTTCTAAAACATACCCCTTTTAGAGGAGGTATTATGAAAACATACCCCTTATGGCGTGTGAACCTTAATACATAAAAGACAAACAAAGTTCTTTAACTTTGTCTTTAATATATAGTAAGTAAAAGTAGTATCATGACTAGTGTGCCATTGTGTACACAGTTTGTACAAACCTACGACTTAGATTGACATATGAATAGAAACATCATCAATTCAAAAGTTCCTCAAATATAGGACTCAGTATATAGACTCCTAGTGCATCCACTAATTTGAATTTTGCTGATTGTGGTAAAACCCAGCAATAAGACATACCATGATGGGTATCTTGTCCTTGAGTAACACTTCCAGGGACATGCGGGTCTCATCTTATCAGTGCATGTTGCCAGAACCAGCTGTAGTCCTGCTTCACTCTCTTCAAAACATATCACTTAAGGGGTCATATGGATAGTCAAAACTCTCACACTTTAAGACAAATAACTAGATGCTGGTATACAAGTCACACTAATAAATACAAAAGCACACAGGAGCACCACATGGGTAAACAACTTTAACTCTTAAATATGAAACACTCAGATGTACCACCTGGGTACACAAACTACACATCTTTAAGATATAAATGAACCAAGAGTTACTATACCATGCTGGTATACAAGTCACAATATTAAATTAAAAAAAAAACACTCAGAGGTACCGCCTGGGTACACAAACTGCACACTATCCTGTACACATGTCACACACTTATGCAAGTCACACTCTTGAATTATGTACACATCACTCAGAAGCACGATGGGGTACACAACACTCCCACTCAAAGGCAAGTCTTTTCTTTGTTTTTTTGGCTGTTGTTTCTGGCTTGTCAGATATGTATCCAACTCCTCCCTATCTTTAGGATTAATGTTGAAGTGGGGATCAAGAAATATTAGATCTACACCCATGATCACTGTTGCTGTAGAAACTGTTTTCACTGAACCTGGACAATATACATACATGTCAGATTGTTCATCCCTCTCATACAGCACCAACTGGACATCAATCCGATGATTCAGAGGATCATCCAGATCGATTGGTACTCAATCTCCCCCCCCCCCATGAGTGCTCACCTTGACCATGCGCTGTACACGACCAAGAATAAAACTGGGATCTTGATCCTTTTTTCTATGTAGTACTGCAACATCAGAGTACAGCTCAATGTTTCTTCTTGTGTTCACTTCAGTTGGTTGGCTTATTGGTGTGTCCTCTGCACTCTTCGCAGCCTGTCCTTTGAGAGCTTCTCCCCTTTGTTACTGTTCAACATTGAGACCAGTGTAGTAGACTTGTGTATACGTCCTCCTGAAACAAGATATCAAGAATGCATAAGAATGGGGCAGTGATCCACCTTTTGTATGTTTCTTATGAACTAGACACAGAATATCAATCAGGCCCCTTGGGATATAGGGAGCTGACAAAACTACATGAGACTTTCAAGAAATTAAGGGAATCTACAATATTTTTTTGTTTTAAATGATGCCCATGACTCTTTCACCTTTCATCATTATCATCATGATTGCTTTCTAATGATATCTCCAGACAAGTCTAACAAAAAATCAATATAAAAAGGCATCTTTTCCACTGATCCAAAAAAGGTACATTAAGATATTTTATAGGGATAATCCTATTACACACACCTGTGTTCATGAGCTGTATTGTTGGAAGATGTTGGCCATGAATGGTTTCCTATGACTCTAAGTTGTGGCGAATGCAGCAATCTCTTTGTCTGCATCATCTTAGAGGTAAGAGGAATTAAATTGTGTATTTCCAAGAGGGTGGAATGTTTGTTAGGGATAGATTACATTAAGTATTGATAATGGTATAGCAATAGTTAGTACTTGCATTTTCCCAGGTTCCACAATCAAGATAATATGAGGAATGTTGAAAGGAATATAATAATCATTTTCCACTTAACTGGCTTTACCTGAATCTCAAGTATGCCTATATAGATTCTCATAGCAGGCCTATTGTGTGACAAGATTTATCAAAATAGCAAGGTGCTACTTGTATTTGGGTGTGGAGTATACATATCTTTTCATGTGTATTATAAAATATGATATAGGCATACATGCATACCTATAAGTGCACTTCCAGAATCATTTGGCTCTGTGGTGTCTGGTTTCTCATCTGCCATCGCTGCCAACGAGGCACGTTCATCAGGAGCACGTAGGATGTGTGAGTGGTAGAAGCAAGCATCTTCAGGTGGAGGGTCTGGAGGAGGCAAGTCGTTGTTGGCCAAGAGAAACCAATCTGGAGACATTCCTAGTAATATAAAAAAGCATTAGTGTTTGGTCTAGACTGTATCAGAGAAGCTTGATCATTCCCTTATAATAGCAGATGTGCTCATATGTATGTCAGAATCTTTTTATTAGATTTGAAATCTACCATATCAAGCCTTCAGGAAAATAGGTTGGTCTTTCCCTTTAAAAGCACTGTGAATGTGAGGATTATTTGGTTGAGAATTAACTTTTTTACAAATAGGGATGTATTTGTGAGAGCTGGTTGGACCCATGTTTGGATAATTCTGCATTGTTCTGGGAAATATACAGGAATGACAGGCCGACTGACCAAGCAGGAGGTTTACTTATCTACCTTAGTACGACTATCAGTCCCTACTGCTCTGCATGATCTACAGTACATGGAGCCTGATATTGAATTGCAAGTCTTATGTATAAATATACCAAAATTAAAATCAATATACATTTTAAATGTATATCGTCCCCCCAAGGGATCAGCTGAAGTTTTCTTTGAAAAACTCATTAGATCATATGATGAGCTTGACAACAGTGTTGAAATTTGGATAATGGGCGATTTCAATATCAATGTCAGAGACTGAAATGAAATTAAAACTAAAGAGCTTTTCGACTTATGTAAAACTAAAGGGTTAAAATGACAAATCGACGGTATTACACCCCCTACAGACGCCATTGGTTCATTAAGCTAATAGATGATGGATATCGGTGCCCACGGGCTGTACATTCTGTATATACCCCAGCCGCGCAGCGGCGAGGGTATATACAGAATGTACAGCCCATGGGCACCAATATCCATGACCTATTAGGTTTATACCACCATTAACTCCATTTTGTATTGATTTCTTACCTGATATCCACAGAATATAGCCAGGAGAAGAAATTTTGTAATTGCAAGGGATACGGCCCGGGTCGCTCTGTGCGAAGCCATTGTTTTTGTTCCTTGCCAGGAGAGGTACCGCTGTGTTTACACACACTTTTCATATCAAATACAACCATGACAAATCGAGAAATTAACAGGTACACACTCGTAGATAGTCTAGATGATCCCTCCATACTTATTATGTCCAATATATTCAAAATAAAGAAGAATCCATTGATTTTTCAAACCGGTCCGAAATTTTCAGCGTCTTCCTCGTACGACGAGAAGATGACCTATATCTACATCCTGGCCACTGACACACTTTTGTCGGACAAGGAGGCGGGTGGGAATGGCCGGACCGCGACCCGCTTACGATGGAAAAATCAATGGATTCTTCTTTATTGTTAATATAATGGACTCATTTGGCATGGAGGGATCATCTAGAATGTCTAAGGATTCAATACGAACAGTGGGTGTAAACACAGGTCTACCGCTACAGGTAAGAATTTATTTACTTGCGCATTGGATTTCATCACCCTTCAGTGTGGCGTAATGGCTAAGGCCCTCGCCTACCTCCAACTTGACCTCGAAAAAGTATATACCAAAAATTTCAAAAATGCACATGGGTGGTATATACCTATATAATGCACGGCTAATATGCACATATCAGCACAGGAAGTGCCAGAATCGTGGTATAAGTATAGATAATATTTTAACTAACTGTGATATCATAACACATGCTTGTATCTGTGAAGCACTTATCTCTGACCATTATCCCATCTACACTTGTAGGAAAAAATTAAAAGAGGAAAAAGTCATATCTACTTTTACTGGTAGGTCTTACCAGCACTATGACTGATTAGATTTCCATGAATATTTGTTAGATTGCGACTGGGAACCCTTTTACTCTGAAACAGACCCTGACACACAATGGAATATTTTGTATTATAAAGCGATCATTGACTACCTCAATGCTGCCTGCCCCATTAAAACCACTGTGATTAGGACGCAAACCCAGCCTTGGGTAAATCACCAAACCATTGAGTTGGTGAATGATCGGCAGTTACTTATTAAGGAGCAAAATAGATTTGGCAGTAGATTTAATATCAAACAGATTGGCAGGATGAGAAATCGCATTCAAAAACACCAAAATCGTAGCAAGAGGGATTGGGTGAATGCATTGCTTCTGGAATACAAGGGCGATCCAGTGCGTTTTTGGACTGAAATCAACAAATTGGTTAATCCTAAAGCTATATGCACCGATATCCAGCTAAAGGATGGTAGTACCATAGCTCAACAGGAGCTATGGTACTACTATCAGAGGTATCTGATTATATAAATAAATTTTTTTCTGAAATCGGAGAAAAGCTATTTAACAACCTGATACAAGGCATCATGCCAGAACCTGACTCTGAAATACCACTGCTTGAAATACCGAGGGCATCCCTGACATTGATACTATTGTAAACCCTGCAGTAGTTGAAAAACTTGTTAAGGGTATCAGTACTAACAAATCCAGTGGACTGGATGGCATTAGTTCCCTTGTCCTAAAGGATGCATTCTTGTTGCTAACCAACCATCTATCTGTTATCTTTAGAAATTCCCTTGCCACTGGATCTTTTCCAGGGTCATGGTCAAATGGTAAACTGCTTGACAAAATTATACATGGAGTGATAGTTGAACAGCTGGAAACCAATAACATACTTAATCAAAATCAGTTTGGCTTCAGATCAAACCGTTGCACTGGAGACGCAGTATTCACTGCACTGAAGCATCTCTATGACAGCAGAGATGATGGTCATGTGACTGCTGCTGCTTGTTTTATAGATTACTCCAAGGCTTTTGACTGTGTCCATCCCTCTACCCTTATTAGGAAGCTGCTATCTTTAGAAATTCCCTTGCCACTGGATCTTTTCCAATGTCATGGTCAAATGGTTTATTAGTGCCAATCCCAAAGAAAGGTGAACTTTTGGATATTAAAAATTGGAGACCGATTACCCTGTTACCCCTACCTGGTAAACTGTTTGAGAAAATTATACATGGAGTGATACTTGAACAGCTGGAAACCAATAACATTTTTAATCAAAATCAGTTTGGCTTCAGATCAAACCGTTGCACTGGAGACGCAGTATTCACTGCACTGAAGCATCTCTATGACAGCAGAGATGATGGTCATGTGACTGCTGCTTGTTTTATAGATTACTCCAAGGCTTTTGACTGTGTCCATCACTCTACCCTTATTAGGAAGCTGGACCAGTTAAACCTACACCCATAGCTGAAACTCTGGTTGAGAGGCTATCTGGGTAATCGATCTCACTCAACATATGCTAATGGAATTAAATAAACACAAAGAACTGTAAAATTTGGGGTTCCTCAGGGGTCCACTCTGGGCCGCTTGCTTTTCATCATTTACGTTAATGATCTTCCGAATGTTATTGTACATTCAAAATATGTCATGTATGCTGATGATCTAGTCCTGTACTGCTCTAACCCTGACCCAGTCACTGCGGTAAGGCTCTTACAGGGGGATTAGAATAGAGTACATCAATGGTGCCAGGTTAACTACATGACTGTTAATGTACAGATAAGCACTGGTATGTCTTTTGGCTCTAAAAGCAAATTGGAACATCTTATTGGTCCAATAATAAACTTAGGTGGTACAGAACGTCCTCACTGTGAAACATACAACTACCTGGGTGTGGAGTTGGATCGCCTTAAATAAAATGCACTGCTTATAGCATGTTTATGTGGTTGAACTTTTTGCACTATTTACATTGATTCTCTGGCATTA
This sequence comes from Acholoe squamosa, assembly GCA_949317995.1. Lineage (NCBI taxonomy): Eukaryota > Metazoa > Annelida > Polychaeta > Phyllodocida > Polynoidae > Acholoe > Acholoe squamosa. Next base: position 7,184,316 of record OX439039.1, read on the forward strand.
TCTACATTTATTCTTTGTATCGATCAACGGTTTTCAACAGTGCATTCCTATGCACTTGACTCCCCTTGTAATCAACCTTCAGTAGGGTATGGGTTCGACCCTTGCCCATGGCAATAGATTTCTCGTAGGTTTTAACATATGACATGTAAGGTGTGCTGATATCCATGGATATCAGCACACCTTACAAAGGTCATGATGCATGAATCATGGTGTGCAATATTGAACAAGTAACTAATGGATATGTCATGACGCATGACTGATATCCAACAGCAACATACAACTTGGGCGGCCCCCCTCATTGCATGTTATTGTTGGATATCAGTCACAAGTCATGACATATCCATTAACTACTTATTTTATTACATGATTAATCAATAGATATTCAATAGAAAATCAATAAATATAATTTGAAAACATAAATCATTCCCCTTCCCCAGGACTCGAAGCCTGCAATAGTGTGTGTACACGATCGGTACACACACCTCGGCGCCTGGCAGCCATTGGTTTGATCTGAACACATCCTGCAGTCGTCACAGACAGCTACAGCGTAAAAAATTATACGCCCGGACTGGGACTCGTCCCACCTACCTCTAGCAGCTGAGCCCAATGTGCTACCCACTAGACCACCAGGCCACACACCTCGGCGCCCGGCTTGGCTTGGTTTGGTTCGAAGCCTGCCATAGGGCGGCGAAGTCATGTCACGTGACTTGCGAAGGATCAGTGCGCTGGGGTTATTCCATTATCGCTCAGTGGCATCCGTCAGCGCTGAGTGAATCAGGGGCTTTGTTGTCACTCAGAATAACACAATTTTACAATCTATTCCCAATAGAACCAAAGTTATGAAGTGATGTCACCCTGCCTCACCCACAGTCCAACCATTCCACCACCCTCAGTCTCACCCTGTCTCACCCACAGTCCCACCATTCCATATTGACAGTGGAATTAGTACCCACCGACCGCGGCCCTGCCATTTCCTACTATCCAGGTACGGCCTATTACGGGTAGTATAGTAATAGTGCTAGCCCCTATAAACTTGGCCTTAGGGCATGTTTTTTTACAACAGGGTGTGGGGTGGTTAGCTACTTTTGTATTTCTACTCTACTCCCATTCCCCTCCCGTACTAAGGGAGTGGTCATTTATTATCAACAGGGGGGGGGTGGGTTTGAAGGGGGGGTGTAAAAAATTCTGACCCCTCTCGAGGGGGGGCTAAAAAAGTTTTGACCCCTCTTGAAGGGGGGGCTAAAAAAATTGACCCTCTTTTTAGCAAAAAAGCCCGCGCGCTACTATAGATCAAAGAGGGGGCGCAAAAACTGTCCGTGCCTCTGGCGCGGGGGGCGCAAAATGTTTTTACGGCCGTCGAGGGGGGGCGTAAAAAATTTCCGCGCATCTGCAAGAAAACCCACCATCCTGTTGATAAATAATGACCACTCCCTAAGGTAGGGGATGGGGGGTCCTCCTCGAATTCACTCGATCCTCCCTGGCCCCAACCAATTTTAGGGAGTGATCATTATTTTTCATCAGGGGGGATGGTAGGTTTGAGGGGGGGGGCATAAAAATTTCAGACCCCTCAAGGAAATTTAAATTTTTTTGCCCCCCCCTTGAAGGGCCGAAAATTGTGTGGGAATGTGCCCTTTTACTTTTGTAGGTTTCTTTGAAAAAGATCCCCCCCCCCTAGCCCAGGAGGGGTCAAAACTGTTTTATGCCCCCCTCAAACCTACAACCCCCCCTGATGATAAATAATGATCACTCCCTAAAATTGGTTGGGGCCAGGGAGGATCGAGTGAATTCGGGGAGAGGTACCCCCCCATCCCCAACTTAGGGAGTGGTCATTATTTATCAACGGGGGGTGGTGGGTTTTCGCGCGGATGCGTGGAAATTTTTTACGCCCCCCTCGACGGCCGTAAAAAAATTTTGCGCTCCCCCCGCGCGGAGAGTTTTCGCGCCCCCTCTTTGATCTATAGTAGCGCGCTGGCTTTTTTGCTAAAAAGAGGGTAAATTTTTTAGCCCCCCTGAAGATGGGTCAAAATTTTTTTTACCCCCTCTAGAGAGGGGTCAGAATTTTTTACGCCCCCCCTTCAAACCCACCACCCCCCCTGTTGATAATAAATGACCACTCCCTTAGTATGGGAGGGGAACGGGAGTAGAGTAGAAATACAAAAGTAGCTAAGGGAGTGATCATTTTTTAACAACAGGGGGGGCTGGTGGGTTCGCGCGCGGACGCGCGAAAAAAAATTTGACCCCCCTCTCGAGGGGGTAAAATTTTTTCAACCCCCCCATAAGGGACAAAAATCATGTGCGAACGTCCCCTTTTAGCCTATAGTAATGCCCGGGGTGTTTTACACTGAAAACAGGTGAAATTATTTTGACCCCCCCCCATCAGCGGTATTGAAAAAATTCTGACCCCCCCTGGTCAAGGGGTTGAAAAAATTCTGACCCCCCCTCAAACCCACCAGCCCCCCCCTGTTGTTAAAAATTGATCACTCCCTAACCACCCCACCCCCTGTTGTAAAAATAAAACATGCCCTGAGGCCAAGTTTATAGGGGCTAGTACTATTACTATACTACCCATAATAGGCCGTACCTGGATAGTAGGAAATGGCAGGGCTGCGGTACGTGGGTACTAATTCCACTGTCAATATGGAATGGTGGGACTGTGGGTGAGACTGAGGGTTGTGGAATGGTTGGACTGTGGGTGAGGCAGGGTGACATCACTTCATAACTTTGGTTCTATTGGGGAGAGGGACCCTCATCAACGACATTGAAACTAGATGCTTGGCCGTCAAAGCACCTAAGCCAGATGATATATAACTGCTACTTTAAGTGTGGATAAAATATGAAGGTCCGACACCCCTTAGTTTCTGAGAAAAGAGCTATTTTGTTGATGGTGCCCAGCACCGCCATTCACTCAACATTGCAAATAGCGCTGGGCGAAAATGGAATAACCCCAGGCGTCTCACGTCTCGCGTGACTTCGCCTTCCTATAGTGTGTGTACACGATCAGTACACACACCTCGGCGCCTAGCAGCCGTTGGTTTGGTACTGTGCGTGACTGGCCTGGTTATGGGTCAAGGTGCTGGATGCGTTCACACTACACTACTTCTGGGTGGCTTTATATCATAGAGACCTAGTTCTAGCCAACCACTTCTCATCAGTCCCTGTCGCGCAATGCATAGGGAGTTGGATTTGGGATCAGTCGACCCCTACCCTGGCAATGAAAATTCCGTAGGTTTTAACATTCAACATATGACATGTATGACATGTAAGGAGGCATGTTATCCATGGATAACATGCCTCCTTACATGGATAACCACACACCTTACAAAAGTCATGATGCATGCATCATGGTGTGCAATATCGACAGGTATGTGCATGGGAATATCAAGAAAAAGCACCCAAAATCACAAAAGTCGTGTAATAACGATAGGTATCAGAAAGGGAATATCCAGGAAAAGCACTCTGAGTCACAGAAATCGTGTAATAAGTCCTTATACATGTATGGTTGTAGTCTCAAAGACTAAGCTTTTACTTCTGGGGACTAGATCATAGTCCTAGGGACTACCTGTGTAGTCCTGATGAATGTATTGGCCTAGTCCTGGGACTAACATTAGTCCTGAGGATTATGTCTTTAGTCCCTAGGACTAAAGGTGTAGTACTTGAGACTGTGTAGATAGTCCTGAAGACTAAAATCTGGTCTTGGGGACTAGGCTCTAGTCCCCAAGACTAAAACCTTAGTCCTGGAGAATCTTCCAGCCAAGGAACATTTGGTAATTGTGCTTACATGTTTCTTCTTCTGTAGACAAAGGGTCTAATATTAGGGACTACATCTAGCTGCCCCACAGCATAATCCTATCCTTGAAACACATAAATTTAGTCCTGAGGACTAAGAATGTGTGGATCTAGTCTTGGAGACTATTGATCTAGTCTTTTACATGAAGCCTGGATGTTAGGGAAGTAATATATAATGCATAGACTTGCACGAGTTGGCTTCAGGGGGTGATAGAAGCATGAGCCGTAGGCGAATGCTTCTATTAAACCCCATGAAGCCAACGAGTGCAAGTCTATGCATTATATATTGCCCTTATAACACGGTTTCCACCATTAATTCTAAGTATTTACCTCAAAAACATGATATAATCCATTCATTTCTTATGCCAGTCGACAAGAAGGCCCTCCGCCATCTTGGTTTCATGTTGACGTATGGTTAAGCTGGCGACCTCCTGCAACTCCAACTCTCATAGACCTACTACTGCGAACACGTCGAGACAGAGCTGCGCCAGTCTAAAATATAATCCATTCTGTACATACCAGGCGGCGGCACCTGTAGTGTAAACAGAACGGGGAAGACGCACGGCAAGTCGCTCGATTCGAAATTTTAATAATTTTGTATGTTAAATTCAGCCAAAATATCAAGTAATCTACCCGACAGGGAGTTAGAATGAGGTTTCAACTATGTTATGTCCAAAGGATTTCGCTATATTTGGTCTATAAGCTTCAAAAATGGAGAATTTACTTTCGTGTCACGGTAGGTTTCAACATGTCCGCCCCGCTGTCCGCTCGCCGTGAATTTTGGGTGCTCTATCGCCAGATATAGGAATCGATATTATCCATTTTCGGCACTGAAAACTCTCTAACCGTGTTATAATATAGGTTAAAAGGACGCGTTCACATGCAATTTTCCTAGGCCTAGGTGCAATACCTCCATGACATTTATGGTCAGGACAATGCCCCTGGGGAATCTACAGATTGCCAGACATAGAGGAGAATGGGTAAATGTCCCCAAGGGCATCCATGGTAAAGATTATGCTCCTAGGGCATGTTGACCTATAGGGTATTGGATTATGCCCTGGGGGCATCGTTCAGGACATGGATGCCCGCTTTGTCAAAATTAATATACATGATTATACAAGATTAATCTATGTATGCCCTGGGGACATCGCCCTCACCATGAATGCCCTGGGGGCACTTTCCAACACTGCCCTTTAATAATACAGGGAGCGGGGGTAGATGTCCGAGGGGGTAGAGGGATGTGGGGATAATGTCCATAGGGGTGGATGTCCAAGGGGATGGATGTCATTGAGTGTGAAGGACCTTGGGGGTGGATGTCCATGGGGGTAAATGGTTTGGGTGTAGATGTCTGGGGGTAAATGTCCAGGGGGTAAAGGTCCTGTTACTCACAAGACTCATTGCTTTATGTTGATTGTCAAATCATCAATTGCATCTTGCATCTCATTGTTGCCACCTACTCAGCATTGGTAAAATAAAGTGGATTACATCATAAATATTCTTAGAGTCACTTGACTACAGTTAGATATCACAATATTTGAGCTGGGTATCAGATAAACAATGTCGCTATGGACATTTTGAGTAGACGTTGCTAAGCTACAATTCATTCTAGCAACAAACCAATCATTTCAATAGATTCTGTGGGTCAGATGTAGGGGGTTAGGGTAGATTAAAGCCTTACCTTGAGCAGTATTTGTGTGATTAGAGATGGATATCTGGCCATTTGGAGTCCATTTTGGATTAATGTGTAGGCCTATTTGAAAACGTCAAATTTGTGAGGACCTTTTTTTGGGGATAATTCTATAGACCCTTCTGAGCCATTTGGTGGTAAAATAAATTCTGTATCCAATAGCAGGTGTAGCACCAAAGCCAGTTGAAAAAGAAAAATGGGAACAAATCGCGTTTGGTGAAACACCTTCTAATAAAGCACAGAGCTAGAATTACTCACCCTAAGGCCGTTTTTTTCTAATAACTTGGATTACAGATCCGCTGGTGAGATTTTTAGGCTTTTGTAAAAAAAATTGTTTTTATATATTTGCTGATGGCTGACGCGATTTTGGGTTGTTTGAACCCCCCCCCCCAAAAAAAAAAAAAAATGCAAGAAAAAAGTAAGTTTTCACCAAGAAAAGTAAGACCATTTGTCGGAATTTCATGATTTTTTTCCTCCCGCCAGTGGGCTAACTAGGGTGTTAGATAGGGGTGTTTCTGATTTTTTTTTTTTTTTATGGCGCTGGCCGACCATAAAGTGATGTGAAAAAATCCGTAATCCAAGTTATCAAAATCAAATGGCCTAATAAAGCATACAGCTAGAATTATTCACCTCTACGTGTGTGTAATCACAAAACCAGACAGTTTTAAATTACCTGGTAAGATCCCTGCATCACGATGGCATCTATTTATAGCATACATCAGTGAAGAAAACACCTGTTTTTTGGAACCCTCCCCCCCCCACACACACACACCTGGCACCCCCCTCCTCCTGCAGCATATACATGTCTCCAGTAATAGCCCCGATGAGTGTGTGCCTTATAGGTAATGGTCACGACATGAGACCATATATAAGACCCCTGAGGATGTAGAGTCAGATAGAGCCATCTAGGGTTAGGGTTCATATACAGAGCCGCAGCAGCAGCAACACAAAGAGAGATCAGTCACATACATACAGCATCTACAGAAACTCATAAAGAGGCACCACTGAACATCTATAGACCTAAGGTAAGCAATTGTTAGCATAGTTATCCTTTTATTTTTGTTTCCGCAACTTTATTTTCGTTTCCGCAACTTTATTTTCGTTTCTTCAACTTTTATATTCGTTTTCCCAAGTTAAATTTTTGTTTTCACCAATAATACTTTTGTCTCCACAACTAAATATTTTTTTTTTTTTTGTGCATAGTCAATCAATTGTTAATGTTAAGGTGCGGAAACAAAAAAGTTGCGGAAATGAAATGTTTATTTGCGGAAACGAAATAAAACTTGCGGCAATGAAAATAAAAAGTTGTGTAAACGAAATGTCTACTTGCGGAAACAAAATATAACTTGCGGAAACGAAAATAAAAAGTTGTGGAAACGAAAATAAAACTTGCGGAAATGAAAATAAAACTTGCGGAAACAAACACTAGAAAAAAAAAAAGAAATTTAGAAAATAGATGTCCTTTCCAGGGATCCATATGATAGTCATTTTTACTTATCACACAATAATTATACAATCCATCATTAGATAGCTAGTGCTTATTTTACACTTAGTGTAATAGTTAACCCTTTGAGTTTAGGTGAGGATTAACCCTTTATTTTACACTTAGTGTAATAGTTAACCCTTTGATACGGAGCCCGTAATAGGACATACCAAAGAGGTTTTTTTCATGCAAAAGATATTCCTGCGGGTACTGGGACATTCCTGCGGGTACTGGGACATTCCTGCAGATACTGGGACATTTCTGCAGATATAGGAGTATTCCTGCGGTTACAGGAGGATTCTTGCAGGTACAGGAGCATCGTACTACCGAGCCCCTAATAGGACATACCAAAAATAAAATTTCCGGAAAAAAAAAATTCTTGCAGATACTGAACAATTCTTGTGAAAACTGAGCATTTCTTGCGGAAACTAAACAATTCTTGCGGATACTGAACAATTCTTGCGGAAACTGAGCAGTTCTGGCGGAAACTGAACAATTCTTGCAGATACTGAACAATTCTTGCGGATACTGAACAATTATTGCGGATACTAAACTGTTCTTGTGGAAACTGAATGATGATAGACTCCTCAAGCCCCAACATGAATGTTTCTGTACCGGCAAGAATCGTTTCTGTATTTCAGGAATAGTTTCTGTACCTGCAAAAATATTTCTCTACCCACAAGAATAGTTGTTACTGAGAAAAAAATATTTTTTACATGTTTTAAACTCTCAAAATTTAAGAATGCTACTGTGTCCAAAGAATTCTCCTGTACATGCAGGAATATATTTTGCATGAAAAAAGAAATCTTTTTAGTATGTTCCTCTACCCCAAAAGAAAATTATTCCTGTGCCCGCAAGAATTGTTCAGTACCCACAAGAATTGTTCAGTACTCACAAGAATTCGTCAGTATCTGCAAGAATTATTCAGTACCCGCAAGAATTCGTCAGCATCTGCAAGAATTATTTAGTACCTGCAAGAATTCATCAGTATCCACAAGAATTCTTCAGTTTCCTCAAGAATTCTTCAGTACCCACAAGAATTCTTCAGTGTCCACAAGAATTCTTCAATACCCACAAGAATTCTTCAGTATCTGCAAGAATTCTTCAGTTTCCTCAAGAATTCTTCAGTATCCACAAGAATTCTTCAGTACCCACAAGAATTCATCAGTATCCGCAAGAATTCTTCAATACCCACAAGAATTCTTCAGTATCTGCAAGAATTCTTCAGTTTCCTAAAGAATTCTTCAGTATCCACAAGAATTCTTCAGTACCAGCAAGAATATTTTTCAGGGGAAAAATTATTTGTGGTATGTCCTTTTAGGGGCTCCGTACTTTGAGTTCAATGAGGACTAACCCTTTTGGACCACATTTTTGCTAGTACTACTATTGTCATTTGAAAAAGAAAAAGCTTCTTTTTCTAGCCCTCCTGTGAAATGTTTCTATAGATAGTATTTAATTTTGGTTAAGTTTGCATTACTTTGTACTGCACTGCATGCCTATGCAGATAGGAAACGGCTGGTGATACGTTTACACTTTGAACAGAAAAGGAGTGTATATCTGATTTACCTGATCACCATATACTTCTACCTCCTCAGACAATAACACTTCAATGCTCATCAGAATTAACAGTTGAAACGATTTTACAGTTTAAGTTGATGATCCTTTATCATAACAAAAGCATTTGATTGTTACAATTTTTTACATCAAAATTATGTTGTTATAATCTAGAAATACAAAGTTTTAAAAACAAATGTTCGGATAACTTACAAACAAAAAAACACACATTATTTTGCCAAGTGGAAACTTGCAGGCTTAGCGTGATGGCATTCTTAGGGACTGAATGTCTGCTCAAGCTATGTACCTGTTTCTATTCTTTTTATAACTTTTTTTCTTCATTGGGGGGAGGGGGTGGGGGAGAAAGATCCTCACAGTGATATAGATATAAAACTATTTACTTCAGATAACAATCCTTTGATATGATTGTAGATCCTTCCAAAAATTAGCCTCCAGAGCAGTCATATTGCTACACTTGAGCCTCCTAAAGCAATTATGAGCTTTAGCCTATCCAAATAGCATCAATTCCATCATTAAAACTCTCCTCTATTCACAGATGAAGACGCTGGCGCTGTGCATTCTTGTCCTGGCTCTGACCATCCATGAAATCTCAGGCAGACCTCGTATAGGACAGCAAAGGGGTCAGGGACAGCAAAGGGGTCGAGGTCACTTCCATGGAGAGGTGTGTTTCGTGGTAAATGCTACAACTCAGGTGACAGAATGTAACAATACTGCGAGGTGTCCAAACTATACAGAGTGCTCCCAACAACCTATAGATATTGCTGACATGCTCATCCACATGTGTAGCCCTAAGGTAATTTCAATTTCTTCTTTCCCATTTATAGGCAATATTCACGTATTTTTGGAAGGAATTAAAGCATTTCATGTTGACCCCAAAGATGTGTCAACATATTTAGGATTTAGGATTTAACTCCGCATTTTATGAATAGACTTTGTTTTGATATATACTGCATTAAAGTGATTAAGGCAATTTACCCATTTTGCATATTGGGACATGAATGCATTCTTAGGCAGTAACCAACCACTGTGGCATTTATACATCCTAACATTATGGGATAGATACACTTCTGAAAATGTGCCCTTTTGCCCTATGTTAACATGTGGGCTTTTTCACTGAAAATGGGTGAAATTATTTTGAAAAAAGTTTAACTGCTCGGTCAAGGGGTTGAATCTGAACGCCCCCACCCCCTCAAAATCCACCGCCCCCCCCCGCCCCCTACCTCTCCCCGTGGTTATCACTCCCTAAGCGTGGGTAACATTGGGGAGAACACAACCTTTTCTGTGCCTTGCCCTGTACCGTATAGGTTAGACAGAGTACTCAGACTAGTCACCAGTACTATTAACCATCATACTTCAGCAGGTAGCCCTTAAACCTTGCTTATAAGGTGCAGCTTATACAAGCAGATAGGCCTTTGTTGTGGCTTATGTAATCTCCCTGAAATCAGGGTGCCCCTTAAAGGGGGATATAAGTCGACAGAACATCATTAACCCATTAAGGCCTGATGTTGAGAATACTCAACATCCCTGTAGGGGCGGATGTTAAGTATTTTCAACACCATGTAGGGGCTGATGTTGAGTATAATCGACATAGATATATTATGTGGCAGCCATGTTTGAAAATTTCAAATAGACTTCTTTTGCTATATTTGGTATGATGATGATGTCTATTACCTATTTTTGGGCTGAGGAATTCGAATCTGAGAGGTTTACAGTGATGGAGACATTGTAAAATGGTTGAAAATGATATCAAAATCATGGACAGTGTATTATACCTTGCACCCTCTCGCCCCCTGGAAAATGTACTGCTCAAAATTCAGGCCCCTAGCCTTCCAAAATACTCTCATAGCCAGCCCTTCATGGGTTAAACCATGCCCCAGATGGCCCCTATGGGTTCAGATGAATGCAGGGTGGGTCATATACACAATGGTTGCCTTGTTGTACTCGAGGTTTCATTGTAGTAATTTGTTGAATTTGAATATAAATGTTAAAAAAGTAAAGCAACTATTTATGGCATAATTGTACTTGGTCTTCTTCTCGTTTTTACAGGTTTGTGACCCAGGAGTTCCTCAGTCTTGTCCTGCTGGGTCCACATGCTCTCCTTTACCACCAGGCAGACACTTCAGGTGCTTGCACAACGACGGCCATGTCAACAATGATGACAATCATGGCACACAGAACTGTAGACGTTTTGTTAAAGAAGAGCTAGGTAATGGAGGTCAAGGAGGAAATGGTGGCTTTGGACAAGGCCAAGGAGGAAATGGTGGCTTTGGTCAAGGTCAAGGAGGAAATGGTGGCTCTGGTCAAGGTCAAGGAGGAAATGGTGGCTTTGGTCAAGGTCAAGGAGGAAATGGTGGCTTTGGTCAAGGTCAAGGAGGAAATGGTGGCTTTGGTCAAGGTCAAGGAGCAAATGGTCGCTCTGGTCAAGGTCAAGGAGCAAATGGTCGCTTTGGTCAAGGTCAAGGAGCAAATGGTGGCTCTGGTCAAAGTCAAGGAGGAAATGGAGGCTTTGGTCAAGGTCAAGGAGGAAATGGTGGCTTTAGTCAAGGTCAAGGAGGAAATGGTGGCTTTGGTCAAGGTCAAGGAGCAAACGGTCGCCCTGGTCAAGGTCAAGGAGGAAATGGTGGCTTTGGTCAAGGAGCAAATGGTGGCTCTGGTCAAAGTCAGGGAGGAAATGGAGGCTTTGGTCAAGGTCAAGGAGGAAATGGTGGCTTTGGTCAAGGTCAAGGTGCAAATGGTCGCTCTGGACAAGGTCAAGGAGCAAATGGTCGCTCTGGTCAAGGTCAAGGAGCAAATGGTGGCTTTGGTCAAGGAGCAAATGGTGGCTCTGGTCAAGGTCAAGGAGCAAATGGTGGCTTTGCTCAAGGTCAAGGAGCAAATGGTGGCTTTGGTCAAGGTCAAGGAGCAAATGGTGGCTCTGGTCAAGGTCAAGGAGGAAATGGTGGCTTTGGTCAAGGTCAAGGAGGAAATGGTGGCTCTGGTCAAGGTCAAGGAGGAAATGGTCGCTCTGGTCAAGGTCAAGGAGCAAATGGTCGCTCTGGTCAAGGTCAAGGAGGAAATGGTGGCTTTGGTCAAGGTCAAGGAGGAAATGGTCGCTCTGGTCAAGGTCAAGGAGGAAATGGTGGCTTTGGTCAAGGTCAAGGAGGAAATGGTGGCTCTGGTCAAGGTCAAGGAGCAAATGGTCGCTCTGGTCAAGGTCAAGGAGCAAATGGTGGCTTTGGTCAAGGTCAAGGAGCAAATGGTCGCTCTGGTCAAGGAGCAAATGGTGGCTCTGGTCAAAGTCAGGGAGGAAATGGAGGCTTTGGTCAAGGTCAAGGAGGAAATGGTGGCTTTGGTCAAGGTCAAGGAGCAAATGGTGGCTTTGGTCAAGGTCAAGGAGCAAATGGTGGCTCTGGTCAAGGTCAAGGAGCAAATGGTGGCTTTGGTCAAGGAGCAAATGGTGGCTCTGGTCAAGGTCAAGGAGGAAATGGTGGCTTTGGTCAAGATCAAGGAGGAAACGGTGGCTTTGGTCAAGGTCAAGGAGGAAACGGTGGCTTTGGTCAAGGTCAAGGAGCAAATGGTGGCTTTGGTCAAGGTCAAGGAGCAAATGGTCGCTCTGGTCAAGGTCAAGGAGCAAATGGTCGCTCTGGTCAAGGTCAAGGAGCAAATGGTGGCTTTGGTCAAGGTCAAGGAGCAAATGGTCGCTCTGGTCAAGGTCAAGGAGGAAATGGTGGCTTTGGTCAAGGTCAAGGAGCAAATGGTGGCTCTGGTCAAGGTCAAGGAGGAAATGGTGGCTTTGGTCAAGGTCAAGGAGCAAATGGTCGCTCTGGTCAAGGTCAAGGAGGAAATGGTGGCTTTGGTCAAGGTCAAGGAGCAAATGGTCGCTCTGGTCAAGGTCAAGGAGCAAATGGTCGCTCTGGTCAAGGTCAAGGAGGAAATGGTGGCTTTGGTCAAGGTCAAGGAGCAAATGGTCGCTCTGGTCAAGGTCAAGGAGCAAATGGTCGCTCTGGTCAAGGTCAAGGAGCAAATGGTCGCTCTGGTCAAGGTCAAGGAGCAAACGGTCGCCCTGGTCAAGGTCAAGGAGGAAATGGTGGCTTTGGTCAAGGAGCAAATGGTGGCTCTGGTCAAAGTCAGGGAGGAAATGGAGGCTTTGGTCAAGGTCAAGGAGGAAATGGTGGCTTTGGTCAAGGTCAAGGTGCAAATGGTCGCTCTGGACAAGGTCAAGGAGCAAATGGTCGCTCTGGTCAAGGTCAAGGAGCAAATGGTGGCTTTGGTCAAGGAGCAAATGGTCGCTCTGGTCAAGGTCAAGGAGCAAATGGTGGCTTTGCTCAAGGTCAAGGAGCAAATGGTGGCTTTGGTCAAGGTCAAGGAGCAAATGGTGGCTCTGGTCAAGGTCAAGGAGGAAATGGTGGCTTTGGTCAAGGTCAAGGAGGAAATGGTGGCTCTGGTCAAGGTCAAGGAGGAAATGGTCGCTCTGGTCAAGGTCAAGGAGCAAATGGTCGCTCTGGTCAAGGTCAAGGAGGAAATGGTGGCTTTGGTCAAGGTCAAGGAGGAAATGGTCGCTCTGGTCAAGGTCAAGGAGGAAATGGTGGCTTTGGTCAAGGTCAAGGAGGAAATGGTGGCTCTGGTCAAGGTCAAGGAGCAAATGGTCGCTCTGGTCAAGGTCAAGGAGGAAATGGTGGCTTTGGTCAAGGTCAAGGAGCAAATGGTCGCTCTGGTCAAGGAGCAAATGGTGGCTCTGGTCAAAGTCAGGGAGGAAATGGAGGCTTTGGTCAAGGTCAAGGAGGAAATGGTGGCTTTGGTCAAGGTCAAGGAGCAAATGGTGGCTTTGGTCAAGGTCAAGGAGCAAATGGTGGCTCTGGTCAAGGTCAAGGAGCAAATGGTGGCTTTGGTCAAGGAGCAAATGGTGGCTCTGGTCAAGGTCAAGGAGGAAATGGTGGCTTTGGTCAAGATCAAGGAGGAAACGGTGGCTTTGGTCAAGGTCAAGGAGGAAACGGTGGCTTTGGTCAAGGTCAAGGAGCAAATGGTGGCTTTGGTCAAGGTCAAGGAGCAAATGGTCGCTCTGGTCAAGGTCAAGGAGCAAATGGTCGCTCTGGTCAAGGTCAAGGAGGAAATGGTGGCTTTGGTCAAGGTCAAGGAGCAAATGGTCGCTCTGGTCAAGGTCAAGGAGGAAATGGTGGCTTTGGTCAAGGTCAAGGAGGAAATGGTGGCTCTGGTCAAGGTCAAGGAGGAAATGGTGGCTTTGGTCAAGGTCAAGGAGCAAATGGTCGCTCTGGTCAAGGTCAAGGAGGAAATGGTGGCTTTGGTCAAGGTCAAGGAGCAAATGGTCGCTCTGGTCAAGGTCAAGGAGCAAATGGTCGCTCTGGTCAAGGTCAAGGAGGAAATGGTCGCTCTGGTCAAGGTCAAGGAGCAAATGGTCGCTCTGGTCAAGGTCAAGGAGGAAATAGTGGCTTTGGGCAAGGTCAAGGAGGAAATGGTGGCTTTGGTCAAGGTCAAGGAGGAAATGGTGGCTTTGGTTAAGGTCAAGGAGGAAATGGTGGCTTTGGTCTAGGTCGCAATGGTAGACCTTAAACTGAACTGAACTTACATCAATTATTGATGATTACATGATACAATGTTTTGTAAATGTCACATTTGTGTAAATGACTTTTTTTGAACATGCCACCATGCATGAATGAAATCATAATTAGAAGCACTAGGACTGCTCCTCGGAAAGTTCTGTTAGATGATTCATATATAAATCACTAATACCTCTATTAAAGTCTAATCATGCCTTTAGCACTTGTCAGTGTTGTTATTGTTATGCAAGATTCAATTTCTATTTACAAACTGTTGTGGCAGTTAGATGGGCTAGCTTTGTTATATCTTAAGGGAGTATCTGAGTGCCATTTTTGTGCAGTAAATCTAGCAATGCATTTTGGATTGCTTCATATCTGAAGTAGCAAATCACTTAGCTAGACATCTGGATGCCTCGCTTTGCTTTAGAATTCTACCACATGTGAAGAATGATCAAGAATATAATAGGAAAAGTACTAGCATTAGTTTTGATATCTGACACCAGGTAGCAGGATTATACAGAGAAGTCTCTAGGTCAGTTGAGACATGTCCCCCGTAGGTCAAGTGGAACTAATTCCATTTCCTCTAAATTTCTATATAGCATAACACACAAAAACAACCCCTCATAATGTCTGTTGGTAACATTTCCGACCGTAGCAAGATTAAATGATCTCTCACACACAATGTGTTAGAATATAGAATAGACTTAACCCTGAAAATCTTGACTAAGGCAGCGATATGTACAGCAAGTGCCATTCTACCCTATTTTGGGCCTCAAAACCTCCATTGGCCAGATTAACATTTGCAGACCTGATAAAATCCCCAAACCCTGGCATAATATAAAAACTCATGTACTGTTCCAATTTGGAACTATTTGGGGTCACTTGTGATTTTTTTCATAATTTCACCACTATTTCTTCCATATGATTTCTAAGCCAATCAGCACCAAAATCACCTTCTGTGCAGGCCTGAATACCATATGACTCACGAGAGGGCAGCATTTATGTCCATGTCACCCGTAGGAGAAGCCAGGGGGGGGGGCAACCAGTGCTTTGGTGCCATCTCGTGGCAACTGTAACATTCATGGTTGCGTGTATGGCTCAGTATGCCTGAGGAAATACCTCAATTCTGCTATATTAACACATGTGTCATATATCCTAGGGTACATTTATATCAAATATACTTCACTCTATGTAATGGGTCCACTTTAGCTGCATGTCAATGTATCAGTATGGAGAAATACATCCTGTTTCCGTTGATAATGGGTTGTTCTAAAGGTCAACTTTGAACATTTCATGAAAAATAATTGAGCTGAGATCCATTAAATCTACTATTTGTGAAAATTATTTCAATGTCTAATGTATCAGGGGTTGCAGTAGAGAACATGGGAGCACCACTCCTAGAGTCTGAGAAAGATATTTCAATAACCACTAATGTGAGCTCAGTGAAGACGTTTTCCATACTGTTCATGTTTGTTAGTTCCAATGCCACTCACACAATGTCTCCACTGTGCCATACTCTAACCCGTGAACCCTTTCGGGGGAAACGGTATGAGCGGAAGTGTGTCCCTGGTTCTGGTGGTGAATATGCGAAAGTCTAATGCTCATATTTTACAAGCGAAAATGGCGCTGCGTTAGCGCTTCTCCTCGAAAGACGTAACCACTTTTACCATTTCTTTGCCTTCTAGCCCTGTCAAACATGGTCATTTTCTAGTCTGCTACTAGATGGCGCGAAAGCACTGGGCTCTCCTCCTGAGGAGAAGCTTTAGTCTACAACATATCGTCTAAGTTATCTTCAGCTTGGGTAGCTAAGTGATTTGGGTTCCATAGCTGATAGATTACCATACTTAGATTCAATAAATCTCCTGAAAACTCTGGGAATTGTTGCTAGAAATTGTGGACATTTTCAAGAACTCTGACATTTTGGTTAAAAGTTTTGTTAGGGCGATTTGGGGCTGGAAACAGGACCCTTATTTAGGCAATTCTAAAAGTACCCTTGCCAGCCATACACTTGTGTCAGCAAAATATATGAAGTGCCTCCCCCCCCCCGGAACTATAGAATCCCATTACCACTTAAGGACTATTACCTAGCAATGGAGAGGAGTTGTGAGTTACACCGTGTGGCCATTAGATGGTTAACGTTATCATCAGAGGTGTCATGTAAAACACACATGTGTGCATCAGACAATGAGGCTAATGCGGATGTTATTTATTGACATTTTTTGGAAGGTTTTAAACCGTTTATTAGTCACTTTGATATACAAGTACCAAATTATTGATCGAGTTCAGCACCAATGAATCAAAATAGTATTTAATAGTATCACAGCAAAGCAGAAGTTTAGAACCAAAGCTTGTAGATGAGTGAAGTAATCCAGGTAGTTGGCTAATCAGGTATATCATTATTATCATGGAGTAACCAGTTAATGATTCCGCCAGTAACGGAAGGATGGCACTCAGCAAAGCTGATATTGTGTGCCACCCAATAAATAAATAACGTCCAATGTTTAAGGCTCATAATCATAATTTTGTTCATTTTGCAAACCAAAATTCATATTTTTCTGAAAGGTCAGGGTGTTGCCTGCTAGAAGACATAAGAAAAGAAAGTAATAGAGTAATCTGCATAATGGTGGCAAAGCATGAAAACTGTCACTTTAAAAAAAATTGACCCGTCATTTCAATTACTCACTTAATTAAATTCACTGTAATTCTCTGGTCGGTCTCACGTCATTACGAAATGTTTTAGACGTCTTTTTTTCACGTAAGGTGCTAGCTGGGTCACCTCAATTAAATACTTTGTTAAATTGACTATATTGCTACATGGAAGTTTGAAGAGAGCTTATTTTAAACTGTGACCCTATACTTATATTAGTAAGGGCATATATAACAAATAGAGGTGCACTAGGTGATTCTAGGGACAGATAAGAATGTCTTCTTATCTAGCCCATAGAATCACTGTGTGCACCTCTATTTGTTATCTATGGCATTTATACCATGGTTTCAACCATTAAATTAATCATTTTACCTTAAAAAGCCATGAAAATCAATATTATTTGTTGCGAGTCGACGTAATCCGTCCTCCGCCATATTGGTTTCTTGGCAAGACGACAAAATTGACTGGATACAAAGTGTTTGGTCGGCTTATGTCCTACAAGCGTTTTCATAGAGCCATAGCTTGTAAGGAGTGCGCGCGATTGCCAGAATATCCTTAGAGCATATGCCTACGTGACAACTTGTGTCTCGCCGCGGTAAAGAATCCGTCCACTACGCAGTCAACACGACGGCGAAAATTTCGCACGATTCGATTTTTCTATCTTCAATCCTGTTACATATACAGTTCAAATCATGGCAAATTAAAGGTAGGTGATAGAATATAATGTCAAGATTCATCATGTGTAGCCATTAAGCTTCTAATGCTATGGTCTTTTTAATATTGAATTAAATCTTTGATGTCAATTTGCTGTCACATCGTCTCGTCTTAAGTGTCAACATGGGTTCATTAAGCACATACTATTCAAACTTTAATATCCGCTCCAGGCACCGTAAAATTATTCAAGAACGTGATAACCATGGTATAACATTTCATATCTCCACCATTTAAATATCAACTCTGCAGACAACATGGACGCTAAACTCAGTAAATGGAGACTCCGGATGGCAATTTTCTACTTGACAACAGGAAACTCAATATCAGCATCCAACAGTAGGTATAAGGATGTCATAAAATTAAGTCTTGATGAACTTTATTTCAGATAGATATTGGCTGGATAATGAATCAGTCAGGTTAGTTAGTGAATGAGCGATAGATGTTTAACAATATTTCAACAGCTATGGTCATGAATATTCATAGGAAGAAAATTATTGAAATCATATCACGAATACAATGTGCCCTGAGTAAAGCTTAATCCGAATGCACCTTGTGTCAAATATGATATCATCCTCTCCTTTAAGCTGCGCCTTATACATGACGACTTATGGTACATACTGTAAATCCCCGGTCATAAGCCGGATTTTTTTTTCTATTTTTGACCAAAACCGGCTTATAAATTTCTCCCAAAGTCTACCCCCGGCTTATGACCATGGTTTTTAAAAGTTTAAATTATTTTTAACAATATTTCAATAGTATACAATAGAAAATAACAGCTTAAAAACCAGAGACCCTCTATTACTTTAATATGTACTATTTTTTATCATTCAAGTTCATTTCAATGTGTTAATAAAATATTGATCGAAATATGGCTAATTTTCCTTAAAAATTGGTTAGATTTCTTTTTGTTTTAGGGGGGGTAAGGGGGGGGGGTCAGGGGGCTCAACTCACCCCCCGGCTTATGACCGGGGTTTTTTGCAAAAGTCTAAAATGGACCAAAACCGGCTTCTATATTTCTGCTGAACTCACCCCCGGCTTATGACCGGGGCCGGCTTGTGACCAGGGATTTACAGTAGTTTGCCACATGAATGTGTCAGTGCCCACACATTTACAAAGAGGGCACAGTGAGGCAGGATAGCCCAACCAACTAGGTCTTGATTGAACAATGACACGATGAAACTCATCAGGAGTTGTCATATTGGGATCTGGTAGTTCCAGAGTGATTCACCAAAACCTCCATGAGTAATGTAGCATTTCCAATGCAAGACACCAGGGGCTGCACTGGGGAGAGGTTCACTACTCAATCAGAGTCTAGACGTTTTGGTTTATACGATAGAGTACCCAAAGGGTGCTGCGTCATAGCTGCTACCATTCCCTATATAGTGTTGAAGGTACTAATGAGGACTAAAATTTTGTAATTGGCCCTAAAGAGAAAGGTTTGTTTCTAGTTACCCGACCGACCCTAGCAAAACAGGGCTGACCCTGGACACTTTTTTTAGGCACTTACCTAATTTTTAGGACTTGGTTCTATGTACTCTAGCTAATGATCTATGGATAGATCTCACAAAACTGATTGATTTTGCTTTTTGAATGAAGTCTTTATGTTAATTTGAAGCAAAGTTATGGCCATTCAAAGATCTGAAATTCTGTCTATCGTTCTGCCACAATTAACCATAGTTAAGAGTTTAATTGTGATCCAGATTTCGTGATCATTCTAGCTGGCATCAGGAGTCATTTAATCAGTTAAATGCCCATTTCTCATGAACTATTACAGCTAGAATTATGATATAAAAAGTAGATTGAAGGTCATCACGAGGCAGATGTGATTGTGCATGTGGTGACCTTGGACAAGGTCAAGGTCATTTTAAG
Organism: Acholoe squamosa; assembly: GCA_949317995.1. Taxonomy (NCBI): domain Eukaryota; kingdom Metazoa; phylum Annelida; class Polychaeta; order Phyllodocida; family Polynoidae; genus Acholoe; species Acholoe squamosa. Next base: position 7,203,611 of record OX439039.1, read on the forward strand.
GTCAAAGGTCAATGTTGTGAAATTAGGTAAATGACTACTTCCTATGAAAAACTAAAGCTAGAAACTTGATATAAAACATAGTTGAAGGCTTTTTCAGTGATTAGTGTGAACAGGCATGTGGTGACCTTGCCCAAGGTCAAGGTCATTCTAAGGTCAATGTTATGAGATTGGAGTAAAATTGACACATCTCATGATATATCAAGACTAGAAATTTGAGATAAAGAATAGGCACAACAACATATATCAGATCTCATGAGGATGGTATCATCCCAGACCTCACAGCCTCCCACACCCACAACCACACCTGTCATCACCACTCATGTCAACAGCACTATTTATTGATCACAAATTCCCAGAGTATCTGAAGGACAGGTACAAATTAACAGACAGTGACAACATGGTAACATATTTACCCAAGTACCTTGAAGGACAAGCATTGGCTTGGTTTGAAACCTTCAAGGAAAGTGCCACACCTGATAAGTTGACATGGTCCAATGTAGTACATGAACTAAAAGAGTATTTTGCTACTCAAGACAATATTATCTCCAGGACTGCACTCCGTGCACAAGAGATAGATGAACCTGTATCTGATTATGCAATGTATCTCAGAAAAGCGTGTAATGCCCAATGCCTAAAGGATGACACCTTATTTAAAACATTCACCCAAGGCATGAGGCCCTCGATCTCTGTAGCTCTTGAAAACAAGAAAATAGACTCTTTTAACCAAGCCCTAGACCTAGCCTTAGAGGTTGAGACCCAAGAAAGATCTAGGAAAACAAGGGATGCAGAGTCTAACCCAAAGTCTACAAAAAGAAAGGTCCAGGAAGTCACCACTGGTTCAGAGAAGGAAGATGTTAACCTAATGTCCAGTGCCCATGTAACGCAACAGGAAGATAAGGTTGTCTCCAAAGATCCCACCGGTAGATATAGAGGAAATAACTTTGACCCCAACTACCGCTCCAATAGAGATAGAGGTAGAGGGGGCAACTACAACAACAACCGGGGGGGACACAACAGTAGAAGGGACAACAACTCATCCAACTCCAACAATGGTAACTCTTCATACAGTGATAGGAGAGATAGAACTCCAAGTAATGACAGATCATATAACCAAGGATCCAACAGTAGGAGCCACAGTCCACATAGGAACTACAACAGTGGATCCTACAACAACCAGGGTTCCAACAACTCTGGATCCTATAGTCAAGGATCCAACGGTAGAAGCCATAGTCCACATAGGAACTACAACAGTGGATCCTACAACAACAACGGTGCCTACAACAATCAGGGATCCAACAACTCCGGATCCTACAGCAACCAGGGTTCTAATAACTCTGGGCGATACAGCAACTCTGGTCATTATAACCAGGGTTTCAACCCACATCAGGAGGATCACAAACCCAACACAAGAGGCTACCAGGGGAACCAACACAGTAACCCCCAAACAATACCTCAAGTGATGGATCAACTCTCCAAGCTCCTGGTCGCAAGCATCGCAACCACCCCACAGAACCAGGAAAACTAGGATGTCACAGTGCCGATGGGCCAGTGCACTGTGACACCCCAAATACAAACAATCAATCAGGATTAACAAAGATCCAACCAGAGACAATTGCTAGTGCCAATATACCATCTAACAGACAGAGACGTCCATCAGTGATACACATCACCCCACCAGATTCATCATCAAAGGATACAGGTGAGAGTACCAAGCTTTCTATTGTACTTCTTCAAAATGGCTGTATCAATGCAAATCTATATGATGTTTCAGATGTACAATGTTTGGTTGATACAGGTGCTACTATCACCTGTGTCAGACAATCATTCCTCATGGACCTCCAAAAGAGATTCCATATCCAACTGAGGAAATCTAAAATCAACATCCACTTGGCAGATGGATCGGTGTGTCATGTTAGACATTCAGCTATGCTGAACTTTAGAATCCAAGGTGTCAGATTCCAATACCAATTTGCTGTAATACCCAACCTCACACAGCCCGTTGTACTCGGCACAGATTTCTTAAGCACTACAAAATCTCAAATTGAATTTAATGTTGATCCTGAACAAATTCTCAAACCCATTAGGGCAGTGAGGGATTTTACCATCCCTCCATTCTCTGAACTTGCAGTATTGGGTAAAATCACTTCTACTCAATCACTGCAAGGGAAAACTGGAGTAGTAGATAACCTCCAAAGAAATAACAATGCCCCATATCTAGTTCAAAGGGCAGCAGTAACCCCCAGGGAAAATAACAAACATCCCCTAGTGTTACTCAACACCAGCAGGCGCCCACATAAAATCAAAAAGGGTGCCATCATAGCTCTATTTCAGGAAGTCAAGGAATCTGATTTAGAAAAACCTCTACAGGTGTCAGACACTACCCCACACACTGATCAATCCATCTCAGCCATACGGCCTGAGGATGTAACTAAATTCAGTGACACAGACTCAGACTGTGAGTCCACATACGCTGACCCTGAACCCAACTCAATCAGACTCTCTGAAATAGCTGCTATACATAGTGAGGCACATGACCTCGAGCCAGAATTGGAAGAGAATGTTCCACCAAAATCTGTGCTCACATCCAAAGATCAGCATGATAGATTAGAATCAATGCTGACCAAGTATGATGATATATTTGTAGGAAAAGATGGAGACATTGGTGCTACACACCTGTATACCCACTCAATACATGTAAAGCCTGAGGCAGTACCATGTCATTTCCTACCATATAGACAAACACCAGAAAAACAGGCCGCAATAGGGGAAGAGTGTGAAAGGCTAGTACAACAGGGCATTCTGAGAGAATGTGCTGAGGGCCCCTGGGCTTCCAGATCCTTTTTAGTACAAAAATCATCGGGAGGCCATAGGCTCGTCACAGATTTTCGTTATCTGAACCAGAACACGATAAATCAAGCCTTATCTACACCCCGGGCCGATGACACTCTAGACATGATAGGGTCACTCAGACCAAGAGTATTCAGTAAGCTAGATGCCCAACAGGGATTTTTTCAAATTCCTATAAGACAGGAAGACCAGCATAAAACCGCATTCATAGCAAATGACAAAAAATATGTCGACGAAAGGATGCCGATGGGTTTAGCGACCGCACCTGCGGGATTCTGCCATCTAGTCACATTAATTCTGAACAAACTCAAATACAAATGTGCCCTACCATACCTAGATGACATATTGGTATTATCACCATCAATCGAACAACACTTCCATGACCTGGAAGATGTGTTCAACAGCCTAAGAGTTGGTAAACTCAAACTGAAGAAATCAAAATGTGAATACTTCATAGACAGAATAGACTTCTTGGGAATGAGAGTCACACCCATGGGACTGCAACCATCTCCCACAAAGGTGGAATCAATCAAAACCTTCCCAACACCAAAATCAGTCAAAAATGTCAGATCCTTCACAGGCCTATGCCAATACTTCAAAAAGTTTATCAAAGGTTATGCCCAAATTGCTAGACCATTGTATGATCTACAGACACATCTCAAAGCATTTGTCTGGACAGAGGAGGCAGATAATGCTTTCAAAACATTAAAGCATGCCCTCTGCACCAATGCTCTTCTCAGATATCCAAACTATGAGAAAGAGTTCAGTTTGGCAACTGATGCTTCCAATGTGAGTTTAGGAGCTGTACTCTCACAGAGAGACAATGAAGGAGTGCTCAGACCAGTAGCCTTTGCAGGTAGAACCCTCTCCAAACATGAGAGAAATTACAATACCACAGAGAGAGAACTACTGGGAGTAGTGTACGGAGTATTACACTTCAGACACTATCTAGAGACTAGACACTTCCAATTATACACAGACCATGCAGCCCTAATCCCACTATTAACCAATACAGGACTCACACATAGATGGGCCAGATGGGCTCTAGACATACAACAATTTTCATTCACCATCCAACACGTGAAAGGTGATGATAACACACCACCAGATGCTATGTCTAGAAGAGAATACCCAGACTCTGGACCCATGACTAACCCTCCACCCCCACCAAGGAGAGTTAGAGCAGCCAGTAGAACCAAGTTTGCAAAAGCAACAAAGAAAGTACCATTCAAAAGGGATGATCCACCCAACACCATTCAAAGGCCAGAGACACCCATTAGGGGTATCTTGAAGCAATCTACACACTATGTGTTTTGCCACTGTGAGAGAGAATACTCACAACTCTTTCCAGATAATGACTTCGAGCCTATTGAATTCTCATCACTCAATCAGATGGTGAAGGCAACTCCTAAGGAGCCACCCTTCACCCCACCTGACTCAGATGATGAAGATTCAGAAGACACAATATATGCTATTACTCAAGCAACTTCCAAATCAGTCAGATTCTTTGAATCAATGCAGGGAGAGGAAACATCAAACCATTTGTGTCCTATGACCACACGCTCAAAGACTAGAGAAATGATTCAGGAGGGCACACCAAAACCCCCCACACAATCACAAACTATTCTAAATGAGAAAAAGGTCACAGGAAACAAACCTACCAAAACCCCACCTGCCAGGAAAAATGTCACAAAAGACACTGCATCTACTAAGTCAAAGAACTCTGAGACAAAGAAGACTGACAAAAAGCAAATTGTGCCTTTAAAGAAAATGGTTGCCACTCCCATCAAGGCGAGAATAGGCCCTCCAAAGGAGCCTACACACCAAAACAAGAGTGACACACCCCAACAAAAGGCACAAGATAGGCCAATAGTCGATGAAAAAGAAAAAGAAAGAGACAGAATAAAACAACATGTGCTAGATATAAATCAACTACTGGATCAGATTCCCGACACATCCATCTCAGGTACAAACCTTGGCTTGGAACAAAGGAAGGGCAAGGAACTATTGCCCCTCATACAATATCTTGAGGATGGGACCTTGCCTGCACCAAAAGCACAAGGAAATAGAATCATCAACCAAGGCCAGACATACACCTTGGTAAATGGTACATTAGTCCATATATGCCCCATAAATTGGAGAAAAACCAATACTGTACCACTTCAGATTGTTATACCACAGCAATGGGTAACAAGTACACTACAGTATTTCCATGACTCACCTACTGGTGGCCATCTTGGTTCAAGTAGGATGCTGTCAGCACTCCGACCTAGGGTATATTGGAAGTCTATGCTAGCAGACACAACAAAATATGTTTCCACCTGCCACACATGCCTCACAGCAAAAAGGCAAGTACACTCACACAAAACACCAATGACAGTGAGAGAGTACATGGCTTCACCAATGAAGTTCCTAAACCTCGACGCGGTGGGACCACTCCCCACAACTGCCAGGGGAAACAAACACATACAGGTCTGCATAGATTATGCTACCAGATATGCAACAGCTTGGGCTACTACTGACTTAAAAGCTGAAACAACAGCAGCAGAGTTCTACAAGAATATAATTTGTCATCATGGAACACCAGCCACTCTTCAAACAGACAATGGAACATGTTATACAGGTGCAAAGTTCACAAAGTTGACCAAACACCTCAAGATCAAACATAAATTCTCCTCACCATACAGGCAACAATCAAATGGGCTTGTAGCGAGATTCAACGCTAGCATCGGCACAGTGCTCAGAGCATTCTGCTCAAAGCACCAAAACAATTGGGATTCATTTATTGAACCCATAACCTTTGCATTAAATAACACAGAATCCCAAACCACAGGATTCACCCCTTTCTTCCTACTTCACGGAAGAAACCCAGCCACTCCAATGGACTTAGGGCTGGGAATACAGGAAGACATATCCACCGTAGCAGACCATGTAGCTAACATGATAACAAATCAAGATACCTCCAGGAGGAAAGCTATAGAAAGGGTCGCCAAGCTACAAAAGGAAAGAAAGGATAGATATGATAAGAAACTTACACCACAGGAAATCAAGGTCACCGACATGGTGTACCTAAACATACCAAGAATCCTGACCAACACAGAGTGTAAGAAACTTCAACCCCTTTTTATGGGACCATATGTTGTAGTAGATAGACCTAGTTTGACAAGTGCCAAACACAAAAACTTGGACACCAATCTATTGGTGGCCAGACCAGTGCACATAGACAGACTGAAAAAGGTTGTGGCTGTCAGAAACAATGAATTTGCACACAGGCTTATTCCACATGAGGCCAAATACTACAACAAAATTGTAAGGAACAAAAATGATATCACCCTTACAAGAGAAACCACAGGCATAGGCCCTATCAGGCCTAGGCCTGCACACCACATACTAAGAAAAACATCTAGGTGTGGTGCAGTTTCAAGAAATTAGAAACAGATTGAGATACCAAAAGAACATAAGATTTTCAAAATATATTACAAATCCTCTTCATCCACACATAAGACATGTGTGACTGATAATGAATTACTTATATGTATATAAAGCCAATCAAATTTGTAAATATATCAGTAGGTTATTGCCTCTGAATGGTCAAAGACTGGGACCCTCCAAGTAAAGCAGACATGAAGTCTAAGAAGAGTAAGGGTAACACAATGGAGTGTCTAAAGCCTAATCCCCACATGAAAGAGCATGCTATGCCAACACAGCAGTCTATAGAGATCAATTGACCTTATAAGCTACACTCAGACAACTGTCTAGACGGTCATGAATGGCTGTCCTGGATGACAGGAGGAGCTAATTACCAGTACACAGATTACACAATAGAACCCCACAGGTGCAGACACTGGAGATCAAAGGCCTTGACTCCAGAGACACAATACCAGGCCCACAATGGATGTGGGTAAGGTAGGCTACATAAGAAGCACTGTGGACCATAGCCCTCTATGATATACCATTTTATTATTCCATAAATTCTAACATATTTTGTATTAATCAAAGAATATCTATGAAATTAATACATAGGTTGGTTCTAAGAGCTATAAGAGCACTCAAACTTTGTATAAGAGCGTTCATGCCCCACTGCACACCAGCCAGGTCGGTTACAACACACCTTTTGACATCAAAGGCTCCGACCTAATGGTTCATTGCACAATATAATAAAAATGAGGGTCTCAGTGTGCGACCTCATGGTTCAGTGCACAAACTAATAAGTTGTAAGTGAATGCAACCGGCCGTCACGGGTGCCTGAGCACCGCTGACGCCGTCATGAGTGTCTGAGCACTCTAATAACTGAACAATGGGTTACATAAGCACGACGCCATAACCGTCCGGTCGCTCTAGCGTCGCTCCTGAGCAAGCTAGGTCAAATATCAAGGCAGTTATGGAAAGCCCATAATTAGACAGTCAAAATGAGCCAAAGATCAAGGCGTAACTCTCATTATGAAGGAAGTTACGCCAGGGAGACTGAATCAACCTCCGAGTGCACTACAGACAAACCAGCGCGAGTTATGCGCCTATCAAGCGGGCAGTTTAAACTTGGCATATTCAACTCCGCGCATGCGCAAAATGGCGGTTGTAACGGCGTAAACTTTTGAGATATGGGGGTTTGAAGTTACACAACCGACCAAGACAATGGGGGACACAGCGGCGCCCATGGGGGTCCTTTGTGCACCCAGTGACACATGAAAGACTCCCCTCTAACAATTGCAGAGTTAGGCAGATGCCACTGGCCCCAGTCAGTCTCGAGGTGCTTTTCCAAGATTTGCTACAAATAGCCTGGCTGCACCTCCTAGAGGACAGAACACCAAGAACCGCTCTAGAGGTAACATCTCCAGTCATCTCCTGCTACCTGCTATACCACTGCACTATGGTGAAACTATGCTAGACAGGCATTGGTTTCTATCATTAGTGGCCAGAGGGTATCTTCCTCAAGACTTCCACCAGAGGGTAAAGTTATTCATTATTACATTATTCCTCTAAGCAGCAGGTCAGGAGCTAGGTGTGGGAACCCACCTAGAACTATGCTGGACATTGTATTATCATTTCCTCACAGGTGGAGTGGAACAGAACATTATATTTTATAAATTACTGTATATTTACTGTATTTACAAATTACCTACATACTAACTACTGTATGATTGATATTTCTTATATGTTGCCTAAAGCTGAATAAACCAGTGACAACTGGAAATAACACTATTTATAAGAGCCTTGAGGTAATTACTCCATACACCACTAGTCATATGATATTTCTCATATGACAACTTGATCATGCACAATTACTAGTATGACAAAGTGGTGGAGAACATCCTACTAAGATCCCAAATTACCCAATGCTCTCTAAAAATTAAGCTGGCAACATTACTGAAAACAATCATACACACAGTAAACCCCACTCCACCCACCCAGTGACCTTGACACCATGCCCACCAAGGTCACCAGTGAGATCTCCCACATACCAGTGAGATCTCCCACATACCAGTGAGATCTCCCACAAACCAGTGAGATCTCCCACACATCAATGAGATCTCCCACACATCAGTGAGATCCCCCACACATCAATGGGATCTCCCACACATCAATGAGATCTCACACACATCAATGAGATCTCCCACACGATCAGTGAGATCTCCCACACGTCAGTGAGGTCTCCCACATGTCAGTGAGGTCTCCCACACGTCAGTGAGGTCTCCCACACGTCAGTGAGGTCTCCCACACGTCAGTGAGGTCTCCCACACGTCAGTGAGGTCTCCCACACGTCAGTGAGGTCTCCCAAACGTCAGTGAGGTCTCCCACACGTCAGTGAGGTCTCCCACACGTCAGTGAGGTCTCCCACACGTCAGTGAGGTCTCCCACACGTCAGTGAGGTCTCCCACACGTCAGAGAGGTCTCCCACACGTCAGAGAGGTCTCCCACACGTCAGTGAGGTCTCCCACACGTCAGTGAGGTCTCCCACACGTCAGTGAGGTCTACCCCACACATCAAGGTCTTATCAGTCAAGCTGGCAGAACAACACACAAAGACCTTACGTAGTCAGGGGCCTGTTGAAGAGGTCTCCCTCCCACCTAGATCTAGGAGACCCACAAAGGGCACAGCCTCCAGTACAACAGACCCACACTCAGTAGACCCCACACCACCCACCCTGTCTACTCAGGGAACAACCAGTTCTCAGGGATCCAACATTTCCCAGGGATCTCTACAGGACGCTCAACTCACGCTATCTACCTCAGGGGAAGAAGGATCTACCTCAGGGGGTGGATCCACACCCTCATCTAGATCCTCCACCCGAGCTCCAGCCTTTGACAGCCACTCCTCCAGAGACACATCCCCCACGCCCTCCAGCATGGACACCGATGAAGGCCCCCAACCTAATCAGACAGCTGAGAAGATAAGGGCCTATGAGAAGGCCATCCAAGATGCAGTTACTGCCCTAGAGACCAACAAGTCCCAGCAGGAGGAAAGGGAGAGGATCCTCAACCAAAAACTGGCAGAGAGGAATGCAGCAATAGATGCCCAACAGAAGGCCATGGAAGATCAGCGGAAGTCCCTAGAGAGACAACAACAACAGATAGCAGATCTCATGAAGATGGTATCATCCCAGACCCCACAGCCTCCCACACCAGCCATCACACCTGTTGTCACACCATCTGGATCCAAGGATGACATCATAATCTCCATGATGTCCAACATGACCAAACTCATAGACAGAAAACAACAGGACGACAGAAAGATCAGGCTACATGAGGTAACAAAACCCAAAACTTTCTCACACCCATCACCACTCATGTCAACAGCATTATTTATTGATCATAAATTCCCAGAATATCTGAAGGATAAGTACAAAGTAACAGACAGTGACACCATGGTAACATATTTACCCAAGTACCTTGAGGGACAAGCACTAGCTTGGTTTGAATCCTTCAGGGAAAGTGCCACACCTGATATGTTGACATGGACCAATGTAGTGAATAAATTAAAAGAGTATTTTGCTACTCGAGACAATATCATCTCAAGGACAGCACTCCGTGCACAAAAGGTAGATGAACCTGTCCTAGACTATGCATGCCATCTCAGGAAAGTGTGTAATGCCCAATGCCAAAGCGACGAAATCCTAAGCAAGGCATTTACCCAAGGCATGAGGCCCTGGATCTCTGTAGCTCTTGAAAACAAGAAAATAGACTCTTTTGACCAAGCCCTAGACCTAGCCTTAGAGGTTGAGACCCAAGAAAGATCTAGGAAGATAAGGGAGGCAGAGTCTAACCCACAGCCTACTAAGAAAAAGGTCCAGGAAATCAGCACTAGTGCAGATGAAGATGTTAACCTAATGTCTAGTGCCCATGTAAGGCAACAGGAGGCTAAGGTTACATCAAAAGACCCTACCGGTAGATATAGAGGAAATAACTATGACCCCAACTACCAATCCAATAGAGGTAGAGGTAGGGGGAGCAACAACAACAACCGGGGGGGTCACAACAGTAGGAAAGACAACAGCTCTTCCAACTCCAACAATGGTAACTCTTCATACAGTGATAGGAGAGACAGAACCCCAAGTAATGGCAGATCCTATAATAATCAAGGATCCAACAGTAGGAGCCATAGTCCACATAGGAACTACAACTCTGGATCCTACAACAACTCTGGATCCTACAACAACAGCCAGGGTTCAAACAACTCTGGATCCTATAATCAAGGATCCAACAGTAGAAGCCATAGTCCACATAGGAACTACAACAGTGGATCCTACAACAACAATGGTGCCTACAACAACCAGATATCCAACAACTCTGGTCAATACAGCAACTCTGGTCAATATAACCAGGGTTCCAACTCACGCCAGGAGGATTACAAACCTGACACAAGAGGTTACCAGGGGAACAAACACAGTAACCCCCAAATACCACCTCATGTGATGGATCAAATCTCCAAGCTCCTGGTGGCAACCATCTCAACCACCCCACAGAACCAGGAAAACTAGGATGTCACAGTGCCGATGGGCCAGTGCGCTGTGACACCCCAAATACAAACAATCAATCAGGATTAACAAAGATCCAACCAGAGACAATTGCTAGTGCCAATATACCATCTAACAGACAGAGACGTCCATCAGTGATACACATCACCCCACCAGATTCATCATCAAAGGATACAGGTGAGAGTACCAAGCTTTCTATTGTACTTCTTCAAAATGGCTGTATCAATGCAAATCTATATGATGTTTCAGATGTACAATGTTTGGTTGATACAGGTGCTACTATCACCTGTGTCAGACAATCATTCCTCATGGATCTCCAAAAGAGATTCCATATCCAACTGAGGAAATCTAAAATCAACATCCATTTGGCAGATGGATCGGTGTGTCATGTTAGACATTCAGCTATGCTGAACTTTAGAATCCAAGGGGTCAGATTCCAATACCAATTTGCTGTAATACCCAACCTCACACAGCCCGTTGTTCTCGGCACAGATTTCTTAAGCACTACAAAATCTCAAATTGAATTTAATGTTGATCCTGAACAAATTCTCAAACCCATTAGGGCAGTGAGGGATTTTACCATCCCTCCATTCTCTGAACTTGCAGTATTGGGTAAGGTCACATCTACTCAATCACTGCAAGGCAAAACTGGAGTAGTAGATAACCTCCAAAGAAATAACAATGCCCCATATCTAGTTCAGAGGGCAGCAGTAACCCCCAGGGAAAATAACAAACATCCCCTAGTGTTACTCAACACCAGCAGGCGCCCACATAAAATCAAAAAGGGTGCCATCATAGCTCTATTTCAGGAAGTCAAGGAATCTGATTTAGAAAAACCTCAACAGGTGTCAGACACTACCCCACACACTGATCAATCCATCTCAGCCATACGGCCTGAGGATGTAACTCAATTCAGTGACACAGACTCAGACTGTGAGTCCACATATGCTGACCCTGAACCCAACTCAATCAGACTCTCTGAAATAGCTGCTATACATAGTGAGGCACATGACCTCGAGCCAGAATTGGAAGAGAATGTTCCACCAAAATCTGTGCTCACATCCAAAGATCAGCATGATAGATTAGAATCCCTGCTGACCAAGTATGATGATATATTTGTAGGAAAAGATGGAGACATTGGGGCCACACACCTGTATACCCACTCAATACATGTAAAACCTGAGGCAGTACCATGTCATTTCCTACCATATAGACAAACACCAGAAAAACAGGCCGCAATAGGGGAAGAGTGTGAAAGGCTAGTACAACAGGGCATTCTGAGAGAATGTGCTGAAGGCCCCTGGGCTTCCAGATCCTTTCTAGTACAAAAATCATCGGGAGGCCATAGGCTCGTCACAGATTTTCGTTATCTGAACCAGAACACGATAAATCAAGCCTTATCTACACCCCGGGCCGATGACACTCTAGACATGATAGGGTCACTCAGACCAAGAGTATTCAGTAAGCTAGATGCCCAACAGGGATTTTTTCAAATTCCTATAAGACAGGAAGACCAGCATAAAACCGCATTCATAGCAAATGACAAAAAATATGTCTACGAAAGGATGCCGATGGGTTTAGCGACCGCGCCTGCGGGATTCTGCCATCTAGTCACATTAATTCTGAACAAACTCAAATACAAATGTGCCCTACCATACCTAGATGACATATTGGTATTATCACCATCAATCGAACAACACTTCCATGACCTGGAAGATGTGTTCAACAGCCTAAGAGTTGGTAAACTCAAACTGAAGAAATCAAAATGTGAATACTTCATAGACAGAATAGACTTCTTGGGAATGAGAGTCACACCCAAGGGACTGCAACCATCTCCCACAAAGGTGGAATCAATCAAAACCTTCCCAACACCAAAATCAGTCAAAAATGTCAGATCTTTCACAGGCCTATGCCAATACTTCAAAAAGTTTATCAAAGGTTATGCCCAAATTGCTAGACCATTGTATGATCTACAGACACATCTCAAAGCATTTGTCTGGACAGAAGAGGCAGATAATGCTTTCAAAACATTAAAGCATGCCCTCTGTACCAATGCTCTCCTCAGATATCCGAACTATGAGAAAGAGTTCAGTTTGGCAACTGATGCTTCCAATGTGAGTTTAGGAGCTGTACTCTCACAGAGAGATAATGAAGGAGTGCTCAGACCAGTAGCCTTTGCAGGTAGAACCCTCTCCAAACATGAGAGAAATTACAATACCACAGAGAGAGAACTACTGGGAGTAGTGTATGGAGTATTACACTTCAGACACTATCTAGAGACTAAACACTTCCAATTATACACAGACCATGCAGCCCTAATCCCACTATTAACCAATACAGGACTCACACATAGATGGGCCAGATGGGCTCTAGACATACAGCAATTTTCATTCACCATCCAACATGTGAAAGGTGATGATAACATACCTCCAGATGCTATGTCTAGAAGAGAATACCCAGACTCTGGACCCATGACTAACCCTCCACCCCCACCAAGGAGAGTTAGAGCAGCCAGTAGAACCAAGTTTGCAAAAGTAACAAAGAAAGTACCATTCAAAAGGGATGATCCACCCAATACCATTGAAAGGCCAGAGACACCCATTAGGGGTATCTTGAAGCAATCTACACACTATGTGTTTTGCCATTGTGAGAGAGAATACTCACAACTCTTTCCAGATAATGACTTCGAGCCTATTGAATTCTCATCACTCAATCAGATGCTGAAGGCAACTCCTAAGGAGCCACCCTTCACCCCACCTGACTCAGATGATGAAGATTCAGAAGACACAATATATGCTATTACTCAAGCAACTTCCAAATCAGTCAGATTCCTTGAATCAATGCAGGGAGAGGAAACATCAAACCATTTGTGTCCTATGACCACACGCTCAAAGACTAGAGAAATGATTCAGGAGGGCACACCAAACCCCCCCCCCACAATCACAAACTATTCTAAATGAGAAAAAGGTCACAGGAAACAAACCTACCAAAACCCCACCTGCCAGGAAAAATGTCACAAAAGACACTGCATCTACTAAGTCAAAGAACTCTGAGACAAAGAAGAATGACAAAAAGCAAATTGTGCCTTTAAAGAAAAAGGTTGCCACTCCCATCAAGGCGAGAATAGGCCCTCCAAAGGAGCCTACACACCAAAACAAGAGTGACACACCCCAACAAAAGGCACAAGATAGGCCAATAGTTGATGAAAAAGAAAAAGAAAGAGACAGAATAAAACAACATGTGCTAGATATAAATCAATTACTGGATCAGATTCCCGACACATCCATCTCAGGTTCAAACCTTGGCTTGGAACAAAGGAAGGACAAGGAACTATTGCCCCTCATACAATATCTTGAGGATGGGACCTTGCCTGCACCAAAAGCACAAGGAAACAGAATCATCAACCGAGGCCAGACATACACCTTGGTAAATGGTACATTAGTCCATATATGCCCCATAAATTGGAGAAAAACCAATACTGTACCACTTCAAATTGTTATACCACAGCAATGGGTAACAAGTACACTACAGTATTTCCATGACTCACCTACTGGCGGCCATCTTGGTTCAAGTAGGATGCTGTCAGCACTCCGACCTAGGGTATATTGGAAGTCTATGCTAGCAGACACAACAAAATATGTTTCCACCTGCCACACATGCCTCACAGCAAAAAGGCAAGTACACTCACACAAAACACCAATGACAGTGAGAGAGTACATGGCTTCACCAATGAAGTTCCTAAACCTCGACGCGGTGGGACCACTTCCCACAACTGCCAGGGGAAACAAACATATACAAGTCTGCATAGATTATGCTACCAGATATGCAACAGCTTGGGCTACTACTGACTTAAAAGCTGAAACAACAGCAGCAGAGTTCTACAAGAATATAATTTGTCATCATGGAACACCAGCCACTCTTCAAACAGACAATGGAACATGTTATACAGGTGCAAAGTTCACAAAGTTGACCAAACACCTCAAGATCAAACATAAATTCTCCTCACCATACAGGCCACAATCAAATGGGCTTGTAGAGAGATTCAATGCTAGCATAGGCACAGCGCTCAGAGCATTCTGCTCAAAGCACCAAAACAACTGGGATTCATTCATTGAACCCATAACCTTTGCATTAAACAACACTGAATCCCAAACCACAGGATTCACCCCTTTCTTCCTACTTCATGGAAGAAACCCAGCCACTCCAATGGACTTAGGGCTGGGAATACAGGAAGACATATCCACCGTAGCAGACCATGTAGCTAACATGATAACAAATCAAGATACCTCTAGGAGGAAAGCTATAGAAAGGGTCGCCAAGCTACAAAAGGAAAGAAAGGATAGATATGATAATAAACTTACACCACAGGAAATCAAGGTCACCGACATGGTGTACCTGAACATACCAAGAATCCTGACCAACACAGAGTGTAAGAAACTCCAACCCCTTTTTATGGGACCATATGTTGTAGTAGATAGACCTAGTTTGACAAGTGCCAAACTCAAAAACTTGGACACCAATCTATTGGTGGCCAGACCAGTGCACATAGACAGACTGAAAAAGGTTGTGGCTGTCAGAAACAATGAATTTGCACACAGGCTTATTCCACATGAGGCCAAATACTACAACAAAATTGTAAGGAACAAAAATGATATCACCCTTACAAGAGAAACCACAGGCATAGGCCCTATCAAGCCTAGGCCTGCACACCACATACTAAGAAAAACATCTAGGTGTGGTGCAGTTTCAAGAAATTAAAAACAGATTGAGATACCAAAAGAACATAAGATTTTCAAAATATATTACAAATTCTCTTCATCCACACATAAGACATGTGTGACTGATAATGAATTACTTATATGTATATAAAGCCAATCAAATTTGTAAATATATCAGTAGGTTATTTGCCTCTGAATGGTCAAAGTCTGGGACCCTCCAAGTAAAGCAGACATGAAGTCTAAGAAGAGTAAGGGTAACACAATGGAGTGTCTAAAGCCCAATCCCCACATGAAAGAGCGCGCTATGCCAACACAGCAGTCTATAGAGATCAATTGACCTTATAAGCTACCCTCAGACAACTGTCTAGACGGTCATGAATGGCTGTCCTGGATGACAGGAGGAGCTAATTACCAGTACACAGATTACACAATAGAACCCCACAGGTGCAGACACTGGAGATCAAGGCCTTGACTCCAGAGACACAATACCAGGCCCACAATGGATGTGGGTAAGGTAGGCTACATAAGAAGCACTGTGGACCATAGCCCACCATCAGTCTTCATCCAGCTGCAGTCTGGAACACAAGTCTACAGGACCCCACTTGGGAATTAGCCAGCCCACTTCTCCATTAGGAGAGACTGCACTAGGATAAAGAACACACCTACTTCACCTTCAACCTGACCTTACCATTTACTGGTCAATCTCTATAGACTCACCGGACATATTGCCAAGACAGCTCAATCTTGCAAAGGTACAGTTTGAACCACTTCATTTAAAGTGCTGCACCATACACTTAGACTTTACCAGCACCAAATCACTACAAATTTGACAAGACTTTGAATAGCAAACTTCCTTTACACAAGCACCATGGTGAGACTGAGAGTTTCACCCATACTGCTAACTATGCTGTTATTATATACTATAGAACCACTTACTGCAGGTTATACACCTGTGGTGAGACAAAACATAGGAGTAGTATTCAAACCTAGCCCTCAACCATTGGTCAATGGACATACAACCACAACACTGTTGTTAGCTATCCCCTACAAGATACCTCGGGCACCCGTTACCCAAGGATCCATAAGGGATAGAATACTCCATTTGACCACTCCTACTCTACAAGATCATACCTCTGGTCAAATTATCCAACAAGCCAAAGAGCTTGACACCTTGCTGGAAATTGCAGACAAGGAGATAAATGAAACATTAGCCTCCATCAAATTGTTCCTATCCAACCCCATAAACACATTGGACAAGGCCAAAAGAGAGGCCATACTGGGTTTTCTAGCACCCCTGTTTCGCGGTGTGCTAGGTCTAGCCACAGTGGAAGATGTGAACCAAGTAATGGGACAGCTCAAGAACATAGATGAAATACTAAGAAAATTTGCTAAACAAGATCAGGAAGCAGCTAGTCTCATTGAAAAGATCACAGACAGACAAGATAAGTTTGTTAAAGCATACATCCAAGATAAGAAGGTACTGGACAGCACAATCAACACCATAGGTGACACCGTCAACCTGTGGGCCTCTAACATGTCCAGGTCACTTGACTCATATTCAAGGCACGAGAAAACTCAAAGGAAAAAAATGCAAGTATTAAATGATGCATTAATTATCATAGCAGCAAGAATGAATACAGTTCAATCACTGCAAAGGACAAATGCAGCCCTGAGGATGCTATCATCAGGAATCCTAACCCCTGATATAGTACCACCCTCAGACCTTGCTAGATACTTAATTGACATTAATAACAAACTTAGGATTACACACCCTGGAGCACAAGTTGCAATTAATGACTTAGATTTCTATTATTCACAGAAGCTGACCTCATACACTTACTCAGCTCACCATATATATATTCATCTGGACATTATAATTCAATCTACCACCTCTACCTTCAAACTGTACCAAATGATTACATCACCCATGCCTATAGACACACAGGAGACCCCCACCAGAGGAGTCACGCATGTGAAGGTACTACAGTAAAGGTATGCAGAGATGTAAATGGTAGAATTTATAAACACAGGCCTACATGCCCTGTAGCCATTTTTACTAACCAGGCTCAACAGATTAAGGAATATTGCAAGTTTACAGTTTCACCACTGCAAGCACCTACCACCCATGCTATTTCCATTTCTGAAGATGAGTATCTGGTCACTACTAATGAACCCCATTACTTTATCAACTGCCATGGTAAAACGTCTGAAACTCGAAAAGCCCAGTCCTACTCAATCATAGGTGTACCCTGTGGGTGCACAATCAGTGTAGGAGAATTTTCTCTTCCAAACACAAGGTTGCCCTGTAACTCAACCTTATCATTTCACTACATTCTCAAGACAATTAATTTACCATTCATGGCAGCACTTAACCAAATTTCTGAAACCAAACCAGATGAAACAGAGAATCTTCCAAATTTCCCAGTAGTAAACCTTTCTAGAACCTTAGAAAAACTACAGGAAAATCCAATCATGGATGATATTACTCAACTAAATTTGGAGCCCTTTGCCAAAACATTATTGAAAGATGCCTCCAACCTCGATAAGGCAATGGAAACACGCTACGTAGAATCACACCTACGTCGAGTTACAGAGCATCCAATCTTCCAAAGCTTAGGACTCATCCTAGGGATATCAGCTCACATTTTTATAGTATACATACTACTCAAACTGTACAGACTAGGAGGGACTGTAGCCTACCTGCCTACAGCCAAAGCATTCAGACTAGTCACCGAGCTGCCCCTACACAAATTGCTCCCAGATAAGAATCCTACCAAATCTACCCCTACAGAGGAAACCCACAGCCCGTTCCTCACAATTCAGGAAACCCACACCCTGATAATTGCTATATTATTCACCCTGACCATTTACTCAGCCTACAGAATAATGAAGTACCTTAAGAAATTTGCGCAGACACACTGTGGCAAGAAAAATGTGGCCAAGCGCACAAATCCCACAATATATTTTAAAATATATTGTGGAGACTCAAACTTCGCGCCACCCCTGAGGCCAATACCACATGAATTTGATGAGATTAAATCAGCAGCTGCCCCTACCTATAAGGATATAGTGGTTAAAACCTTCCCACTACCTAAGGCTATATTTACCTGGAATGGACCAGCAGTTATAACAACACAGAGAGGAGAATTTGCTTATCACCTCCCTCAGGTGATACACCTACCTTGGCGCACTAGGTTCAGTACCATACCAGCCCTTAAAAACAAAGGACTGTACTACTCCATGCTCCTCCAGAATGATTGTGGCACCAGCCCGGTGACCATGACAGCACTGGAAAATACAACAGATATAATTATTGACGAACAACAGGAGGAGACCGCAAGGTCAAACATGCAGACTATTGCTAATTTTCTAAACCACCAGCTCTCCCCGGTGACTGTGGAAACAGCCTAGACTGCCCACAGCCTAGACTGCCCCCAGTCCACCAAAAGGAGACAACATATCAGAGACAGTATTCAGAACTTTTCGGACAATTTGCCGGCCCTGAAAAGGGCCTTTGGGATGGCGGGTTTTTACACCCTAGGTTTCAGTCAGTCGGGATTCTACGACAGAGCCTCGGGTTCAACATCAACGGGAGAGTGGGAGTCCGAGTCCGATCCATACATGTGGCCCTGGTCATGTTCCCACTCAACAAGTCGGGCCTCCATCACTCCCAGTCCATACTCGGCTGCCATAGATGGGTCCCCGGATGCCGCAAGATCGATGAAGGACACTGCCAACAAATAATCCCACAACACTCGCTCCCGCGGTCCGAAGTTAGAGTCCATGGGCCAGAACCCTAGATTACTCAAGGCCCTAGCCAAAAGGGCCACAGTGGCCCCCCGACGCAAGGCTGAGCCCAAGAAATAGTGGCAGGAATACATGTCGACCAACACATCACCATGCTCACTGATCTCTCTGAAATTCCTCACTATGTAGCCATAGTGTATGGTCTGGTTGGCCTCCACCAGGGCCCTAGCCGGACTCCCCACCACCATCACCTGGGAGACAGGCAAAGCAAAGATAGCTTGAAGATGAGCCATGGTGTTGCAGCAGAGGTTTCCAGAGAGGAACTGATACTCCAATACCAGCCACCCACTCCTTAAATGGACACATACACACACCCCCCACCCTGAACTGTCCACTGACACCAAGCTAGGCACTGCCACAGACACATGCCAGAATCTGGCACCTAACACCTCAAGTGCCACCACTGCATGAGCATATCAGGGAGGAGACTCACATCTCACTCCTGACACACCTCCACTGTCAATGAAATTATCAAAGTATTAGAAAAAAAATTTAGAAAATACACACAGCCACTTGTTGATGTATAATATGAAAATCTATGGTATTCTCACAAAATCGATGATTAATGCGCGCATATACACGCAAAATTGCGAAATTGCAAATTACAAATTGTAAATTGTACAAATCTAACATTAATATACATGAATGCAGGTAGATAACCAAGACAGTTTTTGTACCCACTAGCACTTGTATACTATACCAAGGTTTACTTAAAGTAACACACTTTAGGTATCCAAGAAAATTGTTCGAAAAATGAATGAAAAAGAAAAAAAAAAATTGTTGAGGAAAATTGTTGACATGAAAAATGTTTACTTAAGATACTCACCAAATAATCTCTTTCAGGGACACTTACTCAAGAAGGCTAGGGAAAAGTCAATTAAAAGCAGCGGCCCACTGCCGAAATTGCCAATTAATACACCCATATAGCAAAATCAAAGAGTAACTCAGAGACAAACAAGCCTATTGTATATGAAGTACTTTGTTTTTCCGGTCCTCGGAAAAATTTGTCTCAAAATCCCAAAAATTGTATAGTGTAAACTAGATTGTACGTTTGTACCCAATTTGCACACTAAAATTGTATGTTGCACACCAGATTGTACGCTTGTACCCAATTTGCACACTAAAATTGTATGTTGCACACCAGATTGTATGCTTGTACCCAATTTGCACACTAAAATTGTATGTTTGCACACCAGATTGTACGCTTGTACCCAATTTGCACACTAAAATTGTATGTTTGCACATCAGATTGTACGCTTGTACCCAATTTGCACACTAAAATTGTATGTTGCACACTAGATTGTAAGTTTGTACCCAATTTGCACACTTAAATTGTATGTTGCACCTTATACTGTATGTCTGTACCCAATTCATACACTAAAATCAGGTTTTTTTAACAAAAATCAACATTTTTATGTGTAACCAAGCTGTACGCAAAATTATACATGTGCATGCAGAAATTATCAATTGAACGCAAAATTATATATTGGCATACTAAAATTGTGAATTGAACGCGAAATTGTATATTTGCATACTAAAATTGCCAAATGTACGCGAAATTATATATTTGCATACTAAAATTGCCAAATGTACGCGAAATTATATATTTGCATACTAAAATTGCCAAATGTACGCGAAAATTATATATTTGCATACTAAAATTGTCAATTGAACGCAATTACACGCGAAATTGTAAATTTGCACACTAAATTGTCATTTATGTTCAATTTGCACGCTAAATTGAACATTGAATGCCAAAATTGCACACTATTTGCCAAATTGTATGTTGTACATAAAAATGGAAAATTGTACCCAAAATTGATGTTACATAAGCAAATACGCTCAGGTATGGTAAGATATAGAAACTCGGAAATGTACTTATACCCAGGAGAAAATTGTTTATACTGACAAAGCTCTACCACAAAAATTGCATTTGAAGCACTCCCCATTACTTCAAATCCTCTTACAAACAGTATATAACTCCAAAATAAGGTAAAAATATATATAGATTGTACATTCCCTCGGTGAAATGACGGAGTTTCGCATTCTCTCGGGGGAGAGGGAGTATTCTATGATATACCATTTTATTATTCCATAAATTCTAACATATTTTGTATTAATCAAAGAATATCTATGAAATTAATACATAGGTTGGTTCTAAGAGCTATAAGAGCGCTCAAACTTTGTATAAGAGCGTTCATGCCCCACTGCACACCAGCCAGGTCGGTTACAACACACCTTTTGACATCAAAGGCTCCGACCTAATGGTTCACTGCACAATATAATAAAAATGAGGGTCTCAGTGTGCGACCTCATGGTTCAGTGCACAAACTAATAAGTTGTAAGTGAATGCAACCGGCCGTCACGGGTGCCTGAGCACCGCTGACGCCGTCATGAGTGTCTGAGCACTCTAATAACTGAACAATGGGTTACATAAGCACGACGCCATAACCGTCCGGTCGCTCTAGCGTCACTCCTGAGCGAGCTAGGTCAAATATCAAGGCAGTTATGGAAAGCCCATAATTAGACGGTCAAAATGAGCCCAAGATCAAGGCGTAACTCCCATTATTAAGGAAGTTACGCCAGGGAGACTGAATCGACCTCCGAGTGCACTACAGACAAACCAGCGCAAGTTACGCGCCTATCAAGCGGGCAGTTTAAACTTGGCATATTCAACTCTGCGCATGCGCAAAATGGCGGTTGTAACGGCGTAAACTTCCGAGATATGGGGGTTTGAAGTTACACAACCGACCAAGACAATGGGGGACACAGCGGCGCCCATGGGGGTCCTTTGTGCACCCAGTGACACATGAAAGACTCCCCTCTAACAATTGCAGAGTTAGGCAGATGCCACTGGCCCCAGTCAGTCTGGAGGTGCTTTTCCAAGATTTGCTACAAATAGCCTGGCTGCACCTCCTAGAGGACAGAACACCAAGAACCGCTCTAGAGGTAACATCTCCAGTCATCTCCTGCTACCTGCTATACCACTGCACTATGGTGAAACTATGCTAGACAGGCATTGGTTTCTATCATTAGTGGCCAGAGGGTATCTTCCTCAAGACTTCCACCAGAGGGTAAAGTTATTCATTATTACATTATTCCTCTAAGCAGCAGGTCAGGAGCTAGGTGTGGGAACCCACCTAGAACTATGCTGGACATTGTATTATCATTTCCTCACAGGTGGAGTGGAACAGAACATTATATTTTATAAATTACTGTATATTTACTGTATGTACAAATTACCTACATACAAACTACTGTATGATTGATATTTCTTATATGTTGCCTAAAGCTGAATAAACCAGTGACAACTGGAAATAACACTATTTATAAGAGCCTTGAGGTAATTACTCCATACACCACTAGTCATATGATATTTCTCATATGACAACTTGATCATGCACAATTACTAGTATGACACCACCATCAGTCTTCATCCAGCTGCAGTCTGGAACACAAGTCTACAGGACCCCACTTGGGAATTAGCCAGCCCACTTCTCCATTAGGAGAGACTGCACTAGGATAAAGAACACACCTACTTCACCTTCAACCTGACCTTACCATTTACTGGTCAATCTCTATAGACTCACCGGACATATTGCCAAGACAGCTCAATCTTGCAAAGGTACAGTTTGAACCACTTCATTTAAAGTGTTGCACCATACACTTCGACTTTACCAGCACCAAATCACTACAAATTTGACAAGACTTTAAACAGCAAACTTGCTTTACACAAGCACCATGGGGAGACTGAGAGTTTCACCCATACTGCTAACTATGCTGTTATTGTATACTATAGAACCACTTACTGCAGGTTATACACCTGTGGTGAGACAAAACATAGGAGTAGTATTCAAACCTAGCCCTCAACCATTGGTCAATGGACATACAACCACAACACTGTTGTTAGCTATCCCCTACAAGATACCTCGGGCACCCGTTACCCAAGGATCCATAAGGGATAGAATACTCCAATTGACCACTCCTACTCTACAAGATCATACCTCTGGTCAAATTATCCAACAAGCCAAAGAGCTTGACACCTTGCTGGAAATTGCAGACAAGGAGATAAATGAAACATTAGCCTCCATCAAATTGTTCCTATCCAACCCCATAAACACATTGGACAAGGCCAAAAGAGAGGCCATACTGGGTTTTCTAGCACCCCTGTTTCGCGGTGTGCTAGGTCTAGCCACAGTAGAAGATGTAAACCAAGTAATGGGACAGCTCAAGAACATAGATGAAATACTAAGAAAATTTGCTAAACAAGATCAGGAAGCAGCTAGTCTCATTGAAAAGATCACAGACAGACAAGATAAGTTTGTTAAAGCATACATCCAAGATAAGAAGGTACTGGACAGCACAATCAACACCATAGGTGACACCGCCAACCTTTGGGCCTCTAACATGTCCAGGTCACTTGACTCATATTCAAGGCACGAGAAAACTCAAAGGGAAAAAATGCAAGTATTAAATGATGCATTAATCATCATAGCAGCAAGAATGAATACAGTTCAATCACTGCAAAGGACAAATGCAGCCCTGAGGATGCTATCATCAGGAATCCTAACCCCTGATATAGTACCACCCTCAGACCTTGCTAGATACTTAATTGACATTAATAACAAACTTAGGATTACACACCCTGGAGCACAAGTCGCAATTAATGACTTAGATTTCTATTATTCACAGAAGCTGACCTCATACACTTACTCAGCTCACCATATATATATTCATCTGGACATTATAATTCAATCTACCACCTCTATCTTCAAACTGTACCAAATGATTACATCACCCATGCCTATAGACACACAGGAGACCCCCACCAGAGGAGTCACCAGATTGCAAACCACAACTGAGTTTCTAGCAGTATCTTACGACGAATCAGTATTCATCGAATTGGACTCAGCAGATATGCAGGCATGTGAAGGTACTACAGTAAAGGTATGCAGAGAGGTAAATGGTAGAATTTATAAACACAGGCCTACATGCCCTGTAGCCATTTTTAATAACCAGGCTCAACAGATTAAGGAACATTGCAAGTTTACAGTTTCACCACTGCAAACACCTACCACCCACGCTATTTCCATTTCCGAAGATGAGTATCTGGTCACTACTAATGAACCCCATTACTTTATCAACTGCCATGGTAAAACGTCTGAAACTCGAAAAGCCCAGTCCTACTCAATCATAGGTGTACCCTGTGGGTG
The DNA here is from genome assembly GCA_949317995.1 of Acholoe squamosa. Taxonomy (NCBI): domain Eukaryota; kingdom Metazoa; phylum Annelida; class Polychaeta; order Phyllodocida; family Polynoidae; genus Acholoe; species Acholoe squamosa. The sequence goes on from OX439039.1 coordinate 7,228,168, forward strand.
CACAATCAGTGTAGGAGAATTTTCTCTTCCAAACACAAGGTTGCCCTGTCTCTCAACCTTATCATTTCATTACATTCTCAAGACAATTAATTTACCATTCATGGCAGCACTTAACCAAATTTCTGAAACCAAACCAGATGAAACAGAGAATCTTCCAAATTTCCCAGTAGTAAACCTTTCTAAAACCTTAGAAAAACTACAGGAAAATCCAATCATGGATGATATTACTCAACTAAATTTAGAGCCCTTTGCCAAAACATTATTAAAAGATGCCTCCAACCTTGATAAGGCAATGGAAACACGCTACGTAGAATCATACCTACGTCGAGTTACAGAGCATCCAATCTTCCAAAGCTTAGGACTCATCCTAGGGATATCAGCTCACATTTTTATAGTATACATACTACTCAAACTGTACAGACTAGGAGGGACTGTAGCCTACCTGCCTACAGCCAAAGCATTCAGACTGGTCACCGAGCGCCCCTACACAAATTGCTCCCAGATAAGAATCCTACCAAGTTTACCCCTACAGAGGAAACCCACACCCCTTTCCTCACAATTCAGGAAACCCACACCCTGATAATTGCTATATTATTAACCCTGACCATCTACTCAGCCTACAGAATAATGAAGTACCTTAAGAAATTTGCACAGACACACTGTGGCAAGAAAAATGTGGCCAAGCGCACAAACCCCACAATATATTTTAAAATATATTGTGGAGACTCAAACTTCGCGCTACCCTTGAGGCCAATACCACATGAATTTGATGAGATTAAATCAGCAGCTGCCCCTACCTATAAGGATATAGTGGTTAAGACCTTCCCACTACCTAAGGCTATATTTACCTGGAATGGACCAGCAGTTATAACAACACAGAGAGGAGAATTTGCTTATCACCTCCCTCAGGTGATACACCTACCTTGGCGCACTAGGTTCAGTACCATACCAGCCCTTAAAAACAAAGGACTGTACTACTCCATGCTCCTCCAGAATGATTGTGGCACCAGCCCGGTGACCATGACAGCACTGGAAAATACAACAGATATAATTATTGACGAACAACAGGAGGAGACCGCAAGGTCAAACATGCAGACTATTGCTAATTTTCTAAACCACCAGCTCTCCCCGGTGACTGTGGAAACAGCCTAGACTGCCCACAGCCTAGACTGCCCCCAGTCCACCACCAGGAGACAACATATCAGAGACAGTATTCAGAACTTTTCGGACAATTTGCCGGCCCTGAAAAGGGCCTTTGGGATGGCGGGTTTTTACACCCTAGGTTTCAGTCAGTCGGGATTCTACCACAGAGCCTCGGGTTCAACATCAACAGGAGAGTGGGAGTCCGAGTCCGATCCATACATGTGGCCCTGGTCATGTTCCCACTCAACAAGTCGGGCCTCCATCGATCCCAGTCCATACTCGGCTGCCATAGATGGGTCCCCGGATGCCGCAAGATCGATGAAGGACACTGCCAACAAATAATCCCACAACACTCGCTCCCGCGGTCCGAAGTTAGAGTCCATGGGCCAGAACCCTAGATTACTCAAGGCCCTAGCCAAAAGGGCCACAGTGGCCCCCCGACGCAAGGCTGAGCCCAAGAAATAGTGGCAGGAATACATGTCGACCAACACATCACCATGCTCACTGATCTCTCTGAAATTCCTCACTATGTAGCCATAGTGTATGGTCTGGTTGGCCTCCACCAGGGCCCTAGCCGGACTCCCCACCACCATCACCTGGGAGACAGGCAAAGCAAAGATAGCTTGAAGGTGAGCCATGGTGTTGCAGCAGAGGTTTCCAGAGAGGAACTGATACTCCAATACCAGCCACCCACTCCTTAAATGGACACACACACACCCCCCCCCACCCTGAACTGTCCACTGACACCAAGCTAGGCACTGCCACAGACACATGCCAGAATCTGGCACCTAACACCTCAAGTGCCACCACTGCATGAGCACATCAGGGAGGAGACTCACATCTCACTCCTGACACACCTCCACTGTCAATGAAATTATCAAAGTATTAGAAAAAAATTTAGAAAATATACACAGCAACTTGTTGATGTATAATATGAAAATCTATGGTATTCTCACAAAATCGATGATTAATGCGCGCATATACGCGCAAAATTGCGAAATTGCAAATTAAAAATTGTAAATTGTACAAATCCAACATTAATATACATGAATGCAGGTAGATAACTAAGACAGTTTTTGTACCCACTAGCACTTGTATACTATACCAAGGTTTACTTAAAGTAACATACTTTAGGTATCCAAGAAAATTGTTGGAAAAAATGAATGGAAAAAAAAAAAAAAAAAAATTGTTGAGGAAAATTGTTGACATGAAAAATGTTTGCTTAAGATACTCACCAAATAATCTCTTTCAGGGACACTTACTCAAGAAGGCTAGGGGAAAGTCAATTAAAAGCAGCGGCCCACTGCCGAAATTGCCAATCAATACACCCATATAGCAAAATCAAAGAGTAACTCAGAGACAAACAAGCCTATTGTACATGAAGTACTTTGTTTTTCCGGTCCACGGAAAAATTTGTCTCAAATCCCAAAAATTGTATAGTGTAAACTAGATTGTACGTTTGTACCCAATTTGCACACTAAATTGATATGTTGCACACCAGATTGTACGCTTGTACCCAATATGCACACTAAAATTTGTATGTTGCACACCAGATTGTACGCTTGTACCCAATTTGCACACTAAAATTGTATGTTTGCACACCAGATTGTACGCTTGTACCCAATTTGCACACTAAAATTGTATGTTTGCACATCAGATTGTACGCTTGTACCCAATTTGCACACTAAAATTGTATGTTTGCACATCAGATTGTACGCTTGCACCCAATTTGCACACTAAAATTGTATGTTGCACACTAGATTGTAAGTTTGTACCCAATTTGCACACTTAAATTGTATGTTGCACATTATACTGTATGTCTGTACCCAATTCATACACTAAAATCAGGGTTTTTAACAAAAATCAACATTTTTATGTGTAACCAAGCTGTACGCAAAATTATACATGTGCATGCAGAAATTATCAATTGAACGCAAAATTATAGATTGGCATACTAAAATTGCCAAATGTACGCGAAATTATATATTTGCATACTAAAATTGCCAAATGTACGCGAAATTATATATTTGCATACTAAAATTGCCAAATGTACGCGAAAATTATATATTTGCATACTAAAATTGCCAAATGTACACGAAAATTATATATTTGCATACTAGAATTGTCAATTGAACGCAATTACACGCGAAATTGTAAATTTGCACACTAAATTGTCATTTATGTTCAATTTGCACGCTAAATTGAACATTGAATGCCAAAATTACACACTATTTGCCAAATTGTATGTTGTACATAAAAATGGAAAATTGTACCCAAAATTGATGTTACATAAGCAAATACACTCAGGCATGGTAAGATATAGAAACTCGGAAATGTACTTATACCCAGGAGAAAATTGTTTATACTGACAAAGCTCTACCACAAAAATTGCATTTGAAGCACTCCCCATTACTTCAAATCCTCTTACAAACAGTATATAACTCCAAAATAAGGTAAAAATATATATAGATTGTACATTCCCTCGGCGAAATGACGGAGTTTCGCATTCTTTCGGGGGAGAGGGAGTATTCTATGATATACCATTTTATTATTCCATAAATTCTAACATATTTTGTATTAATCAAAGAATATCTATGAAATTAATACATAGGTTGGTTCTAAGAGCTATAAGAGCGCTCAAACTTTGTATAAGAGCGTTCATGCCCCACTGCACACCAGCCAGGTCGGTTACAACACACTTTTTGACATCAAAGGCTCCGACCTAATGGTTCACTGCACAATATAATAAAAATGAGGGTCTCAGTGTGCGACCTCATGGTTCAGTGCACAAACTAATAAGTTGTAAGTGAATGCAACCGGCCGTCACGGGTGCCTGAGCACCGCTGACGCCGTCATGAGTGTCTGAGCACTCTAATAACTGAACAATGGGTTACATAAGCATGACGCCATAACCGTCCAGTCGCTCTAGCGTCGCTCCTGAGCGAGCTAGGTCAAATATCAAGGCAGTTATGGAAAGCCCATAATTAGACGGTCAAAATGAGCCCAAGATCAAGGCGTAACTCCCATTATGAAGGAAGTTACGCCAGGGAGACTGAATCGACCTCTGAGTGCACTACAGACGAACCAGCGCAAGTTACGCGCCTATCAAGCGGGCAGTTTAAACTTGGCATATTCAACTCCGCGCATGCGCAAAATGGCGGTTGTAACGGCGTAAACTTCCGAGATATGGGGGTTTGAAGTTACACAACCGACCAAGACAATGGGGGACACAGCGGCGCCCATGGGGGTCCTTTGTGCACCCAGTGACACATGAAAGACTCCCCTCTAACAATTGCAGAGTTAGGCAGATGCCACTGGCCCCAGTCAGTCTGGAGGTGCTTTTCCAAGATTTGCTACAAATAGCCTGGCTGCACCTCCTAGAGGACAGAACACCAAGAACCGCTCTAGAGGTAACATCTCCAGTCATCTCCTGCTACCTGCTATACCACTGCACTATGGTGAAACTATGCTAGACAGGCATTGGTTTCTATCATTAGTGGCCAGAGGGTATCTTCCTCAAGACTTCCACCAGAGGGTAAAGTTATTCATTATTACATTATTCCTCTAAGCAGCAGGTCAGGAGCTAGGTGTGGGAACCCACCTAGAACTATGCTGGACATTGTATTATTATTACCTCACAGGTGGAGTGGAACAGAACATTATACTTTATAAATTACTGTATATTTACTGTATGTACAAATTACCTACATACTAACTACTGTATGATTGATATTTCTTACATGTTGCCTAAAGCTGAATAAACCAGTGACAACTGGAAATAACACTATTTTATGAGAGCTTAATGTATTTACACTATATACCACTAGTCTTATGATATTTCTCATATGACAGGTTCACACCTAGCCCCCATGGCATGTGCTGTTGAGAAGTCCTCTGCCTCTGCATCACCCTCCCTCTCAGAAGAAGTCCCCTGTTTGTGTACTGGCCTCCCCTCTACTTCATAGAGAAATCCTGCTAGTCAGTCCTCTCTTAAGATGTTCACTAAAAGGACCTACTGGTCAGTACTACAGAAGAAAAACCATGTAGCCCCTGGAGTGAAGGACCTAGGCTAGAGTAGTGGTGCAGTGGGGGTGTGGGGGGGGGGTGGGAGGTGTGGGAGGTGGTCCCAGCCTACCCCTCTCAGAGCTTGTAGGTGAGGATGTTGGGGTTGCTTATAAAACATAGTGGTCCATGTCTAAATGGAAATGTTAAGGCATATTCTATAACATTTTTAACCGTAGAACATGTGCAAACTAGTTATTTTTATGAGCAACTTGATCTTCATACAATAAAATGCCTCCAAAGTTGGGCTTTAATTTCACTTGACCAAACCCTTATTTTTTTCTCAACCAATCATTGATAACTTATATGCATGTGATAGATCTCATCAAGCCCTTTAATATGACACCCTAATTGTCTTGATATTCCAATAAATAGCTTCAGAATCGACTTTTGAAGATAGGTGAGGTAAAAAGTGTCCCTCAAAGGGTTAATCACACTATGAGTGGCTGTGGCGGCCAGAACCGCGAACGGGAGTTACGTCAGTGCCTACTTTTTTATTTTGGTAGTTTTTTACATTTTTTGGGGAAATTTTAGGCATTTTTTTTCCGGAATTTTCATACTTTTTCATCAATTTTTTTTTTGTGGAGCTTATCTAGGTCCTCATCTATTGGTATACAGTTCATAAGAGTCATTCCTATCTTATACATGTGCTTCAGGTTTCTTATGTCTTTTATATTTCTACTGGTATATCATAGAATCCAACATTATCTGCCTATACATTTCTATATTTAAAAAAAAAAAAGAATTTAGAAAAAAAAAATCCGACCTACCAACCCTAGATATTTTAGTCATGTAACTGGAAACAGACAATATAATTTTTTGGCCTTGATGTAGACGTGCCATCTTGTATAAAATCAACAATGCCCAGTTCGCCTTTTTCAACGCCACTCTCTTCCCAGATTGAGTAATCTGAGTAACTGATCAACACCCACTTTGAGATGCCCATTTCCAAAATATTAAGCCTGTCCCCAATGGGATTGCCCATTTAAAACCGGTCTAGTAGCCCAATGTGGCCCACACCATTGGCTGAGAGCAAAGACCATTAGGAGCAAAACACAGTGCTCAAAACAATCCAAGTTAGTAAATACTAATTTAATCTAGACAAAACTATTGATTAGGCAAAATACCCAGCATGTAAGTAAAATCTTCCTAACATGTTAGTAGTATTAACTAACCTATTCAGGCAGGCTGACTTAGAAACTCAGCCAAAAGATAAAATCGGTCATTTTGTCTGAAGGTTAGTAGTTTTGCCTAAGGGGTAGTAGATTTCACACCAGGTAGCAGTAGTGGTTTGCTTGAGGATTTTTCTGGCAAATGTATAAAATGGAAAAACCTATGAATGTGAAAATCATGGCACTTTCGATGACTATCGACATGATAAAGCCTTTACAATTTAACATGGCATTTTACAGAATACACCTAATAAGTTCACATGTTATTGAAGGATCAAGGGAGAAGAATGGAAACACTTTTTCTGTGAAAATTCAAATTGCTCATATATCCACATCTGTGGCCTTATGGCAAACCAAGAGCAACTTAGGGAGTGATCATTTTTTAACAACAGGGGGGGGGGGGCGGTGGGTTTGAGGGGGGGGTCAGAATTTTTTCAACCCCTTGACCGGGGGGGTCAGAATTTTTTCAATACCTCTGATGGGGGGGGTCAAAATAATTTCACCTGTTTTCAGTGGAAAACCCCGCGCGTTACTATAGGTTAAAAGGGGACGTTCGCGCGCGATTTTTGTCCCTTATGGGGGGGGTTGAAAAAATGTTACCCCCTCGAGAGGGGGGGTCGAAATTTTTTTCGCACGGACGTGCGCAAACCCACCAACCCCCCCCCCCCCTGTTGTTAAAAAATGATCACTCCCTTAGTTCAGTGGTTGTAAATAAAAATGATGTGAGGCATTGAACTTGCTTCTCAAATGGAGAGGCTCTGTTCTGGGTTGTCTTAAACTATGTGGAATTTACACTAACTATTGTAATTAAGATAAAATAATTGCTATATTGCTTGAAAGTCTATGTAGTTAGTGAAAATTTCTAAGGCAAGTTAGGAGAAGTCAGGCATTTTTCCTAAGGGTTAGCCATAAACTCCCAAGAAAACTTCAGTGGTTTGGTGATGTGCAAACTCCCAACATGACTTAGCAAGTCCAACAAATGTTAGTCAAAAGGCCTAAGATATTCAGATGGTTTAACATGGTGCAACCGCCTATCTTTAGATTGGTTTCATAAGTGCCTCCTATCACCATCAGCACCTAAGTTGGCTTAGTTGCCGCATAGGTTTGATCCCTGCTTTAATTCGGATTCAGCAGCCTCAATTTACCCTTATCAATAATTCAAGAGGAATGGTTCCTAGAAGTGCCACCAGATGGAACCAGTATACCATTTATATACACTTGCTATATGTTTGACTTAAGAACAGATGTTCCAACTATGTTAAGATAATGTTATAATTTAAATTTATTACCTAACATGCTACAACATTGATAGAATGCATGAATGTAAGAAAAGAAATCAAAAGAACTGATGATACAATATAATATATCACTGTTGAAAGAGTTTTTACTGAAGCTTATGTCATAAGAATTTGTAATTAGCCAATAATACTATAAATGTACCTATATGAAATTCATTTTCCTCACCCTCTCTCTAGGTGTTGGTGTAGGAGTGAGCCGCATCCACACCACATTTACCCTCACATTTCAAACAATCGTTAATTAGTTCTGGGGCCCACCCAGTAAGTACAGCACTTTATCAAATGTAGCGAATTGGTAGATATTGAACATTTAAACAACTTAAAATGTTATGTCCTGGTTACGTTGGGTGAATGTTTCGATAGAATTTATGTGGTTTAACATGATGCAGGATAGCAAGAATTCTTATGTTTACCTCTCCTTAGATTTGTTTCATATGTCGACTAGCAAAGGAGATCATACTGACTTGCCAGGCAAGTGCCTCTGATCACCATAAGTACCTACTTTGTAGTCACATAGGTTTGATTTCCGCCTTCACATCCAAAAAATTAGAGCATGGGTTTAAATTCTGGTGTCAGGAGTTTTGAAAATGGCTATTTTATTTTTCTCATCAGAGAAGGTAGTTTCAAACCTAATGTAAATTTATGTTCTATGAAATAATTGGCTTAGATGTATCAAGAGGTTTCTTTGATACTTCCTTGCACATGAAATCATGTGAAATTGGTCTAAAGGTTCCTGGACATGTGGCAATCTAAAAAGCATTTACTATGCAGGATTGGTACTCAGATACCATAGAACTTCTCATTTTGCCCCGAGAAGTAAATATTGCATAAGTGCTCAGAACGAATGAGGGTTTCACTACTGATAGTGCCATATCATTTATCCAAATATTATAATGTGCCTGGACTTTACACCCAAGTTGTGCTAGTGTAGGGGCAGTAATTCCCCGTACCCGGTGGCAGACCCCCAGGGGCGGGTCTCCGGGTAATCACTGCGGCCTAGTGTGTATCATACTGATCCAGGTGTGGTTGGAAGGTGAGAACGTCAGGCCAGGGGAAGTAGCTCAGAGGTAGAGCAGCCGATTCGACAGAGCCATTTCTATCTATTACGAGACACTGGAACATCCAATAACTAGCCGACCCGAATCACACACCTCCTTAGACTTGGACAGTCATAGTATTAACCCTACGAAAGGACAAAGTGAAAGGTCTTCTTGCTCAGATGCCTCCTATGCTGATATAGGTGATTATGAAGACTTACATAGGAGCAGTTCTCATAGTTATGATTGACTTGATCATGAATACCATGAGTATGAATATATGCACTAAGGCACTAATGAAAAGTGCATACACAACATACAATAACAATATTGGTTTTAATACTGTATGTGACATTGTTAACGCACACCCCTACTTTTTGGCGATCCCGCCCATTCCATGAGAATTTGTATTTTCATGCATTTAATTCCATAGAAAAAAAGTCTAACAATTTCTAAACCAAACTTCATGTATATGTCTAAGATCATTAGAAGTAGGAATATGAGCAAATATTGTCAAATTTGGCAGTTTCATTTTTTGCAACCAGGTACCGTTTGAGTAGATTGTGTCTACTACCTTTAGGTGTGAAGGCTGAACAGGAGCAGCTTAATATTTGAAGTTATAGCATCCCATATACCAGAACCATACCAGCAGGGGTGTGTGCTTATCAGAATTACTTTTTGTTTTAAATTCTAAAGTAATAGATAGCTAATTATATCTATTATTTTATCTTGACAGCATTTTCAGAGCGATCTATAAATAAGAACAAAAGACAAATTTCAAGGAATATAATTTCTCTTTATTGCAGCAAGCCAATAACAAGCAGGTTGGCTAACAGATGGATGTAAACATGGAATATCTAATGATTTGAGGATCCTTATTGATCATGACCTCATGTATTTAACAGTGAGACCTTAATAATTGCCTCATCACTGCAACAGGTACCCTGATATTGTTATAATTTATCTAGTACAAGTCCAGACGTTCGGGGAATGGCCGAGGGATCAATGCTGGTTTGTAAGGCCACCCCCCATTGGTCTGTCCCATGTGGGTCAATGTTGATCCCTGAGTCAACTTACTACACTCCCAAGCATAGTTAACCACTGGTACCTACCTAGACAAGGCTGGGGTGGAGAGGGGTGAAGGGAACAAGCTTAGGGCTTGTAGCTAGCGTTCGAGGTCGACCCTACCCATAATGCACTGGGTATACCTAGAAAACTGTACCCCGAACGCCTCGACCGAGCCTAGAGACAGGCTTTAAATTTTCACATCTATGGAAACAGGAATCTATGTTTCTTACAAACATTTCACTTTCAATCATTCAATTCCACAAGTATTGTCTTCTTGAGCATGTAGTATGGACACTGCCATTACAAATCATGACACTAAAAAAAGTAATAATTCCTTTGGAGAATTTGATCAACCCAGCTACAAACACATCTGTCACCGCCATACCATCATTGCTTGCTTCAAGTTGTCCAAACGAGTTAACACCTATTCTACTTTACATTTGATCATTCGCCTTAAAGTGCCAATCTGGAACCAATCATTAATACATTTCCGATATTGAAGATTACATAGACGACATGATTAGTAAACCATAAACCTATGACATTGAGATCCTTCACAATTAGAACATTCACAATACTCTATTCAATCAGTCACTTTACCACCTGGTGACTTAAAGAGATATGATATGTGCTGTTTTTTCTTTGGGTACAAGAACATTGTAAGACTAAAAAGGACCTCCTGAGATCTGGAGATGTATTTTTCAGTACATGAGTGAATTACCCCAATCAATTCAGTTGCTTTTACTACAACTTTTAAGAATATGATAATGAAATTCATCCAGCACAAATCATTAATCTATAGCCAGTCAACTCATATAATCAATACTGATACTCACAGCATCCAACCCATCATCAGGTTCCTCACCTTTGTGATTCATTTGATTTTCAAATCCATTGATATGACAAAAGTCATATTTGTATGAGGTCAAAATGTCCTTTCTTCATTTATATTTAGAACTGGTCCTACCATACACTGCCTCCTATTACAATGTACAAGCATTAGCACTGGCCTCAACCTTCACAATCATGGTCTCTTCATATGCCAAATATGGTTCAAAGCTTATGCTTAAGGCTTCTACCTATCAACAACAGTATTACTAGAATGTTATGGACCTTGTCATTACTTGGGACTGTGAGAATTCCCAGAGGTACACTCTGGATATCTTGGCTTCAGGTAGATGCCATAAAACCTCACCTATAAGTATAAGCCATTGTTAAGGGCTTACTTTCTGTCCTACATATTTTTCCCTCCTCAAGTTAAAGTAGCTGAAAGGTCAGATTGGCTTATAGGTGGGTTTTTATAGTACATCTGGACATGGGGAACTGGCATTCTCACTTGGTTCCACTCAATAACCTTCAACAGCAGTTTACAAAAATGTTTAAAAAGTCTAAGTCTAAGATTTTGTAAATGTCTATGTATATCAATGCTAAGAGGTAAATATCAATTATTGCATTAATCAGTTAAAAAGGATTTCTTTATGGAAGGATAGTTTGTCACAGTTTTGACTCAGTTCATCCTGACCATTCAACAGTTCACTCATTGGACCCAATACACAAGAGGTAACCATGCTTTGTAGCCTCGAAACCCTCAGAGAATAGCCTCTAAGCAAATACTTCAAACGCCACATGTACGATTAACTAGCACCTGCTCCATCGTTCAAAGTGCAGGCGGTACATAATATGTGGTAAAACAAGTTAGCGCCACAATTTGTAATAATGGTTAATTGTATACGGTGAAAAGTGCAAAAAAACATAATAACTTAATTAACACAACATGTCATTACAAGATAACACAATATAATATCAATAATCAATGAAGAACAGTAAACCCCTTCATACATTATGTGTATTATTATAGTAACACGGATTAAGTTGATTCACGTTGGAGACATGCCATGTATACAGTTTCGCTTACAGGCTGATGAATGCAAGTCCATTCACTTTCTTCAGGGACAGTTGCCATGGTTACCACAAACAAAACACTTCCTTCATCACCAGGGAGACCCAAAAATGGATAAAGATGGCATTTATTAGTTGACAAAATGCAGGCAATATTACCTTGTGGTCTGCATTTTGAATTTATCAAGAAGAATCCTCCTTTAAGGTAGAAATCCTGTAAAACCCCCAAAAAATGGCATCCTCTAGCTGGAAATCTGTGTTTGCTGTGTGGCCCTAGATGAAGCGCAGTCACTACATATGGTGCGGCAGCAGAATAAGACGATGCACACAGACACCACCACTGACTACCTACAGGGAATAAAGGTGCATGGTTTCTTTGCATGTTGGAATAACCTCACACCTTCTACTAAATAACTACATAGGAATGTAGTGTTATGGCTAGGTACCCTGTAATACCTTCAACTGTCTCCGTACCCTAAACACTAAACAGTACAGTGTACCTTAAACAATGGATTGTAAATGATATCATAACAAAATAAATATGAGACAAATCATTTACATCCAATTATCCCTACCTTATCCTATTAGAATTAATCCTAAAAAGTACACTTATATCATGGAGAATTCTCTCACTTGTATAAATATTCCCTTTAAGCTCAACATCCTTCAATAGGTGAACATTGAAATTATAAATAGACTCAGGGTCATAAGTTGCTTCAACTCAAACAGCTTGGACAATATATCAATAAAGTAAAAATCACCAAGTCCAAATATCCACATGACAGTGTCAAATAATATCAAGGCCATGACTTTATGGAATATGTGGTATGTATATAAAACTGCATCAGTCAAATTAACAGCACACGTGAGAAAACACAAAATACGTTTTGTTTTACTCAAACTGAAGCGTTAAATGCAGCGTGCTCTGTGGACTCCACTCATATATCACACAAGGCGTTTTGGCACCAGGACACTTGATCCTGTTTATCTGGATATAACCGGGTTTAATATCAACACGCTGCTCATTCAAGGTTTGAATTGCCACTTCAAGTGTAAATAAAACTTGTCTATCATCTGCTATGTATTAAAACATTTGGCAGATACACCCACGGAGTCATGTTCCCTGGAAACTTCCCTATCATGCAGTTTACCTAACATGTTTATAAAAAAAACATTTTCATGGATAACCATCACTAGACAAGTGCTTGTAGACTTATGTAAGACTATTCAAAGCCTAATAGACATGGCTGGAGAGAGAAAAAGAGCACTCGATTGTATTCTTTATACTGCAAGTATTCTCATTCCTATTGTTTTTTCTCAACTAGTTAAAATGATATCGAAATATATTTTAGCAGCATCATGGGATTGCTATCTGCCAGTAAATATCTTTAAGTACAATGCATCTTGCCAGAATACGCGTTGGCTTCCTGTTTTAACCATCTGCTACTGACAATATGATTTCTACCGGTACTTCGAATTGAGCCTGTTTGATAATCATCATATCTCTAATTGAAATGGCTGACCTTTATTTCTATCTTTGGTCTTATATGAGAGAGCAAGTACTCTCCACTTTTAAACTTACTAATATACAAAGTGAGATTTAACATGTAAATGACATAAACAATACCATAGACAATGACCTGTGTCTTTCTCCATGAGAGGCGACTTGAATGCAGCGTCGGTGCTGGTAGGGTGGAGGGTGCATCAGCAGACAATCTTTCCCTGGTGGGCTGTGGAGAGTCAGCATCATTATTCCAAACCTTTACTAGCACCCGGAGCTTTCCTTTACACGCAGACAAGTCACCCGCCACTTCTGGTTGCCATGGCGAGACCAAGATGAGACTTCTGTTTTCTTTCTATTCAGAATCCCTGATTTTCTATACAAACTGTGTTATGATATGGGTTATGTTTCTCTATATTTTGTTACTCTATATTACTTGTGATTATCAAGGTATAGGCTGAGGTCTGAAGCAGTGAGATCACCCATGGTAACCATAGACTTAGTAACCATGGTTACCCAGTAATCACTTTCAGTCGACACTTGGACGGAGAGTCAATCCAATTTTATGTAAAATGTATCAGTATAAATCTGTATGATATCAATGGTGAGGCTAGCATCTGTAGGGCTATCGTTGAATTATGTGTGTATCAGGCTTCATGATTAATGTGAGGGTTGCTGCTTCAGGAATCGAGAGCTTCCTTATATTCAGATGTCGGTGCCCATGGAGGGAACACCTTTTTAAGATTTGTTTTTTCAGTGACCAAGAGAAAATATGAGCCTAAGTTCTAATCAACAAGAAATCCCATTGTCAAGGCTACCATCAGCAACATTTCTGACATAAATAAGTTTTAAACTTGTCTTAATTCTATAGGCACCAGTGTATTATGCATGTATGACAACTACCTCTAGTAAATAGTTAAAGCACAATTTGTGTAGCGCAAACAACATATGCGCCTCCAAACTACTACCGGCCTCTATTATAAACATATCAATAGTAGATGAGATCCCTTCCTGTGTGTGCATGACTGGCCATGTGAGACTGATATGACACTGATACTATTCAGTCTATTGTTATTGTATCAAACATGAGTTCATTATGATTTTCCTTTTAACAATATAGACATGTGAAAATACTGCGGTGCTACTTTCATATAACAGTGCGCTATGTACAAAGCAGACCTTGTCTTTATCCTGATGTCATTGCTTTTTGTGCTGTATAGAATGCGGTTATTATCGTATGATGTGCGCATGTATACATATGGACGTCTAGTTGAGCATTGTTTCAGTGTACTCTTCGATTGTGGTGTAGGACTTAGAAATAACCATCAAAGAAAAGCACAACAGAATGATGTTTAATTGGAGCATTGGTAGGCTACCGACTAGGTCTGTATTCCTACATTATGATAAAATAGTTCCTGATGCCTTACTGCACTATTATATGATGCTCAAAGGCCCATTAAAGGCCGCTGACAGAGGAGTGCATCATGGCGACCTGACGGGGTTGATACATATACTGCCGGAGTCGGCATGACGAACAATGGGCGAGATGCATTAATGCATTAGCGGCCCTTAAAGGTTTAAACCACAGTGCTATCCTTAGAGGGTTAATAACTTTGGGGGTTGTTTTTTGGTCAGTATGGTACCTATGTATATCTAGTCTAGACTGACTCGGTCTCATCTTGGTCTCCAACCGCAGACTCAGTTCACGTCCATGGTGAGACAGAGGGATGAGGTTTAAACCTCCCTCTTCTGTCCCTTATTCACTGTAAATACAACAACAAATTATACATATAAACCTCCCTCTTCTGTCCCTTATTCACTGTAAAAACAACAACAAATTATACATATAAGCCTCCCTCTTCTGTCCCTTATTCACTGTAAAAACAACAACAAATTATACATATAAACCTCCCTCTTCTGTCCCTTATTCACTGTAAAAACAACAACAAATTATACATATAAGCCTCCCTCTTCTGTCCCTTATTCACTGTAAATACAACAACAAATTATACATATAAACCTCCCTCTTCTGTCCCTTATTCACTGTAAATACAACAACAAATTATACATATGAACCTCCCTCTTCTGTCCCTTATTCACTGTAAAAACAACAACAAATTATACATATAAACCTCCCTCTTCTGTCCCTTATTCACTGTAAATATAACAACAAATTATACATATAAACCTTCCTCTTCTGTCCCTTATTCACTGTAAATACAACAACAAATTATACATATAAACCTCCCTCTTCTGTCCCTTATTCACTGTAAATATAACAACAACAAATTATACATATAAACCTCCCTCTTCTGTCCCTTATTCACTGTAAATATAACAAAAACAAATTATACATATAAACCTCCCTCTTCTGTCCCTTATTCACTGTAAAAACAACAACAAATTATACATATAAACCTCCCTCTTCTGTCCCTTATTCACTGTAAATACAACAACAAATTATACATATAAACCTCCCTCTTCTGTCCCTTATTCACTGTAAATACAACAACAAATTATACATATCAACCTCCCTCTTCTGTCCCTTATTCACTGTAAAAGCTACAACAAATTATACATATAAACCTCCCTCTTCTGTCCCTTATTCACTGTAAAAACAACAAATTATACATATAAACCTCCCTCTTCTGTCCCTTATTCACTGTAAAAACAACAACAAATTATACATATAAACCTCTCTCTTCTGTCCCTTATTCACTGTAAATATAACAACAAATTATACATATAAACCTCCCTCTTCTGTCCCTTATTCACTGTAAAAACAACAAATTATACATATAAACCTCCCTCTTCTGTCCCTTATTCACTGTAAAAACAACAAATTATACATATAAACCTCCCTCTTCTGTCCCTTATTCACTGTAAAAACAACAACAAATTATACATATAAACCTCTCTCTTCTGTCCCTTATTCACTGTAAATATAACAACAAATTATACATATAAACCTCCCTCTCCTGTCCCTTATTCACTGTAAAAACAACAACAAATTATACATATAAACCTCTCTCTTCTGTCCCTTATTCACTGAAAATACAACAAATTCAGTATATTTAACCTCCCTCCTTTCTCCCTTATTCACTGAAAATACAACAAATAGTACATTTAAAACCCCCTCCTCCTGTCCCTCATTTACTTCAAATACAACAAATTAATCACTTAAGCAGCTAAAAGTTATTCTATATTAGATTAGCACATTGCCCCTGTGCCACTTCTTCACGACCAGCGCTTATTCAAGCCCGGGTTCTTATTCTAGACCCATTTATTTTTGTTTCCCAGAATCAAGGTTGGAATAAATAGACTTAATATGGTAAAGCAACTCACGCTGTGCTGAAGGAACAAACTTGAGGGAGTCACTGAATATTCAGAAACGTGACTGGCCATCGGTGGGACCGTCGTTAAGGAACTCGTGGCCCAGTCCATTGTCACATTTACCACACCGGACCTGGAATATAGCAAATGATATTTAATTACCGCATATCTTCCACAAAACCCCGGTCCTAAACCAATATTGTGTTTATTATTTTTGGTCAAAATCAGCTTCCAATTAATTGCCAAAATCTACCCCAGCTTACGATTGGTGTTTTATTACAATAGAATAAAGATGAAATAGTGTAAATTGAGCCCTTAAATAGGCTTATAACATTACCCCAAAGTCTACCCCTGGCATTTGACAGAGTTCGACTTTGATCTATAATATGAGCGGGGTTTTATGTTATCACTATACTTTGTCATTGTGAGAGTCAACTTTTCAAAGCCGTATTCATGTCCTATGTTGAACCTTTGGTATTAACCATGGACGGTGGCAATGTGTTTGACACATGGATGAGAACAAATCGATATCATACCTTCTTCTCAATATCAGAATTACTTTTCTTCCCGTGTTTTTTTTCTTCTTTTTTTTTTGGGTCACTGTTTAGTTTAAAATATTGCTAGGCCAAATAATCTATAAGTGCACATCTTTTACGGATCAAACTGTCCTCCCTTATTTTGAACAAATATTCTAAACTTGAAAATACAAATCTGACGAAATTTTTATTACTGGGCATAGTTTAGACATCTTTCTATGCTATAAGCTTAACAGTGAGTGAGTAATGGATGTTTTACGCCATTTCGACAGCTAAGGTCATATTCATGGCGAGAACTACATTACACACTTTCACAGAGGAATGTGTCAGTGCCTGCACATATGTGCATCACACACATCTGAGGGGATAGGAAAGATGAGATATAGACCCTTTTAAGTGGGCTAGGGAAGCCCATAAGCTTAACACCCGTAGGTCGAACATCATAACTTTACAGATCTTTAGCCGTTTCTTTCTTAGTGAAGATACCATAAATCCCCGGTCACAAGCCGGCCCCGGTCATAAGCCGGGGGTGAGTTCAGGAAAAATAAAAACCGTTTTTTGGGTCAAATTTTTACCATTTTCTCTTTATTCTATAGTAAAAAAAAACGGTCATAAGCCGGGGGGACTTTGGGAAAAATTTAGAAGCCGGTTTGGGCCCAAAATAGAAAAAAAAATCCGGCTTATGACCGAGGATTTACGGTAGGTATTTAAAAGCTGCTTTTCCAAAACAGCTAGACAGATATTTACATGTTTTCTGTCCATCACAACAGTGACTCTATCTAAGGATGACTGAGTCTGTGAGATGAGTGATCGAATCTATGTGGAGGGGTAAGGGGGAAGAACACAACAGGAGCTTCACTCTCATACTCTTTTTGAAGGGTAGCAAGTGTTTTTTTATTTGCCTGATCCCATAGGCAGGGCATGTATAAGTCGCGGCTAAAACATGAGGTTTTATGGTAGTTATACACCTTATCTCACTTTAAGTACCGGGTAACATGAGCTGTCAACCCTATTCTGTTATCACATATTTTCTTTACCTGATATAATCTGACATATCAGCTAGTGACATCCATTATAAACTAAAGTATATTGATAGCTTGTTATTTAAACCTGTCACCACAAACATAATCACTAACCCACTCTGCCGTGCACTGTATATCATACTACAGTGTTGCCAAAATCTTTTACTCAATGCAGGCCAATGTGGCCTGCATCTTGACATCTTACGCAGGCCATATCAACTTTAAAGAAATTGAATTAAATATTGGAAACGAAATTGACCATAACGTCCTAAGGCCCTACGCCAGCCATTACGATTCTACGCCAGCAAAAGCCGGCGTGCTGATCTCATTTCGGCAACACTGAGTGTATAAGCAATAGATGTCAACATCTCTGGGTTCTGGTGAAGAGTTTATTACATAAACACAAGCAGAAAACTCTGCTCATAAGGTAAGCCCAGTCATAGCTGGGGGAGACTTGCAAAGTCCATTTGGAGAATCAGCTAATGTCCTGGGTTTAATTATATTTCTCATCTATAATTCTATTCTTATTCTTCTCATATGTGTTCTTTAATTCTTCCAAATAATTGACCTTTGATATATAGATAGGTGTTACGTTACCTTGAGTGCCCGGGGCCCGCCGTCAGGTCTCTTTGACACACTATCAGGGCGTATTGTATGTGTGAAGGCCGGCCATGGGGAGCTGTGCTCGTATTTTACCATGCTCGAGAAGAGCGCATGACCACAGTTAGCACACGCATAGATACCTGTAAAGAGACATAAAGATACATGTATAAACACTTAAACCAGTGGGCACGGAGAACAATGGATTTCACACCTCTTATATAATTGCATACAGACTGAGGTTTAAGGTGGTTATTATACTTGGACAGTGTTGAAAGGGCCGCCTGTGTTATATATCACTTACAAGACTGTCCTCGTACAATAACCCCTACATATAGACACATGGATACTGATATATGGAGGGCCGGGTACATGGGGTACACTGAGGGGGAGTGAGTGAGTGAGTAAAAGATGTTTAACGCCATTTTGACAGCTAAGGTCCTATTCATGGCGAGAACTACATCACATTATTTCACGAGGAATATGCCAGCGCCCGCACATACACACATCCTGAGGAGATAGAAAAGAGAAGAAATAAGCAAATGTCCATGACCATGGGATATTTTTACATCGTATTCCCCGAGGTGGGACAGGCGTATCCCACAAAGCCATTATATGGCTGAGTGGGATGCGACCAGTCCCACAGAAGGGAATACGATGTAAAAAATCCCATGGAAGTGGACATTTGCATTTATGTCATGGCTTGGTGGGGGGGGGGGGTAATTTGCTTTTAAATGAAGAAAAATGGCTCAGGTCTGTTCAAAATCCATGATGGCGGATGCCCATTGAATACAGGCATATTGTATTCCATCCCCACCATTGAATACGGCCGTTCTAGTACTATTCTATAGTACCGTATTACCTCGCGTATAAGGCGCATCTCACGTATAAGGCGCACCCAGACTTTTCAGATGTGAATGTAAAAACAAGAAAAATGTGGCAAGGATCACGGATAGGAGTTGCCACTCCATCGCTAGCCACTGCGGGTGACGTCACTGAGGCAGCATGATGTCACCAATGATGTCATAGGTGACAGGGAGAAAACTGAAAACATTATGAAGTTGCTACGGTCGATACGCTCCCGGCCGCTGATGCAGCTTGCATCGCCAAATAAATAATATCATAACTTTTGTTCTAACCAACCGATTTTCAAAATTCAAAGACCTCTAGCTGTCTTAGGGCATCCCATATCCTGTTTTACCACAATACAGGGTCAAGGGATTATTGAGGAACTTTTAGGGAAAAATATCTCCTAGATAATTCTGGTTCTATAAGGCGCACCAGGGGTGCATCCTCGTGTATAAGACACGTCTTATACGCGAGGTATTACGGTAACAATCATATCAGCCATGACATAAATGGCGGTACAATGGGGGGGGGGGTGTATAAAGAGGCACAGGCAGGACTTGTGCTCGTATTTCTGTCCATAATCGAAACAGAAATTGTAACATCACTATAGTTTGTGGGTTTTTTTTTTCGTTTTTTTTTTTTTCGTTTTAGGCTAAATAGAGGAAAATATACTCTCAACTATTGAAAGGAAAAAAGAAGGGGGATGCACATCCGGCGCCCTCTGTCTAAATTCGCCACTGAGATCTAAATTTGATATTTTTTAGTTCCAGGTGCGGCGTATAGATGACCCACAATGGTACAGCACACAGGTGGGGTTTTAAGGTACATATCGGCCATGGACGGTGAGGTAATATGGGAGCATTGTTACTCACAATGACAATCAGTGAGCGCATGGGGGTGCAGCTAATATGCAGGTTTTATGGTGTGGTATAGTGTCCCATGTTGTGGGTGGTAGGGGAGTGGGGGACCAGTGATTATGGGAAGCACTATCAGCTGCTGTTAACATAGGGGCACTATGATACTTTTATAGCCTTGGCCAAAACAGGCTCAGTAAGTATCTTAATTGGTTCTAAACAATCACTCACCACTACCGTAATCTCTCGCGTATAAGACGCTTCCTCTACGCCAAACAAATGCCTACTGCGTCTTATAGGATTTCCTCAAGTTGGGGGTGCGTCTTATACACGGGGTATATTTACTATAGAACAGTATTGAAATTACAAATATCACCCCTAAGAGGTGGGTCTTATACGCGAAACAGCCATTGGCAAGTTAGGGGTGCGTCTTATACCAGGGTTCTCCACACATAGGAAGTACACGGGCGGGAGTACCGTGTACTTTTCACTGCCGCCTGTGTACTGGAGTTAAAAACCACCGCCTATGTGGTTTTCAGCTCACGATAAGCTTTCTATACTTTTTTTAATTTTGCAAATCGGCCTATTAGAACAAAAGTTAGGCCTAAAAGAATTTTTTTCTTAAAAATCCCATTCAAACCTTGTCTTTGGGCTTAATTATTATCTAAATTTTCAAAAATTCTCTTCATGGTTTGCCACCCATTTGTCGCTGCACACTTGTGTTCAAACAGCACCTGTATGCTTTTTCATCCTGTGGAGAACCCTGTTATACGCACACTGCATCTTATACGCGGGAGATTACAGTATATATTTAAATCAGGGAAGAAGGAGGCCTACCCTCAGGGGGCATAGCTATACAAACTTAAGCTAGGCCCTTCTCACATTTTGTTTGTTTACTTTGATATACAAAAATGTAATACGGTAGTACCTTTATCAAATGACAATACACTCTGTGCGTGTGTAAAGGTAATTGTGGCTGCAGTTAAACTTAAAGGTATTCCCCTAGGGCAGGGAAGTCATGTACCACACTCACACTTGTATTGGACACTATTTCTACAAATCAGGAAGAAATAAAGTATAACCAACAACAAAATTACACACACGATGGGAGGAGGCTATTAGACTGAAATAGGCTGAATCCAAAAGCAGATCAGCTGTGCTAATATCAACATCAAATCAATATACATACTTGTACACGAAGATGGACCCCCTACCGTGCCTTATAGGCTGCATTAATCGGTGTAGAAAGCTTCACAATTTTTTGCCTAAGGCCACACCGAAAAAATAAGGTTGTCTCCGGAATTGGGTTTTGAAAAAATGGTGCCAGCGAGTGAATTTTTTTTAATAGAATTTTTTTGGCATCCAATGGATTCCTTGCTGGAAACATGAGGTGTGAGCAAATCTTTTATTTAAAAAGATATCACAAAGAGAAAACTTGCAAAAAAAGGGGGGGAATATTGTATTTCCGAAAATATGGAGAGGGTGATCCGTAGACTAACTTATTTTTTTTTGTGTGGCCTAGTTGTGCCTTTATAGGATATGCCTCAGTTGCCCCTTATATGCGAGATGCGCCTTATACGTGAGGTATTAAGGTAACCTCGGTGCCTTGATCGTGGTGGTTGGCTCTACCCCAGATGTTGGCTGTATGTAAACAGGTATAATTACCGGTATTTTACTCGGGAGGACGTGCAGAGAGGCCAGCCACCAATTGCAATACAGGAAATGGGTATTATATCTTCCTGATATGTCTTAAATATAGACCTGTCAAGAATTGAATCTAGAGACTTCAGGAAGTGTATGAGTCACGGTGATCTAATGCTTTAGCCTTTAAGTTTAATGTCGATTCATCGTGCTGATCATAAGTACCGTAACCTCCTGTGTATAAGGCGCGTCTTAAACGCGGGGATTTAGTGCTCCCTGGATCCACCACAAGGGGGACACCAAGACCTTTCTTTTGATATGTTACATGCCCCCTAAGTCATAATAGGATATAAGGGGGCCCAGGGATATTTTGAAAATTCTTTAAGTAGAAAAAAGTCATGAATTTCTTTTATTTTTCTGACCAAATCCTAAAACTCTAGGTGCGTCTTATAGGCGAGATGCGCCTTATACGTGGGAGATTACCATATTACGGGTAGAATCTCAATGGTTGATAAGTTTTACATCGTAAAAGCCTTATAACTTTGTTTGATCAAGAATTGAGTCCTTTCTTTGTCAGTTTGGACAGGTACCGTTATTCAAAAGCTGTTTGTCCTAAAGAGCTTAACACGTCTTCATAATTATGCTGCTTTTTCCATCTCAGCGAGGACTGTATCTATGGGTGACCGAATCTATGAGATCAACTATCAAATTTATGACCAAGGGTGAGGGAGAAAACTGGTCACATCCCCTACTCTTTTCAAAGGATAGCAAGCATTCTTTTATATGACTGATCCCATAGACAAGTTCAGACAACTCTGGCCTTTGATAACTCAAGACACAATTTGTTGGGGGGAACTCCATGACAAAAGAGCAACCAGTGCATATGGACACCAACTGCCAATATGCTCACCTCATGTCCCAAGAAACCCCAAGTTTGTTGCCTTTTACAAATACACTGTCATTATGGAAGGGGACTGCTCCTTCGAAGACTTTCACTCCTTATTCTGCTCCTTCATACCCTCATCATGAAAGCCCCAACTCCATGGGGAGGAAGGGGCAATTTGAGTAGAAATTATGTATCTCATCTACTTCGTGCCCACGTATAAGCTGAACCCCGACTTTGAAAGAATACTATGCCCTGCCCTGGTCTATACCAGCGGTAGGCCTACGCCTTATGTGAGGTATAGGCCTGTAGGTGGTATGATATTGTGCCTATACACGGGTGCTCAAAACTTTTAGGACATCACGCCGTCACTTTTTAGGAAAGATGGCACGTCACTCTGTAACTTTTAATGTATATGCCAATGCACTGGGAACTTTTGATAGTGTCGACGTTCTTCACTTTTTGAAACCCCTGTGTCACAAGAGTCACTTTTTTACCCATGTATAGGCACAATATTAGATTAAATTTCAATTCCCTCATATATATCCTACAGTAAATAGATCTAGGGGATGGTTGGTGTCAACATGAAGCTTATTTTGAGCGACATGATTTTAATCTGAGGGAATTGAAAGCTGACCATAAATGATGTTGTGCTTTTTTTCACGCCCCCCTCCCCTTTTCACCATGCCTTTACTTTAGAAATATATTATCCGGGTACTGTATAGACTATAGTCGATAGGAGGCTTAATATAACTTATGGCTTATAGACAACCTTCCCCTACAAATGACGTCATTTCGTCATTTTTTTATGATAATTTTCTTTATTACAGCCCTGATAGCAGTGTTATAACAAACAATAGGTAAATAAGGATGGCCGCTTAGGCGGTGTGAAAAGTATGATTACAAAAAGTACCCAATGAAAGGGATTTAAACAGCAAGAAAAAACGTAGTGACTATTAAGTCAACATATGAGAGTATTTTATATAAGGGAGTGGTTGGGGTTAGTCTAGTATTTGGGTCCAGGGCATTCCATTTCGTTTATTCCATTCCATTTATTATGGATTGCCCTTTCAGTGACTTACTATATTCTAGAAACTACTAGACAATATATCAAAAATTAAAAGTGGGAATGGCACAAATGTTGTCTCACTCAACACACAGTGACTGAGTGAGACAGTCGTGGGAGACAGTCTCACACATTAAGGGAGCGTTCATTTTTTATAGTTGAGAGGGGGGTGAGCAAATGGAGGGGGGGGGGCAGATTCTTGGTGGGTATTCTGATGGGGGGACACTTTTTTTGGGGTATTATCTCTGTCGCAAAACATGATGTAGTCTGACTATGGATCAACGAGTGGGTCAAAATTTGTTTGTGCCTTCGCTGCTGGGGGAAACACAAACTTCCCTTAAGTGGTACACTCTTAACAGTTAGAACAAAAAGCTCTCAAAACCTGCCACTCCCTTGACCAGACCTGTTGACTTTCACACATTTGGTGTGAGTCTCGCACATTTGGGGTAGTCCAGATGTAGCAGGAGTTGGCAGTGAGCTTATCCTAATTTGGGGGTCATCTCACACTCTCACACATGCTGATTGGCTCCGAGACCAGTGCATGAATTTAGGCCAGAATGACCATGTCCAAAGTAGGCATCAGACCATATAATGTTTATAAGTGTGCAACTTGACCCTAAAGTTTTACCTACGAAGGAGGTCTTGGATTTATGCTGTTTTCACAGCAGACATTTCTTGTGGGCTCAGCTTTATTTGGGGGGGGGGCACTTTTTATTCAAACTATCCCAAGGGGGGGGGGGAGATATTTTTTCAACCTATTCCGAGGGGGAGGGCAGCATTTATTTGGGGTATTTATTTCGCCAAATGCTCGCCCCCCTCCCGGCAATAAAAAATGAAAGCTCCCTAAGAAACAGGTCCAACAGATGTGTATTCATTTAATTACCTTGTTGGGGCTGTGTACAAATGAGGTCATGCAAGAGGGGGGAGGGGGGGAGGATGGGTCCCACTCCCCATGACCGAGCATGACAGGGGGGAGGGGGGGTCATGGGCTGCATGACATCATGTCATAAAAATATTGCAAGTTGCTTCAGTTTTGACAAGAAAAAAAAAAGATTTGTAATGGTAGGGAAGTTTAATTCATGCATCTGATATGAAACATATTACCAGTATTACCTATACCGGCATGCTTTCCTCAGACATCCCACTCAATGAGTGTCACTGACATCAATGTCAGTGTTGGTGCACTACTCTATCCTACCTCTAATCCAGGCCCCACACCGTTTTACCAAAGGACCCCATATATAGGTTGATCCCCCCAAGTAAGAAGCACCCTGACATTGAGAATTTGGTAGAAAGATTCAAATGACACAAACTTTATTCTAATTGATAAATTTTACAATTCAAAAACATATTGGTGACTTATGGAGTGCTCATTATTCATCAACAGGCCTGAGGGTCGGGTACATTTCCATGCAGAGGTGCAGACAATTTTCTGATCCCTCCCCCTCGGACAGATTGCAATTTCCCTGGTCATCCCCCCCTGTTCTACAGTAGTTAATAGGCTTTCCTGCTGAAAAGGCATGACATTTTTTCTGCCCCCTTTCCTGTGTTGAGGTTTGAAAATTATTCCCCCCCAATCTGCACCCTGCTCCCCATGTTGATGAATAATGAACTCTCTCTTGGAAACAAACAACATTACTCTCCTTTGTCTGAATGGGCCTCTAGGGGCCATGCCTAATATGCAGGTTCTACAGTAAAATGATTGCTTTGTAAGTGTGATTGCAATCAATGATCTGAGAATTTGATACTTTCTGACATCTTGTATCAGATTATTGATCTAGACAGTTTTTTAGGATCTTTTGCGACAGGAAATACAGTAATCTCCCGCGTAGAAGACGCGTTGCGCGTATAGGACGCACTCCAAACTCAGAACATGCATTTTCGCGTATAAGACGCACATTTTAATACTGATATTTGTAAATTCAATACATTTCTATAGTAAAATTACCCCTCGTATAAGACGCACCCCCAATTTCAATACATCCTATAAGACTCCCCAGCATTTTGTTTGACGTAGAGGACGCGTCTTATACGCGGGAGATTACGGTACTTGTGTATGATCTCTACCATGGTACTTTGTGTATATGGCTCGGAAATACATCCCACATATAAGGACCCATAAACTGTTTCGGACCAGGGGCAGTAAAAGGGCCCCACCTGTTTCCGACACTTCTAAGTTTTAAGTTAACCCAATATACTGTGGTCGTAAATATATTTGCGTGTATAAATTTTCACGGGATCAGGAATAAAGAATATTTCGCTTGTATTTAAATTTGCGGATTTTCGAAAATTGTCACATTATATGTGGAACCTATTGTATCAGAGAGAAAACAACAACCTTCTTCCATACTATCTGGTATTATAAGATGGGTAGATGGTGCTTTATCTGTTGGTACTTGTGCCAATCACTAGATTGTAATTTAATCAGTCTTTTGGGACTATGTTTTACATCTAAATCAAAGAAAAGGGGGGTTTGGGGGCACATGTTTCAAAGGGAAACACAGAAATGGCCCTGCCCATAACTGTATGGCAGTCCTGGATGCCAGCCCCAGTCCCCCCCCCCACCCCGATTGATGTCTACACTTGTCTATGTTTAACAGGGAATTCTACATAAAGTTGTTCTCCTAAATTTTCACTGAAGACATGAATTTTCCGCAAAATCCACAAAAATATGTACAGTGCGAAATAAAGTACGACCACAGTATACATATCCCTTTGAACCACATGTCCCTTTGTTATAGGGTTGACCCGGGTTGTATTATTGAACAATCAGAGAAGTCCCTGTATTCACTGCAGAGTTTTTTGGGTACATTATGTAATACCTGGTACCCATCATGCTGGTTGTTATCAGTGCTTATCTCGCCCAGTTCTGGATCAAGCCCTATACACTCTTCATACACTTCGGGCAGTGGGGGGGGGGGGGTATCTCTGCATGACGTCATGTTAAGCGGGGGGGGGGGGTCAAGCGTTGTATGACGAAACTTGACAAGGGGGAGGGGGGGTGTCAAAAATGGTCAAAAAATGGATGACGTCATCTATACACAGCCCCGTTGTACCCGGTAGGTCTACCCTATCCAGCTGCCCTATCAAATCAATTACCGGTATCAATGTCAGTATTATAGCGACGGGCACCCAAAAATTAGATTTAGTATAATCCAATCGCAAATTATACCCTAGAAAGAAGAAATCTTTGCCCACATAATGCTTCTTGAATGAATGAAATAGACTGATTAGAAGAGAAGGAGTGAATTTTTTAATATAAGAAAGTTAGGATTATTTCCTGTCACCTTTTTCTGGTCATTATCAGCTCTGTGAGGGAAAATTAGGTCAAGTCATGCCTCACTGACCAGAGTCACTGAGTGGTCCATTTTTGACATTATCCCATATAAATGCTTATAACTTTCTAACAGTCAAGGTTACAGAGAAACCAGTCACACCAGAAGACAGAAAACAGTTTGGTGGTTCTAGGGGTATAAATTATTTTGTGATTTGACATGGGAAAATGTATCATATTTTGATGGAAACTCAAAATTCTGTGTGGTGGAGTAAATTCACTCAGGTCAGATTTGTGCAATTTTGAGCAAAATATGCTGTTACTCTTTTTCTTCGAGCACTTTTGAGCACAAATATATTTAGGAACCAGTTTTAGATTCATGTAGGAAACAAAATTACGCACATTTTGGTGGTGGTTCTCAAAGATATCCTAAAACTTTGTAATTTAAAAAAAAATGGTTAAAATTTCGAAATATTTTCATTCAATTTTAGATTTTGTCAATTTCTGTTTTTCTTCATTAGACAGGAAGCTTGATATTTTAAGTATAAATTGTTCTTTAAAGTGTGTCATTTGACAAAGAATTGTAGGAATTACAACAAATTTAGTAACTGATGGCAGAGTCAGAGGCACTCCAGTCAGAGCAAACATTGTCATTTGAAAACTTCATCTATAAAAAAACTACACGTCCCACAAGAAAATGCCTATGGTATTCCTATTCTATGGGTCTTTTTACATAACATACCAAAAGACGGTATTTTTCCATGAATCAGAAGTAACAAAATTCAGGTTTTGAAGTTGTTCGATTTACTATAGTGACAGAGAGGCAGCGTTCAGCAGTAGCTGCTGGCGCCCATCCCTAAGTATTAAAATCCATATATTTCATATAATTTAAAGACCAATAGTATACACATTGAGTATGTAAACCGATGTCACATTACGACAGATTCCTACATTACAAAACAGAAGGGAGACCAAGCACAACACAACTTAGTTGATCAGCGCCAAACTCACCCCATTGGGCTGGACGAAAACTCAGAAAAGCAAGCTAAGTGAGGAGAAAGTTGTTTCTTTGTCGTTATAACTCCTTAGGCAGCCATTGATATCAGGGGCAAGCAGGGGAAGCCTCCCGCATAAACATGTCACTGTAGAAATTTGTTCATTTCTCTCTCATTTCTTGTCAAAATGTTTGCAGACTTCACACACTATTAGATTATGACATGACCATCACTTGCTATAAGTTTTATAAATATAACATGATCAGCAGTGCTATAAAAATGTTGAGAAATTTTGGAAATGGTTTGACAGTGGTGAGCGGCTGAGAGGTGTGAATGTTCCTGCCATTAAATGTAATACAGTTACTAGAAGAGAAGCAATGCATTTTTGAATATAAAAAAGCTAGGAGTATTTTCTGTCACCTTTTCCTGGTCAATATCAGCTCAGTGAGGGAAAATTAGGTCAACTCATGCTTCACTGACCATACTCACTGAGTGGTGCATTTTTGACATTATCTCTTGTAAATGCTCATAATTTTGTAACAGTTTAAGTTAGAGAGAAACCAGTCACATCAGTGGACAGAAAACAGTTTGGTGGTTCTGGGGGTATAATTTTTTTTATGATTTGATATGGAGAAGTCTATCATATTTTGATGGAAACTCAAAATTCCCTGTGGTGGAGTAAAATCACACAGGTCAGTTTTGTGCAATTTTAAGCAAAATATGCTGTTACTGTTTTACTTCTAGCACTTTTCAGCACACAGATAAATAGGAATAGATTTTAGATTCTTGTAGAAGACAAAATTGCGGACATTTTGGTTGTAGTTCTAAAAGGTAAACAAATACTTTGAAATTTAAAAAAAATGGTTAAAAATCTGAATTTTTTTTTTCCAATTTGAAAATTTCAAAAACTCTGTTTTTCCACATTAGTCAGGAAGCTTGATATCTTAAGTTTCAAATTGCTCCAAAAAGCATGTTATTTGGTAAAGAACTGTAGGAATTACAACAAATTTAGTAACTGATGTCAGGGTCAGAGGCACTCCGGTCAGAGCAAACATTGTCATTTGAAAACTTCATCTATAAAAAAACTACACATCCCACAAGAAAATGCCAATGGTATTCCTATTCTATGGGTCTTTTTACATAACATACCAAAAGATGGTATTTTTCCATGGAACAGAAGTAACAAAATTCAGGTTTTGAAGTTGCTCTATTTACTATAGTGACAGAGACTGAGAGAGGCAGCGTTCAGCAGTAGCTGCTGGCGCCCATCCCTACATTAAATAATAATTTTCCCCAAGATCCTCTAGGCCCAATAAGTTTATATTAACCAGAATATCAATACTTATCTTAAGACCACTCGCTGAAAGTTTCGCATATTTTGGTTCGACATTTTAGGAGAAAATGGACATTTTATACACCCTCATGAACGATCCCCATACAATTTCAATGGAAGCAGTGCTGTACCGTGCCCCCAGTCCAGTTCAGCAGTCCCCGTGCCTGCAGTGCCTTGACTGAGTATCGTACCTACGGGAGGGGAACGGGAGTAGAGTAGAGATACGAAAGTGGCAAGCAGTGCCCCCTATAAACAAACACTGACTTTCCTTCTCACCTAATAAAGGGGTCGACAGCGGTGACAAACCACAACTTGGCACAAGGAATTTGCTGGAATGTGTTGAAATGGGCGATAATTAAAGATAAACAAGAGTGAATCCATACTCACCGTTCTCAAAGTGGTCTCTGTACTTCTCCCCACCAAAGAAACTGCACCACGACATGTTGATCGGATTCTGTTCGTCCTCTTTTATCTCTCACTGGTGCGCTGTGAATGAATCGTGATCTAGAGGAGGATATGTTTGTTTCGTAATGTGCCAATGGTCGAGTGCACACAAACTTGTGATTTGCTGCCGGCTGCAGGATACCGATGACAGCGGTTTAGCTAGTCCTCAGGGCTACAGCGCCTGCCGCGTCCGCGCTGACCTATTATACGCGGACTCTACGTGGAGCCTCCCGCGGTGAGCATAGGTGCGCGGGCGTAGTGGTAGTCCTCAGGACTATAGCTAATAATCCTTAATCCTGGGGACTAGGTGATCGTTTAGCCCACAACTAAACTATACCGGTCAAGTCCTGGGGATAAAAGCATAGTCCTAAGGACTAAAAGCCTGGTCCCCAGGACTAAGAATATGAGGATATTGTCCTAGGGACTAATTGTACATTCCCATGAATTACCTTGCAGACCCCATGACTTTGTATAAGACTGTGCTTTTAGTCTCCAGGACTAAGCTTTTAGACCTGGGGACTAATTCGTAGACTCAGGGACTACTTGTTTAGTCCTGAGGACTACAAAAACATCTGCCTAGTCCTCAGGACTAATGCATGTGGTTCTGAGGACTAATTCATTGATTGATGTCTATTGTAGTTGTGACTAGGGATGTAGTCCCCAGGACTTCAAATTTAGTCCTGAGGACTACTTCTAAGTCCCCAGGACTGCTCTGTGTAGTCCCAGGGACTAAAGATACAGTCCTGGGGACTAGAACATTGTCCTTGGGACTAGAGACACAGTCCTTGGGACCAATGCCCTAGGCCCCAGGGGTGCCTGTTAACATGTTTGTACAGTCAAATAGGTATAGCCCTGGGCGCAAAAAAGCAGCCATTGTTCCATAGTCCCTGGGATAGAACATTAGGCCTGAGGACTGTATAGTGGTCCTCAGGACTAGTCAGTCCAGGACTAGACCATTATATCTGTAGTCCCCAAGACGCGAGAAACAGTCATGGTCCCCTGGGGACTAGATTCATAGTCCCAGGGCTACCTCTGTTTGGTCCTGAGGACTAAATATATACTTACCTAGTCCTCAGAACTAAAGTAAAGTCCCCAGGACTATTATCTGTAGTCCCTAGGACTTTCAGTGTCTTTTTTTCAGCCTGGAATGGTAGTCCTGGGGATTTATAAACAGTCCTTAGGACTAAATCTTTAGTCCTCAGGTCTAAATCCTATGTCCTTCGGACTAGATCTTTAGTCCTAGAGACATAAGATGTAGTCCTGAGGACTAGACTTTAGTCCTCGGGAGGTCCACTACACATTCATGATCATTAGATAGTCCTGACCTGTAGTCCTAGGGACTAAAAGTGTAGGCCTTGGGCTGGAGAAATGGTGCTGAGGGCTAGAAATCAATCAAGGCCTCCTCAGGACTAGACTGTAGTCCTCGGGACTACATCCATAGTCCTGAGGACCACACATTAGTGCTGACGACTTGAAAATTACATTTTCAGTCCTGCAGGACTAAAAGGGTAGTCCCTAGCCTAGGGCCTAGGACAGGCTCTAGTCCCCAAGACTAGAAACCTGGAAGGCATTGGCTATTGGAATTTCAGAAATGAGTGTGTGTCTTCTACTAGCGGTAGTCCTCAGGACTATGCCCCCATCCGCACTGCGTCTGTCTGCGCGTAGTCTGCGCGTATCTACGTCAGCGCGGACGCGGCAGGCGCTGTAGCCCTGAGGACTAGCTAAACCGCTGTCATCGGTATCCTTCAGCAAGCCAGTATCCTGCAGCAAAACATCGACTTGTGAACCAGTTGCAACGGCCGCTGTGTGAGCGATAATGTAAACAGCGCGCTTTGACAGATTGATTCTCCTGTTTTTACACCGATTGACATCAGTTATAGTGGCTTGCATTAGTTTATTCAGGTTTGTATTACATCAATTCGATTTTGAACTAACTGTTTTCATGTACATCTACATGCTTGCTAAAATGCTCATTCTATATAGTACTGTGACACGAGGATGTACGGTACCGGTAAAGGTAGTTGCATATGAAAAAAAATTACATTGTATTTGATGTTTTACTGTCTCATCTGATAGCCCTGGGCATAAGGAACACAATGCAGTTTATTTTATCTTGATAGTCCAAATATTAAGCATGCAGCGAAGGAATTTGTGTCCAGATTTTATGGAAATATTCTGCCGCCATTGATATGGCTTCAGTATAGGATATAGGAGAAAAAGTGTGATCCAGGCATCCTCTATATTGTGAATTGATCTATCTCAGCTAATATTGGTGATATTGATTTACTGTAAAAAGGAGGTGGTTAGATGACCTATGGAGTCGACTTTCACCCAAAAAATGGTAACGCAAGGTCAAGGTCGCATTATTGAAAGTAGGTCAAAGGTCGAAAAATTATGTCATATCGAGGAATCTCACCAACAAGCATTGTTTTCATATTTTACAGGAGCTACTACTCTCTAATAGTCAAAATGGGATCATGTGTTATGTGTTTCATTGAAGTGGGATAGATAGGTCAAGGTCAATTTGAGAAAGTAGGTCAAATGTCAGTATTGAGGTCAAAACAGGATAAATTAGTATAATTGGTATTAACAGTGTATTAGATCATTTGAGAATTGAGTGAATGACTTTAGATAATGATTAGAGGCAATTCCATTCATCAGCTTATGAATAAAGGTCAAGGAAGGTCAATTTGGAAAGTAGGTCAATGTTGTAAGTAGATCAACTCATTCAGATCTAATTTTACTTCTGAACTTTAAGACTTCAGTGTACAGTGTTAGACACTATAAAGGTTAACTAGAATTGACTCTTATTATCTGGATAATCATCAAAGGTCAAGGTTAGTAAAACAGGTCAAAGGTCAAGATAAGCATTTCATACACAAAATCTAAATTAAGAAAGAATTCAGACAACGCGTAACATCAATTTAGGTACTTTCTTAACAAACATTTACTGTCCAGGCCAGTAGGTCCAAGGTCATATAAAGGGTACAAGATGGTGTATACACATGATACCAACCCTTCATCAAATTGATCTATTTCCAGCAATAATCTACATAATATCCTAGCATTCAAGATCTATAAGATACATTTGATATCACTTTAATAACTGTGATTGTGCTCATTTAAAAACAAAAGAGTATTTCTGAAGAAAGACTGTAAAATCCATCATACCACACATTTTGAGTAAGTATATTATTTAATTGATATGTAATAGTAACATGATTCTCTCATTATGAAATCAACCGCCACTGTTATTGTAGACTAAAGTTGCTTATGACTTCTCTTATTTCCTGCTTTTCGAAGATGCTTATGATTGCACCTTTACTTGGCATGTTGAAGGATGCAAACACTTGGCCCCCTTACTGGTCTCAGGAAGATGCCTATAAAGGGAAAGAGAACTTTTTAGACTAGGGATGTTACTGACACTCTAGATATCTAGTCAAACACATAGTGCTATCGAATTAAAACCTAATGACAGAAGACTGTAAACATCCTGAGTGAATCTTTTGTTGAAAAAACTACAGGGTAATATATCATGTAACCTAAAACTGAGTCATCAATGTATACTTCTATGATCATTTTATTATTTAATCATTCAAATGATAAGCACTCCTTTATCATAGTTTAAAGCATTGGGGAGAGGAAGATTTTGGTCCCTTTGCATAGTTCATGGCATGGATGGCAGGAAAAAAGTTGGTCCCACTTGAGGAGGGTGCAGACAAAATTTCGGTCCTTTATGGGGGGTGCTAAAAAAGTGCACTCGAAGAAAAGACAATTGACAAATAAATAGCACTCCCTTATCATAGTTTAAAGCATGGGGAGGGGGGGGGGATTGATCCCTCTGGTAAGGGGGGGGGCAAGAAAAAGGAAAATTTTGGTCCCACTTGAGGGGGGACGCAAGAATTATCAGCCGTTCGTTGAGGGGGGGGGGCTGAAAAAGTGGTGCCCTCAGAAGAAAAGACATCATTGACAAATTATCAGCTTTTCCTTACCGTAGTTCAAAGCATTGTGGGGGGGGGGGGCAGAAATTTTGGTCCCTGTGGTGTGGTGGGGATGTCAGTTCCGATTGAAAAGGGGGGGGGTGAAAAATTGTGTGCCTCAAAAAGAAAATTGCCCCCCCCCCATTATTTAACATTAAATAATAGGCCTAGACTTACTAAATATTAAAGAACTCCCCAATCATCATTTAATAAATTGTAATCTTTCTCTTTATTCCCCCCCCCCCATCTTGGACCCCCCCCCCCACAATGAAAAAAAAAGGAAAAATTTAACAGATGGTCAGAGGTTCAAAAGCCTACTTCATAGATTTGATTATTCAAAGATTCTATTCCAAAGTAGGGCATTAAGAATAGTGCATGTAAATCACTCTAGTACCAGTTCTAATAAACTTTGAGTGGAAAGACCCAGTTCATGACAAAATTTGGGGAGAGTTTTTAAAGGTGAGGGAGTCAGCCCAAACACCCATACCATACACCTATGCAAAGATCTCTTTGAGATCTACATGTATCACAAATAAAATCATTGTGTTTCTTTAGTTATAAAGGTGCCCCATAGCTTCAAAAACATGTTTCAGTTGTACCCTGAGAAAATAATACTTCTACTCACCTGATTTTGATGCAGATTTCGCCCACACATTTGCCTAGATCTTGTGTTTACATTCCTGCAAACAGCTGGCCACTCAGACTACAACTAGGTCATGAAAACTGACCTAGAAAAGAGGTCATGTAGGTCGCGCATGCACGGCCGCTAAGTGCCGATTTTTGTTGCACCTGAGTGGCAGAGTGCCGAGGGGGCCGTGAGGCTTGTTGTGCAACCACCTAGTAATACGGTAGCTCAAGGCCATTAGCTTTTTGGTCAAGGTGTTGCAGACACTTGCAGGGGCCAGGGAGCATTGTTTTACAGTGGGGCTTAGTCATGTATGGCAATCATGGAAGGTAACACTTGTGTGCACTGCATGCATGCTCCCTCAGGTGACCCCAAGTAATTGTGTCTCAGTAATGCAATGTACTGAGACCAAGCTCTGTCTAGGAATTAGCACAGCCACATGCAGAATAAGCAAGGGTTTGGAAAAAGTGCTTTAAAGTATTCAATTTCAGATTTGGAAGCAGACCTTCAAGGCAGCCGCAGACGGGCCCGACTCGATCAGTATCTAAGGAGTACCCTCCCGATCCAATTGGGAACATCACACATGTTTGATATTGTCCAACTCGATCAGACATACTCGCAGACATCCCCGATCCTCCCAGTCGGCCCAACCAGTCTCCAACCCTTGTGTTAGGCACTTACCTAGTTTTCAAGACTTTGTCCTATGCATTTTATCTTTTAAGCAATGGATAGATCTCATAAAAAAAATGGATTTGCTCTTTAAATAAAGTCTTTATGCCAAGTATAAGGGAAGTTATGAATGATCAAAGACCCCAAATCGAACCCAAAATTCTGCCACTATTAGGAGTTTAAATAGGGCCCAGATTTGTGATCAAGCATATCTGATACAGGAATGGCTACATCTCTTAAATCATTATTTTTGACTATTTTCTTTTCATGTATGGAAGAGTTCCCCATAAAAAGTTGAAAATCAATGTATCATATCAAAATTTAACAATTTAAAGGGATTTAATCTTGACCTAATATCATCTGCAGTTTAGCGATCTCACAGAATTGGCGCAAAATTATGGAGTTGATATGAGATCTTTAATCGGTCAGAATTTCCCTTTAAATTGATGTAAAGACTTCATTTAAAAAGGAAATCCACTTATTTTTATCATCTCTATCCATTGCTATATAAATGATATACATAGGATTGGATTCTAGCAAACAGACGAGGACCTAACATGGAGAAGCTGGTGGAAGGGTGATAGCGAATGGCACGCTAAAATTTTGTTGGGGTCTGGCAAACATCCTGTTCCCCTATGAAATGAAAAAACCTAGACAGTTTCTAAACCATTTTTTTCTGTAGAAAGTGTGGGAACTATTCTCTTTTATGTGAGATTTGGCCTTTATACCAAAAAATTATTTCAAAGTTATGGGGTAACTTCACTTGGGGAGAATGGGATGTTTATCTGAATCAATTATTTCTCAAATAGATTCTTATTAAACCCCTAATCAATCCCTTTAAAATGAGCCCATGTTTGTTAAGATCCTCCAATAAATAGCTACACAATGAGCTTGCAAAAAAAGGAGAGTTTAGCACTCCCCAGTTTCAGCTTTATCACAGTTTCACACCTCCACTGCAGCAGAACCATGCACTGGGGATAGGTAAGTGCCTACTTGTGTGTGAGTGGTGGGTAGCAGTGAGGTGGATGGGTCCATAGATTGGTTTCTAGAATAAAGAGCCTGGTAATATATTAATTACCCTTGTTATGTCAATATGTCGCACGGTACCACCTGTCTCTCGAGAGGCCTGCATTAAAAAGTCGGGATTATTTTCTTGGCTTATGAATAATCCTGCTAAGTTTGTATACACAATGTATTACATTAAATCTCATTTTTCTATATTTTCAGGTATGTAGTCCTATTGAAGCACTGCCTTGTTTCCAATCGGTGACTCCTACCAAGAGATGAAGACCGATCATGGCGACAATCCGGTGGGCACTGCACCAGACAAGTCAAACCCTGTGTTAGGTAAACCTAGCAACATACCGGACAATCTCAGCACGCTACCATACAAACCAGCATCTCTCCCAGTGCACATTGAACCGCTCCACCATCAAGTCGCGGGCCATATGCACGACAAGAAGACAGCCAAATTGGGTGAGTAGGATGAGACCTACTCTATATACCCGGTACTGTGAGCATCTTAGGCCAAAAAGAAATTGTTTGTTTCAGGTAACCTGACCCTACATAGCAAACCAGGGCCGACATTGACCTTTTTCTCCATTTCTGAAAGAAAATAAAGGTTTTTGGCCAAGTTTTCGAGTCCCTGAGTTGCCGTAACTCATTCATGACTCACCACAACTTGTCGCGAGTCTTTTAAGCAGTAAAGAAAATTTACAAAATGAAAAAAAAATTCTACCTACCCTACCTAATTTTTTTCAGCATGCTACCTGAAACACTTTTTTTGGCCCTACACATCACACAGTCTGTATATTGATTACATATACTGATAAAATGTCGAAATTTGAAAGAGTTCTCTCTGAAATTTAGAAAACTTAATATACTACATGTTAACTAACTTCGTATAAT
Source organism: Acholoe squamosa (assembly GCA_949317995.1). Taxonomy (NCBI): domain Eukaryota; kingdom Metazoa; phylum Annelida; class Polychaeta; order Phyllodocida; family Polynoidae; genus Acholoe; species Acholoe squamosa. Next base: position 7,265,360 of record OX439039.1, read on the forward strand.
GTTACTAGATGAGGAAAAAGAGGAAACAAAAAAAAAAGTATGTTTAATCGACCTGACGTCAGTACATGTAGTCGGCACATGGGGGCAGCACTGCATAAAACTGATGCTATATCTTTTAGATTACCGTATTCGACCTAATAACACCCTGTCTCCTTTTTGGAGCTTTTGAAGTTACAGAAGAGTCCAATTTGGTTCATGTTTTTCGAGGCAATTAAACACCTAAGTACTTAAACATCATAAAAATATTTTTCAAGTGCCCTGGGCGCTTATTAGGTCGAATGTGGTATGGCAAAATCTAAAAGAATTTGCATCACTCATCCCCACAATTCTTTTTTTTTTTTGGCTGCTCTGTCCATGCAATCCATGCCTATTAGTAACTCCCAATCGCTATGGCCACATTCATGCATCATCAAGACCAATGGGTGTGATACATAAGCAAAGGTTCACGAGTGGGGGTCTTTCTGATGTTTATCTCACGCGCACTTTGGGTGCCGTATTGCACGACACCCGTAGGGCGGAGTGCAATGCTGCACCCGAAGTTTAAGTGAGATAATCATCAGAAGACCCCCACAAGTGCTCCTTTGCATTTATTTCATGGTTACACAATCAAAATTAATTGAAACACAAAAGAATTTACCGTTACAGACGTGGATAACTCGCCGGGAGGTTTGTTTACATTGCCATCTTGGCTCTATGATGTCATCAAATGATCACATGACCTAGCCATGAAATACGCAGGGTGTGTATTTCACAACTCCCGTGAAATACGGCACCCCAATGCAAAGTCTACAGCCCCTCAGTATTTCAGCATATTTACCATGAAATAAAGTAATGTATCAATAACCCTTAAAGGATTAAGGAATTATTGTACTATGTGGCCTACAGTGTATCACCTTGTTAATCATCCTTTGTTGATTGTGGCAGGTTTCCTGGGGTGTTCAGACGGGACGATTCTCAAACCGCTACAGAGCAGGGGTCGTGGTGAGCGCGAGCTGAATCTCTATAAGAGTGTCTATGACCCTGCGTGTACATCGCTGTCACTACTAGAGCTACGACAACTCATACCCACCTTCTATGGCACACACACACTACCACAGCATCCTCATGGTGAGACTTGGTTGTTTTATTACCTGTACCAGTCCTATACGGCACATGGCTATTGTATTATTGACCAATGGGAAGCATCCCTGGCATTTACTGCGGAGACGGGGGCTGAAGGTGTTAGTCATAGTGCAGTCGGGGTCTAATGGCGGCCTCCATAGCCTAATGTGCTAATGCCCTATAGAATGCTATAAAATGGATTTGATGGAATTTATATCTTCTACTGGGTTATTGCTGGCTAGAAGAAAACAGACACACTAATTAGCAGTAAGCTGTTCCTTGTTTGTAGGTCAGTGAGGACTTTTTATATCATTCTGATTTCTGTCTAAGGGAGTGATCATTTTTTAACAACAGGGGGGGGCTGGTGGGTTTGCGCGCGGACGCGCGAAAAAAATTTCGACCCCCCCCTCTGGAGGGGGTAAAATTTTTTCAACCCCCCCCATAAGGGACAAAAATCGCGCGCGAACGTCCCCTTTTAGCCTATAGTAACGCGCGGGGTTTTCCACTGAAAACAGGTGAAATTATTTTGACCCCCCCCATCAGAGGTATTGAAAAAATTCTGACCCCCCCCGGTCAAGGGGTTGAAAAAATTCTGACCCCCCCCTCATACCCACCGGCCCCCCCTGTTGTTAAAAAATGATCACTCCCTAACACGTTAACGCTGTGAGTATGGCAATGTCCGCACAACATCAAGCATGTCATGATGCACTGATGCTGAACATTTTAGTGCATCATGCTGACCTTGCAGGAGTGTATCAAGCCTATAGGGGCACCATGATGCAGAAATGCAGTGCTGTTGAGTTACTCACCATAGCTGCATTCATGCATCATGTAGACTCATTTACCGGTAGTGTGCGTTTAATGCGCTATTCCGTCTTAAAGGTTAAACACTGTGTCTCTTTAATCATGCAATTCCGCTGACACGTCAGTTTTTTTTTGGAAAGTTCTATTGTTGAACCATAGTCATTTAATTGCACGTAATTAGATTGCTTATTGTCTTGAGACCAAAACACACAACGTAAAAACCAGCATGCCCGGACAGAGGTGTGCGGTGTGAAATTGTGCAAAACAGACAACAACACTGTCTTAGATTGTTGTCACAAAATGTAAGAATTTCATTCTTGCTCAATTCAAAATTCAATTTGCTCTTGAAAAATGGTTCTGTGACATTCAAAAGAAAAAGTAAAATTTGATGAATTCAAGATGGAAGCATTTAAGGTTGAAATGTTTTTTTATTGACAAATCACACGTACAATACTTGTGGAGTAGTTATGTCAATAAATCGGTGATACCTTAATTCTCGTCTTGATACATTTCAAATTTGTAATACATAGGTTGCTGATAAAGATGGATATACAAAATGATGATGAGCAAGGTAGAATATACACAAATACCACAAAGTAGAGTAATAAGAAGATCGTAAAGCACATCTTGTAGCCGCTCTAAAGGGTAACACGATAGGATTGATTTCCTGATGTTTCTGTAATCCCTTAGGTCTGCTAATATAGCATAAGGGGTACACGATAGGATTGATTTCCTGATGTTTCTGTAATCCCTTAGGTCTGCTAATACAGCATAAGGGTACACGATAGGATTGATTTCCTGATGTTTCTGTAATCTCTTAGGGGCTGTTAATACAGCATAAGGGTAACACGATAGGATTGATTTCCTGATGTTTCTGTAATCTCTTAGGGGCTGTTAATACAGCATAAGGGTTACACGATAGGATTGATTTCCTGATGTTTCTGTAATCCTTTTAGGTCTGCTAATACAACATAAGGGTTACACGATAGGATTGATTTCCTGATGTTTCTGTAATCCCTTAGGTCTGCTAATACAGCATAAGGGTACACGATAGGATTGATTTCCTGATGTTTCTGTAATCCTTTTAGGTCTGCTAATACAACATAAGGGTTACACGATAGGATTGATTTCCTGATGTTTCTGTAATCCCTTAGGTCTGCTAATACAGCATGAGGGTTACACGATAGGATTGATTTCCTGATGTTTCTGTAATCCCTTAGGTCTGCTAATACAGCATAAGGGGTACACGATAGGATTGATTTCCTGATGTTTCTGTAATCTCTTAGGGGCTGTTAATACAGCATAAGGGTTACACGATAGGATTGATTTCCTGATGTTTCTGTAATCCTTTTAGGTCTGCTAATACAACATAAGGGTTACACGATAGGATTGATTTCCTGATGTTTCTGTAATCCCTTAGGTCTGCTAATACAGCATAAGGGGTACACAATAGGATTGATTTCCTGATGTTTCTGTAATCCCTTAGGTCTGCTAATACAGCATAAGGGGTACACAATAGGATTGATTTCCTGATGTTTCTGTAATCCCTTAGGTCTGCTAATACAGCATGAGGGGTACACAATAGGATTGATTTCCTGATGTTTCTGTAATCCCTTAGGTATGCTAATACAGCATAAGGGGTACACGATAGGATTGATTTCCTGATGTTTCTGTAATCTCTTAGGGGCTGTTAATACAGCATAAGGGTTACACGATAGGATTGATTTCCTGATGTTTCTGTAATCCCTTAGGTCTGCTAATACAGCATAAGGGTACACGATAGGATTGATTTCCTGATGTTTCTGTAATCTCTTAGGGGCTGTTAATACAGCATAAGGGTTACACGATAGGATTGATTTCCTGATGTTTCTGTAATCCTTTTAGGTCTGCTAATACAACATAAGGGTTACACGATAGGATTGATTTCCTGATGTTTCTGTAATCCCTTAGGTCTGCTAATACAGCATAAGGGGTACACAATAGGATTGATTTCCTGATGTTTCTGTAATCCCTTAGGTCTGCTAATACAGCATAAGGGGTACACGATAGGATTGATTTCCTGATGTTTCTGTAATCCCTTAGGTCTGCTAATACAGCATAAGGGTTACACGATAGGATTCATTTCCTGATGTTTCTGTAATCCCTTAGGTCTGCTAATACAGCATAAGGGTACACGATAGGATTGATTTCCTGATGTTTCTGTAATCCCTTAGGTCTGCTAATACAGCATAAGGGTACACGATAGGATTGATTTCCTGATGTTTCTGTAATCCCTTAGGTCTGCTCATACAGCATAAGGGTAACACGATAGGATTGATTTCCTGATGTTTCTGTAATCCCTTAGGTCTGCTAATACAGCATAAGGGTACACGATAGGATTGATTTCCTGATGTTTCTGTAATCCCTTAGGTCTGCTAATACAGCATAAGGGTTACACGATAGGATTGATTTCCTGATGTTTCTGTAATCTCTTAGGGGCTGTTAATACAGCATAAGGGTTACACGATAGGATTGATTTCCTGATGTTTCTGTAATCCCTTAGGTCTGCTAATACAGCATAAGGGTAACACGATAGGATTGATTTCCTGATGTTTCTGTAATCCCTTAGGTCTGCTAATACAGCATAAGGGGTACACGATAGGATTGATTTCCTGATGTTTCTGTAATCCCTTAGGTCTGCTAATACAGCATAAGGGTAACACGATAGGATTGATTTCCTGATGTTTCTGTAATCCCTTAGGTCTGCTAATACAGCATAAGGGTAACACGATAGGATTGATTTCCTGATGTTTCTGTAATCCCTTAGGTCTGCTAATACAGCATAAGGGTTACACGATAGGATTGATTTCCTGATGTTTCTGTAATCCTTTTGGGGCTGCTAATACAGTATAAGGGTTACACGATAGGATTGATTCCCTGATGTTTCTGTAATCCCTTAGGTCTGCTCATACAGCATAAAGGTTTCACGATAGGATTGATTTCCTGATGTTTCTGTAATCCTTTTGGGGCTGCTAATACAGCATAAGGGTTACACGATAGGATTGATTTCCTGATGTTTCTGTAATCTCTTAGGGGCTGTTAATACAGCATAAGGGTTACACGATAGGATTGATTTCCTGATGTTTCTGTAATCCCTTAGGTCTGCTAATACAGCATAAGGGTTACACGATAGGATTGATTTCCTGATGTTTCTGTATTCCTTTTGGGGCTGCTAATACAGCATAAGGGTTACACGATAGGATTGATTTCCTGATGTTTCTGTAATCCCTTAGGTCTGCTAATACAGCATAAGGGTTACACGATAGGATTCATTTCCTGATGTTTCTGTAATCCCTTAGGTCTGCTAATACAGCATAAGGGTAACACGATAGGATTGATTTCCTGATGTTTCTGTATTCCTTTTGGGGCTGCTAATACAGCATAAGGGTTACACGATAGGATTGATTTCCTGATGTTTCTGTAATCCCTTAGGTCTGCTAATACAGCATAAGGGTTACACGATAGGATTGATTTCCTGATGTTTCTGTAATCTCTTAGGGGCTGTTAATACAGCATAAGGGTTACACGATAGGATTGATTTCCCGATGTTTCTGTAATCCTTTTGGGGCTGCTAATACAGGAGTGCATCATGCCCATTGGTCTGCATAATGCACCCATGAAGTGCAGTTGAGTCTGCTCGGCAGCACCTCACTGGAGCATCATCCCAACCCCCATAACTGTATCATCCCTCTAGGGTTGGCATGATGCATGAATCTTGCCCTGGTGAGTAACTCGCCAAGGCTGCATTCATGCATCATGATGACCAATGGGCATGATGCATGCATGCATTAGCTGCCCTTAAAGGATTAACCACATGCCTAATTAGGTTGATTACGGAGGCACAGTGACACCACGTGTGGCAGTGCCGTGGGCCTCGTTAAGTATTTGAAGGTCGCATAATGCATCAACGCACCATGTCTGTTTATTTTCATGATGCATGTTCACAACAGTGGTGTGTTACTCACCAGGGCTGCAATCATGCATCATCATTACTGAAAGAATAATGATTCATTAAAGGGTACGGGTATAGCCATGAGCAAGTCAACATTTTTTTTCTTTACTACGGTACACAACTACTCTGTCTATAAGGCGCACCTAAAATTCATGGATTTGGTAAAAAAATAAACAAATAAAGATTTCATAACTTTTGTTCTACTTAATGGATTTTCAAAACTCAGAACCTATGAGCATGTTTGAGCCTCTCTCATTTGCTTTTACCAGCCCCCAACCCCCCCTGCCTTCCCCCTGTGTCTAAAATGGTCCATAAGTCACGTTTTACGGTAGTTAACTTATCCATTCCTTTTCACTTTTCCCCATAGGTACATACTTACACCTTGAGGACATGACTGCTGGGATAGCACGGCCATGTGTCGCGGATATCAAACTGGGCCGACGCACATACGACCCTCTGGCAAGTCCAGAGAAGATAGCTGCGGAGATTGCAAAGTACCCCCCAGCCAAAACACTGGGCTTCCAGTTCAGGGGCATGAGGGTGAGTAATATTTTAAAGTCACTACCAGTACCCTAAGTCCCATACATGGCAATTTTCCTAAAATTGTGCTGTTTTACTGAATTTTGTGTATGCAAATCATTACTTTTAAACAGAAATACCGTATTCGATATAACTAGCGCACTGTGCGCTTAAAACATATCAAAAATGTTGTTCCAGTTGTTAAGAGTTAAATTGGGCTTCAGAAATTGGGTAATTTATAGTTTAAAATGTCACCGAAAAGAGGGTGTGTATGTGCTTATTAGGCTATGTGCACTAATTACATCAAATACGGTATATGTTAAATTACTGCTACTGTTATCTCCCGCGTATAAGGCTTGTCTTATAAAACTTAAACCCCGCATATAAGGTGTGTTTTATACACAGGGTTTAAAGCTGGTATAATAGCTGATAGAGTCTTGTCTGATATGTATTTCAGAGGATTATATACCCCTTCCAAAGTCATAGGGTGTCACTTATTATCGCATGATATGGCTCATATTATGCACATCATTGGACTTTAGTACCACAGCTGAGGTCATAAATAAGTTTTTCTCAGAGGTGGGTCAGACTTTAGCAGAAAGGATTGCTGTCCCATCCTTCCAGATCTCTTCGGCGGCAGATGTGCAAAGTAAATTCTTTCTGACCACTGTTACCAGGGCACAGATTGAAGCCATTGACACATCTGGAATGACTAATATCTCTGCTAAGTTGCTGAAAGATGCACTTGTCTTCCTTCAGGAATACTTTGCACATATAATAAACATCTCCCTAGCTACAGGTGTCTTTCCTCACAAATGGAAGAGGGCTGTTATTACCCCTGTGCCAAAGATCAGTAACCCCACCTCCCCCTCAGATCTTAGACCTATCTCCCTCCTTTCAGTACCAGGCAAGATTCTTTAGAAATTTGTTTATGAACAACTCTACAGGTATCTTGAGAATGATAATTTGTTCTTGAAAAACCAATGCGGGTTCAGAAAAGGTCGATCTACAATTGATAAAGTCTTCCAGGTTCTCCTTAAAGCACATCAAGATAGGGTAAATAACAAGAAGATAGGCATCATTTTTCCTCGATCTGGCTAAGACCTTTGATTCTTAAAATCACTCTATACTACTTTCCAAACTAAAACTTTTAGGTATTTCAGACTTAGCCATAACCTGGCTGGCAAGCTACCTGGAGGGCCGTACCCAACATACTCTATGTAATAAGGTGTTGTCTAGTGGACTACCAATACGGTATGGGATCCCTCAAGGGTCCTCATTGGGTCCACTCTTATTTTTAGTGTATATAAACTCTATGGATGGGTTAGAGTTAGAATCTGACCTGTACCTTTACGCAGATGACACCCTATTAATTAGTCATAACTCTGATGTGATTGCTCTTCAGAACAGTTTGCAGCATGACCAGGATAAAGTTGTAGCCTGGTGTGACTCTAACTACCTTACCATAAATGTCAGTAAATCTAAATACATGTTGGTCTCTAAGGATGATGATGCTATTGTGCTCTCCATAAAAGGTGATCTTGTGGAATATGCTACTCGTTATAAATATCTAGGCATTGTTTTGGGTGATTCCTTGTCATTTGAACAGCATGCTGCAAACATGATGAAATCAATAAGACATAAAATTTGGATGCTAGCTGGTACAAGATATTGTATAGATAAAGCCATGGCGCTCACTATTATGAGAACTATGATAATGCCTTATATTGACTATGGCTTAGTTCTCTCTACAGGCTGGAAGGTTAGCCTCTACAAAAAGCGGCTTCCCATGTTTGTATCAAAATTTCTTGCCAACAGAGTATTCAGTGTACGCCTTGGCACTACTCTCTCAGACAGAGTAGAACAAGAAATGGGTGTCCCCCAGGGCTGTGTCCTCTCTGTGACCCTGTTTGGCATAAAGATTAATGAAATAACCAAAAACTTACAAAATGACATCAATTGCTCTTTGTATGTGGATGACTTTGTCATTTGCTACAGATCGAGGCATATTCAAACTATTGAAAGAAAGCTTCAACAGGCCCTGAACCACCTTGGAACCTGGAGCTGCCAAAACGGCTTCAAGTTCTCACAGACCAAAACCACCTGTGTCCACTTCTGTCGCAGAAGAGGATGTAGAGAAAAACCAACGCTCCACCTCCAGAACACGGCACTTGAAGTCAAAGAAGAAGTGAAGTTCCTGGGGCTGATATTTGACAGACTACTCAACTTCAAACCACACATCGAATACTTGAGGAGGAAATGTCAAAAAGCCATGAATCTCCTGAAAGTGCTCTCCCACACCGACTGGGGTGCCGACAAAGAAACATTACTGATCTTATACAGGGCCTACATCCAGTCAAGACTAGACTATGGCTCTATCGTATATGGATCAGCTTGCCCCAGCTACTTGGACAGGTTGAAGCCTATCCAGAACCAGGGACTGAGATTATGCCTGGGGGCATTCCGTACATCTCCAGGAAAAAGTCTAGAGGTGGAGGCAAACATCGCCCCCCTTGAGCTTAGGCGAGAAATGCTGTCTATGCAGTACGCAGTTAAAGTAAGATCAAATAAAAGAAACCCAACATATGAGACACTGTTCACCGAAAACAATTCAGTGTACAGGAAAAAACCGAACATGACCCAACCATACTCGTACAGAGTGAAAAGACCTATGAAAGCAGCAAAATTAGATGTGATCAAAACCAGGGAGATAAAACCACCCGATAATCCCCCATGGCTACAAATGAAACCAAAGATCATCTTCACCCTGTGCAAAAACAAAAAGGCAGAAACAGACTCAGTGACCTTTAAAGATCAACTCCATGGGATAGAAAAAGACCATAGTGAACACCTGGCGGTGTTCACAGATGGTTCTAAGGAGGGTGACAAAGTAGGCTATGGAGTACACACGCCATATGGCAACCTGAAAAGAGGCCTCCATCCCAAAGCCAGCATTTTCACGGCAGAGGCTAGCGCCTTGCTACATGCTCTAGAATATTCCAAGATATCAACTCACCAGAAATTCATTGCTCTGTCAGACTCCAAGTCATGCCTTGAAGCAATGAACCAATATGAACCAAACAATCCTTTGATACAAGATATCAGGGACAAAACCAACAACCTTGAGAAAGCAAAGAAAGATGTGGTTTTCTGCTGGCTGCCGAGCCATATTGGCATAGACGGAAACGAGGCAGCAGATGAAGCGGCAAAGTCAGCACTGAAACTGACACCTCGAGAAGTGCCAATCCCACACACGGACCTGACATCAACCATCAAGAAATATGTGAAACTGAAATGGTAAGCTGACTGGAAGAAGCAGCATGAGAACAAGCTACACTCCATTCAGCCTCAACTGAAAGGAAAGGGTGAAAAAAGAAAACTATCCAGATCAGACGAAGTGAAACTAACACGTCTACGAATTGGCCACACAAGGCTTACACACGAACACCATCTGAAAGGTGAAGCCCAACCAATGTGCCAACAATGCAAGACTGAACTCACAGTTAAGCATATCTTGCTCAACTGTCGAAGGACTGCAAGCAACAGAAGAAAATATCTTAAAAATGCAACAACACTGAAAGCTGTCTTCAACACAATAGAAACAAAAGAACTCCTGAACTTCCTCAAAGAATCAAACTTATATAAGTACATGTAGATCATACATACATATAATTTAAAAAAAAAAAAAAAAAAAAAAAAAAATCGAAAAATGGCTGGTCCGTCGGTGTCAGGATAATGTGACCGACCGGGTGATGTGTCTACAGTTTGCGACATGTTACCTGCGTGAGGCAGCACGATAAAGAGGGGCCTTGAGCCACGAGTGGTATTTCACCGCTACGAGCCGTGTCCCACTGCTACAAGCAGACTCATAAATATATGCACGCGCGCACACACACCCACCCACTCATATGCGCAAACCCGAGGTAGGCCTGCAGCCTACCATTACTATTGAATAGTTTAAAATTCTTGAATGTCTGAGTTCCTCGATGGCCCCCGGACGTAAAACTAAACAAACAAACAAATCTACAAAAAGCTTCAAGTGCTGTATAACACTGGTATCCGGATTTGCTTGAAAATATATGACCCAAGGCAAATGCATGTCAAGGATCTTTATGTAAATGCAAAAATGCTACTGGTAGACCTAAGGCGCATGTTTTTACAACTGACTATGTGTCACAGGTTAGTGTTTAGTGGCCAGGCACTGGTCTTGCCCTCTGTGAGAACCCGTAGTTCTGATGCCCTTTGTATATTGCAGACTTGTCCCAAATCCACTAATGTCACCGAAAAGAGGGTGTGTATGTGCTTATTAGGCTATGTGCACTAATTACATCAAATACGGTATATGTTAAATTACTGCTACTGTTATCTCCCGCGTATAAGGCTTGTCTTATAAAACTTAAATCCCGCATATAAGGTGTGTTTTATACACAGGGTTTAAAGCTGGTATAATAGCTGATAGAGTCTTGTCTGATATGTATTTCAGAGGATTATATACCCCTTCCAAAGTCATAGGGTGTCACTTATTATCGCATGATATGGCTCATATTATGCACATCATTGGACTTTAGTACCACAGCTGAGGTCATAAATAAGTTTTTCTCAGAGGTGGGTCAGACTTTAGCAGAAAGGATTGCTGTCCCATCCTTCCAGAGCTCTCCGGCGGCAGATGTGCAAAGTAAATTCTTTCTGACCACTGTTACCAGGGCACAGATTGAAGCCATTGACACGTATAAGTCATCTGGAATGACTAATATCTCTGCTAAGTTGCTGAAAGATGCACTTGTCTTCCTTCAGGAATACTTTGCACATATAATAAACATCTCCCTAGCTACAGGTGTCTTTCCTCACAAATGGAAGAGGGCTGTTATTACCCCTGTGCCAAAGATCAGTAACCCCACCTCCCCCTCAGATCTTAGACCTATCTCCCTCCTTTCAGTACCAGGCAAGATTCTTTAGAAATTTGTTTATGAACAACTCTACAGGTATCTTGAGAATGATAATTTGTTCTTGAAAAACCAATGCGGGTTCAGAAAAGGTCGATCTACAATTGATAAAGTCTTCCAGGTTCTCCTTAAAGCACATCAAGATAGGGTAAATAACAAGAAGATAGGCATCATTTTCCTCGATCTGGCTAAGACCTTTGATTCTTAAAATCACTCTATACTACTTTCCAAACTAAAACTTTTAGGTATTTCAGACTTAGCCATAACCTGGCTGGCAAGCTACCTGGAGGGCCGTACCCAACATACTCTATGTAACAAGGTGTTGTCTAGTGGACTACCAATACGGTATGGGATCCCGCAAGGGTCCTCATTGGGTCCACTCTTATTTTTAGTGTATATAAACTCTATGGATGGGTTAGAGTTAGAATCTGACCTGTACCTTTACGCAGATGACACCCTATTAATTAGTCGTAACTCTGATGTGATTGCTCTTCAGAACAGTTTGCAGCATGACCAGGATAAAGTTGTAGCCTGGTGTGACTCTAACTACCTTACCATAAATGTCAGTAAATCTAAATACATGTTGGTCTCTAAGGATGATGATGCTATTGTGCTCTCCATAAAAGGTGATCTTGTGGAATATGCTACTCGTTATAAATATCTAGGCATTGTTTTGGGTGATTCCTTGTCATTTGAACAGCATGCTGCAAACATGATGAAATCAATAAGACATAAAATTTGGATGCTAGCTGGTACAAGATATTGTATAGATAAAGCCACAGCGCTCACTATTATGAGAACTATGATAATGCCTTATATTGACTATGGCTTAGTTCTCTCTACAGGCTGGAAGGTTAGCCTCTACAAAAAGCTTCAAGTGCTGTATAACACTGGTATCCGGATTTGCTTGAAAATATATGACCCAAGGCAAATGCATGTCAAGGATCTTTATGTAAATGCAAAAATGCTACTGGTAGACCTAAGGCGCATGTTTTTACAACTGACTATGTGTCACAGGTTAGTGTTTAGTGGCCAGGCACTGGTCTTGCCCTCTGTGAGAACCCGTAGTTCTGATGCCCCCTGTATATTGCAGACTTGTCCCAAATCCACTACTTTAATAAATGATCCAGTATACCAGGCTCATTCACAATGGAATGCTCTGGACCCTGATTTACGCTGGGTAGTCCCAAATGAGGACTTTGAGATAAAGATAAAAAAGAAACTCACTGCCTTTTTCTATCAACAGTGGTCCCCTGATAGCCCCTCCCTCCTCTATGAGGGCAGAAGCATACTGCTCTCTGTGACCTGACCTAAAATTATTGCTCCTAGTGTAGGCCCCCCTATATGATTTTACACCCTGTCTGTCTTGTGTGTCTATGTGTCTGTCCTTCTGTGTTGCTATCTACTTTTATCTGTTCTTTGTAGTTCAAAACTGTTGTTAATTGATGATAGCGCCCTTAAGGCTACTGTATAACAAGGTCTTGGTATCCGCATAACATTTATTTGCAGTGAACATTAGATATTGTCCTTGTTAATATCTCCCGGGTGGATAAACAGGGAAATCTCCGAAATGGCGAATCCTGTACTCTTTCCTGGAAATAAAAAATTTACAAACTTGAACTTGAAACTAGTTCCAGCTGGTCTATCCTCTTTGGTTAGAAGGGAAACCATTTGGTTAATTAGTTCTGGTCAAAGCCTCCTGGCGGCAGCACTGAGTGGTGTCTGCTCTGCTGCCCGGCATCCAAATTAAATTCACCACCATACTCTGCTTTAGGGCTTCAGATGGAGCCACTGTGCTGGTACAATTAAGACTACATGAATAAAATGCTTCCAGCATTTTATTTCTACACACATACATGCTTGAATTTGACATAGTTAGAATGTACTGATTAGATTGAGATTTTGGCATGCCACTTTCACAGGAGGGGTGAGAATAAATATCAGAAATTGGAAAATCTATATATTTCAGATCTTGTCCCAGCTTTAAGTTCTCCCTGAATCTGCAAGAGGAGCACCAAGACCTTTCTTTTGATTTATTACACTCCTGCTATGCCATACGAGGACAGAGGGGGTCCGGGGGCTCTACCTACAGCTACACATAGCTTTTTGAATTTTGATAATCCATTCAGTCGAACAAAAGTTATGAATTCTAAAATTTGTTCACCATATTCCAAAACTGTAGGTGCGTCTTATACGCAGGATGCACCTCATATGCACGACATTAAGGTAAATGCAATTTTTGACCAATGAATATGATCCACATTTTACTTTTTCAGGTGTATGACACTGAGGCCGACGCATTCACGACATTCGGCAAAGACTACCTGAGGAGTTTTGATGAAAACACGATAGAGCAAGGTCAGATTTGATTTTCATTTGTTGTACATTCTCATTGAAAGTACACCACCGGTAACAGTGGAGCACAATTCAATATTATATTCTAGTGAAATTTCATCGATCCTTTTAAAAGTACAATTTTCTCCAAAATAACTTAATTTAGTTATATAACTATTTAGGGAGTGATAATTTTGTAACAATGGGAGAGGGTAAAATTTTCAGCCATTGAATAGGGGGCAAAATTTTCCCAATTTTCCCTGTTTTAGCAAAAGAAAAGCCTACCGTAAATTCTCTCGCATAAGCCGAACCCTTGTATAAGCAGCACCTTTTTAGTACTGTTCTATAGTGACAAAAAAAACCTATAAGCCGCACCCCTTCGTTATGCTGATCCTATAAGCTAATTTGTATTTGGATTCTGGTATAAGCCGTGGCTTATATGAGAGAATTTTCGGTATAGGTCTAAAGGGCGTGTCCGTGCGTGATTTTCGCCCCTCCACACTGGGGCAAAGAAGTTTTTGGGGGCAAATCTTTTTTTTTTGCGCATCTGCATGAAAAACCACCACCCCCTGTTAAAAAATGACCACACCCTTAAACCAAATGTATTTAATGTCCCAACATTTACATTGCAGCCTTTATACAGTTCTTCACTAACGGAGGCGGGCTGCGTAAGGATGCAGTGCGGGCGTGTCTTAATGAGCTTCGTCCCATCCATGCCTGGTTCTCACACCAGACCCAGCTCTCCTTCTACGCCAGTTCACTCCTTATCGTCTACGAAGGTAACCTGGGTCTTGCCGATGTATCAACAGCACCTTCAGAGAATAATAAACTTACAAAGGACTCCAGAGAAAAGACATTAACCAATAACTGTGAGGAGGCAGCTGGAGAGATAAACCACACCAGTAGTCACCCCCAGACTCAGACCCTATCAGAGAACAGTGGTAGTGAGTGTCATGGTGCCTCAGATGGCACTAGTCACATGGAGCCAGGTCTAGTAAATAACCATCTCAAGGATACACAAGGCTCTCATAATGACAAAGCACCATGTACACACAGAACTACTCTGTGTGATCAAACTAAACCTTGTCAGTTATACAGTGAGACAGTGAATGCTCCTAGTGAGGCAGCTAAATATTGTACCGTGAGACCCAATGATGTGCCCAGTGCAGAGTGTCGAGCGGTGATCAGGCTGATTGACTTTGCGCACGTATTCCCAGTGGACCATGTGGATGACAACAATCTGCATGGTATTAACACACTGACTGATGTCTTCCATAGGATCCTTAATCAGTAATGATAATGTGCGAGGAACTATGATGTCGCCTTAATGTTAGAAGATTGTTACTGACATTTTGGATAAAATGAGTTTGATACAGGCTACCAGCTGAGAGCTCCGATTGGCTGAGCCTTGGATTAGCGGACAAAATTCTTCCACTGGCTGGGCTAAAGATAGCACAGGGAGCCTCGGCAGATGCGGGGCATGGTTGTTCTGATAGAAGTATTTAGAGACACAAGACCATTAAAGGAGGGCTAGCACGGCTAAGCCCTACCCATCTTAGCAAGTCACGTGACCACCCCTTGACCAATGAGATCGTTGCAAATTTTTAGCTGGGTCCCGCGAATTTATGGCGTGTCTTTGATCTGGTACCAGTAATGATATTTTCCGTGCTAGCCCCGCTTCAAACCAGTATGTGGAATTGGTTCGGAAAACCTTGATTAAGGAAGTCGCAAAAGTTTGGTAGTGAATCTATGTAAGGTTTCTTGCGAAATTAGTCTAAAGTAATGGCTAAATTTTGCAACCCCCACCCCCCCCCCCATTTTGAAAGTATCCCAGAAGCCCTCTTGGTTTGTTGTGAACATGAGGTCTTGTGGGTACCCAAAGGAAAACCAGTCGATGTCCCTACTGTGGGCCTACATTCTTAGTACTTTTCGCCCTTATTGGTCCCATAAACTCTATGCCTAATCATTTCTTTCAAGAAATTGTGGTTTAAAAACTCCATGGTAGATTCTCGTCATCTCTTACATTTTGACAGGTGCACATGGCCTTGTTTGTGTTCACATCAGATCAGGTGACCCATTCCCTTATAATAATAATGATAATAGCTTTTATTGACAACAAAAAGTGAGGTCATTGCTGACCTATGTGTCATAAAGGAGCTCAATGGAATTTTTTAATCCATCATGAAGTTGGATTAAAATATCGCCTTTTTGAAAGTAAACCTGAATGGCAACTGACCTGCAGTAAAATCATATAGTAAAGTCATATATGGTGCTAGCAAAATACTGGGAAACTCCAGTATTTCAAAATGGCGATGATAGGAACACACGGTAGTCAGGACCCCTCAATCTAGCGTGAGTCTTACCCCTTAGAGGCAACATGATGTTTTATTAATCATACCATACAATAACCCCTTACAGGCAACATGATGTTTTATTAATCATACCATACAATAACCCTCTACAGGCAACATGGTGTTTTATTAATCATACCATACAATAACCCCTTACAGGCAACATGATGTTTTATTAATCATACCATTCAATAACCCTCTACAGGCAACATGATGTTTTATTAATCATACCATACAATAACCCCTTACAGGCAACATGATGTTGTATTAACCATACCATACAATAACCCCTTACAGGCAACATGATGTTTTATTAACCATACCATACAATAACCCCTTACAGGCAGCATGAGGTTTTATTAATCAAACCATACAATAACCCTCTACATGCAACATCATGTTTTATTAATCATACCATACAATGACCCCTTACAGGCAACATGATGTTTCATTAATCATACCATACAATAACCCCTTACAGGCAACATCATGTTTTATTAATCATACCATACAATAACCCCTTAGAGGCAACATGAGGTTTCATTAATCAAACCATACAATAACCCCTTACAGGCAACATGGTGTTTTATTAATCATACTATACAATAACCCCTTACAGGCAACATGATGTTTTATTAATCATACCATACAATGACCCCTTACAGGTAATCTCATGTTTTATAAATCACACCATGCAATAACTTAGTAAGTGCTTAGTCAATATTTGTCAGCAATTAATAAAAATATGTCAGTATTTACACACTATTTGTCAGAAATTAGTTTATATATTAGTATTTAATCATTATTTGTCCGCAATTAGTCAACATAGTCAGTACATGTTAGCATTGTATATAGCACATTGAACACCCACCACCATGACCACGACCCAGGAAGTAGTCAATATATTATGTCAGCAGTTACTTACTATTTGTCAGCAATTAGTCAACATATGTCAGTATATATGTTAGCATAGTACATTGTATATAGCACATTGAACATAGATGTCACTGAAAGCATCAGGCTTAGCCTGTGACCTTAACCATTTTTACATAATTTTGGCTGGTTTCAGTGCTTTTACTAGATATTCCCGTTCTGATATCTGTGGATATCAGCACGATTTGGGTGGATATCAGCACGATTTTGGAGCCAATACTAAGATGTACTTGATGCACTCTAAGTGACAAGTGTTACACTTATTTTTTTTCAAGTGTAACACTTACATTTCACATGTTAAAACCAATGAGAAATGTCAATATATAACTTTAGCAGGAGTTGAACCTGCAAAGGACGGATCTAAATGCCAGCATGCTGCCTATAAGGCCACACCACCAAACGTTGATAGCAGCATTAGAGGTTGGTTCAATGGTTCTCTGCGGCTTGATTCGGGCATAATATGGTCGCCTTAGTGCAACAAGGTTGTACCGTAAATCCCCGGTCATAAGCCGGATTTCTTTTTTCTATTTTGGGCCCAAACCGGCTTCTAAATTTTTCCCCAAGTCCCCCCCGGCTTATGACCGGGTTTTTTTTACTATAGAATAAAGAGAAAATGCGAAAAATTTGACACCAAAACTGGCTTATAGGATTTACCTGAACTCACCCCCCGGCTTATGACCGGGGCCGGCTTATGACCGGGGATTTACGGTAACTGACATTTTGGTAAAATTGAGTTTTGTTCTGTTTTACCATCTATTGACACTTATCTAACTTCTGTGAAGGTATTGAACCTCTATCTATAATAAAGTTGTCTACAGGCCCCAGTGCAATGTTGCTGTTTCCACTTTGTGCTATAGTAAGTGCAACACTTCTTTTGCCTCTCCTGCAAAACTTGAAATATGTAGATACAACCTTGTTGCACTAAGGCGACGATATGTACGTTCAGCAATCTGTGCGACTGGCCTGGTTAGAGCTGCAGCCGCTATTGATTATTGATGGGTTAACCGTGTAATACACTTAGTAAGGACTATCACAACATTGCAAACTATGATAAAAACCAATCAGAAGGCGATTTTGCCAAATCCACTCACCGACATCAACTTATGTAGCAAGAGCTGTGCCAATGTACCAGTGATAGGAAATGAAACTTTTACCAGTGATAGGAAATGAAACATTGCACAAACCTCAAATAAAGCTGAGATTGATGGTAGGAGACTTGTGTTTGTATTAAAGTGTGTGTTTATTGAATGTTTATCAATGCTATTTAATATAGGAGGATTTACCTTGTTACTTCCCGTTCACAAATACATAGGGAAATTGTGCCCCAAAATAACCCTGGTTCACCTTAAAATGATCATATCCACTATCACGTTATCAAATCTGGGGATTCTTATCATTTACTATCTAGACGCCATTCTAAACCATGTGTCAAAACATCTAAAGATTATATGAAATATTTCAGCCCCAAAACGATGAAAACTCATGTCCTGTATTATTTCTATCCTAGTAATAAATTAGATACATATTCCCACGCCATTAATGATAGGCGGCGGAGTGTCCTCAAAAGTGTGGGGGATGGGTTTTGTTGGGTGAGAGTTTGGGAGGTGGGGGCTTACAAAAGAATATCAGGGGCAATAAGGGACTTACAGATTCAGTCCAGGGAAAATGAACAAAAAGAAAATTAATGCTTGTATTGTAATACATTTTGATGATTGGGATGGGGGGGGGTGTGGGGGTTCCTTTTGAAAATTTAGGAACAATTTGGTGTATTGTGGTACACTTATACCCCCACATCCGCCCTGGCTCAGCCGCCTACGGCGACCATGGAATATTTTCGTATCGTATTCCCCGAGGTGGGACTGGAGTATAATGGCTTTGTGGGAAAAACATTTTGGATTACAATAAATAAGTCCAATAATGCCAACGGGCGACAGAAAGTCAATGCCCCTTCCATTTGCATTTCCTCATCCACTTTACTTTTTCTTTTCTATTCTCGTTAAGTTCCTTAAATTACAACCCTCCCTAAATGAGCAGGTCCTTTCACATAAAACAGACACACCCTTAATGATGGGAACCACGTCAGTTATATGAGGGCCCAGGTTTTTTTATATCAATTACCGGACCGAGCAAACACTGCAAATGGGCATGGACTTTATTCATCTGAGAAGGAGGATGAGGATTAGATTTCTGTTTTTTGTATCGTTATTTGTAGAAGACAGAGAAGTAACTATACACACTTAGAGCTGAAACTGATGTCCCATGAAATCATCTAAAAATGAAGTCTGTTTTTGAGCTAAGCATTAAGGTATTCCTTATTTAGGATTTCACTCTCAAGGACATGTATCATTTTGTTGCCATGATGCAATTTTCAGCACCAGTGTGTTCTTGACAAGTGCAGTCATGAAAAGCTTGTGACCATAATACTGTAAAAGTGCCCCAACATGGGTTCTGGGAAAAACAGGTCATGTTGCCGTGTCAATAAAAGTGCCGTGTCGCCCATGTCGGATTTTAAAGTGTGTATATTCGCTAGCAGATGACCCATTTTTAAATTTCCCACCTTTAACCATCTATATAACATTCTATATCATCTGTGAAAATTGTAAACTCCTGTGTGGAATATTCATGGTTAAACCAGTAAATTCCCTTGTCCTATATTAAATGTTGGTCCAAGAAAAATACCGGATAACAATCAACACCATGAACCATGTAAACAGCAGTTTTAATTGTAAAAGTTCCCAGTAGGTGGCAGTGCTGCTGTGTGCTCTCACCACATCCATTTCTGGCAAAGGTACTCTCCAAGCATGACTGGGGTATGCTATGTATATAGAGGGTTTTGAAGAATCTGCTGGGAACATAACATTCTCTTAGGATCATGGTGCCTTGGTGTTTTCCCACCAGAAGGCTGCATTATGTGCTTCGTGAGCACTCTTTAGATCAGGTACGTGGACCTGTCTCTGATAATTACTACATAATCAGATCATGAGAGGACAACATATGAAGCTATTTTAGACAGGTTTTAAAGGATATATTTGTTTGACCCTTTAGCGAGTATACACACTTTAAAACCCCATTGTTGCACGCATCAGATTTAACCCATTTATAGGCCCTTAAAACCTTGTGCAAAAGCCATACCCACATATAAGCCACACTTTAATTTGGGGAGAATGCAATAAACCGCACCTGATGCCTGAAAAGCTTGCCAGTCCTTCCCATAATCCATAGACACAAAACCCCTCATATAAGCCACACCCTGAGTTTAAGAATATACTATAAGCCAAGAGTCTAAAATGGCCTATAAGGTGCCGCTTGTATGCAGGTCTTTTTCGATACCAGTACACCAACCCTACAGCAATCTATACATCGATGGATCCAGCACTGGGGAGTGACTTATCTGAGCTTTAGATGATTGCTCCGCAAAAAAAAAAATATGTAATGAAATTCAAAATGTATACATAGGAAATTGAATGCTCTACTTATAAATTGAAATAAAATTCTCACATCAAAAGAACTGACTCGAGTTGTGGTGATTAAAATTCTTTTTGTCAATACATAGGAAATATACAGATCATATCAAATTCTTAAATTTGATATGATCTGTATGTAAAATCAACCTACATATTGATCAAAAGAATGCACAAAATGCAAAAAAAAAAAAAACCCTCATGTTCAGGACCAATGGCAAATATTTCAGTTTCAATGTTTAATTTAAAAGGTTCCTTAAACAGGTGTCACCTATTCCCCTGTGGCATTTCCAATCAGCACGAGGTTAAAATCACATATTGAAAGTTGAGTGTTGCAAGGAAAACGACTGATTAATCCCCAAATGATGGTGTAAAATTTTGGTGCATTTTGTCGTGATGCCGGGATGAAGCATTGGTGATCAACTCACCTGTGCAGCATTCATGCATCATGCCAAATTGTTAATGTATTACATTGATACATGGATGCAGTATTGGTGACAACAGTGGGGGGAGGGGGTGGCTGGTGAGGGGGGGGGATTTGAGGTGGGTTCAGAAAATTTTCAACCTCTTGACCAGGGGGGGGGGTCAAAACAATTTCCCCTGTTTTCATTCAAAAAGCCTGTACGTTACTATAATTTAAACAGATAAATGGTAGTTGAAGCAATTTGGCATAGAGGGAGGAAGAGAAAGTTGCCAGGATACAGAATGCTTTTATTCATTAGCCTACTACCTACACAAGCTTTCCCCTTTTTGCATGTGTCGATTCAGCTTTAAAAGTCAATAGTCCTAAAGCGAGCCTTATATAAACATGAGAATAGATTAGATGGTGACCTCCAGAGGCAATTGTTTGACTGTGTCAAATATTGCTGTCCCTGTTGCTATAGACAATCAACAGGTCACAAATTCAACTGAAAATGAGAAATAAAACCAACAAAAAAAACTCAATGTATGGTCACGCTCTATACATAGCAACCATTTACAGAGTCTACCAATCAGCGCCATTGTGGCTTTTTGTTGTACCTAACAATGAGATGTGGTATGCGGTAGTTTATCGGTTGAGTGGTGACAGATGCACAGAACCGTACAGGACACAT
Source organism: Acholoe squamosa (assembly GCA_949317995.1). Classification (NCBI taxonomy): domain Eukaryota; kingdom Metazoa; phylum Annelida; class Polychaeta; order Phyllodocida; family Polynoidae; genus Acholoe; species Acholoe squamosa. The sequence continues at coordinate 7,286,891 of OX439039.1, forward strand.
TAAGTCTAACAGTGTGGTAGATATTCACTCTCACTCATCACTCATACAGCATCATGGTAAGTTGAACAGTATGGTAGAATATAATGGTAAAGGTGTACGATGAGCAGTTTGAGCTGACCGTTTCTTCACGAGCGCTTCCTGCCCGTTCCGCATGAGGCCGATAGGCCGAGTGCGGAGCGGGCAGGAAGCGCTCGTGAAGAAATAGGAAGCTCAAACTGGTCAGAGTTCATCTTTACATTTATGTCAAGGTGTTTGGGTTGATAATTAATCGATATTTCATCAATAAGATTGAAATTAAACCATTATTCACCTACCACCAATGCGCAATGCTGACCGCCGCCATTTTGAATGTTTACGTTTCAAAAATGCTGCGCATGCGCGTTGGACCTATGACGTCATCGTGCGGATTTCCCACGGGTTATTTAATGCAGGGGTGCAATACAGGGGTTCAGTGCTTTCTCTATGGAACTACAATATTCACCTTGACATAAAGTTCTATATGTCATTTCCAACATAATTAGCGCGCAGTGAACTTAATACTGCAAATTAAGTCGTGTCATATACCAGAACCAAAATGAAAATGAGGCTTATAGAATCAGTTCTAAAAGAGGGGTGAGGCTCATTGGAGGGTATTTGGTATAATAGAACAGTACTAAACCTACCATTTTCAAGCACTAGATGCACCGCCTAGCTCCCTATAAAGTCAGAGGTACGGCTCATAGGAGGATGCTGCTTATAGGAGAGAATTTATGTTAGTAAGTATCTAGGTACAATAGTTAAGTGCTTGTTTCTAGTTTAATATAAGAGGGTGTGTATGGATATGTGTGCATATTTGATAGCATAGCACCTACCCACTTTTTGAACAACACCTTAATTATAGCATAAAGACACTGATGGAGTACTGGGAAAGTAATTATCAAGCATTTCTAAGGGCCCACATGTCACTTACTGCCTTTCTGGTATGGCAATGTCCTGTACCTCTCACCCATCGTATGAGTATGATCATATTGCATATAGTAGAATTCCTCTTTAGATAAGCATACACAATATGGTAATGTACCTATGATGCATCAGTGCAGTGGCAAGTACCTTTGCAAGCTGCATCAGACATACAGGGGTATAGAAATCAATCTCAAACACTATAAAAACAGTATTCAGATAAGCTCCTGCTTCAATTAAAGGCTGCAGGTATGGAGGTATTTAATTTATGAGGCGTTCTGGTGCTACAACAGGCCACTACACTATTGCAGGTTTCGTATGATGCAGTTCTTTCAACCATAGTCACCAGTACTGCATTAGTACATCTTGATGACATATGGACATGCATCTGGAGACATCAAGGGGCATTTCACCCAGGGGACGGAAATATCTTTTTGGGACACACCAAAACCATAGTACAACAGTCTGGTTTTTGTCTGTACTAAGATTCTGGTACCATGCACAGTCTTAGGATGTACTGGGATCTTCGTACCCTTGTGTGTGCACTGGACCATGACACTCACCCCTACAGGTGTATGGGCCATCAGAGCCCTGGTCACTGGACCATGACACCTACCTGTGCATACATTATTGGGGTCAAAGGTGGGATGGTGAAACCACTCCACCATTTTTTGCTTATATTTGCAATGAATGATACATTTACTCCCTTATTGTACATAACTTAGCTAAAATGAAAACGTCAATTTGTAGGCATTTATCTATTCTTTAATCTTGTGGGTTCATATTTATTAGCAAATTTAACAAAACATTAGGAAATGGATTTTACTATACCAGAACTAGGGGAAAATACATACATATAGCCATTTCTCAGAAAAGATTCCAATTTTAGTTCTGTAAAAAAAGTGTATATATATATATAGAATGTAGATCCTTCTACTTATAGTGTTATCAGAACTATGTATTTTGATGCAGAAGTAAGAGAAATTTTGATGATTAAAAAGTGTACTAAGTGCACCCCATAATCCAGGGACTATCATTCAATCTTAGGGCGTATCAAGAAACAGGTCAGTCCTGAACCTGCTTAATGGCTGAAAATGCAGTCATCCTAATTGGTTGTGGTGTTGCATGAATGCAGGTCTGGAAAGTGCATCATACTGACCATACTGGGTCGATACATCCCTGCAGGGCTGGCAGGATGCTTTAACGAAGTGCTTCAACGAAGTGCTTCAGCGAAGTGCTTCAGCAAAGTGCTTCAGCAAAGTGCTTCAGCAAAGTGCTTCAGCAAAGTGCTTCAATGTAGTGCTTCAACGAAGTGCTTGAGTGTAGTGCTTCAGCGTAGTGCTTCAGCGAAGTGCTTCAGCGAAGTGCTTCAGCATAGTGCTTCAGCATAGTGCTTCAACGAAGTGCTTCAGCGAAGTGCTTCAATGAAGTGCTTCAGCATAGTGCTTTAGCGAAGTGCTTCAATGAAGTGCTTCAATGAAGTGCTTCAGCATAGTGCTTCAGCGAAGTGCTTCAATGAAGTGCTTCAGCGAAGTGCTTCAACAAAGTGCTTCAACGAAGTGCTTCAGCATAGTGCTTCAGCGAAGTGCGTCAGCATAGTGCTTCAGCATAGTGCTTCAGCATAGTGCTTCAATGAAGTGCTTCAGTGAAGTGCTTCAGTGAAGTGCTTCATTGGTGAATCATGGCGATCACTGGGCATTATGCACACCTGCTTCAGCGACCCTTAAGGTGGCTGGCGGGTAGTTAGTTCATGATTTGTACACCAGGGGTCTCTGTGATACATTGACTCTATGGAAAGGGGAAATGTGCAAATTACAGGGAGTTTTGGCATGGATTTGAACCCAGGATCTCCTGCAGTGGGGCCGTTGTTCAGCTTTCTGTGCATCCAGGATCCACAAGGAATAGTGTACCCGGGATACACAAGGAATTGACCAATCAGGAGCAAGCACCTGCTCAGCAGATGCATCTGCTACTTTCAAGATGGTGGATGTCTTGGCCACTCAGTTCAGCTTATTTTATCACAGATATCTGCTAGTTTATGATAGATGAAGTACAATTAAAAGCAGCAACATCATCTTATATAAATTCTAGAAAAATCAGAAAAATCTTACTATGATTTACTCTCTAAGCATCACTGTCTATACTGGACTTGCTGTTTTGGGCACTGGGCTGTTTACTAACAAATGGACTGCTTCTGTGTCCAGGGATACACAAGGACTGCTTCTGTATCCAGGATCCACAATAGATTGCTTCTGTATCCAGGATCCACAATAGACTCCTTCTGTATCCAGGATCCACAATAGACTGATTCTGTATCCAGGATCCACAATAGACTGCTTCTGTATCCAGGATCCACAATAGACTGCTTCTGTATCCAGGATCCACAAGGAGCTCGTTCTGTATCCACCCACTTGGCAAAAAAACGTTTTTTTGACATAAAAGAAATGTTTTATTTTGGTTCCTAAGTTTGCAAAACATTTTTTTTTCAACGTCAAAATAATGTTTTTAAAAACGTTATTTTGACATTTTTATTAAAACGTTTTATATCAGGTTAAAAAAAACTTTTTTTAACGTAAAAGAAACGTAAATTAAAAAACGTTTTTATTTGGTTGAAAATTGGTTGAAAAAGCAAACGTTTTTATTTGGTTCAAAATTGGTTGAAAATACGTTTAAAAACGTTTTTACAACGTCAAAATAATGTTTTTTAAAAACGTTTTTATCCAAACCAAATAAAAAGGTTTGCAAATGTTAAAAACACGTTTTTTGCCAAGTGGGCAGGATAAACAATAGACTGCTTCTGTATCCAGGATGCACAAGGAGCTCCTTCTGTATCCAGGATCCACGCGGCACTCAGACCCAGGTCTCCGGGTGTGATGGGGGAGTCTGGATGGCAGGTGGCAGCACCTGCCTCCGGGTTCGTAGACGTTACACCAGCGGGCCTTCCACTCATCCGTCACACGTGATGGGTCTGAGTTTCGCAGGCTTTTCCCCCATATAAGGGCAGTTCCTACAGTAGTTCTCCAGTAGTGGTCCTATTACAGCTCAGCACACTTCTACTGTTACCTACGGGTAACCGAATGCCATCCGGCATGTAGTCTCTATAGGCTGTGATCATATGTAACAAAGATCAAAATAAATGCTCTGTTGCCTACCACTACATAACGTTTTTTTGTTGACTGGGTCAGTTATGTTAAAGATGCATAGAAATCAGGAATATGTTTTTTCTGGGAGTCTACCCAGTTGGCAGAAAAACGTTTTTTTGACGTCAAAAAAACGTTTTATTTTGGTTTCTTAGTTTGCAAAACGTTTTTTTTTCAACGTCAAAATAACATTTTTACATGTACTCAAAAAAAACGTTATTTTGACGTTTTTATAAAAACGTTTTTATATCAGGTTAAAAAAACGTTTTTTTAACGTAAAAGAAACGTAAATAAAAAACGTTTTTATTTGGTTGAAAATTGGTTGAAAAAGCAAACGTTTTATTTGGTTCAAAATTGGTTGAATAAACGTTTAAAAACGTTTTTTATCCAAACCAAATAAAAACGTTTGCAAACGTTAAAAACACGTTTTTTGCCAAGTGGGTATTGTGTATCCTGGATACAGAAGCAGTCTATTGTGGATCCTGGATACAGAAGGGAGATCCTTGTGGATCCTGGATACAGAAACAGTCTATTGTGGATCCTGGATACATAAGCAAATGTCAACGATCAGTGAATTGTCAATGGACCATTCTGGGTATTATTATTATTTTTCATATTTACTAAATTCTTCGCCATATAAAGCCTAAGCTCTGCCCATGATCCACACTCAATAATCTCCTGTATTCCTCAATAGGAACCAGGATCCTTTAGTCATCACAAACACACTTCCTCTATTGGACTCTGTGACATAAGGTACAAGGATGTAATAACATTCCAACCCTATCTACTCAGTCCAACTGGAGGAAGTGGGAGCCACCCATGGTGCCATATTTGGAATGAGAGGATATTTCACAATCTCCTCTCAATCCTCATTAACATAATCTACCCACAGGTGGCACTCTCTCCTTATGACATGTGTCACTATTCTATTGAGCCACATGTACAGAACATTTCACAACACTGTGAGCTGCTCAGGCCCTCAGTATATAAGGTAGCTTGAGCAGCTCCCAATCATCTATTCTAAGCTATCTATTCTAAGATCATCTCTCCCAACTTACACCTTACACCTATACCTAGAACCTACGACAGGTTGAGCTATAGGATCGGAGGCAGAGCTTAGATCTTGGCGAGTGTTATCATTGTTACCACCTTTATGAAACACTCATGTCAGCTATGCAATAAAAGGATCAACTGAACTTCCCTGGATTCCGTGTACATTCACTTCACCACATGTAACCGTCCGTTGACACGATGGTGGATGAACCCTCCAAGAATATCCCACTACCAACCTCTCATTAAACATGAGCAATAGTGAGACATCACCTAAGGAGCCAGTTTCAGAACAACGCACCTTTACATCAGCTGGGCTAGACGCGCCCAACCAATCCACAAGTGATACTACACACCACTTCCAGAGGCAAACTTCACCACCTGACGCCTTCAAAATGACCCAGCTATACCCACCCGACACAACAAGGAACACGACCCCTGGTAGGAGCTATACAGCGCCACAATCTGACGCCGACAGCGACAGCCCCAGGAACAGTCACAATAATTAAGATTCAGGGAACGGAACTACAGCACCTATAGTCCCCGACCCCACCCTACAGGACCCGACCACACGACCGCCCACCACTACTCCTGCTCCTACTACTGAAGCAGAAGTTGACTCTCAATTGACTCTCACACCTCCAGGACTCTTGCACTGACAATGAAAAGCACAGCCAGGATACCTCGATTCTGGAGCCTAAAAGCAAGTCTGGTCAATATGGACAGCAAGGTAAGGCCATTTTCGTTGATACAGAATTGACTAAGAGTGCAGTATCTGTTAACATGGACAACCACTTGTATAGAGCTCTCGTTGATTCTGGCGCCTCCTTGTTTTTATTAACCAGAAATGGTTGATGGAATAGCAAGCACACATTTTGAATATGTTAGGAACCTTAGACTCACAGTGCTATTGGCTGATAAAACCCTTTTCCTCCAAAAACATCCTACAATGTCTATAGTCAGAGTATAGGCATTGCCCCCCCCGCCCCCCCACCCCAGCCCTACACCCCAATCTATTATTCCTAACAAACCCACCCATGGTAACCTTCTTACCACCCTTGAAACAGACATACATAGAACCACCCAGACACTATAGGCAAATTTTCTTCGTGTAATAGATGTTCCCTCTCCATTTCCCATATAATTATTTCAATGGAGAGTACTCATTAGAACCACCAAATTCACCTTTTTTATTTTTCCACAATTTCCTTTTATCCCCTCCAAAATATCAAACCTTAATACCACAACTAAGTGGGTGACATTGCCAAAATTTTTATTTAATTTTCTGAAGGCTCAGGCAGCCGTAAACTGGATGATCTGGTTGGCACGCCACATAAATTACCCACGGTCACAGCGTACGCTCGGTTTGTGTCCCATTAAATTGGGGCATGCATGCGCCGGTTTGTTACAAGCTCAGGGCTCCTCTATACCCTAAGGTATTACCAAATGACGGCCTACTGTAGGAGCGCAGTTCTCTTGCATCCTGATCCGTGTTTATACCTCTGTTTACCATTGGTACTGGAATGTTTGGTGAGACACTTAATAAAATAATTCAGCACAGTTCCCTGCTGTGTTATCACAACAGGAACAAGTGCACCCCCGGTAAGCTGACTAATCTCAGCACCACAGCCATCACTCCCCTCTTAATTATATTCAATATTCAGATCATCCAATAATCATCCGTACCGACGAGTAAGGTACCCCCCCCCTCAATTTGCATATCACAAGGCCTGTGATTTTGCAAAACAACCAATAGTTAGGCCTCGTGCCATATATGGGTGAGACATACCTCATCGGGAGGCATGTAATGAGGAATTAGCCAACCTCATGAAGTGCTTATAAGCCTCACTCCACCCCCATCTTATCCACTTTCTAAAACAATATACCGAACTTACCAAACCCAGTCACCATATGGAGCAAGTATCCGGAGACCACAGGGCCAAATGCCGAGGCTGCCATGCAACCAGCCCAGGTAGGTTTTTGTCTTATGTGTCCATTAGTAGCGTCATCAATCGTTCTAGCATGACAATGATGGATTATGCCATCATGTGACCCAGATACCCATTACATGCCAATGGTAGTGTGCGCCCAGAGTGCTTTGTAAAATGTGATAGTTGAATTCGCAGTCCACTTCATGCCTTTCTGCGACCACCTGACCCCACCCACCCCACAAACAACCCATCCTACCTTAGATTACCCATTTATTTAATACTAATTTTTAAGCCTTAAGGCACCAAAGTCATATGAATTCAACCCAGGGTGGCCCATCCATAGCCTTCTAGGCTCACATGGCAAATAGGAGCAAGGCCATGGATCTGTTTGGCAAGCTGCTCATTGTTATCAAGCCAAAAGCCCCCACCACTGTATTGAACCATCTTAGCTCACTAGTCACTAAACCTTTTACAAAAAGTCAGGGTAAAAATACATCAATTACCAGCCATAGATTAACCTAACAAGCTAGTCTATTTTAGAAATTATGCCTACCAGTGTTCTATTAACAACACACCCCAAACAACAGACCCCCCCCGAAAATTTGTATAAAACTTTTCATTTTTCCGACCCAAAATTCACTGCGCCCCACACCCCACCTTTTTCTCTCACACAAAACCAAGCCCCCCCCCCACTCAACCACCCAAGCCCTATTTCCCCCCAAATCAAATTCGTATGAGTCACTATTGCAGTAGAGTACATGTGCACTGGCAAAATCAAAACAAACCGTTTTTGTCAGTATACCCGTAACCATAACAACGGGGGAATCACCCACTCTATTTATAGAACAGGTGTCCCCACGCTGTAATAGTGGGTGCCTGGCGAGTTTAGCCACGGCATTGTCCACCCGATCCAAGACAGCATACCAGATAGAAAGCTCGGGCCCAAACGGCGGCGAAGCAATTCAGGGCTGCTGAAACCCCGAGAAGCCCAGCACCCCAACTATCTATATATGTTTAAACTCAACCTGGCTGAGAGGGCCACATACATAGTCTATGGTAGGTAAAATTTCGACTCACCATTCCAACATGGCCGGCTTCGGTTCATGATGGAAACTACCATCCCACCTCACTAACTACCGGCCACCCCCACAATCATATAACTTAGGACCGTCCCAAGGTTATACCCAAATGTCAGTAGCGTTTGGAAGATACCATCACACTCATGTGGGGATGGCAGGTAGCCCCCACACATACGCTGCAAAGACGCTTATGTGGGGATCGCCCCCCCCCATCTAGCCTACCCTTCACCCCCGCCCCCCCACACCCCACACTGAACCCCCCAGCCTCCGCAAGACGCCTAAAAACACAGTGAGCTAAATAACATCATAGCCACAACTAAGCCTAACTAACACAATAGATTGGCCTACACTGATGTTCATCAATGTTGGCACCGGCTGCAACGTCTGGCCCAATCGATGTATATGGCAGGAACAACTTTCGCGCCATACGCGGCAGCCCAGCGCCATCTTGGTTTCGTTTTAGTTACCGAAACTGACGGACGTCACGGCCGTCACCATGACTACCATCGGTCATGTGACATCCGCACGTGGCACCTCTACCACAACAACAACATTAGCACATGTCCAGACTTTAACTTGCTCAGATCGGACTTACCTCAGTAGCCATTCGGCATACCCCCAGGCGGGACAATTATCCACTGGATCTGTGTGATGCTGAAACACAATCCAAGAAGTGGATTAGACCAAAATGTCCCATGTCTCGACCCTCAAAATTGTCAAAAATTCAAGTATCACCCCTCTGTGTATCAAAATATACTTACAATCCGCCCGTCATGGTGATCACTACGTGTAGGATCGTGCCGTTAGGCAAAACGATGTCCACCTTGAGACCTCCATGATTATGTAACATTATGACATCACACACCCCCCTTTTATTATGCCCGGATCAAAATTTTGGCGACACAGGAAGGGAATTTTTTTTTTTTTTTTTCTCGCCCCCCCCATTTCGGCCCAAAAATTTAAATTTCCCTTCAATCAGAATCAACAGAGTTCTTTTTAGGATATTTGAGACAGGTAGGAGTCGACCTGAGCAGGTCATACCTATATTAATCCCCATAACTTATCTGATTTTTCGCCATTATGGTGCAGCGCCAGCTCGCTACTACCACCTGGTGGAATTTAGATAAACTAACCATAGCGTCCCTGGATACAGGACCCGCGCTAAGCCAAATAAATCAATCGAGCTCTGTACTTAGGTTTTGTACGTTGACAAAATGATATTGATCTCACGTCCTTTTTCTGTATTGACCATGGCCTGTCTGCAACCCATAACAGACAAATTATAGGTCGATGAATTGTCTCCTCTTCCTGTTGTTTTCTCAACAGGCCTACCACCAACACAGCATCGTTTTCCTTCAGTGCCAGAAGCCAAAACCAAGGAGAAAGGACCAGTACCATCAAGTCCAGAAACAACCAACACCAAAACAACATGGCAACTTATAAACCAATAGCTTCCTCGCCATGGAACTTTTCAGGCCACAAATGACAATATCACCATAAGGAACATCAGAACCTATTTCCCAGCAGTATACACCCAAATTGACACTTCGAGAAACACAATTAGACACTTTTCAAAACGAATTTTTGTATAACCATATTTTAAATCCAAATCGCTGAGACACAATTGTGACGTTAATCTATAATTTTTGATGAATTTTATGAGAGACACACCAAAAATATCCTTCTGGCTTGCCTCTCTAGGTGCTACAAAATTCATCACCTTTTACCACTGTTTTTCAAGCTCAACTATGACATGTATTTATGAGTTTTAGTCAAATTAGTTATCCATAATCAACAGGTTGTATACATCCCATTTTTGTATATTGTCATGAAAATTACCACATTTCTAGTCAACAGTAACACTGAATACCACCTTGACTTATACCTTATACCCGACTGTGTAGCAGACCCTACACAACTTCAGTTATGAGCCTTGGTGTTGTGGAGCCAAAAACTCATCACCCTTGTGTTGATTGTTGACCCCACAAATACCAAGAATCACCAAACTTGGTTAATTTTCATCTGGATTTATTTCATTGCGTATTATTGTATAAAACCAACATGTCATCAATCAGAAAAATTTTCATTTTCCCATGATCACATACTGGTACATATATATATTTTAGGCATTGTACATATCCCGGAATTTAAAACCCGTATATATATATTAAGTCACTTGATCCACACAAAAACTTTATTTTTGTAATTCCATAAAGGAACCCTTTTTTATACTGCATATAATGTCAAACCCATCAGGTTTTTCACAAAACCCAGTATTTGTATCATAATACCCATAATTGTCAATGGACATGGCAAAGCCTCATCGTTTCTACTTATTTTTCTCCCTTTACACTCGTGCAGAGACAAGTGGGAATGTGGGGATTTGTCAATGGACCATTCTGGGTATTATTATTATTTTTCATATTTACTAAATTCTTCGCCATATAAAGCCTAAGCTCTGCCCATGATCCACACTCAATAATCTCCTGTATTCCTCAATAGGAACCAGGATCCTTTAGTCATCACAAACACACTTCCTCTATTGGACTCTGTGACATAAGGTACAAGGATGTAATAACATTCCAACCCTATCTACTCAGTCCAACTGGAGGAAGTGGGATCCACCCATGGTGCCATATTTGGAATGAGAGGATATTTCACAATCTCCTCTCAATCCTCATTAACATAATCTACCCACAGGTGGCACTCTCTCCTTATGACATGTGTCACTATTCTATTGAGCCACATGTACAGAACATTTCACAACACTGTGAGCTGCTCAGGCCCTCAGTATATAAGGTAGCTTGAGCTGCTCCCAATCATCTATTCTAAGCTATCTATTCTAAGATCATCTCTCCCAACTTACACCTTACACCTATACCTAGAACCTACGACAGGTTGAGCTATAGGATAGGAGGCAGAGCTTAGAACTTGGCGAGTGTTATCATTGTTACCACCTTTATGAAACACACATGTCAGTTATGCAATAAAAGGATCAACTGAACTTCCCTGGATTCCGTGTACATTCACTTCACCACATGTAACCGTCCGTTGACAGAATAATTTAGGATCGTATTTCCAGAGGTGAGGCTGTCCGTATTCAACGAAGCCATTTGTTTTCATCCGCCATGATACCTTGCTCGACGAAGGAGGTCACATGATACGGAGCTAGCCGCTACTTTTAGTTTCGATAGAAATGTTCCTTGCGCAGGACAATATCTTCTTTTTTAACATGGTGCTAATACATGGATATACCTTAAACAATTCATAACATATTATTTAACTAGTTCAATCATTCATTTTTGCGTAAAACTTGTTATAACCATACCTAAATACGAAACTAGTTAGCTCTGTATAAATTTCAAAATGGCGCCGTTGAATATGCGAGGATTGTATTCCATCCCCCCATTGAATACGGCGTAAGTAGTACTAATCTATAGTGTCGTCGATATTAGCCATGGCATAAAGAAGCAGTCTATTGTGGATCCTGGATACAGAAGGAGTCTATTGTGGATCCTGGACACAGAAGAAGTCCTATATTGTGGATCCTGGATGCAGAAGCAGTCTATTGTGGAGCCTGGATACAGAAGCAGTCTATTGTGGAGCCTGGATACAGAAGCAGTCTATTGTGTATCTTGGATACAGAAGCAGTCTATTGTGGATCCGGGATACAGAAGCAGACCCTTGTGGATCCTGGATACAGACGGAGATCCTTTTGGGCAAAAAAATTGATTTTTTTTTATTAGAAATAAAAAAAAATCAGAACCACAAAAAAACCTTTTGACCCCCTCCCCTGCCATGGAGACGCTGAAAATCAAGAGCAGACACACACCCCCTCCAATTAATAGCAGGGCTGAAAGAATTTAGTCCACCCCACCTGTATTTTCTCAAAGGGGTTGAAAATTTTTTGACCCCCTCAACCCCCCCGCCATTGTTAATAAATGGTCACCCCCCTCATCCATCTTCGACTCATGTAGGGGCAGCCTGAAAAAAATCTTAAGTCCAACTCCAAGGAAGATACAGGGGGGCTCTATAGTATGAGGCAAAGCCCAGATGCAATGCCAATGGTGAAGCTTTATGTTTTATTATGTTTGGTCATATCCCATTCATTTTCTCAAATAAGAACCTCTAATTTTCCATAGAGCATGAGTAATCAAGTGATTTGTGCATTGACTGGACAAGAATTGGCTAACAAAAACATCCACCATCTTGGACAGCAGCAGATGCATCTGCTAAGCAGGTGCTGGCTTCTGATTGGTCAGTCCATTGTGGATCCTGGAACCACTATTCCTTGTGTATCCTGGATCCACTGAAAGCTGAACAACGGCCCCACTGCGGATCTCCTGTGAGTAAGGCAGAGACATTACACATGAGCCATGGGGACTGCTGTGTGTAACCACCTAGAAAAGACTGTATAACCTAGATGTTACTATTCTAACCATATCCTTACATTTATTATTTCAATCATCAAAAATATTAGAAATATGCCTGGGACCATATGTCAATGTTGCATCTACTGCAAAGATATGCTTAATATCTTAGCTGAAGAAAATTTGATTACTTTTGGATATGAATCCAAGGGTTTATGTGACAAATCACTATATGATCCTATATAGGGTTGAATCTTCTGTATCTCAAAAAAATGCACAGGACCCCTCTATTATTTTTGCACATATGAAAAGTGCAGATCATTTTTAGACTTTGGTGAGAATATGGCGAAATTCTAATTACTTTTACTGTATCCCCGCCAGCCACCTTAAAGGGTTAAAGCAAAGTATTGGTGCATCATGAAGCCAAAGCAACATGAACCTGAAGCTATCAATGAGCCCTTAGAGGGCTAACATCTGTAAATGCATTAATATTCATCTCAAGTTGAATGCGACAGCTCCATAGTTTTAACCAAGAACCTTCATATCAACCCCCACCCCTCCCAGTGTGATAACCATGCCCCATATCACACTCCAAGGTGAAGCATCCCAAATGGTCACATAAGTGGCCCATAGGTAATAATAAAATTATTTCTAATGCCAAATTAAAGGAATTTTGAACATATCACACTCGGCTCTGCCTCATGTGATAACCCGATAACCCTCAGTGGTGACCGATTCTCATGCAACTTTGTCTATTCATATTGATGGGTAGAACTATACATGTGACTTACCCCTGTCTGTGCTTCACATTTAGTATGAGGCATCCGTTGCTGACCTGCCGCCATCATCTATTAATCATTCACATCTGGTTACACACAGCAGTTACACTGGGACATATTGATTGTCTGTTTTAGTACTGTCCTATATTTACTTCAGATAAACAGAGTGATAGGGTGTGGGAAGCAGGTTACTTGTGGAAAGGGATAGATACAAGTTGTACACGCATTCTGTACGGGCTGCACAATGTTCCTTATGCCCAGGGGGCCAAGAGCCCATTTTGGGGAGGGGGGGTCAGGGTGTTGGCTCTGAAGTAAAAATGATTTTTTGATAAGTAGGTACCAAAATGTATTAATCGAATTACGTACCCCAAGGATCTATAATGAAAGCATACCAAGTCTATGATCAAGGGGTAGAAGTGAGGTTGAAACTATATCATCTTTACTTTAAACCCTTTAGAACTATTTGTAAATAATTTCTGCTGGTAACTACCACCAAAATCAGCATGGAATATCAACAATGACACATTATTTGGACAAAAAAGAATCATTTCAAATGTTCTGAAGAAAATAACAGTGGTCATTAACTACCAAAATACCATCAAGTAATTAACTACCAAAACATTATCTAGTAAAAAAGTGGAAAATTGTATCTAATGTGTATCAGTACATTGTGAAGCAGCAAAGTTAATATTCTGCTTTGTTGTTTCCATCCAGCGTGAGTGCATCTCAGTGCATGTTGGTCAGGCAGGTGTACAGACAGGGAATGCCTGCTGGGAGCTCTACTGCCTGGAACATGGCATCCAGCCTGATGGCCAGATGCCCAGTGACAAGTCCGTCGGGTATGGAGACGACTCCTTCAACACCTTCTTCAGTGAGACTGGAGCAGGAAAGCATGTTCCTCGAGCCGTCTTTGTGGACCTTGAACCAACTGTTGTAGGTGAGAAAATCTTGATTTCACCTATCAATATGATTAGTATTAGAACTGTTGTGGGTGATTGATAAGAGGTGAAACCGCTTGCTTGAAATCTATTGCCATATTCAGTGAACATTAATGGGGTTTAATACAATATGAATATAAAAAAAAATTTGCATCTTTCTCTTGTCCTTCATCAAAGATGGAAGCTTATCCAATCAAAAACATATAACTTGAAGTATCTACTAGTATATTATAGATATATTTCTGTAATTATATAAACTTCCATCTACTATGTAATATTCCATAAATTTCTACTTAGGTTATTCATGGAAATTCATGATATATCTTTTTGTCTCTAGATGAGGTACGCACTGGTACCTACCGTCAGCTGTTCCACCCTGAGCAGCTGATCACTGGTAAGGAGGATGCTGCTAACAACTACGCCCGTGGTCACTACACCATTGGTAAGGAGATTATCGACCTGGTCATGGACAGAATCCGTAAACTGGCTGACCAGTGCACAGGTCTACAAGGCTTCCTCATCTTCCACTCCTTTGGTGGTGGCACTGGGTCAGGCTTCACTTCCTTGCTGATGGAACGCCTGTCTGTGGATTACGGGAAGAAGGCAAAGCTGGAATTCTCCATCTACCCAGCACCACAGGTGTCTACAGCTGTTGTGGAGCCTTACAATGCCATCCTTACAACCCATACCACCCTCGAGCACTCCGACTGTGCCTTCATGGTTGACAATGAGGCCATCTACGACATCTGCCGTCGTAACCTTGATATCGACCGCCCTACCTACACTAACCTCAACAGGCTCATTGGTCAGATTGTGAGCTCCATCACTGCCTCCCTGAGGTTTGATGGTGCCCTGAATGTTGATCTGACTGAGTTCCAGACCAATTTGGTACCCTATCCTCGCATCCACTTCCCTATGGCCACATATGCCCCGGTCATATCGGCAGAGAAAGCATACCATGAGCAGCTGTCTGTTCCAGAGATCACAAATGCTTGTTTTGAACCAGTGAATCAGGTAAGTATTCTTGTCCTCTTTTTTTTACTAGAAAAAATATGTCCCTCAAATCTAAGCTAAAACCCATGCAAAGAAATTGTTAATTAATTGTCTCAAATCTTGCAGTTTTTAGTTAACTTGATAACTTCACACATATGAAATGTTCAGATGTTAGTTGAAATTGATGTCCATGTTACCAGTATCTTTCCATGTACAGATGGTTAAATGTGATCCACGTAATGGTAAATACATGGCCTGCTGCATGCTGTACCGTGGTGATGTTGTTCCAAAAGACGTCAATAGTGCCATCGCTGCTATCAAAACCAAGCGTACCATCCAGTTTGTTGACTGGTGCCCCACAGGTTTCAAGGTTGGCATCAACTACCAGCCACCCACTGTCGTCCCTGGAGGTGATCTGGCTAAGGTTCAGCGGGCTGTCTGTATGCTTAGCAACACCACTGCCATCGCTGAGGCCTGGGCCCGTCTTGACCACAAGTTTGACCTCATGTATGCGAAGCGTGCCTTTGTTCACTGGTATGTAGGAGAGGGTATGGAGGAGGGAGAGTTCTCTGAGGCCCGGGAAGATCTCGCTGCCCTGGAGAAGGACTATGAAGAAGTTGGGGTGGACTCTGTGGAGGGAGAGGATGAGGACCAGGAGGAATATTAAAATTGATCTCATATACTTTTTTCATTTTTTCTCAAACCCTTATACGTAGATGTGATCTAGTTATATAACATGACCAATAAGAGCTCAGACAGGGGATCCCCTTGAACCTAGCCAGATTTTTCCAATTTCATCTTTCATGAGTGAAATCTTTATCAAACAACTCACTATTACTTCAAATATAAAATCTATTTTGAGTATAAAATATTGATGGAGGTGACAAAGGGAGTATGATATGTGCAAAATAAGGTTGACCTTTAGCATTGTGTTTCAGTGGCACAATCTTTGATCCCAAGGGCCACATAAAACAGACCTATTATAGCTTATAAAACAGAGGTTTCTATTGATCTCATTATGAATGTGCTTCATCATTTGGGACAGCAGGCAGCTCTTCTGTTATATCTTTCCTGATACAGCTTCTAATTGGTGAATATGGATGTACTGCATTAGTATATAACCTTTTCCGGGCTTCCCTAGCCCACTTAAAAGGGTCTATATCTCCTCTTTCCTATCCCCTCTGGCACAAAATTTAAAGAATTATGAGTAGACTGACTCCCCATTCCTTTCTTCAGGAGTAGGGAAGTACCTTTCACCTTCTCGTGTACAGGTGGTGGCTTATATGTGCGGTATTACGGTATAGCTGCAGTTGATAAATGCTTATAATCTTGAGTCCACCAGTACTGATGAGCATTATTGACTCTCTGAATCTCTTTGAATAAACATGTAAGTAGACTCATGTAGGGTTCCATACCCTTGCTAAGTCATCATTTTAGTTGCTATTCCTGTCTATGCATAAACTCCAAAGCATGATGCATAGATATAGCCCTAAAGAATTATACTCACCAGGAAATGCATGAAGAAAAAACACTACAAAAGGCAAAATCTATTAAAGCCCGACATTCATATGACAACTATTCCATTCTATACAGTCAGGGGGAACTACAAAAAGATATTATTGGCAGACACGCTCAGCATGCGGGGAAACCTCAAAAACTCAAACTGATTGTTTTTTTATCCAGAGCACGTATCCATTCCCTCGCCCTAAACAAGATTTTCTCCCAGTCAGCCAGAAGCGCATTTTAAATGTTATATATTTGCCCCCCCCCCCCAAGTGAATCAGTAAGGTCCTGCAGGGAGTACGCTGATATCATTGTGCCTGGGTTAGACAAAATGCAGATGGCAACTCACAGTGTCCTCAACTGTTAGATGTCTGGGGCCATCCACAAATGACGTCATGCTGAAGGGGGGAGGGGGGTGTCAGGCCCGGTATGACGAAATAAATTTTCCATCTATATTTACCTTCAGCATTTCACGATTGGCAGAGAACATGAGGGGGGGGGCAAAAATGGGCAAATTTAGCATGACGTCATTTATGGATGGCCCCTGTGGGTGCATACAGATAACATGTTGAGAGAGACTACCATAAATCGTCATGCATAAGATGCAGCTTGTACACCAGAATTACATCATCTGCATCCTATGGGAGGATTTTTGTGTCATTTCACATTTTTGGCATTTTATTTGTATGTAGGGTCTGCATATTTTGTGCATGAATACACAATTTCCACTCACCCTTCACTGAAATAATTTCATGTGGAATTATGGCCTTTGCCTGATTAGTGCTGTTGACATGGCTGTCTTTGAACCATCAGGTTTTGAGATCCAGAAATAGCTTGTTTTGTGGCTTTTAACACAAAGTCACACTTTTTGCGTTGCAAACAAAATCATTTGACAGATGTGATTCAAACAGCATTAAAGTTGAAGTGTAATGCTGGTATGAAAACCCGATCACTCCCAATGTAGGGTGTAGGCCGAGGTGGTTTAGCGGTGATTTCACTGATGCGAAGCAGAAATTGGATAATGCTTTACGTGCCTTGAATACCAGGTCTCCCTAACACCTCCCATGGTGCTGGGTAAAGTATGGAAGCTGCGTCTCACCCATACAATGCGGGCAGAAGAATTTGTTTGTTTGCAATAATGCTAAACTTGCTATTGGCTCAGTGGGAGTAGTGCACAGAGTTTAGATGGTTGGAATATTATTACCATTAGTAGACAGGATTACACCCATTGATTTATTGACCTTAAACTCTCTCTGTTCTGGTGCTCTTTTACAAATATTTGAAGATACCTTAGTGTTGCAATAGGAGGGAAATGCACTTCCCAATCCCACTGTCCAAGATTTCGAGAATTACTTGAGTCCCACCTTGTGAATAAAACTAGAATAGAGAATGATTTTCCCTGGAAATTTGGACATGCCATAACATCTCATACCCGAGACAGTTCTCTAGTCTACATCTCGAGAATGGTTCAGGAGTTTCTCAGGAGGTTAATTCAAAACATCCTGGGATCGCAACCTCAGCGATCTTAGGAATTATTCTACCTTATTCTATTAAGCGATCTTAAGATTATACTGCGTTCACATTTCCTAGCCAGCACTAGGATCACATTGATCTTAGCCTCAGCCCTCCTACACTATTCCAAGAAGTACTGACTGGGCACAGGGATAAGAGTTCTAAAATAGGAATAGCTGTGGAGCCACTCTTCTTCACAACAGTGTTTATACCATCGTTCCCCATCCCCATATGGGATAACAAAAGAGCACAGGGTGCAGTTGACCCCTATACAGTATTCAAGAGTTGTTCCCATGAATGTACAATTTATGCTTGCCTATTAGAAGCATTGTGCCCTCCCCCCAGGACAAAGAGAGAGAAGGGAAGAATTACCTTACAGTGCACTTAACGCATGAGTAGCCCTACACTGCAAAAAAGGTAGTGTGTTTATACATACCACACTATCTACATGGTGTGTGATTCCAACACATCTATGATATTCAAACACTTACAGCTAAACACCATCAGATTCGAAACACTTATCCTGAAAACTACACACCTACTTCTCACACACTTAAACACTTACACACCATAGTGTTTAGGTGTTTGAGTTTAAACACATCCAGTCGCTATGTGTTTAGTCTTAAACATGTATTTGAAAGATAAACATCAGGTGTTTAGCCATCTAATAAGAATCATAAGCAGATAAGATAAGTATAATATGTATGAAATAAGTAAAAGGATAGTATCCTCATTTTTATAGTTGTATATCATCCAGTTTCCCGACGACTCAGTAGTTTTGTATGTATCTAAACACCTCCTAAAGCCAAACACTACCAATCTAAACAGTTGCTCATGCTGCACATCTTAAAGCTTAACACCACTTGTAAAATCAAACACCCGATAGCTAAACATGTTTAAAGTTAAATGTGTTTAGCTAAAAAATGTGTTTAGAAAAGTGGGACAATAATGTGTTTAGCTATGTGTTTAGATCCTAAACACTGGTGTTTGGTTGCTAAACACCAAATTAACAGTGTAAGAGCCCTCAAGGACACTCAGCAAACGTCCTCCCTCCCCTCTATATGTATGCAGCAGGCTATTCACTCTTTTGATCAGGAGTGTTCCCTATAAGTGCTCTTGTACTCAGGTGAAACTACTATGCAATTCTTTCACTAAGATCACAGTGATCTTAGTGCTGGAAAAGGAATAGTGAAGTGATCCCAGGACTTGCTATTCCTGAGAGGCCTGCAACCACTGCATTAGATAGGGAAGACCGGCCAGGTCTTATGATATGTGCCTACACTAAGATCGCTGGGGTTGCGATCCCAGGATGTTTTGAATTAAGCTCCAGGAAATACTCGGGAATTTCTTAGGAAATACTCAGGATATTCCCAGGAACTGGACTTTTTTTTCTTGAGTATAAGATATACTGGTGTGTCCAAATTTCTGGAGATAATCTCAAGCCCAAGTTATGAACGTTCCTAACTCAAGTTCTGTTCAGTGGGAATATCAGTCACTAATTGAGCCCATCAATGTGAACCAATATAGCACTGTCATGTGAATATTTGCCTCATGCCAGGTTGACTAACAGTTGGGACAAAGGTATGCACTGAAGAGGAGCCAGGCACATTAACCTTTCCCTTTAGAAACAAGGAGAGTATTTCTTGAAATGATACGACCACCCCACTTCAAGTCATAGTGGGAGTCCTTACTGTATTGAAGTCACAGCCATAAGGTAGGGCACACGCTGTGTTTGGAGCACTATGACTGCCCTTCCAAATCCTATGTAATGACTGCATAAGTGCTTATTATACAGAGCGGTTGTAAGGCATTACCATAAATCACTGATAGTATGGCTGAATATTGGCTGATATGCTTGGGTGCAGTCACGGGCATGGACTGGTTACCAGGTTTAGTCTGTGTAGGGGTTACTTTGGCAAAGTCGCCACTCACCTGCATAATCAAGGTCTGTGCATAGCACATAATAGCACCAGAGGGCAGCACTGTTCCCTTTAGTTTCTCACCCTTCTATAGCATATATGGATAACACCTACATAGACTAAACCTTGTAACTAGTCCATGCCCGTGAGCGCAGTCATAGTATGTTAAGAAATAGCCTCCTGTGCTGTGAGCTGTGACTCATCTGGTTCATTGTCTATACAATCAAAAGTATTCAGCATTTCCAACAGAAACTGAACAGTAGTAACCAGAGACATCATAATTCAAGCTGGACTTTTTTGCTTACATTTGGCTCAAATATCACTACTGTAATGTATGTCTGTTGATGGTTCAGAAAGGATCACGAATACAAGGATATCCAGTTTCAAAAGGCAACAAGTCTTTATTCAGTATCCTAAGTTACAGGGAGCTAAATAGATTCCGTATGGTAAAGGGGCTGTTTGGAAAGCTCGGATTTACGACTACCAGGGAAGGCTTCGGAGTCAGTAAAGTTCAAATGGTATTCCTAGGGAATCCGGTAGGATTCTCCTCGTCCTAGGTTCCGACCCGACTATTATATAGCCACAGGGGTTGGGTGGCGACCTCTCGTGTTTAACCCACGCAGCCCGGAGGGTGGTGCTGCCACCGCCCGCCAGGCGTACCAGGCTCTCAACCCGAAAGGCCGCTCCGCTCGGAACCTAGGCAACCCGTAAACACTACTACTAAACCGTGCCCCTACACTACTCTGGAGTCAGACATAGAGAAATAAACTGAGCGCAGGGCTGGAAATGGTTAGTGTTGTAAGGTGCCTGGAAGTGGGCGGCAGGTAGACAGTGAACATGATAGCTGGATCAGTTCGCTGACCACTTCATAACATATCATATAGACCTACACAGGTAATGAGGAGGCTAATAAGGCTGACCTGTCCACTCACCTGTCATGTGACTACGGATCCCCCAAGAGGACATACCAAAAAAAGTTTTTTTTTCATACAAAAAAATATTCCTGCAGGTACTGGAGGATTCCTGCGGACACTGGGGGATTCCTGCGGGTACTGGGGATTCCTGCAGGTACTGGGGGATTCCTGCGGGTACTGGGGATTCCTGCAGGTACTGGGGGATTCCTGCGGGTACTGGGGGATTCCTGCGGGTACTGGGGATTCCTGCAGGTACTGGGGGATTCCTGCGGGTACTGGGGATTCCTGTGGGTACTGGGGGATTCCTGCAGGTACTGGGGGATTCCTGCAGGTAGTAGTGACTACTAGTGTACAGGATGATTTCTGTGGATACAGAATGATTTGTGCATTCGTTAGATCGTTTGTATACCCACAAGAATATAAATGTTTCTGTTCCTGCAAAAAATCGTTTCTGTATACACAGAAATAGTATCTGTAGGCCTACCCATAAGAAGGTTTCTGTCCCACAAAAATTGTTCCTGTGCCCACAAGAATTGATCAGTTCCTGCAAGCATCGCTCAGTTCCCACAAGAATTGTTCAGTATCCGCAAGAATTGTTCAGTATCCGCAAGAATTGTTCAGTATCTGCAAGAATTGTTCAGTACCTGCAATAATTGTTCAGTACCTGCAAAAATTGTTCAGTATCCGCAAGAATTGTTCAGTATCTGCAAGAATTGTTCAGTACCCATAAGAATTGTTCAGTACCCACAAGAATTGTTCAGTACCTGCAAGAATTGTTCAGTACCTGCAAGAATTGTTCAGTATCTGCAATAATTGTTTAGTACCCGCAAGAATTGTTCAGTACCCGCAAGAATTGTTCAGTACCTGCAAGAATTGGTCAGTATCTGCAAGAATTGTTCAGTACCTGCAAGAATTGGTCAGCACCCGCAAGAATTGTTCAGTATCCGCAAGAATTGTTCAGTAACCCCAAGAATATTTTTTTCTGAGGAAATTTTTATTTTTGGGATGTCCTATTAGGGGCTCCATATGTGTCTGCTTTCATATCCTACTAGATATATAATATAGGCATAGAAATGGTGATGTGAGATGACATTAATATCACACCCACAGCGACTGCCTCTCTCGCTCTACACATACAAAGTTGACACAAACTTCTTGAATATCTTATTGACCTATTTAAATGATTTCAGTTTCTTGCCAATGCAAACATCATAGAAAGGTGTTATGTTGAAGCACTCTGTTATGAAAATGAAATCATGGAAATTAAAACAATTATGGCATGTTTGTGATTATATTGAAGATCACACTGTCAGCAATCATTTAAGATAAATAGACAGAGGTCCACAATATTCCTTCAAAAGTTTCTTCATAAGTAGGATCGAGGTTAGATGGTATAACATGTGATAAAGCCGAGTGTGATTTTCAGCTGCTGTGAATAAAGGAACTAGGATTCGTGCTTATTTACGTGGATATGTATATCTATTTTGTGTTCTTAGAAAGTAAATCTCTCAGAATAATAATTTGTGATGGGGTTTGAGGCTTGTTGGTCATAGCCTGTGTCTTGGTGAAATTAGGGGAGTGGAGAATGTGGTGTATTTCTTCAGAATAACCTTCCCCAAGCTGAACTATAGGGTCTATCGTTCTCAACATGAAATAAAGCTGAATCATTTCCACAAGCCCACTCATGACTAATTTATACAGGTTTCTGCTGCAGTAAAGCAAAATAAAAATAACATTTCAACCCGAAAGAGAATTATCCTAAAACCGATGCATATGAGAAAATAATCTTCCTGAGGCAGGAAAGAAACAATAAATAGTGGTCCTGTTAAAACCACATATGTCTGCCTGCTTCAATCAAATCAGGGAGACAGACAGTAAAAGTAATGCAGAAACTGAAAAGCCATTTGCCTCGTTTAACAATAGTGTGTATAGCACTAACAGGAACCTAACTGTGCGACTCTCTTTTAACTGCTCTTGTTTTGAGTAGATATCATTTTTATAGACTGACATAAGCACTTCTGTGCAACAGGAAAAAAGTCAGGACTAAAAGAATACTACCTCTTTCCCTCTTTGCAACACCCTACAGGTAATGAGAAGGTTGATGATCCTGGGCTAACCACTCATGTAATTTGTGGCTATTACATGCCGTATATGCAATACTTATACAGGAAATGTCAAAAGTAATCAGCAAGATATGAGGGGGTAATATGCCCCACCACTGCCGCATTAGTTTTCTATTTAACCATGTACAAATTCATGTGATAATGTATTGACATTTGAAACTCATTTGCTTGAATTTGAGAATAATGTAAGCCTACTGTTCAAGGTAAGCACAACGTTACAGGCATCACTTTCCCATTTATCAGCACCTGACTTACATATCTTCTTAAATCATATCAACATCCTCTTGCCTGTTATACCTACACCGAAAAAGAAAAGAAAAATAACGACAACAAAGTATTAAAACAAAAAAACTGCCAAATCAAATAGTGATTTATTAAGGCAATATAAAATCAAAATATCACTTTGCCTACTGTAGAACGATAAGGTGTACAGGTAAACTTTGTTCAGGCAATTAACCAGTCCTTTCAATCTGATTTACCATTCCACATTTTATTTCTGTTACCAAACCTCCAATTCCACAGGGACTTCCTAAACAACGTGACAAAATGTGTCTTTTCTCCAAGAATACAAACGAACTTGTGCGCTTCAGTCCTCCACTACTGTAAAGAATGATTCAACCCATGCATGTGCATTGGTTTTACATTGTGCCCTATATTGCTATATACGGGGTGTATAAATCCATCGTTCTTTTCCAAACATTTTACTGCTTTCTACATCTCTGCATAGGGAGGCAGGTCCCGAGATGAGTTATCATCTAATTGCCACCAGGCAAATGAACCCTGCACTAAGCGTCTTCTCTATAAAAGGTGACATGTGACATGTGCCATCAACATCAGTCATAATGTCAGCCTTCCTAGAAATATTACAGCACAACCAGATTGTAGATTTCAGTTAGCACTAGCTTTTTAAACATATTTGTTTCTTTGTGGGCATAACACTGTTCTGGGGAAGGGGAGAGAGGTTATATTATGGACTTTCTTTATTTTGACTTACATTTTGTCATTTTAGCAATTTCTTTAGGGTTCTACTTGCTAATCCTTTCCATGTACTTACATAGCACTAGGACACATATTATCTGTAAATAAGCATGGCTATGATAAAGACTCTAGTTGACGACATATGCCTGATTTATTGAAATCTCATCACACATGAAACAGACACTGCCTGTCCAGTAATTTGCCAGAGGGCATAGTTTGGGGAGATGTTATCCTGAGGGACAGGAAAGCAACTTTTAAGGAAGCAGCACTTAATATTAAGAGAGTTGCTTCGGTAGGACCTTTCCACAAAGCATGCATTCTATCACTATAGGCTACACAGTATCAAATGTTACAGATTCCCTATTTATAATTCCCAGAATAATAGCTATACATATGACAAAATAGAAACCATAGCCATGTATATAAACCAGTCATAATTGAGCAGTGATATTGAAAAAATGCCAGTGTCTAGGATTGCCAATTCACGTCCCACTTGATTCAATCAATTCAGGTTTATTCACAGCCCCTTCAGAGACAAATGAAAAAGAACCAGTTTTAGCCGATAGTTACAGTAGCATAACTAGTGCACATATAGCAGAGATTCATAAAATACACTTGTATGATGATGAATAAAGTGTTTATGAGTATGAGATGTACATACCAATAGTAGTAATCAAGTGAAGTGACCAACTTTTATAAAATAGGGAAAATAAATTAAAGCAGAAAGTAGTGACAGACTTAGCACCTAGCCAGGTAGCTTTTTAGCCCCTTACTCTGGGCAATCTTCAATTTCCCCTTCACATTTGTTTTAGATCTGCCCTGTGTTTTCTTAATACTTTTATTTGTAGCACCTGCCATTGTTTTATACAAGTTTTATGATGGCTCTCTTTTACCTTTGACTTTTTTTTCTACTCTTGGGGTCTTTACACTTGCCCCTCTTTCTACTAGCACCTGTACTTCTAAAATCTTTTAATTGTGAGGCAAGGCAGAGCTGGGGGAAAATGGGGAACTTATACACCAACTAAGACCTTTGCAGCATTGCTATATCTCGAGTGGAAATTGGCTGGTATTTTAACAAATCCTCATCTATTAGGGAGTATATTCAATTCAGTCATATGTCAATGTTATCTGATGGACAAATACCTCAAGGTCAGACACTAAGGTCATCTGATGGACAAAGACCCCAGCATCAAAGAATTAGATCACTGATGCACTGTCCAGGTATTAGGGGTTGGAATTTTATGATTCACCTCCTTGCTACCCTGTTATATCCATGCACCATCTGCATACCTAAAGCCTGACTACAGGCCTACCCAAGGGCAGCACACCCGATGTAAATTGTCATTTTAGACCAGTAGCCAGGACGTTTAGGGAGTGGCCATTTTTTAACAACAGGAGGGGGGGCTGGTGGGTTTGACGGGGGGTCAGAATTTTTTCAACCCCTCTGATGGGGGGTCAAAATAATTTCACCTGTTTAGAGTGGAAAACCCAACGCATTACTATAGGTTAAAAGGGCACGTTCTTGCGTGATTTCCGTCACTTATGGGGGGTCAAAAAAAATTTCCCCCCTTGAGATGAGGTCGAAATTCTTTGCCTGCTACCTCGCGAAAACCCACCAGACCCCCCTGTTGTTAAAAAATGATCCCTCCCTTAGTTTCAGGAAATCGATGCCAGGATATTCGAAACTGACATCAAGATGCTCTGTCTATTCTTCAGGCTGCCTGGGTAGGGTACATGATCCATTCATTGTACTACCTTTATTTGGGTAAAGCGACACAGTCAATGAAGTCTTGCCACCAGGGCATCATATGTCAGAACGCAGAGCTGATAAAATAATTTTATTGATTAGTTTTATCAATAAAACCCAACACCACTTAAACACTGGGTGTCAACATTTGGCATGTCCTCTGTAGTAACGTTCTATTTAGTAACATTTATACCTTCAAAGGGGCACAGTTCCTCACCTAAAGCACACAGAGACCAGGGCAGAGACATCAACATGCATAAAGATAAGCTTGTTACACTTACCATGCTACAAATTGTAGCTTCATATGTTGTACATGGAGACCAGTTCCTGACACAATATAACAGTAACAGTAAGTTCTATGTGAAACATGCTCAGTGTGAGAAAATTGCGTCTGGTCTGTATCTGACTGACCTGACATGTGTGACTATGGTGAGGCTGTCTGTGTTAGGGTACATGGTACGTACCACAGACAGTGACAAGGTATCAAGCTGTTGGAGGTGTGGACCACATGTTGTTGGTGTTCCAGATATCTTTACTGCTGATAAGGTGTGGGCTTCTGCAATGCCAGGTAAGTATATCATGTTGTGAAAAATATTATATCACTTTCTTTGAGAAAAGCATTCATATGTGTATTTTTTTATAAAATCATTTTCCAGGAGTAAATTTTGATTCACCTTTTGTTAGCACCTGCTTTGTGAAATGCCTAAAACCCCTTCGCTTTCTCAATGATATGCAAATTTACTTTAAGTGGCAAATAGAAACAAAACCAGAACTAGTTACAAGATTTCACTTTGGTACATTTGAAACATTCCTTAGCATGGTTGTACACTATGTCAAGTGTGAGAAGTGTATGGAGCCTGAAGGTAGGGTAGGATGCATGAAAACAGCCCAAGGTATAATGAGCATAAATTAACACAAGCTTACTTCAATTATAATGACTATTTTGCATAGTATAGTATGCAGCTCTTTGGGCTAATACTTAACAACCCATTTCAGCTCACTACCTCACAATGGACACAACATCAGACAACATCATCATTGGTGAGGGAATCAATGCTACAATAAGGACTGGTGCAGCAGTTGTTACAGATGCAGAACATGGCAGGGTGCTCTATGTTAACACTAATGACAGCTGTGTTGACGCTGACATACTTACAGACTTCTCTGCTGTCACTTTTACATTAGAATACAAAATCTCATCATTTATCAGTCCAACTTTGATCAAGATATTTTACATAAGCTCTGCAATACATGGCAAGGAATTTGACGTAAAGTGCCATTATTTTCTGAAAAAAGAAAAACTTGAATGTTTTGCTAGACGTGACTTGGCCAAATGGACTGTGAGTGTAGATAAGACTGGTGTGAATATGTTAGATGAGTGGTTTCACCTTGGAGTAACCTGGAGTCCTGAACAAGGTCTTGTGGTGTATGAAGATGGCTTCAAAACAGGTGAATGTGACAAAGGAACAGATGACCCAAACAATGGCCTTGAAGCAGCTCATAAATTCCACATAGGATGTTCTGGTCAAAGCCAGAATGGGAAATTTCTTGGATACTTTGATGAGATCTCGATTTGGAATGAGGCTTTAACCCCCAAGTTTTTCAATGCACATTTTAATATGTAAATAATTATTTAATTCATGAATACAACCTATTGGCTGTTTGTCATGATCCTTCATTGTGTCTACTATGGCTTGCCGAAAATGATAATAAAGAATAATTGCTGACATTACCTTCATACATCATGATGACCAATCTACTTGGAGGCACCTTGTGGCCTAATCTTCTGCCTCCTCCACTGGTGTATGGTGAAACTATATCCGAAGCATGCACCTTGTGAATATTTGAAGCACTACTGCATGTAGCAACCTTAGGACAATACACATTGCATGACCAAAGTTGTGTGTGTCAGGGACCAGTATAATATGTTATATGCAAACACAAATCTCATTAAAATGTAATTGAACACTTAAGGATTTACAATGTGTAAAAGGCAATCAAACAGGAGAGTACTGATTCCTTTGATCACTGTATGCATGTAGTGACATTGATAACATCTTGAATCACTCCATGACTGACCTTGTTCTTGTTGTCTTTTACACTCTTTTAGCCTGAAACCTCCTAAATACTCATAACAAGGTATTGTCATATGTAAGGGCATTACGAAAAAACATGGGTGTGTGTATATTTTATTTGCATGTGCACCTACTAAAACACAACCCCTGAGGTATTGTAAAGCTTCCCCTAACTATTATGCTTAAATTTGGGAATAAAAAGCATACAACTTGAAGTGTCCTCTTGATTAGTTACATACAGAGAAATTTGTGTCATGAATGGTCAGTGACAGAGAGAGGAAAAACAAGTAAATCATTTGATTAGAAAAATTCCATCCCATGAAGAGCAGAAGGGATTTCTATTCCCAATGTTTCACGGAGTGAGGTTTGGCACACATGCTTTTAACTTAATTAACACATTTTTATCCCATTTTCTCTATCCAAGATCTAGGGGATGTACAACACTCAAAAGCTTAAGAGAAAAAAATAGATCAAGCACTGGAGTTCCATCATCTATTCCTATATGAGGACACACTACACCAATCAGGGGTGAACCTGCTATGGCGATACTCATGGGTGTAAAATTCCAGTAGGATCGGCATATGATGCATTAATATATCATGATGATGGAGGGACATTGAAGGGACAATCAAAATAGTCAATGGCGACCAGTAGCCAGGACTTCAGGTTTCAGAAAAGGATAGGCATGAACTTGAGAACTGAAATCAAGTCACTCTTTCAATTGTTCCATTGATCCATTCATTGTGCTACCTTTATTTGGGTAAAGGTACATAAGCAATGAAGTCTAGCAACCAGGGCATCATATGTCAGAACCTATACAACATGAAACTCATAACTGATATCAAATTGTACAATTGACTGGCTGTCTCAATGAAACCTAACTCTACTCAAACACTATAGGTCAATGTTCTGTTTAGTAAGGTCCATGCCTTCAAAGGCTCACAATTGACCCTGTATGATCTTGTATGACGCTGTAAATCCTGTACAAACCATGTACCATCCTGTATTTGTATGATAGTGACTAATAAGCAGAGTGCATTAATCAGCACATAAGCTAATAGTAACCTATTTCAGCCTCACTATGGACACAATGTTAGACAACATCATCCTTGGTGAGAGAATAAATGCAACCACGAGGAGAGATGCTACAGTCATTAGAGATGCAGAATATGGCAGGGTGGTCTACATTACTACTTCTGAAAGCTGCGTCACCGACAACACCATCACTGACCTCTCTGCCATAATTGTTACATTAGAGTACAAGATATCCTCATTTCTTGGTCTCAAGAAATTTGATATAAGGTGTAATTATTGGTGACAAATAGAAAAGCTTGAGTGTTTTGCTATGAATGACCATTTGGACTGTGAGTGTAGAAAAGGTTGGTGTGAATATGATAGACGAATTGTTCTATCTGGGGGTAATATGGAGTCTTGAATGGGCTCATTCTATGTTGGATGCAATAATCACAACGATAATGGAGACTTTGTGGGAAAATTGGATGAGATCTCAATTTGGAATAAGGTATTAACTCCTGATTTCATGAGAGAATATAAATATATATTTTGGTCCAAATTGAAATTGTTGGGAGTAAATATGAACCAAGGTGTGGTGTAGGGTTTGGTTCGCCTGACAAACACTAAACGGGTAATTATGTGAAGACACACACACACAGACAATACCTACTTATGTAATTGCAGCATATCCAGAAAGCCCAGCTGTGAAACAACTTGGACCTACCTTGTGAAGGAAATTATGAAAAATACACCAATGTACTGCTCCGTACACTGTGAATCATGTTGCGCTGAAGAGGACGACTTTTCCATGGTCTTACAGAAGCACGTCTCTATTGTTTACTTTATTGCCGAAGATGCATTCAATGATTGACTCAGCCCTGATGACTATAAATGGCATAGTGTTCAGTTAATATATGATGATATATAAACGTTTACACCATCAGACAATGTAACTGTTCATAGTCATTACCTGACTAGCTGAAAAGACATTGTCTATTTTATGGCCTCACAATTTTATAATGTAGATTTACCTGAACTTGGGAATAAATATAGCTTCGTATTCATTAAGTGAACCTTGTTTGTCATCAATCACACATTGTGTTGGAAAGTAAGTGTACAGTGAAAGTGGATAAACAGTGGCTCCACCTGGTTTATGATACATGGGTGTATCATGCTAACCTTTGATAATACATTAATGCATAATTGTGTATCGACTGTGTTTCTACAGAATATTGTTTTGCTTCTTACACTAAGGTTAGGAGAGAGAGCAGATGGCAGCTTCTCATATGTGATGTGTTTTCACCTAACCAGTCATAATTCGCAAAAATGGATTCCTGGGTTATTGTGCATCCATATAGAATACATCATAAGCTATCTTTTACATTTTAATTCATTTAGATATCATTATTTTTTAATTTTTAGTGAATTTTCAAAATTTTAAATCGGGCAAAGCTGAAACTTAGATATATAGGCCTAAAGCCAGGGCTTTTATCAGTCTGACCGGAAGACACAAGAGTACATGGTTTGTGGATTTAGTTCCCAATTGCTATGTATTAGGCATAAACCTAATAACCTTGGTACCAAACTAAAGTAAAGAGGTGTGGCTTTCTGATGTCATTAAGAGTTATATGGTATTAACTAGGGATTATTGTGTAAT